>OX454321.1:59890543-61224944 GCA_949715965.1 Dysmachus trigonus | reverse complement strand
AAAGCACTTTGGAAGGATAAGGAAAACCTTCGTTTCGCAAAACGTCAATAACAACTACCTAAACTACATTTTAAAGAACCATCTACCTGCCAAAGGGTTAATCGGAATTTATACTTCAGACGAAAGAATATTTTGTAAATTACAAGACGAATATATAAAATGGAAATCTACTCATAATCCAGTCAAGTTAGTAAAATGTTCATACATTTTATTCGATTGTGATGACAAAACTACATTACACGAGGAAATATGGAGAGAACACTACAAAAACAATCATAGAGGTATAGAAGAAATATATACAAATATTCGTCTAAAATATTATTACCCAAACCTCAAAGACGAAATAACAAAACTTATCAACAATTGTTCAATTTGCAATATTGCAAAATATGATAGAAATCCCCCTAAGATCCCTTTTCAAAAATCGAAACTCCCAGAAAATCCCAATGAAATAGTTCATATGGATATTTGGTTTAAAGACAAACAAGAAATGTATGTAACGTTTATAGATAAATTCACTAAATTTGCTCAAGCTATTCCAATTAAAACAAGAAATTGGATAGATATTCGTATAGCCTTAAACCAATATCTTAGCTCGAATGGAAAGCCCAAGCTCCTCATAACTGACAATGACAGTTCATGGCAATTTCAACTTAGTGCATTTTTAGACAAAGAAAACATAGAATTACACTTTACTAGTCCAAACGTCAAAACAGGTAATTCGGACATAGAAAGATTCCACTCTACATTAAATGAACATTTACGGCTAATGAAGGAAGAACAGAAACGCAATCCAACAAAAGTAATATGCGTACAGGAAGCCATAAAATACTATAACCATTCGATTCACACAACAACAAAAAAGAGGCCAATTGATTTTAAAAACGGGACGATATCACAAGAGGAATACAAAAATGTAAAACACCTATTAAATAAAAAGCAAGAACAACGGTTGGAATACCATAACAAAACACGTAAAAATCAAGAACTAAGCAAAGAACACGTTAAGAATTACACAAGAGGAAATAAATTAGAACCGCATTTTAGGAAACCAAATAAAAAGAAATATCACAAACAAACTGTTAAGAGAGCAAAAAAATATCAAACTAACAGAATACCATTGCAGGAACAATCTTCATCCTCTCCCTATGTTTCATTGGAACTTCAGGCCAAAGCATCGACATCCAACAAATCTCCTACGGGAATGGATACACATTGATTCAACTCGAGCAAATCCCTATGATTGAACGATTCGACAAAACTGTACATATAATAGATTTAAGAAAATTCGACAAAATGATACAAATTATTAAAGAAACTACTCATCCTGAATTAATTGATAGTTTTAGCAAACATTTAATGCAACAAATAGAAAATAAGCTTTATATTCTAGAACCACATGATACACATAGTGATGTTCATAAAAGGAAAAGAAGAGGTTTGATTAATGGGATCGGAACTCTACTAAAATGGATCGGAGGATCCATGGATGACAATGATAGGATAGATATTGAACAGAAATTTACAACGATAGACAAAAAATTTAATTTGCTTGCTAATAATCTAAACGACCAAATCAAAATTAATACTCAAATTGATGAATCACTTGAAAAATTAACTTAGCATATTAATAAATTACAAAAGGAAATTCTCAAGGAAGTCAATAATTTTGCTTCCAAACTTAATAATATCGAAAGAGGTTTACACGAACTTAAACTTGTGTTGATACTAGTGATATATTAAAAGATTCAGCTATATCATTACCTAGATCTAAATGGACACACGGATATGACCATTGTGGGTTCAAGAATCTTCACAATCAGGATAAGCCCAAGATATATGTTGATATAGGATACATTTATTTTGCAACTCACGGCTATGTCCTCCTAAGATAGGTCCAGATGGTCTTCCAGAAGAAGGTGACACTTGCTATACTGGTCATTTTGGAGGCCTCGAGGGCATGAGACAAAAACTGTGGACACTTATTACTATTTGCATAATAAGGATGACAGCAGAAGAAATAGGTCTTAGAGTAACTATTCTTGCTCAAGGGGACAATCAAGTAGTCTTGATTCGGTATTCCCCATATCAAATTGAATTCAAAAATGAATTGAGATCTAAATTTTTAGAACAATTGACTGAAAATTTTGAAAAAGTAAATCTTAAATTAAAAAGAAATGAAACCTGGTTTTCAAAAAGATTTTTTGAATATGGAAAAATACGTTATCTTAATGGCAGAGCTATCAATGTTGCAACTAAAAAACTAGCCCGCTTAATACCAGACATAAATGATGGAATTCGATCCTTCCATTCATCAATCTGTACTATTAATACAATAACTGAATCATCTGCAAAAGGAGACATGCTACCTTATAATTCCTTTCTTATTAATCAAATTGAGATATTAAATTTCTTATACAGGAAAACAATAATAGACAACAATACCTCCCATTTTGAGACTTTAGCATATCTCTTTCATCCTTCTGACTTTGGGGGAATGTCATTGTCTCATCTGTTCCTCCACTCAATTCGAGGGCATGATGATAAAGTCACGATGTGGCTGTCCACGTTTTATTTTATCATGAACTATCATCCGGAACTTTTTAAGAGAATTCTGTTATATAATCAGTTCCATCCCGAAAATCAAAGAGATTACAACCGGCTAGTTGAAGATTTTTTTACGCTCAATATAAGCACACCGCCTTCGATAGAGAAATACATTAAGACACACGCTAGAAATTATCTAACCTCGGGAGCAGTTACTAATCCCGAAATAATTCGATTGATTGGACAATCTACTCAACATAGTATTGACAATCTCGTAAAGCCATTAATTCAGATGGATCCCTGTTTCCTGCCTTTGGCACATGAGATAGTCAGACACTCCAATGCAGGAATATTAAGGACATTTGAGAATCGGTTTACAAACATTCAAACTATAACAAAAATAATTCAACATCATGTCGAGGTACCATTCTTGATAATTTCACTATTACATGATAGTGACCTAATCAATATATTCATTAATAGAAGACACAGGAATATTAAAAATACTTATGCGGAAGACCTCTTCTCAATTTTTTCATGTCCTACTGCTTTGGCAGAACGTTTGAGACTCTTACATTGGGGAATTAACATGATTGGGAACACACGACCTTTCTGCGTCCATCAAATAACTCTAAAAAATCTAGAAGATTGTACCATTGCTGAACGTGAACTATCAATACTGATTACAACAAGTAAAGCTTTTCGGAGCAGCTCAAACAGTTATCAAATACCCCCAGGTCCTTTCAGATCTTATTTCGGATCAATTACAAGTGAAAAACTTAAGAAGCCTACATTAGAGGTGATAAACCAATCCAATTATATTAAATCCGTAAAACAATTATATCTCATTAAGACTTGGCTAACAAAACTAGGAGCTTCCAATCTTGAATCATTAATTGATCGTCTTTTAGAAGAAAAACAAAGTGTATTACCTGAAAAGTTACAAGATACACCTTACCAAGATTGGTGTCTTTCTGTAACAGGAGGAAACATATTTCACAGGTTCAAATCTGTAATTGAAAAAGAGGCGGGTATGTCCAATTTTCTCCCTACCCAAGCGAGTCATTTTAAATTTTCAACAAACACTCTTCAAAACATCTCCAAAGGTGGCCGGGACTGGACTATACATTTCCAGGTTATATTCTTATATGGTCAACTTTTATTATTAGATAAAAAAGCACGAGGAGAAGAAGTATATCCTTAGTATGCTATGGTTTTAGATTGTTTACAGTGTACTCAGGAAGTGACTGAAACCAAATTTGATATTCCCAACATACAAAACATAATTTCAACCAAAATGCCGGAAACTCTTGAATCACAAAATGCCAATCTGAGATTCAATCAAAACCTAGGATCAAGCTACCAAATCAGAACACAATTGTCTATAATAATAGGCCGTGAAGTTGGCAGATCCTTTGATAGATATTATAGAAATACTTATGATCGTCCAGTGTCATTAGATGATGACAGTCCTACATACTCTAAGATCAATGTTAGCATTAATGATTTCAAGTTTGCTACTTGGGGCAACTTGCTATCAGGTATATTTCAAGGAAGTTCAGAGTTGAGAAGAATTGTAATCAACCAGACTAAGAATATCCCTTCGCAAATTAAAAATACATCATTTGTAGCCTTTGCTAATCTTCTTTTGTTGTCGGGAAGATTACAATTCTTTTATAAATGGGCAGGGATCAAAGCTTCGACACATGCAAGTTTAAACATCCCACATCATATTGCGGAGACCATATTTCCTTTTATTGTTTCTAAACTCATGAATGACTCTTTGTTAATAGAGCATGCTATACGTGATTGGTTTTTAAATGATGTACATGTCGGTTTTAAAGAAGTGATGTATGACATATCAACAAAACTGGGTATAAAAAGAAAATTCCATAACTTAATCCGATCAAATCAACAATGTCAATCATTAAGACAACTGATTAGAATAATCAATTCAAGCAATTTATTCCACATCTACATTACCCTTCATGATTATGAAGAAGAATATGTAACATCAATATGGAGAAGTCTACATGCATTAGAAGCGTATGAAGAACAACCTGACATGCAGAATCGAGGAAGTGAATCTAGATATCCTGAAATTAGACTAAATCCCGAATTAAACGCACAATTCAAGTCAAAGAAAATTTACAGTCAATTCTTCACTCTCTTGAAAACATTGAGGAAATAATTTTACTTTCACGGTTAGAAATTTTACCAAAAGATATCTTAACTTCTTCCGAGATAACTGAATATCAAATAACCTCGGAAAAACTCAGAAACATAAGAATTGCCGTTGCACAACATGAAAAGATTATTCTGGTAATCCTACAAATCCCAAATTTCACCCAAGAAAATTACTATCTAACATCAGTTGTCCCTATCCCAAACCGAGATAGCCTAGAATTAAAAACGGAATTTAGCCTCTTAATAACTTGCAAAAATAAACTATTCCTATACACCAAAGGAAATATTAAAAAGGAATTAAAACCCATTAAGGATAAATGTATTGAAGAACTAATGAATAATCCTAACAATTGTACTATGAAACAAAATAAAAAAGAAGCAATCTTACCTATAATGGAAGGATTAATTGTAACGAAGAATTTAAAAGAAACAAATATTATCCAAAATTGTAACGAACTCAACATAACTATTAGAGGACATAATATAATAAGATTCAATAATTGTAAAATCACAATCAATGGAAATGTATTTAAGAGTCAAATTAAACATATAGAACACAATGTTGTAATACCAAATATAATAAAGAATATAACCTACCAACAAGAGAATAACTTAACTTTAGAATATGTTCATAACAAACACCTAGAAAATTTAAAAGAAATTAAATCATTGAATGTAAAATATCAAAATAACATTTGGATTACGACTCTATCAGATATGTCAATACTTTTAGCAATAATTACTCTTATAATCATACTATATTGCTGTTATAAAAATTGTCAAACAAGGGTTAAAGTAACAGTAAATCAAGAAGAAAAAACAGTCCGAAATCGCGAGGACGCGATCCCTCCTAGGGATGGGCGTGTTATATCAGCACCTCCAAATAACCATCAAAACGAACCAATTTCCCCCAGAGCTGATAATAGAGCTTTTTTCTAAACAAACGTATGTTGTGGTCAGGGAATCATCACTCTGCAAGATTTTTCACCGCCGCCCTTGGTTAGGGGGCCCTCCAAAATTTCACGGCGCCCAAGTTCCTAATACCGTACATGACGGCCGGGAGCTGAAAATTTCGCATGAGAAATCCTCAACTTTCGGCCTCCGAACATTCGAGAAGCGCTTAGATGCTGCCGGCCGGGTCCTTTCCGTCGCGAGTGGCAAGGCGCGATCCCGTTGCCACTGGCGCACACAGCTGCTGCGAGCGCACGATTGGCTGACGGCGCAGCTGTGTGAGTGAGTGGCACCGGGACCGTCAACGGCCGATTTTGGCGTGGCATCGAGTCAGTCAGAGTGAGGATTTGGTAAGATGTGGAACGGCGGCGAATTCGAGATATTAATGTTTTCCACGGACGCTGTAAAGTAGTTGTTACCTGGAGAGAATTTCGGTTTTGAAAATCGCGCGACTGCGGCTTTGCTGAAAAATTTAAGTATGATTCAGTTTGTTAAGACAATTTTCTTTTGTAATAAAACTAAACTGTGAGAAACTCAAACAAAAACTTAAAACAAGTGGTGATTAAAAAAATTGCTTAATAGAATAAATGTGTAACATAATAACTAAATATAATAATATTCAACCAAGACAAAAAAAGAAAAAAGAAAAAAAAAAACATATATCTGGAACTAAATAAAGGGGAGTTCTAACTAGTACCCACACCAGCAGCGACAATACCAACACCAGCAGCGATAATACCCACACCAGCAGCGACATCAGCAGCAACGATGGCGGCCGCCCGACGTTTTTTTTTTTTTGTAGCGGTAAGATTAGCATGTAAGTTTAGTATAAGAAAAGAAAAAGAAAAAGCAACCAACTAAACCAATTTAACAAAACGCCTAAAATGAACGATGTTTAATGTTTATATTAATTTTTATTTTTATTTTTATTTTTATTTTTACTCCACCATTTCCGTACCACTGTGACACACACAGAAAAAAAAAAAACAAGAAAAAAAAGAGAGAGGAAAAACTAATGAATGTATTTAATATAATTTTTGTTTCAAAATGGAGTTATGCAATTAATAATAGTATTTTTTTTGGACATTCTGAACGCAGTCCGTTAGTTCTTTCTACGTATCTATGAATATGTACTTTATAAAAATGTAAATTTTACTTCGTAATTTCCTCTTGCACTGTACATTTTAGTTTAATCAAGGTTTTCTCTAAGCGCTTCCCTTATTGTCATTAAAGAAATAGTAAAAGGTAATAATCTTTGTCAAATGGGTAAAAGAAAAGAAGAATAAAAAAGGACACAAATATGACACATTAAATTTTTTTTTTGAAATTCCCTGATTCCCCTCGCTATTCTTTCAGCCCCGTTTCGCGCATTTTGATCGATAACTTTTATATGGGACCTCCCCTAATTTTTGGGCCAGGGGAAGGTCATTTGGGCGGTTGGGGCTAGGCCAGGTGGGGGATCTATCTCCATCCGAGATCCCCCCCTGAGAGTCAATCACGGGTAGGAACAGGGGTTTCTACCGCACCCGTCCTTTCTCCTTACCTTGCCGTCTTTTTTTAGGTTCCGTCGCGAGAGATTTTCGTGTTGTCGGCGGTCCGTCTCGGTGGCTAAGTGTGGCCTTAGGCAGATCCCCCCCACACTACCGCAACGCTAGCCTGCCAGCTCTCGCAGCCACAAACCACCGAGCGAAGGGAGCAAGCCGGGCTCCTTCGAGGACGCGACCTTCAACACGTAAATTAGATAAATTTCACCAAATGCTTCCCTGGGAACATTTAAAATACCGAACACATTATCCACTTGACAAAGGATATTTTAAACAACCCAAACACTAAAAGCATCCATTAGAACATTTCCTACACAAATTAAAAATACCTACAAGACATCTTGATTTTAAATAAACTTTCTCACGATAAAACGCAGATGTTTTGCTTGACAATTTTTTCAGATAAAAGGAGACAGGCCAGCATTAAAGCTGGAGTATAGTCTAGATTTTAGAGGTAATAAGTTCGCGGATCTGTTCGTTTGAAACTCGTCCGAATAAAATTGATTTTCTTAAGACAAAGTCGTTTTTCTTTAAAATTATAATTGTACTTCCGGAAAAGCAAAGATGAAGCTGCTTCCAAGCTTGTTGAATTCATCAGACTAGCGGAAAGGCAAACCGGACTCAAAGTGAAATCCGTTCAATCAGACAACGGGACCGAATACTGCAACATGGCACTAGATTCATTCTTGAAGAGGGAAGGTATCAAACGCAGAGTTTCAACCACTTACACTCCGCAGCAAAACGTCGTAACCGCACGCTTCATTATTGCCCGTTGCATGTTACTGCAGGCCGGGCTGTCAAATTTCTTCTGGGCAGAGGCCGTGGCAGTCGAAAACTACATTCGCAACAGGTGTATATCTAAAAGTTTGGATCAAAGTACCCTTTTGAGAAATGGTTTGGTAATAGGGTCAACATAAGTCATTTTCGTGCTTCTAGTTGTCCCGTTTTCATTATAAGTAAATCATCAAACAAAAGTAAACTTCAACCCAGGGGGCTCGAAGGCATATTCGTAGGGTATTTCACAGAATCCAAAGGATATCGCATTTGGATCCCCAATGAAGGAAGTATCCGAGTAAGCAGAGACATCAGATTCGTACCTTCATAAACAAAGATAGCATCATACATATTCCTGAGAAAACTACTACATACTGTATATACTTTCTTTTACCCGACAGAATAGTCGTTAACGAGTAAAGTTCAAAAATTGTGAAATTATGGGAGCTGGACACACGTTCATCTTAAAAAAAAGTGCTGTCATTACCCCAGACAACGTGTTACAATATTACAACCACCATACATCTTCGATAATCTACCACCCGAACTAAAAAAGCAGACATTATGGTTACATCAATATCATCATGGCTTTTCGTGGGACGAAGGATATACTTCATTGGTAGATGTCACCAAACTTTTTACTCACACCCTCCAAAATAAGACCATTTTCGTTAAAGGGGTTGAGATAATAAAATGGCTTATTGAATTGTTTAAGCTAGATATGAATACTATAATTTCTAATTTAGATTCAACATCATTCGAAGCAGCAAAATTTCAGGAATTAATGGCTTTTGACGACGAGGAATTACTCATCGAAGCCGTTAAATCGGTAGAAGGTACCAATGATTCTAACACCCCGATTCTGTCGTTATGACTAGTCACAGGTCACAATGATTTGTGACTAAATTTTTGTGATACATCTTGTGACTAAACTGTATTTTTATATTCTGGCATTACAGTCACAAGATGTGTCTCAAAAACTCTCCTCATTAGGACGGAGAATTAAATGTGTACTTTAAAACAAGAAGAAGGGTCTGTCAAACAACCGGCTGAATATCTTTCGTTGACTACATACAAGTTTAATGAAGAATGGAGGGTGGCGGCGGCAGAAAACGAACGACCAAAGAACAACTCGAATTGTATTTGGTATTTTTGCAAAATAATGCCGAATTTAAAACAGGCAAGATTTGCCCTACAGATCCACAATATATACAAGGGAAGTGGAGTGAACTTGCAGCAAAATTGAATGCGCTAAAGGGACCAACACGAACCCCAAATGAGTGGAAAACAGTTTAGTTTAACATGATGTTAGTCTAATAGGATTTTAAATTAAAATTTGCAATTACAGGCATTACAACATTGGAAAAACCAATTAAAAAGCCGTGCTCGGAAGAGCAAATGCGAAAAGATGTTGACTGGCGGGGGGCCTTCAAGTGAAGACAATATAAACAGCTTAGAAGAAAGGGCATTAAACTCTTTTGGCCGAGTCAGTGTACTCGGAGAGGAGGAAATCCCTGTTTTAGGGTTTGGAGAAACAGAAAACGATTTGTCATTAAATGAGGACAGCTCCTCATATGACTATATAGCAGAAACAGCATCAGCAGAAGATGCAACAGATCCTTCGCCAGCAACGTCCAAAACACCTGTACGTAGAAGAAAATATGCTTCTACAGATGTTCTGCAAAAACTAACTTCAATGTTAGAAGAAAAAGAGGAAAGAGAAAAGCGGACATCGGAAGGAAGGCTAAGGTTGGAAGAAAAACTGACCGACGCTTTATTAAAAGTTGGCGAAGGATTTGCTTTAATGGGCAAAGCCCTTGACAAACTGTCTGCAAATAAATAATCCGTCCTATATTTGAATCCGATCGAAGAGGTTGCAAAAGCCCTTTTTGGAAAAACATCCTCATTTCAGTAACTTTTAAGTGAGAGTTTTTAAGTTTTTTATTATAGAATTTTTGCCCAAAAAGGGCTTTTGAAACCTCTTTTCGATTCGATTCGATCGAATTCAAACACCTGTAGAATTGAATTTTTTTTTATATTTCGAAGTTCTGTTATGTTTGAATAAAGCTTTTATAAAGTTTGTATGTATAAGTTTCTTATTCGTCTACCCTCATTGAAGTAATCTCCTGCTTCTACGCTCTCATTCTCCTGATTATGTAGAGGTTCCTCTGATACGTCTTCGACTTCGAATTCTATTCCCTTTGCCAGTAATATATTGTGTAAGATTCCACAGCAATATGTAATTAGTGCTGCTTTTTGTGGAGCATAGTGCAAAGTCCTTTCACGATGCAAGCATCGAAAACGCGATTTCAGAACGCCGAAAGTTCTTTCGATACAATTACGGGCTCTTGAATGTAGATAATTAAATCTAATTTGCTGCTCTGATGAAGATTCAGCGATTGGTGTTAATAACCACGGCTCTAAAGGATAACCTGCATTTCCAAGAAGCCAAGTTGGTCTTAGGGGGTTATATGAGTTGATCAAAGTTATTCGAGCAGGTGTTGTAACCCATATACCTGAATCGTGGCATGATCCAGGATATCTGGCATTCAATGAAAGAAACTTTAAATTTGAGTCACATATCTAGGAATATTACAAGAGGTTTGCATAATTTATCTTTAAATATTTTTTCATATCTTACGGCTTCAACGTTAAGGCTGTAAAAACCTTTGCGATTCATATATAAGTGAGCAGGCCTTACTTCATCAAAAACTGCAGGTGCTGTTATGGCTATATGAGTGCAATCTATTGCGCCAATTGCATTTTTTATGCCGAATTTTCTGAAAAACCTGAAAGCATAGTTTCATATAATTTCGTTAATATTAATGCACATTAGAGCCTTACTCTTCCTTCGCAGTCGAAATTTTATCTTCTGTGTGTAGAAATGAAATCATTTTGGCTTTTTTATTTACGACTAGCTTGCAAAATGCATTAATATTTCTAGAAACTGTTGGTTGGCTCATTGGCAACAAGTAATTGCTTGCCACAGATTTTTGGTACGACCCATGTCCTAAAAAATTCAACGCAGATAATGCCTGCAATATTTTGTTCTTTTTAAATGTTGTCAATGGTAACAAATTGTGTTGAATTACTCGTAATTCAAACGGAATGTTTGATAGTTGATTGACATACCGCTTTAATTCAAAAAGCAGGTCTCTGCACACTGCTTTCGGAAGCCTAAAAAACTTTATAAAGATATTGTCATCCACACCAAATGGGTTTGATTTGTCGCGCAACATTCGAAGTGAACGTCTCCTATATAACCTGTTGAATAAATATTTCTAAATTTTACAAGTTTGGTATGAAAAGTAACAAAAAGCTACCTTTTATATTCTTCTCCCAACAGGTATAATAAAAATATTGCCATCAACTCCATCGCTATGACCGACTATTACATGCATCACAAGTAATGACCTTTTTGTGATCTGTCAAAATTGTGATGGAGGCCCAGAATGCGAAAAGTCACAAAAATTTTCTCCAATCTAATTTTGTGACTATTTCGTTTTGTGACAGATCACAGACGGGGTGTAAGGATGATGTTGAAACGGGGGTGTAAGGATGATGTTGAAAAATCTGGAGTTGTGAACAACAGCATCAAGAAAAAAGATGAGGAAGCGGCTTTGAAGCACCCCGTTTGCCGCAAATTATTGTTTTAAACATTTTTAATATTCAATAAAACAATTTGTGTTTAATTAAATAGTATATGTTTCTCTTTCACCTCAACATTCTAATCCATTCAATTATTATTTTAAAAAGCTGGGGTTTTTTGTTGATCACTTTTTCACTTTGAAGAGATTCGTAGAAAATATTCGATTTTAATTTTTCCCCCAGGAATTTAGGACACAACGACTTGAATGTTAAAGGTGAGTAATTCTTCGAAAACAATCATGATTTATCATGTCAAAGTCTAAGTTTGTTGCGGTTTAGTGCCTTTGATATGAATTAGATTTTAAAATGTTGTGAATTTTTGAAAAAGGAAATAGCGGTTTCAATGTTTCCGATTGATTTTGATAAAATAAGTGAATAGAACAGAAAGTGAATGATTTTTTGAGTTGTTTGTGCATCCCAAGCAAGGCGGGAATGCTGAATCAGTTCATTTTTGAAAATTAAAGCATAAAGAGAGGGGACATGTCCTTAAGTTTAATAAAGATAGTAAGTGAAGAGTTATTGTATAACCATGTCTAAGTTTGAAATTGTGACTGATGAAGCCTTCTCAAAATTAACTACTAATCCGGAGATGATAAATCAACTAATTGATACAAAGCTAGTATCGTTTTATCACAAATCTCATAAAGTACTAAATTCAACTGCTCGGACCATAAAACGTCAATTGTATGGAGTAATCCCAGAACGAGTTCCTCAAGATTATCGACAATTTCTCTTGATACCTGATGAAAGCCAAGAAATAGGAGGAGATGGACTCCAAAGTTCCTCTCAACGTATTGTCACAGATATAAATTTTATTAAATTTGCACGATCAGCATATGCTACATGCAATGATGATCGATTTTTTAACCAATTTGTAAAAAATCCAATGGTATTAAAGTACTTGGCGATTCTTAGTTATATACCAGAATTTAAAGAATGCCTTAATGAATACACTTATTTATCTGATCCAAACACAGAAGTGGAATCAGAAATGAAACCTATATCTTATAAAAAGATCTTAATTAAAATTTATTCCATCTCTGAAGAAGAAATCCAGCATTTAAATAATATAAAAGATTGTCAAGATTTTGTAGAGTCACGGAGGAAAGCAATACAACAAGACATAAAAAGACCTTCTTTAGAAGATTTAGAAGCATTCATACATCTCCATCTAATTACTATGAAGAAGAACATTATTGAAGATAACGCCAATCAGTTTTGGATTAAAAGACAGGGTGCGGTCTATTCCTCACTAGGTTACACTCGCCCTGAAATAACTGTGGATAATGTAAATTATTCTAAGTACTTTAAAGAATGGATGGGACTCTTAAAAAACAGACCTAAATTGACCTACTTATTATTTAATATGATAAGGACAACAGAAAGTAGACATAAAATATGTCGTGTTGCACTTCCGCTACTGAGTGATGCAGATATGACCCTTTTGGCAAGGTGTCTTTGTGAAGCCTACACTCCGTCCACCAAAGCTCACCTCGAAATTGCGGTAAAACGCGAGAGCCTCAAACTTATTAAAACATTCAAAGTACTTAAAGAAAAATACGGTGATTATGTGAGTTACATTAAATTTATAAATCCTGATGAACCCGGCTTGACTATTTCCGAATACCCCAATTTGGCAACATTAACAAAAATATTAGGGGACCAAAGATCTGAATCATTTCAAAACTATAAATTTGTCCCTCCTCCTAATGTAGACGCCAAAAGACTCACAGCTCTGTCAAAGATAAAGACCCAACTTCCAACCCAAGAGGAGTGTACTACAGAGGTTGACGCTGATCTGTATAAGGAATGGGGACTGAAGGCAACAGACAAAATTACATTTGACGAGACTCTATCTGAACTGGACAGCATAAAGAAATTACTCAATGATTTTGCAGAAAAGAAGACATCGTAAATCTGAATCTTTATTTTTTAAAGAGAGTAGATTAGAAAAAAAAAAAAAAAAAAAGAGTGTCTGCAGCCGTGTAAGTGTTAAGAACTACTTCATGTTTACGGAGTGTATTATTTGTTGGATTCATATAAGCCTACCTTGTATAAGTACCTTATCATTTCATAAGTTTTTGTGTTTGATTATAAGAAGAAGTAGACTTATTTCGTCATTAAACGGTTGAACTTTCATGAGAGGGGTAGTGTTTTGAGTTTGTACTGGGATCTCTTTATACAACAGTAAGAAAATAAATATGGATAGATTTCTGGATTGCGAAATTAAGGAGTTTATGGAAAATTTCGAGCTCGAGGACTTTTTGTGGGATTACCGCAACATTATGCTTGAAGGAGATTGGAAGGATGTTCGGATAAATTACAACAGACTGAGTCCTTATCGTTACCAAGAATTTGTTACATCCATTGATGGTAAACACTACAGGGGGTGCGTGTGGGCCAACGGTGAAGCATCTGTAGGACCACATCCATGCGAGTGTTACTATGGTCCAATTTATTATGAAAACATAAAAAGAATTGTACATACTTATGAGCGTATTGTGAGAGTTTAATAAAAATTTTCTTTTTAAATGTTTTCTTTCTTTATTCCAATATTTATACGAAAATGCAGCTGAGAAATACGTTGCGGTTTTCTAAGTTCTTGCTTTTTCCCATGAGGGTAATGTCTGTTTTGATGATAAGTGGAATCCAAAAGATATTTATGTTCGCTATAATCGAAAGAAACCTCAGCATTGCGGTTATACATGTTTTGGGAAGAAAACAACATGAAAAGCATTAGGGCCATTCGGAATTGATTTAGCGTTTAGTTCTGACGTTCGAGGAGTGTTACAATAAAATTTAACAAATTAAAAAAGCGTTTTAATAATAATAAAACAATGTCGAATAATAATTTGAGTATACCTAAATTTGTGATAGAAAAGGACTATTCAACTTATGTGAAAAACTTTAATCTAAAGGGTCGTAAAGTGGAATTTAGAATTGCACCGATTCCAGACAATATGGAACCTTCAAATTGGATCCGGAGTTCCATAGAGGATATTGTGTGTTATGTTTAAAAGACTCTAGTAGGATCGGATTAATTTTATGGGTTCGGTGTACTGAAGTGTGAGACACTTCAGTATCCCTCTTCCTAAAATATTTATCCCATAAATTAATTTTCCATTCAATACTTTGTTTGTTGAGTGTGAAGCACTTCATCCTGAACAAAGAAGGTTTTCTTTTCGAAATTTCTTGCTGGAGTGTGAAGCACTCAGCATCCAAAAATATTTTAAATTCCGATATCGGCTAATTAGGCCGCTATTTGTTACATAACATACCTCCCCCCTGTGAAAAAGAGGATTATTCTTTGAAGAGGAATAATTCTCAAGGCGAGAGGTTTAATATATGAAAAATCTTCGATTTCACGGTTAAAAAAAAATTTCGGGTGCTTCTAAAAAAAGCTTTCTAGTACAGTCGGTTAAGGTTCACATCAGTTCACAATTCCATTATTTATCTAAATTGGTTTAAAATGAAATTGTACATAATTAGGATAACAGTATGTTATAATCTTGCTGTTTACTTCCTCCTTACTAGGGTAATGTTTCTAATTTTTCTAATAATTTTTTTTTTTTTTTTTTTTTATTATTATTAAAAGTTTGTGCTATAAAAATGAATTTTAAATGTTATTCTAATTGAAGTGAATTTTCTAAAAACAATCATATAAATTTATATTAATAGAAATTAACCCATTAATGCGCAAAACGAGGATTTTGTGCACGCAAGTTCAATTGTACTATTCGAATAGCAAATTGGGGCGGATTTCCTCCAAATTTGTATATAATTTTTTTTTTCAGGGTGCTCTTTCAGAATCTGGCATTTGTTTTGCATAAAAACGTCAAAAACCCTATTATTTTTTGGGTTTTTTTCAAAAAAGTGCCGATTTTTTCTGGTCATTTTTCGTCTTAAAGTCGATTATCTTGTCGTTGCTGCTATTGTATGATCATATAACTACCAGAAATCGCGGTCCAATTGTCTACACTTTCTCAAACCATGGTTTTGAATTTTTTTTTTCGCTTTGGTTTTTGCAAAATGGCCACTTTGTACAGCAATGTAATAAAAAACGTCGCGATTTTTTTACACGAAAAGCATCAACTTTACAAAAAAAATGTATATGACAAAAAGTGCTTATAATTAGCCAAGGAAAACATGTAAATTTTTTCAGAAATTTTTGGTTTTTTGGATTTGGCCAATTTTGGAAAAATCCAAAAATGTCCCAAAAACTTCTGAAAAAATTCACACGTGTTCTTTGGCTAATTATAAGCACTTTTAGTCATATAAAATTTATTCGTATAATTGATCCTTTTTGAGTAAAAATATCACCAAATTTCGTCATAAAAAAATTGGTGATATTTTTACACAAAACGGATCAATTATACGAATAAATTTTATATGACAAAAAGTGCTTATAATTAGCCAAAGAACACGTGAAAATTTTTCAGAATTTTTCGGGACATTTTTGGATTTTCGAAAAATTTGCCAAATCCAAAAAACCAAAAATAGTCCAAAAAATTCTGGAAAAATTTACATGTTTTCCTTGGCTAATTATAAGCACTTTTTGTCATATACATAAAGGGTCATCCAAAAAACGCGCCTACATGTTTCTTTTAAATAAAACACAAACTATTTGCAATTTTTTCAAGCTGTTTTTTTTTATTAAAAGTATGATCCATTACAATTATAAGTGGAATAGAATATCATTCAAATGTCCACCACGACTGCGTCTGCAGGCATCAATCCGAATATCGAAATTTTCAATGACTTTCCGACATGTTGCTGGTGTTATTTCACGAATTGCAACTTGAATGTTGTTCTTTAGATCATTAATTGTTTGTGGCTTGTTAGCATACACTCGACTTTTCAAAAAACCCCACAAAAAAAAATCTAATGGTGTTAGATCACATGACCTTGGAGGCCAATTGAAATCTGCATTTCGTGAAATTACACGTTGAGGAAATTTTGATCGCAAAAACGTAATGTTTTCTCGAGTTGTGTGACATGTAGCACCGTCTTGCTGGAAGTAGACGTCAGACACATCAATATGACTCAACTGTGTCCATAAAAAGCCTCTCAACATTGATTGGTATCGCTCAGCATTCACAGTAACAGCATTTCCAGCATCATCTTCGAAAAAAAATGGCCCAATGATTCCATTTGCCCAAAATGCACACCAAACAGTAACTTTTTGTGGGTGTAGAGATTTTTCATGAATAACACGAGGATTTTCATCACCCCAGATACGACAATTTTGCTTATTGACGAATCCATCCATTGTGAAATGAGCTTCATCACTAAACAAAATTTTGCTTGAAAACAATGGATCTGTCGTTCGTTGTTCAATAATCCAACTAGCGAAATTACGACGTTGTAAATGGTCTCTTTCTTTCAATTCCTGGGTTAATTGAATTTTATAAGCGTGTAAATGCAAATCTTTATGCAAAATCCTCCATAAGGAGCCATAAGATATGCCCAATTCTTGCGAACGACGCGAAATTGATGTTGTCGGTTCATTTTCAACACTTTCACTAACAGCAGCAATATTTTCATTTGTGCGTACAGACTTTGGTCTTCCACTTTTTGGTTTATCAGTAACACAACCAGTTTCTGCGAATTTTTTCACTAATCTTTGAATTGAAGATTGATTTGGCCGATTATTTACACCAAAAAAATCACGAATTTTGCGATGGGTATTTTTCAAAGAACGCCCATTTTCATAAAAAGTTTGAATGATGTAAACGCGTTGTTGCAATGTGTACCTGTCCATGGTTAAAATTGTACTACCTTCTAATAAAACAAAATGGCTTATGTCATTTGAAAATATGTCACGTGTAAAAATTATGTAGTGCTGACATCTAGGCGTCACATTTGGATGACCCTTTTTTATAAAGTTGATGCTTTTCGTGTAAAAAAATCGCGACGTTTTTTATTACATTGCTGTACAAAGTGGCCATTTTGCAAAAACCAAAGCGAAAAAAAAAAATTCAAAACCATGGTTTGAGAAAGTGTAGACATTCGGACCGCGATTTCTGGTAGTTATATGATCATACAATAGCAGCAACGACAAGATAATCGACTTTGAGACGAAAAATGACCAGAACAAATCGGCACTTTTTTGAAAAAACCCAAAAAATAATAGGGTTTTTGACGTTTTTATGCAAAACAAATGCCAGATTCTGAAAGAGCACCCTCAAAAACCCCTTATATACGAATTTGGAGGAAATCCGCCCCAATTTGCTATTCGAATAGTACAATTGAACTTGCGTGCACAAAATCCTCGTTTTGCGCATTAATGGGTTAATGAAATATTTTAGAGATATAACATTTACTTATTATTGAATTATTATTTTTACTTATTATTTGTTTTCCTTAACAAGAATTGCTTATCTAAGGTTTAATATTTCTAAAAATATTTTAAGGCTAGACAAAAAAATATTTTCTTTTGAAAGCATACTCGTATGAGGATTTATTGACCTCTCGCAAATTGCAAGCTGAGTTTTTTTTTTTTTTTTTTTTACGTTACCGCAGTTATTTGTTTGCGTGTGGTTCTCAAATTTTCTTCAAGTGTTTTCCGGCGGGTTATTTTACAATTCGTGTACCTCGCGCGTGAATTTTTGGTTGACCTGAGGTTTTGTTAAAAATCGAAAATTGTGTGAGGTTCATTCTAGTTTTGAATTTTGTGAATTAATAAAGAAAATGTTTGTGGAGCTCGGTGTTAGTAGCCGTAAAGTAGAAATCAACGGTACGTTTAGTGTGTAGGGAGTGGTGGTACCTGGTTTAGGGTCAAAAGGCACTAAATCGTTCAATGGGGGTCCATTGCGTTTGCAATGGTACTCCCCTGGGTCTAGGTGTCCAGTTACCCTGTGGGCTGCTCCCAATTCCCAGGAGGGATATTGGGGGGTTAGTTGGACTCTTCCTCCGGACGGTTACCTCAGATCCACTGGTAAATGGTATTAACTTTAGTTAACTTGATTTGTATTAAGAAAAAAAAAATTTTTTTTGTTTAGGTTGCCTCATCAATGTGGTTGGGGAAATGCGTTTCCGTACTTCCTCTTGGAGCGATTGGTCCGAGGACGGGACCTCTGTACCTGTTGTCGAACCCTACCATCATTTATTTATTTTCATGGATCAGTTGCTGATGGAATTATAACTCCAGCTCCCAAAAATATTGTGGATCCGTTAGAGTGGGATTCTCAGATTCGGCGTATTCAAGAATTATGAATTAAAAAACTGTTGTGTACTTATGCTTATACGCAAGATTATGCTTCAATAAATTTTGAGCTATTGTAAATACAACTTGTTATTCATCAGAAATTCCCTTATTTTCCTTTTTTTTTTTTTTATTATTAATTTTTTTTTTATTATTATTATTATTTTTTTTTTTTTTTTTTATACTAATTGTACTGTTCGGGGTAATGTTTTACTCCGAACAAGTGGTCTAGGGGTTTTTTCCTTTTGGTGGTTGTTAATAATTGAGGCGTACTGGGCTTGGTCGCCGTTTCCACTCGATATGTTTGTTATGTTTGGTGCGTTTTCCTGATGTATTGTTGCGAAGGTCTTTTCTCCGCTTGCCATTTGTGGGCTATATTTTTTCTTTTTCCTCATAATAATTTTTGCTAGCAATGTCACTACCAGTATTATCGTTAAAAGTCCGATCATACTTATGGAAGTGGTTGCTAGTTTGTGTGAAGTATCAATTTCAGGGTGATATTTCAGAGTTTCCAATTGTTTTCCTAGTTCTTGTAGGGAATATATATTTTCTTGTATGTTTAGGTTCGATTCTATATTTATGTCATTTGATTTTATTGTTTTTATGTTTTGGACGAAACTAGTAGGTGCTTTTTCCAACATTTCATTAATTATTGCTTGAGTTTCGTTGATGCTAGGGAATTCCTCTGGTTGTAATATTTTTATGGGAGATAATTCGTTCTTCTCAAAGTATATTAATTGACTTCCAATTTGTAAGTCACAGGGTTCTTTTATTGTTAAAATTCCCTGACCCGTAATGCGGGCCGTTAATATCTTGTCCCTGCAATTTATTTGCACTGTTTGAGGTGTTCTTAGTGCGTACAACCAGGTATTAGGCGTTGCTAATTTAGCTAGGTGATTCTTGGGTGGTACTTGAATTTTTAGTTGGCAATTGGGCTTCTCTTCAAGGGGATTATAAAGGATGTTTACTATACATTCTTTTGTTCGAGTGGCTGTTATAATGGGTTTTCGCAATTTAATCGCATAAGTATTTTCTTTTATGCCTTGCGCGATTTTCATCAAATGTTTTGCGTCTTCCCCTGTTAATAACAGAAATTCTTGAGTCTGTAGACGACTTCCTACGTATTCATATTCCACTTCAGGTATTAAATTTTGTCCTGTGGTGGTACTGATTGGAAAGATGTTCACTTTGAGGAATTTCATTTCAGGTTTATTAAAAATTGGAATTTTAATTTTTATCACTAGTTTATCCTGCACCAAATAATTTTCTTTTATGCCAAGTCCTCTGGTTTTAAGAAGAACATTTGTCTTGTTATCTAAAACAGTATATCCCTTTACGCCGAAGGTAAACGAAAGTGTGGGTAACACATGCCATCGTGAGATTTTGTAAATTACGCAGGCCTAACTATCGTGAGGGCCGCTTTTCAGAAAAGGCAAAATGCCTGATTTTCTTTTATTATTTTTATCATTTTCCGTAGTCACCCTAGATAATTTCTCTGTTAATTGGTTTTTTTTGGGAAATTCTCAACTTTTTTCCCTCGGGTGTAAAAGGGATATGTTTTTCTTTTATGCCAATCCTTCTGATTTTCAGAAGAAAATTTGACCTGCTGTCTAAAAATAACATGTGTTTTTCTTTTTTTTACACTAATCCCTAGGGTTTTCCAGAAAATTGATATCTATTGATATCTAAAACAGCACATGCATGTACATATTCCCAGCAAAAGAAACAATACCGAGTGGGTAGGGTTGATAACAGCGTTCTAAGAAGGAAGTGGTAAGAAGCGATAAAGGCCTTCTAAATTTTCAGCGACGACCGCTGGTGTTGCATATGCCACGCACAACATTGCGAAATTACAACACACAATGTTGTGAAATTACAACACGCAATGTTGTGAAATGGCAACGCACAATGTTGCGAAATGATAGCGCACAATATTGTGAAATAAACACACGCCTGTTATTTCGCAACATTGTAAATTACGTAAAAGATAAAATTCCGGGCGACCACCAGGGAACAAAGAGGTTCCCACAGTCAAAAGTGCGAACGACGCACTTTTGCCTTGCCTGTTGCCGGGCCACGGAATTGGCGATCGGGAAATCGCGAATTCCCGAAAACAGTCAGAGTTGAGAATCAAACCGGGAAAGACCAAAAGAGGTCTCCAAAAAGTCGTTGAGTACAAGCTAACCGGAAAAGACCCAAAGAGGTCTCCTAGATCAAGAGAAGTGTATTTTAGATTCGATCCGCCTTAACCGAAAAAGACCCAAAGAGGTTCTCGCGAATTGAGTGAAGTCGAGTTGTCCTGCGTTCACGCAGCCGGGAGTCGGAAAATAGGTAATTGTCGGTTTCGGTAAAACGGTTGGTGCTAACGAGAAAGTTTATAATAAATAAAGTGATTGATAAACAACCAGCGTTTGCCTTCCGCCCTGATCACCTACTCCCAGGGAAACAACTTGGACGACCCGCTGACCCGCAAATAAGTTGTATTCCCAAATCCACCGGGAATACACAACGTATTTTGAATACACAACATATTTTGGCGCAGCCGGTAGGATCAAGGAAGCCTGGCCGAGCCCATAAGAGCTTGGAAAACCTTGATCCTGAGAACCGAAGGGCCACAGCTAGGCCCCAACGCTCCAGGGTAACCAACTCTAATTGCCTCTGCTCCAGGCGAGCAAGCAATTACCCTGTTTTAAGGGAGAACAACTCTAGTCGCCGCTGTTCCAGGCGAACAAGCGATCTCCCGTGAAATTATGTTGTGCAAAAAGGCACCAACGTGGGATTTTTCCCGGGCATCACCCCAGCCCATAGTGAGTGAATGCAGGACGAGGAACTACCCGTCGGCATCCCGGAAGAAGAAAAATCAACGGACTCAACGAGGGAGCAACTCAACGACTCATCCCAACCAACGAGGGAGCACCCCAGCACCTCATCAGATCAGCCACCGAGGGAGCAACCCAGCGCCTCATCGCAGTCGCCGAAGGAGCAACGCAGCACCTCATCTCAACAAGAGGACCAGCAGAAAGAAGAATCAACACCCGCAGCCGCGCATCTTCACGATCAAGGACTTCGGCTCCGGAGCGGAAGAGTACTACCCCGCTCATTACCTGTAAGTCTTGAAAATTGTTTAAAATTTTTGTTAGAAAGGGTGCGAGTGTCGGAATCTGGAATTAACGTCCAGCATTTCGAGATAATTAACCAGAAATTTGAAGAAACAAGCGAGCTAAGAAAAGCTCGATTACAAAAAAGTAAAATAGACTCGGAAGAATTCCGAGAAGAAATCAGAAAATTTCGAGAACTCTCGCAGCCTTTCCCATTAGCAAATAAGACAAGTGAATTAGACTTAAGCGGAACAAGTGAAAGTGCCACAAATTCGGATTCGTTAATACGCGGTTTATCGGGCTGGTTAAGTGCGTCCTTCGTGGATTCTTGCATCGGTGACGATTCGTTCGACCCTACAAAATTTAGATTTCGGGAATCATCTCCCATTAATTCTCCGGAAAGGAAAAATTCCGTAATGCAAAAAAGTGAAAAAATGGCGAGTTTCGGGAACGTGATCAAATACACTGCACAAATTGTTCCTCTCTTTTCGGGTGATCCCAGTCCACAGTTGAGCCAAGAGCTCCAAACTTTCCTGGGATGCTTCAGGCAGGTGCAAGCTTGTTTAAGTGAGGAAGAAAGAACTGCCTTTCTCCAAGTTGTGCTCACCCGTTTACGAGGTGCAGCTTACCAATTATTTATGGCAGATCCTCCTACGTCTTTCAGTGATTTTGAGGAGCGCCTGAACAGATCATATTTACCAAGGGAAACCTATCAAGAACTGGTAAACAAACTGATCACTACCAGGCAATATCCCTTGGAATCGCTTAATGCCTTCACGGCACGAATAAAACAAGCGCTGGCCTTGTGTAAAGAGGCAGCTGATAAAAATACGGTGCAGTTGCGGCCACCACAGTGAAAGCGCAATTAGAAGATTTCGCGTTAAGTGCACTTCGAAGCGGTGTGAATAACCCGCATCTGTGCCAGTACCTCCTCACGGTGACGGAAGGTACATTAGATCAATTAATAACAAAAGCTCTCGATATGGAGAAGCTACAGCAGGGCGGGATATACATGCCCAACCCCGTTCCCCACAGCATCACAGCACAATCGCTGACTGGTCAGAACAATGCACCGTCTTCGCCGTCTTATCAGCCGGCAGTGCCCGCGATTCAAGTTCAAGATCAAATGTATTCACAGGGAATCGCGACGGGCAGAACAATTTCAGGACCAAGTGGCCGATCAGCTGAGGCACGAACGCCTTCAGACCCTTCGCGAGCTATAGTAAACAATATAGTGTGTAGGTTCTGTAAAAAACGAGGTCATACATACGCGGATTGTGTGACAAGAAAAAATACGCCCACTTGGGAGTACTGCCATACCTATGGGCATGATAGTGTAGAGTGCACCAGAGGCCGTAATAATCGAGGCCCCAATTTTGGCCAAGGGAACAATTATCAGAGTTCCACTAATGGCCCAAGAAATAATTTCAATAATCCTAATGCTGGCCAACGATCTGGCCAACCAATAAGGCCACCCAATCGGGGACCACCGAACAATAATAATGAGGCGAATAACAACCCAAGTCGGAGAGCATATCGCATTCGTCAGAAGTGCAGATTCTGTGGTCGACAAGATCACAACACGGAAACCTGCGAATATAAACGCAGATGGGAGTCGGAAAGCCAGGGAAACGCCGGGAAGTCGAGCCCGAAATCCCCGGCTCGACTCTAAATGAAAAAAGAAAAAATCCAGGGTATTCTCAGCCGCCCAAACCAAGTACTCCTGTAGTGGAGCTCCCACTTGATATCGGTCGAAGTAAGACGACTCAATTAGTGGTAGATACGGGCGCTGAGGTAAGCTTGATTAAAAAGCAAGCTTTAAAGTCTCTCAAGTCAATAAACAAAGAGAGAACTTATACCCTGCAATCACCGTTTGGCATGGGACGAACCCTGAGAAGTTGCGAGGAGAATGTAATTACAAAACTTTCAAGTAATAAGAAAGTTAAAATTCCTTGCAATTTCCAGGTGATAGAAAATTTACAAGATCTATCCCATGACGGGCTATTAGGAAACGATTTCCTATTACAAAATTGTGATATTGAGGGCCCCAATAAAAAACTTCGATTTCCTCGCACGGAAATCAATAAAGAGGAATTCTCGTTCCCGATCTTACTCGATACCGAGAAAAATCGGCCCCAAAGCACAACTGAACACGAGATGCAGGCAGAAGAGATGGAATCCGAAGGGGTTAAGCTATCCACCTGCCATACTCTCGGGGCATTCACTAAAACGAATGCTGGTTGTCAAGCTTTAGAGAAGCCAAGGGAAAACGAGAGGGAAATTCTGTCGAAAACACCGCTGATCGACGAAATCAGGCGACATACAGTGGATTTGAAAGAACCCATATGCGTACCTGCGCGATCACAAATGGTGGTCAGAATTCCTCTGATGCTGCCAGAAGAAATGCTCTGTCTATCACAAGAGATAGACGATGGAGTCTTCCTGGCTAATAGCATCATATCCTCGAATAATGCTAAAGAAGTTTTGATTGGAATACTCAATGTGAATGATTCCCGAGTAATTCTGGCTAACTTAACATTACAGTTAGTTCCAGTTAATGATTACTCGTTAGCCCCGATATGTTCCGAAGCGAACACAAAAATGCCTGCGGAGGTAGCAGGGCCTAATAAAAATATTAATGACCCGCGCGTCAAAAAACAGAGGCCGACTTTAAATAAACAGAGGCGAAGCAGCCCTGAATCAAATAAACAGAGGCCAAAGAGCCCAGCAGTGCACGATAAAGACCCTCGAGTCGAAATACAGAGGCCAAAGAGCCCGATTCCAAATAAACAGTGGCCACAGAGCCCGATATTTGCTTAGCTGTGGGAGCGGGACTGCTGCGTTAGTCCTACGCTCGCTGGCGAGAATGTTCGAGAGTTGTTCTTGCTTGGAAGTGTTTTCCGAATCCGCCGTCTGGTGGATTTGGTCCCAGAAAAATACTTTAAAGGGTTCGTTGAGAGTACTTTATTTTACAGGTTCCAATGTTACACTAAGCACTTAATTAACTCGTAACAGCTGTGATTACCTATTCACCTTTTACAGGAATATTTCTACACTCAACAGATTTACTTAACTAGGGAAAACTTCACTGAATTCACAGATTTTACTTAAGTCGAGTTACTTCACTGAACTCACTGATTTTACTTAAGTATAGTTACTTCACTGAACAACTACCCGAACCGATACTTCTCGCTTGTACTATTCTCTATTTTCCACTTTAGGCTTTATCATCAGCTCGGAGCTGTGATCGCGTTCGAATATTAACTTGGACTCTCTACTGGAGGTGTTACCCCGACTGCGATTTACTTAGGACTCGATTTCTTCATTGAACCCCGATCGCATGAAACCTCAATTTCTTGCGGTCGGTTATCAATCGAGGAAAAGCGATCAAAGCATTTTTTATGCAGCGACAATGCTTTCCATTGTTCGCGTGCGGCTTGACCGTACTTTGGCCCCTTGCCTCGGCACTTATGCTCAAGGGTCGGGTCATCGTCCGTGTATAATTTACGTAAGTCGTAAATTATTGTCGGGTGTTATATTTTTTAAGTCAATGCACTTACAAATGTGCAAGGGTGCCTTTTTTCTTGAGATGAAGTCTCAAGGGCTGTTTTTAAAATATTTACTCAACATTTGTTCCAGTTCTTTGTTCTTAATATTTTTTCGTATCTATTAAAATAGATATATTGAATATACAACATTCCTTCCCCCTTTGAAAAAGAGGATTATTCTTGGAAGAGGAATAATTCTCAGGGTGAGAGTTGATAAAAAAAACTGTTGTATTTGATGATTTTAGAATCGAGAAGTTTCGGTTACGGTTCACAAAAAAAATTTTTTTTTTTTTTTTTCTTAAATACAGATTATTATGAAGTTGGATAAATTCAATGAATACTATTAGAAATTTTTATATATATATATAGGATAAATTCAATACATTATGTCTTAAATCTCTTAATAAAATATTCCCCATTTGTGAGATGCTTTTTTAGATGCACTTAATTAATTACATTTAATATGAGTTTGGTTAATCTAATACGAGGACAATGTATATTTAATTTACCTAAACTATGAAAGTTATTTAATATTATCTCATTAACAATATTTATTATGTTGTGTGGAAATTTCCTTTATATGTTTGATAAAAATTCTAACATGCTTTGAATAAAATAATGAATATATTTAATGATTATTAAAGTTTTAGTATTAGTTGACCCAATACCTATTTAAAAAAAATTATATTCCTACAAAAACTACTTACTTATTAATATATTTTTATATCATGTATAAATTTACTTTCAAATCAAAGAAAGAAAAACATTTGTAACCCGACCGTATTGTTTGGCTTGCTCGTGAAGTGCAAGCTAGGTGGTCCGTTTCCGGCATGCACTCGATTTTTGTGCATTGTGCATTTTTTTTTTTTTTTTCGGATAGCTAAAAATTTCTGGTGACCCGAGGTTTCCACGATAAATTTTTGTGTTTTAGATTCAATTCAGTTCTAATTTTTGTTCTGTTCGGTCGAATTTTGGTTAGTTCTATTTTCTGCGAAATGTTTGTGCTCGAAGTGTCAAAGTATCAAACGCGTGTGTGGGGCCAGATAACTGTGACGGGCGTTGTTTTGCCCGTGCTCCCGCGATCCCGTGCGGGATTATTGTGGTATGCTCCAGGGGCTTTTCGCCCGCTAACGATCTGGGCCACAGGGATGGAACCCCAACAGGCTTACTGGAACGTGTTATGGACATTTCCTGCGGGGAGCCGTCTCCGCGCGTTTGGTAAGTATATTCTATGCTTTTATTAAATAAAAGTAGACCAATGAGCCCAACATTAAATAAAAATAGGCCAGTGAGCCAAACTTTAAATAAAAACAGGCCCATGAGCCCATATGAAAATAAAAATAGCCCGCGAGATCAAGAAGTAAGGCCAATGAGCCTGAAGGTAAGTAGCGATGAAGCGCTGATCGAAGCACTGAGGCCTGAGAGCCCAATATTAAGTAAAAAGGGGCCAAAAAGCATTAGAAAAAATAAAAGCGACCCGCGCGTCGAAACTAACAAAGCAAGCGGTCAAAAAATAAATAATAACGGCCCACGAGCCGAAATACAAAGGCTAAAGAGCCCATCATTAAATTACAACGACCCTTGCGTCGAAACTATACGGCCAAAGAGCCCAAATAAAAATTATACCACCCCTCGCGCTCAAATTAATAACGTGCGATATCCCGAGTCGCGTGAAAATAATCGCGAACTCAGATTAGAAGAGGAACTCAATCTGAGTCCAATTTTAAACAGCCAGGAAAAGGCTGAAATTCTTAAACTATGTCAAGAATACAATGACATATTTCACTTAAAAGGTGATTACCTTACGCACACTGATGCGATAACTCACCTAATTCCGGTGGTGCAAGATCAGGCACCGATAAACCGGTTACCAGAAACCCAAAGGGAGGTTATAAACGAGCAATTGAGAGAAATGCTCGAAAATGAAATAGTACAACCAAGCAAGAGTCCTTGGAATTCGCCTTTATTGGTAGTACCCAAAAAACCGGGACCCAATGGCGAGAAAAAATGGAGAGTAGTCGTTGATTTTCGGAAATTAAACGAAAAAACAATCGGCGACGCTTTCCCTCTCCCTCGAATCGAGGATATACTTGACCAATTAGGTCACTCAAGGTATTTTACCACCCTCGATCTGGCTAGCGGATATCATCAGGTGCTGGTCGATCCTAAAGATCGCCCCAAAACGGCATTCAGTACGAGCTACGGGCATTACGAATTTAAACGTATGCCTTTCGGGCTCAAGGGTGCCCCCGCCACTTTCCAGCGTCTGATGAACTACGTGCTTACAGGCCTTCAAGGCCTGGAGTGTTTTGTGTACCTGGATGACATAGTCATTTACGGGAAAAGTCTGGAGGACCATAATAAAACATTACGAAAGGTCTTCGACAAGTTGCGTGAGAACAATCTCAAACTGCAGCCGGAGAAGTGCCAATTTCTCCGTAAAGAGGTAGTATACCTGGGACATAAATGTTCCAGTAAGGGAGCACTACCCGACCCCAGCAAAACGGCGTGCGTCCAATCATTTCCAGTTCCTCGAACCGTTAGGCAAGTCCAATCATTTTTGGGACTCGCTAATTATTACAGGAAATTTATTCTGAATTTTTCCAAAATAGTCCGTCCAATAACAAACTTACTCCGCAAGGATGTCAAGTTTACTTGGACTGATAAATGCCAAGAGGCATTTGAGGCAATTAAAAACGCCCTAATCACACCCCCGCTACTGATATACCCAGATTTCAGTAAGCCATTTAATTTAACGACGGATGCAAGCAGCGAGGCTCTAGGAGCTGTCCTCTCCCAAGGTGAAGTAGGACAAGATCAGCCCATTGCCTACGCCAGCCGCACATTAAATAAGGCCGAAAAGAACTACTCTACTATAGAAAAAGAGTTGTTGGCCATTGTCTGGGCGACGAGGAATTTCAGGTGCTATCTCCAAGGTAGAAAATTCACGGTCTACACAGACCATAAACCTCTTAAGGAAGTCTTTAATGTAAAAGACCCCACTTCCCGCTTGGTGAGATTTCACCACAAATTTTCCGAGTTCGATTATACTATTGAATACAAGCCCGGAAAGTATAACACAAATGCAGACGCACTAAGTCGCATCCCACGGGAAGAAAATGAAGACCAAGGAAGCCAAACCTTCACGGTAAAGGCACAGGTCCACCGCTCCATGGACTCAGAAGAGGAGGAAAAACCTCTGGTCGACAGACCTCCAGTAAAAATAAGCGCAGTTACTAGGGCCCAAAAACAAAAAACCCAAGAAAGTACTGCAGACAGCCCAAAAGCTACACAAAACGAAGCACAGGCGGGAAAGCTTCCCCAACAAAAGAGCTCAAAACAAAAAGAAGAGCTCACGAGTCCCCTAGAGATGAAGGAAGATGCAATTCTCCCTCCACTGGAATCACGCTCCACCCTGAACTAATTTCAAGTCCCGAGGAAATCAAAATCATTCTACATGATTTTCATGATTCACCCTTTGGAGGACATCAGGGCGTGATTAAAACATACAAAAGAATTAAACGAAAATACCGGTGGAGACATATGTTAAGGGACATTAAACAATATATTAAAAAATGTCCTAAGTGCCAGAAGCTTAAAGCTTCGCCGCAATTTAAAATGCCCATGGTCATCACCGATGTAGCTGAGCAACCATTTGACAAGGTTTACCTCGATATAGTGGGACCATTGGAAGAGTCCACGTCAGGGAATAAATATATCCTGACCTTTCAGGATAATCTGACAAAGTTTGTGGACTGGTACGCAATACCAAACGCGGAGGCGGTTACCATAGCGCAAATTTTTTTCGATGAAATTGTCACGCGCTACCGCATTCCTAAAAGAATAGTTACCGATCAGGGAACTAATTTTTTGAGCGACTTGTTCAAATCAGTATGCAAATTGCTGCGAGTGAAAAAGCTGCAAACATCAGCATACTATCCCCAGTCGAACGGAGCACTCGAACGTGCCCATAGGCCGCTCATAGAATATTTGCGTACCATTGTAGACGAAGATCCCCAAAATTGGGATCAATTCTTACGTACAGCGGCATTCGTGTACGTACAATAATAGCACACACGAAGGGACAAAACTTACCCCGATGGACTGCCTATTCGGTTTCACGGCAGACGTCCCATCCAATTTAAAAAGGGAACCCGAGCCTATATACAACCATGAAAGCTATTATCATATGCTCAGGTATAGGCTCCAAAAATCATATGCCTTGGCGAGAAAAAATATCCTAGCTAGCAAAGAAAGATCGAAGGTAAGCTACGACAAAAATGCTAAGCCCCTAACATTCCACGTAGGGGATAAGGTCCTTCTAAAGAGTGAAAGCCGAAAGCATAAGCTCTCAGAGATATGGATAGGACCTTACCTGGTAACCGCTACCCCGTCATCCGTGAACACCACGATACGCATGGGTAGAAAAACGAAAATAGTACACAACAATCGGCTAAAGCCGTATTTTGAGTAATTTTCTTTTATTATTACTACCGGCAAGTGAAATTAATTAATTAGTTGACAAATACTGGCAAGTAAGATTAACATCCACTTTGATCCCTTCCAGGGAATGGGACCGGCAATATTAATATTGGCCTTGCTGGCCATCACGGGAGCGCGTGCAAGGGAACAGAAGCCATACAACGTAACGGCAACTAGAAATACGGGAATATTGTTCGAGGAAATAGGCAAGTTATTAACCTATCATAAGACTTGGAGCATTTTCACCGAAATAGATATCAGTGAGTTAGATAAACAAATTCAGGTAGCCGAAAGAGCTGAGCACCTGGTTCACCAATTATGTGATGTCCAGGAGCCGGCGACACGGTCTTGTAGGGTACATGAAGTACGTATACACTCCCTTCTGGAGAATTTAAAAAGGAGAACAGCAGCCATAAGAGAGGCAGTCCCCAAACAAAGGGTAGTGCGGTCCCTATTCGATAGAATAGGCAGCGCCATGCACTACCTATTCGGGACAATGGATAGTTCAGACGACAAAGAAATTTACAGTCGTCTAGAACACCTCGAATCTGATACCCAAGCTCTAGCTGAACTAGAGAAGCGCCAAATAAGCGTCATCAAAACTACATTCGAAAGAATCCAAAAGCCTTTCACCTCTCTTATGGAAAGACAACGTGTGATTGTAAATAAAATAAACCAACTAGAGAATATTACGGATGAGGTGAGCAGGAGACAGGAACGACAAGAAGTGGTGATGGGACTGATGCTACAGGTGATAGAAGTCGAGTTCAGGCAACAAACCCTGCTCGACATCATTACCTCAAGCCGAAACAACCAGATCCACCCATTGTGCGTGTCTCCGGCCACCCTCCTAGAGGTTTATCACAAATCACACCCGAATTGTCGAGAAATAGGAAGCTGCTTGACAATATTGTACCAGACAGCGAAAGTGCGAACACACTTGCTGCAGGGCAAGTTGATAATCAAGATAAGCTTACCTATCTGCGATTCCCCAACCATGAAACTCTACAAGATATTTACTTTCCCGATCCACAACAACAAGGGACAGTCACTGATACCTGATATAGAATATGCATTCGTCGGAAGCCGCCCGCAAACGCAGGAATTCCTGCTCCTAACTCAAACGGAAGGCTAAAGAAAATAACTCAGAATCATAAAGAACAAACTTATGTACTGGAGTTACAGTCTTCAATAATCAAGGCAGCCCTGACGGACGAATGCGTAGTGAAACTTTTGTTCAACCCACTGGAAGAAAATCCAGACTGTGGTTTAAAGGTCTTATTACCTCCCCGAAATTTCTTCACAAAATTAATGCGACCAAATACCTGGCTTTTCTCCCTCATCAACACGCAAATAATCCAGGTTAATTGTCCAGATAAAATGCTCACTTCCCGACTATCGGGACAGGGTCTAATAACGATACTAGAACCCTGCGAGCTGTAAATTGCAGCTCATACTATGTATTATGAAGGGGAAGAGATCCAACCATTAAAATTGGTTCAACCAAATTACTTCCCGAACACAAACGAGACCCAAGCGGCAGTAATACGGCTCATGAAAGAGGCCCCCGCAAAATTCGCGGAAATAAGCGAGAAAATGATAAAGGAAGACGCATTGACAATGCGTTCCGAATTGAACCAGGGAGTGTATTCCCTGACAGAATTAGAGCGGGAATTGGGGGCACTGCGTGGACGCTCAAATAATAACAGCACGCATTACATAGCCCTTTCGGCTATGTCCACAACAGGAATTATCATGGTCATAATACTGGCACTGCTCGTGTACAGGTACGGAAAACCTGTGTACCGAGTTTGGTGCCAAGTTACCCCAAAAACAACCCAAGAAAACCCCCCACAACCGAGTACATCGGCCGCCCAGGGTCCCAACGAGCCTCCGAGAGGAAAACCCTCACCCATTTACAGCGAACCAGCTGTACCTCCCCAACCTGGTGCCCGGAGCCAAACCCTGCCCCGGACCAGATCCATTCAATTGATTAATTAACCAGGCAACATTGTTGTTCGCCTTTAAATTGGCGAAACTAAGTTAGTTGTTAAACCAAAATTTTTTTATATATAAACACATAAGTAAACTTGAACCACGCACAAAAAAAAAAAAAATATATATATGGGACATTCCACGTCAACCGGGCCACCTAAATGACCAAAAATCATGGAGACCTAGAAAATTGTTTTTGGGCTTAAATTTTTGGTCTATCTTTACTCTTCAGAAATTCACCTGGCGTTTTGAAAAATTCAAAATGGCGGATCCAATATGGCGGCCAACTTTTCAAAAATGAACGAAATTTGAATAAAAAAAATACTATGTTATTCTGCATAAAATTCTAAGTAAGAAATGTCTTTTGCAAATTTTTGAATAAAATGGCCGTTTTTGAGAAAAAAATTCATGAATTTTAAAAATTTTTATATAGGAAAAAATTCACAATTGGCATATTAGAAAGATTTAAAAAATACTCAGGTGTTAGGAGCTTGCTAGTGATGAATGCAATGTCAGATGTCAAAAAAAATCAAAATGTCGGATCCAATATGGCCAATATGGCCAATATGGATTTCATCAAGATAGAAAATTTTTAAAATTCATGAATTTTTTTCTCAAAAACGGCCATTTTATTCTAAAATTTGCAAAAGACATTTCTTACTTAGAATTTTATGCAGAATATCATAGTATTTTTTTTATTCAAATTTCGTTCATTTTTGAAAAGTTGGCCGCCATATTGGATCCGCCATTTTGAATTTTTCAAAACGCCAGGTGAATTTCTGAAGAGTAAAGATAGACCAAAAATTTAAGCCCAAAAACAATTTTCTAGGTCTCCATGATTTTTGGTCATTTAGGTGGCCCGGTTGACGTGGAATGTCCCATATATATATATGCATGTACAAAGAGGAAAGGAAAAGCAACACCCCTTAAAAACAACGCCGAACGGCAAAAGAAACAGAAAAACAGCACACCTCAGATACAACGCCGAATACAAAAAAAAAAAAAAAATCCCAAAACAAAACAAACAGGGCCGAGGAATGTGAGGCAGGAAAATTTGAAGAAAAACTAACCACAATCACATTTTTGCACAATCTATTGTAATATTTATGTGAACTGCACATTTATGATATGATATATAAGCTGCATAAAAGAAAATTTAGCCGGGGAAGGGCCCTCTCCTCAAGGGGAAGACACCACGGGCCCACCCGCGGATGACCCTCGGCGTCTCCTCCTCCAGCTCCTCCCCTGCCTCCTCTGTGGGGGAGTCCCAATTGATGGATGGGGACGATGACGGACTGAGGGCGACGGGCTTGTCCGCCCAGGTGAGACGTTGGGTCCGTCCGACCCATCCCGGGACTTTCTCGCGCGTCAAAGAGAGTAAACACCCTACATGCAGAAAAGAAAAATTAAGTTAGATTTGATTGTTTGATGAATATATTTTGATTTCATTACCTGCGGTCCTCAGCTGCATCCCCGGCAAGCGTGCGAATGACCTGCGTCTGCGGGACGGGGGTAGAAGTGATCCACAGGATCCACCCGTCCCCGTCCACCCCGAAGCGCACATACATCCGAAGGGGGCCACGCCACCCCGGCACGACCGATACAACGGTCAAGGTGCTCAAACGCACCGGGGATATACAGGAGGGCCGCCAAGTGCGCCCAAGAAATCCGTGGAAACTCATTTTTGCGTTGCTTGATATTTGCGCTTTGAAATCACAGAAACTAATGAAGAACGATTCCCGGACCCGGGAAACGTTCAGTCGCGGTCCAGGAAATTGGACACCGGGAGTCTCAAGTGGACAAACCGTTTTTTTTTTGTTTTCATGCGCTCGTCCAGCCCAGATAACACTTCTTACGGGCGACAAAGTAACGCGTAATTTTTAACGTAAACGAGAACAAGATCGAGCGGCCCAGAAAATAAACGTGGTATTTTCCTAAGTTCTGACGCCAGAAAATAAACGTGGTATTTTCCTAAGTTCTGACGCCAGAAAATAAGAGCGAGTTAAGCATTTTTTTGGTATGTATGAAAAGATAAGCGTGCTGGAAAAACAATCTTTTTGTATGGGGTAACCGACGAAGCGGTTTATAGAAAACAATTTTTTTTTTACAAACAAATGTATACAGTTGGTTTAAAGGCCACTGTAAATAAATGAAAAAAAAAAAAAAAAAAACATCTTTTAAATACAAGAATAAGATTTTTCAATTTAAAAGAAAAAAAAAAGGTCATAAAAAAAAAATTTTATTTATAATAAATGTATGTGTAAAAATTGTTAATTGTTAATAATTATAATAACAAAATATTGTAAAAAAAAAAAAAAAAAAATGTTTATTAATTAAGAAAAGAATATAAAATGGTTAGATGAATACTGTAGACAGTAAGTAAAGCATATAATATTATGTCAAGCACCGACCGTTAAGCCGAAAAAACATTCGCGAAGATCTGTACTTCCCTGAGTTATTCCTCTCCCAAGAATAACTCTCTTTTTCCAAGGGGGAAGGAATTGTTGCATATGCCACGCACAACATTGCGAAATTACAACACACAATGTTGTAAAATTACAACACGCAATGTTGTGAAATGGCAACGCACAATGTTGCGAAATGATAGCGCACAATATTGTGAAATAAACACACGCCTGTTATTTCGCAACATTGTAAATTACGTAAAAGATAAAATTCCGGGCGACCACCAGGGAACAAATAGGTTCCCACAGTCAAAAGTGCGAACGACGCACTTTTGCCTTGCCTGTTACCGAGCCGCGGAATTGGCGATCGGGAAATCGCGAATTCCCGAAAACAGTCAGAGTTGCGAATCAATCCGGTAAAGACCCAAGGAGGTCCCCTCGAGTCGTTAAGTACAAGTTAACAAGAAAAGACCCAAAGAGGTCTCCTAGAGCCAGAGTTAACTTCGAGAGTAAAAAACGAAAAGGACCTAAAAAGGTTGACAAAAACTAGAGTTCGATCGAGAAGAACTCACAGTTAGTTTAATCGGGAATTCGGGCCGCAAGTAAAACGCGGAAAAGTGTATCGGTCGGTGCCGCTTGTCGTTACTAAAATAAGTTTATTATGTGTTAATAGTAAATAATAAAAGTGAAGAAGTAACCGGGCCGAGTTTTAATAAAGGAACGAGTTCAAACCCTCCCCTAATCCTACTCCGTGACTGCTGTGTATTTCCCAACACCCAGGGAATACACAACGTATTTTGAATACACAACAATTTCTAAGATAAAATTCTCATCATCTATTTGTAGATGAAGATATTCCATAAAGAGTTCATGCAAGTCCTCCAATAAATCATGATCCACAATGATATCAATATGTTTGCTAAATAATTCAATGCCACATCGACACTTCATGATACCTTCCTTTTTTTTATTATTACAACTGCATTTGATAACACAATGAGGACCACTGCAGAAATATGATTTGATTATTTACTATATACCCCTTGATATCTTCAGATATCAGTAGCTCATTAGAATATCGATGAAATAAACATCAACAGAAAAAAGGTAGCTAATAAACAATTTTGAATAAGCAACTGAGGACTATAATTCTGATCAAAGTTTCGATACTCATTCAAAATGTATCCGTCTCAGAGGAGTGAAGTTTTGGCGGAGCTGAGTATTATTTTAAATAGTACCCAGTCCCCAATAATGAAGCTGATGGAAGTGGAGCTGCTTCTGACGCGGTACCCTTACCCTTTAAGGGTAATTATGAAGGCGTCATCGAACACGTGGTATGAGATTTGGTCACCTGATGGAAGGCTATTCCGATATAATCGGACGATAAGAAATAAACTAAGAATATTAAAAATAACAAATTGTTAACTTTTTTTTGTTCTAGACCCGGCTAACGAGCGCATGTGGGTCGTTCGAGATGATTGTCATGTGGATGAGGGGCAGTTTCTACAGACTGCAGCTCTCTTATTTATCACTGAGAACTTCCCTAGAGACGATGGAAAGGGAGATTTTGGCCGCAACCACAGGGAATCAATCAGATTAACGCTTTTGTATTACTATAGCTATTAATTAGATTAAGGTTTAAAAATTAATAAAAAAAATTTGTATTTTTCTAAAAAGTGTCTTTTATTTATAGTTAAAAAAAATAAATAAATCAGAGTTGAAGTTATAGATTAACTTTAACCATTAGATCCTTTATTTGGGACCGTAAATTTGAAATGGTCCCCAAAACAATTTCCTCTTCTGTGTTGAAAGCATCGTATTTCATATTTTCTATTAAAGCTAAAATTGCTTTATAAATTTCGATTTTGAGATGAATCATATGTATGTTCTATGAGGTTGATATTTTCCACTTGTGATTCTACATATTTTTTGGTTGTTGCATCTTGCTCTTTAATGGGGGTCCCAAGATTTTTTACATTCTTAGCCTGCATGTCATAATCTTACCAATACGTATAAATAAAGATAAAATTTACCAAGTACAATCATTCTGTATCTTACTGCAGTGTCATTAACATTATCATTTAGCGCGGATACTTCAGTTGTCAAGGCTGAATATTTTCCTCCATTAGAACTATCAGGTGAATATGTGTGTGGTTTGGTTGATTTTCAAGCGTATAATTCAATACCAAATATTGAAGAGGGTAAAAACAATTTGTTTCATATTGGATGTGTTATCAGGGCCGGACGAGCACATGAAAACAAAAAAAAAACAACGATTTGTCCACTTGAGACTCCCGGTGTCCAGTTTCCTGGACCGCGGCTGAATGTTTCCCGGGTCTGGGAATCGTTCTTCATTAGTTTTCGGGATCCCAAAGCGAACACAATGAGTTTTTCCGGTATTTTGGGAAAGTTTTGGCGGTACACTCCTACGGAGTGTGCCATCCGATTGAGGACCGTTTCGGTCCTCTCCGTGGTTCCCAGGTGGAGGGGACCATTAAAGATCTACTGCAGGTTTGAGGACGGGTAGGAAGTCATTCTCTGGGTCTGTGCGGTCCCCGTGCCACAGACCCATTCCCTGGAGGTGCCGCTTCTCCCGGGGATGCAGCTGAGAGCTGCTGGTAAGTTTTTTTTTTTTTTTCTCAAACTACCTTTATTAATTTGTATCCCCCCACAGGCTGCTGCATCTCCCTCTTCGGGGAAGAAGACCTGAACTGGTCCGGGTGGTCTCGAAGCATCACCTGGAGCGAGCCGGAGCCACGGTCCGTCGCGGGACTCGACCCTGCACCAGCAGCAGCGAGCAGCGAGGGTAATTTTGAGTGGCTCGGCGCCGAGGACGACCCACCAAGGGACAATTCCCCAGCCTTTTTGGCCGAGCGCCGTGCGCCTCTGCCGCCGTTCGTCCTCGGACGAGGTCGCGGCCCCTTCCCGGGCTGATCGTGAAAACAGGAAAAATATATATCTGTGCCGCCAAACAAAAATAAACAAGTGGTTTTATGTGAAAATTTTGCTTTGCGATTTTTTTTTTTTCTTTTACCTGACCACTTTCCGGTCCCCATACCCTAAATGTTAATTGTGTTTTGTATTTTTTCGGCGTTGCATTTAAGGTGTGCTGTTTTTCCCTTTCTTTTGTTCTTTGGTGTTCGGCGTTGTTTTCAAGGTGTTGTTTTTTTTTTTTTTTTTTTTTTTTTTTGTATATATATATTTTTTTTCTTTTGTGCGTGGTTCCACGCGAACCTCTATCGTCGGCCCCGCCTAAATTTTGTGATGTTTTTATTTTTGTTGTTTATATTTTTCGGCAGTTTGCTTATGTAACTTTCAGTTCTATCTAAATCACCAATGTGCTCTTTTTTTTTTGAATGTTTGGCTGTTTCCTTTATTTGTACAATATTTAAGCTTAATAACGTGCTTGTTCCAAAAAAATTTCGTTTCTTAAAAAAAATTTTTTTTCTTATTCTACTCTCTTGAAATGCCGTTTCAAATCTGAACGTTAATGTTCACCTGTTCTAGTTCACGATGTCTTTCTTGACTGATACATCAGAAAATAACCTAACTTAGTTCAGTCAATTTAAAGGCGACTAATAATGTTGCTATTGTTAATTTATTAATTGGATGTATCTGGTCCGGGGCATGGTTTGGCTCCGGGCACCAGGTTTGGGAGGCACGGCTGGCTCGCTGTATAAGGGTGAAGATTTTTTTCTCAGGGGTCCGTTGGGACCTTGGGCGGCCGATATACTCGGCTGTTGGGGGTTTTCTTGGGGTGCTCTCGAGTCAACTGGGCACCAAGTCCGGTATACAGGTTTTCCGTACCTGCATGCGAGCAATACCAGCATAACGACCACGATCATTCCTGTGGTGGACATAGCCGAAAGTGCTATGTAATGGGTTGTATTATCACTCGGGCGTCTATGCAGTGCCCCCAATTCCCGCTCTAGTTCTGCTAGGGAATATACTCCCTGGTTTAATGCGGAGCGCATTGTCAACGCATCTTCTTTTATCGCTTTTTCGCTAATTCTAGGAATGTTATTTATTTACCCGTAAGCAGTCAAAGGATAAACTCCATTACCTTAAAGCTTCTTGATCAGGACGGAGGTACAATAAATTTCAGAGGTGAAGCAATTACTATTAGATTACATCTTAAACTAAAAACATGATTGATATTCAGCATACCCGAACAGTTGTTTACCCCGACTCATATTACCAGCAGCCCAGAACACAAGTTACTATCGCCCGAAGCCCTCCCATTCATAACCGACTTCATCTCAAGAAAAAAAGGCACCCTTGCACATTTTTAAGTGCATTGACTTAAATAAACCTAACAAACATAACACCCAACAATAATTTACGACTTACGTAAATTATATACGGACGATGACCCGACCCTTGAGCATAAGTGCCGAGGCAAGTGGGCAAAGTACGGTCAAGCCGCACGCGAACAATGGAAAGCATTGTCGCTGCACAAAAAATGCTTTGATCGCTTTTCTTCGATTGATAACCGACCGCCTGAAATTGAGGTTTCATGCGATCGGGAATCAATGAAGAATTAGAGTCCGATTTTATACGCGTTCGGGAAAACAGCTCCGAGCTGAAGTTACCAAAGAAAAGAAAAGTAAAGTAGAGTAAAGAAAAAGTGAGAAGTGTCGGTTTCGGGAAGTTGACTTAAGTCTCCTAGTTACAGTTTGTGAAAAGTGGTAATGGTGAAAGCCAGTTTAAGTTCTTGTAATACAGTTTAAGTTCTTGTAATACAGTTTAAGTTCTTGTAATACTAAAGTTAAAAGCCAGTTTAAATTCTTGTAATACTAAAGTGCTTTAGTGTAAAGACGCTGTAAATAAAAGAGCAGGTGAACATTCCCACCAGACTATTTGAGTGTCATTCCTCTTATTTCGCCACACAAACACCCAGCATCCCTAAAACCCCTTCTCGAGATAGACAATATAAAATATTACCGCCAGCGAGCGTAGGACGTTAAGCAAAGTCCCGCTCCCGCAACTTTACTAACAGAAAGTTGTAACATTTTGGCGCAGCCGGTAGGATCAGGGAAGCCTAGTTTTCATAATCACGAAAACTATAAGAGCTTGAATAACCTTGATCCTGCAATCAAAGGGTTTTTGCGAAAGCCCCAACGCTCGCGGGTAATCAACTTTAGTTGCCTCTGCTCCAGGCGAGCAAGCAATTACCCCGCTAAAAGGGAGAACAACTTTAGTCGCCGCTGTTCCAGGTGAACAAGCGATCTCCTAATCCATTCCGCAGTGCAAAGTAGCACCAACATGGGAGCAACTACGGGAAATCGATCGAGCAGGTGAATGTTCGACGAGGAACAACCTGAGTGCCCCCAAGGAGAGGAGACGCCAGCCCAGCCGACGAGGGAACACATCTCCGCGGAAGAACAGCAGGCATCGAGGGAAAACACCCCATCACCCCAACCCGGAACATCGAGGGAACAAATCTCCGAATCGACTCCACAACATCCAGCGAGGGATTACCCCACAACACAGCGAGGGACTCCAACTTCCACCTCACAGCAAACACCGGAAGGAATCCGCCTGCGCAGCGGAAACATCTTGCCGAGACCCGCTGAGGAATTAAATGTAAGTCTTAGCCAATATTTAACTAATTTAAGAGAAAAAGCGCGAGTATCAGGGGGAATCTCTGTGCGGCAGTGCGACGATCTCGAGAAACAAATAAATCAAACTCGAGATCAACGGGTAGCACGCATTAAAAAATTAAAAGAAGACACAGAGAGATTCCGCGAATCCCTAATTAATTTTGACGGATACTCACGCTCTTTCCAAAACTTAGAAATAAATCCAGTGTTAGATAATAAGAGTGATTTAGAATTAAGTGAAAAAACGTATCCGCGGCCGAAATTGTAATTGATTGGCTGAGCGCGTCCATTGCAAGCTCGGATCAATCCCGCGAAATTTACGATTCTCCGTGTTTAAGTCCGAAAAATAATTCGCGAAAAATTTCAATCGAAAATAAATCCGAGAAAATGGTACATCAAGTGCGCGTTATAAAAATCGTAACACAGTCAGTTCCGACTTTTTCGGGAACTCCCGGACCAGAGCTGACGAATCAGCTACAGAAATTTTTGGGTGGCTGCAGGCAAGCATTAAATTGCCTGACAGAAGATGAAAAAATCATCTCCACCCAAATACTGGTCAACCGTTTAGAGGGAGCCGCATACCAATTATTTGTGGCCGATCCACCCAGCTCTTATTCAAATTTCGAAGAGCGTCTCAATAGGGCCTTTTTGCCTAGAGAAACTTACCATGAGTTGGTAAATAAAATAATTATTTGCCGACAATTTCCCATGGAAACTCTCTATGCCTACACGCAAAACCCCCGGGAATACATATAAACACAAGCCGTGAAGTAAAATGCATACGTAGTGATGTAGTCCGAGAATCGCCGTGAAATAACATTGCTTCTTATGGCGGATGATCCAAAGTATGCCACTCAACTCGCCTGAACTGCTAAACCATAACTTTTACGCGAAAATGATATTCTAATAACTATAACTATAGAGGAATACCTTTCTAGTGATCTAAAAAACTTTATAGTGACAAGAACAAAATATTAGAGTTTTTTGCACTTAAACACAACTCTAACCATTTCCCCGAACAAAACAGCAGCGGCAGGTCGACTTGACAGCACGAATTTCCGTGGTAATTTGTTCGATGGGCAGTAAGAGTAACTTTTGAGCTCAAATATCTTTAATATTTTGTTCTTACCCCTATAATGATTTTGGTACCATAAAAACGGTATTCCTCCCCAGTTACAGTCAGTAGAACATCACTTTTTCGTAAAAGCGATAAATTAGCATATTCGCCCTCTGGAGCGGAATGAATGGGCTCTACCGCCATAAGAAGCAATGTTATTTCGGTGCAATCATCGGACTACATGACCCTATACTATATTGATTAAAACTTGACCGGCTCAAAAGGAAGAACAAAAAAATGGTGGATAATAATAAGGAAATATTAAAATCAATATGCAAGAAAATCCTAGAAATGGACAAAAAAACAATAAATCTAATGACCAAAACTCCAATCTACAACATAAGAGCAATCAGTAGGGGATCTAAATCTATAAAAAACCCTGACCCTTTGAGCTCTACCATGGCAACAATCTCCCTGAAATACCCACTATCTATAAATAAAAGAGCTATCAAGAGATTCGGAATTCCAACAGAGCTACTAGGACCAGATAATGACACAAGGATTCATAATAGAACACTTTGCAAGAAAGAACTAATAGAATGGTACCTCACCCATGGACCACCAGCAGAAGAAGAAGAAAAAGATTCCACAGACCGCATAATGAAAATAAATCAACCCAAATTCAACTATGTCAACTCAGTAAAATGGGAAGAATTAAAATTCATACTAGGGCAAGTAGAATTTGAACGGAATAGAGTGGCCACCAACCCAAGACCTATAACAATACCCAATCACATAAAAGATCAAGCAATAGCACAAATTTTAAGCAATTTCTTATTAATGAATTACGAGCCTGTTCCTGAGAAGTACCTGGAAATTGTAAGGGAGATAATTTCAGACAGATTAATAAGGTTCACAAGTCTTGAGGAAACTATTAGATACATAAGAAATGCATTAGATTCCAAATTTAGATTTCTACCAGTAATTGAAGGTTTAAATCCACAATTCATTCACATAAGACATATAGCCATCCAAAACAACTTGAAAATAGACAGTTTCAAGCAATTTATCACGAAAGAGGAAAGTCTTTTTCACAAGTTACATGACATTTGTGGAATCATATTGAAAGCATGCAAGATTACGGACCAGCCAATAAATGTTTCAAAATTGAAATACAACGGCACTTTACTAAGAGACCTTTTGCAGGAAGAACCAAATGAATCTTTATATATAAAAGGGGTTAAGAGTTTATTGGGTTTGATATGCCATTCTAATTTTGAATTTGAAGGTTATACAATAATTTATTCATTAACTTCTGGAAAAGCCACCTTCATCACAAACCTGAAAGACATACGAATCTCTATGTATGAAGACTTGGAAATCGTTTACATCAAAAGAAGGGATATGAAAATGATGATTAAAAAGAAGGGTTTCTTACTAGAAAGTGCTACAGCAAATTTTCAAACTGTAAATAGCCTTGATGAATTCCTAGCAGTTACAGCAGTAATATTAAGAAAGGGTGCCTTATCAACTAAAGCCAGGACAATAAAAGGAGTATACATGGAGATCTTCAAAAAATACAAGCTACAACCATGGGTAGTTATGGATGTGACACAACTCGAATATAGAAGAATCAAAGAGACTTTGACAAAAATTCTACACGATGGAAGTTTAAACCAGATACAACATCGAAATTTCTTATTTACAACTAGAGTAGACGTTGGATCCTCAAAAAAAGAATCATTAAGACTCAACATAAAGGAGATGACTTTATTCAATGATAGCGGAGACAATTGTGGTTCAATAATACTCAGTAGAATGAGGAAAACAACATTACCAGAAGGAATAACAAATTGTCCTCTACTTTTGAGCCCATTCTTAAATCCAAGAGAATTATTGATCTACATGTACTCTTATTATGCTAGCAATATGGATGTTATAAAAACCCAAATACAAACAGGGAAATTCATTCCATACAACGAAAAGGTTTTAGAGTATGTGCCTGCTTATCAAAGAGGAGCAATATCGAGTGCAGCGAAAAAACTATGCAGAACGTTTATTGATGATCACAATATGCAAATAGCCATTCCATTCTTATGGTGTTTCATAAATTCGCAAAATGTTACAAAAGAAGTTTACAGGTTCTATTATGATAAAAAACACAAGATAGATTTCACATTCACCATAGGAGAAGCAGTAATTTCACAGGAGACAGGAGTTTTCAAATGTTTTGGGATTGTGCTGAATCGACTTCGAACATTATACAGTCTTAGTTCTGTTTTTTCATCACCAATTGAAGGATTCAGAATAAGCTTAACTTATAATAAAAACAGTGAATTGAAACCAATTTCTTGGATTATAAAGAATAGAGAAATAATACCTGAACAAAAAGAATATTTGATCTATAAAGAGGGAATAAAAATTGGAATAAAAAAGGACTCTCATTTTAAAATTAACTCATTCAAAACTGTGATGTTTCATACCGTAACAGCAAACAGGGAACTTGATGAAACAATAGAACTCCAAACCGGACAATTGATGGAAAAGAGAACCATGAAGAGAAAAGCAACAGACCCCATTGACGACTCAGGAACATCAAAGAGAACAAAGGAAATTGCTCAAATATACTTTGGCTCTACTAGCAGTTAAAAGTATTACTTGGGTACGCATTATATATAGGTAGTGAGCAGATCTACTTCACGGCTTGTATTTATTATTCCCGGGGGTTTTGCTACACGGCAAGATTAAAGCAAGCCCTAGTTCAGTGTAAAGAGGCAACTTCTAAGAAATTTGATGCCACAGCTGTTGAAGCCATAAATGCTCAACTAGAAGAACTGGCCATGGGAGCATTGCGCGGAGGAGTTGCGAACCCGTTACTTTCGCAATATCTCCTAACAATAATTGAAAGTTCGGTGGAAAAATGAATAGAGAAGGCCTTTGATATGGAGAGACTCCAACAAGGCATACCCCATTTGCAACCTTTCTGGGCTGTACAACATGCCCCGGTAAACACAAATTACCCAAAAGGTGCAATGACCGGTTTACCTGGCACACCGCCGGTAAATCAGCCACAGGTAGCAGCTCCGGGCCCTCCTATTAACGACCCAACTCGAAATGCTCTGACAAAAATGACCTGCAATTATTGCAATAAAAAAGGTCATACGTACACAAATTGTCTCAAAAGACAAAACACCCCGTACTGCAATAACTGCAAAATGTACGGGCATGATGAGCGAACATGCCGCAGATTAAAAAATCAAAACAATCAACCGCGAAGTTTCAATGAAAGGGGCCCCAACCGAAATAGCGGAGCCCCGACACCGCCGGCTAATGTACAAACAAGTACAAGTAATCGTGCACCAAGTGAGTCACAGAACTCGAGTAATCGCCGCGCGTTTCACGTTAGGCAAGCATGCGGATTTTGTGGTCGACGGGGCCATGAAACTAATGCATGCGAGTATCGCCTTAACTGGGAAAAAAATGCCCAGGGAAACGACACTCAGTCGAGCCCGTCACCCCCGGCTCGACTATAAATGCGAAACTCGATAAGGGGTCCATTCAGCCGCCCGCACAAGGTATCCGCATTGTGAATCTTCCACTAGATATTGGTCGCAAAAAAGTGATCCCTCTAGTGTTAGACACGGGCGCTGAAATAACGTTAATAAAAAAGCAAGCCCTAAAATCTTTCGATGCCATCGATAAAACGGGGAGTTGTTTATTACAAACAGCTTTCGGCTCAAGTAAAACCTTAGGGAGTTGCAAGGGAAATATTGTTCATAAAACTGAAACAAATAAAGTAAAAATTCCCTGCAAACTCCACGTAATAAATAATATACCTGACCTACCCCACGATGGCCTACTAAGGAACGAGGAGGCTGTCTAAGCATTGTGATATTGAGGGGCCGAATAAAAAGCTCAGATTTCCTCGCACGGAAATTAACACAGAGGAGTTCTCGTACCCTATAACGTACGAAATGAAACAACCCTGTGCCCAAAAGGCGATCAAAGAAAAAATCCGGTCAAAGGGGATCGACTCCGATGGAGTTAAAATATCCACCTGCCGAGTTTTGGAATCATCTGAAAGTACAGATGAAGATTGCGGGGTTCCAAAAGAACCACGGGCTAGTGAAGTAGAAATTCTAGCAAAAACACCCATGAATAGCGAGATCGGGTGGCACACAATAATTCTAGATAAACCTTTGTGTGTCCCCGCGCGATCACAGGTGATGGCAAGAATTCTCATTACGGTATCAGAAGAAAAACTTTGTTTATCTCAAGAGATAAGCGAAGGGGTCTTCTTGGCGAATTGAATTACTCCCGCTAGTAAATGCGAAGCTTTAATCGGACTACTCAACGTAAACAGTGCAGAAGTCGTCATTCATAAGATTAAATTACACTTAGTCCCAGCGACTGAGTACGAAAGCGTAAATATGATGGGTTACGAGAAACAAAAAAGAATAAATCCGGGCCCATGTTTAGTGAAACAAACTAAACATACTCAAGGTAAGTACGTAAAAATAAGTAAAAAGAGCCACGGACCTTGCAAATCAAGGCCAAAGAGCTCAGATGATTTAAACGAAGGCCAAAGAGTCGGAAATTCAAGGCCAGAGAGCCATATGTCGGAAAATGACAAATTAAATTTTAAAATAAACCAGATAAAATATCTCCGATCAGAAAATACTGACGAGATAAATCGTAATACCAGGTTAGAGGAAGAACTCAACCTGAGTCCAATTTTAAACAAAATTGAAAAACAAGAAATATTAGAGTTATGTAAAGAATATAACGATATATTTCATCTTAAAGGTGATTATTTGACGCATACTAACGCGATCACCCATTCTATACCGACTGTACAATACCAGGCGCCGATCAATCAGAAGATGTATCGGTTACCTGAGCGACAGCCGGAAGTAATAAATGAGCAATTAAAAGAAATGCTCGAAAATAATGTAATTCAGAGGAGCAAAAGCCCCTGGAATTCTCCTTTGTTAGTAGTTCCTAAAAAGGCAGGACCTAACGGAGAAAAAAGACGGAGAGTAGTAGTTGATTTTCGTAAATTAAACGAAAAGACTATTGGAGATGCTTTTCCACTCCCCCGTGTTGTGGTTTAATTGGTTGTTGTGTCCCACTGACGAGGGAAAGGGAGCTCCTGGAGACGCTCTATGGGGAATGCGGGCAACCGGACGTTGTCCCAAAGAAAACGGCACAGAGGTGTAAAGTTTAACTATTTTATTTGTATAGTTTTCCACCGGCCGTGGACGACCCGACGACACTTCCCGTACGCGTTCTTGGTGTTTCGACCAGGATTTTTCGCGACTCTTCGAACTTCATTTCATTTTTGCACGTTCGACTCCGGCTTAGATGAAACCGGAGCCGTCGCCTGCGTGGGAAAATAAAGATAAGCATATCTTCCTCTAGGGGTGGCGTTGCACAACGGTACCGACCGTTACATTTCGAATAATAATATTCGGTATGTACCGTTACGCAACATTCCTTCCCCCTATGAAAAAGAGAGTCATTTTTGGAAGAGAAATGACTCTCCGCTCAAAAATCGGTTGTCGGGGGGTGTCGTCGGGGTATTACAATTATGAATCTTAAATCTAATAAAATTTATCCTTAATTTCTAATTACAGGTCAAAAGTTAAGTGCTCTTATTATTTGTTTTTTTTTTTTTTGAAGTGAAAATAATTGTTATTCTTAAATACTAGTTAATTGTTATTCGTATTATTATTATATATATATATTATTATCTTTTTTTGAAAAAAAAAGAATTGCAATTACTACCTATATATTTACTACTATGGAAATATATTTATTACTATGAATGAGCAAAAGTTTTTTTTTTGCTTATTTTAAAAATTTTTTTTTTTTGATTGATTAGTTTATAACAAATTATAAAAAAAAATTGTTTTTCGTTTTTCTTTTTTTTCTTGGCTTGAATTGATTAGTTAAAATTTTCTCTTTCTAAATTATAGCAAATTATGCAATAAAAGTTTTTATATATATATTATATGCGTAACAAAACATAATATAATATGATAGTTATCTATCACCATAGAATACTTATTCTGGCTAGTCATCCACCCTTTTTTGATTCGGTGCTCTAAATTTAGTTACGGGGTGAAAAATTTATGGGATATTGGTAATCAAATAGACTATACTCGCATTTAGGGGTGAGGAAAAAAAATTATTTACTACGAAATTGTAAAGGCGTTTATTTTTGTCGCATACGGCAAAAATTTAATAGTCAGCAAAAGTATCGTTAATAAGTGAAATCTAATATATGTGACCGCACCGTGAAGGAAAACGCGGAGTTTTATCAATCGATAGACCAAATCGCCCCAACAATGTATTCACTTGTATACACTATTCGGGCGATCGCCCGAGCAAAAGAATAAAATGTATATGTTTACATTTTTCGGCTACATCCACTTCAGATGTTGCCGCCGCTCATCTATGCCTGATCAGCACCTTTTTCTCGGGCATCGACTCCTACGCTCGGTGTCGATTCCCTTATCGCGCGGTCCAGCTGCTAGATCAGCTTTTCCGATCGCGATATCTGTGCCTCGGTGGCCGGTGGCCCTTCATTCGCGATGTTCTTCCTACTGAGCCTAGACCGTGCCACCCAGCTGCCGAACTGCCCCATTCAGTTAACCGGACTGAATGTTACCCGGATTTGGAACGGTTGGGACGGTATTGCCGCACTGAGACCGTCCCAGAAAGTATCCTTTGGATGGCCCACCTAAAGCATCCAGGGTATCAACCCGTTCCATTCGCTTTGCCAGCCGGGGCTCAGCTGCGCCCTCTAGGTAAGTTTCATTTGTCTTTTCTTTTGCTTTATTTTTGTTTTAATTTGGATTTTCCCTATTTGCAGGTGGGTCCTTCTCTCTGATCGGGAGTGTGCCTGAAGCCGACTTAGCGATGCCCGCATCTGTGCTCTCTTGGTGGGAGGATCCCCACCCGCCAGTGGGGGATGATTTCGGGAGCCCTCCCGCCAGTGTCCTCGGAGGTTTAGGTTCGCTTGACAGCGCGGGACTAGCAGCTATTCCCGAGGCCGCTCAGTAGGTATTAGGACGATTTAACTCGACAGTCCGTGACGTCACAGACAATAAAGACATGGTTGATCGGTTGGCTGGCTGGCTATGGCCAGACATCTCTGTCTCTGTCTCTCTTTCCGTTCCCTCTTTCTGCCTTCCCCTCTCCCCCCTCTGTCTGTCTGATTACAGCTGTTGGGTCCGGTCCGAATGGGCAGACGTCATGCGCCGATGACGTCATTTATCGTGAGAATTTGGTCCAGAGTATGACGATGATTCCCATGAAGGTGATGGAGAGGACAAAGGCGGTGTTTGAGGATCCAGTACATCGTCATCATGCCAACCTTCCATTCTGTTTTCTATGACAATATATTTTTTTCATTTACAACTTTTACAATAGCCGTTTAACAATTAACCGTTTAACAATTAACCTATAACCAGGTATTTCTTCTTCTTCTTTGGCCAAGCCGATAAATTTTAGGTTGCAGTCTTCATCCATCTTATACTCCCTGTTATTTATCTGTACATGCTCAATATACGTCTGTGATTCCAAAGGTTGTAGATTTTCGAAAAAGAATTTAATAAAACACATATGCATTATTATAGCGGTTTTTTCTGCCTCCATTTCGGTAATTTTCTGTACTATAGGACTCGCAATATTGGTAAGAAACTCCTGCCTTAGGTTTTCTCCCCTTAGAACCGTATTAAACTCGACTGTTTTAAACAACTGTTCATTAAATCGATTGATGTATTTGAACCGCGCAATAATTTTAACACTTTCATCTCTCTTTTTTTCTTTCAGTAGTTTTTTGCAGGCCTCTTCAAACTTATCAAAGTACAGCTCTTCCAATAAATACTTTTGCGCCTCTAGTCCAAAGGGTAATTTATTATGTATTCCCAATAGCATTTCGTCTCATGTAGGACTGAATTGTATCTTACAGGTAAACTGTTCCGTCATTTTCTCAGGGTCTGATGTCAAGGATTCTTGCTGTTGTCTTCCTGTATTCTCGGGGTTTGGTGCCAGGATTTGGTGTTCTGCCATTTTTTTAGGGGTTGATAGTGAGAGTGGTTGTTCTTCCTTAGGGGTTGCTGTTGAAGAGGGCTCAGACATTTTCTTACAGTTATATTTTTGATGTCTTTTTAAGCTATCAGGCCTTGTAAAAGATTTCTCACAATTTACACAAATGAAGCTCTTCATGCTACTGCTGCTGCTGCTGCTGCTGCTGCTGTGGTTGTTAATCGTTTAATGCCACTGTTTTAAATGAGATATGCATGCTAGAACCCACCATTTTATACCCAAATTTTCAGGGATTCAATAACAACAGCAACAACAACAACAACAACAACAATAACGATGGTACAATCGTGTTGGCAATACTGTTGGGCATAAGTATACACTTTGCGCCCTCTGCATTTCGACTTTTGAAGTTCTGTCATTTTGTTACATTCGTCTAACTTTTGTTCACGTGTTTGGATAGGAATAAATAAATCCGTTTTCAGTTCTGTATAAAACTAAGTTTGTTTTATTTTGCTGCCCCTGCTAAGAGGTTATGGGCCCAGAGGCTGTAAGTGAGAACTGAAAAGAAGACTATTGACTTTGTAAGAGTACGCACATAATAATGGCGAGTGCGGTTAAAATCGAGATGCTATCCAAGCACAACTTCGAGACCTGGAGAATACAGGTGGAGGCCATTATGGTGAAAAACGAAACATGGTCCTACGTTACTGGTGAACGACCGAAGCCCGAATTGGCTGTAGAAGGCAATGAACGAGTGGCAGAGGAGGCGGCTCGCATCAATTGGCTGGCGCAAGACAGGAAGGCAAAAGCAGACTTAATCCTGGCAATAAGTCCGTCGGAGCTGAGTCATGTGAGGGGATGTGAAACGTCGAGGGACGTATGGCAGAAATTGGAAAGCGTGTACGCGTCCAAAGGCCCCGCACGGAAGGCGACATTACTAAAGCGCCTAACACAGAGCAAAATGCCCGATGGAGCGGATGTAAGGGAGTATTTAACTAATTTCTTTGATGTCGTTGACAGGTTGCAAAACATGGAGGTAACCATCAATGGCGATTTACTAGCCATCATATTGTTGAATAGCCTACCGGAATCCTACGAAAATTTCCGATGTGCAATGGAGTCGCGCGATAGCCTTCCTGATATAGAAGGATTAAAAATCAAAATTATTGACGAATACGATGCTAGAATTCAAAAGGCAAACGATGGGTCTGGTGCAATGTTTGTTAAACACAGTGTCGGTAAAAAGAGACCTCCCAAAGATAACAGTTTTAAGTTTAACTGCAACTACTGTGGCAAACGAGGCCATAAGGCTGCCGATTGTTTTAAAAAGAAGCAGCAGGGCAAGGAGCAAGCGGGCACGACATATTTCGCCGGTCTAGCGGATGCACAAGTCCCGGAGAACAAATGGTGTCTAAATTAATAAAAATAAAATTGTCGCTGATCGTGAAGGGGATTTGTTTTTCGTGCGCAAGGAGCTTCAGCAGGGCTGTGTGGTTTCGAGTGCGGACTTGGAGGATGTTCATCGGTGGCATCGCAAGCTGGGACATCTTAATGCTCAGGATTTGTCAATTATGGCCAAGAGGAATTTGATACCTCCTATGACGGGTGAGTTGGAGACATGCAAGACATGCATTGAAGGTAAGCTCACACGTGTTCCGTTTCGGACTCGGCATGAAAGGTCAAGGGGATTGCTCGATATCGTGCATAGCGACGTATGTGGCCCCATGAAGGCGGAGTCAAAGGGCGGGGCCCGATATTTCGTGACCTTTACCGATGATTGTAGTCGTTGGGGTATGGTTTATTTCATGAAAAACAAAAATGAAGTATTATCTAAATTTGAAGAATTTAAAGAATTTGCAGAGACACAGACTGGCCGAAAAATAAAAGCGTTACAGTCTGATAACGGAACGGAATTTTGTAATAGGAAAATGGATGAAATTTTGAAGAAATCTGGGATTCAGCGACGACTCACAGCCGTTTACACCCCGCAGCAGAATGGCGTGGCCGAGAGGCGAAATAGAACTTTAGTTGAGTCAGCGAGGTGCATGTTGATTGAATCGGGACTTTCATCATCGTTTTGGGCTGAGGCTGTGGCCACCGCGAATCATGTGCGAAATCGATGCACCACCAAGAGTTTGGACGGGGAGGTTCCCCACAAGCTTTGGACGGGCAAGTACCCCGAACTGCAATATCTTCAGGCATTTGGTAGTAAAGCCTACGTATTGGACAAGGCTCCAGGTAGAGGGAAATTTGATAGAAAGACTCTCGAGGGAATTCTCGTCGGTTATCCTGAGGTTTCAAAGGCATATAGAGTATGGGTTCCTTCTCAAAATAAGATGTATATCTCGAGGGATGTTAAGTTTCTCGATGAAGTTCTAAACCCATCCGCCTCTGAGGACATCATCTCTGACGACACAATGAACGGACGTCGCAAGCTCGAGGACTTTCTGCCAACAAAAGAACTGATCGTCGGTCAGGACATTCGCAGTGAAGGCGCTGAGGACATGGAATCGAAATCATTGGTATTGGGGAAGTCTTCCTTGGTTGAGTCTTCGAAGGAGAAGGCAAAGCATGATGTTGAAGAAAATCAGGAGGAGCCATCGCGTAGGCGGGACGTCGTGACAGGTTCGAGGAAACACACGCGCTCTGTGGGAAGGCCATCGAAGCTCAGAACTGGAGCGCCGGGCCGTCCTAGAAAAGTTTATAAGGAAATCCCGATCGAGACACGAGAAATTAGCAAAGAGGTTGAAGAAGAGGATCTCGAATGGCATGACGCTGAGTTCATCACACATGCCTCAGAAGTGCCCTTCTCTCAGGCAATCTCGGGAGATGATAAAGTGGCTTGGGAAGAGGCAATCTATGAAGAGATGAAAAGCCTGGTTGCAAATGATACTTGGATCATCGTTGACAAGCCGGAAGATGCCAAAATTGTCGGCTGCAGAATGGTTCTAAGGAACAAATGGACAGCTGAGGGGAACCTTGAAAGGCGAAGGGCTAGGCTGGTAGCTAGAGGATTTACCCAGAGACCTGGCATAGACTTTCACGACACTTATGCTCCTGTAGCAAGATTAAATTCGCTGAGACTTTTGATAGCTCTAGCCGCTAAGAAAAACTTGCGAATTTCTCAGTTGGATATCACGTCTGCCTATTTGAATGGCAGGGTGCTGGAGGACATCTATATGGAGAAGCCTATATTTTTGAAGGAGATGTTAAGTAGAATGGCTGAGAGTAAAGAGGATGTGCATATTCGTGATGGGGCCGTTGAGATGCTGAAATGTCTTCAGGAAAAACCGGATGCAGTATGCAAGCTGAATAAGGCTTTGTATGGTCTGAGGCAGTCGGGCCGACAATGGAACGTTGAAATCGATGGAGTACTGAGGGGGGCTGGTTTGATTCCTACGAGCTCGGATACCTGTATTTATGTCGACAAAGATGGAAAAACTTTTGTGTTGCTGTACGTGGATGACATCCTCATCTTTTCTGGAAATGCTGTAAGAGAAGAAGAAATAAAACAAGCTCTGACTGGATCTTTCAAGTTGAGGGACCTTGGTGAAGCTACATACTGTTTGGGGATACATATCAAGCGTGACAAGGGTAAAATACAGCTGTCACAGAGCGGTTACATCGAGGACGTGTTGATGCGGTTTGGAATGCAGACCTGTAAGCCTGTTGCAACCCCTATGGCGGTGGGATGCAAGTTATCTAGAGAGGAGACTACTGAGGGGAATCATTCTTTTAGGGCCCCCTACAGGGAATTGATGGGTGCTTTGATGTACTTGGCAGTGGGCACACGTCCTGACATAGCATATTCGGTAAGTGTTTTAAGTCAATTTAATGATTGTTTTGGTCAGGAGCACTGGATGGCGGCGAAGCGTGTGCTGAGGTACCTGAGGGGCACAACTCATCACGCTCTGAATTTTGAGGATGATGGTGCGGCGTTGTCATGTTTCGTTGACGCAGATTGGGGAAATTGTTCGGTGGACCGCCGATCATATACTGGTTCCGCTTTTCTGTTGAGTGGTTCAGCTGTATCGTGGGAATCACGAAAGCAACGGACGGTTGCTCTATCATCAACCGAGGCTGAGTACATGGCTGTGAGTGACGCCGGTAGAGAGGCTGTTTTCTTGACGGGTTTTTTGAGGGAAGTGGGCTTCGGAGAACTTTGTGAAATGACTATTTTCAACGACAATCAGGGCGCTGGCAGATTGGTCGAAGATCCCGTTCATCACGCTCGATCAAAGCATATTGATATTAAGTATCATTTTATTCGAGAAGTGATGAAAAATCATCCTTTCAAGCTGCAGTATTTACCTACCGAGGAGATGATTGCGGACGTGTTTACGAAGCCGCTGACGAAGCATCATCATGAGAAATGTCTACTTGGACTTGGACTACGTGCTTCCAGGGGCGCAAATTGAGGAGGAGTGTTGGCAATACTGTTGGGCATAAGTATACACTTTGCGCCCTCTGCATTTCGACTTTTGAAGTTCTGTCATTTTGTTACATTCGTCTAACTTTTGTTCACGTGTTTGGATAGGAATAAATAAATCCGTTTTCAGTTCTGTATAAAACTAAGTTTGTTTTGTTTTGCTGCCCCTGCTAAGAAATCGCCATTTTGAAATGTTTATACACCTGTTTTTATCAAACTAGCATAGTATAGCTGATCATACCCTAAAGGGCTTAAAATATAAAACTACAACAATAACTGTATAACACCAGGAAACCACCAATAACTCCTATTAACATTTACGAACACAGTTAAAAGCAGTTTAAGGACCTGTTAAGCAGTTCAATGACCTGTTAAAGCAGTTTAAGGATCTGTTAAAGCAGTTCAATGACCTGTTAAAGCAGTTTTATAGGCCTGTTAAAGCAGTTCAATGACCTGTTAAAGCAGTTTAAGGACCTGTTAAAGCAGTTCAATGACCTGTTAAAGCAGTTTAAGGACCTGTTAAAGCAGTTCAATGACCTGTTAAATCAGTTTTATAGACCTGTTAAAGCAGTTCAATGACCTGTTAAATCAGTTTTATAGACCTGCTAAAAACAGTTCAATGACCTATTAAAGTGATTCAGATACCAGTTAAAAAAATAATGTATAAGATAAAAGGAGTGTCTAAAAGATACTATAGGAATACAGTAAAACCCGCTTAAATGCAACCCGCTTTACTGCACAATTCCTTTTATTGCACACAATGCGAATGCACCGAATTTTTTGCCTTATTAATGTGTAGAAACAAAGACCGCATTATTGCACACCTCTTAAATACACAAACCTTTTATTTGCACATTAATTTCAGGCACGAATTTTCTATTTGAATTAAAAAATAACCGGATAAATGCAATGTACATATTTTAACACTAGAACTACCAAGACTGGTCAAATTGACCGGTACTAAATTTCTTGCTTGAATTAATCATATTTTTTGAAAATATCTCTTAAGAGTAATACCAAATCTTATTAGGTTCAAAATTGCGACATATGTATCGTAAACCTATTTCCATTTATAATTATTAATTTAAATTTGAAAGCATATTATTTTAAAGGTGCCAAAAATTATCAAAATTACAAGCTTGAGCGCCGGTAGTTCTAGTGTTAAATGAACAGATATGTAATGTCAAAAATTCATTTTCTGTAGAAGTGTAGTACTTTTACATTGTCCCCTCGGTGGTTACCATTTAAAGGCAAAGAAGAAGAAGAACACTTTCTCGTTAGTCTTTGCTTTGACATTTCAGTCTTTTTGAGTTGGCGGGTGGACCTTGTAAATTGCGGATTGTAATTGTTTCATTTTGGTAAAATTTGTAAAGTAAAGACGAAAACAGAACGCTATGTAATTAACCAAACTGAAAAAAAGTAATCCGAGCTCTCTTAAATGCACAACATGTGCATTTATCTTAAAAACGTTTAAATGCACAAACCGTTTAAATGCACGAAATTTTCTGACAAATTGGATGTGCATTTAAGCGGGTTTTACTGTATAACGAAAATAAGAAATCATGAAATAAAAAATATTAATCTCAAATAAATTTCATAAGAAATTTCCTTTTTTTTTGGATGTGTGAAAACATAATATAGTGATGAAGGGTTAAATAATTTTCTTTTATGCTAAGGCCTTTAGTTTTAAGAAGAAGAAAATTTGTCTTGTTATCTAAAACAGCATATCCCTTTACATCGAAGGTATACTAAAGTGTGGGTAACACATACCTTCGTGTGATTTGTAAATTACGTAGACCTAACTATCGTGAGGGCCACTTTTCAGAAAAGACAAAATGCCTGATTTTCTTCTATTATTTTTTATCATTTTCCGTAGTCACCTTAGATAATTTCTCTGTTAAGGGGCTATATACAATCAGGATTTTTAGAAAATCAATTTTTATTATTTTATTTTTGTAATGTACATATATTAAAGTACAGTCACGGAAAATTTCATGTCAATCGGGTGAATATTCTCGAAGTTACGCGCATATTTGTAATGACATGTTCGAGTTGTGTACTAAATGTAAAATGCTTTTGAAACTTTAAACGCGTTTTTCTCAAAACTGCGTTCTTATAGTTGGCGAGCAAGATTTCTCGGAAACGTCTGAACGGATCAGTTTCAAATTTTTAACATGGGCTTCTTAAGTATATTTTTTTAGTAATTAATCGAAGCATTTTGCTCACCGATAAATATTTTCCATTTTATAAACAATTTAGAGCGAAATTGTTGTTAAAATCGATTTTAAGAAGCTACCATTTGGAAGATCCGGTCTAGAGATATCGTGCACACTGCAAAACGCTTTTTAGAGCTGCTCCCGGAGATCAACTGTAGCAGCTTTTAAAATAATTATTTTTACAAATAAAAACATTAAAATACACTCAAGAGTTACCGTTACATGTGTACAGAATTTTACATTAATAACTTAAAAGACCATCTCAAGAAAAATCGCCTTTTTGGGCCTCCTGACTGTATATAACCCTTAACTGGTTTTTGGGAAATTCTCAACCTTTTTCTCTCGGGTGTAAAGGGATATGTTTTTTCTTTTATGCCAATGCTTCTGATTTTCAGAAGAAAATTTGACCTGCCGTCTAAAAATAACATGTTTTTTTTTTTTACACTAGTCCGAGGGTTTTCCAGAAAATTGATATCTATTGATATCTAAAACAGCACATGCATGTACATATTCTCAGCAAAAGAAACAATGCCGAGCGGTAGGGTAGATAACAGCGTTCTAAGAATTAAGTGGTAAGAAGCGATAACAACCTTCTAAATTTTCAGCAGCGACCGCGGTCCATCGTGGCTATCGAGAAATTTGACCGCGCATTAGAAAGTTGTCGTTCGTTCGTGAGAGTTGAAGAACAGTTGAGAAACAGTGTAAGGAATTTGTGTTGTGTTGTTTGTGAAGTTCTTTTTTTTCTATTAGCAATTCGAGCATTTAATTTTAAATTTGTTAAATTTAAAATTAAATGCTCGAATTGTTAACACTAGATTTACTACCGTGAAAGACCGTAATTTTTGTTCATTTTTCAGCACCTTTAAAGTGCTATATTTTCACATTTAAATTTGACAGACCTTAGTAAATCTAGTGTTAATAAAAATATATATATATACAGATGGCAATGGATAAGTGCAACTCCCTCAGGGAAAATAAATTTGTGCCTTAAGAAGTAATTGCATTTACGGATAAGTGCATATTTTTAACTATAAGATATGTACACCTGTGTTCAAAAAAAAAAAAAAAAAAAAAATTGTAGTGCAGGTGCTCTTGTCTGAAGACACTGCTATTCATTGTTTATGAACTAAAATGTTTTTAATTGTTCATCAGTTTCTTAAACAGCTGATGTTGTGTTTTGTGCAAAAGCTGTCTTTGTTTTGTACATGAGAATTTGTCCTTAAAATGAACACGCCCCTGAGAACGAACTTTGATATCCAAATAGAGGGGATACTCAGGCGATGTTTGCCTGCAGAGCTGATTGTATGTTTTTTTTATTATCATTATTTTTTTTTTAATTTTAAAATACTGTCTATTTTTTCAGAACGTACCAACTATGGTGATGCATGGTGACTGCGTGGAGTTCCCTGCACCCACACACCGAATGACCCTCATTTACGAGGGTTTGATTTTGGGGGTTCTGTGTAGGGTCTCCTACACACCTGCCAACGCCATGGGTGGTGGTCCACCAACAATGCTAATCGTATGGGTTGACAGGATCTGCAGGCACAGAGGGGACGGCTGCGCGAACTAGGACAGAATGTAGTTATCTAGTTTCGTTCACTTTATAAAATTAACATACATGTTAAAATTTAAAAAAAAAAAACAGAATGTAGTTATCTAGTTTCGTTCACTTTATAAAATTAACATACATGTTAAAATTAAAAAAAAAAACAGAATGTAGTTATCTAGTTTCGTTCACTTTATAAAATTAACATACATGTTAAAATTTAAAAAAAAAATACAAAAATATTAAACACTTTTCGTTTTCTTTGCACAGTCTCTGGTGTCAACTTTTTCTAGCTGCGGTCCACAACCTTCTAAATTTTTACAGGTTTTTGACTGCTTTTCCTTCCTTATTCAATACTGCCTTTACTAAAGCCCAATATCTTTCAATTGGGTGAAGTTCTGGGACATTTGGAGGATTGATGTCCTATGATATTTAAAATACGATTCGTCATCCATCACCAAACAAAAATTTTGTTTCGCAGTAAACAATTTATAAAGTTCGTTGGCTCGAGTTATAGCTGTATTTTTGCCGCTTTACCGTTCTTTTTGGAGCCTTTTGTTTTTTAAATGTCTTTATTTGATTCCGAACCTTAATTAGATGAACAGTTGTTTGGCTAGTTTTAAATTTTTTTTGGCAACATCTCGTTCAAATATGGACTTGTTCTTATCGATGGCGACTAACACTTTTCTTTCTAAATTCTTGTTTGCAGTTCCTTTCGGCCTTCCACTTCTTGGTTTTTCCTTAATTTTTTGCTCTTCAATGAATTTAATAATAGTTCTTTTTACTGTCGGACGACTTGTTTTGATCCCTAGCGATCGTTGATATACTCTTTTCAAGATTTTTCATATAAATGCGCAAAATCGATTGACGCACTTGTTCGCGTTGAGAGCTCAGTGTGTGTATGTATGTATATAAATAAAAAAATCATGTCCACCAATGCGAAGCCTGAACAGGCCGCTAGTTTCTTATAATCTTTCAAGAAAAATAACCGTACACATAAAGAAAATTTCAAAATGTGGACCGTCCTAGGAAGTTAGAATGGGGGTTTACCCTTTGATTATTTCGGTTGAACCTCATGTATCTAGCATGTTTCTGAGGTAGCGCTTACAAGCCCGGTACCACTTCCTCAGATATTGGGGTCTTGGGAAAAGAAACGGGAATAACCTCCGGCGAGTGTTGTAACTCTTTGAACAGTATATTTTTTTTAGGTTTTTTCGAAAAAAAAACAAAATGTATTATTCTTTTTTTTATTTATTTTTTTCTGAAACTTGTTACGTACATTGGCGTTTAAATCCATAGGGTATAGAACTAAAATCCTTGAAAAATTTGCGCTTCTCGGCCTTGGCTCGGTATATTTTTACCTCGGGAGTCGATATTACGTCATGATTTTCCGTGCGTCGTATATTTTGAGAAGTTATAGGTATGTAGCCATTTTCTTCAGAGTTTAATATCATATTTTCCATTGAGTCAAGATTCACAAGTTGTGAAGTCTTATGGTCTAGGCGTATACCCTTTACCTTATTTGTTGCTTTAAACTGATTTTCTTTTGCGTTGAAAAATTTGTACGCATAATTTTTAGGGCCACCGCACACAAACAACGATATATAGCTGCCTTTACCAAAGCATTCCAGTTCATCGGTCATATCACCAACAAATTCTCCTGTTGGAGGGTCATATTCTCCTTCTCTGCTAACATAGATGACAGAATCGGTGTCATAATATAATGCTCGATCGCCAAGCTTTTCCAGGTAGCTGTACAGTTTAAGTCGTGCTTGTGTGGTTGTATAAGCAGCAATGCAAACGTTTACAGTTCTTCATTGATCGGGAGAATATGATAGACGTCAATGGCTGGGTTGGTAAACAGCGCATAGAATTCTGCCGGACTGTTTATTATGCTTGTTTTCGGCTGATTTTCACGCTGACCAAACTTTCCCCAAAAGGAGTTTAATATTAGCTTTGCTAAAGATCTTAATCCTGGGTTGGATGCAATTTCATGAAAGTCCAACTTTATTCCCTCATTTTCCAGAAAGTCTTCAATATAGCGGTTCTTCTCTTCGACATCTTCTCTTCTTCGGATCGACAGCTACTTGGCCATCCTGATGCTTGCTGTTTCATTTTGATGAATTTATTCATCATAACGGTGAATAATCCACCGGTCCGAGTGCGAACAATGGAAAGCATTGTCGCTGCACAAAAAATGCTTTGATCGCTTTTCTTCGATTGATAACCGACCGCCTGAAATTGAGGTTTCATGCAATCGGGAATCAATGAAGAATCGGAGTCCAAATTAAGTCGCGGGCTCAATCACACCGGTAGAAAAGAAGTATAACGAGAACTTTCGGTTCGGGTAGTTGAGTAAAGTGAATTCAGTGAAGTACCTCTAGTTAAGTAAATTCTGTTGAGTGAAGAAATATTCATGTAAAACAGTGAATAGGTGATCACATTTGTTACAATCTAGTTAAGTGCTTAGTGTAACATTTCAACCAACATACAGTTCCTGTGAAATAAAGAATTCTCAACGGACTATTTAAAGTATTTTACTGGGACCAAATCCACCAGACGGCGAATTCGGGAAACACTTCCGCCCAAAACCAACTATAGAACATTACCGCCAGCGAGCGTAGGACAATCGTAAAAGTCCCGCTCCCGCAACTTTAATAATACGTATAAAAAGTTGTAACATGTGAAATTTGTGGAAAGTTTTTAACAATTGCGCGACTGTTGAAGGAGCACTTATTCTATATACATAAAATGAAATATGAAGAAATTAAAATTGAAACCAATTTGAAGTGTCCAGCATTTGAAAAGTCGTTTGATTCGTTGTAGAAATTGAGGAATCATAAAAAGAAAGATCATTCTTCAATGTTGAACTGTGGTAAGCTTGATGTATTTTTTCTTAAACATGAAATAAAATAATGTTTACTCTAATTCAGATGCCTCTAATACAAATTCTGCATTGTCGTCCTCTGCAACTGATGATAACTTTTTGATGAATACTTCGGAATTAAGCTATGGTAAGTTATTTGCTTTTTTTTCTTTTTTTGAAGATAATTTAAAGCAATGTTTGTTATAATTTTAGATGATTTTGCTTTATCGGCTACATCTACTTCAACACCTTCTACATCCAAGGCTATCGTTGATGGTAATTCAGCAACACCTTCTACATCTACATCTGCATCTGACACACAGTCAAGGTTACATAAAATTGTTTGCAACAAATGTAACTTATTAGTTAAGAAGAATATGTTTTCTTACCGTTTGCGTACTAATGCACATAAAAAGAATGCTTCCGAGCTTCTAAGTGAAAATCTAAAATGCATAAAGCGAAGTTTCAATGAGCGCGTTGAAACTGTCGTATTAGAAAATAAAAATGACGCAATTTTATATCCTAGAGAATTCTTGGAGAAAGTTGCTGATTTAATTAAATATACTCTAAAAGATTCTTTCAAAAAACATCTAACTATAAAGTTTAATTTAGAATTATTTTCTGAATATATAAAATATACAAACTCTAACATAGAAGAAGAAGAAGAAGAATTAGATATTATAACATCGATAAAATATTTTCAAACCAAAATGGAGTTATTGCATAACATATATGAAATTCCGGTTCTATTTTGTAAACTCTGTGAAGATATTATTACTAAAACAGAGGAATTTCAAGAGAAAGATAGTGGTTAGGCGCTATTAAAAATTGATCGTATTGAAGTAGGTAATGGGCCAGTTTGGACAGACATTTTCTGACGTCACAGACGCTAGAGTTTTGGTTGTCTGTCCACACGGGGAGGGGTAAGTAAGGCGAGACGGTTTAGTCCGGTAGTCCGACAGCCAGACAGACAGACAGGGACGAAGTGTTGATGACGTCATCATCATCATCATCATCATATCGTCATTATCATCATCATCATCGGGTCGTGAGAAGAAGAAGAACGTGAAGCTAGTAGTAATTAATTAATTAATTATTTTATTGAAATTAACGACATCTAAATATAAAAAAAATCAACAGAAATATTTAATTTGTGTATGAGAATAATATATTAAATTTATTGTGCTTTCAAAAAATAATTTACGACCAACAGCCTCATGCTTCTTAAAACCCGCTTCCTTAGCAGCTTTGTTATTCTCTCCAGCTTCCTGATCTTCACCGTCAACAGTCTTGTTAATTTAAAACTTAAAGTTAGGAAGGATGTGGTTTACTAAAAAATTTGAAACAGGGTGCGTGATAAGACAAGCACCTAATATCTTTGTTATGGTTTTTGAAATGCTTTATAACGTGAACAGCGAGCAGGCGCTACAGGCATTTCAAAGTTTAAGAATCGTTCGTGAAATTAGAAATTTGAGCAAGCGTTTTTGTGTAAAGATGGTACCAAGAGATAATCTGATTGGTTGGTCATTCCGTTTCAAATATCAGATTCGGAAGTGATGAGTGTTGAGACAGAATTAGGGGTGGTGCTTGAAGAGCAGCTGATTCGGATAAGCGAAGTTTTTCAATTTTTAAATACAGCAAGTATTTTATGTTATTAGACACCGGTTAATAGCGACCATGAAGAAGAAATACAGGGTAGCGACAACAGCGACGAAGAAATCGAGTATGATAGCGACTACAGTGACACGGAAGATGAAATAAACATTTAACTGCAGTATTTGAAGATCTTCGAAGAACTCCGTGGTCCCCAGGTGGAGGGGACCCCTGAAGGTATATTGCAGGTTTGAGGACGGGGAGGACATTATCCTCTGGCTCTGTGCTGTCCCCGTGCCTCAGACCCATTCCCTGGAGGTGCTGCTTCTCCCTGGGATGCAGCTGAGGGCTGCCGGTAAGTTTTTGTTCCCCCCCCCCCCCCCCCCCCCCCCCCGCTCAAACCACCTTGTTAATCTGTATCTCCCCACAGGCTGCTGCGTCTCCCTCTTCGGGGAAGAGGATCTGAACTGGGCCGGGTGGTCCCGCAGCATTACCTGGAGCTACCCGGATCCGCGGGCCGTCGCGGGACTCCACTCCAGGACGGGCGGCCCCTCAACTGCACCAGCAGCAGCGAGGGTAATATTGAGTGACTCGGCGCCGAGGATGGCCCACCGAGGGAGAACTCCCCAGCCTCCGTAGCCGAGCGCCGTGCACCTCTGCCACCGTTCGTCCTCGGACGAGATCGCGGCCCCTTCCTCGGCTAACCGTGGAAAAAAAAAATATCTGTGCTGATGATAAAAAATAAATACCAGTGCTCTTGTGTGAAAACTTGTTTTGTGATTTTTTTACCTGACCACTTTCCGGTACACATACCCTAGCTTCATTCTGCGGTTGTTTTATTGTTTTTTTATTTGGGCTTTTGTTTTTGATCGGCGATCGGCGGTGTTCAACCCTTATTTGTTACTTTGCGGGTGGAGAAAGTTTCTGATATCATTGGTATTGGTATTGATATTTAGTACTTGTTTTTATCTGGTCTTGTTTGTACATCAAAATCAATCATAAAAACTCCCTCAAAATGAGAAGCGATAATTGGGCACGCATGTGTCAATCTTACGCAGAATATCCCCTTAGCGCCAAAAATTTAAAAGGCTAATTAACCAATTGCCCCGTGCGGTTCAATGTTAGACTGCGACTTCCCGTCTGTGAGCGTGCAGCGGGATAGCGGTCCAAGGTAAAGGGTTTCCCTCTCAAAGGTGTTTGGGGTTTTCGGGCAGCCGAGGCAGTCCGCTGCATGGGGGTATTTCCGCTGACTTTCGCGTCAACGGGGCACCAGGACCGGTATACAGGTTTCCCGTACCTGCATGCGAGCAGCGCCAGCATGACGACCAAGATCATCCCTGTGGTGGACATAGCCGAAAGTGCTATGTAATGGGTTGTATTATCACTCGGGCATCTATGCAGTGCTCCCAATTCCCGTTCTAGTTCTGCTAGGGAATATACTCCCTGGTTTAATGCGGAACGCATTGTCAACGCATCATCCCCAAACCCACAGATCAAATAGCAGTAAGTTTAGCAGATAATTTAAGTAATATATTGGAGAAAGCGCGAGTATCTGGCGAAATCACAACTGATCAGTGTGACGAGATCGATTTGCAATTAGATCGACTCCGCGAGCAAAGAGATGCTCGAATAAAAGCACTGACCGCCGATACAGAGAGATTCATGGAAAATTTACTGAATTTCCAGGAATACTCGCACTCGCTCCAAATAAGTAATAAGGAATTAGAATTAAGCAGTGATATAAATTTAAGTAGTGAAAGTGTACCTAGCGAACAGCCGACGGCGGCTGAAACTGTGATAAATTGGCTGAGCGAGACAATCACGAGCTCGCAATCTGAAAATTCGCGCGGTGTATACAATTTGTCCGAAAATAAGAAATTCGCCATAAATAAATTCAATAAAAAAAAGATGGATACGGGAAAAGTGCTAAAACTCGCGACCCAAGTAATCCCCATATTTTCGGGCGAATTTAGCCCCGAAGTGAGGCAAGAGCTCCAAACTTTTCTGTGCTGCAGGTAAACAAGCGCAAGCTTGTCCGTCCGAAGAAGAAAAAGTAACGTTTCCGCGAATTCTGCTCACCCGCCTTCGGGGTGCAGCAGCATACAGATTTTTCGCGGCAGAACCTCCCTTATCATTTGAGGATTTTGAAGTGTGATTAAATCGGGCATGTCTGCCCGGGAAAACTAGCTGGAATTGATGAATAAATTAATAAACATTAGTCGATTCCCGATGGATTCCCTCAATGCCTTCACGGCAAGACTACAACATGCGCTGGCCCAATGTAAAGAGGCAGCGGAACAAAAACATAGCCCGGCAGAGGCAATAACTATCAAAGCCCAATTAGAAGAATTCGCGAAAAGCGCATTCCAAAAAGGGGTAAATAATCCTTACCTGCGGCAGTACCTTTTAACTCTGAACGAAAACACTCTGAATCAGCTAGTCAGCAAGGCACTGGACATGGACAAACTCCAGCACGGATCGACACACCTCCAGAATCCGATAACGGGCTGCGTGCATAGCTCGGTAACATATTATGGGCAGCAACCATACCAAAGCAGCACATATTCAAATGCATATCAAGCCACCGATTTCCACATACAAACCTTGCCTCACTATAATGCCTTCCAGGCCACTTAGGCGCACCCTCTAATAGTAGGTATTTTGGCCATACGAAATTTGGTCCAGAACTCCTATAGGTTTGTGGGAGATTTTGCCATACAAAATGTGGTTCAGAACTCCTATAGGTTATTGGGAGATTTGCAGTGGGTTATGTGTAAGGTAAATGGGGGTAATTGACCTTTGTGAGTTTGGTGTTGGTTTGTTTTGTTGGGCTATGGAATCAAATTTGTAGTTTTTAACTCATCCAATACTTCCTCCTAAGGTTCAAATACTATGGGAAAAAAGTTTCCTTGGTTTTGGGTGCAAAATTTGACTATAAAAACCAATTCAAAGTTTATGTGATTTACTGTTTGAAGCAGACGTCTCCAAGATCAATTTCAATTATTTCGCTGCTGTTGTTGTTTTGTTTTCGAACATGAACATGAGCGTTACACAATGGTAAGTTATTTTATTTATTTTTCTTAAATTAAATTTTAAATAAAACTATTTTTCTATTCATAGTGAACTGGCGGCACTGATCGTAAGAGTGAGGGATAACATCGCTACACTAATCCAGCTCCTTCAAACGCCCCGAGAAGATGAGATCTCCCCTGAAGAGGTAGAAAATCTTCAACAGAACCCTATGGCGATGTTGAAGATTATTTATGTCTTGGGTCTAGGGGAGGATGATGGTGTGGAGGAATTGGAGAACCTCTACACATCAATCACAGAGGGTCGCGAGTACATAGATGAAGACGACTTGCAGTTTTTCATCTACTGCGGGTCCATCATAAAAAAAAGTAGAGGCTGAGTTGAATTCCATTCAACTGTAATTAATATCAAAATAAAAGTGCATAAAAGTTAATTTGTTGTTGTTGTTTTTATATTTTATATAGTATTATTCAGATACCTACAGACACACATAGTGTGTTAATAGTTTTCAGAGGTTTTTAATTTTCCACACACCGTAAAAAGTAAATGTAAAATTGCAATAACAAAAGTTGTAATATTACATACAATTTAAAGGAACCATACACTTACTATTATTGCTTGTATTAAGCTTAAATAAAATAAAATTAAACGAACATGATTTCTTTTCAGATATCAATATGTATAATTACATTAAAAAAGGTATTAGAAGAGGTTTAACACAATGTTCTCATAGACATTCTGTAGCAAATGTAGCAAATATATGAGCAATTATAAACCCAATGAGCCCTCTTGTGATTTTAATTATTTTAACATAGATAGCTGTAATATGTTGTGGCAACCAAATAGATGGGTGTAGAGTTATCAACCTGCAAAAACAATTATCGAAGTGGGACTTTCCGTTCTGGGTAACCTCTACAAATTCGAAATTTTTCATGCCAAGAATTCAAATTCAACAAACCAAAAATTAAGCGTGTGTGGAGGTCAGCATGAAGATGATGAAGTGGTTTTATATGAGGAATATAAGGCTCCAAAAGACTCATCCAATACTTCCTCCTAAGGTTTAAATACTATGGGAAAAAAGTTTCCTTGGTTTTGAGTGCAAAATTTGGCTATAAAAGCCAATTCAAAGTTTATGTGATTTACTGTTTGAAGCAGACGTCTCCAAGATCAATTTCAATTATTTCGCTGCTGTTGTTGTTTTGTTTTCGAAGATGAACATGAGCGCTACACAATGATAAGTTATTTCATTTATTTTTCTTAAATTAAATTTTAAATAAAACTATTTTTCTATTCATAGTTATTCATAGGATTAATCCAGCTCCTTCAAACCTCCCAAGAAGCTGAGATCTCCCCTGAAGACGTAGAAAGTCTTCAACTGAACCTTATGGCGATGTTGAAGATTATTTATGTCTTGGGTCTAGGGGAAGATGATGATGTGGAGGAATTGGAGAACATCTACACATCAATCACAGAGGGTCGCGAGTACATAGATGAAGACGACTTGCAGTTCTTCATCTACTGCGGATCCATCACAAAAAAATAGAGGCGGAGTTGAATTCCATTCAACTGTAATTAATATCAAAATAAAAGTGCATAGAAGTTAATTTGTTGTTGTTGTTTTTATATTTTATATAGTATTATTCAGATACCTACAGACACACATACTGTGTCAATAGTTTTCAGAGGTTTTTAATTTTTCACACACTGTAAGAAGTAATATTTTTATTTTATTTTTCAGAGGTCTTCTTCTATAATTTTCTGTTTTTGTTGTTTTTCCTTTACTTCTTTATTTTTCAGAGGTTTTTGATTTTTCAGATACCTACAGACACATATAGTGTGTTAATAGTTTTCAGAGGTTTTTAATTTTCCACACACCGTAAAAAGTAAATGTAAAATTGCAATAACAAAAGTTGTAATATTACATAGAATTTAAAGGAACCATACACTTACTATTATTGCTTGTATTAAGCTTAAATAAAATAAAATTAAACGAACATGATTTCTTTTCAGATATCAATATGTATAATTATATTAAAAAAGGTATTAGAAGAGGTTTAACACAATGTTCTCATAGACATTCTGTAGCAAATGTAGCAAATATATGAGCAGTTATAAACCCAATGAGCCCTCACGCTTTTTAGCTTATTATTATTATTGATGGGGTATGTCTGAAGCACTTCCTTATGCTAATTTTCGGTTGATAGACCACACTAATATTAAATTTTTTTTCAAGTTCCTAAAGAATCAGATGTAGGTTATATACTCGAAGTAGACTTAGAATATTCTAGGTTTCAACATAATAAATATAATGATCTGCTATTTTGTGCAGAAAACAAAAAAGCTCCTAATTCTAAATTTCCAAATTTGATTGCAGATTTAACAGATTAAACAAAGTATATACTTCACTACCGAACACTTCAACAATGTATTAAAAATGGTTTAAAATTAAAGCGAATCCACAGAGTTTTACAATTCAAACAATCTCATTGGCTAAAAGCATATATTGAGAAAAATACTTAGTATCGCACAATAGCAACTAATATTATTGAAAAATCATTTTTTAAATTATTAAATAATGTTGTGTACGGTAAGACTATGGAGAACATAGTCAAGCGAAAAGATATAAAACTTGACTTGATTGTTTTGCGGACCACACATCTCTATCTCCTTCCCTCTATCTGTCTATCCCTGTTTGTCTCAATCTCTCTCATTATGTGCTGATAGGGCCATCTGTTTCAAGAATTTGATAAGGCTGTTGGAAGTGTTGCGATTTAAAAAGCAGGTTTAATGGGATCGGGGTTTGATAAACTGGTGGAGGCGCTGCTCAGGCAACGATTGCCTGCAGGTCTGCTTGTAAGTTTTATTATTATCATTATTTTATTTAATTTTTTTAAAATACTACCTATTTTCAGGCCTTACCAACCCTCGCGTTACACGGGGACTGCGAGGAGCTCCCTATGCCTTCCCCACGAATGACCCTCCTTTATGAGGTGTTGATTTCGAGTGTTTGGTGTAGGGTCTCCTATACAACAACCAGCTCTGTAGGTGCCGGCTCGCCGACCCTGGTGGTGTGGGTCGATAGGATCTGTCGACGTGGGTCCAGCGTCGCGAATCAACGTGCACGGTAAAAAAAATGTTGAATTGTATATTTAGGTTTTTCGAAAAAAAAATGTATTATTCATTATTTGACAATATTCTTTTATTTTTCTGAAATTTGGTATATACATTGTCGTTTAAATCCGTAAGATATAGAGCTATAATCTTTAAGAATTCGGAATAGGCACTGATTGGGTAAAATGAGAATGAATCGATCAAAGGGACGGGGTTTACCCCAAATAATTTTGTATAAAAGGCCTAGCCGAATATCCGTAAGGTCAGAAGTGTCAGAAGTGTTCTAATAGTTACCAGACAGAGCCCCCCTATCCAAGGTAAGGCCTGCTGGAATTAAAACTAAAAGAAATTAAAAGAAAGAGTGAAACCTAAGATAGCGAACGTTTTATTTAAACTTAGAATTTGGAATAATAAAGTAAAAAGTGTAAAAATTAACCACAGTGTTTTTTATTTTATTATTTTCCTTACTCCTCGGGATCCAAACAAGAGGATCCCAACATAATCTGGTGGCAGCGGTGGGATATATCTATTGGTTTGAAAGACCTTAGATCCAAAAAAAAAAAAAAAAAAAAAAAAAAAAAAAAAAAAAAAAAAAAAAAAAAAAAAAAAAAAAAAAAAAATACTTAGAGGAAAAGCACAAGGACCCAAATATGTTGGCCGCGAAATACTGAAGAAATTACTCCCGCTAACCTGGAGGAACTTCCCGCCAACCTCATCGAAGAAGAAGAAGAAGAAAAAGACAGGCCAGCTACAGCTGAAGATTTCGAGTCCTTCCGGAACGTGTTGTTTGACGTCGTCGTAGCCAGGTGGGCCAGCGAGGCTTGTTGTATACCCAATATATCTATTTTAATAGATACTAAAAAATACAAAGAACAAAGACTTGAAACAAATGTTGGGAATAAATATTTTAAAAAACAGCCCTTGAGACTTCATCTCAAGAAAAAAAGGCACCCTTGCACATTTGTAAGTGCATTGACTTAAAGAAACCAAATAAACATAACACCCAACAATAATTTACGACTTACGTAAATTATATACGGACGATGACCCGACCCTTGAGCATAAGTGCCGAGGCAAGGGGCCAAAGTACGGTCAAGCCGCACGCGAACAATGGAAAGCATTGTCGCTGCATTAAAAATGCTTTGATCGCCTTTCTTCGATTGATAAACGACCGCTAGAAATTGAGGTTTCATGCGATCGGGGTTCAATGAAGAAAACGAGTCCGATTCAATATTCGAGCGCGACAACAGCTCCGAGCTGCGAGAGTAAATTATTAAAAGTAAAGAAACAAAGTAACGGAAGTTAGTGTTTTTCGAGAAGTAAATTCGGTATCGGTGGTTACTGTCCAAGTTTATAAGGTGTTCGCATCTGGTATTAACCAGATGAGTTTTGTGTTATAGTTTGTATAAAGCCTGTGCAGTTGAAATCACTATAAGTAAAATAAAGTTGCAGTGCAGAGTTATCGCATTAAGAACCAAACACATTCTGTTTAATTTAGTGACACCGCTAACCACAGTGAAACCATTCCGATTACCCTTCTCCAGGTGTACCATTAACGCCTGCCCACGCCCGAACAATTGGTTTAACACTCTCCCCCGAAGAGATAAAAAGACGTATTACCGCCAGCGAGCGTAGGACAATCGCAAAAGTCCCGCTCCCACAACTTAAGTAACAAAGAGTTGTAACAGGCTGATTCGTTTTCCGCAACAGAAGTCTACACGCAGATGCACAGGCATAGGCCCGGAACACAATGATACGACCGACGACCGACGAGCGACGGGTGCGTACGCCATTTACGTTGGCCATGACACAATGATACGAGCGACGATCGTTGCCAGTTTAAGGAGAAGGAGATCTAAGGGGTTACGATGAGAATGTGTGAAGGGCTGAAAGTCCGTGAAAACAGCTGATATTTGTGAAAACCATATAGAACTAAACCGCATACACCGAAAGTTGTGTCTGTTTCAATTTTTTACAGTTGGCACTGACGACGCGTACGACGTGCAAAATAGAATCGGATCTATTTTGCACGGCGCGTAGCTCGTGTCGCGTCAATGTGTTTAGATGTACACAGTACCCTATGCTCGATAAGCTTTGGCGTTGTGTCGTCGTACGCACCCGTCGCTCGCCGGTCGTCGGTCGTGTCATTGTGTTTCTTGCTATACTCACCCCGAAGACGACGACGACTCCACGTGGGACTTCACAACCTTCCGAGCTATCCAGGAATCACTCGACAGGATTCAGGTTAATTTAGAGTAGATCTTTTTACATTTTATTAATTAATAACCATAATATACTCCTAAGTCTGTATAAATTGTATTCCTCTATTATACAACGTAAAGAACATTTTTCTTTCTCATAACTAGAGTTTATTTTAACTACTTACTTCAAAAAAAATTTATAAACGAAAGACACTTCTCCGGATTTTCCCTCAATCCGTTATCTTCCTATTTTCGTTCTGCTAAATTCGAACTGACAAGTTCCCTTTTCTCACGTTGAGTCAAATTCCCGCAAAAAATTTTTACGCGATCGCAAAGACGTCAGTTGGATCAGGCTAGTACCTACTTCCCAAATGCCTGACGAAAATAGGAGCTCTAACGCATCCGGCGGACTGTCCGTCAGCGATACCAGAGCGTTAATTCCGGAATACGATGGTTCCCCAGAGAAATTGCATAGATTTTTAAGTATCTGCGGAATGTTCCAAAGTGAGGACACCTCACAAAATTTGAAAAAAATTTTTTTACAAATAACCAAAACCAAACCACGGGCAGGGCATACGACGTCATTAAGTATACCGACGTGAAGACCTGGGCGGAATTGCAAAAAGGGCTGCAAAACCGTTTTATGGAAACCCGCTCTAGGATATCCATCCAGAACGAAATTCTTTCCTTGAGGCAATCTCCAAAGGAGGACATAAAAGAATATGCCTTCCGCGCTCGTAGGTTATTGACTCTATACGATGACGCAACTACTTCTTTAACACCTGAAGCACAGGTATCAGACCTTCTCACTAAAGAGAATGAAAAAATCGTCATCAGAGCCTTTGAGGATGGCATCAAAGATGACTAGATCAAGATTTTAACAAAGGCCAAATCTAGTACCAACCTTGATAGTTCCATCAAAACAGCCGTAGAATTGGCTGACAGAAACCGTGGTTTTAAAGAACAAATCCCCACTTGCACTTGCATGCCAAAGAAAGGGACACAACGCCGAAACTTGCTTCTCCACTAAAATTAAGGTGGAAAAGCCCCGGCTCATCTGCTCACACTGCAAAATACCGAATCATCACTTCTCCGAATGCCGCAAAAGATTGTTTCAGCAACGGCAATCAACGGAGAATAGGAATACACGGCCTCCAGCCAATAACGATAGGCCCCATCAATCGCAAGGGGCTCATTCATTCCGGTATTCCTTCCCACAGAGCTCCCAATATACCAGACCCCAGAGTCAAAACAACAGGAGCTCACCGCCGACAGAAAGGCCCCCAAAGATTCGAGCAAACAAAGTACCCCGTCGGAAAACGAGGTACAACGAGACGGTGTAGCAGTCGCCCAGTCTCGTCTCCGAGGATGTACAAAAAAAAAGCTTCACAACAACCATTTAAAATTATTTCAAGAATAACCCCCAACCTTCTCCTTTAACCCTCAGATCAAAATGATCATTTTCGTAATCTTGTTATCACCCCTCTTTGCTAAAATGGAAAGAACCGAAATAACCCCCTTCAGTTCTTCACCCAGAGTTTATTTTGAAGAATTTGGAAACGCATAACTGTATGGCGCGCACTGGAAACTGGTAAATTACTATGATTTAGAAACCTATTACTTCGAGCTAAAGATACTTAACGCAATAATAGAAGATATCGATAATTTATGCAAAGGAATTAAATCTAACCGTCCTCTAGCGGACTAGTGTAAAACCCAGTATTTAAACATAACAAAATATTAGACAAAATCGAGCAATCCAATGAAATTCTAGAATCCTCACATAACAGATACCGACGGGGATTAATAAACGCAGTGGGCGCAATTAGCAAAACCTTGTTCGGAACCCTCGACGAAGAGGATACGCATAACTATAACACACAAATCACAACCCTAAAAGAGAATGAAAATCACTTGCTGGAATTAGGACATGTTAACTTGTTCAACAAAAGTTCTATAGACATTCAACTTGAATTTAACAACGACGATGTTGCCGACAACAATGACCACACGCTGTGCACTGACCCCGGTGCAATGTAAATGCCAATTAATTAATTCCTTTTGTATTTTCAGTACTTACAGTTATTGCCATTATTCTTTTCATTGAATTACTTATGAATTTCTTGAATTGCTAAAATGAATTGGGCATACTGCAGAGATGAGTTAGGAGGACGGTGGGATAGAGCATTCATCGAGGCGATGAACGTGTCAGGATGGCCGAGTGTAAGAATATTTAAATTTCAAATATTCAAACTGCGCGCGCTCACACTACCTCCCAGGCGCCAGCCACGCCACAACGGAGAAGGCCAGTGACAACGAAGCAGCCATGGTAAACTTTGTCCTCTTTGATCGCCAGCCGTCGCCGGGAGCGGACCCAAGGTTTTGTTGTTCAATAAAGATAAATTGTATCAGATCCTTTCTTTTGATATATATAACCTTTATTCCTACATGGGACAGTTAACTTGTTCAACAAAAGTTCTATAGACATTCAACTTGAATTTAGTAATTATCAACTCAAGTTTGAAAAAACAACGGACGCAATTAAAAAATATGGCTACAGATATCAACCTAACATATCTCGAATTAGAATTAGAGAATATCATCTCTAATGCAGCCTTGTCATTGATGAGATATCAAAGCACCCAAAGAGCTATAATAGAAATGCTTTTGGACGTCCAATGACCCATGAGGAGGTGAAAAATTGCTTTCAACAACAAGCTAAATCGTTTCTATGTAAAACAACCCATCCCATTTATAATCGAAATTCCGAGCACAACCTATGCGAACTTTCATTGCTAAAACACTCACCGGAGGTCCCGCCATCATGCAAAATTCATGCGATCCGAACAAATACCATGTGGGTACAACTAACAAACCCCAAAAAATGGCTATTCAGCCTCAAATACCCGAAAACAGTCGATAATATTTGCGGAGATCAAATAAAATCTATACCCTTACGCGGCCACGGACTCTTAGAAATTTCATCCAACTGTTATATCCGCAGCGAGGAATTCACCCAGTACGGGCGCACAGAAAAGATTAGTACATTTAAATATCTACCCTCAATAAACCTAACAAGTTCAAAAAAGGAAAGAGAAACCCATTTCACTCTTCCCAATACCGTTATGGTGAAAAATAGAAATCACCAGGCACTCTTCGAAATTAGCAAAACGATAGAAGCTCTAAAAGATGATGAAAAGAAAGGGATTTAACCGATATCGGCACACGATGTGCATCATTATTCGGTCATTTACACAATATTAATTCTCGTTTTAATTTTTGGAGTGGTTAAACTAACCAAGAGATTTACTAAGAACAAAAAACCAATGCTATCCGAACAATCGGAAAATCAAAATAGTGAACCACCTAGAGTTCCATTAAGTAGAGTAACTGCATAATTTAACGTAACATAAACCTAACAAACCCTTGTAAACATGAACACTAAAAAGCAAAAACCAATGTAACTTAACCACCTATTGTAATACTTAAGCAAACATGTAATCTATGCAATTGTTACTAGAAACCTAAGCGAAAAATGTGTAAATTAAAAATAAGCGAATACTAGTTTAACAAGTGTAAACCTCTGAGCTTACTGATTCAAAAAATTTTTTTTCTTTTTCCCAAAAGAAAATTTTTTTTCATTAAGGGGGAAGGTGTTATGAATCCCATAACGCACTCAATACCTAAAAGCAGTATGACTCACTATTTAGGAGATCAAATTCAAAATGAAATAATTGATTTGCTCGGCACGAACATAAAAAATTATATATTGAACAAAATCAGAGAATCACAGAATAGTTGTCCATTATATTAGATTGCACACCAGATGTAAGTCACACAGAACAAATTACAGTTGTAATCAGGTATGTTCTTTTAAATAATGAAACCAAAAATGTTGCGATTTGTGAAAATTTCATCGGTTTCTGTCCGATCACCAGCTCCACAGGTGAAAATCTATTAAATTTTGTTTTAGATTTATTTTCACAATTAAATCTCAACATTCAAAACTTACGTGGTCAAGGTTATGATAATGGTTCTAATATGCGTGGAAAACACAATGGATTACAAAAAAAAATTGTGGAAATCAATAACCGCGCATTTTACGTCCCATGCTCGTCTCATAGTCTTAATTTGGTAGTGAATGATGCAGCAAATATTACGCACGAAACTGTGAATTTCTTTAATATAATTCAAGATATTTACGTTTTCTTTTCATCATTTACAAAAAGGTGGTCGATAATTTGCAAACATTTACCAGATTTAAAATTAAAATCTTTAAGCGCCACGCGATGGTCTAGCAGAATTGATGCAGTTAAACCATTACGGTATCACCTCGAAAAAATATTTGATCCTTTGCTGGAAATATCTGGTGATTCGTTAGAATGGGATTGTACTACATCTCACAAAGCTCATTCACTTGCTCTGAACATTCAAAATTATAGATTTATTTGCTCGGTAGTAATTTGGTTCGATATTTTAAACGAAATTAATGCTCTGAGCAAAATGATGCAGAGCCCCACAATGAATAATCAAATCTGCATAAATTTGTTAAATAAGTTGATTGGTAAGTTCACAGAATATCACATGGATGAACACTTTGAAATGGTGTTAGCAGAAGCTTCCAAAGTGGCTCACGAGCTCAATGTAGAAACAGATTTCCCACCAATAAATACAATTCGTCCAAGAAGAAAACCAACACAATTTCAATATGAACACAGTGATGAAGTTTTAGTAGACTCCAAAATCAAATATAGAGTAGAGTTTTATTTTAGAGTCCTAGATCAGACAATAACATCTTTGAAGGATAGATTCGAGGAGTTAAAAACATTTACCGATGTATTTGGCTTTTCTAGCAATAACTTATTTAATTACTCCAATGATGAGTTAATTAAACATTGTAAAGATTTAAATCTGAAGCTTAAAGATGATTCAAGTAGTGAATCAGATGTTGACCGTGTGGAGGTACTACGGAACGAAGTAGCCCGGTAATTTTTTAATCCAAATTTTGAATATGTTCAGTAGGCCTTGAAGAATTGGGATTTTGGACTAATTTTGTTTTTAGTCAGTCCTGAATAAGTTTCATAGGAAAACGTTTCGAAACGAAACAGATTAAATTAAATAAAATAAATTGTAAATCATTAAAGAAATTAAATAATAAGTAGAAAGAAACAGTTTATCACTCGTCTTCTACAACGGTATTGATTTGTTTAATGAAATCATTGCATTAAAGTTGCATTGTGCAGAAAACCAGTCTAATGATCCACAAACCCTATTACAATATCTTTTTACTAATGACTTAATTTCAACATTTCCGAACACAGCAGTAGCGCTAAGAATATTACTTACACTGCCGGTTTCAGTGGCATCTGGTGAAAGATCCTTTTCAAAATTGAAAATTATTAAAAACTATTTAAGATCAACAATGCTACAGCAAAGACTAAGTTATTTAGCTATAGTTTCAATTGAACATGAAATCTTAGACAGCTTGAATACAAGAAAGTTGATTCAAGATTTCGCAAATATAAAGGCAAGAAGAGGTAAATTTTTGTAGATACGAAAATAACTGTGTACCTAATCAAAATAAATGTTTTATCTTCGTTATGATTCTTTTCTTTTTTCCCACCATAATGAGAAAACATTAAATAGCCTTTTTTTGACAAAACTCAGTGTAAGTAGTCGTAGGGCGGCATAATCAGTATTGCACGCGGGCTACTAAACAGCTAGCGGCGGGCCTGGTTACTTTGATGGTCTGCTGGGATAGGACGCTCTTACAGAACTAGGAATTAAAGTTGATCTAGGTTCTTATTACAATAAAAAAAATAATTGTAAAATCACCTCTGGATATAAAAAATGATTCATTAAAAATACAAAAATTAATCCAAATCCATACATCTCCAAAGAAATTTATAACGCAACCAAAACCAAAACCAAAGAATTTAGAATTTACTATATACATTTCAGAGATGGCAAAAAACTTCCTTTTGCGTGTGGCGACGACATAGTAGGCTGCGGAATTTTGAAATTTTGATTATTTTTTAAATGTGAAAAGTAGGCCGGGGAAAGTCGAGGCAAATGCTGTTGTTTTGTTTTCAGTTGGCCACTGAATTTCGATGAATAAGCATCCGTTTAAATTAAAAAGAAAATAAATTTGTATATTTTAAAACTAAATCTTATTAAAATTTAATGTAGGAAGGACATTCTCTTTTCCTATATGCGAATAAAATCAAACACAATAACTCTACTTGCGACAATACTAAGAATAGTCGAGTGTAGCGTAGATACAAAGACCCAAACCTACTAAATGGATTGAGCAGAAAAAAAAATATTTTTGAATATTCATGTTACTCTAAATATAAAGATCCCCACACATACTGGTTCATCTTCGGCTTTAATAAGTTAAGTCTGTTAGTAAGATGAGGAAATATTTGTCTTTATATTTGAGAAATTGTCTCAATAAGTTACGAATGGTTTTGACTATAAAAAAGATTTTTATATTATCTATAATTTATTCCTATAAACCGACATTTAGACCAAATATTACTTATACTGTATTCCATATTTTTCAAATTTCACATGAATAATTCCAATTTGTTTTATACTTATATTTACAAATCAGTAAGACGTGACAATATTTTTCTTAATATTTAAAAAAAATTCCCTCATACCATTCGAATGGTTTGGACTGTAAAAAAGATCTTTATATTACACATTTATTCCTATATAAACCGACAAAACATCCGGACTTAGCATCACCTTGAAATGTAATTAAATATTCTTATAATGTATTCAATGTTTTTCAAAATTCTTATGTGTAATTCCAATTTAGTTTATACTTTACAAATCAGTAAATTGAACTTGGTAAAATTAACTAAAACTTCCTTTGAATTTGGGAAAAAAAAATGTCCTCCTTTTTTTAAAAAACAATAAAGTAACATTTTTTTTCTTATTCTGAGTATACCATTACACTTTATACACTTTTACTCGATAATAACAAATATTATGCTACAAACTTATTACCTGTTATACATTAATTTAAAATCTGTGCATGAGGTAAATTATAAAAAGGTGAAGTGATATGAATTTCTTAGTAATTATTATTATGGAAGAACTATCTATCTTTATTATACAATATATAAATTCTCAACGACATGACATTGGTGAATATGTTAAAAAATTGAACAACAATCACGAATTAAAAAGATACATATTATTGTTCACACACACACATTAATTTACAATTTCAATTTCTTATATTTTGTCAATTTGTCTCTGCTTTGTTTTCACGTGGCACGAATTGTTTTTCCTTCAGGATTATTAGGCTTATGGTTATTCACTTTCTACGTCACTGCTCTGTACCTTCGTAGGAGTCGTCACATGGGATTTTTTTTTTTTTTTTTTTTTTTTTATGACCTTGAGGACTTAGTTAACATCAGGAATCTGGGACAGTCCAATAAGGTTTTTAAAGGTTATCCGGTGAAGTCGCAATAGGCCTCTTACTTTTTGGACTATGTGTACCCTCCCAGATAGCCACTTTAACTTAACCTGGGCTTATGATCGGTTGATGTAATTTCAGTTATTGAAAGTTATATTTTGTTGCTGTATAACGTCAGTGCTTGTAGGATTTTTGTCATTTTCTCAATTTTCAAAGTACGTTTGGAGTCATGTTCCACAAAAAAAAAAAATCTTCTGCGATTTTGTTCATCTGTTTGGAGGAAGTCGTCTCTGCGTCTTCTGTTATGAAAGTTCTCCTACGAAATTTCAAAATGTTGTTCAAGATCGGGTAAGCTGCTTTTACAGTTGATAAGTTTGGCACATGCTGTCATGATGTTTCTTGTTCTTTCTTGTGGGCGTCCATTTCAATTTTAGCGTCCATATTCCTCTTGTAGCATTGTCGTAGTAGGAAATATGTACGATGCGAGCTCTTTCTTTCTCTAATGCAATTCCGTTCAACTCATAATTTTTATTAACATTATGGTTGATGATGAGAATTTTTTTTTGAAAACATTTGAACATTCTATACTATTAAATTTTGTTATATTAAAATGTACAAAAAAATGTTTCACATATAATGAAATTTAATCATCAACAGGATGAAAAGAGAAAACGTTCTGCTATCACTTGCATTAAACAGTCAGAGTTCAATAAAAATAGGAACAATATGATACTCCTTGACAAAACGAAAGAAGATCTTGGAATTTGACTAAACGGCCCTGGCCTCCATATGTTAACAGATTGAACTTCAATTCTATTACCAACTTCAATCTAATTGTTTATTGAGAAAAATTAATTCTCCTGATCTCGGAATTTCGCTTTATATTCCCGGGTTAGGTGTATTCACATTAATTGTGGCATTCAGGAACAGTTAACGTCAATGTTCTTCACCTTCCAAGGAAATTGTAATGTAATTATTTTCACTTTTCTGAAAAGCAACTTAAATGTCAACTTCTTTATGGTTTTTCAATTCGCAGGTAAATAAATAAAGAAATCGATTATATATGAAGAAAGAATTGATGGATCTCGAACTATTGTAATAATATTATTTTTATTATACGATTTAATTTATTTAGTTAATTTTTTAGTTTAATATAGTCGAAATGTCCATAAACATATGGAGCAACATTTCCGAAAACACATTTAATCACTTCTTTGACGAAAACTCTGTAATAATTGGTGGCCAACGTAAAAGATTGATATTAAGATCTTCTATTTTACACACTTTATTTTTTTATAGATTTCTGTTTGTGACTGTTTTTCACGATTTCACTAGAGAGTGAGATAAGATTTATTAATGTTTTCGCGCCGAATGTGTTTCTGATTAGCGAAATTTTATAGGACTCACCATCTCCTTTTCTAATATTGTCTTAACTTTGTCGATTTTTCATACCACTATTACTCCGTTGATCCCGGATCTTATATATAAGATCTTGAAAGTTTTTGGTGTCTGTCTCTTCTGGGTTCACATATTTTACTCATAATTTTTCCGTGATGCTTAAATTTGTTTGGAATTAATTTGTTTTTTTTTTTACTTCAAATAATGACCTGGGTGACGACCAAATCTTGCTTCTTTATTCCCATTCGAAGTTTCAATTTACAACTGCTTCCCGTCCGATCGGTGACATGAATAATTTACTGGGATTTTTAAAAATTGTATTTGAATATCTGCTTGTTTTTTACTATTCGTAGTTAATTTCTTTATATTCTCTCTAGGTGTTGAAGATAATTTGATGGTTTCTTGGATCCATAGTAAAATACTCTCACTACACTCTGAATATAATAATCACAAATCAATAAAAAAAATATTTATAAATTTCCCACCATTGTTGTTGTACATGGATTCATTTAAAGAGTTTTAAAATATCTCGAAGAGAAAATACATATTATTAGTGACTTAAAATTTTATTTTATATAATTGTTTTTACAAAAATCGAATTTTATTAGATATTTAAAGTGTATTTAATTAAGAATTACATTTCTTTACTTGCATAGTGTAAAGATGAACTTACTTTTAAACATTTTCTAATCACTCAGCTAACAAAGTTATCTTAAAATTCCTAAAACCTATTCGAAACGTATGGACATTTTTCACCATATAATATTCATAAAATTCCGATTCCACTGAAACATTAACTAAAGTTTAATTAAATTAAAGAACTTGAACTTCACAATTTTGAAATAATATTTCCTTCTCTTATGACAGACAGATTCCGAAAACCTGTTACACGTTTTTGTTTTATATATTGAAAACTTTACAATTAGAGTCCATAAATCTTGACAGTAAAACTTGTCTCAAAATTACAACCAAAATACCTTAAACCAATTTTGACTGACTGCATCTGTGATGCTTGTAGTAGGCCATTGGGCTTTGTATGCTACTGAATGAACAATTTAAATAACAAAATGTAAAATATATATTAAACAGAAGTTTTGGCTTTGCACAATATCATAACTGCTACAGTCGCCTCGACCTTCTTTAAAAAGTACGTCTGCCGTTTCGGAGTTTCGTTAAAAATTACGACGGGTTCGTAGCCAGCTAAAACCTCCTTAGAAATAGAAGATTTGCTTAGTGGATTAGAAGCGTCAGAGTAGTTTTCATTGGTATGAAGAGAAAATAAGATTTCAAAACACTCCATATCCATCAATTGATTCGTGCATGGGGATTTGAACCGGGGATCAACTGATCAAGAAGCGTGTCCGAGGCCATCGTGACTTTGTGCTGATAAGGATTAGCTCTGCTTTTATTGGCGGGCCAATCGCAAGGCTTTGGGCTGGCTGAAGTGAAAATGCAAGTGAATGATAAGAACTTTTGTTTTTTGGAGGCGCTCGAAGTTAACCTTGAACTTGGGAAATGTGTGTGAATGAACCTGGAGTTGCAATTGTAGGTGATAAAAATAGCCTGGTTGTTTTGATATGGGTTGTATAGTTGTTAAGTACCTGCATACTTGCGGGATAATTGAAAATTCTAGTTAATGAATGTGAATAGCTGCAATATATTGTTGTTGTTGTTGTGGTGCTCTAGCGGTTAGATTATGGTTTTTATAAATTATGTCAATTTTTGCTGGGAGACAGATATGCTGCGGTGGTCGCTAGCTAGATTATTATTTTGAATATTTTAATTTTTAGAGGATATTGAGGTTTTCTGTACTTCTGCTATCGAGGAGAATTGTATGTTGTTGTTGGCTAGCGATATATTCGGGGTGTGGTTAGAGTAAAACCATGTTTTGATTTAAAAGGCAGTGCAAGTCGTCAAGTAAAATTATTTCCATTGAGACAACACTATAGAATCGGCAAGGGGTTTCAATTTATTAAATCTTGTATAGAGGCTAAGTTAAAATGAAAAGACACCATAGCGACACCCAAACAGGCAAAGTTTTCGATGTTGAACTACCAAAACCTGATGAAGAAGAAGAAGAAGACGAAGAAAAGCAGTTAGTGTATCTCAATGAGAGAGGGAGAATGTTAGCTTTCCGTGAAAAATACAAATTTCAAACGATCGAATATTATATCGGTGATCCGGACAATCATGTCTCTCAATCAAAGTGCCCTTATTGCGGCGGAGTATCCAGGTATGACGACATTTGCATAGAGTGTGAGGAATTTCTATTAGGAGATGTTGGGCGGCCGACAGAATGTCCGAGCTGTGGAAGATCATACGACCACTTTTCACTCTGCTTTTCATGTGACCTTCATAAAGATAAAAAGGCTAAATTGGAGTACGAAAATAAAATACATGAATACTTAGAAGGCACAAATCTTGTTGATTTTATTAACAAAAATTAAGAATAAATTACTTCAATAATTTAAATTTAAAACGTCTTTTAGTTTCTTTTTTCTAACATAATTCACAAAAAAATGTCTGGGTCTTTTAGTGCTAGCAGTTAGATAATGATTTTTAAAAATTTTATTTTATTTTTATTGGAGGCAGACATCCTACGGTGACTAGCTAGATTATTCACGGACACCAGAAAGCAATTTATTTAAAGTTCGCTTAATGCGACCAGTAGCGGGATCAATTTCGCAATTTACTGGGTCAGTTTCTTCTGGCTTTCCATGATCATCAGTGCGGGGATTCCCTAACGATTTAGAGTTAGAATTTAGAGTCTAAAATCTAAATTTAGAGTCATTTGCGATTCTGCAACAAAAATTATTCTAAGTTAGAGTCAGTTTGACAACTCTAAGTTAGAGGAAAATTCGGAAGTGGCGCTAACTCTCGGTAAATAGGTGAATTAAAAAAATGTAATAGTTCACTCTAAATTTAGAGCAATATTGATATTCTCTAAACATTTTTTCTCTAACTTAGAGCTCTAAGTTAGAACGATTTCACTCACATACCAATTGTATTGTGAGAACTTAGATTCGTTGAACACAAAATTGAAAAATAATAATGTATAGCATATGAATGGGGAAAACGCACCTACCTGACGTAAATAAAGCCGGCAACGGTATACCTGTCTCGGATATTGAATGATTATTTATAATTATAATTATTCACTGCTGCCTGAACAGCAGGTAAAGTTTACTGAAAAATTTTATTATCTGCACCCTTGCGGTTGACCTGTACATGTCTTCCGCAACGTTTATGCCGGCGGTTAAGAATGCCTTCTCCCATTCCATATGTGGTAATAAAATTCGTTGGCGAAGGGATGAAGGGGTTTTTATCGGACGAGGCGGTTGCATACAAAATATTAGACAGAAATTAATGTTTTTAATTGCTCTTGGACGCCATCGATTATTATCATAGATGCTGTGACGCGCCATAGACGATTACTAATAAGTGAAATAAATAAAGGGTGTGAATTTGGTTTATTATATAGATTTCAAGTGTATGAAAGCCGTTAGAGTATATGAATGCAGAATAAAAGGATGCGCTTCCTGATTAGGAAACTCATTACCGTCGGACATTCTAGGGAGTTGATACAAAAGTTAAAATTGATTAATTAGTGTTCAAAATCATTGTGTAACGAGCAAAACAGGAGAAAGCCCGTCCTGGCTCGAAATGATTATGCATGATAAGACTTGTTGTCTTCCCGTGGCTGTGGGTTAGTCGTATCGGCAGCTCAAGTGTTTACTGTGCGTGGAGGTTTGATTGCCAGCATGCAAATATTAGAGAAGAATGCATGAGTTTCCCTCAAATCCTTCCTAAGAAAATGCTCCCTTGCCTAATTTTCCTTTGTGTCGAATGGCACAGTGTTTACTTAGGGCCCTCGGAAAGATCGGCTGATATTTGCCTTTAAAGATCTCTGCGCAGGAGTTTTGCGCAACTGCCTTTTAATTACCCTTTGTTTCGTGAGTGATCTCGCTCGGGGACAGTTTATGATCCTTTGTCCTCTGAAAGATCCTTATGGATGAGATTGTGTGCAAGATATTATGATTCTTTGTCTCAAGAGGTATAAATGGGTTACACTTGAGCTGTTAGAATCAATCTACCATCGGGCATGGCACGGGTTGACGCGTTGTCGAAATTTTTAAAAAGTACGAGTGTTTTTAATTGTAAGAATGTAAATATGGATTTATTTAAAATATTGATTGCTATAAATGTAAACTGCAATATTTGTCGGAATTTATTAAATAAATTTAATTTTTTTTTCTTGTAAAGGGAAACTAAAACCAATCGGGAGCAATTCACGATAATGGTGAATTACATGGAAAATCATCCGGAGTTGGCAAAAAATTTGTTACATAGCGCCGATGGGAAAACAAAATTACGGGTTTTGTGGACAAATCTTGTGGAGGAATTGAATAGCGCAGGACCTCCTATTAAGGATTTCGATACTTGGAAAAGGGTAATATAATCTCATTCTAATTATTATTAACCTATTTGCATCAATAAGTGCATCTCTCCGCGCTTAGCTATTATTTAAAGGTCGGATGCAAATGGGTTAATATATGTAATGTATGTATTTAAATTATTTATAGCTTTTACTATATGTTTTGTTTTTGTTTTTTCCGTAGGTGTGGTACGATTTGAAAAACAGCGCCAGGTCGAAAAAACGCAAAAATTTTGCTGAGGCAAATAAAACCGGCGGAGGGCCCCAAAAAGTCATAAAATTAACTGACTTAGAAGAGAGAATCGTCGATATAATAGATGCGAGCTCTTCAATAGAGGGTATTCCAGGGACCAAATCTTTTGGCATAACGCAGTCCCAACGTACAATAACTACGGAGGAATCCTCTGAAGCGGAAGAACGAGAAGAATCAAGCCAGCAGTTCTTCAACATAGAATTCCTGGAGAACGAGCCTCTATCCGGGACTACTACTACGCAAACATCATCAGTCCAGACGCCGTCAGCGCAAGCTAGGCCTCGGCATAATAAAGGTTTGGAGGCAAGGATGGACGATTTCATCACAAATTCGGAAAATGTCAACAAAAAAATATTGAGCACTCTATCCGATATCAGTGCACATCTGAAAGATGCGTCATGCACACTTAAAGAAAAATTAGATTTAGAAAAAGAATATAAAGCGGAAAAATTGAAATTATTACAAAAAAATAATGAATTGTTGGAAAAACTGTTGAAAAAATAAAATATACTTTTTAAATTATAATACAATTAGTTTAAATTTACATTTCTACTGGTTGTTTCGTATAGAAGTCGCCAAGGAAAGACGAATTTGTTCAGCTTCTCGTCTTAAGGAATGATTGGTTGTTGTAGTTGGTAAATCAACTTCAGCTACAGCTTCTTCACCCAATAGAACGTCTTCTTCTGCACCGATTTGAAAACCAAGGCGCATGTTGTGGAGGGCGCAGCAGGCATTTATTATTTTCGTAACCTTGTATGGCTCATATCGCAATTTTCTTTCTGCTAACAGACATCTAAATACTCCTTTTAGGTTCCCAATACACCTTTCAACACAGTTACGTGATGAATTGTGTTTATCGTTGAAATACATTTCCAAAGTTCCTTCAACTGGTGAGCGATATGGGGTAATGAGCCACGGTTGCAAAGGATATCCTGAATCTCCTTTTTATTAAAATGTAATTTAAGATTAATACAATCATGTTAAGAATATGACATACCTATTAGATGAAAATTATTTGCATTATTCCAGTTCGTTTGAAGAAAATCTTTCTCAGCGCATACTTCCCAAATAGCTGAATCATGCGTAGCCCCTGGATATCTTGCGTTTATAGATAATATTTTAAGATTATAATCGCAAATAATTTGAGCATTTATTGAATGTTTTCCTTTACGATTAAGGAATAAATGCTCATTTTCTTTTGGCTTTAACAATTCCACATGAGTGCCATCAATCGCACCTATAATTCCAGGGTATCGAGTTTTCTCATAGAAAACGCGCTTGATTTCAGCAAATTCTGCAACACTGGGGAATTTTATCCATTTTTCACACAAACACGTTTCAATTGCTTCCGAAACTTCCTCAATAACACGAGATATCGAAGTTTGACTCATCGCTATGGAGAAATGACTACCTATGCTCCTTTGGTAACATCCAGTCGAGTAAAACCTTAGAGAAGCGAGAATTTTCAACTCCACCGGCAATTTTGTCTTTCTCCTTTGTAGTCGCAAATATGGCTTTAAGTTAATGTTTAAATAATTAAACAGATCTTTGCTAATTCTGAAGAGTTCCTTAAATCTAAAAAGTAAAAGTTAAAAACTATCATGCCAACAAAATTATATGTAACCTTTTTTCGGGCATACTAAGAGGATCGCTTGCATCTCTCAAATGTTTCCTTAAAATTATTAAACGTCGCCTTTCCAGTAATATCCTTCTCATTTGGTACAACACAATAACTTGTACACCGGCCATGAAAATAATTATTCAAATATATTAACTTACTATTCAATCTTTAAAATCTTGTTTGGAATTGTCACTCGGAACTGTCACTGTCATATTTCATGCAAAAATGTAACATTTAGTCCGATAATCTAGTACATCACTCTAAGTTGTTTAGGGAATCCCGACTTGCTCTAAGTTAGAAAACTTGTGTGACTTAGAGGAGCTCTAAACTCTAAACTCTAAATCGTTAGGGAATCCCAGTGCAGAGTTTTTTGATCAAAAGAATCTTTGCGAGAATAATTTTCCAGTTTTTGGATCAACCTAAATATTTTTAATTTTTAAAAGATTGTTTGTGGTAACAAGCTAGATTATTATTTTAAATATTTTAATTTTTGAGGTGGTCTGCGGTAACTAGTTAGATTATTATTTTAAATAATTTAATCTTTAGAGGATATTGAGGTTTTCTGCTATCGGCGACGACGAGAATTTTATGTTGTTTGGTGGATGATATAAATATTCGTAGGGACGTTAGAATAAAATCAGTTTTTGGTTGAAAGTCGAGTAGCAAGTTATACAACAGCAAGAAGAACAACAACAGAAAAATGGCAACATATTTACCTGTAGAGGATTTGACAACCGTGGAAGATGATATATCGGCGCTGGAGGAGATACGAACTGTTGGTGTAAAACCTTTGCTATCGCTCAAGGATATGAAGCTAAATGTACCCTACAGAATCCTGAATATGAAGAGAACTAAAACTCGTTATGGCGAAAGGTTGCTGGTAGAGCTGCCGGAGAACCGAATCTTTTTACCTGAAAGGTATACGGCGCTGAGCGAGAAAACTATTCTCACCATCAATAGTGGAGCTAGAGGAGATTTTGCAATATTGTGTAAAGAAGTCAGAGAAAATTTTACAGACTTTACTTTTATTAAATTGTAATAGCATTTGTTTCTTTTTATAAATAAAATATATTAAGACACACAATTAGTTTCCGTTTTCTTTTCTTTTCTTTTTTTTTTTTTGGAAGGGTGATTGTTTGTATTTTGGGGTTTTTCGGTTAACTGCCTGGGGCGTTGAACAACCTTCAACAAAATGGGTCTTTCGATGACACGGGAGGGGTAATAATTTTAGTGATTGCAATGGATATGTTGAATAGGGGAAAAATATCTAGAGTATAAAAACCCACAGAAAAGCGTTTTCGAGAGTTAATATGGTTGTATCGTTAAACTGATTAGTCCAGACAATTTTATTTGAGTCTTGCAGTGTGATTAGACATAATACATTTTTAACCATTGAAAAGATCTAGGTTTATTATTACCAAAGACAACGCGACCTATATCAAGAGGTTAAATACAAAAGGCAGAAAGGTGGAGTTCAAAATTGCCACAATCCCGAAAAATGCGGAGCCTACATCATGGATTAAGGCTGCGATAGAAGACATTGTACAACACGCCGCCAACGGCCTCCAGCCATTTGATCAGGTTGGAATAACTTTTTGTGGTGAAAGTTTTAAGGAGAGAGGGCCGGGGTGGATGAACTATAGGCAGGCAAATGAGATTACAATGGGCGATATCTGGGAAATGATTTCCAAAATTTTTCAGAGTAATTCTGAAGGTAATATTTGTTTCCATGGATGGTTGCAGGGAGGTTACCATTAATTTTTATCGTTATTTTTAGGAATAAGTACGGACACGTGTTGTTTAGAGGTGTGACATCGGTGCGTTTACCACAAGGTAGAGGGAAAGATCGCGGAAGGAAATATAACAATTTTAATGAAGAATGTGCGATGAGAAAGGGCATTGCAACGATAGACAACAAAGACAATTTATGTTTACCCCGTGCCTTGGTGGTTGCTATCGCCAGCGTAAATAAAGATCCCGACTATAGGAAAATTAGAAGAAATATTGGAAAACTGCAAATTCAACGTGCTTTAGAACTCTTAACGGAATCTAAAATTCATATACCAATAGAGGACGCTGGAATTCCTGTACTTCGACAATTTCAACTTTATTTAAAAGATTATAAAATTGTGGTATATCAGTATGGTACTAAAGGACGAGATGTAATCTTTGAAGGGCAAAATGATGGTCCTAAATTGAACCTTTTATATCACAATAATCATTATAATGTTATAATCTCGCTCACTGCTGCTTTTTGTTGTAGTTATTATTGCGAGCAGTGCCATATACCGTACAACACCAAAAATTCTCACAGGTGAGGAGGAACCTGCCCCTGCTGTCAACAATCCCCAGCCTGCTCTAAAAATTTAATTGATATATTGTGCAGCGACTGTAATCGTAATTTCAGAGGATAGCAATGCTTCGATAATCACAAGGCTTCTGGATCTTTAAATAAGAAGACTATTTGCAAGCAAATTAAAACATGTATGGATTGTTTAAAAACATACAAAGCTGATAAAATTCATGTATGCGGAGAATATTTTTGTAAAATATGCAATACACATGTGCCGCAAGGGCACTTATGCTTTATCCAGTGTGATAAAATGAATCCAAAACTTGATGATGTTTTGTATATATTTTACGATTTGGAAACACAACAGGAAAAAGTGATAGGAGAGAAATATGTTCAAGAACAAAAAATTGGAGATATTAAGTTGCATAAACCAAATTTATGCGTTTTTCAACAAAGATGCCAGCAGTGTTTAAATGATAATACCCTCTATTTTTGTCAAAAATGTAAATTTAGAGTTACAATCCAAAAAGATGATGTGATAAAACAGTTTATGCAACACATTTTAAAAGTTAGAAAGGACTTTAAAAATGTGATTGTAGTTGCTCATAATGGACAGGCATTTGACCACCAATTTATATTAAATTATATTTTGCTGAAGACTGATTTAAAACCTGAGTTAATTATGAGAGGTACGAAAATAATCATGATGCAGCTGGACAACGTGAAATTTATAGATTCCTTAAATTACTTTCCGATGGCGCTTTCCCAACTACCAAAAGCGTTTGCCCTACCGCCCGTTTATAAAAAGGGTTATTTTCCACATCTTTTCAATACTGCTGAAAATGAAAATTATATTGGCACACTACCGTCAATAGAATATTATAGTCCAGGTACAATGAAGGACGAGGAACGAGATGTATTTCTTAAATGGTATTGTTGTATATTCAATATATCCATTTTAAGAGATTCTAAAAAATCCGAACGTAATTTCATTTTAAGAAACTCTAAAAAGTCCGAACAAAGACTTAAAACAAATGTTGGGAATAAATATTTTGAAAATAGCCCTTGAGACTTCATCTCAAGAAAAAAAGGCACCCTTGCACATTTGTAAGTGCATTGACGTAAGTAAACATAACACCCAACAATAATTTACGACTTACGTAAATTATATACGGACGATGACCCGACCCTTGAGCATAAGTGCCGAGGCAAGTGGGCAAAGTACGATCAAACCGCACGCGAACAATGGAAAGCATTGTCGCTGCATAAAAAATGCTTTGATCGCTTTTCTTCGATTGGTAACCGACCCGCCTGAAATTGAGGATTCATGCGATCGGGAATCAATGAAGAATTGGAGTCCAAAATAAGTCGCGGTCGGAATAACACCGTTAGTAAAGAGTTAAGAAAGTATAACGGGAACTTTCGGTTCGGGTAGTTCAGTAAAGCAAATTCAGTTAAGTACATCCAGTTAAGTAGGTTCAGTTGAGTTAAGAAATGTTCATGTGAAACAGTGATTAGGTGACCACATTTGCTACAAGCCAGTTAAGTGCTTTAGAGTAACGATTATGGTGACAACACTGTGGAATAAAAGCCAACCAATAGTTATTGTGAAATAAAGATTACTTAAACGGACTACTTAAAGTGTTTTACTGAGACCAAATCCACCAGACGACGGATTCGGGAAATACTTCCGCCCAAAACCAATTTGAGCATTACCTGTAGCGAGCGTAGGACAACCGTAAAAGTCCCGCTCCCGCAACTATACCCAAAAGTTGTAACAGTATGATCAACACAAAAATGATGAATTTAATATGCAGCGTGATATTGTTGTACTGCGTTAGTGACCTGCAAATTTTGACAGAGGCATGTTTAAAATTTAGAAAGCTGATGGTAGATGAATGCAACGTTGAGCCGTTTTTGGAAGTAACAACTATAGCTTCCCCATGCAACCTTGTCTATAGGCGCGATTTTCTTCAACCTAATACGATTGGCATTATTCCGAAAAACGGGTACAGAAATGTCGATAACCAATCAGAAATAGCAATACAATGGCTGATATGGGAGGAAGATCAGCGCAAAAATTTTTTTTTTTTTTAAATTTTTTTCTTTAAGGACACTTTTTAAACAAAAACAATTCAACTATTTGACTACGGCTCCCAAGTTGGTGGCGGCGGTGGAACCTCTCCGTCTTTAACCTGGTCCCAGCTTTCTTCTTCACGGGTGAAAGCGTCCACCATGCTCCTGAGCCTTAGTATGTACGGGGCTACCCCGTAGAGCCGAAGGAACTCTTCGTGGCCGCCCCAGGTGAAATACTTCTGTAATGAAAATAAAAAGAAAACATTTAATAAAAAGTTTACATATTTTTAAAAATATTATCATTACTTACAAATGATTCTGGCCGCACCAAGACGTCCAAAGCTTTCGACCAGCCAACGAAGCTTTCACCCGGGACGCAAACCCAAAAAGCACACACACACAGCCGACCACCTGATCGACCAACCAGTCGACCAGAATCCAGGCAAGAAAGCCACCACCACAAACACAACCCCGTTCGACCAGCCAACAAAGCTTTCACCCCAGACACAACCCCGTTCGACCAGCCCCCACAAAGCTTTCACCCCAGACACAAACCCAAAGCTCCCACCTGTGACGTCACGAAAGCTGTCTGGCTGTCGGGCCCAGCTGGCGTAATACCTACTTCTCCACGATCGAAGATATGAAGCAAATGTAGCAAAAACTGACCGCTTACGTTCCTGGATTCGAAGTAATAGAAATGTGGGAGTGTGATTTTCGCAGACAATAGGAGAAGAATAAAGACATGCGATATTTGAAAGATCACCCTTTGTTGGTAAATACCCCTTTGAATCCTCGCGATGCTTTTTATGGTGGCCGAACAAGAAACACTGTTATGTGTTACGAATGCAAACCTGGCGAGAAAATAAAATATATCGATGTGTGTTCGCTGTATCCGTGGGTTTGCAAAAACGGCAAATTTCCTGTTGGCCATCCTAAGCTACATGTTGGAAATGTTGACTGCTCAAAAGTGGATTTGGAAAAAACAAAAGTGTTAATTAAATGTAAAATTTTGCCTCCAGAAAACCTATACCATACGGTTCTTCCTATCAAGCAAAACAACAAGTTAATGTTTTCATTATGCCACTTGTTTGTATCGCTTCGTATATAGGCCCGTCTCAAGTTATATAGCTACCTGGAGCAACTTGGTGATCGAGTTTTATATTATGATACAGATTCGGTTATTTATGTCAGCAGAGAAGGAGAATTTAATCCCCCAACAGGAGAGTTTGTTGGTGATATGACTGATGAACTGGAGCGTTTTGGTAAAGGCAGTTATATAAAACAATTTGTAAGCGGCGGTCCTAAAAATTATGCATATGAATATTTCAATGCAAAAGAAAACCATTTTTTGACAGAAAACAAGGTAAAAGGTATACGCCTAAATTATGAAACATCAAAGCTTGTGAATCTTGAGACAATAAACAATTTGATATTGAATTCTGAAGAAACAATCACATTTCCATATTATCACAAAATATACGCCGCACAGAAACTCATGAAGTAGTAACAGTTCCCGAAGTAAAAATATACAGACCTAAAGCAGATATACCCATACCTTACGGATTCAAAAGACAATGTTGATTGTAATATTTTAAGATTAATAAAAAGAAAATACATATGTATATATATATATACTTTTAAATTATTTCTGCCCTTTATTTATTACACTAGAGTTCGCCCCAACAGGTGAACTTGACTTGGAGATATGGCTGATGCAGATTTCTTCCTCAAAATACCTGATATCAATTTGTACGCGCATCTGAAAAACTTCATTGCTTTGACCCTTCTTTCGGCTAATCTTTATCAAACCCGGTCGAAATATTACACTTCAGAGTACAGAGGTTTTTAACAAGACTTTGTTAAGGGGCAACAGAAAAACAAAGAAAAAATTATGAAAAATAGAAATTGTACGCATATCGAATTTGAAGGAACTTTGCGGCTTACCGAAATTCTATTAAGATATGGAAAACTGTCTAGAATTTTTTACACAAGTAGAAATTTGAAGGAACTTTGCGTGTTACCGAATTTCTGCTTAGATATGAGAACAATAATTATCTAAAACTTGTGGTTGTACACATGTTGAATTTGATGGAACCTTGTGAGGATTCCTAAATTTTACTCAGATATGATAAGCGACTATCTAAAATTTGAGGGTTTTTAAATTCGACAAGGGCCCGAGAATTTCAGCTAGTTTTCATTCAGTTAGAAACCACCGGATAATATGAACATGGAAGGAAAAATCCAAAAAATATTTGAATTTTTCGACCCCAGCGAAGGGCCTCAGGAGGAGTTAGAGGCCCTTCTAAAAGAGGTTTATACACCACTTAGTGTGGTGTATAAACTATATGGCGAACAGGAGTGGTGCGAGGCGACCACCCCCCCACCTGGACGTCTTGGTGCGGCCCGAATCATTTGTAAGGGGCAACAGAAAAACAAAGAAAAAATTATGAAAAATAGAAATTGTACGCATATCGAATTTGAAGGAACTTTGCGGCTTACCGAAATTCTATTAAGATATGGAAAACTGTCTAGAATTTTTTACACAAGTAGAAATTTGAAGGAACTTTGCGTGTTACCGAATTTCTGCTTAGATATGAGAACAATAATTATCTAAAACTTGTGGTTGTACACATGTTGAATTTGATGGAACCTTGTGAGGATTCCTAAATTTTACTCAGATATGATAAGCGACTATCTAAAATTTGAGGGTTTTTAAATTCGACAAGGGCCCGAGAATTTCAGCTAGTTTTCATTCAGTTAGAAACCACCGGATAATATGAACATGGAAGGAAAAATCCAAAAAATATTTGAATTTTTCAACCCCAGCGAAGGGCCTCAGGAGGAGTTAGAGGCCCTTCTAAAAGAGGTTTATACACCACTAAGTGTGGTGTATAAACTATATGGCGAACAGGAGTGGTGCGAGGCGACCACCCCTCACCTAGACGTCTTGGTGCGGCCCGAATCATTTGTAAGGGGCAACAGAAAAACAAAGAAAAAATTATGAAAAATAGAAATTGTACGCATATCGAATTAGAAGGAACTTTGCGGCTTACCGAAATTCTATTAAGATATGGAAAACTGTCTAGAATTTTTTACACAAGTAGAAATTTGAAGGAACTTTGCGTGTTACCGAATTTCTGCTTAGATATGAGAACAATAATTATCTAAAACTTGTGGTTGTACACATGTTGAATTTGATGGAACCTTGTGAGGATTCCTAAATTTTACTCAGATATGATAAGCGACTATCTAAAATTTGAGGGTTTTTAAACTCGACAAGGGATCGAGAATTTCAGCTAGTTTTCATTCAGTTAGAAACCACCGAAATGGAAAGCCAAATCCAGAAAATTTTTGAAATTTTGAACCCCGAAGGGCCTCAGGAGGAGTTAGAGGCCCTTTTAAAAGAGTATTATACACCACTAAGTGTGGTGTATAAACTCTACGGGGAGCAGGAGTGGTGCGAGGTGACCACCCCCCACCTGGACGTCTTGGTGCGGCCAGAAGCGTTTGTAAGTAATGATATTTTTTTAAAAAATGTAAACTTTTTTATTAAATGTTTTCTTTTTATTTTCATTACAGAAATATTTCACCTGGGGCGGCCACGAGGTGTTCCTGCGGCTCTACGGGGTAGCCCCGTACATCATGAGACTCAGGAGCATGGTGGACGCTTTTACCCGGGAGGAAGAAAACTGGGACCAGGCCAAAGATGGAGAGGTTCCACCGCCGCCGCCAGCTTGGGAGCCATAGTTCAATAGTTCAATAGTTTTTTTAAAAAAAGTGTGTGTCCTTAAAGTAAAAATTAAAAAAAAAAAAAAATATATAAAAAGTGTTTGCGAATTTTCTTATTTTGGTTCTTCGGCGTTGGTTTTTTCCTTTTTTTTGTTCTGCGTTGTTGGTTTTTGCAAATTTTCTTCGGCGTTGTGTGAAGATTTTTTTCTTCGTTAATGGAAATTTTTATTCCGGCGTTGTTGGTTTTTGCAAATTTTCTTTTTTTCTTCGTTAATGGAAATTTTTTATTCCGGCGTTGTTGGTTTTTGCAAATTTTCTTCGGCGTTGTGTGAAGATTTTTTTCTTCGTTAATGGAAATTTTTATTCCGGCGTTGTTGGTTTTTGCAAATTTTCTTCGGCGTTGGTTTTTCTTCTGCGTTGTGTGAAGATTTTTTCTTCGTTAATGGAAATTTTTATTCCGGCGTTGTTGGTTTTTGCAAATTTTCTTCGGCGTTGGTTTTTCTTCTGCGTTGTGTGAAGATTTTTTCTTCGTTAATGGAAATTTTTATTCTGGCGTTGTTGGTTTTTGCAAATTTTCTTCGGCGTTGGTTTTTCTTCTGCGTTGTGTGAAGATTTTTTTCTTCGTTAATGGAAATTTTTATTCCGGCGTTGTTGGTTTTTGCAAATTTTCTTCGGCGTTGGTTTTTCTTCTGCGTTGTGTGAGGATTTTTCTTTTCTTCGTTAATGGGAATTTTTGTTCCGGCGTTGTTTTGTTTAGCCGGTCGGCGTTGGTTTTTCTTCTGCGTTGTGTGAGGATTTTTCTTTTCTTCATTGTACACTCTAGTTTATTCTTAAAAAACTTCTTTGGTCTTTTTTCTAGCCAGTGAATTTGAACGCTTTAAAGATATATGTACACTGAAACATACAAGAAATTATTTCTTTGTCGGTATGTGTTGGGTAAATATGAAAACTCCGAAAACTGTTTTATAAAATTTAAAATAAATCCCTCACCCAGTAGGTCGCAAAATTAAATTAAACAAAATTCATTTATTAAAGAAGTTGGAAAAGTTTTCTTCCAATAAAGGTATATTAATCAATTTATACATAACTTAAAGTAATCAATTAGAGTTCAAAGATAAACTTAGGAAATTTTCTATTCATTTTCTTTTAAAACTTTTGAAGAGTTTCTCTGAAGTTTTTCTTTCTTGTAACTTTGCTGCAACGAAATCCGTAGGCATGAGCCTTTATATTTAAAGTAATAAATAGATATTATAACATTTTTATTGCAAATTTCTTCTGATAATGTAATAATAAGGTGATTTTCCTTTCAATGTTCCCGTGTATCTAAAACTGAAGGCTATTAATTTTGTGTTTATTTTTTTATGTTCTTGTTAATTTAAAGAAAAGTCCTCTTGTAGATTTGTTTAAAAAAAAAATATCTATAAATGCATAAAAATGCACTGAATTTTGTAATATTTATACGTTTATTAAAAAACCAAACCTTGTCTGAAAATTGTTTATATTAATATAAAATTAACCAAATGTTGTTAAATAACCTATTAGTATATTAAATTGGCCGAGCAGATCGAACATCGATGTGTCGGAATTGAATGAAAACACAAAAATTATTTCCTTAGTCTTACCAACTAGTCTGGATTAAATTTGTTACTTTTAAAAATGTATAACGAATTCTGATTCTAGTATGGACTGAAACTAAATATGTGCTCGCAATATTATAAAGATGACCCGTTGTTTATCCTCTTTTGGGGGGGATACCCATAACTTGGCCCCCAAATTTAAGGAACGGGGTTCGAAGCATTTTGCTGTCCTAAATACGGGAAAAATAAAGAAAAAAATCTATCTCGACCCGTTTTCGAGATATAAAAAAAAATAGTTAATACTTGTCCCGTATCAACTCCAGACAGCAAAATGTTTCGAAACCCCGCCACGACACTGAAAAACTTGAATATTAACAAACCGCCACTATTTTCCGCACATTTCTATTTTACCGCCGAATAATTTATTTATAAACAACGCACGAAAAACACTAATTTGTTACAAAAATCATCCCGATACCGCGAAATGTCAATTTAATTACCAAAACAAGCTGAAGTTCGTTTCGTTTTTTCGTCCTGAAAACAGGAGTACCAACAGCTTTAGCAAGTTCGTTGGGTTCGTTGGGTTCGTTGGGTTCGTTCGATCGTTTATTGTAACGGTGTAATATTCCTTTTACAAAATATGCATATTAACTAAATATTTTCCTTTTACAAAATGCGTATTAACTAAATATTTTCCTTTTACAAAATGCATTTTAACTAAATATTTTCCTTTTACAAAATATGCATATTAACTAAATATTTTCCTTTTACAAAATGCGTATTAACTAAATATTTTCCTTTTACAAAATGCATTTTAACTAAATATTTTCCTTTTACAAAATATGCATATTAACTAAATATTTTCCTTTTACAAAATGCATATTAACTAAATATTTTCCTTTTACAAAATGCATTTTAACTAAATATTTTCCTTTTACAAAATATGCATATTAACTAAATATTTTCCTTTTACAAAATATGCATATTAACTAAATATTTTCCTTTTACAAAATGCATATTAACTAAATATTTTCCTTTTACAAAATGCATATTAACTAAATATTTTCCCTTTACAAAATGCATTTTAACTAAATATTTTCCTTTTACAAAATATGCATATTAACTAAATATTTTCCTTTTACAAAATGCGTATTAACTAAATATTTTCCCTTTACAAAATGCATTTTAACTAAATATTTTCCTTTTACAAAATATGCATATTAACTAAATATTTTCCTTTTACAAAATGCGTATTAACTAAATATTTTCCTTTTACAAAATGCATATTAACTAAATATTTTCCCTTTACAAAATGTATTTTAACTAAATATTTTCCTTTTACAAAATATGCATATTAACTAAATATTTTCCTTTTACAAAATGCATATTAACTAAATATTTTCCTTTTACAAAATGCATTTTAACTAAATATTTTCCTTTTACAAAATATCGATTGATCGAAAAAGAACGAACTCAACGAACTTGCTAAAGCGGTTGGCAGTTGGCACACCTTCTTTTCAAGAAGAACGAAACGAACTTCAGCTTGTTTTGGTAATTAAATTGACATTTCGCGGTATCGGGATTATTTTTGTAACAAATTAGTGTTTTTCGTGCGTTGTTTATAAATAAATTGATCGGCGGTAAAATAGAAATGTACGGAAAATAGTGGCGGTTTGTTAATATTCAAGTTTTTCAGTGTCGTGGCGGGGTTTCGAAACATTTTGCTGTCTGGAGTTGATACGGGACAAGTATTAACTATTTTTTTTTATATCTCGAAAACGGGTCGAGATAGATTTTTTTCTTTATTTTTCCCGTATTTAGGACAGCAAAATGCTTCGAACCCCGTTCCTCAAATTTGGGGGCCAAGTTATGGGTATCGTGCCCTCTTTTGATCTAGACTTCATCATCATCATCATTATCATTAATTATACCCTGCTTTAAACAAGCCTTTTGAACTGCTTTTGAACAGGTTTTGAACTGCTTTTAACAGGTTTTGAACAGGTTTTGAACTGCTTTAAACAGGTTTTGAACAGGTTTTGAACAGCTTTTAACAGGTTTTGAACGGCTTTTTAACAGGTTTTGACCAGCTTTTAACAGGTTTTGACCAGCTTTTAACAGGTTTTGAGCAGCTTTTAACAGGTTTTGAACAGCTTTTAACAAGTTTTGACCAGCTTTTAACAGGTTTCGAACAGCTTTTAACAGGTTTTGACCAGCTTTTAACAGGTTTTGAGCAGCTTTTAACAGGTTTTGACCAGCTTTTAACAGGTTTTGAACAGCTTCTAACAGGTTTTGAACAGCTTTTAACAGGTTTCGAACAGCTTTTAACAGGTTTTGAACAGCTTTTAACAGGTTTTGAACAGCTTTTAACAGGTTTGAACTGCTTTTAACGGGTCCTACCAAACCAAAGCTTTCGACCGGCTCTAACCAAACCAAAGCTTTCGACCGGCCCTGGCCAATCAGCTGGCGCGACACGGACTGGGGAAGAGACAGACAGACACCAGCTTAACCGGGGGCGGGGATCCCCGCGTGACGTCACACCGGCGCCCCGTCTAAAGCACCAGCAGCCGGCCGGCCAGACGCCCAGCCAAAGCTTTCGACCACTAGCCCACGAAGCTTTCGACCAGCCCACGGAGCTTCCACCCGGGACGCAAACCCAAAAACACACACACACGCGCACACACACACGGCCGACCACCTGATCGACCAACCAGAATCCAGACAACAAAGCCACACCCACAAAGCTTTCGACCAGCCCACGAAGCTTTCACCCCAGACACAAACCCATTCGACCAGCCCGCACACGCTTTCGACCAGCACCCAAAGCTTTCACCCCAGACACAAACCCAAAAGCTCCCGCCAGTGACGTCACGCTGTCTGGCCAAGCTGGTGTAATACCTACTGACATAGTTCTATGGGAATAAAATTTGTTGTTTCTCCCTAAATGGTGTAGGCATTGTGGGAACAGAATTGTTCCTTGTTTCGCATAAAAAAATCTTGGTTCCGTGCGGAAAATGTGCTATAAAAGCAGTCGCGCTGAAATTTTGGTTCAACAATAATTCTTGTGAGTTGAAAACATACATTTATTCCGAAAAAGAAAAAATGAATTCAGTTAGAAGGTAAGTAAACTAATTAAAAATAAAATAATTTTAATTATATATTTTTTTCCTTATAGCGATTTTCTAGAGGTAGCTGCCAGAGTGCAGCAATGCATAGATGAGCTGGCCAAGATAAAGTTCTGTATTTCAATTTAAAACGCCAAATAAGCTAAATAAAAACAAAGTTTTACTTTAGCAGGTTTCGTTTTTTCAACGAATTGTATAAATAAAAAGACTACGATTATTTATTAATGTATTAGATGCAGATAAAAAGTTGAAATAGTATTCCCTTCTACCACTCTTGCGACTTGAAGATTTAATGTAAGTTCTTATTAATCACCCTATGATTACTGTTTAAAACTTTCCGTACCGAGTGACCAAAAAAATGGTCTCAAATTAAAGCGCTCTGCCTGTTTACAACTACAATTATAGAGGGGTATTATAGGGCCATCGACTGGTTTCTTTTTAAAAATGCTATAAAATAAACACTGTTCAATATATTTCAAAGTTTGTTGATTTATTGAAAAGAGTAAATCTTCTTGGCAGTATCATCAGTACAATCAGTTTCAAATCAATTCTGCAGAACATTTTTAATGGTTTTGAGCTTTATTTTACGAATAGCTCGATCAATTCAATATTGTGTAGCTCATTGAGGAGGATACGGAACCAACTTCTGAAGATGTTGAGGCACTCCAACTCAACTTAATGACGCTATTAAAAATTATATATATACTGGGGATTGCTGAGGACGATGACGCGACGTCGAGGAACGTGAAAACCTCTATGAAGCAATTACAGAAGGAAGACAGGATATTGACGAGGACGACATCCACTTCCTGCAATACTGCAAAGATGTCATCACAAAAATAATTGTTGAACTCCAAACTACCTGAATAAACATTAAAAAAAAAATGTTTTTTTCTTTTTTTTTTTTTCAAAGGTTTTTTTTCAGGATATAAACATTAAAAAAAGTTTTTTCAGAGGTTTTTTCTTTTCAGTTTCAGTACATTTTTGTATGAACATACGTGTTGTTTAGATTGATGATGATGATGAGGATTTATTTATTTATTTATTTATTTATTCAATTTCATCAATAAATGATTACTTACAAGAAAAAAGAAAATGATGATGATGATGATGATGATGATTAAATACCACTACGCATAAGAGCTTTCATGATGTCATGCACCTTAAAACTGTAGCACCTACATATGCCTTTTCTGACCTTATCGACCTTGATTACCTATTAGGTTTTTACAATGTCCGCGGTTTAGATTTGATAATATTGATATTCCTAACAATAACAAAGAACGGTTCGCATGATAAACAAATGTTTTACCGCAAAAGATAAAGATGCGCTAAATAGCTGGGCTATAAAAGCAGAAAAATGTTGAATGAGTACACATTTATTTTTCCACGTTTGAAATAAACTTTTCATAATGGTAGTAAATCCAGTAAAAGTACTTAAATCTTTATTAAGAATATATGAAGTGAGTGAAGAACCAGATTTGCCTCTATCTGCTACAGAAAATGAATGGCTTGATATTATTAAGGAAATGATAACAAGATGCTTGGAAGATACAGCGTTGGAGGCTGAAACTGTAGACTGTCTAGAATTTAATGTACCATTTCGACCTCATTCGGTGGAATTCGTAGAAGAAATAGAAGCCTTCACTACAGAAGAACTGCAAGAAGAGCTAGAAGGTGAAGAAGAAAGTTGTGTTCCGGATGAATTTGGACAAGTCGATTTGGAATATAAAAAAAAGGCTGTTGAATACTGGAAAAGTGGATCAAGAAAAAGACTTACGGTTGGGACTGTACGAAATCGATTTAGAAGAGTGAAATCCATCAACCAACTTTATAGATGGGAAACCTCTTTAGCAAAAGGTGGTACAAACAGAGAAAAAATCATACAGATTTGTGAGTACGTTTCGGTGAAGTTTGTCGAAGCAAATAATTCCAAAGCTATTATTCATGATGTTAATTTGAGAAAGTGGGCCTTAGAGATATCAACAGAAATTGGCTTTGACAACTTCAAAGTATCAGTAAAATGGATTTTGAATTTCAAGAGAAAGCATCATATCGTTTGTCGAAAAGTAACTAAATTTATTAGTCGTTCTTACAGTAACGATATGTCAAGGTTAGAGGAAATCAGCTCAACGTTTGTCCATACAATTAAGCCATATATTACGGAATATCTACCGCAAAATGTTTACAATGCCGATGAAAGCGGATTTAATTTGGAATTACATTCAACGCACACCTTGGCTACACGAGGTTGTAAATCAGTTCACGCAATTGCGCAATCCGTTTCTGCTACAACTCACAGTTTATACCATTCTACCAATCGTGTCTGCAGCAGGGAAAATGTTATCACCGCTTCTGATTGTGCTAAAAGAACACGGTGGAGAATTTGGTCCGCGAGTTCAACAAAATCTTCCACAAATATCCAATATAAAGGTTATGGCATCTGCTTCAGGAAAACTGACTTCTGAAATCTTTAAAGAATGGTTCACGAGTATATTTATAATAATAGTTCTATGGGAATAAAATTTGTTGTTTCTCCCTAAATGGTGTAGGCATTGTGGGAACAGAATTGTTCCTTGTTTCGCATAAAAAAAATGTTGGTTCCGTGTGGAAAATGTGCTATGAAAGTAGTCGCGCTGAAATTTTGGTTCAACATTCTTCAGAGCAGTGAATAGAATTTTGGTTAAACTTCAACAGTCTTCAATGAAAGAAAATGAACAATTCAGTGACATGAAATAATTAAATAATTTTAATGAAATATTTGTTTTAACAGTAATCTTCTGGAGGTAGCTGCCAGAGTACAGCAGTGTATTGATGAGCTGGTTCAGCTAATTGAAGAGGACGAAAACACCATAAGTAGCGAAGATGTGCACTTCAACTTAATTTGATGACCCTCTTGAAAATCATATACATACTGGGGATTGCGGAGGATGATGAAATAGAGGAGCTAGAAAATCTGTACGAGGCTATAACGGAAGGAAGAGAGGATATATAGATATATAAAATCAGAGATAAGGTACGTTTGTTTGCTGAATACTTTATGCAGAAATTTTCTAGTTAGGAGATAATAAAATTGATCACATCGATGAACTTCTGGACCATTTATATGAAGTTATTTCCATAGTGTTAGCTTGTCGCTGCGGAATTAATTACTTTATTCCGAAATCATGGGGGTGGCGTGAAAATATCCTCACACAATTGGATAATGAAAGATTCAAAGTAATGATGAGAGTAAATCGGCAACAATTTTGGGATTTGGTCGAGGTGATATCTGTAAATGCTGAGTTCCAGAAACCACATAGTTGTGAATTAGTTTGCAATTAGCTGTAGTGCTATACAGACTTGGTTCTTGTGGTGAAAGTGCATCGATTAAGAAAATAGCATCGATGTTTGGAATTGGTCACGGCGGTACGATTTATAAAATTACAAAAAGAGTTTTCAGTGCTTTTTTAAGGTTGAAAGACAAGTATATTTCTTGGCCTGCTAAAGAAGAACGAGCTTTTATTGTATCTGAAACGTTCCATGAACCTCCTTACAGTATTGGCTACGTAGATGGCACGGAAATTAAATTGACAGAAACTCCTGTTACGAATCCAATTCAGTATTTTTCACGAAAGCATATGTATTCCGTAAAAGCACAGATAACGTGTGATCATAAACTTCAAATTAGGCACATCATCACAGGATATCCTGGTAGTGTACACAACGCAAGAATTTTTTCAAATTGTTCTTTATCGACAAACAAAGAAAAATATTTTTCTTCACAACAGTGGATTGCAGCTGATTCGGCATATTCTTTGACTGAAACTGTAATAACATCATTACTTACAATCTTGCAAGACTTTTTACAATAGGGTTTAGATATTGCAAATTTGCAAAGCTGTTGCAGACGACTTGTACGTACAGTTGCTGTTGTATCGTAGTATTTTTGTGCTACGATACACCGAATGCAACGATACAAGGCTTATTTGCACTGAAACGGGAATACCCTTAGTATTCATACGGTTGCAGCAAAATGGATGCAGAGGCATTTGCACTTTTTCTGCAAGAAAATCTTATAGACGTCGATCAATGTATTAAAAGGTGTAGACTAAATTTTATTTTTCAAAACTTTTAATTTAAGAAAAAATAATAATATGAAGTGCTTTTTGTGCCAGCAAGTTTTACCTGGCTTTCTTTTCGATTTAAAATCGCACTTTATAAAAGATCATGCTCTAACTTTGTACAAAGCAAATGCTTGTGGTCGATTTATGTGCCTCGAAAATGAGTACAAGTTAATTTTCTCTACGTTTTGTTGTGAGCTGCCGCATTACGCGTCTGCTGCCGCGTTACGCGTCTTCTCACACCCTTCATTAGATTTTCTTTTCCTCATTAGATTTTCTTTTAAATCTTTCAAACACCCCTAAGTAATATTTCTTTTTGGTTTATGGGAACCAGATGACCAACAAACATTCCCAGATGACCCATAAACCTCTAAATTTTATGCGACATAAATGTCACGACCTAAAAGTTGATTACCTAAGTATCGCATAGCCGACACTTAGGTAACGCTTAAGCAAATTGAGTAAGATCGTTTCTTGCTGGGCCTCGATAACGCAAGTGTAAACAACTTGGCTAGCGTGCTCAAACTCGAGCGACCTATCAAGTTGCTTATGCTTGCATCTCTTTGGTTTGTTGGTTTGACCAATTATCGATGCCGGATAATTTTAAGCAATTAACGAAGAATGCAATTGGTCAATATTCGGGTGACCAATTTTCGTTAAGAATCAACCCTAGAAGTGGGGGAAAGGGTATAAAGGGCTGCCACCCTAGTAGTTTAAGCCAGTGAGTCTAGCAGTAACATTTTAAACCGAGTCAAGAAGTACCGTCGAGTAAATTTAATACCAGTCCAGTCGAGTATATTTTTAAATATTCAAACATTTAGAGTCACAGTTTAAATACATTTTAACAGAAGTGTAATTTGTAGTATAAATTCAGTGAAATAAATTAAACCCTGAATATATCGGTTGTTAAGCTAAGTTTTTGTGAGTGGAAATAAAGTGATCAAACAAAGGAAAACCCGCATTATATTCTGAAGCACAACCACGACACCTTCCCGCAGAGGCTTTGAAGGGTCACGAGACCTTCTCCTACAGCGAAAGCACTCTCGTGCTCCTTGGGGAACTGCTCCCCTAAAACAGTTTATTTCTTTTTCTCGTCACGTTATAAAAACACATAAAAATAAAAATGAATACCACAGATCTTCTCCAATTCTTCCAATGGAAACACATTTGTCTGAAATGGTATCCGATGAAATAACTGAGACATTTAACAATTTAGATAAATCTATTGATCATAGCTTTTGTAATTTACGTAGTAACCCTAATATACCAGAAACACTAATCAAAGATTTTCATGCTCTTGCTTTAGATATCACGCAAAAAACTTCAACGTACTTAAGAGACCAATTTCACCAATTTCTTGTTAAAAATGATCTTGATGAGAGTAACATTGACGCCGTTATTTTAAAAAATCAGTTTGATGTTTCTAATTTATTTAAATCTTCTTCTACATTTAAAAAGCAATTAAATAATTTGAAAAGGGAAAATTTGTTTGTAGAACCTCAAGAAATACTGATGGGATACCGTGTTGATAATGTGTTGAGGAATACAGACACTATTTCTAAATCGATTATGGACAGTTTTCAGTATTTATCAATAATTGGCACTTTGTGCAATATTATAAAAAACGAAAGTTTTCTTTTTTTTAATGAAAGTGAACGAGAAGTTACATGTAAATAACGCGAGTGAAACTGCGGCTATATCGGGCGTATTATATTGGTTAAGCGCGTCTTTCTCGAATAGTTCGGACAGTTTGAGCGATTTAAACGATTCCCCACGTTCCATTAATTCCCCACATAAAAAACGCGGTATAAAAATGGCAAATTTTCCGGAAATTACAAATTGCCTGGCACAAATAGTGCCCATATTTTCGGGAGAGTCCGGACCGAATCTAAGAAATGAGTTACGTGCATTTCTAGGATGTTGTCGCCACTACCTTGAAAATTTATCGGAAGCGGATAAATCCGCTTTCATTGAAATGATTCCCATGAGTCTTCGAAACGAGGCCTACGACCTATTTCTATCTGATCCCCCCACTACGTTCAAAGATGTAGAAGAAAAATTTAAGAGTGCGTTCCTATCTCGTGAAACACATCAAGAATTATTAAACAGACTAATCGTGATGCGGCAAAACCCGACAGAAGATCTGGCTAGATTTATTGCGCGAGTGAGAAAAGCTAGCCCCGATGGATAATTATCCGCGCAAAGTAAAAAATAATTTCACACCATCACCTACCCCTCAGAACTTTTATAGTAATTTTCCGAGGCAAGCTGTTACAACGGTCTCCTCAATTTCTTCACCACAACATAGAATAATAATCTAGCTTTCTTAATAATCACTCAACCCTATTGCCTAAATTGTAGCCTAAATATTCCAGACGCTGAGATAGTTCTTTTTAAGTAGTTTCATAATCTTGTTGTATACTCAATATATCTATTTTAATAGATACTAAAAAAATACAAAGAACAAAGACTTGAAACAAATGTTGGAATAAATATTTTAAAAACAGCCCTTGAGACTTCATCTCAAGAAAAAAAGGCACCCTTGCACATTTGTAAGTGCATTGACTTAAAGAAACCAAATAAACATAACACCCAACAATAATTTACGACTTACGTAAATTATATACGGACGATGACCCGACCCTTGAGCATAAGTGCCGAGGCAAGGGGCCAAAGTACGGTCAAGCCGCACGCGAACAATGGAAAGCATTGTCGCTGCACAAAAAATGCTTTGATCGCTTTTCTTCGATTGATAACCGACCGCAAGAAATTGAGGTTTCATGCGATCGGGGTTCAATGAAGAAAATGAGTCCGATTTAAATCACGAACGCGATCACAGCTCCGAGCTGATGATACGATCAAAAAGTAAAGTAAAGAAAAGTAGTCGGAAGAAGTTTCAGTTTCGGGAAGTTTATCTAAGTTTTATAATTTCGGGAGTTAGTGCCTAAGGTTTACAGTTTATTGTGCAGAACTAGTGTGTTTAATTTAATATAGTGTAGTGGAGTGATATTGTAAAACTCCATACCCCACTCACAATAAAATAAAGTTTATGTGATTAATCTAGTGAAGCACCTGTTTTACTTAGTGCCCGTTACCCCGGAGTATCTTCCCCGATCTCCCTTCTCCACGATTAAAGATCACGCGCATGAACAACTCTCCTCAATTAATCCGATTAGCTCGGGAACTTCGCCGCTAAATCAATCTAAAATATTACCGCCAGCGAGCGTAGGACAAACGCAAAAGTCCCGCTCCCACAACTTAGTAACATAAAAGTTGTAACAATCTTATCACCAAATCCCCAATTTTATTTACGACACCCTTAAGAACCCAAAAGAGATCAAGAACAAAGCACTTTCCTTCTTTTCACAACACCCACGAGCCGAAAGTGCTTAATTATTAAAACAAATCGGGAACAATGCACCGACTTTCTTTCTGAACCGCGAGAATGCATGCGTAAACAGTTCTGATACTTTCCTTAACTTTTTTCTTTGATTATTTCCCTTCGATTAGTTAGTTCGTGTTTAGAGTAAATCGGGGAAGATTGCCAAGTAATAAGTCGGGTAATTTCACTTTGTAATCGTGTAGATCGCTTAATATAAGAGTAGTTTTATTTTATATAACTGGTGAAGAATAAAAGTTGAAAAGAACAAAATTCCGTGTTTTATGTTTCCTATCGAATAATTATGTGTGCAAGCCTCAATTTTCCAAATGGCATAAAATCACAAACTTAAGTGCTTTATTTTATACAGATGCTGTTGACTATATTGTTACAAAATTATTGGTATCTGAAAAAAGTATCTGATAAAGTGGAAAAAATAAAAGAAAAATTACAATAGCAGATAGAATGGAAAGTTTCGCTGTACGCTTGCTGACAATCAACGATTATCAAAATCAAATCAACAAATTACCTAATTAGCAAATACTACAGTATGGGCGTAACAATTCAGCCGTTCATAATCGTGATAGGTATTGCTGATTCTAATTTAACATCATTTTATGTATATTTTGATAAGTTTCTTTATCATTGCAAATCGTTTATTGAAGCACTTGATACTTCATTTAAAATCTTCCAAGTATTATTTTTATCCTACCCACAAGGTTATTGCCTTTTGTGGAATTTTATATAAAAATATTTCTTTAACATAAAAACAAAATTTGACGCTAAGTCACCAAACCTATCATTTTTACTTAGTTATATGGAAGATAATTAAATCCTTTTAGATATGTATATTTGTGTTACAAATGTCGTCGTAAATATCCAAAAGCAAATATTCTAATACAGCATTTAAAATGTTATCATTTATTATCGCGAAATATCATGCTAACATGCTGTCGGTGTTAATTCCGTGTAAACGTTGCGCGTGGGTCAATGGATGGCAGCCAACTTCATTACTATCATCCGCGTGACTCATGTGTCACTTTTCTACTTTGTTCACTCTTGTTCTGCATCATGGTGTTAGAGACACACGTGCATTAAAGTTTATTTTCTTCCACCCGAATATTGTGCTTTTTACTTGTTGATCCGAACCCTGATCCTATCCTCTAACACATGCAAGCAAGATAATTGTAATCAAACTTTTACTAATTTTCGTTTATTTAAATTGCATTTAGAAAAAGTACATATACATGTCAATGAAAATAATCAAGATACAAATTGTTTTTCTTCAGAAAATGTTATTTATAGAAGTATAAACCGAAATGTGAATAAATCCTTAACATATTCTAGTACAAGTAAAAGTACTGCTCAAAGTAAGGATGATAACTTTCTCCATTCTAAAAGTTCTCTTAATAGGAAAGAAATAATGTTCATTCTAAATATGATTAAAGAGTTATTATCAACTATTTCAGCTAGCATAGAATCTGTAGTTCCATGTTGCAATATCTCAAGAAAAGACGATATCTTGGAGAGACTCTACTCATATGAACGCTCCTTAATTCAATTCTTAGTTTTTGAAATTACAGTCTGAGCTGTGCTTTAAACCCTGTGAAAGAAAGAACAAGAAGCTTCACGGTGACGAACAGATGACCGTGGCATCTGACTGACAGTCAGATTTCTCATTTACAGAAAGAGTATTGGTTTGTAACAACTGCTAATACGTTTAATTTTTACTTGTTTTTAGTGTTTAGTTTTTAAATGTCATCCTATCAATACTGGAAGTATTTTGCAAAACTAAATGCAAATAGTGCAGAATACAATTTTTGCCATAAACAAATTAAAACTAGTGGGAACACATCGAATATTTTGAATAAAATAGAACAAACTCTCGAATTTGAAAGAATGGACCTTCACCGTGGAGGAATTGATAAACTAAAAGAGTTGAGCTTCAAAATTCGGAAGGAAATAGATTTCATATCTGATCCTGATCTTAAAACGTTAGTAACGAAACATTGGACTTAAACACAAAAAATTTAGAGAGAACATACTGCCAAATGGCAAGTAGTAGTTGCCTATGAGAACAGATGTCATTGCGGCAGCATCTGAAGCCATTAATTCAGTGGATTGAGGTAAATAGATTCCAGAGCTTCTTATTTTCTTCAAAATTTCAATGTGTCTTTTCTTCCTCAGCCTGAAAATGATGTAGATTACTTTATAAGAACAAAAGATGAAAATCAACCATTTCTGCTTTGCAAAAGTCAAGAAGTATTTTCCACTGATGGTGAATTTCTCATCGTGTGAGACCAAAATTTCATGGATAGTCAACATTTCTGCATTTGACACTCTATTCAAAATGCATTACGTCTTAAATATTAAGTTTACTCCCAACTAAAAAAATTCTTTCACGAGTGATACATTACATAAAATATAAAATATTCCTCCAGTAGAAACAGTTGAGTATGTATAACTTTTGAACGCTCAGAGGTACGTGGAAGAAGTTCCATGAAGACAATGTCATACCGTTTGCTCCATTTATTGGAGAAAATTTTAGGCTAATGCATGATAACGCACGTTGCCATGTCGCTAGATCTGTCACACAATACCTTAATGAAGTCGGTATTCAAAATTTGCCATGGCCAGAGCGTAGTTCCAATCTTAATCCCATTGAACACATTTGGGACAAGCTTAAAAAATGTGTTCGGGCAAGAGTACCAGTGCCTACAACCCTAAGCGAGCTCAAGACCGCTGTGGTAGAGGAGTGGCACAATATCCCTCAGTCGGACATTCAGGATGTCATGGATGGTCTTCCAAACAGGCTTCAAGAAGTCATTAGAGCCCGAGGTGGTAACATCCCTTATTAAATTTGAAGTCAGTGACAAAAAAATTACCTTTTTATTTAATTAAACAAAAATAATCATCAAAATTATGTAAAATTTGACAGTTTCGGCAAACTATAAGAATTACAGGGTGGGCGGTTAATTGTGCCTCTGAGTGTATTTAGGATTTTAAGTGTTAGAGTTACCCAAGTGAAAAATGTATGAATTTAATTATGACTAGATGCGAAGTAAATATAAAAACAATATAAGTTTGAACTACATGGATACTGATTCTTTTATACTACATATATAAACCATATACACAAATGATGTATATGAAGATATTTTAGATGATATTGAGAGCAGACTTGATACTTCAGATTAATCCGAAAATAATAATAATAATTGAATTAATGAAGGATGAAAATAACACAAATATGTTGCTAGAGTTTATAGGATTAAGATCAAAAATGAATTCCTTTACTATAGAAAATAAACAAAAGGTGGTAAGAAAACTGCTATAGAAAATTTAACTTTAAATAATTATAAAGATAGTCTATATATGAAAAAATTGTTTTATGGAGGGATGTATGTGATAGGATCAAAATTACATAATTTATACACTCAATACATTTATAAAATTACTTTAAATCCTTTTGATGACAAAATATTTATATTAAAAACACATATGCTTGGGGTCATTATAAAATAAATAATATGGATGTAGATTTATGAGAAAAAATAAATATTTTAATGCACTCTAAAAATAAACAAGAGTGTATTTTATTATTCTTTTCAAGAAATTTTTGTCTTCATGTGGTTTTACTCTCCAAAACTCATTGTATTCTCTCTATATTCCAAAAAATAGTATATAAAAATCAGTTAAGGAAATTGTGGTTTCCTCTTACTGATACCAGCCTTATAAGCAGGAAATAAATTTGTTGAAGCTTAGTTTCATTACAATATTACTTCGGTGAACAAGTTATAACCATCATCAATCTTACAAAAATTGATCCAACCAACTTCAATGAGGAGTTTACAATATAGATAGAGATATCAATTTTATTTAATTAATATATGCTGGAGGAATTGAATGCCTGCAACTACAAACCTCTTTTGAAAGCTAAGGATATGGATCCCTTAAAAGTCTATACCATTCTGGGTTGTGGGAAGGTTTCAACAAGGTACGGAGAGCGAATTGTACTGGAACTACAGGACTATCAGATGTTTATTCCGGTACAATAAAGCAATATATCAACCAAGACGATCAGAGGTTTTCTTACTTTTTCATAGGTTAAATAAGAATGAAAAATTCGCTTATTAAATACGAGATAATGAGAAGGGAATTTTTTTTTATTTCAATTCATTTATTACGTTCAAGATATTTCCTCATAGCGAATACATTTTGAAGAGCACATTGTCTATTATGATTGATAACGAAATTCCTGGTCAACAAATCGAATCCATGAAAGTTTAGGACATTGTATTTCTGTTTCCAGATCAAAAATGTTTGCATCACCCCCAAGAAAGTCTTTTATCCATACTATTTTTTCTGCACCTTCCGTGAAGTTTTGTGAATTTTCCGAGAAAATTTAAATTTATTGTTTTCCTCCATATACCAAAATCTTGTTTCATGTTTTTTTTTTCTAAGTTAACATTAAAATACTGCCTCTATCTGCTTAGCACTTACTCATGTTAATATTACCTAGCACTTACTCATGTTTTGTGTATTCCCGGGGAGTTGGGGAATACACCCTGTTTTCGAGTGAGTATTCGGCGTGTTGTGAGCTGCCGCATTACGCGTCTGCTGCCGCGTTACGCGTCTTCTCACACCATAGTGCTCATAATTAAACTTTTCTCACACCCGCTAGAGATGTTTACGTTTACCGCACGGTCGCGTTTCGCCCTTTTTCCTCGAATCGCCCGGGTCGCGCGAGTTATATACACAGCTGTACCCATAGAAGAAACATCCCTCAGTGAGTCAGCGAAGCCCAAGAAGATATCGGTTTGGTAAAACTAACTCATGAAACCTAACTATCAAAATACCAATAACGATAAATGCAGCCGGACCTAACTATCAAACTATCAATAATGATAAACGCAGCCGAACCAAAGTACCAACGATAATGCAGCAGAGATAAAAGGAACCAGAGATATAAAAGAGGAAGTGCATGAGAAGAAGAGGGTCTTCTCCATCGATTCGCCGTTGATCGCGCTGAAGAGTTAAGTTTGTACCGCTACCTATGTACATATGTATTAATAAAGTAATTGAAAAATGTTTTCATGTTAATTATTTAAATGGCGCAGTCGGTAGGATTCTTCTCAGTGAAAGTAAGAATCCAGTGAAACGAACTAAAACTCACCTATTAAAAACCGGAGACGAAGTGTCACGAAGCAAAATTTACCGAGACACGAAGAAACGAAAGTTAATTTAGTGTGTGAAAAAAAAAAAGTGTTGAGTGTGTTAATCCCTCACAAAACTGGAACGAAGAGACCGAAGAAATCAAGTAGTTGACCAGCATAGGGTGACACAACAAAACAACATGGAGGAGTGCGTACAAATGTTAACGCAAATCATTGCACAGCAGAATCAACGATCATTTAAAGAAAATGTGGAGAAGGAGATTAAATATTTGCCTCCATTCGAAGGACGATCAGGGACTCTCCCGTCATTCCTGGAAATGGTAGACAAACAGCTGACTGGATACAAGACCCAAAAAGAAAAAACTGAAGCATATGAAATCATCTATAACACAAAAATAATCGGAGATGCTAAGAATTATCTCAGAGTATCAGCACCTGCTACGTGGGAAGAATGTAGAAGCAGACTCATCACGCAGTGTCAGCCCACAAAGGACAAGGAACACATTTTACGGGACATATATAATTTAAGGGTCAGTTGGATGTTAAGGTGGACAATTCTAGGGATACTGACGATGACAGTACAAGGGGTAATGCAGGTTCATCATATAAGAGAAGACAATGGGTATGTAAAGCTAAGAATGAGAGAGGTCGAAATCGCTAATAATACTGACGTAATCCTACATATCATTAACGTAAAAGATATAGAAAATGTATTAAAACAATTAGAAATAAACATGGGTCATTTAAACATTGATAATCGTAAAGTCATCGATACTGAAATAAAAATAATTAAAAGCAAAATCAAAGCTCTAGGGAATCCAATAAGACAAAAACGAGGCTTAATTAATTTGATAGGAAAAGGAGAAAAATGGTTATTTGGAACTATGGACGACGAAGACAGACAAGATATACTAGACCACTTAAAAACAATGGAAAATAATACTCATAATGCTATAACCACAATAAATCAACAAATATATATAAATGAACATTTCAACAAAACAGTTACGAATTTAAAAATATTAATAGAACAAGACAGAGTGAAAATTTTAGATGCAATGAATACTGTTAACAAGCAGAATAGAAAATTAAACGAAAAAATTTTATTTTTAGAGCAAGAAACTAAATTAAGGTACTTAGAAAATAAAGTCAATCAAATCTTAGATAATATTGTATCAGCTAAAAATAACATATTGCACCCAAGCATGTTAACCTCAGAAGAATTAGAAGCATACCAGGTAGATTTTCATAAGCTTAAATTGTTAAAAACAGGAGTTTTAAGATATACAAATGATTTTCTGATTTTTGCCGTAAAAATTCCAAAGGATTATATTATAAAAGAATTACAAGTAATTGTACCAATCCCAAATAAAGAACAATTAGAAATAAAAGAAGAAGAAGAACATGTTGTAGAAATAAATAACAAACTGTATCATTACGATGAGCAATTGTCATTAAAAGAATTAAAGTTAAGTAAAACATGTATCACAACTCATCAATGTGATTATAGAAATAATAATGTTACTACTATAGAAAAAATGGATGATGAAACTATTTTATTAATTAATATGAAAAAAGAAAATCTAACACATAATTGCGACAATAGAAAAATTATACTTGAAGGAAATTATTTAATGAATTTCAATAATTGTACCGTACAAATAAAGGATCAAACATTTCATAACAACAAATTTGTAATTTTAGATAAATATTATTATCCCGCTGAAAAACTATTTATTATTAATAATAAACCAATTAATTTGACTAGTTGAATATCGATAATTTTGAAAATATCAAAAAAATTGAAGAATTACAATTTCACAATAATATAATACATGCAACTAACATAAGTTTAATAATGGTATTCATTACTAGTTTAATAAGTCTTAGTATTGTACTATATGTTAGGAAAGAAAAAAATCAAAAGATCATCATTAATAATCCGAAGCCGGAGACTTCTGTTTTAAAGGAAGGAGGAGTTATATACACAGCTGTACCCATAGAAGAAACATCCCTCAGTGAGTCAGCGAAGCCCAAGAAGATATCGGTTTGGTAAAACTAACTCATGAAACCTAACTATCAAAATACCAATAACGATAAATGCAGCCGGACCTAACTATCAAACTATCAATAACGATAAATGCAGCCGGACCTAACTATCAAACTATCAATAATGATAAACGCAGCCGAACCAAAGTACCAACAATAATGCAGCAGAGGTAAAAGGAACCAGAGATATAAAAGAGGAAGTGCATGAAAAGACGAGGGTCTTCTCCATCGATTCGCCGTTGATCGCGCTGCAGAGTTAAGTTTGTACCGCTACCTATGTACATATGTATTAATAAAGTAATTGGAAAATGTTTTCATGTTAATTATTTAAATCGCGTTACATTGTTGCATCTTAAATGCAATTTCTCAGGGTCAGATGAGTACGTGCAAAGTGTTTACCCATCAAATTCCTGGGATTTCGTCTTTCCGGTTAGTGGTCAAGTGTGTCCCACATTTGGGGACAATTTTCATTCGTGATTCGGTTGTCCTGCAATGAGTTTCTTCGGTGTTCTTGGAAAGTTTTGGCGGTACACTCCTATGGAGTGTGCCATCCGTTTGAGGACCATTTCGGTCCTCTCCGTGGTCCCCAGGTGGAGGGGACCCTTGAAGATGTACTGTAGGTTTGAGGACGGGGAGGAGATCATTCTCTGGGTCTGTGCGGTCCCCGTGCCTCAGATCCATTCCCTGGAGGTGCTGCTTCTCCCTGGGATGCAGTGTTACAGCCTCCTCAATCTCTTCACCCCAACACAGAATCATAATTTAGTCCAAACAATAATCACTTCTTTCCTAAATTTCTCAATAATCACTTCTTTCCTATTGCCTAAATATCCCAGACGCTGAGATAGTTCTTTTTAAGTAGTTTCCCAATCTTATCACCAAATTCCCTATTTTATTTACGACACCCTTAAGAACTCAAAAGAGACCAAGAACAAAGCACTTTCTTTCTTTTCACAACACCCTCGAGCCGAAAGTGCTTAATTATTAAAACAAATCGGGAACAATGCACCGACTTTCTTTCCCAACCGCGAGAATGCATGCGTAAACAGTTCTTCCCTTAACTTTCTTTCTGATTACTTTCCCTTCGATTAGTTAGTTCGTGCTTAGGAACAAAACGGAAAAGGTTGCTAAAGAATAAGTCGGGTTCGCTAGAGATATATTTTTATTTGGTTGCTAAAGAATAAGTCGGGTTCACTAGAGATATATTTTTACCTTTAAAAGTAATTTTGTAATCGAGAGTCGAGAATAAAACTGAGTAAAATTAAAGCCGTGTGTTTTGAATCTCCAAGTTGTGTGTTTTGTATTCTCAAGTTGTGTGTTTTGGATCTCCAAGTTCTATACTTATCAGTTCAAATCCCATACAAAATGCCTTAAAAATATTGCAGAATTTCCACGTTGTTCCCTGATGTTGGTACTAATTGTTATAGGCAATATCCCCAATATCCCTAATAACCCTACTAATAATCCTAATAATATCCCTATTAACAACATTGATAACAATATTCGAGTCAACATAATCTAACTAAAACCCCAAAACACGTGAACGATAGTTCACGTTCCCACTGTCCATCCTCCCAGACACTACGTAAGCATTTCCCTAATTTCCCATAGACAAAATTTGCGGAAAACCGCCAGGTAAGCTGCGCGTGCACCTGGCGACAACCTGAAGCTCCCACGAAGTAATTAGCGGTAAGTTAGTCTTGTTCCAGCTTTGTTCCAGTCTTGTTACAATCTTGTCGGAGTCTTGATCGAGAACTTAGAAAATAAAGTTGATTTATTTCTACAGAACTCATAAGTGTTTGATTCTTCCTTTTTTTTATATATATGAAGAATACGAAGTAGAAAACTGGCGCAGTCGGTAGGATAACACAAGTTATCCATTTTTTTTTTTCTCGAGATCTAATATTGAGCGCCCCGGTGTGCGAATAGTGAAAAACTCGGTTAGTTTACAAAAGGTGTTTTAAAATAGTGAATTAAGTTGAGTCGAAAGATCGACCAACAGTGAAAGTTCACCAAAAACAGTGACAAAAAGTTCTACTACTGTGTCACGCGAAGCCCTTTAAAAGTGTACCGAATTGGGTCGAAAGATCGGCAAGCAGATTCACAAGATACAGAGGCAAAAGATTGCTACTGTAGCACGCAACACCGTCACCGACACCAAGAAGAGGATTGGTGCGCAGCTCAACAGAGAATCAGAAGCACAACATCAAGGGTTGGTGGATTTTAATCCTTTAGCTTCACGAACCTTCTCGCTACCACTTCCCGGCAAGGAACAATTCAACAAGACTCACCGAAACTTCAGCCCATCGAGGGAGATTCACCGAAACTTCAGCCCATCGAGGGAAATTTCCAGCCCACTGAGGGAAACACACCATCAACTGCGTGTTGAAGCAGCCCCGTCAAGAAGACAACGAAGGTCAGAATTTTAATTTTCAGTAAAAATCAATCTATATAATCTCCTTAAGAAATATTGAAATATTTAGTAATTAGTAGAATAAATTAGCTGTAAGAAAGTGATAAAGTGTTGTGCATAGAGTGTTCAGTTTGATATGTCTACGGAAGAAGCCCCAATTGATTATCTTGATTTAGCAAAAAGACAAACAGATCAAATCTCGGATTTGTTAAGAAATTTTAACAGCAGGTGCGAAACTACTAGTACCGACACAACCATGTTAACCCTAAACATAGACCCGTTAAAATATCTATCTCGACTCCCAGAATTTAACGGAGACTTTCGCGAACTCCAAAATTTCATTGATCTAATAGACAGAGTCCACTACATTTTATTAAGATATGATGCTGTAGCGCAACATATATTTTCCGACACAATAAAAGCGAAACTTAAAGGCAGAGCGCGCGAAATAATTGAAATTAATAATCATATATCACAATGGTCCGAAATAAAAACGGTTCTAATAAATAATTTCGGTGAACGGTTAACATTAGAAGAGTTATTCGATGAATTGCGATCGGCTCAATTCAAAACAAATTGCATAAATTTCTATAACGAAATAAAGACAATTTTAAGGCGGCTGAATGTAAAAACAAAACAAGTGATGGGGAATGATCCCAGTCTACTCGATAGCACAATAAATAACAATAAAACATCGGCTTTAGTAATTTTTAGAAATAAAATCCCTGAACCGATGAGGTCAATACTTTTTTGCCGTAATCCACAAAGCTTAGAAGAAGCCATTAATATCTTACACGAATCTGGGTACGCTTACGTAAATCCCACTCCACAAAAACATCCAAATAATACTTCACAAAATTCCCAACAGATCACTCCACAAAATCGAGATAAGAAAAATAGCCAAAATCAACAATCCAAAAATCACCAGAATCCCAGTCGACCACAACATAATTCTAATTCCTTCCCCAACACTTCCCAGCAGTACATGCCACACAATCGCGTCAATAATTTTAATCCTTCTTACCAAAGATCGAACCAAACACCAGCTAACACATTTCCTTTCCAGAATCCCAATTATAATACAAATCGCCCTTTTCCAAATCCCTACCAAAATCAAACAAACTTTGGCCAATCCCAGACTAATGGAAATCAAAATGTCCGTAATAACTTTAATCAAAATTCTCAACCCCGCAACGAAAAGCTTCCTCCTCCTGAGCCTATGGATATTAACATGAATCAACAGCAAAACGCCGATCAACCACAAAATTTTCCTTTAGAGGCCTCGGGAATAAACTACCATATATTCTAATAAAAGGCAATATCAGACCTCTTAAATTTATTATAGACTCCGGAGCTACACACTCCGTAATTAATCCAAATTTATGCCATCCTAAGTATAAGAGAACACTAAAATCACCTATTAAACTTAAGACGCTTAAGAATCAAGTCGAAATAATAGAAGAAGCTAACATTCCTTTGTTCAAATTCCAAGAATTAGGAAACTCTACGGACATAATGTCCTTTTATATCTGTCAATTCCATGACCAATACGATGGTTTAATTGGAAATAATATTTTAATTCCATTGAGATCAGTTATAGATTATGATAAAAAAATCCTTAGAATTAACAATAATAGTATAGAACTAAATTTTGAAATAGGAAACGGGAATTGTGAACTTAAGTTAGAAACCGTAGGAGAACAGGAAGTAAAAATTCCAGTGCTACAAAGAGACGGACTAGCCTATCTCAAGGAGCAGAAGTCCTTAGAGGGCAACGTAACGATAAAAGAAGGTGTTTATAACGTAGAAAACTACGAAGTTAACGCTATCATAAATTTCCTAGGTGAAACTAATAAAAGTCTAACAATTGAACCGCTACCTACACAAATTGTTAACGCGGAAAACTTTAACGTAATAGAAGAAACTGAAAAGAAACCCCTCACGGAACAAATCCGTTGCCAACACCTCAATAAAGAGGAGAAATACAACCTCCTAAAGATCATTAATAAATTTGCACACATCTTTTATCAAGATGATTTAAACCTAACTTTTACAAATGCGATAAAACATCGCATTCGTACAATTAACGATATACCTATCCACGTTAAATCGTACCGGTACCCGTACATCCACAGAGGAGAGGTAAATAGGCAAATAGAAGAGATGCTAGAAAAAGGCATCATTAGGCCAAGCAATTCACCCTACTCCGCACCTGTCTGGATAGTCCCTAAAAAGATGGACGCCAGTGGGAAAGCGAAATGGCGAATAGTAATCGACTATAGGCGGTTGAACGAAGTCACTATTGACGACAAATATCCAATCCCTAATATAGAAGAAATATTAGAGAAATTGGGAAGATGTCAGTACTTCACAACCCTAGACCTCGCCAAGGGTTTTCACCAAATCGAAATCGATGAAAACGATGTTCACAAAACTGCTTTCTCAGTAGAGAATGGGCATTATGAATTCCTTCGAATGCCATTCGGCCTTAAAACAGCACCAGCGACATTCCAACGCCTTATGAATAACGTGCTGAAAGAATATATAAATCGAATCTGCTTTGTCTATCTTGATGACATTATCATCTTCTCGTCTTCCCTTCAAGAACACCTAGATTCTTTAAAGAAGATCTTTAATAGACTCTCGGAGGTAAATCTAAAAGTACAACTGGACAAATCGGAATTTCTCAAGAGAGAAACCGAATTTTTAGGCCATGTTGTCACACAAGAAGGAATTAGACCCAACCCTCAAAAGATTGAGTGCGTTAAAAACTTCCCAATTCCGAAAAATCCGAAGCAAATCAAGCAGTTCTTGGGCCTTACGGGATATTATCGCAGATTTATTAAGGACTATTCTAAGATAGCAAAACCAATCACAAAGTACTTAAAGAAGAATGCTACGCTTAACGTCAGTGATCCAGAATACATTCGGAGTATAGAGACATTGAAACACCTCCTGATCACGGAGCCTATCCTAAGGTACCCCGATTTTGATAAAACTTTTACTATAACTACGGACGCGAGTCAATACGCCATAGGAGCTATTTTGTCGCAAGACGACCACCCGATCTGCTATGCGAGTCGCACGCTCAACGATCACGAGCAAAATTACAGCACGATCGAAAAAGAACTCCTAGCCATAGTCTGGGCGACAAAATATTTCCGTCCGTATGTGTTTGGCCGTAAATTTTTCATAATAACAGATCACAAACCTTTGCAATGGCTCTTCTCGGTGAAAGAACCGAACTCCAGACTTCTCCGATGGAGAATTAAACTATCCGAATTTGATTATGAAATCAAATATAAAAAGGGCTGTAAAAATAGCAACGCAGACGCTCTTTCTCGAATAGAGGTAAATCATACCGAAGAGCAGCATCCAAATGAAATTCCTACAACCTCCTCCCCTATCAACGTTTTCAAGAACCAAGTCGTCATTCAAAAAACAAATTCTGGTGCCCTAAGAATAAAGAACAAAATGATATTCAATAGGCGAAGAAAAATTATTTTCCTTAAAACACTTGATGAAGAAACCGCAGTAACCCTCCTTAAAAACCATTTCAACCCAAACGGGCTTAACGCAGTTTATACCAAAGAAAATGAATTCCTAAACACTATCGAAACGGCTTACTTTAAATACTTTCCCCAAAATAAAAATTTTAAAATCCTGAAATGTACCCAGCTCCTTGAAGATGTTCTAGATGAAGAACTCCTCGCTAAACTAATCGAGGAAGAACACCTAAGGAACAACCACAGAGGAATCTCAGAAGTACAGAAGGAACTACGCCTGAAATATTACCATCCAAAACTGAATACAAGAGTCGTCAGTTTTATCAATAATTGCGAAATATGTAACTTAGAAAAATATGAACGAAAGCCTGTCAAACAGAAATTCAAAGTCTCCGAAACCCCATCGTCCCCAAACGAGATAATACACGTCGACGTATTCTATAGCCTTGAAAACAATCTATTTCTAACATTTATAGACAAATTCAGTAAGTTTGCTCAAGCGATCCGAATAACTGGAAGATCTTGGGTTGAGTTCAAACGAGCGTTACTACAATTTCTAAGTACTTCTGGAGACATAAAGAAAATAGTAGTAGACAATGAACTAGGGTTCAAGGCTATTCCCCTAAGAGCTTTCCTAGCACAAAGAAATATCGAAATCCATTTCACTTCAAACAACAACCATACGTCCAATGCAGATATAGAACGTCTTCACAATACCATTAATGAACACCTCCGATTACTTAGGCACGACCCTAATAAAGAAACTGATACCGTTGAGGAAAAGATCTTGAAAATAATTCATTTTTATAATAATACAATACATTCTACAACTAACAAAAAACCAATAGACTTCCATACTGGGAAAATAAACCAGGATGAATTTAACGAAATTAGGGAAAGAATTATAAAAATTAAGACACGAGTGATCGCGAATTTAAACAAAAATAGGGAAGATACTCAAGTAGAATCGGGACCAGGATTTCTCAAGGAGACGCGAGGGGGAAAAAACCATGCCAAGTTTAGGAGAATAGATATAGAAAAAACCGATGACGACCACGTTATCGATAAAAGAACGAAATTAAAATATTATAAATCACATATTAAGAAAAATAAAAGATTCCAAAATAATAAGAATCCCACAATTAGAGCTAAAGGTAGGAAAAGACCTAAAAGAAACCTTCTCATTTCAGGTGAAAATGCGCAATCCACATCTCCAAACCCTGTTCCTACTCCTGGCAATACCGATTCCAACGATCCTTTGCCAAATGATGGAAGTTCAAGACCTCAGCAATAATAATGGCTACATTCTCATCAAAACCGACAAGATCCACCTCATTAAAAAATTTACTAAAGTATTACATATCATAAACATAACCGAGTACGAGATCGCTAGAGACCATATAATCGAAAATGTAAAAATAATCCAAAAGGAAAACAACCCATCAAATCCAATGTTCAATACACTTACACACAATCTAGAACTCCTCAAACAAAAGATTTCAAGTTTAAAACCCCATTACAAGCAAAAAAGAGGCCTATTCAACATTTTAGGATCCGGACTCAAATATCTTGCAGGTACTATGGATTCCAATGATGAAATGGAAATTAAACAACAACTAGAAGACTTAACGAAAAATAGTAAAAAATTGATAGAGGAAAATAATAAACAAGTAATCTTTAACACCCAAATTTCAAATCAAATAAAAACTATAACAAAACACATCCGAGATCAACAAAATGTCGTAAAAACCTTTTTAGATAACCTAAGTACAGAAAGCAAAAATAAAGTAATGACCTTAGAACAAGAAGTTAAATATATTGAACAAGTATACCAAACAAATTATGACATAGAGTTATTCAAAAACCATTTAGATGACATAGAATCGGTAATTCTCACTAGCAAATTGGGTATTCTTTCTAGAAATATCTTAACAGACAAAGAATTAAATATTGTTAAAGATGTAGAAGACTTGACAGATATAAAAATCGTTGTAGCATTTCAATTTAATGTAATTATTATAATCTTGCTAATTCCGGAACACTCAGAAGTACCGTATACTAAAGTTGTGATTGAACCAATTCCTGATAAACACAATAGAACTTTACATGTTACAGAAAATTCCTACATAATAGACGAGCATGACAATGTATATAGTGGTTATGTAAAAGAAAACCTGAAAAAGAATTTAGTTCAAGTTAATGATGAATGTATATCCAGAATAATGAATTTTAAAGAAGGTTATTGTACGTTAGAGAAATTCCATAGATTCGAAATAAAAGAAGTCACCGAAGGTGTTATAATTACGAAAAACATGCAAAAATCAGAAATAATACAAAATTGTAATAATTATAACATAACTTTAGAAGGAACAAATATCATTAGATTAGAAAATTGTAAAATAAAGATTGGTAAAAATATATATCAAAATTCGTTTGTAAGAATTAAGGAAAATACTATATTACCACATTTCGTAACAAAAATAATAGAAAATAAAACTATCAACACAATCCAGTTTGAAGAACTTCATGTCAACAATATTGAAAACAATAGGAAAAAATTAGAATTTATTACCCAAAAGAATAAAGAAAACAAGATTATAAATATTTCATTGTATACCGTAATAATCTTAATAACATTTATATTAGTAACTAAGAAATTCTATAAGAGAAAATTTGTAAAAACTGCTTCGTCGGAGCCTCAGACAAACGGTGGGGGTGTTATAGGCAATATCCCCAATATCCCTAATAACCCTACTAATAATCCTAATAATATCCCTATTAACAACATTGATAACAATATTCGAGTCAACATAATCTAACTAAAACCCCAAAACACGTGAACGATAGTTCACGTTCCCACTGTCCATCCTCCCAGACACTACGTAAGCATTTCCCTAATTTCCCATAGACAAAATTCGCGGAAAACCGCCAGGTAAGCTGCGCGTGCACCTGGCGACAACCTGAAGCTCCCACGAAGTAATTAGCGGTAAGTTAGTCTTGTTCCAGCTTTGTTCCAGTCTTGTTACAATCTTGTCGGAGTCTTGATCGAGAACTTAGAAAATAAAGTTGATTTATTTCTACAGAACTCATAAGTGTTTGATTCTTCCTTTTTTTTTATATATGAAGAATACGAAGTAGAAAACTACTAATCTCAGCAGTGAAATCCACATTACCGTCCGCATACAAATGTCAAAATTTCAGAGCAAGATAATGGTCACTACCACTTTTCCACTGTGGAATATTGCCAGTTTGGTGTTTTCACGTGTTTTGCTTTGTTTGTTCTTCAAGGCATTTTTGACATTTTGACACTTCAACATATTTCATGCTAGATTAGTACTAGGCTTTTTTTGCAAATATTTTAATCGGAAATATTAAAAAAGACTTAGAATTCCTATTTGCACTCTTTAGAAAAATAAAATGAATACAAAAGTAGTGAAAAGAAAAGTTGTATTTAAAATTGAGGAAAAAAGGAAGTTGGCAAAATTAGTACAAGATAGAAAAGTTATATGGGATTTACAACATGTAAATCATAAAAATACTGAGCCTGGAGCTCCATTGCTGACGAAATGAAAAGAACAGGTGTGTACTTAACTGTGATGGTAGTTCATTGCCTTTTTACATATTACACTTCTTCCAGTTGTAGAGTGTAAATTGGGATGGAAATCTCTGAAAGACTGCCAAAGATACCGGCAAAGAAAAAAGGAAAGTGGGAAATCTGGAAGTGCTTTAGATTTATCCGATATGGAAGAAGGAAGTAATCAGAGCGTAATTTTGGAGGAGGATTATAATGACGACGCTTCTCAATTTAACCTTAACAATAGTTTAAGCTTCTTATTTCCAGTTTCTTCAAAGAGGCGGTAAGATTGTTGGATTATTGCACAAAGCCAAATGTAACAATTGTCGTTTTTGTAGTACATTTGCAACTAACATTGGTACATCGAGAGATACTGAAAACAACGAATCCCAAAATTCTCTATGCAGCAATTACTCCTATGTAAGTATGGGCCCATTAGGAAACATTTGCAACTGCATTGCCGTTTGCAGTTATTCAGTAATATGACACACTAAGCTGAATAACTGAGCAACTGCAAAGCAGCTAGAAATGACTTTTTCAAATAGGCCCTATTTTTAATTTTTAGGGAAAAGAATTATTTTCTAATAAAAAGATCTCTTTTTAAAAGTTGAACGCCAAGGATAAAAGGAAGGATGATCCTTCATTAAATTTGATGCAAAATCTGTCATCATATATGTGGGATCCAATTTAAACTAATGCGCTCCACATATCCTCATCTTCTTGAGAATCCCTCGAAGAATCCCCCTACGAGCTGACAGCTCATCGCCATATTGCGGCACTCGTTCTCTTTTGGATCCTACCCGCATGACGGCCAACATCAGGGCGCACTCGCCTCGGGCTGAGTTTAAGTTTATTATAATTTATACTAATAAAGAATTATTTCCACATATATAACTTTCAAACAACAGACTGAAACAAAACATTTGAAATACCAAGCGATGTACGAGCGTATGGACAATATGTTGTCCAAATTTGACGAAATAGAGGTATTCAATTTGAACATACAATTTAATACCATGATATTGGAAAAGCTTGTGACAATAATGTCATCATTATCAAAATTGAGATCCATTTCTTCTCAAATAAATTAGTGAAAATGAACGCAACTTGTTTTTCAAAAATTGTATTTATTTTGAAATGACATTTAAATCTGTCAACTAAAAGTCAATTTTTCCATGATGTTTTCACGAACGCTTTTGTTCGACATTTTTCCACTCGAGGTTAGTACTAGCCTATACCAAGAAACAATTATTTCGAAGAATAGTCTGTGATGTGAGTATAAATAAGTTATTTTTTTTAAATTAACTCAACTTCTATAGTTCATAATACTTATGAAATATATTGTTTACAGAAACAATGTCTAAAAAATCAATATTTAATGATTCATGGTTAGTTTCAGAAATACATAAATCTTGGCTTGCAAAATGGGAAAAAGCTAGTTTTTATGTGTAACAAAGAATTTTCTTTGAGTAACATGGTGCGTTAGTCAGCCATGCAGAGGGTAAAAAACATCAGAGCAAGATCATTTCCATTCAAAACAATATTCCTTTCCTTCATTTTTGCAACAACCTACGCCGTCAAATTCTGGCACTTTACAATCGAGTCAAAAATCTGATAAGAGCATGCAAGAAATTCAAAAGCACCTAAATAATTAACCCAGTTTATCAAACGATGCAGAGAAAATAAAAGTAAAAAAAGTCAACATAGCAAATTAATTATCCAAAGACGAAACTACAAGAGCAGAAATTATATGGAGTCTGAGCGTCGTGTGGTATCATTTATCGATAATGTCTGGAGAAAAGTATGAAATGAAATTAATATTTCCTGATTCTGAAATAGCAAAATGTATTCAACTTAGTCGTAGTAAATTAGCATATACCACTGTTTATTGAAAGGGTCCATATTTTGAAAGTTTGTTGTTTAATCAAATAAAAAAGAGTAAATATGTTTGTTTAGCATTTGATGAGTCGTTCAATAAAATAGCTCAAAAGGAACAAATGGATGTGACTCTAAGATACTGATCAAAGAGTACTGATAGTACTGTCGCTTGAGTACCGGTGCCTTCCGATGATGTGGATTTTTTTTCGCTCAGGCTTTAAATGTCTCTTAGGTCGCCGGCTGTCAATGTGTTAAGATCTGTATTCCTTGGGCATAGAAAGCTACTGATTTGATCTCAGGTTTTAAAGAAATAGTGCACCAGTTTGATTTAAATAAAGTGTTGCACATTTCTATGGATAGCCCAAATGTCAATTTCAAAATTTATTTTAAAAAAATTAAAAAAATCTGTGAAAAAAATAAAAATTGAAAAAAAAAAATAAAAATGTCATTTAACCCTTATTATTTACCTTAGATAATAGAAAATAGAATAGGACATACCGTGTAAAATTCGTATACGTGAGTGAAGCTTTCCTCTCTCAAAATAGGCCCTAGTGGGGAATATGATTAAAAAAAAAAGAGATTTTCGGTTAATTTTTTGGGTAATGTCAAATCGTGCCAGGGCCTATTGCATAGGTATCGTGCGACAAATTTCACCTCTGGGAGCTAAAGTAGGCGTATTTGCTTTGGGTTTATTGCACCTTCTCTCTTTTTGAAAATATTCGGCCTGTACTGGGCGCACTACGACAAAAGAGAGGGCTAACACTACATCACGAAATTGCTTCTGTGGCAGAGGAAGCAAGGAACAATTTTATTTGAATTTTGAGTTGTCTGAGTAGGCCTTGCGAGAATTAAAAAAGTTGATTTTTTGAATTGAGAAGGGAGAAAAATCAAAGTAGGCGATGAAAAATAAAAGAAAGAAAGAAATTGTGAAAAAAGTCAGTTTAGGAATTCTATCGAAATAAAACAGACCTTTAATAAATAAAAATTAATTGAAAATTATGTTAGCGTTTTATATTAAAATAGTAGGACTAATTTGTACAAGATAAAGAATACAAACCATTCTCTATACTTCCAACTAAACCGACTTATGTCCCATCCTATTCTCTATGATCTAAGTTATTTACAGAAAACGATCTGGAAATTTGGGTATTTAAGGTCTGGACAACCTGAAAAAGTCAGGGAATTTCGTACTTGAAATAAAGTAACAACCCTGACAACCCCAACCAATGGATCTACGTCCTAAAACAAAAAACAACCATCAATACAGTATTGTAGCGACAATGTGACCGAAGTACCACCTGAAGGATCGGGAATAAACAGCATAAAGCCCGATTGTGTTATAAAACAGCCTTTGATTACCAAAAGGCGGATGTCCAAAACAAAACTAAAATCTTATTTCGCATACCCAAACTTGGTCACATCAGCAAGTAATGCGAAGCTTTTGTTTATCGCGGCGCATAGCATGCTCCCATGAGAACTCGGCGCTGGAATTTTGCACTGTCGGCAAACCGCCTGGTGGAGAACAACCTCGAGCTCGGGCGATAAGTCTGATAATTTCTGCTATGCTAGCACTTATGCCTTCCCACGGGAGCATTTGTTTTGTATTAGTTTATATATACTATATAATAAGCATCCAACTTTTAATTGTATTGTTAGGGAATTAGCTTTAAATAAATTATCCATTTCGTCTATAATAACTCTCGCGTTTTATATACATATTTTTCTAACCCGCTTCTTTTCAGGGTTACTAATCACCTTCCCTTTCAGTAAAGGCAATTATTAAAAGGCCATTAAAATAACTAGACTGGTATCTTACCTTCAGACTAGGCACTACAAAATTAAAATCAGCCATCACACTTTCATCAATTATTTCGATCTAAAACCATTGAAGTTTCCTCCAACCTCAACTACCCATAAATTCGAAATGGTCAATTTAACTTACATAAAAGACGAACCCTGTTCCTCTGAAATACAGCATATTAAAAGTCTGGTCTGCTTTCAGCTGAACCATGCCGAAGAAAAATTAGATTCTGTCTAGTTTCATCCACATCAGAAAACAAAAAAGGTTTAGTTGATAACCTAGGCACATCTTTCACAGTATCACATGCAATCTAGAAGCCAAGGATGGAGAAAGATTTGTCGAAGATTTTGAGATTCTGAATACTAATCAGAAGTTTAACTTTTATTTGTACAACGATATCACAAATATTCTGTATTCTTTCTTTTCTCTCTAGTTTTATTTTATAATGTTTATTCAGTGTTTTAATTTATAATTTTTAGAAATTAATTTGTAAAAATAAATATATGTACGTCAGGTTTTTGACGCTGATCGGAAATTTTCATTGCAAAAATAAATATATGTACGCCCGATTGTTGACGCTGTTGGGGAATTTTCAGGTTTTTTCTCTTTATTGTTGTTATAATATTTAGTTCCTGTTATTATATTTTTATTGATTATTTTGCTTCCAATTTAGTTTTATAATTTTATGTCTTTGTAACTGATTACATTACAAAATGTAATAAAATAAAAACTTGGAATAAATATTTTTTTATGTTATGAGCAAACCAAAGTGTGGAAAGGGCATTTTCCGGTTTCTACCAGATGACTAGATTAGCTGGTATAAGCAAGTGTAAAAACAATGATATACGTAATGATAACAACGAAAAGAAGAACAAAAACAATTGCCCATAACTCCAAAACTAGAGATTTTCAGATCCAATTGCAGTTGGAAATTCAGGACAAGAACTACATTTTCCAGAGTTACAAAACTTTTCACCAAATATCATTTTCCCCACTATATTTGGTGCAGGGTCCTTTGTAGTTGCTTGTCTTCGATGAAAGCATTTAAAAAGTTTGGAATGCAACCAACTTCAATTTGTTTTTGAGCGTACTGGCTTCCAAAGAATTAATAAAATAAGAATTTAGTGAACTTACCAAATTTTATAAGAGTTGTCAGCCCTCCTTCGCATTGTCTACACACACAAACACCACACATAACACAAAATAACAACACAATTTTCCACAGCACGACATCACAACACTATTTACCTAAGCTATAAACACTGCAACAGGTTTGTTCGGCGCGACCAACTCCAATCACAAAACCACCGCAGTGTAGAACATCGTTTTTATCCCGAACCGACGAATTCTATCGGATATTAAATCTTTTAAAATGTTTTCCAAAAGAGCACATCCGGCGCGACTTAGCATGGCACCGGCCGGCGGCAGCGGTGTTTATAACTTAAATTCCTCCGAAATGACAGCTACAGCACGCGTGACAGTTGACTCCTCTGACGGCGAACAGCATAACTAGCAACAGATTTCATAAAGCCTCATTCACATCACAATTGCCGGATTTGTTAAGACATCCGGACAATGTCCGATTGATTATGTTATGTGCAGTAAACTAAGGGAGTAAGGAATTTGCAAATTTATGTGCTTTTCACTTCCCACTATCTAAAGCTAGATTACGTAACTAGGAGATATTTTTCTATGTTGTGTGCACGAGTCATCACGTGTTTTCATTGAAATGCTTAATGAAAATATCATTGCGCTTACATGCTTCAATTAAAACTCAAATAGCAAAGAAGTCATATAAACACAAATTGATTTAAAGTCACTGACATCATTTACTCGATTTACTAATTCAAATGGAAGCCTTTTGTGCTTCTTCTTTTTAATGGCGTACCAACTTGCAAAAAATAAATAATTAATTTTTTATTTTTATGGTTACTAAAATGCAGAATTTCGATATGTGATTTGTGCAGGGATGTGAGCAATTTCAATATTTAGAGTGACTTGACAAATTCATTTGTTAACGCTACTTAACACTTTACCTACCGATTACGCATTTTCTGCCGTAAGTAGCTATTAAATTATGTTTTGCATCAGTTGAATAGACTTGCGGTAGATAAAGTGTTAAGTACCTCAAATTTTTTGCACTCGATACCAAACGCAAAAAGTTACAGATACGACGCTCACAAATGTCAAAAGCCTAATCATTTGATGTTATATTTTGATTGATTGTACAACTCTTTAAATCATGAATGATATGGAGGTTGCTTCCTCAGTGTCTTTTTTTCATATTTCAAAGTACTCGTAATTCCTTACCAAAATTTATAATTCCACCACAAAACTACAATGTCAAGAATGTCAAACTGCCGCTTTTGAGATTTGCGTGTGGTATAGTTAAAAGTTGGCAAACTTTTCGAAGAACGAGTGTTAACCACTCACTTATCTGATTCAGTTTAGTGTAAAATTGATCTATTTGGCATTTGCGAGTGGTGACGATTGCTGTGAAACTTTTTATGTGTTTAGGCCTTAAGACATGACATTCTATTCTGTATTCTAGATACATAGCACATAATCCCAATTCATTATTTTAAAAAATATATAAATCTAATAGAAAAATCACATTTACTACATGAAAAATGGTATTGAAAAATTTAAAGATCTAAAGTTTACTGAAATCCGGACTTGACTTTCAAGAATGTTCATTTGAAAACCGTTAATGAGAAAATATCTCTGATACCAAAATATAATTTTTTTTTTTATTATTTGATATAATTAATCGTTTTTTTTTCTAAGTCATCTTCTTAATATAAAAAATGTACTTTGATTATTATGTTTCATATAAAAAATATACCCATAAGTGTTTAATAGAAATTAATGCTAATGATTAAATCTGAGTTTTATTTTTTCGATCAAATACAAATTAGTGTTTATTTGTATTTTATTATTAAATGAATGAATATGTAATTAATATGACTAAATTTGATTTTGATATTTTTTCGGTTGAAAATAAAAATCAAATATTTTTATTTTTCCCAATCATTAAAATATTTAAATTTGATTTATATTTTTTGCAATCCAAAATAAAAATCATTTTTCCCATAACATGTGACATAAAATATAACATGACATGTTACGCAGTATTTGATGTTTTGAATCATTAATATTCTGATTACTTAACTTAACAGATAATGCTAATGGATGATAATCAACACCTTTAAAACTCAAATATTGATCACAAAAAATAAAAATAAAAATTCATCATTTTAATTACTGATAATAAATAAAAATGAAATTAAACTCAGATATAATAATTAGGTATAATTGAGAAGAACATCAGAAATAAAATTTACTTATTGAGTTAAATTTAACTTAGCTTTTCTGATTTTTCCACCTGGTGAAGGGAATTGTATACATCTAAATTAGAATCACACTTATCAGATATCTATTGTAGTAAGGTAATTTCTCCATCTAAAAATTAAAAGGTAATGATTATTTTCAGTACCTGCTTTGAATAATAAAAAATAAAAATCTCTATTTCATTTTTCATTTATTATTTATTAATTGTTATTAATTGAATTAGAGTCGACTGTTTTTTCTAATGTAATGGTAATTCACATGAATTTGATCTACAGATAGTTTTTATTTTGTAAATTATTCAAATTTAATTTTCTAATATAAAACATTGAATTAAATTGATTATTAATTTTTTAGTTTTTCACCATTGTATTGTCCTACGGTAGGTTGTGTTTTTTATGATTAAAAAGTGTAGAATTTGAGTAATTTTTGCACTCTTAGCAGATTATTGATTTACATGCAGAAGTCATGGAAGACTTACATTCATAGTTTTATTTAGGTGAAAACTGCCGTGGCTTGATGCAAATCAATATTCAATCCGAGCAATTTTTTATTAAAACAAATTTTACCTCGACAAATATACCTAAGAATGAAATCTATATTATATTGTAGAAGAAGGTATAATTAACAAAATATAAACCGATGGCATGTACAACTCCGAATGGATTCATAAAGTGAAAAGTTCTATTTCGAAAGATGTTTTCATTGGTATATAAATATAATAATTCATTTATTAATAGTATGCTTGAGAAATCTTCTCTCTCTCTTTGTGCATGCATACTCCCAAAGCAATACAACACCCGTCATACACATTGTAAGTAAATCAACTGCGAAATTATGAAATTAAATTTTGAAAATAATTTGAAATTTATATTGAAAATGAAATACTAAAAAATTAAATGATCATTTTAAAATACTCCGAATATGGGGGTACTGGCGTAAAAATAGCTGTAAAGATGGCTAAAACCTTCTGCAATTTTATAAGGTTTTGGTAGAGTTTGGTGTAAAAGGTTCTAGATTTAGCACAGCAACTTGAAAAAAAATTTGAAGCTTTTCAAGTAAAAGTTCGCTTGGACGCAGTGTGTAAATTTTGTGGGATGTTGGTGAATAAATGAAAAGTATTTTTCTTTTTAAGATTTATATAATTTATCAATAATATTTGTTACCAAAATCAATCACTTGTATATCGTATCTGCGTTTTTTAAATGATCTACATAGATCCGGATCACAGATCATTAAAAAAAACGATAAGGGAAATAGGTATATCAAGAATAGCACCGAACCTTATTTACAGCCATTGACGTATAATATAATAGACGACTCGCTTCGCCGTATATGAAATACTTAGACAAGAAGGGGGTGCACATTTCATTTTTTCTCTATCGCAAGAAAAATAATATTTCTGTAGAAATATGATATTGAAAAATAAAGACAATAAGTTTTATCTTGAACAACAGAAGTTAAAGCATTTTTGTAATTCCAAATAAAAATGTTTGGAATTTATGTTTATCGCTATAACACTAAAAAGAATAGTAACCATGACAGGGATAAAAACGCTAGTACTTTGTCCTAAATTCCTAAACCACAGTAAGCAGAATCTGATGTGATTTTAAAATTAGGAAAAGAAGAACAAACAAAAATTCTCATGCTAAGTTTACTTAAAGTGGTTTAGCAATTTAGGATAAAATTTTAGCGTTAATTTCCATCCATCTTCATGGTTACTATACATACTTTGGAATTGATGATAAAACTCCATCGTGAAAATTTATTTGTTTCTTATTTACTCGTGTGGTTACTTTACTTGTTATTTTAATGTTTATTAATTATTTTTATGTTCGTGGTTTATGTTTTATTTCTTTGGTACTATGTGAAAAGTTGAATTCGAAATTTTAATTACTTACGCCGGAGGATATTTTGAAACAATGAACGAATGAAGCAACATGAACGGAAACACTATATACGTGTACTTTTTAATTATTTCATAAAAACTAAACCTTTTTTTATGGTAAATTTATTGATGTTACCCTCTGGACTCGTCGAGGATATATTGTACAACAAAATTATGTGAAGAAAAGATTATTTCCAACTAAATCTAAGGATAATGCTTAAAATTGTTTACATCCTGAGGTTGGACGAGAATGATTATATTGAGCAGGAGAACCTACACATCATATATCCAGACAATAACAGAAAGAGAAAATATTTAGATAAAGATAACATTCAATTTGTACTTGGAGTCAACTGTATAACATTTTTAAAAAAGCGTGAATATTTATAAACGGTATGTATAGCAAAATGCACTATTTAGTCGGGACGTTATATTGGTTAAAATAAAAATAAGTTCCTATTCAAACGCGCAACGTTCACATTCTTCACTCGTTTAAACCTTTTTTACTCTTTAAAGTTCGCTTCAAAGTAAACAATCAACACTCGATTTCAAACTCTGCAGACATCACAGCACAACGCGAGTTCTCTTCTGACTGACTGTACTCCTGGGGCAATATGGCAAGCGATAAGCGGATTGTTTTTTTTCCGGCAAAGGGCGTGGTTATGTTATAACTTTTGCCAGATTTCAAACAATTGTGTTCCCAAAGATAATCTAATGGAAAAATGCTCTCGCCCAAAGCCACTCGGCAGCAGTAAAAAACTAAAACATATGTTGCTATAGGCTGTAAGGAATACAAGCTGATATGTCGGTACTTACATACTGGCCACATCCTGCAGATAAGAGACATTTTTGGTTATTTTAATTTTTTTTTTTTTACTTCCTAAAATGTAAGCCTTTGGATCTAGCCAAACTCCTCACTGTTGCTGATTGAGCTAGCGATCTAAGAATTGAATGTAAACTTCTGCCACTTGACTAAGTTCACCGTGAGAATTTAAAAGTCAGGAAAACTATTCAATTTCAAGCAAAATAATAGTCAAATATTTTAAAAAACTACAACAATTTGGAAAAATCAGAATATACTTTATTTGGCTATGGTAGTAACTACTATTTATCACAAAAAAAAATCGCTAGCTCAATCGGAGATGGTGAGGGCTTTGGACGTATTATATATGTACATATAATAAATATTCTACACATATATAAATATACATGAAGGTATTATATAGTATATGCATTGTTTTCAGAAAAATAAGAAGAATGTGTTACTTTGAATCTTCTTCTGAAAAGAAAGATTATTACATATGTTTATATTTTAGGATTTCTATCCTGGAAATTCCCGGGAATAAATGATCGGGAATTCCCAGTTACTCGGGAATAAAAGGAGTTATTTTTGTTCAATATATATCGATCTCTTTCCGACAGTTTGCCCCTTAGGTACTTACCTGCTTCCTTTTAGTGATTATATTTTATAAAATGAATAAGACTAATTCTGTTTTCTACTACAGTATATAAACAAATAATTTTAAGGCTAAAGAAACTATTTTGTGAATGAATCTTTCTATATTCCCATTTTTAAACATTTTTCTAAAATTACTTAAATTAAGTTTTCTTTTTTCCGTAATTAAAATGAATAAGGTTTAAAAATATATGATTTGTTTGGTTGATTGAATATATTCGTATATATTTTGTTAATTAATTCCAATAATGTTATTGCATCAATACCGCTAGGGTTGAATGATCGTTCTCGAAATTAAAATTTATAAAAACATATTTAAGAAATTCGATAGACATGAAAGGTTGAAGACTTTAGCAAAACTGTCGATAGAACATTTCAGAAATTAAGATTTTGATGAAGTAATTTACAACTTTGCCAGCAAAAACAATTTTTATTTTTGTATCTCCTGTATAGCTGTAAAAATGAAATGAATATAATTGTTATTTTGAGACTCAATATTATTCAACTAATATATTTTTTTATGTTATGATCCTGTTATTAAGTAGTTGAGCCTAATTTGTTGAGAGCTCCAGTCTAAAAATTTGCCAAGAGCCCCACATTGTGTTGTTATGCCACTGTATTTAGTCTAACTAAATTTAAGCTAACCTCTAAAGAGATGAAGTTTTGGTAGTGCCTAGATTAAATAATCACTAAATCAATTTAAATTCTCCTGTTTTTTCTAATTTTATTTTGGGTTATTGCAAAAAAAGAGCACTTGCTTTTCAGTGCAATATACTTTGAAACTGTTCAATATAATATATTGGTAAAAATGCAGACCAGAGGGTAATTATTTAAATGTATGTTATGTATATTCTTCAATGATTTAAGTCATATTGGGTAATATTTTTTAGTTAATGCTACATATGAGATACTCGTATGATTGACTGATGTTTTACTAACCTTAAGTGAACAGCAGAAAGGAAACTCATTTTTTTTCATTTTAAGGTTTTTTCTATCTAATAAAGGAGTAATTTTTACCATGGACTTTTTAAAAAATCCAAAATACTCCGCACAGAGCTTAAGGAAATCCGATTTCCGTTAAATTTGCTTATATTGCAGTATGTTTTGTACAATATTTTGGTCCCCTGATCGAAAGTCTCAATGGCACCTAAGTCGTAGAACCCCAGGATTTCGATATATATGTATGTTACCTGGTTATTATCGCCATTTTGTGATTACAGGCATGTACGCTCCCTCATAAATTGAAAATAATAGTACAGCTTGTGTTTCAAGGAGTTTCTGTTTTGCATGAATATAATAATATACAGAGTGATCCAAAAGTATGGAAACGGCAAAATAACTTTCGAGGAATGCATTTTGGAGAAAAAAGTATTAAACAAAAGTTTTAGGAATTTTCCCTGGCTATTCAATAGTGACCTTAGATTTTACCTTAACCGTGGCCTTGAAGGTCATTTCAAGGTCAATTTGATTTTTTTAAATGGGTACACATATTTTTGACCACGGAAATGGAAAGCGCGGAACATTTTACGACCGACCATGATCTTTACTATGACCTCGAAGGTCAAGATGGCTCTTTTAAAGAGGAACCTGCATTGCTACTGCGGATTTGCAAAGAGTAGAAGTTTTGCGTCCAAATGTGACCTTGACCATGACCTTGGCAATGACCTCGAAGATTATATCAGGGTCAAGGTGGTTTTTCGAGGGCGAAACCATATTTTTGCCCACGGAAATGGAAAGACTATGACCTTGACCATGACCTCGAAGGTCATATCAAGGTCAAGATGGTTCTTCAAAGGGGAACGTAAAATGTTCCGCTCTTTCCATTTCCGTTATCTAGCCGTTTCCATACTTTTGGATCACCCTGTATGTAATCAGAGTGTAATCATTAGGTAGTCCTTTGCACCAAATTTATTCACAAATTGATAATTGATAAAATCTAATTCACTTACAGAGTGAAGAGGAAAACTCTCAAGGACTTGTTGAAACTTTGAGTCCATTCATTAAAACTGAAAAGTATTGCAAATCAAATCTTACATATTCCATCCCGTAAGAGAACCATCATATAAAACACTTCGGATTGCACTTGTATAAACACTTTTTCATTGCATTTAACCCTCTTGAAATGAACAGCATTTCACTTTGTTTGCAAAGGTTTCACATGGGAATATCACTGCTATTATTTTATTTGGTAGAGTGATTAAATAAATCTATACCTAATTAAATTTTTTAAATAAACCAATTCTTCTTATAATTTCTCATCACAATATCAGCCATTACTTTCTGGTAAACATTTAACAAATCGGAATTATTTTTTTCGAATAACGAGATTGCATTTTAGAAATTTCATTTTAGTGTAGTCTATACAAATTGCAATTTTAATCACGTTTAAATTCGAACGCTCTAGTGAGAAAAAAAAAAATTTTAGTGCTTACCTGTGGAATTCGAAATAGGTGTTAGTAATATAAATGTCACTAAAAATGACAATTTGTTTTGGGTGTTTGTGCTAATGACATGCAATACATTTTACCCGAGTGTTTAAAGCTTTTCACTAATGTAGTATGTATACAATCCCATCTGAACCACAACTTCAGTTCAGAGATACCCTTAAATGCAATTTATTCTTCACAAATTCAAGGAATTATTTATTCATAAGCATGTATATTAAAAATGTACCAAACCCAAATATTATTATTATACGCAGAAACATCACTAAAATTTAACATGACTTAGTGAAATTCACCTAAAATTTTGGTACAGCTTGATATATTTTTTTCCTTATTCAAAAATTTAGCGATTATCATCATTCCGCCTTGCGCTTGAGCAAATGGGGTATTGTATTCCGCTTTAAGCACGGTTGGTTGTAGTGTGTATACAGTCTAAAAAAGTAAAATTTAATTTTATCTCCAATTATTTTAAGAAATATTCCGTACATTAGTGTCAAATGGACATCGCTTAGGTTCGAGACTTGCAAAAATGATTTCGGCCCCTTCTTCAGGTGAGATAATGAATTTGCAATAGTCTTTTTTATTCACTGTTACCAACGGTACCCAATTGCCCTGTTGAAATTTTTTTCCTTCGACGTTCATCTGGAAACAACTGTTAATTCAAACGTACTTACATAACAATAACTTACTTCGAGTACTCCTACATCTTTCTTTAACTTAAATGTTCCGCTAAAAACAAAATTGTCGTTTTCATCTCTATCGTATGTTAAGTTCGATAAATCAAATATAGTATCAACGAAAGTGAATTCCTTCAACTCACAAGGCTCAAAAGGGTCATCGTTGGTTAATTCAAAGGTGTATTTGTACATTCCCTTTAATACAAAGTCTCATTAAGAGCTGATTAGAGATATTTTTTATTATATTATTACAAACCTCGGCCCAATGACACGAAAGAAATGCCGCGATTACAAATACTTTATAGGATGGAGCCATTTTCTGTCACTAAAGACTTATTAATCGTTGGTTAATATTTTATAATGGTTATACCTGCACTAAAGCTTTCATGCGAGAATAATTCTACTGGTGTAGATGTTAATCTATCATACCATGCATTGATAGCTATCCCTGCACGCAAATAGTTATCGTACATCATTTTTCCTGTACTAATTTGTTTAACCGGAAAATAAAGACCAAAATAACAATTAAATATTAATTACATCCTTCAATAAAGAGCATGGTATTTGTTTAATTTATCTGGCAATATAATCGCTTTAATCTTTTATTATTTGGTTAAGTTTATTTAAAAAGAACAACATATGACTTCATTATCAATCAGATTATATTAAAGTTGTGATTAGCAGAGGTCGGAAAAAAAATTATATTTCTCTTTCGATTTTTTAATTTGTAAACAATTTCTAATTGCAACATTGAAATTACACAAGTCGACACGATTTTTGATTCTGATTAATATGCAGTCATTCCTCATTGCTTTCGTCTCACAATTGAAGAAAATCAACATGATTTTTAAAAAAATTTGCGTTTGTGTCCAGGGCAGTAAATTTAAAATGACCAATAATCAAAATTGTTATGTTTTCATTTCCTTGTAAATCTGTTGGGAGCGGACATTTTTTAAATTTTCGGTTGCTATATTAGATCCTCCATTTTTAATATATATTTTGGTAACAGATTAAGTTTCAGCGACCCTAAGACCTCTTTGATTAATTTTGATAAAAAACCCCATAAAATTGCAAATGTTCGGACGCCATATTTAATTCACCACTTTGGAACCCAATACAAAAATGTACCTATACTGTTTTCTCTAGTATAACGTACTTTTTGGCAAAAAATCAGAAATATCGCACAACGCATTTAGTTGTAATTGATCCTTCACAAAAGCAAAGTTTTAACAAAATTATGACACTTTTGCCTTCCTTTTGGACACAAGCAATAAGAAAATAGCATTCATAACTCAGACTCAAAAAAAAAGTTTAATTTTGTTGACCTGTGTTATCAACTATTCAAAAATGAATAATCATCGTTCTAGAATTTTCCATTGCACAAATAAATCAGTAATTGGTCAGACAAACATTTATGAATACCCAAATACCGATAATTTGCCCTCCAAACATTGTGATTATTCAAGCAATCGGTGATCCATGGGTCAGAAATTCGAGAATACTCAACTAGTCAGGAGCTGGTACCTGGGGAACTAGCAAAATGTAAAACGTACTATACTGTTCCCATACCTTTCTCTGAGAAGAGCTTCAGAGTAAGGTTCCCTACGAGGGAAGAATGGGAAGAAAATGATATACTGATTATGAGTCACTTCGACGCAGCGATTTTCGCAGACGGCTCCAAAACCGAGAAGGAAATTGGAGCCGGGATCTTCTCAATAGATCTATATTTCGAAAGGTCTTTCCGCCTTCCTGATCATGCAAGCGTTTTCCAGGCGGAAGTGTTGGCGATCATGAAGGCTTATTCCGTTTTAGAAAATTCCATAAGTCAAAAACGTATTGCTATTTTAACTGACTCCCAGGCCGCTATCAGAGCTCTCGATTCGGCTATCGTGTCCTCAAAACTTATACGGAAGTGTCGCGAGTGTCCGGCCAGGTTAGGCAGTAGCCTTGATATCACGGTACTCTGGGTTCCAGGAGGGCTGACTGCCTGGCTAGGCAGGGCGCTACAAGAGAGGAAACTCAGGTGGAGCGAGTTCATACTCCTCTGAGGTCGATTAAAAATGGAGTTCAGGCCCTTTTTCTTTCTGTTGCCAACAAAAACTGGAAAAATCTTCGCACTTGCGCTATTTCTAGATTGACATGGCCCTCCTACGACTGGAGGAAAACGCAAGAGCTCCTAAACCTGTTGTTGCAGTGTACAATGGTCACTGGCCCATAGGTGAGCATGCAGCTAAGCTAGGGATCCCCTTCAACTCTTACTGCCGCAGTTGCGAGGACCCAAATGAGAAGGAGACGCCTGTTCATTTTTTGTGCAAATGTCCGGCCCTCGCCGGAACTAGACATCGTGCACTGGGTGATTATATTATTGACGATCTCAGGGAGCTGTCCCTAAAGCGGATTGGTGACATTGTTCACTACCTCAATGCCACAGAATGGCTTTAGCCTACACTGAGAGAAATTTAACGATCATAATGAAAAAAATGCATATTAAATTGAAAAATCACTTGTCAATATACGGTCAAAAAGAAGTGGCTTTTATTATCACAATATTTTTGTCAATTTCACAAAACCTCAAAAGTACGTTAAATATTTTCGTTTTGAAAATTATTTCTCACCATGACTACTATCATTCAATATGAAAATAATATCAAAATTAAACATATCGATTATAATATATCGAAAATGGAAGTGAAAATTTTGTCGAATGTTACAAATTCCATTTTATTCTTTTGAAAATTACTTTTTCATTTGTAAAGTTCTTTCGAAGGCTTTCTATATCTACTTATAGATACCTTTAAAATAAGGCTGAGTTTTTTCATTAGGTTCAGGATCTAGATTAGCTACTCAACATGGGAATACAACAACAACGCCACATTTTAAAGAGTTGTGCAGAAAGAGAGAAAATAAAAAAATACATTTTTTTAAGTTTTTATTTTTCTACGGAATAAGGAATCAAGACATCGTTTTGAAGTTTTGCAAGTATATTTACTCCGACATTGAGAATGTAAACATATTTTTTCTGGATTTTTACATTGGTTTGTTTGGTGACCCGACTTTTTCTAAAAAAGAACATCCAACCGTCATTGACATGATTTCGGCCGTCTGGGAAATCTAACTAAAAAAACAAAAATGGTTGCACACTCCTCTGCCATTTCCTGCTAAAAGTAACTTGTTAAGATAACAGAGAACCACTTCGAACAAGAGCACAAAATAAACTGATATTTCTCTAATACAGAACTCCCATAAAGACATCAAGTTATTGTTAATATGATAATAATTTGAGCGAACTGAACATTAATTTTCAATTTGACAAAATTTTATTTATGAATATTTTCAAATTGACAGAATACTTTTTCAATATGCGAATATTTTTTCCATTCAAAAATGTATAATTTTCAATGAGATAACAAGTCAAAATCAAACATTTCCAGGGAAAATTTGTATAAACGAAGAAATTTTGACGTGTCAACAAATATATATTTTGAAATGTACAAAAATCTTTCTAATGGTTTCATTAGTGGAAAAAGTAATTAAACATTTGAAAATATATTTTTTAATTTGATAAAACATTGTTAGTTTAACAACCGGACATTTGTCGAGTGTGCTTTTGTTTAATTTCCTGTAGAAATAATTGTTTCTTTGACAATTTTTTTATTTTGGCAATAATATATTTTCCGTTTAACAGCAGAGCTCTTGTTGTGTTTTTGCAAAAATTATTTTTTCAATATGATAGCGATATTTCTCTCAGTGTAAGTCGAGTTCTCCCTGTCCACTAAACTACCCCAAAGACACACCAATAACCCAGATCATAGTCTCTTGTGGCAAAACCCCCGGGAATAATAAATACAAGCCGTGAAGTAGACCTGTTCACTACCACATGTATAGGGTTATGTAGTCCGATGATTGCACCGAAATAACATTGCTTCTTATGGCGGTAGAGCTCATTCATTCCGCTCTAGAGGGCGAATCTGCTAAACTATCGCTTTTACGAAAAAGTGATGTTCTACTGACTGTAACTGGGGAGGAATACCGTTCTTATGGTACCACAATCATTATAGGGGTAAGAACAAAATATTAAAGATATTTGAGCTCAAAAGTTACTCTTAGGGGAGACCGGGGATAGTTGACCATAGGGGTAGGTTGACTAATTGTGAAAAACTCGACTAGTTCAAAAGTGTTGCATCATCCAACTAGGCGTGAGAAACCGTTACCTCCTCCCCCTCATTCGTCTCGAATGCGGCATCGCGTACGCACGTAGTTCGGGAGAAGCAGCATAATATTGAAAAAGAATACACTTAAGTAATTTTTTTCCTTGTTATATTATTTGTAATGACGCCTATATATTTGTTATTGTTCATTTGCAAATAATTTAAAATAAAAGTTTGATTGTTAATCTTTATGTTACATATCATTCTTTTTAATTTCGCTGCAGTTTTGAGGTTATGACACGTGTGTAAAAATTGCAAAGTGATCCGGGGCTGGTTGACTACCTAGTCCCATACAAAATGTGTAAATGGCAATCTATTGTTTGTTGAATGTAAATATTGCACCTCTGATTTAGAAGACTGGTTTCATAATCTGATCTCATAAATGATGTATCTATTCCTTTAAATCATATAATTATAATAATTATATCAGTTAAGACTTTTACCAAATAATTAAAATTAACAAAATTGTCATAGAATTGATAATTATTTGTTTGAATGAAGAAAATTTTATTTCAATTACTTCTTGTTATTTTAATTTTATATATCCGTAGATCTTGCACTATTTAATTTGTAGGTCAACTTACTCCCAGTGACAAGTCAACCTACCCCATGTCTGGGGTAGGTTGACTCAAATTTCATATTCCACCAGATCATGCTTGTACTCTATATTATAACTGATTGCGAAACTTTTGTCATTTGTTTTTATAGCTTAATAGTGTACCTATCAAATTTATTTGTTTTTACAATAATATACACTAAAACAAAAAACATATAAGCATCTAAACTGAAATTTGGTCAACCATCCCCGGTCTCCCCTACTGCCAATCGAACAAATTACCACGGAAAGTCGTGCTGTCAAGTCGACCTGCCGCTGCTGTTTTGTTCGAGGAAATGGTTAGAGTTGTGTTTAAGTGCAAAAAACTCTAATATTTTGTTCTTGTCACTATAAAGTTTTTTAGATCACTAGAAAGGTATTCCTCCATAGTTATAGTTAGTAGAACATCATTTTCGCGTAAAAGTTATAGTTTAGCAGTTCAGGCGAGTTGAGTGGCATACTTTGGATCTTCCGCCATAAGAAGCAATGTTATTTCGCGGATATTCTTGGACTACATCACTACGTATGCATTTTCTACTTCACGGCTTGTGTTTATATGTATTCCCGGGGGTTTTGCTTGTGGTATCAAAATAGCGCCTTGTAGTGCTAATGGGGTTCTGACGAGGTCGTAAGAATAGCCACTTAAACCAACCAACCAACCAACTAGACAGCAATTTTCCGTGAGAAATTTCTGATTACTCCAGCAGTCGGTAATCTATTGGCCAGAAATTCGAGAATACTCAATTAGTCGGTAATTTTCTTTTACATTTTTGATTACTCTAGTTTTCGGTAACGAATTTTTTTGGTGAACTACCCTCGTAAAAGGGTTGGATTTATATAAATATAAGTTTTTAGCGGTATAACCCCTAGTATATTGTATAAAGAATCGAATACTTTTTGGTTTTTGTAAATCGGATGATTAGAACCTGAGAAAATTGTCTTACGAGTTCGAAAAATGTAGTTTCGAGAAAAACGCTTTTCAAGTTTTTTTTTTATAATTTTAAGGTACGATAAGCGTAAGGCACCGCTACAAATGTGTCTATAACTTTTTTTATATATTGAATTTCCCAAAACAGTTTTGGGAGAACAATTCTGTGATATATTAGAACACATTTATGAAATTAAAAAAAATCGATTTTTTTCAAATTTAGAAAGTGTCTTTTTTTTAATCCTGAGAATCTTGCCCGCCATGTAAACGTAGAAAATAATGTCGGCTTGAAATATAGTTCAAAATGCTAAACAATTACAGCAAAGAAGAAGATAATTGACAGTCCTCTTGGGAACTTATTTTATCAGCTGTTCGTTATTTGTCAAGTGCAGTTACTCCGCGGTTTGAGCAAAAGCCGGAATTTGTTTAAGAATGATACGTAAAAACTCCCAGTTGTTGAAATTAATTTCCGTAATATAGATACATTCAGGTTAAGAGGATTAATTGATTGACAGTAAATTTTTGCAGAATGTTTCACAGAATTTAGCACGAAGTTCTCCCAGCTGCACCAGAGCATTTGGGACAACGTCGGCAAGAGGTCTGGGCCTCATTCCGATTGTCGTGGAGCAAACTGGCAGAGGTGAGCGTGCTTACGATATATTTTCGAGATTGCTAAAGGAGAGGATTATATGTGTGATGGGACCCATACACGACGACCTAAGCTCACTGGTGGTGGCTCAGTTGCTTTTCCTTCAGGTAGGCATCCTTCAGCTACCTCCAGATTTAGCAGAATTTGATATTTCAGTCAGAGAATGGAACGAAACCAATTCACATGTACATTAATTCACCCGGAGGAGTTATCACAGCCGGGTTAGCAATTTATGACACAATGCAGTACGTAAAACCGCCGATAACAACTTGGTAAGTTTTCTATGAAATACGCCCCAAAAGATGCCTTACGACATATACCAGTCGATCCTACGGCGCCGCTGTTTAGGTTTATGAAACATATTTTACTTGAAAATTTTTTTATTTTTACGTTGAAAATTGAGTATAACGATTATTTGTAATACAAACAACATTATTTATTATATTGGACTCAGCTGAACTAGAATTCTTTGCACTAAAAAGCTAATTTAGCTTAAAAAAAGCTGATAGGCTAAAATTATAAAATTCCCAAAACAAATCGATTTTCTCAAACTACGTACTTTTAAGACTATGTAAGCAAGATTTAATAAATTATAAAAATTCCCTCAATTTTTATAGCGGATCATAAGACTCTGGTTATCAGGTGTTGCAACTTTAAATATCTTAATTTGCAAGTTGCAAATTTTTAAATTTGTCTATTATAACGTCGCCATTCACCCGGGAAATATTTTTAAAAATAACTACGTGTTAGAACTATATTTTAACCAAATGTAAGTCCGTTAGCCTCGTCAAGACGGATCATGTAGAAGTCCGGTTGCAGAATATGTTGTAACTACTTATTTTTCATATTCTTTAATTCTTTAATTGATCAAGATCTTTAATACATACATACATCTGTGATTAGATTAAAATTTATTTTCATGTTTATATGATATTTTTCGGACAAAAGTTTGGTTACGGGTTCACAAGACCCCAGGTTATCGTTAAGGGTCTCTAAAGTCTACGATCCGTCTAAGACAAATAATATTCGGCATAAAAACTAATCGGAGGATCATTTGGTAGATGTTGGAACATATATTAACCCAAGATATTTGTATAGCAAAGTAATTATGAGATTATATTGAAGGTGCGTCGGCCAAGCATGCTCAATGGGGTCTTTGCTCTTAGCCGCTGGAGAACCAGGAATGCGGTACTCTCTTCCGAACTCCAGAATAATGATACATCAACCTTCTGGAGGCGCTCAAGTAAAATGGAAAAATTACTTTCATTCACAAAAATACTTTATTTTATTTTCAACAGGGACAAGCAACCGATATCCAAATTCAAGCAGAAGAAATTGTCAAATTAAAGAAGCAGCTGACAAACATTTATGTGAAGCACACGCACCAGGCCTACGAATGTCTCAATCAAAATATGGAGCGTGATAAGTTTATGAATCCTGAAGAGGCGAAACAGTTTGGATTGATTGACAACGTTCTTGAGCACCCTCCCAACGCGGTTAAAAAAGAGGAAGAGGTGAAAATTAGGGCCAATAGTTGAATTTTCTAATTGCGAAATTATTGTGATGGCAGATCGCAAAATGCTTTCAGGATATTAAATAAATCTATTTTGTACATTTTTGTTTCATATTTGCTTATTTCCAGAGTTTCAACTGGCTTAACCCATTTCTTCCCAAGCGGACATTTTATAGTCGATTGGTTTTTCGTCTGTAAAAACCCTAAAACTAACAAAATAATATTAGAAAAAAACATATTCTTAAGTAAAAAGACCTGCTCATTCCGAATCTGAGGTCAGATTTGAAAAACATTTCACCACTAATTAAATATGGCCGCCTGAAAATGCCGAACTTTAAGCATCGACTGTTAAATTTTAATGATTTACATTACGATTTATTTTGAAAAAAAACCGTTCAAAAGCTACTTATACTGCATCATTACAATGTATAACAGCAACAAAGGTCATTAAAATAATTAACCGAAACATTCATCGCAATAAATGTTGGTACGTTTTCTACAAAGATCGCTAGCTTTACATATTCTTTGAGATGATTTTGTGGTTTTCACGTGAATATGATGATACTGTCTGAAACAAGTATCGCAAAAATGATTTTTGCACTCGAAGCAATATTTGGTACCAACATTTTAATGACCTTTGTTGCTGTTATACATTGTAATGATGCAGTATAAGTAGCTTTTGAACGTTTTTTTTCAAAATAAATCGTAATGTAAATCATTAAAATTTAACAGTCGATGCTTAAAATTTCGGCATTTTCAGGCGGCCATATTTAATTTGTGGTGAAATTTTTTCCAAATCTGACCTCAGATTCGGAAAGAGCAGGTCTTTTTACTTGAGAATATGTTTTTTTCTAATATTATTTTGTTAGTTTTAGGGTTTTTACAGACGAAAAACCAATCGACTATAAAATGTCCGCTTGGGAAGAAATGGGTTAAGGCCATTTGTTAGTAAATGATCTCTGAAATGCCCTAATCGCATTATCTCGATTACCTTGAGCAATAAAAACTCTTATTCTTTATTGTCTAATTTTAAAAGAATCCTTGCGTCTTTACGTTAGTATAGGTCACTTTTTTCACAGCAAAGTTATAGAAAAACATAATAGAATAGTTAATAGAACTCAAAAATTCAAAATAGTAAGCGAAATGAAGAATTTGTTTGCCAAAATTATATTACTTTTGATCAAATGAGAAATTCTAACAACGTTTGAAAACGGATCAGTTCATTTTTCTTTTTTAGAATACGAAAAAAGTAAAATTCGTGTGAACGTTCCTATAAACACTGCCGTTCAACTTGAAAAAATGTTTGTCGTAGCATAAAAGAAAAGTAAAAATAGCTTTTTAACTTAGGATCATCATTTGTTTCATCAAAAAAAAGCCCTATTATGAAAGTCGATTTCTGTCAGCCCCCTATCACTCTCTATGAAGCTGTCAAAAAAAAGTGGACTTTTAGTGTCGCCACCGGAAACTACTCCGCTAGGTGGCGCATACTGTCCTTGTAGGATGAACGAGCGCGAATATCAAGTTATTTGAATGGTTGTCATCGCAATTGTGATTTCGAAGTTGTGCAAATTTAGTTTTTACTTTTTGGATTTTATTAAATGGATTCGGAATTGGATCGAAAAGATCTTAAAGATCATCATAGAATTTGTAGAAAACATTTTCCACCATCTGATATTATATGGGAAAAAAAAATATTTTCAAAATCCCGCCATATTTCGCCTACAAGTACCATCAGCGCCGCGTAGCGGATGGGGTCATTAAAAATTCGTCCTTGAACACGAGTGATAGGGGCCTGATTTCTGTGGACTCGACTAGCGAAGACACTAATTTTCTTATCATCCCAGCTTTGAAAATGTGTCTTCGCTAGTCGAGTCGACAGAAATCGACTTTCATAATAGGGGCCTAAACCGCGGATTAAAAGAGAGACGGCTTTTTTCTTGGAACGTGTTATTTTAAAATCGTGTTTTTACAAAATTTTGTAGCATACTTAGCGGAGAGCGTCAAAATTGTTTTCGAAACATGATTTTCAAATTTGGTTGCTCAGATTGAAAAGAAACTATTGCATCAATTGATTTTACATTTTCACTGGATTTTGAGAAAAGACACTGTTGTGGTTCGATGAGCGGAAAAGATGATATTTTGTGTACTTTGTTTTTTATTTCAAAAAAAAGAAGTTATCAATTCGAAATCGAAAAATTAGTTATAGCTGTTCGCGCATAACTTTGGTAATGTATCCTAAATTCGATGATTTTATTATTATTGAATCACGTAGGTGGTCCAAAAGGTACCAATGATATGTAGAAATCTGGAGAGGTAGGGGACGCTCAATTAAAACGAAAGTGAAATGAAAATAAATGTTCTGCGATTCGTATAAAAAATAACTATGCGGGGTTTATTGGTTCACTGATTTCAGATTAAGAAAAACTGATTTCTTCATTCTCCAACTTCAAACATCTGATAAAATCGAAGGATACAATATTGAAATTAGCAACAGAAAATTTTTAATTATTTAGGAAGTGTTTTTGAAGGCGGCTCTACTTTTTTTTTTTTAAGAAGTTTTTATATAGGCCAAAATTAATTACCACTTGCTACCATTTTTCTGAAAATATTCTATGTACAAAGTTTAAATTTGTTTACTGTCTTTGAAAGTTTATTGCCCGGGGTCATAATCTATACAATTTATTATAAGTACTTTCAGGTATGATGCAACAAATTTCCAAATTCCAAATTTGCAATTTTATACTTAGTTCTTATTAAATTTTGCAGTAAAAAATAAGAGAGTCCCTCCTTAAACGAGACCATAGTTCCAAAAATGGCGCATAAATCATAGTTTAAAAAATAAATAAAAGATACCGTAACGAAATTTACACTTACACTCTTTTTAGTTTTTGTACTATGTTTATTAGTTGGTGTACTGTGCGCAAGGGACGTAGAAATATGTACATATGTATGTCTCTACTGTCCTATGAAAAAAAAAAGTTTTAAAAAATCGGTAAAACCTGCTTTATTGTAATGTGCTTGGCAAATTGGCGAAGTGAGAAAGATGAATAGTAATAAAATTTATAGCATTTATTCTCTTTATGGAAATACTATACATGCAATTTGTACGCAATGAACAAAATATGTAAATAAACTAATTTTCTATTATTTTCACTTAATTCGTACTCCATTCGGCATTTATTTCTCATGTTAACTTAAAACACATTTGCATATTGAATTTCATAGAATTTACTAAAAAATTTGCATTAAATTACAAATTCTTCACTGCCATCTAGTTCACTAAACTATGAGTATTAGCACTAAAACTTACGTCTTCAAAAGTTAATAAAATATAAAATTAAAATATACATTTATATTCTGGACTAGGGCTTATGAAGTTTGGCGCAATTTTATTGATTTCATTCTACCAGTGCATAATTGCATCATTTACTTATTCTAATTAAATATAAAAGAATTTATTATTAGAGCCATGAATATTATGTCCTCATAAATTATTTACTTCTACTTTCCTTGTTAAAAATGTAATTAAAAAAGAAATATTGTATATAATATTCTTTGTATTTACGTTTTTAGGTGATATTTGCATTTGTATGGTTATAGGATTAATGCTTTCTAATTAAAAAATTCTCCAATTTATTTCCTTTTGCTATGTTTAGATGAATGTATTCATAACTATATTATATAGCTATTATTGAGTTTTCAATTTGACGCAATTACCAATTATTGGTTGAGTTTTTTGAAAATATGTTTGATGACGTTTCAAAGAAACGAAGAAATATAATATTAGAATATTAGCTGGAGTAATTAATTTCGTAACAAAAAAATTTGAAAAGTATAATTATGTGATTTTTAGCTATTTTACTTTAATTTTATTTATAGATTAAATTAAAAAATTATAAACCAAAAATGAGGAGTTCCATGCAAAAGAATACAGGTCAAACTTAAACGAATTTTGGCGATTTACGAAATACTTTTTATTAAAATTGTGACAACTGTAATGATTTCCTCTTATATTAATATTAATTGTTAAGCCAAAAGCAACAAAGGTATGTAGGTAGTTCAAATCATTCTTATTTTCTTAAAGAGTTATTTTGATTTAAATTATGGACATGTAACCTTTAGTTCGAACAGGTCAGGACATGTATCCTTTTGCTTGAACACACCAGCACATGTACCTCTTTACGTAACAGGGTATGATTAGGTAGATCAGTTTAAAAAAAATAGTTATATTCGAAAATTTCAAAACTAACATTACAAACCAATTCATTTTAAACTGAACATCTAAATAGTACTTTACAAAAATGAACTTTTAATTGAACTTATTATATTTAGACATATATTTTTCTGCTCCAAACTACGATTTTTGTTTCTGAAATCTCGATTTTTGATTTTTATTGACTTGTATTCTTTTGCATGGTTCCTCCTTAAATGTCATTATACAAATGTCATATGTAATTAACTTCATATAAAATAGAAAATCTGTAAAAAAGAATAATCATTTGAAGCATATAGCCTGCGTTCAAATTGAAAAAATTTAATAAGCCGCGCCAATTTTTTGCTACATTTACTTCAAAATTTCTTGTATAGCGTTTTAAGTCCCGAGAAAAAAAAAACATTAAATATAAAATTGTATGTCAATAAAAAAAATTATACCACATAAAATGTCCTTATAAATAATTTAAGAGGAGGAATAAGCTAGACATTTGAACTTGTATCCTTCATATGCATTGAAATATAAAATTTTTAAAAAATACGAAATTGTTATTTTTTTTTTTTTCATGGCTCCATAATAATAATAACTAATATAAGGTACAAAGTATTGCTAAAGGTTTATCATTGTATATTGATCTTGAACAAAAGTTCTGCTGATTGTGCTTTGAATTCGAAAAAGGATTGTGCAATTTCAGGATACCTTTTAAAAAAATTCCATTTAAATCTATTTGCCTGGATGTTAATCCGGAACAAAATACCAATCCGCCGGGTTTGTTTTGAATATATAAGAATTATTGAAAAATATTCGGCTGCAAAATGTCTTTTCGTTAATGCAAATTCGTATAAAAATCACACTGAATAAAAAGTGTTTACAAAATGTGCCATTTTAATCTTACTCTTTACATTTCTTTGATTACCTTTCTTCTTTAACTAATTTGGTCAAGAAATGTATGTTTTTTAGTATTATTATTTAAAATTTTCAATACAACAAATTTCCGAACTTGTGGTATGTATGTATGCTTTACGAAATATGTTACAATTTTAAGGGAAATTTACCACTTTATGCATTAACAATGAGAAAAATAATTGTTTTATTACCATATTGTTGCTTTATATATATTCTCATACAAATAGGGACTTTGTAAATGTTAATTGTGTATGTGGACTCTTCTTTTAGCAATACATTTAAATAAGTTGAAACGTATATAAAATATTAAAAAGCTAATTTATGCCTAATAGTATTCGCTGGTAGGCATGCTACTTTTAAAAGGTTCCAGCTTCGTTGAGATTTTTGACTTGGTTATCGTTGTTAACCTGGACGATATTAAAACACATATACTTATTTAAGCGGCAAAACATATACACAATAACTTGCCTTCTAAAACTTCATTATTTACATTTAATAACTGTGCAAAATGACATTAATTAATTGACAACTTTACTTATGGTAGAAATATAAATAAACAGGCTCTAAAACACGACATCAAAATTCAGCTGCTCACAGTTCTCAAAAGGTTGCAAATAAGGAATTTTTTTACAACATTCAAATTCAAATTAAAATCACTTTATTACTCAGCCACCCTATTTTATTTTTTAATATAAATATTATTAAATAAAAAGAAACTTTGAAAATTTAAATTCACATATAATAGTTATGAAAATCGTATATTTTACCTTTTAAGCCCTGTTCGACTATTAATTGTTAAAATACCCTTACATAAAGAGTAAGGCTGGTTTACAAATTCGAAAAATCGTTTTTTTTTAAATGTACAGACTATAAAGAATACACTGTAAATAATTTGTATTTTGAAATTAAAAATATTGCATCATTTACAATCCTCTTAAGCCGAGAAACCACATTAAGGGGGTATTCTAGTCTAGAAATTAAAAAAAATCGATTTTTTTTTGTTGCTATTTTCAAAGTTTAACTATTCAAGAATATGTCTACAAGAGGATTTTTCAAAATTCAAATTATTTCCGGCATTTCATGACTTAGACTGCGAAAAACTTTACGCAAAACTTTAAACGCGTTTTTCTCGAAACTGTCTTTTTCAAAACGATACCCACTATTTCTCAGGTTCTACTGGACCGATTTACTTGAAATTTTTAGAGAGCCTTCTTTATAGACTTGTCTATGTCTGGAACTACCCCCATCCCCAAATTTCAATTTTTACTATTTTTAAAAAATTCGAAACAATCCGAAAAAGTGGTTCAAAAATTGCTTTTTTTTTTCAGGCAGTCGCCATTTCGTGAAAACAATTTTTTCCAACTTTTCCGTAGTTCCAGACATTGCGACATTATTCTAGATTAATAATTTTTTTTTTTTGCTTGGTTTCAGATTGCTAGGAGGGTTGAAATTGTGGGTATGGTCACGTGCCATTTTTTCGAGACCCCCCACTTCATCAGCTGCTAATTTTTGGAATTTTTTAATTTTTAATTTTTTAATTTTTTTCTGTATTCTTATAAAAAATGGATTATAAAAATATTACTTGCTTTTTTTTTACGACACTTCAAAAATTACCTGAAATTCATGCCTCTAGACTAGAATACTCCCTTAAGAGGCCATTTCAGCCAGAAATTGCTGATTTATTACCCAACTTTCTAGCTTGAGTGCATCCGCGGCGTTTTTATTTTCATTTTAAATCAAAAACAAAATTTGTATACATTATTTACATATTTTCCAAAAATATGAACTAAACTGTGGTTAAACAAGTTGGAAATTGAATGATTTATGACTGTTTAAAGAAAAAAGTATCAATTTTCACCCTTTTTTTTGTAGCTTTATGCAAAAAACAAAATTACTTTAAATAAATAATATCATTCCAATTGTTCGGTCTATATTCTTCGCAATTCAATAAGGATCGTTCAATTGGTTTTTGGATAATCATGCATGCAAATTGAAAAAATGTCGTTTTGAGAAAAATACGCGAGTAGCGAATAGCAAGTAGCAAATAGCGAGTAGTTTCGGAAAGAATACAAATCTCGTTCTGAAACTTTGAAGTTTTGTTGACGATTTATGAAATTAAAAAAAAAACGATTTTTTCTACTGTCTATTGTGGTTTTCCCCGTAAGTCTTCCTTCGTTAAATTTTGTATTGTCTCTAGGTATCAAGTCACAGATATGTATTAAATAAAATATTTAGTATATTCCAGTTTATTTCGAAAATTCGGTGAACTCGACTTTGATTTTTTTTGTTTCAGCAGAGTGAAGGTAATTTTTTAAAGTAACTCATTTCAACATTATATAAAACAATATATAAATGTTCTTTTTCTGTGAAATATTACAATTTAAAAAATAGTTAATTAAAAAGAAAAAATTATATTTTGTTTCATTAAAAAATAAATTATCCGAAGTTATCATTATTTTTCGTAAATGATTGTTTATACTCAAATGGGTTGAAAAAATCAATTTTGGATTTTAAAATTTGCTTCTTTAAAATTGTAAATATTACATATTAAAGATTTGTTTTGATTTTTGTATTCATACTGCACCTATGAAGTGTCTAATAATACTGACTTATAAAACCTGAAGAAAAATCACAACAGACCTTTAATAATTTTATTGTATATCTAACTAGAATTTTTTGTCACGTGGTGAGGTACATAATAAAAACTGAAATACTATTGTTTCCTGAATAATATTAAAGAAAAACTAAAATCTATAAAGAACCCTGTATATGTTCTTTGAATTAGATTAAATGAAATGAATGATTCATTTCTATTGTAAATTGAATAATTAATTGGGATAATTAAAAAATTTACGAAAAAATACGCTCTTTTATATTTATATAACTTATTAAATGTAAATAAGTTTTAATTTCTGTTATTAAATTAGGCAGCTTATAAGAGTAAAAACATAGGTACCAAAAAGTCGAGTTTTCGAATAAGTTTTGAGGAAAAGATTATATAAGCCGGTGTTTTTGAAAGTGGTATAAGTCCATTTTTTCATGAACTGAGATATTTAAGGGTTGGAGTTTGAATCAACTTAAAAATTATGGCAAGAGTTATTCGGTTCTGGTAATGTTCTTAAGACTATAAGCTTGTTAAATTTTTGTATGCAAAAATTATTAATAAAATTGTTTAAGAAAATAAATTATTTTTTAAGCTACGAATGGACTTATAGCACTTTCAATAATAACAAATTATGAGAAATATTGATCCGTTTTTTTTTTTAAAGTGGTAGAAGTCCATTTATTCATACATTGAGATATTTATATTATTATAATATTTATTGGTCTCATTTCTGTAAATAAAAAAACCGATATATTCTTGCAAAAAAATTTATCAGACCATTATTTTTAATTTATTTGGCCATTATTAAAAATTCATTAAAAACAATGGAATGTGAAAAAATCTCGTGACACGACTCAAAAGAGTGCCTGAAATACCGGGGTTGTTTCTCGCAACCCTATGGGAGTGGTTTTTGAGTATTACGAAAAAACAATAATTCGATAATTGGCAACTAGAAGTTCTAGGCCTATTCATCGAACTAAATAGAAAACATTGGTGTTTTGAATATATTAAAAGGGACGGAGATACTTTTGATACAGTGAACGCTTCTTTTATAAATAACGTGAGCCTAACTTTATTAAAAATTCATTCAGTTAATTTTAGGTAATATGTTACCCCTTCAAGGCTTATTACTGATGGATACATGCGTAGGCATGCGCACTAGTTATACATACTATATAGGAGAAGTGTTTCATATTAATCGTTACGCCAAACTACATGTTTTGTTATTAACTATCCAATGTATGGCTCTTATATATTCTTATGAAATAAAATATCAATGAATATTTTCTTTCATAATGTGCGTTATCCATTAAAGCAATGTTTACGATCATTAATTGAGTATATTTTTAATCAGAATTAATAATGAAATCTAAAAATTGCGTTTTGATTTTCTTTAGCATTTTGAATTAGCCTGCTTTAGTGGAAACAAGCTAAAATTGGAGTATTATTTTTTGATTACGAAAGACATGACAGTTCTTATAGATTATGCAATGATATCGTACATACATAAAGGCACATGTTGTAAAATATATTTTTAAACGAAAAGAGGGACGCTGCGCTGTCCAGTTCTTATACACTAAGGAACTGAATCTTATTAATTTGGATTAAAAAGATATATCTTTTCGTATCTTTATGGTGTTATTTATATTTCTTAAAGCCCATACGATTAATCATTATGATTTCTTATGTATGTATTTACAAAATATGAAAATAGTCGAAAAAATGCACTTTTGCTCCAGAAATTAACGTATAATAAATATTTCAATATTTGAAAAATGTTCACTATAAGTACAATATTTAATTTAAAAAAATAAATAAAATAAAATGATAAACATTACAACCATTTATGAGCCTATAATTTTTCTTATTTTAGTAGAGCTTCCAAACATGTACAGGTTTTTTTTTAAAAGACAAACTACTCAGGTTAAAATCATGAATATTTACACTTATTACTGTCGCCATGTATCTTTTAATAATATTATGAAGCGTTTAGAAAGCAAGTCCTTTCAAGCATAGAACAATCCGCTCATTATTTTCTCTAACCAGAAAATTGAATTCAAAATGTTTAACGTGTAAAGTGTAACTATAATGAGCGTATATGTATGTATATGTTCAAGCTGCAGTAAATTTGTACATTTATACAATTAATTCAAATGCAGTTATACATATATAGAATTTACTAAAATATAATATAAAAAATGCTACTAACTGATCGACTTAAGTCTAAAACCAAATTAATTTAGCATGTACGATGAGCAGTATGAATGTTATGATTTAAGTCACTACTGAATATTGTATTTTCAAGAAATTAGTAAAGTTTGGCTACAAAAAATGTACATACTTATATTAAAATATTTGGCGGCAACTTCACCTATATGGTCCCAATTTGGGTTATTTTGTTTGCATTGTTTCTTCCTAAATGGAAAATGATGATGAAGGTTTTATTTTAAATTTCAACACAATTTATATGATAGAACTCATAGGGTTAGTGTAAGTAATATTGGTGCCGGTGATAAATAATATTTTAAAACAAATTTTATCGTTTAAATAAAAATTAAAAATGTGATGAATTTGAAGTCGGAAATAAAAGTAGTGGAATAGGAAAATCACAGTGTAGTGCACATAAGTATTAGAAGAATTGTAAATTTTCATTAACATGAAATGAGAATATACAGTCCCTACTCATTGAATTAGACGCGCCGGAAAAAATGGCAATTATGAACATTGTCGCCAAATTTTTATTACCTAGACAAGTTTTATGGACCTTCATTTTCTGAAATTAAGAATCTTGGGGTAGTTTCCAAGAATTTTAACGACTGGAAAAATGTGTTCAATAGCCGGTTATCGAGTAGAACTATAAAAAAGGATACTGAACCTCTTTTAGTCTTATTGCGACCTTAGTGGAGTGAAAGTAAAGTTGACTGGTATTGTTTAAAAAAGTTGTGTTTTGTTTACAAAAAAGTGTTCTATATCAAAATTGTAAGTATGAGCAGACCATATTTAAAAAAATAAAGTTATTAAAAACAGTTAATTATATAGTATTTATTACATTTTATTTTGAAATGTTAACAGATCGAGAAGATTTTAAAATGGGGCGTAAAAAGGATATTTCGAAAGTGAAGAGGGCAGTTATTGTAGCCTTATTGAAAACTGGACAATTTTCCAATAAGGAAATAGCAAGAAAGGAAAACGTGTCGGCTTCGACTGTAGACAGGGAGGCGAGAAAGTTAAGTGAAAGTGGTTCTGGTAGAATGAGTAGTCGTCAAAACTGCCGTCGAAATCCCAAAACTACTCCAAGGGATAATAGGAAAATAAGGAATATTGCTTTGCAACATCGTAGAGCACCAGCTCATACATTGGTAGAGTACCTATCAGAGGAAGGAATCAATATATCCCTTAGTACATTTCGACGAAGAATGTATGAAGAAAATTTAAAATGTAGACGTCCTGCGAAAAAGCCTAAATTAACAGAGAGAATGAAAGAACGACGTCTTATTTGGGCCCAAATGCATCAACACTATACTACTGATGATTGGAAAATGGTAAGTTTAGATTTTATTTTTATTCAAGATTTCTTTTTTTATGAAGTTAGCTATTTCTAAATAAAATTGAAAAATTGAAAAAATTTAGGTGATATTCAGCGACGAGTGCCGCTTAGACGCTGTGACGGAAATGTCTCAATTTGTGAGAAGGAGACCAGGAGAACGATATAAAGAAGATTGTGTACTTCAAACTGTTAAACATCCTCCATCTGTAATGGTATGGGGCTGCATCAGTGGAAATGGCCCTGGCCCCTTACATTTTGTTGAAGGGACACTGAGACAAGATCAATATAAAAGCATATTAGCAAATGTGTTATTGCCTCACTTTGCCGTTCTTCAAAATTAATTACAACTTTCTTGAAGGAGGAAGATATCAATATCCTCCCATGGCCCGGCAATTCTCCGGACCAAAATCCGATTGAAAATTGTTGGGCTTTCCTTAAAACCAAAGTATATAGTGTTCCCAACCCTACAATAGCTATTTTAAAAGAAAATATCGAGAAAGTTTGGTACAACGACGACGAATTTAAAATTATGATTTGTTCTTTGTATTAGTAGTATGCCAACACGTCTGCAAAAATTAATTAAAGAAAAACGAGGCTTAACTGATTTTTAAGTGAAGTACATAAAATATTGTAATCAACATTATAAACAAACATAATAAAATATATTTTTGTTAAAAAGAGTGGTTTTAATAGCTAATATTTACTTCGCACACAAAATTTTCTTATTATTCGGCCGCGCGTCTAATTCAATGAGTAGGGACTGTATATATATTCATATTAAACAGATATAAAAGTCTTCTAATTGACTTGCTTCTTTTATATAAAATATAAAAAGGATAATATAATCGTACTAACATAAAAAGTTGTCTACTAGAAAAGCTGGAAGAATAAAAAGAACTGCAGCGTGAAAACAGCATATTACAGGATATATAATACAAAGATGGCAGATTTGGATTTATAGGCAAACAAGAAACTAAGTCCTATACGAACAAATCATCAAAGAAGGTTTTATTGTTGGTTTGATATTCTTATTTTCTGCTTATTTCATCTATATATTCGTGTAGTGTAGTATATTAGTTTTGTGTATTGGTCTTACCGTTTACAAGATAGAGTCAATTCGAATACTTTACTCAAAAAGAAATAATAAATACAGCGTTCAAGATATTGGGAAAATTTTGAAAATCTTAACCGCAATACACATATTCAGAATTTCAGTTGATGTATAATTTGGATAATTTGGTCGTTGATTTTAAAATCCATTATTACAAATATTTTAAGAAGGGTTAAATTAGAGGTAATACTTCTGGCAATCCTAAAATAGTCTTCGTAACGGCACCTTGATTGTTCTTTTTGAAAATAATTTTTATTTTCACAAATAATGCAATCAAAAACAAAAAGTTTCAATTTTAAAGTAGAGAACCGCAAAATAGTGGATGCTTCCTATTAAATAAGACCTCAACGGTGTTAATATGGTGAATTATAAAAAGCTTGTAGGGTGATGTATAAAAAATATACCCAAGAGTATAAAGTACAGCTATTTTGAATAGTGTGCGCCAGATGCAAAAATGATTAATAGATTTTTTGAAGCATAATAACATGAGGAATCTTGTGGTATGAAGCAAATTCGCCTTAGTTGACACCCTGTGCACATTTTGTTCTTGCAGTTGGTAACTAACTGATTGATGTTATAAAATAAAACAGAGTACCATCGGCGACTGGCTAGATTTAATAGGGAAAAGTACTAAAAGCGAAATATATAAGCAAACTAAATGTTTACCACGTAACAGTCCTTAATTTCAACTCTACCTTGACTCCAGCAGATCTAGCAAAAATGTATATATTGATTTGCAGGTCACGTATCGGAGGCTGGATATTATAAAACGAAATAATTAAAAGCAACGTACTTTAGACTTGGAACTTAAGTGCACGAAACAGGTCTCAGATTTAAGATTTTAAATTCGGCCATTTAGGGCGATTTTAAAGTTTAGAAAGTTTTGTCCCAAATCGCTTAGCGATATAGTCTTTGAGAGGCTGATAGTACTGGTACCTTAAACTTATCATTTCTGGCAAGTTTCTAATTCGCGCGAACATTTCCGACTCCGATTCTAGGATGAAAATGGCTGAGATGATCATGACAACCACGACAAATAAAAAGGATGGAATGAATGCATGAAGTAAGCGAAACTTTTTAACACTTTTGGCGGTGTTAGCAGCATTTTGCCTAATAATAGCCGAATTATTGGAAGTTGAATGTTGTAAAGTCATCGCTATCGAGCTTTCAGTCAACATAATTCGACCACCGGGCATTGTTGCTTGGAGCTGCTGTTTGTTAGGGTACAGCAGATGTTTACCTGGCTGTTGCTGAAGGTGATGAAGACGCTGGGAGTCAGCATAGGTATTGGTCAAGCCACTTTCTGTAGACGAGTGTTCGAATGAGTCCCGGTAATAGTAATCGGAAAGCTCGGCGTTATGCATATTGTCAACATGCGAGGCACGCCTGGCTTCCTCCGAAACAGGCTCGAGGAGCGGCATTGTGCTATCTGGATTATATACAGTGCCTAAGTGATCTGTGCAGTTTCCTAAAGGCTCAGACATAGTTGAGCGGGGTAAACTGCTGTAGCCTGAATGATAATTTAAATATTGCAAATGAGAGCTTGATATATAAGAATTTCTTAAGAGTTTACGGATTTGTGCTAAGTCGCCCTGTGGACTGGACGGGGTAGCTGGTACGCTGCTTGCTTTCCGCTTGTTTGGAGATGATGAGTGGGCTAGTTGTTGCTCCCGTAACGCGTTTATGCTATCCGTAAGAATTTCTCTTTCGGTTCTTCCACTGTACCTGAATTTTGTTCCCCATGAAAAAAATCCTCCACCCGATATTACTGACGCATTTTGGCTATTTGGAAGTCTGAAATAAAAGAAAAAGCATTTAAATGGCATTCAGGAAAATTATATTAACAAAAGGCACAAACAGAACAATCTTAATATTTTTTGAGAATGAAATCTTAGAAAGATTAGAAAAAAGAAGTAAAAACGTTGGAACAAATTTAATTTCCTCTGTGAACTGTGGTGGTTTCATTATTCTCATTTTTCAAAACGATTTCTCGGACAAAAGCATTTCATAGGACAAAAAACCAAACCAGTTTACCTGTATTTGTACTTGCATTAGCAATTTTAACTGCTCGTGTCATTTTAGTGGAGTGCCTTAGGATGATGGCCTTGGAATCCAATTGCTTTCAATAAATTAATTTAAGACCTTTTGAATTATGGTTTTTAGACAAAATCCTAAAAGCAAGGTTTACCCAGTGCCGGATTAGCCATGTAGCAGGAGGCAGCAAATGCTACGGGCCCCGCGCTTTGGGGGGCCCCGCGCCTTCGGCCAAAAAAACTACAAATTAAAAATATGTAAGCCACCCACTAAGTCACACACACATAGTAGCAATTCTCAGTGAGCGCTGGCAAAACCCCGGGTTTCAGCGTGAAAAAAACACTTATTTTTCCGATTTTTTTTTAGAAATATGGATTGAGCAAGGTTATTGAAACCTTTTGTATATTATTAATGCGAAAATATCGACAAACAAGCCGGTGACGGATCTTTTCCAAGAACGTCTTTGGAAATAGACGATTTGCGGTGTACACTGTATCTCAGCTGGAAATTATTCGAAATTAAAAACCTTTAACATTTAGTCAGAGTATCATTCAATCCTCCCGCCAATGTTCTCTGATTATTATTTTTTTAATTTTTAAATTTTTGGTGGTAATTTAAAGTAAAAACTGCTATTTTTTACGAGAAATTTCACCATTTTGTAAGTGGAAAACCCCCTTAATGTAAAAAAAAAAATTTAAAACTCAACGTTGGGGGGAGGTATTTTATAAATAGTAAGTGTGTACCAAGTTTGAAATGAATCAGTAATGTAGTTTTTAAATAGTAGTGTACACGGGCTTTTAAAAAGTGGTTTTGAAAAAGCTCAGTCACCGGCTTGTCTGTCGATACTTTCGCATAAAAAAATTACTGAGTATTGCTGAAATCATACTTAATAATATACAAAAGATTTCAATAAATCAAACTATATTTCTAAAAAAAATCGCAAAAAAAGGTTTTTTTTTCATGCTGAAACCAGAAAACCATGCCAGAAAAATTGAAAAATCATTAAAAATAAAAAAATGGCGGACATTTGAAATTTTTTTTCAAAAATCGCCTTTTTTTTCGAAATTTTTTCAGACTAAAAATTTTATATATTTTTTTTGTGGTCAAATTGTGGTAAACTATCACAAAGGATATAAAAACGAACAAAATGCTTCAAAGTTTATTAAAATCGGCCCAGTAGATCCGGAGATTAACTGTCCGCCAGTTAAAAAAACCTAAACTCGAGAAAAACGCGTGTAAAGCTGCGTGAACACCTGCGGCGAGCCGAGAGCGCGCTTCAATTGAGTCGTTATATCTCGGCACTGATTTCGATTTAATATTTTAGACAGTTATTATTGAAGGTATAAAGAATCTAAAAATGTAAAAAAAAAAAAAAAAATTTTTTTTGAAAATTCTAGACGGTAATAGTACCTTAAGGAACACAATGGGACAAGAACGTTTGAATGGCCTCACTATAATGAGTATAGAAAATGACCTTAGAAATATTGATTTGACGAGTGTTATTTCTAAATTCGCTTGCGTTAAATCAGAAAAGCCTTTTCCTAAATGTTTTGGTTTATTTACATCATAAATTTTAATAGGTAATGCAACTCAAGGGCCCCGCCCGTCACATTTGCTACGGGCCCCGCGCTGGCTTGATCTGGCACTGGGTTTACCCAATTTTTTTTGTTTTTTTTTCATTTTTAAACACATAATTTCATTTTAAGTTTTTTGAAAATTTTGATAGTGGTTATATAACTGTCATTTAACAAAAGTGAACATTAGAAATCATCTTTTAAAGATGGCAGGTATAAAAAGGGATCCTAGAATCAAGGAGCAGAGAGCTAAAAGTGGAGGGGTAGCATTTTTATCTGTTACGGCGATAACTTCTTATTTAAAATCCGAATTTCCTTTCTTTTTTGTTTTAAAAAATTTATAATTTTTGTCTCCAACTCTTTCTCGTACATCTTATCTACTATTATTGATTTTTTTCTTAAGGAGTAAATTTGAACAAAATCAAAATCACTTTTTTTATAATACTAAAATACATTTTATAATTGAATTTGTTTGCCCTTCTTACCCTTCTGATAGTTCATTTTCAAAACATCAAAACAACATAAATTTGTTCTTTTACAAAATTCTAATTTGAATGAACTATTATATTATATAACTTACGTAAAAAATAACATTTGCTCAATTGCACATCTCCAGACATATCTGCAGGCAGCCCCTGTTGGGCATTTAAATCCTATCGTGTGCTTTTTCTGTAAAAAATATTTTGGAAAAGTTATTAAAACAAGTTCAAATAAATATTTTTAACATACTGGCTCTCTACTGGCATCTGTGTAACTAAGATGTGCTATGAACATTTTTCCCTCGTAATTTAATTTATGAACTTCTGGCCAGCGAAAGTGTTGAGCTCTCCGGCCAGAGACGAACGTACTGATGCCTGAGTAGTTAATTCCTAAATAGAGTTGAGTTCCTCTATGATCTTTGACTGGATGAGGATCAACGCCATAGGTCTCTAGGCCTCTAGCAATCCCCATAAATTCATCCATTGCCACCGTTGGTTCCTGGCCCGGTTCACGTTTTTGATGAAGGTCCATCACCTTCTTTTCTAATGTATCGGTTTGTCGAAGAGCTAAACGTAAGGATGATACATAATCTCCAGTGTGTACTTCAGGATCATAATCTCCCACTTCCTCTGTTTGAAAAGTTGAATTATAATTTTTTTTTTTTGCAGAAGTAAGAACACGAATTTTTGGAGAAAACCAAAACAAGTTTGATATAGGAATGACAATTACTTATGTACTCGTATTATGCGGTTTAAAATTTTCATTGAGTTAAGTGAGGATACCTTGAGCTGATATTTTTAAAAGTGGTATAATTTACATGAGGACTATTAGGTACACATTAACATTCAACTGGCGAAATTGTTAAAATGATATGTTAAAAAAGTGAACTTATACCACTTTCAAAAATACCGGCTTCATATATAATAGATCTGTTTGCTTATAAAAACTATAAACTACGAGCTTAACTCGGGTTCTTGTTATTTCCATCATAAAGCAAAATTGTAAAAATATGTGGCAAGTTTTTCTGAAAAACATTACATTACAAAAATAAATTTTCACAATTTTGTTGAAAATTTTCTTTGCGTACCAAGCTAATATGGTTTTAAGATATATAAGAAGTGTTTACTTAAAAGAAAAGCCTTGGTCCAATTTAATCAAACTTAAGGAAAACTAAAAGGAACGTCTTATTTTTGATTTGATTGTTTTCCATGATTTCATCGTTCAGTATTATAAACCTACCTATAATGAACATATAGAGTAAGTATACATATTAGCTGCATTTTTGCATAAGCTGATGCGGATCAGATTTAGTAGTGATTTTTATTAACCTTTTAAGGACGGGAGTGGTCGATATATGGACCAGCCAGGGGACACATAATATGTGATGTTTTTCAGGGAAAATGTTATGCGCTAAATATGGGAAAAGTAGTATAGAAATTCCTGGAAGCATCCTTGACCTTGGAAATAGCGGTTTTCAATGCCAAATTTCAACTAGTAAGCCCTGAAAGTCGGAATACCTACATTTTTTTATGCGCTGAATATGGGAAAAATAGTGTAAAAATTCCTGGAAGCATCCTTAACCTTGAAGATTGCTATTTCAAAGTGAAATTTTTGTTTGTTATTTTGCCCTGAAAGTTGGCATACCTACCTTTTTTTATGTACTAATTACGAAAAATATAATACCACGAGTCGTGAAACTCATCTGCAAGGTGAATTCAAGGTAAAAAATTGCAAATTTCACGATTTTTCCCGTATTCAGCCCATCAAATTACCTCGAAAAATACTTTCAAACCATCGCGCCAAATTTTTACATTGGACTTTCCGTTGCGGACGGGCCTGGTCGATATATCGACCAGCAAGGAGGGAGGGGACTCCACATAAAAAGTTCATTGAATTTATTTATAATATTCATGTCTAATAAAAGGTCAATTTTAACGTAATTTTCCCCGTCCTTAAAAGGTTAAATTGAAACATACAGGGTGTCCTGATTCAATGCAGGAATCGCTATAGCAATCGTTTCCTTGGAGTGTTCTGAGCACACTTTTACTCTTGACCCCTCCCTTAAAATGGCTCCTTCATTCGCAAAATCGCCGTTGAAGGTTCCTTAGAGGTTCACTCACTTAAGTCTCTGAAGGAGTATGTCCTTACTATTTTTATTATGCACCTCCACACTATTTTTATTCTTCGTAGATTATATATTTAAACAAATAGGTAAATAAGTATTTTGATATTTATTTTAACAAAACAATTTATTTTTTTTATTATTTTTAAGTATAACAATCCAAATCTCCGTCAGGGGCCGTCAGCCGTCAGGTATACAGGGGGGTCACACATGTGCACAGGGGGAATTACATGTAACAGTGTTGTACGTGCCGTATCTGTGCACATGTGCCGTAACTGTGTACACTGGCGGAAGTGCGACCATATCCTCCACGCGGGGGCGGCTGGAAGCAGACTCCCAGTTAGGTCAAGTCTCTACTGGGAGTGCTGACTAATGGTGGTCGGGCGGAGAGAAGGAGACTCTCTTAGAAAAAGCACCCCCCCTAACCCAGGGTGTAACGCGTTTCCGTGCCCATTGGGTCGTTTGCAGCCAGGGGGTTACATCGGGCTGTATTCGTACGGAGCCTTCCTGATACCTGTCCACCTCAGGTCGTAATTTGGACTTACCCATGTAAGGGGCGCTGCATGGGTGGACTTCTCTTCCCCGTTTTCTACCCGAGACCATGAGTAGTGCCTTGTCGCGAAAGTGGTCGTACGAACCAGTTGTTTATGGATTTGAATACTTCTGCCTCGGATAAAACCGAGACAACCAAACCTGCTGCGTCTGCTCGGAAAGAGCCACGCAAGGCTGCTAAAGCCAAGGCACCCGTAAAGGGTACCGCAACTACCCTTTCAGCGGGCAATACCCGCTCTAAGGCTCCATCGGCCAGCGCCGGCCCTGTTGTTCCTAAATCAGGGTCGGGTGCTCCCATTTCGAGGACACAGTCCGCGAAGTCCGGCTTTAAGCCAGGATGTGGCACTGTTGCTCCTCCGTCGCCCGCAAAGAATGCGCAAAGCAGTGCGTCTTCGGCTCCCAAGCCAGGACCTAGCCATGCTAAGGCGCCTCTTAGGACAACTCAGTCCGCTAACCCCCCTCCTAACCCCAAGCGGCGCACTAGGCCCTCTGCGGCGGCCCACCGGGAAAAGCGTGCAGCCTTCAAGCTTTTTCGCAAGCTTGGCACCATCCCGGATTCGGAGCTCTCAGAGAAGGATAAGTCCTCTCTGAGTTGGGCTAGGAAGGTTGTTGCCCTGCATGAGGCAAAATCTAAGGACGCGGCACCGAAAAGGCAACGCTCGCAAGACGAGCAAGAGCCCTCTGCCTCTAAGAGGCCCAAAGCCGGTCCGCCTTCTAGACCCCCTCAACCCATTCGACCCTTCAGCGAGGTAGCGAAGGATCACCTAATCTGGGCAGTCGTAGACCGCAGCAACCCAGACGGTGCCATCTCCCAGGATGACTGGAAATCGGTCCGTATCGAGTTGCTAAAGGTCTATGGGGATATACTGCAAAAGAGCCCCGGACCAGCACCAGTTTGTCGCGATGCCGGCTGGTATCAAGGCCGCATCAAGCTCATTGCCTGCGCAGATCAGCGATCGTCTGATCTGTACAAGCAGGCAATAGCTTCCTTAGGGGAAGTTTGGCCGGGAGCTAGACTCGAGGCTGTTAAAAGGGAGCAAATCCCGAACAGACCTCGATCTAGGACGTGGATCCCAGCGGAGCCATCGAACCCGGAGGATATCCTGAAGCTGATCAGGATGTGCAACTCCAGTCTCCCCACTCATGACTGGAAGGTTGCCCAGGTCAGCGAACCAAAGGGAAAAATGAGACAAGCGGTGGTGATTCTCAATGAGGAATCTTTAGCCCCGCTTGTCGAGTCGAAAGGCGTTATCAGCTACGGTTTCGACTCTATTACTCTGACAGTGTACCGTAAGGACCTTAAGGGTAATAAGGCGGTCATCCCCTTCGAGACCGAGAAAGTAGCTGAGGAAGCCGCCGAGGTAGTAGCTGAGAAAGCCGCCGAAACAGAAACTCCCGTAGTGCCGAAACCTGCGTCACCATCCCCCCTCGACAGCGATGATGATGATAGTATCCCTTCAACTTCAGGGATGCTGGGGGGTCTTCTTCTACATCAGGACGATGAGGAATCTCCTGATGTAGATCTGGAAGATGACCTTCTCCAATCCGATACGGAGGATGCGGAGATGACGGTCATCGAGGTAACCCCCCCTAGCAGCAGCCATGGTGGGAGTGGTGCAGATTAATCTACACCACTCCAGGGCAGCCTCAGCTGCGCTTCTTTTGCGTCTCTCCCAGAAAGGGGAGGACGTCGTTTTAGTCCAGGAGCCTTGGGTTGTTCGGGACCGGATCTGTGGACTTAACATAGCCGGTTATAAGGCGTTCTATGTACTAGGCGCAGGTAAACCCAGGTCCTGTATCCTCGTTCGAAGTAATCTCAACGCCTTTCTCCTTAGTAACTTTAGCGACAAGGACAATGTAGTGGTCATGCTGGATCTTATATCCCAGCCCATATGGCTGATCTCCAGCTATATGGCGCATGACCACGATGAACCTCCTCCGCATCATCTTGTACGCACGACCCTTGAGGAGGCGAACAAACGGAGGATCACGACGATCATCGGCGCTGACGCCAATGCGCACCATACGATCTGGGGAAGTTCGGATATCAACGAGAGAGGTGAGTCTCTTTTGGAATTCATTATGGGTTTTGGCCTTTGGATTTGTAATGTAGGTGATGAACCTACGTTTATCAATTCAGTGAGACGGGAAGTTCTTGACATCACTGTTGTCACTGAACATGCCGCCCACCTGGTTAAAAATTGGAGAGTATCCAATGAACCCTCATTATCTGATCACCGGTATATCGAGTTTACACTTGATATGCGAAAACCGGTCTGTTCTCCTTTTATGAATAGAAAGAGCACTAACTGGGACATATACAATAAGGTCCTAGGTCGTACACTGCCTGAAGGAGGGCCACCCACAATCCAATCCGTGCGTGATTTGGATAATATGGTGGAAACACTTACTAGGGCTTGTAACAAGGCAACTCGGACCTCGTGTCCCACCAGGAGACCTAAAGGGAAACCTAGACCTCCATGGTGGACAAAGGAAATTGTAGCCGCGAGGAAGGAATGCCGCAGAAAATTCAATGAGGCTAAGCGGACCAATGATTGGTCACTATATAGGGCTAGCCTCAAAGAATTCAAAAAATTAGTTAGGACAGCCAAACGATCCTCCTGGGAGAGTTTCTGTAATAGAATAGAGGATGCCTCTGAGGCTACACGATTACGTAAAATCCTCTCGACTTGTCCGGTCACCCCTAGTCTTCTGATGAAAGATAATGGGGAATGGACTTCTTCTTGCCTGGAAACTCTGGAGTTACTGACCGAAACTCACTTTCCGGGCTGCTCTGTGGAGCAGACGACTGAATTGACAGTCGCTACCAGCCCTAACAAACTAGCCCACGGAATTCTTAATAAGAATAAACTGATGTGGGCCATAAATAGCTTTAAGCCGTATAAAGCCCCAGGCTTGGATGGAATCATACCTGCCGAGCTACAGAGGGCTACGGACTTAATCATGCCATGGCTAGAGGCTATCTTCAAAGCCTGCCTGGACTTTACTTATATACCTAAGTCCTGGACTGAAGTCAGGGTTGTTTTCATCCCTAAGGGAGGTAAAACTTCGCATTGCAAACCTAAGGACTTCAGGCCTATTAGTCTTTCTTCTTTTCTCCTTAAAACACTGGAGAGATTGATCGACGTCCATATAAGAGGGTCTATCCACCCGGAAAAATTCTCACCCTCGCAGCATGCCTATACGAAGGGCAAATCTATAGAAACAGCTCTGCATACCCTCGTTGACCGTATAGAGAAGTCCTTGCTGTACAAAGAGTACACGCTCGCGGCCTTCCTGGACATCGAGGGGGCTTTTAACTATGTCAGGCCGGATGCGATTGTAGGGTCCATGAGGGACCTGGGACTGGACGAACCGCTGATTGAGCTGATAAGGCGAATGCTACGCAGCAGGGTTATCAGCTCAGATCTTGGAGCATCTTCCATTAGGAGATTTGTCGACAGGGGTACACCTCAGGGTGGAGTCCTGTCGCCTCTTCTGTGGAATTTGACTCTGAACGGTTTGCTTCGTGATCTCGATCGCTCGGGGTGCTGCGTGGTTGCCTATGCAGATGATATAGTAATCGCGGCCTCAGGAAAGTACCTGAGCACGCTCTCTGAGGTGTTACAAACGGCCCTAATTAAGCTCACATCATGGAGTGAAAAATGTGGCCTAGGAGTTAACCCGAATAAAACGGAACTAGTGCTGTTTACAAGAAAGCACAAGATTCCCTCCTTTACTACACCACTCCTTAACGGAGTGAGTCTAAGGCTTTCAGACCAGGTCAAATACCTAGGTCTCATTATAGACAAGAAACTGAACTGGAGGGCCAACGTTGCTGAGAGAGTACGGAAGGCCACGACGGCCCTATACTCCTGCAGGAACGCGATTGGCAAGAAGTGGGGCCTTGAGCCACGCATCGTTCACTGGCTCTTCGTAGCGGTGATCAGACCGATCCTGTTCTACGGGGTGCTTGTGTGGTGGCCTGCTCTGGACAAGGCTTGCCATCAAAATGCGTTGGGGAGGGTCCAAAGAATGGCTTCGATTCTAATCACCGGAGCCCTGAGGACTACTCCCACCAAGGCCCTGAATGTTATCTTAGACCTCCTCCCAATAGAACTCTTTGGCAAGCAAACCGCAGCCTCCACAGCCGCTAGGCTTAACTCAACACACCCATGGACAAGAGTGGACTATGGGCACTCCAGAATCCTTAATACTCGTGTCCCTGGGTTGGATTACATAGTTCCAAAACCCTGCTTCGATAAGAAATTCGAATCACTCATACCGACTAGGCATGAATGGGGTGAGGACCTGCTTAATCGTATAAACTCGATAAAGATTTATACCGATGGCTCTAAGATGGAAGGCAAAACTGGTGGCGGAATTTACTCCGAACACCTAGGCCTTGAAACGTCGTTTCGGTTGCCAGACCACTGCAGCGTCTTCCAAGCTGAGGTTATGGCTATCACTGAGGCCCTACAATGGCTGCGAAGGAATATGTCAAGCTCTGAGGACATTTCCATCTTTACGGACAGCCAGGCCGCAATCAAGTCCCTCACGGGCGTCTTTACGACCTCAAAGGTAGTAGCAGACTGCCGCTCTCTGCTAAACGAAGTAGCAGAGAGGGTCAAGATTATTATTATATGGGTACCGGGACATAATGACATCCCGGGCAATACTAGGGCGGATGAGCTCGCCAGAAAGGGCACAACCCTACCGGAGGAGGATATCATCCGGGATATAGGGGCACCGCTCGCCTATCGTAAGAAGGAGATCTCGCAAGTGTATGCGAGCATCGCAAAGAATAGGTGGAGGAGAGAATGCACATGTGCGACCACCAAACTTATCTGGCCAACTTTCGACCGAAATAGGTCAAAGAGCCTTATTTCACTCAAAAGAGTGTCCATTAGCAACGTTATAGCTGCGATAACTGGGCATTGTCTTATAGGCAGACATGCCAGAAGGCTAGGCGTTTCGGCAAATGACTTCTGCAGAAGTTGCCAGAATGAGGAGGAAGAGGAAAGTATCAGCCACCTCCTCTGTCACTGCCCAGCGCTTGCGCGACATAGGTACCAGCACCTGGGCGCCACCTTCTTTGATGACCTGTCAGACCTGAGTGTGAAGAACGTCAGGGACATTGAACGTTTCATCAAAGTCTCGAAGTGGTTCGACGGCTAGTTAAATCGGGGTCGTCCCGTGTGGTATCACAATGGGCCTTATGTTGGCCTAAGTGTGCCTCTTCCTGAGGCAGCCACAATAACCTAACCTAACCTAACCTAATCCAAATCTCGGGGCGACTAAAAAATGACTGACTCTTCATTCTCTTTTATTTTTTAATTACAAAAGTCTAAGGCAACTCGATTGAATTCAAAATATGCAACGCCTGCTTACATGCACCTCCACACTACTTCCCCCCCCAGTTAACAGGGTTAATGACAAAAAAAAAAATCATAGTGAAAGAGATATTATTTCGATAACATCTAAGTTTCATCTAGATATGAGTCTGGGAAAAGGTGGAATTGGCGAGTAAGCAGGTGAGGATCCGAATAGGTTGCTAGAAAAGTAAAAATTAAATTGAAATACTTGGAGAAGGTCTTTTTGTTAAATAGTGATTGACTAATAATTGCGTAACGTGCGATAATGTATGGAGGAGAAGAGTCATCAGAAAAATGTAGATGTAATTTGTTTACTTAAATGAATGAAGAAAATTTAAAGGAATTTGCTGTGGGTAATCTTGGTGCTGGGAAACTTATTGCCTCTTTCCCTCTGCCACGTGGTTGGATTATCATGTTGTGTTTATTCTTCCTGTTGTTAGCGTCGTTGTTGCTGTAAAGTTGATGTTGATAGGGGTTGAATGAACTGGTGTTGGTCCGTGTTTCCAGGATAATAGGACTTGACGATTTCAGGATAATAGGACTTGACGATTCCAGAATAATAGGACTTGACGATTTCAGTATAATAGGACTTGACGATTTCAGGATAATAAAACTTGATGCTGATTTTGTGCGTCCATCGGAGTCCATTTTTAATTGTATAAAGAAGGCTTGCATGCGCCTGTCGGGGTCACCAGTGAAGGAGTATGTCCTTACTATTTTTATTATGCACCTCCACACTATTTTTTTTAGGTACCATATGAAGTGGAGAGGACCAGCAGCTGTTGGACGGTCTACAAATTCCTTGTTTTAATAGAAATTCAAATTCTTTCTTTGCTGCTTGTAATTTCTCTGGAGAAAGACGTCGGACTTTTGAAACAATAGGCGGACCTGTAACCTTAATTTGGTGGTTTATGTGATGCTTTACTGGTTTAATGAATCCGGAATCTATTGTAATGCTTTGGAATTTTTGAATTACAAAAGTCTAAGGCAACTCGATTGAATTCAAAATATGCAACGCCTGCTTACATGCACCTCCACATCTCTATAGGTCCTTGTAAGGATGTCGCAGGACATCAAGCAAAGACTCATTCAAAAGACGAGGAAGTACCTTTCCAACGATACCCCACTTGTTAGAATACGTCCAAACATGTAAAAGCCAGTGGGTCTCAAGGTCAAAAGTTATCGACACTTCCATTTTTTTTTTCATTATGTCTTCTCTGTCTTTTACATGTTTCGACTTATGGTGCTTTCCTGCTCTTTTGAATGAGCCCTTGGTCGATGTCTTGCGATGGCTTTACAAGGACCTATAGAAACTTAAGTGAGTGAACCTCTAAAAAACCTGCGATGAAACGAAGAAATGTTGACTTGGGGTCAATATTGTTGTGCACGCAAACATCTTGCTGGTCGCTTGTACTTCTTGACATATTTATTTATAAAATTTCAAAAAGATATTTTTCCGCTATGATTTCTAATATTACCACGCGCAAAGTATGGAAAATCCTTAAATTAAAGATGTTTCGATCTTTCTTCTATAAATAATTTCGTAAAATTACCGAAAATAAGAAAATTTTTAATTTCTTCAATCTGTCATTTCACAAGCCAAACGCGTGTTTGTCATCGTCTACAAATCGAAAAAGATGTTTTTCTTTGCCTTGTTAATTTCAAACATTCTTTTAGATTTTTTATAATTCAAAAGTGGAAAAATATTCAATTTGGATATTTGTACAGTTTGCACCAAAATTTTCAGGGCATATTAAAATATTCGCGATGGAAAATGTAATTTTTCGAAACAATCTATCTAAAATCTTGAGAAATACAAACAACCGACCACATTTTTTTCTGCATATTCGTCACTTTTAATCCCAAAAAAAGTTCTAACAAAGTTTAATAAAAACTAGTGAGGAGATCTCAAACTCAATCCGTCCCAAAAATTCTGGTAATTTGATGCATTTTTCCTTTTAAGAATATTTATAATATGACCTCTTTTATCTTAGTTTACATTTAAGGTTTATTGGTCATTATCTTTTGACATTTAAGGATAATTGATAACACTGGTCGACAAAATTTAATATTTAATTTTTCCAACAACAAGTCATATATCATTTTTATAGGATTTTTCCGTAGATTACGAATATGTAAACAAAAATATTCTATCACATCAACTTTTTGAAAAATTAGGGTTGAAAAATACAAAATATCGTATTTCGGCCATTGTTAAAAATTCATTACAAAATAACGGAACGTGGAAAAAGCTCGTAACATGACTCAAAAGAGTGCGTGAATCCTTATCGATATATATAAAATAGCACTAATCTATAGCACTTATAAAGCGTCTTCGGGAATAAGATTTTCATGAGCGTGCGCAAGCAGTGATCTTCATTCATTTATCTATTGTATGAAGTAAGCGGCTTATGGAGAAAAGTCAATTCCACGGAATATTTCGAAAAGTATTATAGCCTCTCGTTTTTTAATATAAGAAGTAAAGGTTCATGCTTTTATTTGAGCTACTTTACAAGCTCCTACAAGAATTCGTTATTTTTTAATTAATTTGCAAAAATGGCCAAAATACCGTCTTTTGTACTTTTCAAACCTATTTTTTTCAAAAACGAGACGTGATAGGACATTTTCGTTTGCGAATTCGTAATCTACGAAAAATTCCTAAAAAAATGATATAACACTTATTCTACGGCAAAATTGGTGTCGACCAGTGTAATTATCGTTTAGGTTCTTTCTTTCTCTCTACGAGTCTAGGTTGTTATTCTCCGCGAATGGGTTAAGAACTTTCACTTGCTGTATTGGATGTACCGAATTTAAATTCAAAATTTTACCAATGATTCCATTTTGGGTAGGGTACTTGTGAAACATTCCTTAATGCAAGCAAAAATAAATGATAATTGAAAATATGGGAAATATGTCAATATACTAGATTTTTTTAGTCAATATGAGTATCAATAAAGGTTGCAGGTTTAAGCGCAACTAAAGAGGACAAGAGGATTTAGTGGGAAATAACATATCTATAGATATTATTTTATTCTCACCTTGCACAATTAAAGCTCCTAATGCAGCTGCTTCTCCAGTGGAGCAATATAGTCTTCCATGTCTTAGATCTCTTTTAAGTTGTTGGTACAGCATGAGCCGACCATTTCCAGTCAGACGAAACGGGTCAGCTGGGTAAAATTTGACACGAAATGAGAATAAAATTGGATCGACGTCTAGAAATATAGAATTCAATCTTAGTTACCAATTATTTATTTTATTTACTATTACCTTTCACTTGTTTTATAATTGATTTGGCTAAATCTAACCAGTGCTAGAGAATAGAAAAAAGAATGTTTTCAGTTCGAGTTTAAACTTACTAAGTACTATTTACTCTTTGCTTTCCTGCGTCGACATATCGCAGTCCAAAGTAGTCTTTTTCCTTAATTCCTAACTGTTCGCAAATATATTCCAAAAGAAAGTTTCCTTTGTGATTTGGCTGAAGGGAAAAGATTTTTCTCTTACATAAAGTTTAAATCATAAAGTCATAAATCATTTGTTAAACTGCATAATAATTGCATTTTTTTTTTTTTTATTGTATTCTCAAAATTTGTATATATGTACGATTGATAAAATAGAACGATCATGGAGAGGGAACATCGTTTGATTTGTGTGAATTTTAAATTCCGACATGGAATTGCATTCTCAATATGTTTTCTCTAATTTGCTTACTCGCCAAATTTTCCTCCATTATTTACAATAGCTATATAAGAAAAGTTTTGTTATAAATACATTTATTAATATTTAGTGAACATTCCCTTTACATTTTTCAAGGATTTTATCCTACGTGACCTGGGTGACCAAATCGGCATCATTTTCCCAAACTTCCTTCATGGCTGCAATCAATTCTGATTTGGTCCGCGGGCATTTTTCTGCCACTTTCTGTTTAAAAATAGTCCAGATATTTTCGATAGGGTTAATACCTGGGCTATTCACTGGCCAGTCAAGGATTTGGATGTTGTTAGTCCTTAGAAACTCCGTAACTCTCTTCGCTGTATGGCAGGCAAGGGGCTTTACCGTGCATGAAAATTCCTTTTCCGTTAAATTTCTCGTTCATGGTTGGGATCACCTGTGTCTGAAGGACTGTTAAGGGGGTAACCCACTGTTGAAACCCAAAAAATGGAACTTCTTTTAAAAAATCGATAAAAAAAAAATATCAGAGATATCTTTTTGATTTTTTCCACACTTCTTAACAGAGGACTAAAGTTTATATTGTGATTATAAAAAAAAATTTTGAACAAAATAGCGGCCGTCACGCAGTCCAAAAAAAAAAAAATACAAATTGCGCCTCCTGGCCAAAGTATGCACCTGCAAATATATACCAAAGAAAAATCCTTCAATATTTGTTATAAAGGATAGAAATAACCTATTGTTGCAGCAAAAAAAAGAAATCTGGTGATTTAGTGCACGTTCGAACATTGATGTATCGATTTTCGTTATGTTTTAACACGAAAAAGTTGATCCTAAATCAACAAAATTTGTTTTTTTACTCTAATAATAGGTTATTTCTATAGTTAAGTACTTAATAAAGGTGTATGCAAAATTTGAAGTAAATCGGCCCAATAGTTTTTTCACAATTTTACGACGCGCACCGAAAAAGAGCGTTTTGAGAAAAACGCATTTAAAGTTTTCTTAAAGAAATTTTGTGACATAAATAAAAAAATTTTAAACTAATCCTTAATCAGCGAATCCCAGGTGATAGTGGGTACCTTCTAATTATAATAGTATAAGGAACTATGTATTAGGGTATTATGTAATATACATTTAGAAAGTATTATAATAGGTAATACACGCGGCAGCTGTTTGAGCGGCTACAAGGCCGCGCACGATCCGAAATCGTAATTGAACGGAGGAGGACTGTGAGAGCTGTAGAAAGAACAATTATTTAGATATCGATTTGAAATCTTACACACATATTCTTGAAGTGCTAATCTATCGAAATATATAAAAAGAAAAAAATCGAAATTTTTTTTTTCAACAGTGGGTTACTCCCTTAAATACTGATCCGCGTTCATTACCCGGTCAACGACATAGAGTGGGAAGAGTCCTTTGGCCGATATTGCTGACCAAATCATGACCCTTACTGGCTGTTTGAGCTGCTGTTGGACACAAGAAGATAAATACTCCTCTCCTTTCGATCGGCGAAGAGTCCTGGACATTGGTAGTGTCAAACTCAACGTCATGCATGGTACCCCTTACAGACTTACTGTTTAGGGTTCGGTCCTCTTTAGCTTTCCGCAGCAAATATTGATCCTGGCTGCCTGTTGTTTTCCGGCTTCGACCGCATTTTCCTTTTCTTTTAAGACTTGTGGACAACTGAGCAGCTCTATTTTTTGCGAACTTACTAACAAATGATCGACTGACTCCAACTTTCTGAGCTATTTATCCATGCGAATATTGCCCTACTTCCAAAAACGTCGAAATTTTCGCTTTAGTCACTTTACTGATATCCTTTGCTTTACCCATATTAAATTTTACAAAATTGAAAAAACCACTGTCAAGTTCACTGTTCAAAGTCTCAAATGAGATTGAAAATCATCGATTAGATGGTAGTCCTTAAATACCGCACAGGAACCAAAAATTAAAAGCACTTTGTAACTGAAACTAATTTGCAAAACAATAAAAAATCTAATCTGTTACTTTCCCGAAAAAGGCCATTCAAGTAATAATTGCTCCCGAAAAGGGGTATTTCCAAAAATATGACATTTTAATTGCATTATTTCTTTGTATTTCAGGTAACTTTTGCAAACAATATGCCAATTTAGAAAAAGGATGCAGCTGTAGTTTTGTTAACTACATTATTAAGTTTTTTTTTAAGAGGTGATAATAATTTAGCCACATCTAATATATATGATGCGACATTTTTTATTTCCTTCAAGTATCACCTCTTTCTTTGATTTTGAAAAATGATTTGTCGTAAAGTGGGTTTTATTTCACTAGATCTAGTCCCATCATATGGATGGGTGTTCTTTAAAAATTTTGTTGTTTTTGATACATGGAACAGCGAAAACATCTGCTTTTTTGTTGAAGATCTTGTTAATATGTTGTGTTTGTTTTTATATTTAAACAAAGAAGCCATTTCGATGCCTAATCAATTAGAGGCTTTATTGAATTAAAGAGATTTGCAGCTTTAATATTTAAAATTTTATTTATTTATTTACTTTTTAAAAGTTCTTATGCAGCTTATGAATTCGCAAACGAAAATGTCCTATAATGTCACATTTTTGAAAAAAGTGGATTTGAAAAGTACAAAAAACCGATTTTTGGCCATTTTTGTAAATTAATTAAAAAATAACGAATTGTTGTAGGAGCTTGTAAAGTAGTTCAAATAAAAGCATGAACCTTTACTTATTATATTAAATATGAAAGGCTTTAATACTTTCAGAAATATTCCGTGGAATTTACTTTTTTCCATAAGTCGATTACTTCATACAATAGATAGTGAATGAAGTTCACAAGATGCTTCGTAAGCGCTAGAGATAAGTATTGAGAATATATGAAGCTTACTCTTTGCAGGATGTAACAACACCATCAAAAAATTTGTACATAAGCAAATATTGCAGATATTGCAAGAAGATCAAAAGAACGCCGCACATTATCAATGGAAAAAATCATTCGGTTAAATTGGCTAAATCATCAGTAAAATGTGCTCACAGTCGCACTCCATCTTGTAGGGTCCGTTTTCAAGCTACAGGCCAAGAACTGATCGGTGCCTATGTTGGCCTAAACAACACATCCACCCCTCTTAAGGAGCACCATTGAATGAAAGGTAAATTGCGGTTTACCATTTATGACATATTAAAAAAAAAACTACGCACTAGATTTCGTTCAAACCAATTTTCGGTGGAAGTTTGCATGGTAATGTACATCATATATTTTTTTTAGTTTTATCATTCTCTTATTTTAGAAGTTACAGGGGGGGACATACATTTGACCACTTTGGAAGTGTCTCTCGCACAAACTATTCAGTTTAGAAAAAAATGATATTAGAAACCTCAATATCATTTTTGAAGACCTATCCATAGATACCCCACACGTATGGGTTTGATGAAAAAAATTTTTTGAGTTTCAGTTCTAAGTATGGGGAACCCCCAAAATTTATTGTTTTTTTTTTCTATTTTGGTGTGAAAATCGTAATGCGGTTCACAGAATACATCTACTTACCAAGTTTCAACAGTATAGTTCTTATAGTTTCGGAAAAAAGTGGCTGTGACATACGGACGGACAGACAGACAGACATGACTAATCCATAAGGGTTCCGTTTTTTGCCATTTGGCTACGGAACCCTAATAACATACTAAAATTTCAAGTGCATATCTCAAATAGTTTTTGAGTTACAGCCATCTGAAGAGCAGCCGTATAGAGGTATTGTGAAATGTATGTATGAATTAAACTTTAAACGCTTTTTTCCCGAAACTACTTTTTTCAAATTTGCTGCAGCTGTAACTCGAAGACAAATCATCGGATCGATTTGATTCTTACTGTAGCTTCTTTTATACATGTTTCTCCATGGCATAAACCTTCAGTTTTCCGTATCGAATAAAATATGTAATTTTGGCAGGCCAAACATCATCAAATTTTCGCGCGAAATTTGAATTTTTTTTAAAATTCCGCCATTTTTTTAAATTTAAATTTTTTTTTTCGATTGAGGTTAATGACACGGGAAACACCTTCTGGTTTAATAAACTTTTTGGTTTTTTTGATTCCACGCACTGTGAAGGCCGCTATCACTGCAGCAGTGGGGGGACTTTCTTTTTTGAGCCTTGGCAAATTACGAATAACTCTCTGAATTTTCAATTTTTTGGTCCAAAAATTGTATCATGTATTTACTATATATCCACAAATATGTCCTTAAAATATTAAAACATTCCATGTAGTAGTTGTCTTTAAAAAAATTCCCAAAAATTACCTTTTTTTCAGGCGGCCACACTAGTGGTGCCCCTTAAAAGGATAATGACTGCTCTTTTCGATAAGTAAAAAGCTCAATACATACTTAAACGGGTATCCTCTATTGATTAATGCTATCGTTTACATTCAGTTCTGACCGGAAGTAGGGTATTCGAACCGGAAGCTTATTTTTACAACTAGAATATGCTTAATTTTTTCATAACATTTGATTCTATGTTGAAAAATACTTAATTTTTGTTTGAAACATTATTTAATAAAATGCAATTTTTGACCTCTGATTGGCGAATAACTTGCCCAAACTGGAAGTAGTTTTTTTAATAACTTTGAATTTGCGCGTTGTAACTTTGAATTCAGATTTTAGGTTGAAAAATATTTAAGTTTGTTCCGAATTTCGTTAACATATCATAAAATATCTTTTACTGTATATTGAGCAGTCGGCTTATCGAAAAGAACATTAATTATCATTTTAAGAGGGGTAGACGTGTGGTTTGGGACAATATAGAAACCGACAAGGTTTTGGCCTGAAGCTTGAAAACGAGCTCTACAAGAGTGGGTGCGACCGTGAGCACTTTTGTTCAGGATCATCCAGAGCCGTCGCGTTGTGTACGGGGGCCTGGAGCCATTTTGGAATTCGGGGCCTATGTAAGGGCAGCGATTGTTGCAAAATGTGTATTAGATCAATCAATAAATTATTATTATTAAGATTTTATTATTATAAAAGACGTTTCTAAGCCCAAATCATAAATTTTATTTAAAATTTCTAAAGCAGAAGAAGTCGTTCTTGGTTCGTTTGGAGAAATTAAATTTTTATTTTTCGAAAGTAAAAGTATTTCTTGTGTTAGCAGATCTTCTTTGATGTTCACTGGATATCGAGTTTGCAGTATTTCAGCTGTCTGTAAGGCATGTAGCGATTTGGGGGCCTATGCGACCCTGGGGCCTGGGGCTGAGAAACCCAGCCCCCCCCCCCCCCCCCTCCCTCGCGACGACTCTGGGATCATCTGAGTCACCTTTTTCTGAAGATTCAGCCAATTGAACCGAATGTTTTTTTTTCCATTGGTTATGCCCTTTAAAGTTCTATCGGGCTCAAAACAACACCCCTTTTGTCATGAAATAAGAGTATTGTTAGTAATTCGGGACAAAACTACGGGACTACAGATGAAGCTAACGGTTAAAGTTTAATGATGGGTAATTCTGATTTATTATTTTTACATGGTCTAAAGTAGTGAGAAGAATCATCTACAGTAATTAATAACTTTATTTTGGGAAAATTACTTCTTCGAAAGTAAAAATTCATACTTCTCCTTCTCTTTGTATAAATATCACCTATTGAAAGTTGCGATATTTGAATAAAAATAGTCTTATTGAGTCCTACTGAATAAAAATAGTCTTCTTGAGTCCTACGCACAATTCTTGTTCGGCTTTCTTATGCATAACAAATCAAGTACCTGAGAGTTCTATAAATAATTATTAGTCACTGTTTCGCAGTTTGATCATCGGCCTACAAAACAAAAGCTAGAATCCGTCCGTATTCACCCAAGGGGCTCTAAATTGCACGCCCAAGCGTTTAGCTGGGACTCCAGGAATATATAGCTGGAAAATGTTTTACTGGCAGCCTTGACCTATCAGCGTAATTGCATTAAACGACCGACTTTGACTCAAGAGGGATCAGCCCTACCCTATGCACTGGTGAGCCTTTTGAAGACAGTTGCAGCGGGAAGGGCGGTAGAATTATTTTTGCACAAAACCTGTTCCGGTGAAAGTATATTTGCTCAACAATAAATCGTTGACGTCTCTTGCATATACATGTCAGGAGGAAGTTGTCTTTACCGCGGAGGTTCTACTTAAGTCCTTCAGAATAAACCGAAGCAAATTGATTTTTTTGCCTAAAATTCGATCAAACGTTTTATTCGCACCTACGCGAAGCCACGAACATTTAATTGAATTACAATTTTTTGAGATTCACCTGAAATTCACACTCAAGCACGTCGGAATCCTCCAATAGACGAACTGTACACTTGTACACAATAATGCTATCATTTCTGCGGTTAAACATTATCACTACACCTAATTGGTTGCTTACACAAATGTTACATATTATATTACTGTAATAAGGGTTTTAAAGCTTATTTCGATTGGAATTTTGTTAAAAAAGTTATATGGTCGTAAAATAAGTGAAACACAGTCCAGCCAGTTGTGTCCCGTCAAATGTCAAGCAGGCATATATTTAGGCGCATTTCATGTTGGCTGCTCTGCGCAATTGATGGAGCGTGCCTTGTTTAACATTTGACAAATGTCTCAGCTAAACTTTCTTGCACAACGAGGTTGCACACCAATAGAGGCTTTTTTGAAAACAGTATGACATTATTGCAATAGTTGCGATTTGTTCATACTTCCAGTTCCTTCCCCTACCTGAGCCCTAGGAGAAAAACTGCCACCACAGCCTAGGCGTCTTATTATTTAATTATAATACCAATTGTCATTAATTTTTGTGGCATGTGTCTATAACGTTCTAACTACCGACCAGTGGCGTGGGGTCCATATAACACGATTCCTACCGGCTTCCCTTTTGGGAACTCATCCTATTCCCGTAAATTTAAAACTTGTTCTATGCCTGTAAAATTCCTGGAAAGCGCTCCCAAAATTCATCTCGTAAAGAAAACATGGCAAAACAAGTGTTACAACCAAAAACAACCATAATCTGTTGTTGCACTACGATGGAACCTTCCCTCGCACCGTAGCAGGTTCTATCAAGGGGTTGCATCGGGTATGAAGCGCTCGCTCGCTGCTTCTGTAAGCCGGTCATTTTACGGCTTACTCAAGCCCACACTTTTCTCCACGAGTAACAAAGAAATCGTGTGTGATATCCTTTGCTCACTAAAAGCAAATCCTATAAGCAAATAACACGATAGAAACCGGCTTCTCGGTTGTTTTCGTTTTGCATAAGTTGAAACTCGGGTCACTTCGGCGGGTGGTTGTTTATTTGTTAGAATGTCAGCTGATTCGTGTCTTCTCTATGAACGGGTGTGAGTGTAGTGGTGCTCTCTTATTATCCCTATAACACGGTAGAAAGCGGCTTCTCGGGTGAGTGGGGTTGGTTGGGGTGGGTTTGGTTATTAATTTTTTTTTTTTCATAAACAATATTCAGCTGACTGTAAATTTCTTTGATACTGAAGGGGCTGTGAATTGTAGGAGTGAATGCTCCCTTATTTCACAAGAACACGGCAGAAGTCGTCTTCTCGGAAGGGAGGGGTGTTGTGGTTTTGTTTATTATATTTTAATAAAAAAATTGTTAACTTGTGTCTCTTTTTGCCTTGGTGCTCAACGGATTGTGACTTATGAGTGTGGTGTGGTGCTACTTTATTACCTCTCGATAACACGATAGAATCCGGCTTCTCGGGTTTTTTCGTTAGGTTCGGCTATTCGGATGACGATTATTTATTTGTTTCAATTTGTCAGTTGAAGGATTTGTCGTGCATGTTTGATTTAAAGTGAAGTGTAATTGTACTTTAATATATAGAATTTAATTGTGAAAAGCTGGTGAGAATTTTGTAAGGTTTGAATTTTGTATAGAAAAACACCTTCTTTTACAAATTAGAAATCAGTCTAATTTTAACAATGATGTTTTGGTCGAATTTATAAAAAAAAATCGTAGATTAGTTTGATTGCACGATACACGCGACTATAACGGTTTTTTTCAAAGCCACTTACATATATTATTCTTGAAGTTCATTTAAGTATGATAGAAGTGGCCGACTAAATTCGACAAGAATACACGCAGTCACTGTTGAACACATTTTGTAATATCTGACTTCATTTGGTAAGTTTTTTTTCGCTATTAAGTTTCTGATTTTTGCACCGGCTTACCTTCTCAAAAATTTCACCCCACGCCACTGCTACCGACTAAACCGACACACATAAGTTACATAGGATAAATAACATAACGAATCTGTTTGCGATTTAGTACAAACAATTTTATAAACTTATAACGAATACCCGTCACATGTTCGTGACGCTGGGCTCAGGAAAGAAAATCGGGTCGTGACATATCACGCTGAGCCTGAACCATGATTAAATGAAAAAATTTCTGATTGCAATTTTTCTTTCTGATTTTAAATATACAATACAAATGAATCATTTTGAGATAAAAATGAAAATATTCTGTGGAGAGCTTTTTTAAAAAATTGACTTTTCATCTTTCTCCAAAATCACAATATCACCAATTTGAAATACAAGGCCTTGCGAGATATTTCCTGATCTGAGAAAAGAAGGAATAAAACGGGACTTGGTATATAAGACCATAAAACGATTCAAAGAAACCGCGTCTGTAGAAAACCGTAAGAAAAGTGAACGTTCACGCACTGTACTTACTAAGCAACGCATTAAAGTTGTAGTAAAGCAAATTCGAAGAAAAAAATGTTCGGGAAGAAAACTCGCTGGAAAATTAGGAATCGGAAAGTCTTCGGCACATTTGATACTCACCCAAAATCTTGGATTAAAGGCTTATAAAAAAAATAAAAAATTCATGGAGTTTCGACATCATCCAAAGAAAAAAGAGCTACAAGAATTTCCAATATTATTGCTTGGCACGCTAGAGAAGAGTTTGTGTTTTCGTATGAAAAACACTTTGTTTTGCAGCAACCGCACAACCTTCAAAATGATCACGTGTGGTCAGTAAAAATTCAAGACATTCCAGAAAACAAGCATTATCTGTCTAGGTATCAAAATGCTTCATCTATTATTGTTTGAGGAGTTTTTGTGAAAGGGGTAAGCTCCCTCTGGTTTTTATTGAAAACTGTGTCAAGGTCAACGCTGAATACTACCAGAAGAAGGTTCTTCAAGCCGTGTTGCTTCCAGGCTCCAAAGAATTGTTTGGAGACGACTACTATTGTTTTCAGTAAGACGGAGCACCTCCATATACCGCAAATTCAGTTCAGAAGTGGTGTACTCAAAATTTAGTCGACTTTTTGCCTAGTAGTCCTGATTTTAATCTCTTGTATTTGTTTTGCCTTGTTCAGTTATTTAGAGCATTTCAAGCGGGCAATTATTAAAATTTGGGACGAAATATCTATGCCAATAATCCGTGACACTTGTAACTCTTTTGAAAAGAGATTATTATTAGTAAAAAAAGCAAAAGGAGGTATAATCAAAAAACATTTATTGTGAAATGTTCCTAATATACACTATATTAAATTCCATTAAAAATATTTAATAAAATTTAACTACGTGTTCCGTGTATGTATGTTATCATGTTCGTTTATTTATTTCTATTAAAAATTAAATATTTACCGCAATACTTTTCAGATTAATTATTAATGATACTTGTATTTCAAATTGGCGAAATTGTGATTTTGGAGAAAGATTAAAAATCAATTTTTTAAAAAAGCCCTTCACAGAATATTTTCATTTTTATCTCAAAATGTTTCATTTGTATTGTATAATTAAAATCAGAAAGAAAAATTGCAATCAGAGATTTTTTCATTCAATCATGGTTCAGGCTCAGCGTGATATATGTGATGCTGGTAGCGAAAGAGTTAAATGGAAATTATCATTTGAATTGAAAAGGAAATACCCATTTCCCATATATGTAAGACTGGACTTGAAATGTTTTCTATTGCGCTCATTCATAAAATATGGTAGAATAAATAATATAAATATTTGAATTGAAAAGGAAATTCCCATTTCCCATATAATACTGGACTTGAAATATTTTCTATTGCGCTCATTCATAAAATATGGTAGAGTATTAGTTACCGAAAATTTACCGTTATGACGCAAAGTTTTTTTTAAATTTCACTTGTTGCAACGTGCTTTTTAAAAATATCTTGATATGGTAGGCTCGAAATTGCCGGAAATTCCTGTCATACCAATACGCTGCACAGTATTAATTATGTATTATATTATGTACTGAAAAAATGCAACAAATCTAGTAAATTTATTTGGAGCAAATATTTTGACAAAACTATTTCTATTACATTAGTGTCCTAAACTTATGCCCTGGCTAGACAGACAGCGCACTAAATTAATAATTAGTTAATAACTTATTTACCACTAATTATTAATTAGTGAAGTGGTGACAGACAGCCATTTCTTAATCACCAGATGGCTATCGGTATTACTTCCACAATTTGAGAAAAGAAGAAAGGTTTTCATCCCGACGGCACAGTCAATATTATTATAAACATGTGGAGATGGCTCTCACGGAAAATTTACGCCCTAGGAAGGCAATTCAGCTCTAAAAACGACCTGAAAAGGGCACTACAAGGTGCATGGAAAGAAAATCTATCAGATTTAAGGGGGTATTCTCATGTGACAACTTTGGAAAATCGATTTTTTTTTTCATATTTCGATAGTAAAACCTATCGAAAATATGCTGTGAAAAATTCAGACCGAAATTCCTAGTATTACATAAGTTACAACTCATAGTCGCCTACGCGCCGTAAACAACTTGTTCTGCTTGTCAGTGTCCTAACAAAAAAACTATTCACCCGATTGCTTTGAAATTTATATATGTTCTTCTACACATTAATAGTTATCGTCCGTACCAGAATTGTTTATTTTCGAATATATTTTCTTATATTTTTTAAACGATTTTTAACAAAAAAAACCACGATTTTCGTAACTTTTTTTTCTACAGTCCGCCATTTTGTTTTTCAATGAAATTGATTAATTCTGGTAGGGACGATAGCGACAGACCTACTGAACAATAATCCATTCGATTTTTTTTATTTCGGACAACATGAACAGCCGCTATCACACTGACCAGTGACCTGCTTTTTTTTTGGTGTCCAATTTAATTAAAAAAAAAATATATAAAAAATGCAAAAAAAGAAACAAAAAAAAATATTTTTATACAGTTTAAGATATAAATAAAAACATATAAAAAAATTAAAGTGATTGAATTTTATTGTCTTATAAAAAAAAATTCCCTAAAAATAGGTAAAATTTATGCGTTTACATGAGAATAACCCCTTAATACACCGTTTGTATGATTCAATTGAAAATAGGTTTTTTGAGATTGTAAGAATTAATGAAGGACATACCAGTTACAAAATCTTTTTTATCGGCTTTGTCAAAATTACAATTTCTTAGTTAACACTAGGCCTCTTAGCGTCTGCCTTATTGAATCTTTTGTGACGTCATGTACTTAGTAAAATTTCTTGAAGACAATAACTCTAATGATACCAAAATAACCAAAATCTCCGAAGCTGTTTCGGTTTTTGGAGGGTGCAAAAAATAAACATATATGTATACTTAATAATTTCGATAACCCTCCTTTTGTAATAAGGTAAAAACTGTTATTTGTGGGATTTAAGGGTTGAATTTAAATAAAAAATAGGAATCTTATTGTTCAAATTGAATTTTATTACACTTTTATCAGCATCAGTAAAGATATAAATTTAATTGAGTTCGTGCTAAGTTAGATGCTATTAGAAAAGAAAAGGAAATATTATTTATAAGAATCCTATTAAAAACAATTTTGGCTATTGTTGTGCAAATGGATTGTTTCACCTTCGCATATGTATGTACAAAAGAAATAAATAACGATAGGATTGCTTATGAAATTAAATAATTTTTCTAAGTATGTAGCTAAATACATACATATATTGTTAATATACCTTCAATTCATATCTCTACTATATGTGATACCTATAGCTTATCGCAGTCATATCGCACACCAATCAGACTTCGAATTTTATCTTCAATAATCGAAATATCAAGAATATCTTTTGGAGTGACAATATCACAATAAAGTTTTCCAGATCGAATGCATTTCAGCACTTCGTCTGCTTCATAATGCAGTCCTTCGCTGTTGATAAAATTCATTTCATCCTTGCATTTTTCTAATGGCCACGTTTGTACGTTTCCATCTAGTTCAACAATTGATGTTGGACACCAGTACATTGGAACCTTATTAATTTATGATAATTAGATTATTAGGAATTTGGATTATACTTTTTTTACTTACACAAAGAGTTCCTTTAGTTGTTACCACCACGGCTTGGTTGTCATACTCATCCATTCCTGAGCAAATAATTTTTGCTATACGCCCTCCTGAAAAACCAATTTCAGCTGCGAAGAAGACATCAACATCAGCACTATTTTTCTTTCCTGTAGCTTTTACTGATTTTGCCTCATCTTGAAAACAAAATAAAACGAACTGGATGGCGTACACTCCAATGTCTAAAAGCACTCCTCCTCCCATTTCCTTCTTCACTACACGATCCACATTCTCTCCTCTAAAACCATGTTTAATATATATCTCGCGGACTTCTCCCAAGCTTCCATTTTGAATTAGTTCCCTAAGGTGGCGATAAGCCGGAAAAAATCGCGACCATAGGCCTTCCATGATGAAGAGATTTTTTGCTTTTGCTATATCTAGTAACTGTTTCGTTTGCCACGAGTTCATGCAAAACGGCTTCTCACATAGGATATGTTTTTCATGTTTTAACATCAAGAGACACACGTCATAGTGAAACGGATTAAGAACTGTGATGTATACGATTTCCACCGCATCATCTCTTGCAAGGTCTTCATAATTCCCATAATACTTTGAAATACCGTAGGTATCTGCGAACTCCTTACTTCTTTCTATGCTGCGACTGGCAATTCCAACAATTTCGTGCTGCTCTTTCTTTGGACTGCATTTCAACGATCTCACAAAATCGTTTGAGATCTTACCAACTCCAATAATGCCCCAACGCAGCGCCATTACACGTATGATTTTAGTTAGTTGCTTTGCACAAGAGCAATTTACTTATAACACTAAGTGCCTCTTTTTGTTTGCCAAAATCTAATCACTTACTGGGAATAATCAATTTAATTTTTATTTGGTGGAAAAAACGACATTATTTATAAACACTGGCGATTATAACACTGATAACGAACATATATACAATTCAAAATTATCAAATTGCTCAACAGTTTTTTGTATATTATCATAAGATAAGGGATCAACGCTAGAGCTTGAACTTTGATAGTGATAACTCTTTATTTATTGTCATAACACATATTTTGTGCTTCTTTCTGATTCATTTTATTTTGATCAACATAAATCATGCATAGATCAAGCAATATATACATATATTGTTCTGAATTTAAAAAAAAATTGATTACAAAACCTATTGCTTTCATGCGTGTATCCGTCTATAGTCCGTTTGTCACAGGCCTTTAACTCCTAAACGATTAGACGTATCAAGTTGATATTTCTTTTAAGAATAGAGAATTAAGCGTATTCTGAAATATTTACTAAAAATTTCAAAAAATTCGTTGTAAAATTCTTTTTTTAATATGTTGCAAAGGAAAGCTTTTATTATGCAGATTTCAAATATTATATATGTATGTATATCCTATAAAAATGAAAGTTCGTTTGTTTGTTTGTTGCGCAATCACGCCTAAACGCTTGCATCGATATTTTTCATTTTTTGTATCAAGGTAGTACATATTCCAACTTAACATATAGGTTAATTTTTTTTCGGATAATATATAGGGTTTCAAAATGGCGGATCCAAGATGGCGGTTGAAAATTTTAAATTATACCCGATTTTCATGAAAAAAAACTTAAGGGTTTTGCGGGATACTGATTTCAAATCCGCTTTCCAAATTTAGAAATTCAAGATGGCGGATCCCATATGGCGACCAAGATTTCTCGATTTCCGCGGATTTTAATGAAAATTAGTACAATGATTATTTTGAGGTCCCTGATTTTGAATATTATCAAAATTTAAAAATACAAGATGGTGGACCCAATATGGCGGCCAATATTTCTCGATTTCAACGAATTTCAATGAAAATTAGTACAATAATTATCTTGAGGTCACTTATTTTAAATGTTACCAAAATTTACAAATACAAGATGGCGGACCCAATAAGGCGACCAATATTACTCGATTTCAATGGATTTTAATGAAAATTAGTACAATGATTGTTTTGAGGTCACTGATTTTGAATATTATCAAAATTTACAAATCCAAGATGGCGGACCCAATATGGCGACCAATATTTCTCGATTCCAACGAATTTTAATGAAAATTAGTACAATGATTGTTTTGAGGTCACTGATTTTGAACATTATCAAAATTTACAACTCCAAGATGGCGGATCCAACATGGCGACTAAAAAGTCTTGATTATAAATGGATTTTAATGAAAATTAGTACGATGATTATTATTAGGCAACTTATTTCGAATATTAACAGAATTCCCAAATCCAAGATGGCGGATCGAACATGTCGACCAAAAGGTCACGATTACAATAGATTTTAATGAAAATTATTACAATAATTATTCTGAGGCAACTAATTGCGAATATGTATTATCAAAATTTCAAAATCCAAGATGGCGACCATTTCTCGATTTAACGGATTTTAATGGAAATTAGTACTATAATTATACTGAGGTAAATAATTTTGAATATTATAAAAATTTCTAAATCCAAGATGGCGGATCCAACATGGCGACCAAAATGTCTCGATTTCGACGGATTTTAATTAAAATTAGTACAATGGCTTTTCTGAAGCTACAATTTTCGAATATTATCAAAATTTCTAATATATGATGATCCGGATCCAATATGATGATCAAAATTTCTCGACTGCAATGGATTTTAATGAAAATTAGTACGATTTTTTTTGGGGCCACTAATCTTGAATATTATAAAAAATTTTAGATCCAGGATATAACAAACTAGAACATTTGAGATGTGTTTAGTTAGTAAGTATTTATCCAACGCCGGGTGAAAACGGGTAACCCAGCGAGTATACATATATAATATATATATATTAAAAATGTCTGAAACTAAGCTGTTTTCCAAATTAAAAAAAAAAAAATTAAATTTAAATTTCCTATTTGCTGTTACAAAAAGCAAACCTTTAAAAAGAGACAAATATCCTATGCTCGTCCTCATTAGAGCCTCGAAGAGAGAGCCGAAAATACTGGAAATGGCTGCACTGATTTCCACCAAACTTGGCTAAGAACCATCCCGCGAATGCCAGCCATCAAATACGATGCCGCAAACAAACACACAGCCAGACAGACTATAACTTCAAGCTTTTATAACAGCTCTCTTTTTGAGTCGGGGATGAAAAAACATGAGAAAAATAGTCACAACCTTTCTCTGTGAAGATTATTGCTAAAAATTATATGCAGTTCTGGACGATTGCGTCTGCGAGGAAATGGGAAGTGATATTTTTTCCGTAAACCCCTTCCTGTTTAGAAACTAATTCAGAAATAAAATAATTGCTTTATAGGAATTTAACTAGTATTAATTGTTGCTCAATATATTGAAAGTTATTTTACTTATTTTATATTTATTATTATTTATTGCTAGTATCGCTTAAAGATCAGAGTATACATAAGCTCCCCAGATAATATTTTTTTGCTCTTAATTTTTATTTGGTCATTCTTTTTAAAATTTTTTCATTTATGCAAAACTACCTACAGACTATACATTATTAAGCTTGTTTACAAACTTTGTGTGATAATCTTAACTTAAAACCCAAATGCCATGGGTCGTAGGATACTAAAATAAAGTGTCCACTTAAGGTTTTATTTTTTGCCGCGTCCACAGGGCCGGCCCTACCATATAGGCGAACTAGGCGACCGCCTAGGGCGCCAAGGCCTGAGGGGCGCCAGCGGGCACCTGGGTATCGCAGCGGTGCTGCGGGCACTTGGGGCGGTCGCGGTCGGCACGAGGGGCGGCACAGTATGCCGATAAAAGGAGGGCGCATGGGCGCAAAAATACACATTTTTTTATACAAGAAAAATATTTGAAAAATACAGGTACTTCTATTTATTATAAAAACACAACAAGTTCATTTAAACCAGTCAGTTTATGACGTTCTGCGCTGCTCTTAGTTATTTGTTTAACAAAGTTAAACTAGATTTCCCCTACAGCTTGAATCTTTTCTCGTTTCCCACTCTGCCCTTCCACTCGACTATCACTACTCAGAAGCTACACTACACTTGAGCGTTGAGCGAGCCCCCTCCCCTCGCGCCAGCATGTGGTTAGATATCTATTCATCATATAAAAAAAATATAAGGTGTGTTCCCTCAAATTTCTCAACAAGTCAAGAAGTGATACAGTAAAACCCGCTTAAATGCACATGCAATTTGTCAGAAAATTTCGTGCATTTAAACGGTTTGTGCATTTAAACGTTTTTAAGATAGATGCACATGTTGTGCATTTAAGAGAGCTCGGATTACTTTTTTTTAGTTTGGTTAATTACATAGCGTTCTGTTTTCGTCTTTACTTTACAAATTTTACCAAAATTAAACAATTACAATCCGCAATTTACAAGGTCCACCCGCCAACTCAAAAAGACTGAAATGTCAAAGCAAAGACTAACGAGAAAGTGTTCTACTTCTTCTTTGCCTTTAAATGGTAACCACCGAGGGGACAATGTAAAAGTACTGCACTTCTACAGATCTGTTCATTTAAAATATGTAATATTGCATTTATCCAGTTATTTTTTAATTCAAATAGAAAATTCGTGCCTGAAATTAATGTGCAGATAAGAGGTTTGTGTATTTAAGGGGTGTGCAATAATGCGGTCTTTGTTTCTACACATTAATAAGGCAAAAAATTCGGTGCATTCGCATCGTGTGCAATAAAAGGAATTGTGCAGTTAAGCGGGTTGCATTTAAACGGGTTTTACTGTAATGGTTTTGAGAAGATGTTAGTGGATGCCAGGGAAATTGCAGAGGATCTTGACATTCCGACGACATTTGAACAAGAGTCTACAGCAAAACGTCTAGGGAAAAAGAAAAGACAATTTTCTTATGAGGGAGAGGATAACACAATTCAAGATCCTAAACAGAAATTCAAGGTCAGTTTTTATTTTGCAATCCTGGACACTGCCATCAGCTCAGTTAAGGAACGATTTGAGCAGCTCGAAGAAATTAATTCAAAATTTGGGTTTTTGTACCATATTGATGAGCTAGGAGACAAACCGTCAAAGTTCGTCCTAGAAAAATTTGCAGCCCTCGAAAAAGTGTTGACGCATGATCGGTCGAAGGACATTGATGCAGTGGAGTTGTGTGGAGAACTACAAGCTATCTCCAGACGAGTTGACAAGCAGTCAACCCCGAAAGACGTACTTGATTTCATTTTAAAATCAGACTTAGAAGAAACCTTTTCTAACTTGTATGTTGCTTTGCGGATTCTCCTAACACTACCAGTATCGGTAGCATCAGGAGAAAGAAGCTTCTCAAAACTGAAGCTCAAAAAACGTACCTCCGGTCATCTATGACTCAAGAAAGATTGGTTGGTTTGGCCACAATATCCATTGAGCGAGAGCTGGCTCAAAATATCGAGCTTAACGGTTTGGTTGCGACATTTGCCAAAAAGAAAGCCAGGAAACAAAGTATCTAAGCTCTTTGTTGGCTGTAGGGTCCTTTGGAAAGTGTAAATAATTGTTAAACTGTTACTACGATTATCTGACAATCAAAGGTACATTGAAAATTTTGTTCATGTTTTAAATTTCCTATAGTTCAGTGACTAAATTATATTGGGGGAGGGGAGTGGCTTAATTTTGGGGGAGGGGGGCGCCAAACAATACTTTGGCCTAGGGCGCCAAAAACCCTTGGGCCGGGCCTGCGCGTCCACAAGTGAAAGTTCTATTTAAATAAGTACATACATACAGAATATATTTAATACCATTTTTATTTTTACCTGTGGTGTGAAATATGAAAATCTATCAAAGCGTTGTGAGAAGCCAAAGCTCTACAGCTACACCGTGGGAGAGTTATGAGGAATTAAAACTGGATAGAACGCAGATTGCAAATTATATAATGTAAATTGATGGGTATGGTAAAAAAAACATTAAATTAAAGGTTCGCTGGCTATTAACTCACGATATAACTGGAAATTTCGTTTTGTTTTCACGTATTAAGCCGTATTGACACCGAAATAATTCATACTATTGTTCCACAGATAGATCCGATCTTCAACTTTTTCGTAAAATATTATCTTGTGCCGTTGTATTGTCTTCAGTTTTATTTTCATAATTTTTTTTTTTTAATTTTTGGGATGTCTTCGTTGAACGCTTATTAATTGTATTCTGCTAATTTTAAATCAAATTCAATCAAATTAGAAATAAACTGCGAAGAAAATATTAAGAAAAACGTTGTTTCTATTAATTTTAATTCTTAAAAAAATCGCAAAAATCTGGATTTTTTTAATTCTTTTTATTCTAGATAAATTAACTAAAAAATGAAATATAAATCTTGCCATCGGCAACAGCATTAACATTTAAAAATTTTAACAAACTTTTTAAAATGAATAAAGGCCTATCTTTTCTGTTAAGAATTTTGAAAGTTTATGTCAGGACACTCTTCCTTACTATGAATTTTATTACAATATTATTTTAATCGAATTTTATTGTTAAAAGGCATTTTACACAGCTAAATATAAAACAACGTTAAATTTCACATATTATTTTAATAGAGATAAGCTTTTAATTGCTAAACGTAACAATTTCAAAGTTGTAATGGTTAATTAAAAAATAAACATAAGTTCGAGTTTTACTTTGATCATTATAACAAAGTCAAAGTAATTTTTAAAACATTTATTTGTAAAATAAAATAAAAATATATATACAGGGTGTAAAAAACCACCCGTCCACCCCTTCTAAATCGGCCAAAAACCTTTTTTCCTCCAAGGCGATTGCTCCATTTAAGTAAAGTGACTGCATGTTTACGAAAACACAGTTAAAAAAATGATTTTGGTTTTATTTACTTTTTTTTTAAATTGGGTTCAAAAGTTGAGAATAATACAAAAAATGGCTTTTCATGTCTTATAATCGCAAGTATTCGAAAAAAAAATCGCCATTTGTAAATTTTTATTTTTACTATTGGAACAAAAATAAAAACCAAAACAGATGTTTCTTTTAAATAACTTGCAAACTGTTCAACATTAAGAGCTGAAATTTGGGGTGAATAATTTTTATTTGATATCAAAATGATCCGCAAAGTGTCAATAGAAAACACCGCGGGGCCAGATTCGGTATGCTTATCCGGCTATACCCTTTAATATTGTTTTCTATTTGTTCCTTAGGTGAGAAATATAGTATGTTCAGTTATTTCAATGTTAAGTTGAATTTTTTAAATGACAACCGCTACTTTGGACCCCAGAAATGGAAGGAGCTGCAAATTCTACATCCGGATATGACCTTGACCTTAACGGTCCTCCATAAGGTCAAACAACAAAAACTGCGCTACCGCTGAATAGCTTCAAAACTTGAAGGAGTAAGGGAAACATAAACTAGTAGGGGTTCAGGATTTTTCCCTGGCTATCTGGTGGTGACCTTGGATTCGACCTTCCTAGTCTTTTCGAGATCAAACATAATTTTCTTAATGGCACCTCTATTTTTGATCCCAGATATGGAAAGACTGAAAAATCTTACATTTGGATATGACGTTGAGTGCCCTTCCTTTGACCTTCGGGGTTCTATACAAGGCCAATGTACAAAAACACAACAACCGTCGGATATCCTTGATTAAAATATTTAATGATTTGTTTTAATCGTAACAATTTTGGATCTCTTCATTTCCTTGAATGCCATGGTCAAGGCCAAACCCAAGGTCACGTCGTAGTTTACTTTTCCCTTACTGCTTCAAGATTTACAGAAGCTATACGTCTATTTAGCGGCTGCTAAGTTTTTGTGGTTTAATCTTGTGAAGCTTCCCCAAGGTCGAGGAGTGGGTATATATCTGAATTTAAAATTTTTCAAGTTTTTCATTTAATTTCAATTTGCCATACAAAAAATCGTACTTGACCTTGAGAAGGCCTCGAAGGTTAAGATCGCCACCGGATAGTCAGAGAAAAATCCCAAACTCATAGTAGTTTACTTTCCCTTACCTCTTCAAGTTTTGCAGCTATTGCGCGGTAGCGGAGGTTTTGTAGTTTGACCTTGAGCAGGACTCCCAAAATCAAGGGGGTCACTCAAGGTCATATTTGAATGTAAAACTTGCCGCTCTTTCCATTTCCGGGGTCAAAAGTGGCGGTTGCCATTTAAAAGATTCGACTTGACCTTGAAATGACCTTTGAAGGTCAAGGTCAGGATCACATCTATTACGCCTACTTTTCAAGTTATTCAACCGGTCCGGGACTCTTTGAACACTCTGTATTAGAATGAATGTGTTTATCTTTTATTTAGCTAAGTACTTTTATAACTACTCACTATTAACCTTTTAAGGACGGGATTGGTCGATATATGGACCAGACAGAGGACACATAATATTTGATGTTTTTCAGGGAAAATGTTATGTGCTAAATGTGGGAAAAATAGTATAGAAATTCCTGGAAGCATCCTTGACCTTGAAAATGGCGGTTTTTAATGTCAACTTCTTTCTGCTATTTAGCCCTGAAAGTTAGCATACCTACATTTTTTGATGCCCTGAATATGGGAAAGAGAGTGTAAAAATTCCTGAAGGCATCCTTGACCTTGAAAATTGCTATTTCAAAGTCAAATATTTGTTTGCTGCACCCTGAAAGTTGGCATACCTGCCTTTTTTATGTACTGATTACGAAAAATATAGTACCACGAATCGCGAAACTCATCTGCAAGGTGAATTTAAGGTCAAAAATTGAAATTTTCACTTTTTTTCCCGTATTCAACGCATTAAATTACCAAGAAAAATACTTTCAAACCGTCGCGCCAAATTTTTTTCATGGGACTTTCCGTTGCGGACGGGCCTGGTCGATATATCGACCAGAAAGGAGGGGGTAGGGGAGGGGGGCTCCACATAAGAAGTTCATTGAATATATTTATAATATTCATGTCTAATAAAAGGTCAATTTTAACGTAATTTTCTCCGTCCTTAAAAGGTTAATTGGAAAAAGCGAATATATATCTAAGAACACCTATTGATTAAATTATTATCTTAGCATTGGTATTATTTCTCTAGAACGATAATTAGAAAAAAAAAAATATTTGAGATGAAGCCATCCCAAAAGTTATGCAAATAATACTCTTTCGGAATTATATATTTATCTCACTTTCAGTTTTATGTCTAACTTAAACTTTAAACGACGAATTCGCTGAACTGAACCAATGTACCTGTTACCGTGTGAATTATTTATTTTTAGTGACGGAAGAAATTTGATTGAGATGTTAGTCTACGAAAAAAGCTTACATATTTAATTTACATAAAAGTTATGTGGAATGTAAAAACTTAATACAAAGATATTTCATAACGGTATAAATAAATGAAATTGATAAAATAACTATCAAATATTTATATTTATAATTGCTTATATTGATAAACATCAGCTAATTTAAAATAATAAAGCGAAATCGGAACGAATAATATTTCATGCTTCAAAATTCATAAGTATTTAAATGAAAACGCGATATACCATATATCAATTCATAATAAAGCCAATTATACTTAATAGTTATTTAAGAAATTAGCTACATCATAATCTCAATTATTTTCTGACACGATCAAGACTCAACATCAATAATAAACAATTATATTAAACTGGTTGTTTAGAAGTACTCAAACTATTGTGGAAGCCATTGAAACTGAGAAATAATGCTGTATAATAAGCAGGCGGAAGCTAATGCTGTGGAATGTTAGGTCGTTTACTTAAATGAAACTTAAAATTATCTGGTTTTAAGAGGTGATGTTATAACCGGTCTTCTTCAATAAAGCTTAACGGTCACGAATTAAAAATCCTTTCTAGTAATAAAGTGCTGAGTAGTTTCCAATTCGGCTCGCAAGGCTTTCTGCTTTTTTTCTTATTATAAACTTTTATACTTTTTCTTTGTCATAAACTCTGGCCACCCCGACAATCGAAATTTAGTTGAAGCAGATTATCGTCTTGACTTTGCAATATGAAGCAACGGTTTCTACTTTTGGTGTTGTTAAATTTAATTACTATTATTTTCTGTGCGCCAACAAGTGAAAATGAAAGTATAGATTCCGGCAGATACTATTACATGTGAGCTAATTAATATCAAATTATGTGTGAATATGTTTTCAATTAAGTTATTTTGAAGGCTTGATTTCGATAATGGGAGCACAAGTATTATTGATGGAAGCATAAAAGATGTTAATGGTGCACAAGTTTACACAACGTTTGGCTCTTATACGCATCGTACGGATAATGGCCCATTTTATATAGTAAGATTTATCGCTGATGAAAACGGTTATCGTGCTATGGTCTCATGTATGCATAAATTTCTATTATTTAATTTCGGGTGCTTGTACATTTCGTATTTTTTAGTGGGAAGTTCACCTTCGGAGCAAAAAGTAGATGCACAACAGTTAAGTATGTCACTGGAAGATTTCAGGAAACGATTTTTCAGAAGAAAGCTAATTCCTTTTAGATAAGGCGATAAAAGTTACTCTTGAGATTAATTGTAAAATTAAAGGTAGAAATTTTCTGAAATTATGTTAATAAATATTTTAAAAAAATAGAGGAAATTCAATGATTATACATACTAACCGTTACTTTTTTCCAATTTTTTCTAATATTATCTAATATATAAATTGGGTAAAGTTAGAGGCTTGAATTATAAAAATCGACAGCCTGCGATCATTAGTGTTTCTACAATTTAGCTCAATAATCCATGAAAATTCCACTCTACCTCAACTTCAAAGCCCAATATCTCAAGAAATATCGATGTTAGCGATTTGGTGTTCAAGGACTTTTTGGAGAAAATTGAATTTACTACAAGTTTGTCATATTCACTTTTTCTTTACCTCTTGTTTTTTACGAGATAGGGGAAAAAAGCGAGAATTTCATGGAAAAATTGGGGTACCCGTACTACCTCGCTGGTGGGAGTTAAGGTTACACTGCAATCGACACTTTTTTAGAGCATTCAATTCTGAAGAAACCCTATAATTGACCAAGATTATACCATGAAATGCCTCTGAGCTGTAGAGTTTTGAAGAAAAATAATCAAACTTTACGTGTATTTTATATGGGAAATCTTTATACGCCTTGGTCTAGTACTTAATATTAATATTAAGGGCTCCAATTTTCAGGGAAGTTTTGTTTAGGTATTTGCCACAAAATTTCGAGGTGGGACTGAAAAAAAAAATAGTCACGAAAAAAAGCACCCTGATGTATATCTTTTTAGAAATTTTTAAAATTTTTTGTATTATTTATTTTTAAAATATTTATTTTCTATTAAGTTTTTCTCTTCTCTTCAAAATGAAAGGTCAGATTAAATTTTCTTTTGTGAAACAATACAATCCGAAAATACTAGATTTAAGACCACTATATTTATGTCTACATTTAAAACCAACTTACTCTACAGCAAACGTTTCAAACTCATAGGCTAACACCATGCCAACAGGCCAAACAAACAAGGTTTAACTTTAGGTGGGCCGCAAAAAAAATCGGTATTCATAGAAACGTAGGTTTATTTCGAATAATTAATTATAAAAATATATATAAAAAAACAAGAAAAATTTAATGTTTACGTCCTGATACTTGACATCTCTTCTCTTCTACTATCTTTCCTATTTCAGGAGAAATTTTGTTCGCAGTGATGACTTTCAATATGGACCCAAGCTGAGCGTCATTAATACGGTTTCTAATAGGATACTAATTACCTTTCATAACTGAAAATAATAAAACGTTAGAAGTTTGTTGTTTTAGTTACGAATCACCTTGTATAGTGACAATACCTATATAAAATCTACAATTTTAATCCCAAATCTAAGAATTGTTGTAGTAGCAAGTTCGAAAGTAAAATTGTTCTCATTGACTGCAGACCATTTAAAGGAGTTTTTGAAAGATAACGATATATATAGTATGTATATAATATTTTATGAAAAAAAAAATGTATAATTTAAAGCTTATCTACTATTCAATTTTTACTTAACATTCATGAAATTTAATCAAGATAATTTTTATCCTCCTAATAGTCATCTACGCCCAATATAAATGTTAATGTACAAATATATGTATTAAGTTTATTTTTCAGATAAAAATTCTGTATTTTATATTTTTACTTCTTCTGTTTATCCAATCCAACAAAATTTAGTACTGTACCCCACTTCTTAAATGATGATTTCAGAATTAAAAAATAAAAAATAAACTTTTTTAATATCATCAATATTTTTTTGACTCAATCAATATTAACTAAATTGTTTAAAAATTCTATTAATACTCCATTCGATATGCTTCTCATTTGGTGATTGTGCAAAAATTATCTTGAAGAGGGTCAATATTCCCTTCTAAATGGCGCATTGCACGAACAAAAACTGTTGCAAATTATTTCATCTCATTTCCAAATTGTGATGAAGTTACATATGCAATGAAGAAATACTTTTCAGTAATTTGATTTAATCAGTTCGGCCTTTTAGATTTCGAATGATGATGCGTAGACGGACAGAGGAATGTGTGTGAACATTTTTTGCCGAAGTATTTCCTTCACAAAATTGCATTGGGTCTTCAAATACCAAAATTTTAATTAGCAGACAAATAATTCATTAATTTGGATAACATTGTCGCCGATCCTAATTATATTTGTAATTTGTAAGATTTTTTCGACGTTCGCCATTTTTCGTAATTTAAATTAATTTTAATTTCCTTAAGTCTTATAGTCGAGAATTGTGTGCCACTTTTCAATAGGTGGTGTCTCCTGGTTCGCTCTGGTTCGAGTAGAACTAGTTACGGAATTTTGCCATAATGTAAATTGAGGATGTGCCCCAACCTCCATAAAAATAGTTCGTATCAGCAAGATCAATCATCGTAAAAGCACTTTACAAAAAGTTAACTGCTCGGACGAAACATGTGGGTAGTAGCCGACTAAAAATTTTCGCATATTAAACACCTGACTGTCCATGTCACATAACATGGGCTGACTGTCCTGAGGCTTGAATAACTTCGGTCTATTATCGGGACGTTATACTCTCAAAGTAATTATTGTTATCATGTATGTATTTAACAATTACACTTTGATAGACAAGCTGAACTAGATTCAACCGTTTTCGCAATTTCCAAAAAGGAACAAAGCAGAGCACGAAATTGCCAGAAGCTGGAAGCAGGGCAGACAGAAACCAGATGAATTTCAGGCTTCCCAGGCTATCCCCGTGTAATGAATGCATTTTAATCAAACTCGAGGCCTCTTTAAATGATAAATGATACTAACTCTGCTATCATAAAGGCCGTAGCAATAGTGTGATGGCTAAACCGTCGTAGTTTAGATTCATTATTCCTTGGAAGAGATTATAATAATGATGATGCTCGCAGTCTTGACGACGGAAGGCTTGTGTTGAAAAATCACTTCTTGTTTGATAGCCAGGAAATTGGAAACAACTGCTATATAAAGCCGCCCATTGAAAACTGCGGCGGCTTGATTGATAGAATCTGGTTGGATATAAAATTTAACAATATTGCTTTTTAGTGAAGAATTTCCGCCATTAATTTTGTGAAAGAAGGATTAAATATATGAAAAATGCATTTACTTTAAATTTCAACGAAGTCAGAAAAGCATATGGGTCATTCTAAGTTAAGAGGTATTAAGTTATTAGGAGAGGCGGCACGACAAAAATAATAGAATGTTAATATGATTGCAGTATGTTTTTATCGAAACACTTATTATCTTCATATGCGAAAAGCAGCCAGTCAATTTATTTATTTTTTATTATTTTATAACTGACCAGGGGAGATACTAGATACAGGGGAGAGACAAGACGTACAGGGTAGAATACTTTATGAACAGGGGAGAGATATTTATGTTATTTTATGAAACAAATCACAGTAGTAGTTTAAGGATCAACTTTATTTTTATTGTTAATTAATAATAATCAGACGTTTTATTGTACAACAGCCATCAGTAATTATAAAAGTAACTTAAAAACTTAAATTCTTACTTGAATATGCAAAATACAAATGGGCCCATATAGCTGGAGGTGAGTGCGACAAATTTTTGGACAAAGTGCAGAAACATGTGCCTTTTATGTCTTGTCCAACTTCTTTGGTATAAACTATAACTGTGTGCATACTGATTTGTTGCCTTGAACCCCCGAAATGGAAGGACTGCACTTCTTCAGAATATTTGGTAAAATAGTTTTCGCTGAAGTCCATGCGTATGATAGCATCTTCATCATTTAGGGTTTCCTTCTTCGTTTTCAATGCTTGATATTGGTGTACTATATTGAATTCATGACCCAAAAATATTGGTATACAAAAACATATAAAAAGTTCCCGAGGATCTGCGATAACTAACTGACTAATCTTGCTTTGATAAAATAAATCCACTCATAAACACTCAGACAATCGGCATTCAAAATAAAACATTGTTTCATTAAGTACCTAAGTTTAAAAGTGAAATGAGCACGATAATAAAATATGGTTGTACTGACTGAATTATGAACAACAGTACATTCAAGTCTCCTATAACGAGATTGATTCGTACCGCGTTATACGGAAACCGCGCTATGAGAGACTTCAAATTAATTCAAATCAGGATATGCGTTCTATGGAACCGCGTTTTGAGAAACATAGAAATACGATAAATCAGAATAATCTATACCGTGTTATATGGAAACCACTGCCGCGTTCTATGGAAACTGCGTTGTAAGAAACTCAGAATTAATACAAATTAAATGATTTGTACCGCGTTATATGGAATCTCAGAAATAAATAAATTCTATATAAATCAGACCTATATAAAAACTACATTCTCAAAGTAACAAGTTGTGACTGATACGGTTAATAAATGAAATTTTATAATAGAAATGACAATGAATATGTAGATTTTTACATATTTAAATTTTGGTTTAATGAATACTAGAATTGTTAAACAGGGGAATACACCACAAATGTTAACTATGTACATACAAAAATTTAACACATCGAATAAGTGTTTCCATAGATAAATTTTTCAAACCATTTGAGTTGTTGGAATGTTCTTGTATCAAAAACGCGTTATAAAGAGACCGCGTTATAGGAAAACTTGTCGCATTTTTCACACCGCGTTGTATGGGAATCGAGCTATAAAAACACTGCGTTATAGGGGATTTGACTGTACACGTATTGGTTGTAAAAATACTCCAACACGACATATTTTTATCTCCCCTGGACAGTAAGTATCTCCCCTGGCACCTTAGAAGGCAGGGGAGAGAAGACAGGGGAGATACCTTTCTGTTAAAAAATTGGTATAAACGTCAAAGTTTTTGTAATACATAATTAACAAAGAAGAATATGATTCTATGCATAATTTACAGTAATTATATAAAGAAAACAAGTTATTTAGGCTTATAATTGCGCTAAAAAACTTACCAGGGGAGAGAACGCATTCACGGATTCACAACTACTTCCAGTAAGTGGCGTCACTGAAATGGCGAGCAAAATGGCCGTACGCTTGTGTCGTGAAGGCTTGCTGCTAACTTCACGTGGAATGCTTTATATTTATAGTCGCAATTTACGCGATAAATTTAAACATTTGTGATTTTTAAACGAATACAAAACGCCAGGGGAAGAGACGCTAAATATGAAGGACAAATGTAGACATTATAGTTTTTATGAAAAAGAAAATGTTAGTAATTGTTTTTTCTTAGATTACATTAATTTAATTAGTCTAGTTTATAAATTATATGAAATATAGTTTATAACATAATTTCAAGTTAGTTAAAACTACTGATTGACTAACATAATCTGTTGGGGGACAGACCAGGGGAGATACATTTTTCATGTTTTAGGCTCTTTTGTGACAAAATTAAATACACTTAATTCGTGAATTTAAGTGACCATAAAGAAGATGGTAACTTTTAAGATATAACAGGCTTATTTCAAATAATTTAAATATGTATATATGATTTTTTATCATTGCCGTTGAAAATACCTCATAACTTAGAATTACCCATATACTATGGCCGTTTTCGAATTCGCATAAACTTGCACTTTTCACTAACTACAGGGTGACAAATGGAAAGTTGCGTAAACTAATCATTCATAATTTTAAAATGAGTGCAGGGAAAAAAAAAATAAAAATACGTATAAATTCAGTAAAGATGTCATTTTTATTTGAAATTAGTTCCAGTTGAATCAGACATTTTTGACAGATACTTATTGACATTTAAAAAAATGGACAAAATTTGGCCAGGCGACAACTATTTACATAAATACTTGAAAATATGTTTAATAAATTCGGTCATACGATGAAATTAGATAATTTTCTTTAATTCTTACCTTCTGAGAGTGTTTTGGCTGGCTATATTTTACTTACAAACTTGGTATGAAGGCCTCTCTATATGCTTCAGTATAGTTTTTACCTCTAGAAAAAAGGCATTCGATTTTTCTTCGTTTGTAAGGTTACTCATTTTAAAGTACACGTATTTCTCTTTATGACGTCTCAACAGAAAATGACAACACTCTAGTATATAACTACGGGGTCCCAACCTTCTACGACATATTAGAGAGGAAAAGACATAGGTATACTTTAGGCAACTTTCCATTTGTCACCCTGTAAGTCTGCGGATTATATTTCGTACTACAATAATGACAATAATTTCATCTTCAACGGTCAAAAGGTGGACATTATAATTGCAAATAGCGAACACAATATCTAAGAAATCCATTTTGAGCGTATTTTGGACAACACTTCAAGTTTGATATATAAAAAAGTGCTAGTAGAAAAGCAACCTGCATATATTTTCGAAAGCCCTGCGTACTATTCGGTTTTTTTTTCGGAGAACATTTAATGAGAAAAACTAGATTTAAGTGCAAGTGCATGTGTATTCGAAATCGACATATAAATTGAAATTTAAGAATTACAACGCACTTGAATTTCAAAGTTCATTTAAATCAATTCACTTCAATTTGAAAGGTTCGCGAAACCGGATATTTTCAGGGATGATAGAGGAGAGGGAGTCAAATTGAAACTTATTTCACCAAATTTAAAGACACAATATACAGTGTCATCGTTTTCAGGATATTCGAACTTAACGTCTTAAGGAATATTAGCACATAATGTATACGTTTGGTATTTTTTGTTTGACCAATTTTTGTGTTTTCGTGTTTTACAAAATATTTAGTAGTCTCAGACAAATTCTTAATTGTTAGTAAATTGGGATAAAAACAAATAGCGAAGTAAGAAACAGTTATCAGGTTTATAATATATTTTAAAAAGGAGTGAGCAAATTTAAATATGGTATAACCTGTGTTTAATTGCTGGTTATACCACATTTTTCTGCCAATTTTCCGAAATAAATTAAAAACTAAACGTCAAAGGAGGAGGGTCAATAAGGCCTATATTTTTTGGCAGGAAGGACTTCATATTTCCTTGAAATTCTTTTTGGGTTTTTATCTATAATCAATATATAGTCAATTTCAACCCATACGATACTTCCAAATACCCTCCCCCCTCTCTGCCATCTTCCCAAAGTTATGAAAAAGCAGCTATAAATGGCACTATTTTAATGCATTAACGCTTATAGAAAATGTCGGAACTAAATTTTTTATTTTACAACACAGATAATGCATCGAGACAACCAATCAAACATAAATACCCTCCTCCCCTCACCATACCCCCTCCCCCAAGAGATTTCAAGTCCTTCCTGCCAAAAAATCCTCCTTTCTTAAGATAAAATTTTCTATTCCTATTGCTATTAAGCAAGATGAGATGTCTGATTTTTTTAATATTTTACTGTTTTGTTTAAAATACTGTTTTCTTAATCGGTTAATTACTTTGTAGGGGCCCTTCTAGGGAGGTGTTAGACCTGTTTTAACTTTATCAACACGAATAAAAACATATTGACACTTATGAAGAGCTTTACGAACGTTTTTCTATTGATTTTGGTGATGCGTATCGACTGGTTTAAGGGGGGTAGGGTTAATTCGCTTCATTTTAAGCATATTTTTGATAATTTTATCTGAGCATATGGTAAATTGTACTCATGATAAAGCATCATTTCAAGAATATTCAGTTAACTTTTAAATTTGCACCACTTATTTTTTTATAAAAAAAAAAAAAAAAACCTGCCGGAAGTTTTTTTCGATTGGATTCCGTATTCAAAAGTTATATATTTTTTAAACTCAAAATGTTGATGGAAATTCGAATTTTTTTCAAACAGCTGTCATGTCTCCAAACAATTTTTTTTTAATTTTTTCCCTACGTCAAACCTTAGCTATAACACTTCTGAATAAGCGATTTTTTTTCGAACAATGCTGAACGGAGAAATCATTAACACCGTCAGCAAGGATTTTAAAAAGAGGGTCCCATTGAGCGACTCATATCTCCGCCATTTTCAATTTTTGTTGTTGTCAATATTGGAAATTGTTTTTAAATCTATTATATGTATACGTAAAATAAAGAATAATTTATATTTTTAATGGCCGAGTCAAAAAAAAAAATTTTTTTTTATGACTATTTGTTCGAACGTCAGGGTGATGTAACGACTTAATCACATCGCTTTCCATTTCATACAAGAAGATATTTATATGATTTATATAAAATTGTTTAACCCTCTTCTTTCACTTTTGCGAACGTTTTACAAAACTTAGAAGTGCTTAACCTTAAATGATTTGCAAAGGCTAAATTTGAATTACAATTTATCGACTTTTGAATATATATTTTTTAAATTTTTTGGATGAATGCATTAGTTGAAATTTATGTTAAATTCGCGAAATGCTAACTTTACATATTCTAGATAAATTCAGTATGATTCCAATTGTTGAAAAAAAAAAAAAAATTTTTAAAAAAATTAAGAGATCAAGAAAAAAAATGCATCAAGTTACGGGATTTTGTTCTCGGTGTTGGAGATGCCCTTCTCAGAAGTTTAATTTGTTAGCGCATAACATTTGCTTCTTCTTCGATGTAGTTCCCAAAACTTTGTCGAGGAAGTACCGTTGGTACCAGTGACGAGTGTGCGAAGTAGTTTCCACTAACTGTTGATAAGAGAGTACCGTTTTCAGCGCTGAGTGTTGTTTTTCTTCCGCCGATAATAAAGATCTCTTGGATGCGAATAATTTATTTCAGGTGAATTATGTTGAGGTCCTCTCAAAGACGATCTCTGAGCTTGATTAAAGTGGAGTGTGGTTAAACTACTTTTTTATTGACTTTAGTTTCTCTTGTTAGCAATTTAAGATACCGATCAATATGCTCAAAATTCACTTCCTAATTTTAGACTTTTTCTACCGGATTTCTTGCATCGGGGTCACCAATGAAGTGATTTGTGTGATATCAAAAAACTATTTCGTTTCACAGTCTGTTTATTAAAAATTGAGCTTACTACTAAGCGTGTCGCTAGCCACAAATACTCCAGGTCGACTGACTAACTTACTGATTCTAACTAGCCTTCGCCGAAGTGAAACAGAGAAGTTCTTTGTTATTGGGGTTTCTACAGCAAACTACTACAAGTGAATCTTCGCTTATGTCGATTTAAAATGCTTTAAACTTTGAAATGCTATTACATCCTACCGCTAAGTATACAGGGTGTTCAGAGGTGGGAGGTCAATACTGCAGGGGGTGAAAGGTCAGACCGAGACAAGCAAAAAATCGTATGGGTGGGGGGGGGGGGGGGGCATCTCGCATCGTTTGGCAGTTACAGGGTGATTCGTAAATCAGGATTTTGCCTTATATGGGAACCGCTCTTGTATTTTTATCTTATATTGGACACTTAAAAAAAAAAATACTTAATAAACATACAGGGTGTTTCACATAGCGTATGCCAAAATGAGTGGGGTGAAAGATCTCACCTAGACAAACAAAACATTGTATGACTGAGGGGGGGGCCGTTTTTGGAGTTATAGGGTGATTGATAAACTCGGAATTTTCATAGTATAGTACATATATAGAAAAAAATAAACTGATGTTATGCACACCATGAACATTCCGAATTTATGAATCACCTTGTAACTCCCAAGCGGCTAAGATGCCCCTCCCTCCCTGTCATGCAATTTTTTGTTTGTCTAGGTGAGATCTTTTACCCCACTCATTTTGGCATACGCTATGTGAAACACCCTGTATACTGAAAAAAAAACACACTTAATATATACAGATTGAAGATTTAAGAAATAAGTAAGGGATAGTGAATACACTCTTAAGATATGTCAGTGAATATCGTGGTAGGAAAATTAACGACAAGGTTCTCATTCTGTGGTTGTCCATTACATACACCGATTTTAGTAAAAGTCAAATTGTTTAATACTTGAAAAAAAGTTTCAAATGCATTTATCCGTGTTCGACTGTAATTGTTCTCTTTATTTACAGAATTGTAAGTTGTAAATAAATATATATAGGTGTGCTAACCGAACGAATGTGTCATTAACTATTAATGGTAAATTAATAAATCTTATTTCATACGAAATAGCATGATTTGAGACGTCTTTTTCATTATTAAGAAAGCCAGAATACGAAACAAAAAATTTCAATTCCTTTTTTTTGAATCGTCTGCTTAAAATGCCTCCATTACTGGCTCCCATCAATCTAACCACTTTTGGATTTTCGCGCAATTCGTATAACTCATATGTAGCAGCGCATTAGTCTTTTATTTTTAATCCCACTCAATGGTTCCTTTAAGTCATTATTCGCACTCCCTTAACAAGACCATGCCACGGATGCCTTGCTGGATTCGGGAATCTTCCTGCATTTTGTTGTTGACCTTTTTACTTCTTATCATTTCGAAAGTCGAATAACTTCATGCTCTTTTGGACTGTAAAGTACAATGTCCTCCTTTGTTGGGCTAAGGCTCAATGTTCGGGTGTACTCTCGAATTGGTTGTAAGGGACGTTGTGATGTTCCAACAAAGGGAATCAGCCGACTACTCTTCTTTTGATCTGCGACAAGTCCAGTTTTTGATTGATTTGAAGACGTTTGGAAATAAAAAAAAATATAAAGATATGGAAGGCTGGAAATATTGCGGTGAGTTATATGCTGTGTCACGTTCGGATTGCAACCTTAAATATTTTGACTTTTTCATGGACAGCATGAAAGATTCACTTCAGTTGGAGGAGAATTATAAAAGCAAATAAAATCATTTCCTACTTTATTTCATTTGAGACAGCATTTTTCTTCGCCCTTACCTTTCTACAGTCTTTAGCTTTTTTTTCAAGGTTCAATTAAATCAATTAGCAATGAAAATATGACCATCAGTTAAAGATTTGACGACCAGAAATCGTAAAAGAGCCGTAAAATATTTCTGCTGCTTTTTGTGTTGGTTAACTGGAGAGGTATTCTGAATGAATAAAAGCAATAGTGTCTGTTTGCATAAATTAAGTCATAAAAGTTAAGGCCTACAAGAAAGTAACAGACATTAACCTTAACTTTAATTAAAGTCATAAATGCGAACGTTTGCAACATTGTTGATCAGCTTCTCCGGACAAGCGCGCAAAGGGAGAACGTGACATAAATTTAGCAATTCAATAATTTTAATGAAGATTTTACAATCAAATGCTTCAAATTAACTTGTCTACTGTTTTTAAGTGTTATAGCTAATGTGATACTTACCGACGAATTTTATAATCTTATAGTTGTAAAATTGAACTCTTAGTCTTTTTCCTACTTCTGTCGGTTTGTTAGAATAAAATTTGAATTCGTGGGTGCTTGCTAAATATTAATAAAAGAGATTTGGCAGAGAGCAATGCAGATTTCTATCCTATTTTGTCTAATGCTCATCAAACTAGTTTTATATGAAAGAACATGTAATTGTGACAACAAAATTGTAGGATACTAAAACTATAGAAGTTCGGAATCTTGAGATACAGGGTGATTCTGTTTAAATGAAATTCACTTTTATTTTGATAAAAAAAAAAAAAAAAAAACAGAAAAGCAATTCATATTCGTTCTTATCTTGGAAACTATCGAGATTTTGAAAAAGTGTCTCTATAAAACAAATACATTATGTTCTTATAATTATTATAATTCATTAACCATTTCAAAATCACACGTTCTTAAACAATTTGGCATTCCTGATTTTTGGCAATTTCTTTGTTTTCCACCAACTTTCACTAAACTAGTGTTAATTAAAAGTAGATATGGTATAATTCTGAGCAAAAAGTCACATAAAAGCCTTTCCACTTAGGAGACAGGAAACACAGGTGATTCAGTTTAAAGTAAAATCGAGTTCGTTTAAAAACCACTATATCGAAGAACAAATAACAATTATATAAAAGTTGTAGAGAGACTAGCTTTTGATAACCTTCGATGACATTGGATTTCGAGTTACACAATAATCAACAATTTAATTTTTTTTTTTTTAATTAAATTATTGAGACTTTCAATTTGGTGTGACTTTCTTCGGTACTTTCAGCCTAAATTACTACTGAAACAGATTATTAGTGTGGTCTTATTTATTCAAAAATAATGAAAATTCAAATTACATATAAATATATATTTATGAGTTTGGATGCAAAACCTAGTTTCTATTCCAATTGAAACATTCTTCAGTATTTCCATCAGTTGTGACGTCACGCAGTTTTATTGTGCAATATAACTGAGCGTGTATGGCCGGCCAAAAGATTTCCATGAAATTGAACATAAAAAGGTGTTTTCAAGGTTGCTGAATTTGAATTTGCTGTTAAAATTTGGAAATTTATGATGACAGGTGACAGATGAAAGTCGACCGCAATTTCTACGATTCCAAGCCTTCATAAGAAAAGATGTTTTTATTTTAAGAGTAGCCGATTTAATATACAATAAACTCGCATTAGAAAAACATTTAGGTACATAGCAATTTCTTTCACGAATAGGCAAATAAATAGTCCCCAGTACATCGGTCTCAAAAAACAAAAAACAAACTGGGGACTAAAAATATTGTGTCAGTTTTAATGTTAGTTCATAAAGTAAACATTTAAGTTTGAATTTTTGAAAATTAAAACAAATAGTTTTGGACGAAAACGTCCTCATTAGCTGATTGCACATCAGATACAGAGATTAGTAACATGCTAATTCACGAATTAATATTGAATTTGTTAAAGCAATTCCTAGGATATACCAAACTAGCACACTTGAGAAGCATTTAATAAATTAGTATTTATATATTAAAACCGGATAATGTGGGTAATAAGATCATAAAACATCTTGATTGAGATATTTTCTGCAAATCTAAGTAGTTTCTGATATTTAAACGAAATTCATAAAAAAATGGAATTATGTGTAGCTCGAAATCTAAGTTCATTCAGAGTGATCCCTCGCTTGTATACAATTTTTATATGAATCTATCTCTCATAGTTTTTTAAATAAAGGAGATATTCTTTAAAAGTGAATCACTCCTAATTTGTTAATTAAAAGTACATTTACATTTCATTTATAACTATGTATTTGGAAAACGAATAAATAGCAACGAATACACATTCGGTTTCACTATTGCAAGAATGTATGTTTTGATATGGTTAATCGATAATAATAAAAGAAATAAAACATTTATTTGCAGAGCTACTTTTCAAAAATTCCGATTGTTTCCGAAATTTAAATGAAATCATTAAAAAATTGAAGGTCATCCATTTGTCTTTCACCTCTCTGCTCTACAAATTTTTCATGAAGTGTTTTTTTTTTGCTATCTGCCATAGTGGTGTTTTTTAAAGCCATTTTCTTTTGAACCGAATGATCCTGTATCTTCGAATCACCAACTTCTAGAGCTTAGGTCTAGTATAATATATATTAGGGTGCTTTTTTTTCGCGACAATTTTTTTTTTTTCAGTCCCACCTCGAAATTTTGTGGCAAATACGTAAACAAAAATTCTCTGAAAATTGGAGCCCTTAATATTAATATTAAGTACTAGACCAAGGCGTATAAAGATTTCCCATATAAAATACACGTAAACTTTGATTATTTTTCTTCAAAACTCTACAGCTCAGAGGCATTTTATGGTATAGTCTTGGTCAATGGTAGGATTTCTTCAGAATTGAATGCTCTACAAAAGTGTCCATTGCGGTGTAACCCTAACTCCCACCATCGAGGTAGTACGGGTCACTAACCCCAATTTTTCCATGAAATTCTCGCTTTTTGCCCCTATCTCGTAAACAAAAACAGGTATAGAAAAAGTGAATATGACAAACTTGTAGGAAATTCAATTTCCTACAAAAAAGTTGTGAAGATGAAATCGCTAACATCGATATTTCTTGAGATATCGGGCTTTGAAGTTGAGGTAGTGTTTCTACAATTTAGCTCAATAATCCAAGAAAATTCCACTCTACCTTAACTTCAAAGCCCAATATCTCAAGAAATATTGATGTCAGCTTTTTGGTGTTCAGAACCCTTTTACAGGAAACTGAATTTCCTATAAGTTTATTTTATTCATTTTTCCTGTAGCTTTTGTTATTTACGAGATAGGGGCAAAAAGCGAGAATTTGATGGAAAAATTGGGTTTAGTGACCCGTACTACCTCGCTGGTGGGAGTTAGGGTTACATCGCAATGGACACTTTTGTAGAGCATTCAATTCTGAAGAAATCCTACCATTGACCAAGACTATACCATAAAATGCCTCTGAGCTGTAAAGTTTTGAAGAAAAATAATCAAAGTTTACGTGTATTTTATATGGGAAATCTTTATACGCCTTGGTCCAGTACTTAATATTAATATTAAGGGCTCCAGTTTTCAGGGAATTTTGGTTTACGTATTTGCCACAAAATTTCGAGGTGGGACTGAAAAAAAAAAAAAATAGTTGAAAAAAAAGCACCCTAATATATGTATATATATATATTTCTTACTATAGGATCAGAAAAATTGGTCTCGGAGGAGAACATTTATTATTTATTATAATCTCTTTTCCCATTTTATATAGCAGCCATATTAAGCATAGTTTGAATGCAATAAATAATCCTACTTATATTTTAATTCGAATTTAGCCATAGTAAATGACTTATTGTGCCATTAGTATGAATTTGTGTAATACAAATAAATCACTTTTCCGGCACATTTAAAATAATAATAAGGAAAATCAAAAACAAAAAAAATTATTTTGAGTTTCTTGTCATATTAAACCCATAGGATATACATTTAATTTCGAAACCGTATGAAGGGTTGACTTCAATTGGATACCCTATGCGGTTGTTTTAATTGACTTTTGACTTTTCATAGAGCTCAGCCTATTCAAGAGATTACCACGATTAAAAGCACTAAAATCTGTCCAACCGTGAAGACTCCACAATCTGATAAAAATAACAATTTGAGACTATATCTAATGACCAAAAAATAAATATATATGTACATATAGGGTGTAAGGAGAATAACTAGGAAGCAGTACCTTAGTCAACTTTTAATTTAAGTATCCTCGCCAAAATGTTGTTCAATACCCCATACTCTTCTTCTATAATAATCAACCTTTCCCCTTCAAATATGGTTTGAAATATGTGCTCATTCAAATGCTCCAAAATTTAAGCGTGTAAAAAAAGCCTAAGAGGACTAAAGGCTTGCGAAAATTGAAATGAGTACACATTTACCTAAAATTGGTGTTAATGAACCTTAACGTTTGAGGTATCAAAATGTTCGTCGGGCCAAGAGCTTTCGTAAAATGAACGGCGAAATTTGAATTTGAATTAAATAGTTAATGAGAGGCAGAGGGCTCACTAAAAACAAGCACCCCAAAGGGAGCAGAAAACTACTACGTCCACGTCGTTGCTTTTGAGTCTAAGAGTATTCATTTCTAGTAAGAAATTTTGTCTGCCAACTTGGATCCGCAATTTTGAATTTTGCAAATCTGACTTCAGATTCGTAATCAGTAACCCCAAAAACTCCCGTATACTGAATTTGGGGAAAATCGGCTCATTTTTTACAATTTCTGCCGCTATCTCAATTTTCAATTTTGTAAATCCAACACCGCATTCGTAATCAGCAACTCCAAAAACTCCCATATACCGAATTTGGTGCAAATTAATTGATTTCTAAAAATTCGTCCACCATATTGAATTTTTGACCGCCATGTTAGATTTTTTCATTCAACCACACTAGCTTTTCTACGGTGTTCTTTAGCTACAATTTGAGCCAAAAACTGACCGGATCGGTCGCGTATATTTTTTCTTTCAAGCTTTTTTTGCCGTATACTCAAATTTTGTCCAGCTTCCGGCCGCCATATTGGAGTCGCTATATTGAATTTTGAATTTCGCCGGTCATTTTTCGAAAACTCTTATCCAGACGAACATTTTGATATCTCGAACGTCAACGTTCATTAGCACCAATTTTGCGTATTCAGGTGATCCATTCTGCGTGAAACGTCCCAAATATATTATATGATACTATTATTATAATATATTATGTGTTATTATAATATATTATGTATTAATATATATTATATATTAATGTATATGAATTGATACATTAATACTAGATTGATAATATTTTTCGTATTAATTTGACAATTTAAAAAAAAAATTCTTTTCGACGTTCACTCGATTTTAGCTTTATATCAGAAAAATAGATTCACTAAATTTATATGCACAATTTTGAATATATTGTACATACAATACTAGATATTTCTTTAGATTAAGTTTACGGGGAAGCTTTATTTTCACGTTACAAATATGTAATAATGTGGAATAAGAACGTACTTACGGCAATCTCTCAACCAGTGCCGGCCTTAGGGGGGGGCAAGCTCGGGCGGCGCCCGAGGGCGCCGGTCGATTTGGGGCGCCAAATGAATCGGGAACATATTAAAATTTCTCAGAAGAATAAGTTTGTAGAACTGCAAAATTGAGTAAAAATATATGTAAGACGAAGGCAAGGGAGACAAACATGCGTTTTGAAGCATTCTTTTTTACTTCCCGAGGGGTTTTTGTGTTCCCCCCAAGGAAAGTGGCAATTTTATGTATAAGTATCGTAAAAGCAAAACCTCCACGAACAATATCATAAATACAAGCCGTCTAATTCCGAGGACTGCTTCTTGTGGCGGTATAGCCCATTCATTCCGCTCCACAGGGCGAATCTGCTGAACTATCGTTTTTACGAAAAAGTGATGTTCTACTAATTGTAACTGAGGAAGAATGCCGTTCTTACAGTACCAAAACCATTATAGGGGCGAGAACAAAATGTTAAAGATATTTGCGTTCAAATTTCCGCCATAAGAAGCAATGAATTTTGCGCCGATTCTCGGACTACATCACTACATGTGCATTTTCAATGGAGTTTTGGTAAGAGCCGTTTTCCATTTTTTTTGGGTATTTTCGAATAAATTTTTTCTTAGAAATTCGCGATCGGCGCTTTAGACATATTGTATATATTTGCTGAGTGCAGCTATCACTCGTAAGCTGAGGACGTCGTGAGTGTTCTGGGCTTTCCTAAGAGTTCCATAAAATTTTTAAATAATATTTGCAAATCATTATTTTTAAAAACTCATTTGGTCTTCAAAAATATTAAAGGAACGAGTGATGCATAAGGTAAATGAACGATTTCATTTTTGGACGTTGTACCTTTTATGCATTCAGTTTTTTAGAGGAAAGCAAGATATAAAAACTGATTATTATACATTTATGTTAGTATTTGATTCTGACGAGATAAAGTTATTCTAATTTACCTGTAAATGTTATTGAAATGCAAAATTTATGAAACGTAAATACGAAATTGATTTTTTCAATTTTTCCAATAGTTTATTTTGAAACTGCAGATTTCATGATAATATCAAACTGCGTTCGAAGTATTTACAAGTTTAATTGATTACACAGCTCCACAAAAAAAATCGAAAAAATTTGATCTGACGTCTGACCATACCTACTATATGTTTTTGAGGTCACTGAATCCGAATCCGAGGTCTATTTAACTCCATCACGTCAGGATTTTTCATAACCTCAAAATTTTAGCATAAAAACGAGAATAATCCACAAAAAAAATCGAAAAAATTTGATCTGACGTCTGACCATACCTACTATATGTTTTGGAGGTCACTTAATCCGAATCCGAGGTCTATTTAACTCCATCACGTCAGGATTCTTCATAACCTCAAAATTGTAGCATAAAAACGAGAATAATCCACAAAAAAATCGAAAAAATTTGATCTAACGTCTGACCATACTGACTATATATTTTCGAGGTCGCTGAATCTGAATTCCAGGTTTATCAACCCCTATTACTTTAAGGTTTTACATAACCTACAAATTTTAGTCCAAACACCAAAATAATCCCTTCAATTTTTAATCCCTTTATTGCTTAAAAGAAAAAAAAACGGTCACTATTTTAGCCTTTTCACTAAAACCTATAAATCCCATAAGCTGTTATCTTACTTACTCATTAACCCCAAGACCTCGCTACCCAACGATCATGAGCCGCGTATGCCAGTATTTCTGGACATAAGCCTCAGACGCCATTTATTCGAAAAATTTTAGCAGTACTGTCAGATTTAAAGTACATCATGACTTCCCTCTTTGTAAGACTCCAGTCCCTCTCAACCAAATAAGCTCATGGCCGTGAGCCGCGTACGACAGATCATCACGAAAGAACACTGTTTCAAATAGGTTCGGATGTATGGTGAAAAGTAAATAACACTCTTTACAGCTATTTTTTCGTGCGTCTGCATCCAGGGCACCTCCTCGCGGTGGCGGCGGGCAACGGAGTATGCCCGTTATCCGGCTGAGTCCCTGGATCATGGCTTCGATGCCGTCATGATCGGCTCATGATCGTTGGGTAGCGAGGTCTTGGGGTTAATGAGTAAGTAAGATAACAGCTTATGGGATTTATAGGTTTTAGTGAAAAGGCTAAAATAGTGACCGGTTTTTTTTTTTTTAAGCAATAAAGGGATTAAAAATTGAAGGGATTATTTTGGTGTTTGGACTAAAATTTGTAGGTTATGTAAAACCTTAAAGTAATAGGGGTTGATAAACCTGGAATTCAGATTCAGCGACCTCGAAAATATATTGTCAGTATGGTCAGACGTTAGATCAAATTTTTTCGATTTTTTTGTGGATTATTCTCGTTTTTATGCTACAATTTTGAGGTTATGAAGAATCCTGACGTGATGGAGTTAAATAGACGTCGGATTCGGATTAAGTGACCTCCAAAACATATAGTAGGTATGGTCAGACGTCAGATCAAATTTTTTCGATTTTTTTTGTGGATTATTCTCGTTTTTATGCTAAAATTTTGAGGTTATGAAAAATCCTGACGTGATGGAGTTAAATAGACCTCGGATTCGGATTCAGTGACCTCAAAAACATATAGTAGGTATGGTCAGACGTCAGATCAAATTTTTTCGATTTATTTTGTGGAGCTGTGTTATTATTCCAAGTTTTCGTGGCAAAGATTCGTAATTCAATGAAAAACAATTGGAATGCTATACAATATTTAAATGCATATAAAGATTATTTCAGGAAATCCAAAATACGTTTCGAAAATCATGAAGCCTTAAGATTCTCAGAGATACATTACTCGGATATAGTAAATTTTATTCTCAGATGAAGCATTGAAGATTCTATAATACAAGTTAACAACTTTTAAAAGTTGTATGATAAAAAAATATAATTTCAACTTAATGAAAGATCTGTTCCGGTTGAAGACAAATTTTATTCTGAACTGATTTGAGTTATAATAATTATATTGTTGACATCTGATATAGTTGTTTGTGCTAAAACTGCAGGTGGGCTGCGCAGGTGACTCGGTGTCAGTTGTGCAGGTGAGACATTAGGTCAGCAGAATTTCGTGTGACCCGTCCGGTCACGTTGATGGGGCCCGTGATGTTGAGTGGGGCTGTCACGTTGATGGGGTGTATGGGCTGAGTGCTGAGCTGGTGTTAACTCCTCCCTCTTCAAATGTCCGCGTCCCGTGGATCAGATGTTGACCTTTATTGGTTGAAGGTCCTGGATGCTGAGGCTGGTTGTTATTGGGTACATGGTAGGATGTCCAATTTCAGGCTTTGTTTTTTTACTTCTATATTTAAGGACTATGAAAATACAAAATATTATTATTAGAACAGTAACTATTGTTATGTCTGTGGAAAAGGATATGCCGAGGTTGGTGAGTAGTTCCTGTATTTGATGTCTATTTCTGAGGTGGAGATCATGGAGGTACTCCACGCCGAGTTTGAGCTTTCTTTCTGAGGGATGAGCTTGAAATATCGGCGGTAGGACTTGGAACGTCTTGATTTGCTTGTTAGTGAACTGCCTCCCATTGATTTTTATCGTTTCGTTGCTGTACTGTACAACGAAGCTACCTTTTAAAAGTCTGGTAGAGTTATCCTCGAAAAGCTCTCCTTTAAAGTTATCAAGGTAAATTGTATCATCGTTAATTATTTCTAGTATTTCTTTTTTGTTGAACTGGTAGTCGCATTTTGCGCTCGTTCCTTTTATAAGGCGACTTATGCAGTGATCAACAGATAGTTTTTCTAACTGACTTTCCCGACATATTGTTAGGTTTTTAACATCCTTGCACTTAGTTCTGATCCCGTATTCTTCGATTTGGTTGATTAATAATTCCGCAAACTCTAGGTATACTTGTTTGTTATTTGAAGTGGTCGGCCTGATGATTACGTGGTTGTACTCGCTATTAGTTGTCTTTGGAAGTGACACTATGTAGAGGAGGATTGATTCTTTAATTACCATAAGAGGCTCTGCATATTCTATTGCTTCGATTTCGTTTTCATAGGGAAGTGTTTCTGTTAGGGCTACAAGTTGGTTTATTTCTTCTTTATCTAGTAAGTTAGTGTTTATGATTCCTCCCTTTGCCAGGTGCTCTGCTAGAACTATCTCGTTAATTTCGTTTTTAAGGAGGCTGAGCTTGTTAAAAATAGTTTGTTCGTATGTGTCACTTTTGAAATCATTGAAATGTGTAGCGATTTTGTTGTACTGATCTAATAGTTCCTTTGTTGTGTCCATTAGTTTGTTGTTTATTTTATACTGTTCGTTGTTACTAGAGATTAATTCATTTTGACTCTTGATGATTAAGTCCCAGTCCGTAGCGTCTGGGGATCCGGCTACCCATTTCCATGCGGAGCCAATCCAGTTTATAGATCTCTTATGTTTTGAGGTCGTTCCCTTTAGTTTGTGGATAAGTTGCTGTATTTGTTTAACCTGATGTTCCAATTGGGGTTTTAAAGGGCTGGTTTTGTTTACACGTGTCACCGTTGGTGTTATTCTGTCGAGCACTTCCTGGTAGTTGGTAAGGTTGATAACGTGAACAAGCTTGAAGCTGCCGCTTACAATTCTTCCGTTCCCCTGCTTGATGGTCGCGATTGGTCCATGATATTCGAAGATTTTCGCTGAATGGGCAATATTTACCCATATAAGCCTGCAATATATGGAAATTCTTTATTAGTCTGAATTTTTTATGTGTGACTTGTGGATTCGTCTCCCGCTGACTGTTGTTACGGTCACTCTATTGTCTTTGGCCACGATTTCTTTTTTATATAAGGGTTTGTGTTTTCCTTGTATCTGCTTGACTGCTACGTATATTGTTTCCCCCGGATTGTAGAGTTTCGGTTTCTTCCTTTTTGAATTTTCCTTGCCTAATTTCGTCTGTTGTTTTTTTCGGATCTGATCGTATTTGTTTGTGTTACAAATTTCACAGGATTTGATGTACTTCTTGATTTGCGATGCCATATGGGGAAAGTAAAAGTTCTCTAATATCTGTTTTTTGATTACATGATGGTTTCTATGGGCTCTTTTATGTTCTGTTTCTATTATAAAAAATTGATTTTCGGGTTTAGTTACGTCCTCAACTACTCTCTGGGTTATGTGAATTTTAAATAATCTAAAGTATTCCCTGTAAATTTCTTGAAGTATTTGAATGAATTGCTTTGGTATTTTGAGACAATTAAGACTGTTTGGGTTGAGCCTTTCCTTAAGAGCTTTTATGAGCGTTTCCTTATTTATTTTTTTGAGGTTTATGTAGTGCCGATGGTAGCCTGGGTGTGGTTCTTCGTAGGCATATAAATCGCTATTTCCTTCTTTGATGATTAACTGGTTTCGAAAGACGTTGATTGGGGCCTTGCAGAACGGTATAAGATCTGTACTATCTTCTTGATCATTGATGGGTCCAAAAAGTTTTTTATAATTTTTCTCGATATCCTGTAATTTTGTTTTAACTTGAGATTCAAGGTGATCAGTCCTTATTTCCACGTTATTTACTTGAGCACATTCTTTAGCCTTAAGTGGGATGATGGTGTTAGGTTTTATTATCAGAATATTATTTTTTCGGTCAATAACAGCTTCTAATTCCTTTAGTGTGTCGTCCCCTATGATCCCGTCAAACGATTTTAACCCTGGCAATACGAAAAAATGTGTTGTAATATTGTTACCGATCCCTGCAAAGAACTTTCCTGAGACCTTTTCTTTGATTATTATATCGCCTCCCGCTGAATGAATTTTGAATGGCTTTTCTATTTGCTTTTTCCCTTTTGCATGTTCTATTTTAATAAAGTTTTTATTCGCCCCTGTATCGATAAGAAATTTCAGAATTTCGCCATCTTTAGTTCTATACTCTAGGTATGGAATGCTAGAGAGGCTTCCGTCATAAAATTTAGTTCAGCATTTTCCTCGTCATTTTGTTCGATATTATCTTCTAAAAACTCCTTTTCAATCTCGTCGGGGTAGGCATGTATGTATTCCTCGTAGGAAGGGTCTTGCCCCGTTTCGAGAACATTGATTCGTTGGATTTTACTGGGATAATTGTCAGAAAGGTTAGGTCTTTTATAGGCGTAATTATCGTTATTCCGATTCATGTAGTTGACCTGTCGAGTTTGGATTGATTGGTCGACTTCCATAGGCACCGGAGGTTTCGGTTGGTTCGGTCTAGGGGGTGGCTGTGAAGGCTGTTCGTGCTGAATGTTAAATGCCGTGTTTTTCTGTTCGATAGGTAATGTTTTAAGCGTTCGTGGCGCTGGTCGCGGTGGTAGCCTTAGCGCTGATGGTTTCGGATCTTGCGCAGAAAATTGGTTTATCGGTGAGGTTACTGAATTCGTCACGTTTGATTTCCTTATCGTAACGTTTCTGAAGTTTAAATTTTGGATTTCCAGGCATGAACTATATGCTTCTGGAAGGGTTCTCGGTCTTTGTATGGCGAGCATTTTAGGAATGTCCCCATTTACACCTCTTATAAAGACATCGAGGGCTCTATTCCGGTAACTTTCGATCAGGGCGTTTATAGTTTCCATAGAGTAATCCTCGGTTTTTATTTTATTTACTATTAGGGAGAACTGGTGATTAATGTTAGCGTAGAATTCATCAAGTGTCATGTTGCCCTGTGTCGACAGATTGAGCTGGTACTCAAGGGTGCGAATGTCCCGCTTGTCGGCATAATGAAGAGATAGACATTTTTTGATGGAAAGCCAATCATCACCGAATATATTATATGAAATAAGAGCGGAGTCTGCCGGACCCCTCACCTTCTGCCTTATACTTTGAAGTATGGCACGGTATATAGGCTTGTTACGAACGATTTCGTAGTCCCTTAAGATACATTCAACGTGGTGAACCCATGAAACGTAATTAGTGGGGTCCCCGTCAAATATTTGAAGTTCCCTGACACAGTCGGGTAACTTCGAAATTTCCTTCAGCTCCTCCTCGCTTTTAGGAGATTGGAGCGCCGTAGGATTAGAAATTGTTTGGAGTTTGTCTGCCTCCAATTTTTGGAGCCTTCTATCGATTTCTTTAGTTAGTTCTATCTGGGCATTCACTGCACCAGTTAACTCTCGAATGGCTGCCTGCATTTGTTCCATTTCGAAAAATATTTTCTTTTTACCACGATAACTTTTTATTCATAGAGAGGGAAAAGGAAACTAGTTCACTGAGGTTCCGCTTTTCACTTTTTAATCGTTATTCGTTTCTTGTTAATTATTTGCTTATCGAAATGTGAACGTACTTAATGTAAGAAGAAATCTTTTGGTTACTTACATTAAGGAGAATGCCTTTGTCATTCTACCAGACCAGTTATTGGGAAATGGAGAGATTTTGTCCTTCCTGAGGGTACAACTTCTTTCCTTCCTGAGTTGCTGGGGTTGGGTTGCCGAAGGAGTCGTGTTGATCCCGTTTAGCTCCTGTTTTGAACTATCGCAGAAGCCTACTAGTGGCACGCACTACACTCACTGTTTTTGCACCCGCGTGTAGCGAAGTTTTACCTTCGAGTATAACAATTTTTGTGATCTAAATGCGCGCACTTCACAGGCATGCACTTGCACTTCAATCACTGTTTTTTTTCTACACGCACATACCGTATGCCGATTTCCGAAATTTTACTTTCGAACGATCGATTACCGAATTTTTACCTTCGAACGATCGATTACTGGAATTTTACTTTCGAACGATCTATTACCGAAATTTTTACTTTCGAGTGATCGATTACCGAAATCTTTTTCCAACTAACGGTTTAACAAGCAACTCAGGTCCCTGCTCGGGCGCCAGTTAACAACTTTTAAAAGTTGTATGATAAAAAAATATAATTTCAACTTAATGAAAGATCTGTTCCGGTTGAAGACAAATTTTATTCTGAACTGATTTGAGTTATAATAATTATATTGTTGACATCTGATATAGTTGTTTGTGCTAAAACTGCAGGTGGGCTGCGCAGGTGACTCGGTGTCAGTTGTGCAGGTGAGACATTAGGTCAGCAGAATTTCGTGTGACCCGTCCGGTCACGTTGATGGGGCCCGTGATGTTGAGTGGGGCTGTCACGTTGATGGGGTGTATGGGCTGAGTGCTGAGCTGGTGTTAACTTACATGAATCAACATTTTCTACTTACACTCTTTATTCATCCTAATTTTTGACTTTTTGCTTTTATTATTGCACATTTAACTAGCATTTCAAAGAAAATTTTACGGAAGGTATATTCACCCATCAAATTTAATTTTCTTTATCCTGTTCTGTCCAATGTCACATCCAGTATTAAATGTAGTTTTCAGTTTATATATGAAATTCAATAATAGATTACGCAACGTCCGGAGAAAAAAAAATTTACACAAAAAATCAAAACCGACTTCGAAACTTTGCCTGTATGTACAAATTCAAACTAAAAATTTAAATATAATATTTTTTATTACTTTAAAGAAAAGAGCATTCAAGGATAATATACAAAATTATTGATATTTAAATATTTACAATAACTAATCAGTCAGTCAGTTTTTTAATTGGTGTAGGCAAGGCAAGTTTTAAACCTAGAGAATTTGGGTTTTTAAACTTGCCTTGGCTGGCACCGACTCGAAAAAGTAACTGATTAGATATTGTAAATATTTAAGTACGAGTATTAATAGTTTTATATATTGTGCTTGAATGCTCTTCTCTTTAAAGTAATAAAAAATATTATTTTTAACTTTTTAGCTTAAATTTGTACATACAGGCAAAGTTTTGAAGCCGTTTTTTATTTCTTTGTAAATTTTGTTTTATTTTTCAATTTTTAGCTGACGGGAAGTGGTTGAAATTCAATAAAAGGGATTCATCCCCTAAGGTTCCACCTTTAGAGGAGGAATATTTTCTTCAAATTTAAATGGGACCACCCTCGAGAAATATTCTATTTAATAAAAAAAGAATTATTAAAATCAGATTACAATCGGCGAAGATATCGCGTAACATACACAAAAAAAGAAAAAGAAGAAAAAAATAAAGTCGAGTTGAGAACCTCCTCCTTTTTTCGAAGTCGGTTATAAATAAAGAATGCCCAACTATTTGATCTAAGGCCTTCTTTTTTAACACCCGAGTAACGTTTACGAATTTTCCGTTCGAAGCCTACGCAAAGTGGAAATTTGTTTTGAGTGGTGGTTACAAAGTTGACAGTTTGCGCTCTGGACTGCAGAAAAATTAATTTTTTCTTATCAACATTTGTTATCTTTTTTTCTATGCAGGCTGATAATATTTTATTTTAACGATCGAAAACGAGACCATAAACCGTCTGATTATGAATACAGAAAAAGAAAAGCATCAGAACCAACTATTCAAAATGAAGTTAGATCTGAATCGCCTAAACCAATTTCGGATGGAAATAAGTTGAACATAGATGAGGACGAGCCCAACAATCAAAATGCGGTAGATGACAGAACTTGTGAAAATATAGAAGAATTATCTAAAAGTTTTTCGGATTATGCTTTATGGCCAGTTCATCGTAGCAAAAAAATCGTACTTTTTTTCCACTTGGGGGTATTTTTAAAGCTATTATTTAACTTGACCGTGTTGTCCGTCCGCCTGTGCATTTTTTCTGTAATTCAAAATTAGAAATCGAAGTTTAACTATGTTCGGAGAAAGCCCAAACCTTGAAATTGTTCACACTGCTAAATTTTTGATGACACTACAAGTTAAAAAAAATTTTGAACCTGCGATAATTGTTTAACTTTTTATTGCGCTACTTATAAAAGCGTGTTTTTTTGTTTTTTAAGCCATAATTTTTATATTTGTCTTTAAAAGGGGCGCCGAGAAAAAGTTTGCCCGACTAAACGCAAAAGCCTAAGGCCGGCACTGCTCTCAACTGTGCATCCCGACACAGACTCATATTTTTCGTATGTTACAGTTTAACTTTTAGAAGGTCAATCGCTTCAAATTGATTTTTAACACAAGAAAAAAGAATAATTACGAACATAAGCTTCTGAAATCACAATAAAAGTTCAATAAAAAATATGAAGATTTTAATTTAATTTAATTTAATATGTACGTATGTTTTAAATTTTACATTTACATATAATTTGAAATTTTTTAAAGAAAAATTTGCATACTTTTCTCCAAATCCTCCTTTTGGTAATTTCGCTATCATAAGATAAACACTTTAAAAAAGGATATAAATTATTTTATTGAGTTGACAGAAAACTAAAGTGGTTCAGAAATTCCGCAAATAAATTCTGGAACCAGTGAATCTCATCATTTGATACAAAAAACACTGGCTATTCTGTACATATGAACATACAAGATACAAGTTTAATTATCTTTATTCAACAGCCCACTTATTTTAAGATTTTCCTCTTTATTTTAATTATATTAGAAATCCTAAAATAACTGCTTTTCATCATTTCATCTTCGTGGCTAAATTACTGCAAGGACGCGCAATTAACAAGATCGTTTGTAATTTGATTTCATAGGTCCATGAACTGTAACTTTCGAACAATCAAACCTATTGAGGAATGTTCGATTCGATTTCCTCATAAAGTGGATTTTCTACATGATTCGGGGAATTTGATCGGAATAGTTTATTCTAGTGCCATATGTAATTTGATTTGATGAATAGTGCGCACTATTGCAAGAATTTCGATTTATCGCGAATCCCCTGGTGTATGAACATGTACCATAATATGAACAACTTTTGGAATTTAATTTTATAGTAAGCCATTTTTATAGTGGCAACTTCATTTAATTGAAGTTTTCTGTAGAAATACGAAACGAAAGCAAAAAGAAATTCTAAAGAAATTTGCTATATATGTATATATGAAAGTAATAATATGGGCAGCGACTTGAATGTTAAGATTTATGTATAATAGTTATATAATATTTCTTATTAAATCCACTTTGCTTCTCAAAATAACAAGGATCTTATAAAAAAAAATTGAAAAATCACAATTACAAATAGATTTATGAAATCGTACTGTCAATTAAAGCAATAACTTTATTCCTGCAATTGAGGTGGAGCTGGGCTTATTAAGCCATGACAGCTTGAACCATTTCGGTAGCAACCAAGTAGGAAAAGTACGCAGAGCCGATTAACCTATGTCCTAGAAGGTTGATGTTTTCCTGAAAGACGGAGGAGTTTTTGGCATTCAAAATAAAATAATAACACAACAACTTTTATTAATTTCGTTTTATTAAAAATTCAAAATGTTCACATTTTTACATTTAAAAATTTTTTTTTTGTTTTTATCATGAACTGAATTTTGGGGGGGCTGAAGTATGAATAAACTGAACGGGGACGTAGTCTAAATAACCAGAATTATTTAGCAGTTACATATTGGTTTCATTAGCAATTATATGTTTCAAAAATACAAAAGTGCGGTTTCGTCGTAGCCATTTGCTTTGTCAATATTTTCAATAAATCCACCTTATATATATATTTTTTCTATTTTTTTTTTAAATTTTCTTTTTGCATAAATATCAAACGTAACCGAGATGTTAAAATTAGCGTAACAAAAATTACCCTCATTTCCTACGAACAATTTCAACTTTATCTAAAATTACCAAAATCACATTTTCGTTCAATAATTTAATTTGACGCCTTTGACTATTTAACATTTAAATATTTAAATAAACTTCTTAAGACTTGTTAATTTTGTACACATTTCAGAAAACATAAATTTGGTCCTAACGCATTTCAAATATACCTACAATCGACACTTTCATTGAATATATACAATTTTTTTTAATTTTTTTTTTTTTCTAATTCCAAATTTACACATCTTCGGAGCTCATCGTTATTCTGGTTTAGATTTAAGCATGTGACGTACTTTTTTGATTTAACTGTGATTTTTTACAGCTTTATTAATTAAACGTGAGAGCATTTTAAAGTGCACAATATATGCAAAGTGAGAGTTGTGTGCATTGTAAATTTTACTAATTACTTATAAACATAATTCTAAGCTTCTAGACAAAATCACATTTTTCTTATTATTAAAATATGTCCCACCGATGATTTTTGTTTAAATGGTTTCCAATTATTTTCATGGCATCTGATTAGAGGATTGGTGGGTTTCGCGTGCTTTGCGGATGTTAGTTTTTAGAAAATATCGGGCAGCGAAGAAACTTATACAATTTAAAAATAAAAAAAAGAAAGGCTTTCCACATAATTTTTATAAGCGCAATTATTCCACTGTGTCACCTTAGAGGCTTGTGGATGTTGCTTAATTTTAACATGATTAAATACATTTTTATGAGCTTTAGACACCTTCGCATTTTCAATACTAGAGATTGGTAATCGATACCACTTCAGTGCCTTTTGCGTTCGTTTAACATATTTTCTGTTAATATGGTACAGGTTTATCCTAATATCTATCTCTATTCTTCTGGAATATAAGAGGATTAAGAAGAACATTTTGATAAGTTATAACAAGGCTTCATTCATTACATTGCAATAATGTGATCGATTTTAAAAATATTTTTTATTCAAAAACTTTTATCTTTACAAACAAAACGTTTTTCTGTTGTCTTCTGTAAATTTTATATCATGATAGATGTAATCTCTCATACAATACTGAAACTGAATATATTCCAAAAAAAATGTGACGAATACACCATAGATCACCAAACAAAAAAAGGAAGAAAACATTACTTGAAAATTTATATAAAAAACTAATTTTCATGTTCTCTTTGAATTAAATTATTATTTTCGTGAATGCTTTAAAAGAACTTAACGAAACTATGCTTACTTATAAAAGTACACAAAATCACATTCACTTGAGCTTTTCTCGAAGTATGCATTTAAAGGTAATCTTAAGCTTACGGAAGATTAAAAGTCGTTTCTGTAGTGAAAGCGCATTCGGTGCGCGTAAATACCTTCTTCTAAACCTATGTAAGACTACTATGCTAAAATGGATTATACTTGCTTCATCCGCGAATGATACTTAAGGTTAAAGGGAGTAGAAAAGCCGCTTGTAAGACACATATACCTAAGATAGCCAGCAAGTCTTATCGAATGCGACTGTATATGCCTAAAGATGACAGTTTTGGATCTTAACTGTTCATTGTGTTTCCTCCGCCCAATTGGTTGTGTGCAAGCATCAGGATGTCCTTCTTCTCTTTTGGGAATCGCAGCTCACGTCCTGCTAAGCGTGCAGTCTCAAGTTCTCTCTCAGCCTGTGCTAGTTCCCGGCCCAAAACTCCCGGATTTTCCTGTTCACGTGCAATCCAGTCTAAAGCCATTTGAGCTCTCATATCGTCATCCAAAGCCCGATTGGAGTAGTGTGCCACAACTTCCTGTCGTGAGCACTGGCGCTCCCGCATTGCTTTCAATGAGCCGTTCCAATGCAACAGTTGAAATACAGTCATGAGTTCTTGAAACTCCAACATTGTGCGGCCCTTATTGGCTTCTAACATAAACCTGTAACGAAATAGCAAATATTATTTTTTGCATAATAGTGTTCCTTGCGTTTTCTTTACATACATAATTGCTAAATTGTCAATATTAAACACGTGATATATTAGGTTGTAACATAATAATCTGATAATTTTTTCGGAAACGTTCTGGAAATTTTTTACAACTTCGAGAAAGTTCTGTGACTATGAGTATAAATACCCGTGAGCGCGCTCAGTTCATCAGTGCAATAATCGACAGCGCAGCGAGTAGAATTATGGAAAAATTCGATCTGAAAAGACGAGACATCCGTGTCCTTCTACTTTATGAGTTCCGTTTGAAGCATACAGCTAAGCAGGCGGCACATAATATATGTCAATGTATGGGAGAAAATGCGGTCTCTTATCATACAGCAGTAGATTGGTTTCGACGTTTCTGGAATGGCAACTACAAACTTGAAGATAAACCTCACGAAGGGCTGCCGGTTGAGGTTGATGTCGACCGACTCGTGCAGCTTATGGAGAAAGATCCAAGGCGGACTACTCGTCAACTTGAAGAAGAACTCGGATGTTCCCATACTACTATCGCTCGACATTTGAAAGTGATGGGTAAAGTGTACAGTAACAGTCAATGGGTACCCCACGAATTGACGGATGGTCAACGGATGATGCGAGTGGCTGTTTGTACGCAATTACTCACTTCATATCGTACTTTTGCTTGGCTTCGTAATTTGGTTACCGAGGATGAGAAGTGGATGCTTTATGTTAACCATAACAATAAGCGACAATGGCTTAGCGTGGGTCAAAGAGGAGTACCGACAGTTAAATGTAAAATTACTATAAACAAGGTTATGTTGAGTGTTTGGTGGAATGTGCACGGCATTATCTACTGGGAACTATTACCACAAGGAACGACTATAAATAGTGAACGCTATTGGATAAGGTAGAAGTGAATCTTAAAGGAGAACAAGGCAATGTATACCTCCTCCACGACAATGCTCGCCCTCACATCGCTTCGATGACATGTAAAAAAATTATGGAGCTAGGCTGGATTTCCTTAGCCCATCCTGCATACTTGCCGGATATGTCTCCTTCTGACTACTTTTTCCGATCGTTGCAGGCTCACATTAGCGTAAAATCTTTTGATGACCGAGATGCATTGGAACAGTGGTTATCGGAATTTGTTAACTCTCGTGAACCCAAGTTTTACGAGAATGGAATAATGTCGCTTCCCCAACGTTGGCAGGAGATCATTGATAATGATGGACTATATGTTCAATAAAATATTAACCTAAATTGTACAAAAATATCAAAATATAGTTTCTTAAAAAATTATCAGATTATTATGTTACAACCTAATATTATTTTTATAAAGTTTTCTCTTGAGTGATGAATCAAGAAAACAGTTCATATTTTTCAGAAAAATAAAATTAAGTAAAATACAGTACATATTTTGATAAATTTCTAAAATATCCAATGGGCTTTTAAAATTAGAGAAACGACTAAATATCTAATAAATTTCGAACCGGGCCGGATACGGGCAGAATACGAATTTTCGATGCTTTTACCAACTGACCTAACGTAATCGAGGAATTTTGACGTTCTGATGAAAAGTGCCACCGAACCCACATATGTGTTTATTATTATTATTATGAGGGGCAACCCTTATGGTGGGCACTGCGATCGAAAGGTCTTTTGCCCCGAAACCCCTTTATAGTAAAATACGGTCTGCTACCCTAAGGAACGTCAGAAGGTCTTTAACAGAAGATGCACGAACTCCAGCCGAGTCCAAGAACTCCTGGCTGAAGATCTTTCTTCTTAACCGTGCCAAAGTAGGATAAGCACAAAGAATGTGTGACGTAGTTTCATCGTCTTCGAGACACAGACGACACTCCGTCTCATTTTACAGACCTATTCTATATAGTTGGTATCTTAGCCCATGATACGCTTTCTTCTATGTGTTTGTTGCAAAGTTTTAAAATTAATTATAATAATAATTAATAATTAGAAAATTTTCAGTCAAACGGGCGAATAATGCATATATTTCGTGAGATTATTACCTTTAGTAACTAAATGGTAAGGTACATAAAAAATCTTTAATTTTTAAATTTTCTCAAATAATTAATTTAAGCGTTTAAACGCAGCCTAAAAAGTGTTGGCATAACTAATAGAATGGTTTTGATAATAAATCATCGATCACATTCTATTAATTTGGCAATGGTGGGTTTTGTGGTAGTGTTGAGCAAAACAAAACCAAGACCAAAACTATGATAGACTTGGTATTGGTTTTAGTCTCGTCTGCCAAGTCTTGGTCTCATCTGTCAAGTTTAGTCTCGTTTGGAAGACTCTTGTAGTCTTAAATTTCCACGCTCCAATATTTTGGTTAACTAACTTACTCATAATTTGTGATGTTATAAGGCTGTGCTGAGTTAGAAGACGGAACATAAATGTGCGTTGCTCAACAGAGATCCGTTGGATGACGAGAACTACTGGGAAATATTTTTAATTGATTTAAAAAAGTTAATTTCCTATTGTGAAAGTGGTCAGTTAATGATTGATTATCACCAAATATCCTAACATGACAACTATTTACAAGATAGCAATTTCTTCATAAATTAATTTTTCTATAACATATTTAAAAAAAAAAAAAGTTGAGGTTCAAAAATGAGCGTGAAATTCTCTGATAACTTGTTGGTGGGGTTAATAATTCGGAAAGTATTAACATTTTTAAAAATGTTGATCTGCATTAAGTTAATAAATGATCCAGAGAATAGTTTTGTAGAAAAAATTAATGAAACGGAAAACAAATGTTAAATTTCATGGTTGAAAACTTGGTTGTTAGGAAAACGTAAATTTCCTTTTTAATAGTTAGTTTGGGGAGCTGGGTGTGAGGTAGAAAATTGAAAAAATATAGCTAGTAAGCCAAAATAATAATGGCGTTTAAAAAAAAAAAATCCCTATATATCCCATTTTTTTTGGTGTCTACCCACGATTTTTAAAGAATTAATATCAAACTAATATAAGACTTAAAAAAAGATAGAATATAAGACTTAAAAAAAGATAGACTACATTTTCTTTGAATTGTTATGAATAACCAAATAGATTGTTAATTTTTACCATATTTGGTAGGAATATTTAATACTATTTTACTAGTAAAAAGTCCTATATAATTTGTTCAGTGTATTAATTACACTTATGTTCTAAATTTCAATTATTTTCGTTCTAGTGCTTTTAAGTTATATTTAGTTAGTATCAAAGTTGCAGTTATAATCACCATAAGAGCCCGTGTATAAGAATTCAATTTTGAATTGCAATTTGCAATTGTCTCAAAAACTGTAATATAAACCACTTTCGAATTTGGAGTATAAGTTCAATTAATACCAAACCAATAAATATTTCAGTAAAATGTCCTAAAGTTCTGATCATTTTCATTAAATCCCGTATTAAAAATAGAATCATTATTTTTGAAACTAGCATCCTCCTTAAAGTAACATAAAATAGGAAAAGTATTTTTCAATATTTGTAAGTCCGCTGCTGTTAGTTAGAAAGATCTTTTGTCTGTAATCTATAGTAAGAGCTGTAGAGAGAAATCAAAGAAAAAAATTAAAATCAACAAAGTATTGACGACGGATCCAGATTTTCTATTTTTCCTTTATATAATAAATAAATCTACATAATATTTTTTTTTCGTTTTATGTGCTTGCAGTTTGACTTGTGAAATGTAAAATTATGTATTAAATTCGTCGCATAGTTTGAAAATAAATGGTAATCAATGCTCACCTAAATGCCCCGATGCCTGTATCTGGGCCATCACCTTCCTGAATATCACCTTTAAAAGAAGCTCTTGCTTCCTGTACAGCCTTCTCAATAAATTCGTCACTTATCCGTCGAGACGGGTGTTCGTTAAAAACGGAATTCATCAATGCGATTTTTGCGGAGCTGCGGCGGGCTTCGGCCTTAGTAGGACAATTCTGAAAAAGTATATTCACATAAAATTTAAATCAACGTAGCGAGGCGATATACATATATACATAAATTTGCAGGTCAATTACCTGAAAACTACCAAAACAGCTTCCACCAGGCAGAGTTACATAACATACATAAGGCTGACTATTCGATGGAACTGATTCGTAAATGACCAATGCACCATTTTTGAGGTCGGCACCACGTGCTTGTTTCATCTGCCAAAACTCCTGAAGCGCTTCGACCACATTCACTGCAAAAGAAAGAGAAGATTCAGACGTTAAAAAAATGAAAGAAATAATTCCGTGAAGAACCTTAGGCTTCGGTAATCTGCAGAAATTTATCTTAACATCGATCTAGAGAGGTGTTATGATTCGGAATCATTTTGGGAGCATGTTTCAAAGATGGGCAGACCTGTGATAACAATTCGCAGTATCCGGACCTGCCTTTTCTTTACTACCTCATTCTTATGAAATGCAAGTCTGCCATCATATTTTCGGACCTTAAAGGCAGGTTGAAATGCAGCGAACATGGCTCACTTCCAAAGCAAACAGGAACAATTGGTGATCGGTGGTCGTTGATCGGATCGACAACGTATTTAATTGATGGATGTAGAGAAAGATGTATAGAAAGAAGGAAAGTAAAATAAAATCACTGCACAGTAAATGGCCGAAAAAGTCAATTAATCAAAAAAACTGACAATAATCTCGCCGCAACCAGGAAAAGCAATTCGAAAATTATACAAAAAAACCAATAAAATTGGTGGAGTGGACTATCCTGGAAAGAATAGCAAACATCATCTGTTGTGACCCTACTGAAGTTGCTGGGATCAAGCGCTGTTCTGGAGCGTATCTCAGAAGAAAATAAATTTTGCTATTAATTAAAACAATTTCCGCATTCAATTGCACGCAAATTAATTTACGATCACATACGATGGTATCGCTGGTGTTATCTCATCGTACCACTACAGGTCAATCGATAGATTGCGAAGGATTATGAAGACGGTGCTCAGGTACCGCAAGCAGGTTGAACATGTCTTCTCCAGTGCTGGTGCATGGTACGTCAATGAATCGATTGTGATCACACGGGATAAAGACTAGCGAAAGAAAGACGACGACACCAAACAAGGTGAAGTAGAGGTGCTTGCAAGGTTCACTTTGGAGATCACTCCTATAAGCAAACTGCTCAGGGATGATATAGGAGACCGTTCCCAGGTAACGCAAGTGTAACCACTTCCCATAAATCGATAAATTTTACTCATTTCTCTGTGCACCTTGTGTGCTGCCACACAAGATCGGCTAAATTCTGCACAGACACAATTTTAGAATGTATTATTTATAGACTTCGATCAACTACTTTGGACACCTATCGATGTGTGAGTTGCCGGAGGGCAAGGGATGAGATGAGGATGTCATCGTTATGCATTATATTGCAGAAGGTCAATTGGATCACACACGTTTGTCTTGGCGGTGTCGATTGCTGGGTATATTGTAACCGCCGTATGGTGTTTAATTGAAACACGAAACAGATAGATATAAAAGAAAAGCACTTAGAACAAAATGACTAACAAATGAGAATGTCTGCCCGGCGAGCAATGGAGGAATTATGATAAAATCTAATTAGCCCGATCATGCATATTTGATTGCGGTTTTTGTGACTTTGCCTGCAAATACATCTCTATGCGTTTGCAAAATCTGGAGTAATTTGAAATTGAGGTGACATTTATTACCGATAAATTTAAAGCACACTACGATGCATGCAGTACAGTAGCTGGCACAGATTGAATTTTATTGCTGCATCTGCTGGATATAAGAATATCCATATATTCATGGAGTATGTTATTCTCACATATTACAGTTAACAGAATGAACTTTGCTACTCTATTCGGAAATAGTTTAATGACTAGTGCACCCCACTGATTTCGATTTAACTCAGCTTTAAAAGTACTATGAGGTAATTCGTTTGGCTTAGGATATTTTTTTAGGAATTATAATTAATAGTTTTCCATCATCAGAAGGTGTCTACACATACAAATTGTCTGTTAATTTTACGTCAAATCGAGAGTGGAGAATATGAAAAAAAATTAAAGAAAATTTCTAATATCTTCTCGATATCACTTTCCTGTAACTTTCTGTCACAGCTCATAATTTTAATTGTATTAACTTTAAGATTTGCAATTAAATACTTAATTTTAAAATTTGCATATTTATTATTTTTAAAATAATTTTTCATATGTTTAAAATACAAAAATGCTAACAAAAAGTTTTCTTCCTTACAATTTAATTTTTATCTTAACTGACCTTATTGAGTTTTTGATAACTTTTCTCTAATAAAAATATCAATCCCAAGCGATTAATCTCTTAGTCATTTAAAATAGGTCTCACAAAAAACAAACGCTGTATTTTCAAAAAAAAATTTGTTGATTTCAAGAACTTTCACGTATCGTATCGTACTCCACAACTTAAGGTTTTTGTTTTAACAGTGTAAAAATTGTTAATGAAACGCTACTTGAAAAACTAACTACGGAAAACTTGAAGAAATCAACAACTTCATCTTTATTTCAAAATTATTTTTCTTGGTTCTCGTAACATCAAATGTTGGTTTCAACAGTGAATAAAACATATTCATTGTTGAATGATGGATTGATCCGATATGCTAAAAAAAGTGAAGTGTATGGAAAATGACTAGAGTATGCAAGACATTATGTTAAATAACACCCTGGATAAAAAGTTCTTAAACGAAAGTGCAGTGTCCTTAAAGAACATTTGTTCGCCAAGCAACAGGGAAAAAGGCAATAGAAGCGCTTCCAAAAATGTTTAGAGAAATTAGTGAAAAAAACTTCGAGTTCTTATGAATCGTTAACCCTTTGCCTTAAATCAACGTGTGGGAGACGTGATCCTACTTCTGTGCCTAAAATGGGAATCTCGTATCAGACACGTGATGACTGCTTCTAGTCACCACGCATCAGAAAAGCTTTCATCAAAAGTGGCACACACAATCGTCGTTCAATTCATAAGACAAGGGGTTAAATAATATTTAATCAAACTAATTATTATTCTATTATAATTTAAACAGAGTACGTATTGATATAACGATTTAAAAAAAATTTAAATTATATAGATATCAGTATTTTAGGGAGGAAGTTGAAAATGTCTAGGAACTGATAATAATGAGTCTGAATATCGCAATACAGTTGGAGAACAAGACTTTGAAAAAATATATATTCTAGAGCAAATGCAATTTATGATAATTACCTATATCATGCATTTGTATATAAATAGATTCACTGTGAAACAATATATTTCATTTTTTTTTTTCCACTGGAATTAATTTAAGGGGTTGTATACAGTCAGGATGACCAAAAAAGTCGATTTTTCAAGAATTTTTCTTGCGATGACCTTTTAAGTTATTAATATAAAAATTTGTACACACATTATGGTGACTCTTGAGTGTATGTTAAGTATTATTAAATAATTTTAAAAGCTGCTACAGCTGATCTCCGGGAGCAACTCTAAAAAAAGGCGTCTTGCGGTGAGCACGATACCTCTGGACTAGATCATCCAAAATGAAAAAACCAAAAATATTTCGTTAATATATTGTTTTATCTTGTAATTAATCGAAGGAATAAGCAAAATAAGAATTTTTAACAAAACGGCGGTTTCTTAAAGAAAAAAAATCGATTTTTTATAAACATTTTGGCCTTAAATTGTTTATAAAATGGAAAATATTTATCGGTGAGAAAATGTTTTCTATTAATTACTAAAAAATATACTTAAAAAGCTTGTGTTAAACTTATCAGTTCAGCCGTTTCCGACAAATCACCGACTTTTAAAACACTGTTTTGAGAAAAACGCCTTTAAAGTTTCAGGAGCACCTTACATATAGTAAAAAAATTATTACAAATATGTATGCGTGAAACTTCGAGAATATTCACCGGATTGACATGACATTTTCTGGGGGTGTACTTGTACAATACGAAAAAAAAAAAAAACAATTTTCTGCAAATGCTAACTGTATATATCCCCTTAAATCTAAATGTAAGATCTGACATTTCGGATATAGGTAGTGTTATTTTTTTATATTTTAACACGTACAATATTCCAGTATTTAATTTTATTAAAATTGGAACGCCAAGCCGATATTCCTCAGCACGTTAGCTGTTACAGTAATGTGGAAGAAAATGTTGAAAGTTTTCAAACTGTGGCTGCTAACATGTTTATAATAGTTAAGCTTATTCGCTGACGTCACAAGCTATCCTAACAAGACGAAAACAACAAAAAACAAATTTTAAAATGTGGATAATTTACACTGCTACGATTATATTTTTAGTAATTTATCGAAACTAGTGACAAATAACTCATTTAAATAACATTTTCGACTTGTCAAGCAAAATTTGCCATCATACCTTGTATTCTTGTATACTTGAGTTTACTTGTATGTATGCAAGTATTTATAATGCAGTCATCTTGTGTCTTAGCTTTCGCTTCAATTGAAAAAAATATGTTCGCAACGACCTCTTTATAAATACATATTACTATTCATGTGTGCGTGAATAATAGAATCGTGATATTATTTAGTTTTTGTAAAATAGAATAAAAGTTCCGACTCAATCCAGCTGTCATTGGTTCGAGTAGATTTTAATCCGACCTACGTTCATGCATATGTATGTATGTTTTTCAACTTAATATTTATATCCGTGACAGATACATGGACAAACAAATGACAGTGTCAGTGATCCTACAGGGCTTCCGTTTTTTCCTTGCGAGATACGGGAAAATCTATTTTCACCGTGCCAATTGGCAATTTTCGTCCATATTTTAACCGTCGAAGTGATTAAAAAAAAAACGAAGTATTGCTATTTTATTTTATATGTGATATGTACAAACACATCACCTCTTGGAGGAAAAACAAGCCTGCAATATTTACGCAATAAGAGGGTTCCCAATTAATGCAATTTGCCTTGGAATCGAAAGGCTTTGATGACTGCAGCGAAACTCATTCAACTATCTGCGCCAATCGCGCCGCCAAGATTGCTCGTGCTCCACAGACATAACTGTTTCAGTTAATCTGGGGATTCCTTGGGAATTATGCAATAAACAAGAATTGAAGTACGGCGAAAGCTTGTGGGTGTCATAAATCTCAGAGGGATGGATACGCGCAAGGCTGTAGTATAAATGGCTGAAAATCTTATGCTGTCTCGTACTCTCCGCAGGCTACTGACAATTTTACACCATTTCGATATAATTTCACAGATTTATTAAGCTTTCGATTTGCCTCAACATATGAGGTCGTTAAGTTAATATGGTGCGCCGTGTCATGTATAATACCAACTGGTATGTATCTTTTACCGCAGATGCTTATTCCACTTGGGTGCCTCTCCACGTGAGCTCTAGCCTAGAATTATTTAATATTGGCGGCAATGTTCCCAAGGGATTTGAAATAATGCAATGGATGATAATTTAATGGACAACCACTTGACAGCTTATTTTTTGTGTTCAATTATTTACAATTATCTCGGTTGACAATTGTTCGGAAGCACAAAGGCAATTGTGATTTATTTGGCGCAACCCTTTTTCCTTGTCCTCATTTCGATGATTTTTCGAGATTTTTTACATGAATATCGGAATTATAATTACTAAAATGTATACAGGGTGGGCCATTTAAGATTTGGAATTTGAATCGGCTATAAAAAAAAAAAAACAAATGAATATTTTTTCAAAGTTATGAGTTTGTTAGAAAGATTGAACTTTCCATTTAGGAATGGAAGACAACATCATTCAAATGACTGCCACGGCTAGCCTTACAATACCCCATTCGATTAGTCCAATCTTTTAGTCCATTTTCGATTTTTTGGGCCTCTATTTCGTTAACGGCAACTTCGATTTCACGTTTCAAGTCGTCAATCGTCAATGGATGGTTAGCGTAACACTTGTCCTTAACGGCTCCCCACAAAAAAAAGTCTAACGGAGTCAAATCGCAGCTTCGAGGTGGCCAATTGACATCAGCATTTCGGCTGATTATGCGATTTCCGAAAACAGTGCGCAAAAGATCGATTGTTACGTTAGCTGTGTGGCACGCTGTGCCGTCCTGTTGAAACCAAATGTCGTCTATGTCATACTCTTCAATTTTGGGAAACAAAAAATCGCTTAGCATGGCGTGGTAGCGATCGCCATTCACTGTAACGGCGTTTCCTTGCTCATTTTCGAAGAAAAATGGCCCAATAATGCCACCAGACCAAAATCCGCACCAGACAGTCACTCGTTGTGGATGCATTGGTTTCTCCACGATGACGTTAGATTTTCTGAGACCCAGATATGACAATTTTGTTTATTGACGTATCCTCCGAGGTGGAAATGAGCTTCATCTGAAAAGATGATTTTCCGGTAAAAATGCCCATCTTCGATCAAGCGGTCTTCGGCCCATTGAGCAAACCGAAAACACATCGGATGGTCATGCGGCTTCAGCTCTTGCACTAATTGAACTTTGTACGCATTCATACCGAGATCTTTATGCAAAATTCTTCTCAAAGAAGTGCGTGAAAAGTTCAATTCATGAGAACGATGACGAGTTGATGTTGATGATTGTTCACGCACACTCTGAGCAACAGCAGCGATGTTTTCGGTTGAGCGCACTGGACGAGTACGTACACGGGTTGTTTTATCCAACAACGATCCAGTTTCACGAACTCGCTTCACAAATTGATCCACAAACTGCGTTTTAGGCACATCCTTTTTGTCAAATTTTTTCCGTAAATTTGTTACAGTTTGAGTAGAAGACTCACCACTTTGGAAATAAGTTTTTAATATTTCCCAACTTTGTTCAAGCGAAAAGCGACCCATTTCATAAATGTCAAACATAAAACTAACTTTCTGTCACATCAGAAATGTCATCAAACCTTCCAACCTCAAAATAACCTATAGTTCCAATTCCAAACGTTAGATGGCCCACCCTGTAGAAGAAGGTGGTAATATGCCCCCTACTTTGTTTTTAGGTATTAAAAAACTATTAGGCCATAACTTTATGCCAAAATGTCATGCACACATTTAGTCAAAATAATGCAAAAAATGAAGCGATATAAAATTGTGTGGGTAATATGACCCCCCCCCCCCCCCCCCCCCCCATAATAATAGTCCGGGAGCCCACCCACATACGACCGGAATTATTAATATACTCTTCTTACTTCTTGGGTGGCTTAATTATGGGGAGTCTACCACATTTTTTATCTTCGAAAATTCTCGTAAACGGTTTCTTCGCTTTCCCGAGGTTCCGAAACACGTCGATTTCCCGTTGCATTTTTATTTATACATATACTTTTTTTTCAAATTGTAGGCGTTAGACAATTGAATGAAACGCGCGAAAAAAAAATTGTCGGACAAAAATTTTGGTTTGTAAGGGGTTGTCCACCACCCTGAAAATGTGGATTTGACGAATTTTAAAAATTTATTGATAACCAGCTGATCTTTTCAGAATGGTTTGATAATAATATTTAAAAGGCCCTGATGACATTGTCGGACAAAATAGATTTTCCAATTTTCCAGTCGGACACACTGAAGTCGACGGTTTCGTGACAAAAAAATCTTTATTGATATTTGTCGGACAAAGAAAATATAAGCCTAACAGCTTATTACCTGACCTGTCATCAACTTGTCGGACAAAAATATCGGTTTATACGCATAGTCGGACAAAAAATATATATATTTTGAGTTTGCGCGATAGCGAAGGGGTAAAGTGCCCTCGCCCCGATTTATATTTTTTTTTATCGTCAGGACTAATACAAGTAACAATTTAGCCAAGTTTCATTCCTTAATAATTAACCCCCAAGGGATGAGAATTAATTTTCAAAAATTTCGAAAAAAATTGATATCTTTTGAACGCGTTGACCGGTTTGGATGGGATTTTGACATGTTATAGATGTCACTGAGGCGCATCACAAAAAATTCTCGTAATTATACCAAAATTGAAAAAAACTGTTTTTTAGGTTATATCCTGTTTTCAGTTCCACTGATTTTTTTTTGTACAATTACCAGAACGTCATCTGCTGCAATTTTTGTCCGTAACTTGAGCAGACTTCGCAGTACTTTGAAATGTCATGCAGACGGTTGCTGTTGCAATTTGACAACAGTCAATTTTTAAGTTCAACACGTCAATTGATGATCAATTTGACGTTCCCGAACGCAGCCTTAGTTTTACTTCGCACTGCTTCGACTGCCCTTTTCATTATATCTGCATCCCATGTCTACATCTTTTTTTGTATGTTGGGAGAAATATTCATTCGAGGCACTAGTAATATCAATAAATACACTAGTTAATAACTAGTGCATACACTCAATATGGCCCCCGGCGCCATAATACATTCAACAACAGGGGGCCACATTAGACCTATGAGCTTAATGTCAATAATAAATCAGGAATAAGTTATTAGTTAAAATATGATGTTTTTACATTTATTGAAAGAGGAGTTGATGCACTTTCCAAGAATTGCCATAGTTTATTTGTTTCACGCTTTTACAATATTTTACAACATGACCTCTCGGCAGAAAAAAAAATTTCTTATTGCAGCACATTCACAAAAATGAAATAAATGTCAATACTTGCAGGTAAAACCTCCGAAATTATAAATTGGGCTGGGGGGCCATATTACCACCTTCTCCTCTATTAAATCATTAGTCATTTCGTAATTATTGATTAAACTCTTAGTGAAGTATCAGTTTCATCAAAATAATTTTAGGGATGAGAGAAACATGCATAATTTTATACTACTAGTACTGCTGCTACTTCATCCGCTCTAATAACTTTCTTGAATTAATCTGGTAAGCCTTACTAAGTTTCAATGATAATAAAACGGCCCAAGGATAGCCGTAACTAAGGAAAATATGAACTATATTGTCGATACTGCAAAACTGTAGCTAATCCATTTTGGGATTTAAGAGATTTTGCCTTTACACCTTAAAAATTGTAGTGTAATTTTACTCCCTTTTTGGAAGGAAATTGAATACTTTGGGTAGTAATATTACACTTAAAAAAATTACACAAATGGCTGTGCACAAATACACTGTTCTTGTTTAAAAGTGTTACACACATATGCGAAAAATTACACATAAAAGATGTGAAGTTTGCATAATAAATGCGTATTGTAACTTCTTTAAAGTAGGTAGATTTATATATGTAAATGTAAATGTAAATTTTTGCTATTAAATACTCCTTTGAATATGGTATAGTATTTTTACAATATAGTTAAGGGAACAATGACGTTATTTCTAATGAATGGGATAAGATGAAGTAAATAGTACAAAGTGATTGCGCATTCATTTGAATGAGAGAATTTAGGTCGTAGATTTACGTCAGTTTGACGTAATTCTTCATATTCATGTGCACGTTTACAGTCGCATAACATTTACAAAAATTAGTGAATATCACACCCAAAGCTTTAAAATTGTGTAATTGCACATTTTTTTGCTTAATTACACCAAAAATGTATACTTTTACGACTCTGATAAGTTTTTATACAGAAAAAAGTTTAAAATTGCTCTGAAGATCAGATCAGTGTGAATTTACATTCACTTTTTAGAGTGTACTATATGAAAAGATTTAAAGTATGCTTTCATGGACTAGAAATGACAACAATATGTCAGTTTTGTAACAAATAAAATTCAATGTATGTTTTTATCTCCATACAATTGTTTGTTTATAATTAGGACTTATCCACTTTTCATGCAGCTTTTCCCTATAAAGCTATGTATAATATATTATCCTACCAAAACTATTAATTTAAAAGTGTTCGCAATGTTTTAATTTCAGACTGTCAGTCACAATACGCCGAAGTTACAAATGACTTGTACAAATATGAGAGTGCATCAGTTTATACTATAAACTCGGTGACGTAAATTTAAATTGAAAATTTTGCAATTAAATTTTAAAATTGACATGTTAGCAACAAATTGCAAATTGATAATGGTAAACTTTTTTTTTATGTTTTTATACTAAAATGGACGAAGTCCTCTACTGCTCCACAGAAACTTCCGAAGGCCATGAAATATAAAATTAGTTAGCGATTTTAGTTCTCAGTTATAACGAAAATAGAATGATAACAATATTGAAAAGTTAACGTTAACGTTTGCCCAAAATATTAATCGACGTACCTTTATTTAGCAGTTCCATAGTCTACAAGGAAGATAGTTTTAATCCATTTTCTTTGTCACGCAATTTGACGATTAAATTGTTTTTGTAAAGAAAGCCAGCAAAAAATACCAAGAGTAGGGAATAATAGAATAATCCAAATTACTGGCCTGATTTTCATGTTTGCGTTTCAAATACAGGCAAAATATATGAACATTTACCAGCACTTCTGTTTTTAAGTTTTACGTTTCGATAAATGTTTTCTTAATAAGATATAATTGTAGAAAACGAACAACCTCTTTACTAAAGAACCCGAAAAATTTCTATTGCGAAAAAGTTTTTATTCAGTCTCTTCATGACTGATTGTTTTGTAAATAAATGTGGGAATCTCGTATCATTTAAAACGAATTTCCTTAATTAATAATTTTTTTTCGTGATTTAACCGTGATGGCCGCAAAGCATTGAAGAACGATTGCATTCCCATTTCCAAATGGATGAACATTCCTGTAGAATGTTTCAATAATGGTGAGTTCATTCCTAGAAATCAAGCTGCCCACGAACAAAGTTATATGTATCTGTAAAACTGAGTACAGCATACGATCGTTAGCAGCAATTTCATATCAAATTGATGCATTTCAGATGTACTTATAATTGCATCTGCGTATTCCCATTAAAATATACACCGTGCTACACCTGCGACGTTTCACATTGCATGTGGTTTGCGGTGTGAACTCGGCTAACCAACTTCAGCGTCGGCTAGCAGATTTTTCTGTCTGGAACTTACTTAGACGCCTGTTGAGTTATTAAAGTCACGATACTAGGTTCATATTAGTTGCTGCTTATTTTCGTTACGAAAATTCAATTTAGCCTGCCTAAAGCTTTGCATTTTAAGTGATTTTAGATTGGACAATCTCTGATGCAATTTGTTTTAAAATCACAGTTATAAGGATTTCACAAACCACATGAAGCATGAAACTGTCGTAAAAATGAAGACATTTCTTTATTAAAGGATCTAGTTTATTGGACTGAATGCAATTGAACTGAAGAAGAGAAAATAGGCACATTGCGAGTGTTAACATTCGATTCCATTACACATATCCCAAATTCAGAGTAAAATAGTCCTTTCTCCTCAAACTGACTTTTCTTATCTGGATGACTAATACTGAGTACTTAGCAATACATATATAGATTCAGAAAAAAGTACCTTAACTACACAGACCGGGAGTCTATCAATATGAAAAGTTTGAATTTTGAAATCAAATATCTGGTAAAGGAATTGGAAATAGGGAATATCTGGAATTATAGTTTCCACTGAAAAGGAAAACGTGTAAACGCTATTTTTCCAAGTGGGCATGGGCGTAGCTAGGGGGCCCTCCCTTGCCCACCCTAGAAACATCTTTACCTACCCTAGAAAAATCGACAGTGTTGAAGAATTGCTATACTGTCTAATTGTTTTTCTATTTTAAGATTCAATACCAATCCTACTTAGAAAATAGTGTCGAAAATGGGCACGGTAAGCGAACAATCGCTAGCAGTTTGAAAGGAGAAGGAACCGGCGTGCACTTGTTCGGTTATTGTCATTACGCGCGCTACTAGGTGTTTCCAATCATTCAATTAGTGTTTTCAATAAAAACTAATTAATACAAGTTAGTCGAAAAGACGTAAGGTATGTTATGTTTTTGTTTTTACTAAGTATTTAGTAAATACTAAAAATACTACAATAAGTAATTACATTTAAACCTTAAGTAGCGTAAAGAAAAGGTGGGAAATTATTTCTGCTTAAAATTCTAACTATAAATTTAATGACAAAGTATATTTTTGATTATTTCATTCGGTTATTTTTTGTTCTATTAAGTTGGTTATAGGTTTTGATACACACTCTGTTTTTTTTCTAGGTATAAAGTATGAAACAATTTAAAAATATCAGAACATTATTTAAAAAACCCGATTCGTTAGTGATACATGATAATGAAAAGTTGGGAAATACAAGTATAGTTCTAATTCTTCTATATACAATCTAAAGCATCAACAAGGATATCTGAAGAAAATCGCCCAAAAACTGAGATAGACGGTGCAGAAATGAAATATTTGTCTGCGGTAAAAAGTAGCCTATGTCCTTCGCCAGGATAATATTATATCTTCTTGCCAAATTTGATCGAAATCCGTTCAGCTGTTTAAGCGTAAAAAGGCGACAGAGAGACAGACAGAGTTATTTTCGCATTTATAATATTAGTATAGAACTATGGATTTAGCTGTACCATTACACTTTCAACTTTACTAAGGAGTTAAGAAAGACGCCACAATGTTAATAAGGAGAGTGAATGAACTGCATTGTTATTTATCACTAGACGTAATTTATGATTTCTCATTAAATGATTATGGTTAGTTCAGCTGGACGGCTGTCCCTCCTAGGGAAAATCCCTAGCTACGCCAATCCAAGTGGGTTTCTTGCATAAATTCACAGTGGGTTTCCAAGGAAATGTTGAAACTTGAAGAAAAAATCACTAAAATATGTTTAAGTGATATTGTTCAAATGCCTTCAGATAGATAAACTGGACAATTTTTGTTCATGAATTGATTCCATACATTTTGTTTCTTATGGATACTATCCATAAAATTTTCCCTTGACAGCTAACAATCTGAAGAATTTAGAAAGCTATGACGGATAGATGGACATGATGAAATTACAAAGGATTTTTGTTGTGCGAGTAGGTACAATCATACAACAAATTAAAACGTCCTGTAAAGACACCAAAAACACATAAAAATGAATAAATGTTGAGCGTTTTGCGTTGCAATATCGCCAAGATTTAAAAATTCAAAGGATATAAGGAAGTAGAAGTACCAAAAACTGTTTTTATTTAAATTATTAAAAAGACCAAATTTGCATCTGATTTAATTTTTTTGGGCACCCTACGTTCGTTCAAAGGAGTGACTCTTAACTTTATTAAAATTTATCACAAAAATTAATAACTTACATAGTATAGACTTTTAATCTTATCTTTTGATCCATTTTAAATTTTAACATGCTAATTTCGTTACGTTTTTTCATACCCGAACGATAGCTGAAATCAATATTTTATTGTTAACAATACAATTGCTAGGCTTTTGTCACTTGTGCATTAGGCTGTGAGACCCATGTCTGTGTAGGTAGTGTTAGTGCGCGAAGTCTGTGTAGGTAGTGTTAGTGCCCGAAAACTAAACTTTTTGATTTTCTGGAAACGTAACATTTCTTTCTATTTCTTCTCGCTTTTAAAATTGCAGCAGCTAATAGCATGTAAATGAATCATTTTCTGTGACATATTATAGCTTGGTATTAATTTACTTCAAAAGGAATTTTTTACGTGTTTATCGTTCAAATTCACGCGAAAAATGAGCAAATTGTGCATTTAACTGCACAGTGTGTGGACACCTTCTAGCGCAGTTTTTTGCGCAATATTTTACACAGTTTTATTGTGCAATATTACTGAGCGTGTATGGCTGACCTTAAATGTAAAAGACAAGATTATTTGAGAATAATATCACCTAATTATGAAATTACTAGCTAAATATCACAACCAAATCTTAAAGTTTGCTTTGATATAGCCCGTTTTTTTTTTAATTACATTTGAATTATTAAAAAAAGGATTTAAAATTTAAATATATGTAAATGGTCTAAGGAGTACTTGATTTGATCAAATTTTATTTCATTGGCTCAAAATTTCGCATAAATGCATATAGAATTTTCAAAACTTACAAGAAATTGAAAATTCCGTTATAGAATCTTATTATCTTCTTATTCTCGACCGTTCGATGCTAATTTTCTGCAACTCCTTAACTAAATCACAGTACTATGAAATCTTGAATAATTGCAGAACCGTGGCTAATTCGCTTTCAGCCCTTTTCCATATATAGTATTTTTTTCCCATTGCAAGGATAGGATTAGGTTGGGATCTGGAAATGCAACCTGTGCCAGAATTAATTTTTGTTTAAATTTAGGTGCTATCAAAATTTTATCTGAATTATCTTAATTTATTCTCGTTAAATAGTGCATCAACAAAAAGTGATTAACACTTAATACACTCCCCGAATTTCACGATTTTCATTGATAAATATCGGGTAGCAACACCATAACTTTAAAAACAGTCAGTTGGTTGTAAAAAAACTTTATATGATTTCTGAGCGTATTTTTTTTATGAAATGAAAGTGCTTCTAACGACCCATGGAATTAGCAAAATTCATCACAATTTCGGAACTCATGCTGTGGCTATCACTTTCTGAGAGTGAAAGAGAGAGAATAAATAATGCACTGTCCGCTTCTATAGGAAATCAAACAGGCGAGCAGTATATTATATTATATACCAGTGGTATTAACCATGCAATCGAACAGGCGGGTAATATAAGAGAAATACGATGAAGACAGCTGTTGGAAGAATATCAGGTAGCCATAGTTCTCTTTATTTTGAGCAGATACAGGAAATAGAGCCGCTTGCTTTTCTTCACAGAGGCTGATTTTGATTTTTGACTAGCCCTTCTGCTGGTTTAGATAGTTTTGATTGCATTTCGTTGATTTGTACTCTGCGTATATTTGAATTGATGAGGTTTGGGTGATATTGAGGGTATTATAAATAAAAGGATTTTTTAAGAGCTGCCGGCCCTGTGATAACACAGTTCACGGCGAAATTAGTGATTCTCGTTGTAAGGAGTTTGGCATAATTTTATTTCAATAAAAATAAATAAACAACAAAGTTCTTCAATACTCTGGTGGGGCTAACCCCCAAAGGTAGAGCCGCCCTGCATACAGCCACACTAAAGGAATAGTAAAAAAAAATTAGAGTTTCTATTAAATATTTACCTACATCATTTAGCGTCTCTCCATCTGTTGGGGAACAGTTTTACCCAAAAATAATGATTCTTTGAATAAAAGAATTAGCGCCACTCGAACGGCTACGATTGCGTGCTAAGCACTTGAATTTCAGAGCTCTGCGTGCCCAGACTGCTTCCAATCGACGACGACGACGTGAGGTGATCTTTGATCTTCGAAGGTGAGAAACGCAGCCACTAGCAGCACACGTCTTCACTGTTGTTCATCCGATCTGATTCCTCCCAGAGCTTTGTGGCAAGTGAGCACAACGGGCAACGGATCTAATTGAGCTTAACTACTCGGTCAACACTTTCTGCTTTTTCATTTTGTGATATACCTACGCGCCGGCATAAGATTTCTGCGTTTGACCTTCTTATGAACCAGTTCGTCGAATAGGAACCTCTTAATTTTTGCCCCTCATCAATTTTTGTCGAATGATGATCATAGATTGCCAAGGAGCTAGTCGTATATACTTTTTGTGGATTTTAAATAGTCATCTATGGACTTCGGCTTATCTGAAGACTAAGAATATCTTTCGATTGTTTACCCACAATCCCCTGAGCTTGCATTATGATTTACAGTCAGTTCCACACATTAGTGGTTGTCATTGCTAGCGATCAGGCTGAGTTCCAACAGAGATTTTTGATTATTTTTCCGTTATTATAAAATTAAAGTGTTACCTGTTGTCTGTTAACTTGGAAAATTAGTAATTTACAGTTGCTAAATAAATTGCTGTTAACGATAAAATTAACAGCGGGTGATGTATGTAGTAGTGTCGTAACCTAATTGGCTAGAGAGGCGTAACAAGTTAGACCCAACTAATCGCCGGACATTTATTCAAATTGACAATCATTTCTAACCTGTAAAATGGGATTCCTTGAGGTTTGCACAATCTTGGCTTGATGTGAGGCATTTTAAATCTGCCAAGAGTAAAGTACGAATTAATTCGATGGCAAATTTACTCATATGTGCCACTGGTTTATTGCTACAGGAAGGTATTGATTTACGTCGAATAAATTGCAGCACTAGGAAATACAGCTTCGGAATCAGCCAAGTTTATTGCTCTCTTTGTGCAACCCGCTAGGATAGCTGGTTTTCCGCTTCTTAATTGATTTTAGTGGAAAATTTTGAGACGCGACTTTATTACGAAGAAATACTGTCTATATCCAAGGGTCTTATGAGGCAACAAATCTGACCCTCAGGATTTTGAATTATGGTCTGTGATTAATAAATTATAAACACTTTTCATAATATATCCAAATATTGGATTTTTTTAAAACGAGTTGAAATATTTTGAAAAATGTATAACAGAAATATAAGGAAATACCCACATATACTGAGTATAGTATAATATGCAGTATCAGGTTTATTTGTTGACAACCCTATAGGGCGCCCTAACTGGTTTTTAGACATCAAAAGCCAGTTAGGTGATTTTTGAGAAACATGTGACGCCCCGATTTTACATCAGCTAAAATCAGGGGTAAACTCAGGGCTAATGACGAGTATCAGTTTAATTGTTAACAGATGCGGTGTTTAAAGTGGGATTAATTCTTGCAGCGACTGCAAGAAGTTAATTTTAGCATTTCGATGTGGAAATTATCAAAAAGTAAGTAAGTTGTTACTTTTCTAAATTTTTACAATAGTATAATTTTACGATTTGCTCTTCTTGATTTTAATACATTAGTCACTTAGTTTAGCAAAAATAGATATGGAAGGAGTTCGGTGGTCGGAACTAGACCACTTTACGTTAATTAAACTTCATTACTGAAGTTAAATAAACTGTTTTATTGACTGAATCACAGTTATTTAAGATTTCAAAGGATTATTATAAAATTAATTCAATTATATTAATACTAAACTGTAAAAGTTGTATTTGAAATTTGGAAACTTTTGCAGAAATGGTGGTTAAGAATTTTCAATATATTTAAAGAAAATATTGAAAATAAACTAACTGAATTAGCGTCACAAGAACCCATATTTTATTATATTATTTGGAATTTGCACAATTCTGTGTACAGGACACAGGCACGTGTATTAATATTATAGCAAAAGCACAATTTTTTGGTTGGAAAACTTTTTATTAATAATTAAATATAAATCTTTTATTCAAAAACTGCATACTAAAGTTTCAAACACATTAATTTTTTTATTTTTTAAACAAACCCTCGGACAGACTATTACTACTACATTATTTTACAAGATCATTTTTGGTGAAATTGTTATGTCGATAACGTATGCATCAGTATTCAATTTGACCCCATAACGGAATGATGTTAATATTGAAAAAAACATTTTCATATTGTTTTGCTACAATTCAAAGCTCAATAAAAATTTATAATCGACATTCTTTAAAATTTTACACTTAATAACCTTTAAAATAATTTTGGAAATATGCGTGACACATGACAAGATACATGATATATGATATTACATGATACATGGCACATGACATGGGAGAAGATGGTAAATATTTTTCTATTATATCAAACCACATTTATTACGCGTGATCAGTAATGCTATACTAAATCTAACTCTCTTTTAGGTACCATCCTGGTTAGTAATGTTTTTATTGGACTTTTTATACCAACTTTAACAAAGTATTGCTTTCTTCGAGAGAATGATTGCTCCTCGGCAACGTCGGAAACTCAGCTAGTTTTGTATAGCTAGAGAACGTTGTGACTTATGTATAATCTGCTCCTGAATATCGATCGTTTGACTTGAAAAAAAGATTACGTTAAAAAGATAATCTTGTTTGAACTAATAAATCCAAAAAGTGAGAGAAACTGCATCAACGCCGCCAAGTAATAGATACCATTTAAACTTTGCATGTGGGCGATTTTTATAAATGTTTCCTAACATAACTAGATGGAATATTTTCATAGAGACCTAATTAAATGTAAATGAATTAAGCTAGAGAATAGCGTGAGACCACGAACATGGAAGAAAGCTATTAAGCGTTGCTGGCTTTTCGTAACTAATTTGCGAATTACATCCACCGTTGTGGATATCTTAATTAAGTGTAACGTAATGTGAACATAAGTGAGAGTTAATGACATAACGTTTTGCGAAAGGTTCCTCTTTTTGTTTTCAAGTAGCTAATTCATTTTCACTAAAATTATCGCCAACTTCTAGTTCGACTTACCCCTGTAGTCCACTTCGTCATAAAGTCCAGAAACTGTTGGCAATGCCCAAAAGGGCTCCTCCGGGTAAACCATCATCATTGAATGGTGCTTATGTGTATTGCCGTTAATTATGTTTTTTGACGCTATACCGTATAATGTCTGCAGAAAACCAGGTGGAACCATTAAATAATCAAATTCTATCTTGGCACTTAATATATTTTCGATGCAAAATGTTCGTTTTTATTTTAAGCTTGCAAGAACACTTCCCAATACTCAGCACAATACCACTCTTTTAAAATTTTACTCTGTTTATTCATTTATTAAACACTTAAATAATCGATAATTGCATGTATTTGTAGTATATACAAGAGAATGGCTATATACAAATGTTTTAATCCAGTCAGAATTCATTAATAAATTAAGAGAATACTGAAACTGTGGAGACTGCGACAGACGAAAATCAAGACATATTAAATATCTTTTCTTTACAATAGAAAGCCAAAAATTACCCTCTTCTTGAATAATAATGAAAATAATATTTCAAAATTTTTATCTAACAGTATTTTTATAAAACTGCCTATAATAATGTTCATAGATAAAGTGATTTCCTTAACCCTTATTGTCCGTAAACTTTAAGCTCGGACAACTTTGTTATTTATTTTTAAAAAGTTCTGAAAATTCATACCCGAGTATTTTAAAGAGTGCTTTGCCACCCTTTTACACCTCAAAAGAGGGTTGTAGGGCAATAATAGTTGAAAATGTAGAATCCGCAATGCCCAAAAACCCCCGAGAAACAACAGTGGCTTGAGTAAAACTAACGCTATGGATTTTCGAATTTTCAACCCTTACTCACCCCCTGCCAACCTTTTTCACCACAAAGAAAAGATTGTAGAGCTAGAATATATAAAAATTTGAGAATTGCATGCCCAAAAACTGCAATTTACAACTTTATATAATGAATACCATACATCTTCCGGTTTTCATCCCTTACAATAACCAAAAAGGGGTGGGAAGTATTTTTAACTCTATCGTAAGCATTGACAACTAGTATGTAAGACCATATGTTTCATTATTATTTATTTGCAGAATTTAATTTATTCACCACTCTTTTGTTCTCAACACAGTGTTTTGAAAAACTGCCGAATTTGACCCCTTTTGGGTTTTTTCTTGGGGTGGTGATGAGATTTGACCTTAGATAATAAAATAATTGAGGTTCTTATCCTTCCTATTAAATTTGTCTTAGCCAAAACCAATTTTTTCCAGAAAAATTCTTAAGATAGCGAGTCAGCGTAAAAATGTTGAACACCTTAATGATAAAAATCATACCTACGGGTTCAATAACTTAATTAATTGGAAATTTTGAGCCGTAGTTTTTGTAGTTGTGGCTTTTTCCAAAACTTCTTTCATATCGAAAATATCAATTTTTTATAAAATTGACCCTCAGAAATCGGTATGTTTTTTCTTTAAATTCAAAAATACTATAAGATGGGGTTTTTTTTTTTTTTTTTTTTTAATTTTCGGGTAATATTCTGAAAGGAGCGCTATTGAAAATACCCGGGTATAATTTTTCAGAATTTTGTCCGAGCTTAAAATTGACGGACAAATTGGGACAATAAGGGCTAAGGACGGACGGTTTGTAATCGATGGTAAAAAAATTACCTGGACCTATTGCACGTCAGAAAAGTGCTACAGATAATTTCTTGAACATTATTCAGAAATAAATCATAAGTTGTGACCTTGACTAGTGCGGAAAGATAGTTTCAACAAATCCAAATACATATACCTTGAGGAAGACAACTTGAAAACTAGTAAAAGGAAAGGAGAACTTGAAAACTAGTAAAAGGAAAGGGAGATAATATTATTTATTATTTACAAATTTATAAATTTGAATGCTTATAGTGAGAATAATAAATTGAGTAAATTATACATATTTCGGAGGCCCGCTCAACGACATCCTATTCAATGAAGTCAGTAAAAGAAATATATTCTCCTTTTACCTACATGTGGAAGTAACGAATTTTTATCTGAATTTGTATAAAGGTAGCATGTAATTTTTATTTCAAAGTTATATTATATATAAATAAATATTCTCAATGAATAGAACTTATAAGTACCATTTTAACTAACCCTTATCCTATGTTCGAAAAAAAAATACTTATAACCTGTTTATGGGTCCAATGTAACCAAAAGAATTTTATTGGTTATTAATACATTTAACACACTTCATAACTATATTACATTACAATATTTTTTGCAAATTAATGAAATTCACGGGACAAATAAAAAACTAATTATTTCAAGAAATGAGGAAAACTCACTAAATTAGGGCCTGCCATATAGGAATTATCACGGGCCAGATTTCTTTGAAATACGCAATTTTTATCCATAAACAGAGGACAAGTGTTAAGAGACACTTGTTTAAAATAGAAGACAGAAAAACAAAATGTTCTTAATGTATTTAATATGTTGCTAATTTAAACACAATGTTCTTAGTTCATAAATTGAAGAGCAAATTTAAAAAGTAAACCCGATGAATCTCCGTAGCCGAGCAACGCGAACATAAAATCTAAAAAGACCCAGGTTCAATTCCTAAGCTTCACCGAAAATTATAAAAGTGAATACTATTAAGAAGTGTAAAAGAGGAAAGAAAAACCTATTTCTTTCAATTTCTTAAAGTTTTTATCATAACTGTGTTGAAATAGATAGATAGACGTAAATACGTAAGGAAATAGTAATGGTTTGTTCTACTATGGAACCCTAACAACGTAAATGCCGATAACTGGTTTTGTTTTCCATTAACTTCATCATAAAACACTGAAATGAACAGTAGCAAATCTAGTCAAAACGTGAAATGTGTTAATTTATTAAAGTAATATGATTTTCAAGCTTATTCAAGGTAATTTTTAGCAGATCAGCAGACCAAGCAGTAACAAATTAGCATCAAAATTAAACAATTTTTAATTTAAAAAAAATGAAATTTTTAACTGAGATGAAAATATTGCTTATTTGAAAAAAAAAAAATAATATGTTAGACATGCAAAGGTGAATTTTGCCTTTTTATCTTTTAGTTGCGTTCATTTCGTTGAGCAACGGAAACGATTAGATTTAGTTGTTGAATTTGCGATATTCAAGCAATTGTATTCGTTTGTATTAATTTGAAGCAATTTCTTCCGTTACTTAAAAATATAGAGTGGTTCATCCTAAAGAATATTATATGATATATTATAAGGTATAATAAAAATGTCAAAATTCAAAATGGAATATATATTATAATATATTAGTTCATAGAGTTCTTTCACTCTTGCAGGGGAATTGAAAGCAATATTTTCGTAAAAATTGCAGTCTCGGTGTTTTCGATTTTGGCGTCACTGATTTCAAATACCTCGCCAATATTTTGGATTTCAAGATGGCGGACGACAATTTTTTAAATTCATTTCATTCTCAACAAACTGACCTCTGAATGATTTTTGGTAGATTCTAATAACAAATGCGGTATCAAAATTTTGTAATTCATCAAAAAGAAAGTCTGTGGGTTTTTAAGACTCTTTATTTAAAATTCAAGATGGCAAATTCAATATGGCTGACATAAATTAGTTATTTTCATTGAAACGAACAGGACATCTAGGGTTTTTGCTTTTACAAATACTTAAGGTTTTTCTTCGTTATTAATGTCAACATTTTAGAATTCCTAATGGAGGATCCAGTTTGGCGAACGTCAAATTGTTAACTTTAATTAGTCAAATTGTCAACTTTAGGTAGGGTTGAGTCCTTTCAAATCCCTTTAGAAACACTTTTTCATGCTTTTAATTTTTTTTTAGTCTAGATAAAATTTTTCGATTTTATAGATAAAATTATCCTACTAAAATGGGCCCAAAATTTTGTATGACGATATGAAAATTCCAAAAGAGAAGAGGTATGCAATAGCACATCCTCAGCTCACAAAACCTGGATTAATTTACATCGCTTATGTAAAGCTTGATATCTCTTTTTCGACCAGATTAATAGCACCACTCAGGCAAATTGTCCTACACGGGAGATATATGTTGCTACCTTTTTCGTACGAAGAAACCAGTGCCGCCTGATGGTCGCATCGTTTGATACCGTACAAAAAACCGACACGATCAGCCGAAAATGCACAATTTTTCATTATGATAAATGACATGCGACAGGAAGTGGAGAACTTCTTTATAGTTTCCATAAAGCGGACAGGTATGTTAGTATGTTAGTGCGTCCGAAATGAGCTCGCCATAAGTCCGGCGAGTGGAAAGTCGTTAGACAACACTTCTTTATTTCGACTTGGGGCGTTGATGCCACAGTTTTGTCGTGATTTCGTTAATTATATTCGTATTCGATCTCTTTGCGTTTTATTATAAAAAGGCGTTCATTTGTCGGTTGTTTCATTTCATTACCAAGCGCAAGCAAACTTGGTTAAATTAACTGAAATAAATGAAAGTAACAAAAAAGCCGAGATCTGCAGTTTTGAGGGGACGATACTGGGCATTGGCCGGAATGCCAGTTTAACTGGCCGCGTATCTGCAATGTAGCTCAGAAAAGCCAAAAGACGTGCAAAGTGAAGAAGCGTTTACTAAAGGGGAAAATCTGCTCATCCGATATCTCAGTTTTAAGCGTCCCCGGTTGTCTCTGTAGTAGTCGCGGGTTTGGATATAAATTCACTGCCAGATCAGATCAGCTTTGTACTTTTAACTCATTTTTTCACGTATAGTTTCCTTTCTGTAACAGATTTTATTTATTAATGTATATCCTTCCCTCATTTCCATTTACTTGGAAGAAATAGGCCTCCTTCGGAATTTTTGCCTTTGTGGTGCCAACTTCCATGTAGGTGCTCACCTCTCGATATTATGTCTACCTTGCACACCTTATTTTGCTTTATTTTACTGTGTTTACTGTTTTTGTTTTGCTGCCTATTGGCCAGAGAGAACAGACGAGACTCAAAGAGATCGATAATTTAACACACACTGTAAATTCCCGAAAGAACAAGATCAGATATTCGTCGTATGGGTGGCACTATAGCGATCGCGACTTTGGACTGAGAAAAGAAGACTTCTTCGTCAGAAGGAGTGAAGGACGGGACAAGGCATCTGAATAAATTATCAATTTTATGGGCTCGCTCCAAGAAGTGGCAAGAAAAGGCCGATTATATTGAAAGGTTGTCATCAAGCCTTGATTAAGTTATTAGTAGGTGAGCTAGATGGTATTTAATGGTTCCATGACCTGGCATAAAAAATTTCGACAGGTTCACACCACAACGATCTGTTACTATTAGAAACTGATATCAGGGGACACGCAGCTTCTTGAATGCGACTTCTCAGTTAATCACAATTTAAGGCAGCGCCAGCCTCTACGACTACCTCAAAAAACCATAACAAGAAACAAACGAATATCATTTGCGAGACACACTGCAAACTCACGTTCAATAGTTAATTTGAGTAAGGCTAGTTTAGCATTACCACAAAGTACTAGTGAACAGATTTTACCGCTTTATTAGTGATTTTGTTAATTTAAAAACACTGAAACTTAACAGAACCACTTTGCACTGAAAATCAAATAAAAACTTCAACTCACGTCGAATCACGGTCGGCGCATATGTGAGACTAAAGGAGAGAGTTTACCTTTTTAAAATCTACCTGTAATATGGGTTACCAGATCACCCAGACTATTTGACCTGCGGACTTTATCGTCTGAGAGATGTCTTCTTTTATTGCTCGTCAGGCACCACACCAGCGAAACTAGGAAGCATGAATGAAAACTGTTGGGTAATTATTTGGACTTTTTGTGGGCATACAAGATATCTATCTACTCATTTGTTTGATTAGTTTTGACTTTATGTCAAGAGACGCACTTACCACTTCTTTCAATGATGTCAGCTCATTAAAAGCTGCTTGCTTGGTTTTTTATACCCACTGGGTCTTCAGTTATAATAAATTAATTAAAACTATAAATAAAAGATAGAACCAAAACTATTAAAAGCTGAGAACTATCTTTATGCATGTGAGTGTAAGTGGCAGTTCGTTAATATCAGCATTGTTTGAAAATTTGGGATATATGCATTCGTTTAAATTAAACCGTAATGTGTTATCTTGGATCTGTTGATACCCTATAAGTAAAAATTACAATTGTTTTTAAATGAATCAAAGCAATATATTTCTAACCAATTTAAAAGCAAGATAAAAAAAAAAGATCCGTATGTTTTTTTAGGTCTGTTCTGGCATAACATTGGAATGCTTGAATCGATTTCGATGATTCTATTTTTATTAAATAGCGCAGGTTCCTCGAATGGTATAATTATATGTATGAAGAGAATGGGTAGGAATTGTCACTGTAGAAGGGTTAAGTGAAATGAAAATCAAAAATGGTCTGTGACTCGTATAAATATGTGGCGATTTAATTTCAAATAGAATGCGCAATGCTGAAATTTCAATATGGCAAATCCGCAATGGATGCCTCTTAATGCTAAATTTCATTAAAATATCATAAATATACGTATATTGGAATACTTCTGACGATTTATTTCAAATTTGGTGTCAATCAAAATGGCGGAGTTAAGATGGCAACTTCTATATGCTTACTATTGTACTTAAATCTCACAAAACTGTATGTATTTGGATAATACGAGTCGTTGATTTTAAAGCTAGTAAAAAATTTACAAATTGACGAATATATAATGGACTGAAATCAAAACTTTCAAACAATCCGATGTCCTAAATTTAATTGTTAAATAATCCTACTTAAAAATCCCCTGCTACTATTTTTAATATGGAATCCTAAGATTCTACCAGAAGTTCGAATATTTTATTTCAGTCAACCAGATCCTAGTTCATTTAACTGTTTTAACATCAATGTTGCTATAGAATTGTTGAAACAAAGGGAATACATGTCAATTTTACGACAATACACTTGTTAAGGTTTTTGTTTATATTGAACAGATATTCCTTATAACTTAACATCGCCATAGTTCGTCTCAAAAAGAATTTATAGTAGTTGCTGCTATACTGAGAAAAAAGCAGAGTGGGAATAAGACAACACTTTCTTATAATAAGAACTTTAAAAGATGATTTTCATCTCGGATCATGTTATACGAAGTATGTTTGCGATTGAACAAATTGAGTTGAACCTTCATAGAAAAATACTAATTATCTAACAAAAAACTGACTACGTACTAATTTTTTAGTATAGTTCTTGTTTGTTTTCACTAGTTTTGGTTTCTGTTAATGAGTTTTTTTCCATAAGGACAATTTACAACTTCACCTACTGATAATTCTCAATTTTAATTTATTCATATTTATTCTTGATTTTAGAATATCATTTTTCTCTTAGTGTAGATACATAGTTGCCTCCAAGTTACTTAAGTAATAATGTAAGGTGAAAATCAAGAGCAAAAATATTAGGTTGTAACATAATAATCTGCTAATTTTTTAAGAAACTTTATTTTGATATTTTTGTAGAATTTAGCTTAACATTTTATTCAACATATAGTCCATCATTATCAATGATCTCCTGCCAACGTTGGGGAAACGACATTATTCCATTCGCGTAAAACTTGGGTTCACGAGAGTTAAAAAATTCCGACAACCTGTTCCAATGCATCTCGGTCATCAAAAGTTTTTCCGCTATTGTGAGCATGCAACAATCGGAACAAGTGGTAGTCAGAAGGAGTCATATCCGATGAGTATGCAAGATGGGCTAAGGAAATCCAGCCTAGCTCCATAATTTTTTTACATGTCATCGAAGCGGTGTGAGGGCGAGCATTGTCGTGGATGAGGTATACATTGCCTTGTTCTCCTTTAAGATTCACGGCTACCTTATCCAGGTAGTCGGTCGACATCAAATTCAACCGGCCGCCCTTCGTGAGGTTTATCTTCAAGGTTGTAGTTGCCATTCAAGAAACGTCGAAACCAATCTACTGCTGTATGATAAGAGACCGCATTTTCTCCCATACATTGACATATATTTTGTGCCGCCTGCTTAGCTGTATGCTTCAAACGGAACTCATAAAGTAGAAGGACGCGGATGTCTCGTCTTTTCAATGATGAACTGAGCGCGTTCGCGGGTATTTATACTCATAGTCACAAAACTTTCTCGAAGTTGTAAAAAATTTCCAGAACGTTTCCGAAAAAATTATCAGAATATTATGTTACAACCTAATAGTTAAATGAACCACAAAATTAGATGTGTGAAAAAGATACTAAGAAATGAAAACAAAGACTTCTGCTTTTTTTTTTTAAAAGTTTTTTACATAATTAGTTTCAGCACATGCTAAAATTAAAAAAGAAGAACCGCCTCACTATTAAATAATTTTATAATCTACTGCTACTACTTTTAATTCTGAATCTTATGATTTGATTTGAATTTGGCGCTAAAACCTGGTTGATATTAATCCAGTACTGTATACAACTGGTTTGTCTTTAAAAAATAGATGTTATAATGTAGACTTGGTTCTAAATTTTTCTTTCCCACCACTTATAGTAAGAAAAATATGAGAAAAAAAAACGAATAGAAAAAAGATCAATAGATTTCGTGATAGTACAAAATCTTTAAAAAGAAAATGTGGTTGGACTATTTCGGACATAAAACCAACAGCAAATTTATAATTTCCTAACATTGAATAAAAAATGACGACAAACAAGATCGCCTATCCAATTTATGACTGCTAAGCAGCGTAAAATGTGTTTTATTCCTGGAACTAGATTTCACTTAAATTGTCAATGTTTTTGCACCACGGTCTTTATATCTTCTCGTAAGACCCTTAAAAATCAGATGAATTCACTTCTGAGGTTATAAACTTTTGAACTTTTATTCAATAGTAATAAGCTTTTCGGTTTTAAATTTCAATTTGTAATTTACACTTTATGAAAGCTTAAATCTTTGCATATGAACTTTTAACTGCTAATTTTAAGAACTCATTCTGACCAGTATCAAGTAGGAAATCAAACAAATAATTTTAAGGGATTGTCTACTTTTATTACAACAGATTATCGACGGCTTGTCTACAGAGCACAGGTCCGCTACAAAATCCAGAAAATCTAACTCTAAAAGATCTGAGATAATTTTGTAAGCTACGATAAAAAGAAAGTTAAATTTGTTGAACTTTTTTCTCATATTAGATATGTTACAATGGAATGGATCATCTGTATAAATAAACATATATCATATATCTATTGATATGTAATGCAACAAAAACAACTGCTTTTTAGTACTCCGTAGCCAGCTAGGAATCTTTATAATTTCGCTATGTCCATCTGTCCATCAGCGAGACACAGCCCTATAGCTCTCTCATTTGTACAGCTTTTGAGATGAAATTTGCTCTAAAGATTTATATTAACCCAAAAACAGAAATGAAGAAAATTCGAAAAACAAATGTTTTTGACACTCCTCCCGTTTAGTGCAAATTAAGAAGAAAATAAAATTTTTCACTCACTACATTGAATGGGGTGTTGTTGGATACATCTTTCAAAATTCATTAAAAATAGAAAAATGACTTTTTATTCTGGCACTTCAGTCGCGAGATATTACATTTGAAAGTCGTTATAAGGTAATAGCGTAACAATAATTAAATAGGTATTAATTCTGATACCATCAAGAATTGTTGCAAACTGAACGACAACATATTTTTGCTTCTATCTTTTGGACGAATAGGGGTCGTAATTATAACCGGAGCAGGCGGGCAGTATCTCAGAAATAGCAATCAAAGACATCTCATCTCTAACATAATTGGCTGTTCTTGGAACATTAACCTTAATCAACCTAAAAACTGTCACTGTTGTCTTGCCAATTAGTTAAAATTCTCACTACACATGAGTCACTTATGTACATTGTATAATCTAGGCAATAAATAGCGACTGTTGAATCATATTCCTCACCGACCACAAAAATCAATTATATGTGAAAGGAATTTATAATTTATTTATTTATTTATTCTAAGGATTTCATCAATAGCTGATTAATTCATAATAAAGAAAGCAAACATAAATAAAATCGAAAATCGACAACATGGGCGGAGTTACGGGAGGGCATGGGGGGGCATTGCCCCCCCAAGATTTCAGACCGAAAATCGGAAAATTAGTTCACTGTTCGTTTTTCTTATACTTGATAAAAGTTTGCCCCCCCCAATGGATGAGCGCCCATGATCGACAACGTAACAAAATAATTTTTGTTAAAGAATAACTTTCCTGTCCTAAAAACATTGTGCCGACTTTCCAGAGCATCAAGTCCGAGTAGTTTAAATCGGTCAAAATAAGGGAGCAAAATGAGGAGATTTGTTAAAAGCAGCACAAATCTAAGAAACCGACGCCGCACAATGGTTCGAAATGCGAAAAAATTGGACATTACAATTTTTTTAATATTATTAACTTTTTTTTTTTTTTAATTCATAGATAATATTAATATTAGTAAGTGCTAAGCAGATGGAGTCAATATTTTAATATTAACTTAGAAAAAAACACGAAACAAGTTTTAGGTATATGGAGGAAAACACTAAATCTATATTTTCTCGGTGAATTTACAAAACTTCACGCGAACCCTTTACAGAATATATGTATGTATTGTTGTTCATACATTGTTGAAAGAATCATGTGTTTTGGTTTGCACTTTATCAAGTTATGATTTTTTGAAATTTTGAATTTTTTCGATTTTTAAAGATGTAAAAATTTTATTTATGTGAAAAATAATTTTTTTTCCTTTACTTTATATATACATAGAGATAAGAAGTTCAAATACATGGAAATATATAAATAGCAATTAGATTAGCATTACTCTGTCAAAACATTAAACTTTTATTCAGACGATAAAGCACTCGGATGGTGAAGGTGATTAAAAACAAATCTACTTGACTGCTTTGGCGGACTCATCCCTACTATTACCCCAACTTTTTTTTTCAAAATTTCATATCCTTTTAACTAAAGAACGAATAAATTACGACTTAAGAATAATTGGCGCCATTTTGTCAACTTTTTTAATGAAATCAACTAATTGTGAAAACGACGATAGCTATAACGATTTTAAATATAACTATATCTAAATTTTTAATTGTTGACTCTTTCCAATTCCTTGCGCTTGAAATATGTCACTCTTAAGCTCATTCTGAACATTATTATTATTATTGTTAGGGGTGACCCTCATGGTGGGCACTGCGACCAGACGGTCTTTTGTGCCGAAGCCCCTTTACAGTAAAAGACGATCTGCTACCCTAAGGAACGCCAGAAGGTCTTTTACAGAAGATGAACGAGCTTCAGCCGAGTCCAGGAACTCTTGACCGAAGATCCCTCTTCTTAACCGTGCTAAAACCGGACAAGCACACAAAATGTGTGATGTAGTTTCGTCGTCTTCAAGACACAGACGACACTCCGTCTCATTTGACAGACCTATTTTATATAGGTGGTATCTTAGCCCATGGTGGCCAGTTAGGTAACCTACCAACAGTCTGAGATCCGCTTTACTCAAAGCATTGATTTCAGTGTAGGTATAGGGTCTGACGAGCTCTTTAGCTTGCCGGATCCCAGGGAAGTTACAGTGTATGTACTGTAGATTCCTGACCCATTCTTCTATCACAGCTTTGGACGAAGACCAGCCAATGCTGCAGAAGGTCTCAGGACCCTTGAGTCGAGAAGATGAACCTTCCCTGGCAAGTTCATCAGCAACCTCATTTCCCTGAACGCCGGAGTGTCCCGGTACTAGAAGTAGCTTCATTCTGAACATATATATTCTGAATGAATATGTGGCGCGCCTTTAACTCCTTCACATTTGTTTTAGGTTGAAAATTAAACTTTTCGTTCTCCTAGCGATGCTTCTAAACTTAAAAATGTTTTGAAATTGCATACCATAGGATAGTTTAAAGAGCAAATGCGTAACAGCTTAGCTTATACGCGATGATTATATACATTGATTATATTTGAATAATGTGTCCAGGCTTCTGCTGCTGCTTTGTGCTCTTTATAAAAAAAGGCGTTTTGATTTTATAATATTTTTTTCATCTAAAACTGCTCTATGCTTTTTTGATCTTTTATTCAGTAACGTCCAATTAGAATATTTACTTTTTCATTTATTTCGATTATTGAATACTTTCAGAGATGCTGTAATATAATATTAATTTTCCACTTTAGGTAGCAAAAAGCTCAATTAATATCACGTATTAGTTTTAAGAAATTGTATCAACAATATTTACAAATTTTGTATTCATAAAATTAAGTTATTATCAAGTAAAATGTTAACACACACACACGAAGTCAATCCATTCAACGATATCGCAAAACATAATTCCCAATTTTTGAAAGCTTAACTATTCACTTTACTTATGAACTCTTAACTCTTAACTTTTAATTTTTACTCCGATCAACGTCAAGTAGGAAATGCTTGAAAATCGGCTTGTGTCTTATCTATTAACTCAAAATAATTGCCTCTACGAACAGAGAGCTTTAAGAGATTCAATAAATATTAAAAATAGCAATATATCAATAGGATTAGATATTAATTGAATTAAGGCATATAATGCATCGATAATAACAATAAACATGAGATGCAAGGGATGAGGCACTGATTGCTCCAATAGCGATACATATAATAATAATTAAATTACAATGTTTGATACATCGGATAAACATCTTTGTTGGTTTCACTTCGAATTAGGGACTACTATAGTTTTGTCCCTCTGTGGGTTATAGTCCTATTAATCTCTCAATTTTGTGTAAAGACACATATATTGATAACCCAAAGCCAGAAAAGAAGAAAATTCGGAAAAAAATAATTTTGGATAAAAATTCGGGTTAATATACAGGTGTCCCTCAAGTTACACGATTAATTGGTTCCGTGTAACTCGAAACCGTGTAAATGGAAACTCAGATTTGGTATTACTGTTAGTGACCTGTATATTCCACTTTTCAAGAGCAGGAAGCGAAAGGATTCCTCAGATAGCTAACATTGAATATATGATAAATACTTATTATTTTGCCCTTTTTATGAAAATTGGTATAAAACCGTGCAACTGAAATAGCGTGTAACTTGAGGGAACGTCGCAATTTTTTTCCGTGTAACTCGAAAATCGTGCAACTCAAGTACCGTGTATCTCGAGGGATACCTGTATAGCTCTTATGTAAATACTTCCCATGCAAATTATGGAATGTGAAGCAAAGATACTTTATGAAAAATGGTCAAACCCCGTTTTCATTTTCAAATAGCTCTTATTATGTCATATAGTATGTATGTAAGTGTATAATATAGCCTATGATATGCGTACGCGACACGCTTTTGGCCGGTTTTTGTTTTTATTGTTGAATAGTGTAGGATTGTCGTAGGATAAGTATAAAAAGCCAAACGCGGCAGGAGTCATCACTGTAGAACTGTCAAGTAAAGTGAAGTGAAAATAATAAATATTCTGCGCTTATAGGATCGCTGATTTCAAATTCGCTTCCCGATTCTCAAATGGCGAACTCATATTTCTAAATCTTATTAAAACTTTATAAAAATAATTAGGTATATGAGTTTCTTGTAATTTTTAATTTCAAATTCAGTGCTCAACTTTTGACATTTAAAATGGCGTAGTTGCGAATTTAGTATCCGACGGTCGTTGAAGCCGTTGATTTTAGATTTAGAACCCAATTATCTCAAAATGGTGAATATAAAAAAAATGGTGAAATAAAAACTTAAAAAAAAATATATAACCTCCAAGAAATAATTAAATAATTTTAATTAAAAATCCTCTGTTACTAATTTCAATATTAAATCCTACAATTTTAACCTTTAACCAGGGACATGAAAAATGTATAACACAGGCTACTACTTTCAAAGTCAATTTTTGTTATAAAAATCAATTTGGATGTTTTAAAATTGTGTTGATATTTAACCATTGGTATGTAATAAAAAACATTAAGTACATTTAACCAGCTTTTATTATAGTAGTAAGTATATTTACTCTTAATACATATTTACTTTGATTTTAGCATAGAATTAGACATGTGTGTCGTAATTTATACCCTCAAGCGGGTAAATATTGTACTTTACTCTTCGGAATAATTTTACTTCTATAATACTAGGAATTCAATTTCCTAAAAATGACTAGAATTTGATTTAAAAAATTTTTAAAGTGCATCTCTAAGCTACTTGGAAGCATTATTTACGATCAAAAATGCATTTTCCTCAATATCCAAAAGTAAAGCGAAATTTTTCTGCGACGATTTGCTCTAGGAGAGTGAGACTGTCTTATAAGAATTATATTTTCTCCAGAATTAATAATACTTCTGTATAGTGGTAACAACTTCACATTTTTGGCAACAATTTGAAATCTCCTGTTCTTGTTTTGATCTATAATTAGTGGAACCGTAAAACGCTTAAGCCACAAGAGAAAGGTTATAATTGCCTTAATAATATGTATTGTATGTATGTACAGCCAGAAGGTAAATGTGTATGAAATTTCTGGCCGAAACGAATATACCTTTTAAGATCCCTAACATTGCAAAATTATTAATCATTATTTTTTTATTTCAATTCGTCATACTGTTGACTAAAATCGAACTGGAAAAATTTAAAATAATATTTTTTTAAGTTCGTTGTTTTGAAAACGGTTTTTGTTAGCCTTAAAAACTGTTCGCGTAATACGTCATATTTATAAAATTAATGTAAGTTTGTGTTTCTTGTTTGGGCAATGATAGGCCAATGTGACCTATGTCATAAATATCGATTTATTGACACATTTAAAAAACTAAAGTAGATGAAATTTTCCAGGGGTGAAAATGAAAAAAAGAAATAAATGAGAACGCAAAAACTATGAATTATTTTTCAGTGGAACTGTAGAAGTACTTAGAGAGTCCTGTCTTTATTTTAAATTATATTTTTTATATTTTACCTGAAAATATTTTTTAATATCCTCTTTTACTTTTCAAATTTTCCAAATACGTTAAAGATTTCTTTAGTTATATTATATTTTATTTTGAAAATAATTATTTTATAAAGCTGTAGTATTCGAAATTTATTTTCTCTTCCAAATGACAGGTCAGACTAAAACAATTCAATAAAAACAAAACCTACACAAAAGCTACTAGGTACAATACTACTAGATTTATATAAATTTTTACACGCAAAGTAAATTTTAGATTACCATAACAACAGTGGTCCAAACAAACTAATATACTTTTACATGTATGTTTAAGGGGGAGTATGGTATTTAATTTTGTTCTTACGTTTTTTTGTTATTGTCTCATATAAATGTACAACTTCTCAAGAATATTGTGTTAAAATTTTGAGCCGATTGAAGTAAAACTAACGGAGCTATGGAGTTGCAAGTCTCCGCCTCTCCGATGCGGCTTCGAACTGTTCCTATGCCTTATAAATTCAGTGTTTAGACTTTAAACGCGATTTTCTCACACTTAGCATGTTCAAAGTCGGTGAACTTCCTAGCTCAAAATCTACTGCACAGATCATTTTGAAATTTTACACACTCTTTCTTAACATAATTTACGAGGTAACGCTGTCGATTTTGTTTTTAAAACTTATTTTAAAATAACAAAACTTTCGATTTTTTTTGTTACCAAACATTAAAAAAAATGTAAAAAGAACTCAACAGCGTTACCTCAAGAAACTTTTCAATGATGAATAATGAAATCTTTTTAGCTTTTTGATTGCAGATGATTCAGTCATGAGTTATGCGGTTTAGCGCAATCAATTTTTTTTTTTAAGCATCTGCGAAGATTTGCTGTCAATCGCTTATTTATTTATCAATGACAAAATATTCTTCACATGTCATTTTATTATACACTAATTAAATAAAAAAATAAATATTAACTGTCAGATAGAATTATTGAAAATTTGCCTTTTTATAGCCCCCCTTAACCAAATTTTGACATTCAAATGTAGTTCACAAAGCCTGCTGTACCTTCGGATGCAGCGGAGATAACCGCCATAGAACCAATTCTAAACACCCAGAGCGGCCTATTCTTTTTGGGTCTTTATTAGGTATTAAAGCAAAACATCATATAAATAACCCTTTCCCCTTCTTCAAACCAAATAAAGAGAGAGAGTTTGTTTATCTATAAGAGGTAATCTCAGAAACTACTGAACTGATTTGACTAATTCCTTCACCATTATGTCTTCCCAGTGAATATAGCCTATAAATTAATACAAATGAACACTAATTTACATTATTTTTTGCTTGGGTTTGCTCTTTTGTTTGCTTTGACATGGTACATGACAATATAACTTAAAACATGATTAGACATGATACATGACGTGATATATAACATATCACATGAGACATGACATGACCATGACACATGGAAAAAGATGAGAATAGTGATGCAAAAATCTATTATTAAAATAAAAAGTATCATCAAAAATAATGGCTCAAATGTAAGGTAGCGAAATTGGACTTGCATTTTGAGCTTTGGTCTGAAGCACTTTTCAGGACAAGACTTTTTTTTTTTCATTTAAGTACTCTTAACATCTCGGTTAGTTATGTTTCATCGCACTTTTTATACCTAGTTTTAGAGGTCATATTTTATTAAATTTTGCTTGCTTTAGATGAATGATTGCACCTGGGCAACGCCGGGTAACTCAACTAGTATAAAATAATATGAGAGTTATGAAATATAAAATAGCAGTAATTAGGACACCCTCAATTAAAATTTCTGCATATCTGCAGGTAAATTCGCATCGGGCATCCCAGAATTGACGACATAAAATGATTTTTCATTTTGCTTTATTTATTCCCTTCGTTCTCTTCCTAACTTTTATTCTTTCAGTTATTATTTTGAACTTTTGCTTTGCTTATTGGAACTAAACAAAACCTTCCACTACAGCTACGTCATTGGTCGGTAACCAGCTCTCATATGCAACAGCAGCAGCAGCAGCATCGGCAGCAGTTTGGCCACACAGGCCTTTTCCAGTTCACTTTCAAGCAAAATTACATCAGTTCAAGATACTCGCGGATGCAAAAGCTGTTGGAGGGGCCGTAGCGTTCGTTTCAAGTGTTCCAAAGTTTTGCGAGTCTCAAAATAAAATGAAGAAGAGGACTGGTGCAAAGTGCGCACATGTAATTCATGCTCCATGTATACGCAACCTACCGAGGCAGCTTCGGTATATTCCGAAAAGAATTAAAATAAAAAATGTCGAAATAAAACACTGAAACTAGAAGGAACAGAAAGGAGTGATGATTCCGATGGTTTGTTTCATCTTGGGTAATCTTAAAGGCAAACTTCTTTGTCTGGTGCTCTGCTGTTGATATTTTTTCAGTGGTTGCAGTGGAAGGTATCAGCAGCAATTGGTTCGCAAGTATTAGTATTGCATTTGAGTGTATTTTGTGCAAAAGCAAATGTTGGATGCATAAGACCAATGCCACATGGGCCAAATGTCTACCAAATAACTTCGACATGAATCTTTTCAAGCACACGTGGCAAAAGGTTCAAATGGGCATTTATAGCTTGGTTTCTTGAGAATAAGAAGTTAATATTATACATTTGGCAATAAGAATATGAGTCTTCCCAATCGAAAGTGGAAATACGACAGAATATTCCATTTACCCTCGTACACGTCAGATAAATAAGAACGACCTTATAGCGTATACGTAGATCCTTATAAAGGCAAATAAATCAGTTATAGTATTCCTTTGACCATATTCCACCCATTTTTAGACAAGTCCTAGATAAGACCTTAGATCTCTGAATGCACGGACCAAGTGTCAGCGAAATCGATTAAGATCCTGAAATATTAAGACGTTCAAAATGAAGAGGGTGATAAAGGAAATAATTTAGAATATATTTTTAAAACGTTTAGGTAAGTAAGTTCATATTAGTTATCCTATTACTATGATAAGCATTAAACAAACTTTGTTGAAGCATCTCTCGTAAGTATTGTAGAACTAAAGTATTGGCACAGTCTACAATTTTGACTTTAATTATGCAAAAAATGTGTATATTATATGTATGTATGTATCTACTAAAATTGATTTGCAAAAATTAAGCGTTAAGACGTTAAAATAATTGTAAAATATGTGGTGGACGTGGACATATGTCATAAATTATATATCTATGATTGGCTAGACTTCTGAAAAAATCATATAATGCATTCAAGTAAAGCGCTTTATGTATTAACACTAGGTGGTCATTTTGACCCATTGTAGTTTAATTTGAGTTTATTTTCTCCAATACAATGCATGCTGTATTTTCTGAAAGTATCTTGATTAATCTTTATAAGATATGTATAATGATTAATGATTAATCAAGAAATTTAAAAAAAGCACGGCATACTTCTTCTTTGAAAGAATAAATTTAAAATAAACTGACTGACTGAGTGAAAATGATCCCTCGTTACACCTAGTGTAAAAACTTTTTTATTAATTATAATTATTGATACAATCCCGGGCAACGACGGCTTATGGTCAGTTCGTATGTACAACTTCTCGGGAAAACTTAATATCCGTTTGTGTCAATATCTAAAGTAAAGTCTATATCCTTTAAGAGATCGACAAAATGTTGACTGAAAATCACATGCTCAGTTAACAGCGCTAATTACCATCAAATGCACATCAGAGACTATGCAGTGGCCCTTCTAATTAGAAAGTCAAACATATGCAGTAAATTCTGCGGAAAGACCTGCGCAGGATTTTTACTCAACCTCTAAACACAAACTCTCTAAGTGGGCAGGTAAATACAATTTAAAGCAAGAAATCAAAAGGATACCCTTGGTGCGCTGCTGGTGGCATTTGGTATGAATTTGTTTCTAATTCCGTCGCCGGGACGGAGTATTCAAATTAGACACGTATTTAATGTTGGCCTGCTACCAAAGTGACCAGGAAATACGCCTTTTAGCATAAATTATGGAGAACTGCAATTATCACACAAGCACTTAACGTACTCGCTCGTTCGTTCTTAAGAGAATCTGTAAATATTTCTTTAAGATAAACTGATATAGAAATTAACTACCTACTACTTAGCATTTACCACAAAAACCCGTGCATGGGTTTGAAATATTAGTGACATTTCAAGAATCTCTAATTTTATAATGACAAAAACAATAAAGTACAATATTTTATCGGACTTTGTTTCTGTTGTTAATTTTGATTCAGATTGAGTAAAAAAATAACGACATAATTATTGCGTGAGAATGGGAAATCTCAGCTTTGAACATTAAACGCTTCTTTTGTGGAAAAGCATACATTTCTGTCATTTTCAACATTTTTCATTATATTTTACTGGCCTAGGTAGGTAATTTTCTTTTTGATTTTCCATTCCAACCTTTGTGTAAGAGTTTTAAAATAAAGCTATTTCAAGGGAGGCATGTACATTGATAGCAGATTTTCTCGCAAATGTTAAAAGATTGTTGCCACTTTAACCCTTTACACCCGAAGGCACACGAAAGTGCGGGTAACACTCACTATTTTGCGACTTGAAAATTACGCCGGCCTAACTATCGTGAGGGCAGCTTTTCAGAAAATGGCAAAATGCAGGATTTTTTTTTATTATTTTTATTATTTTCCGTAGTCCCCTAGATAATTTCTCAGTTAATTGGTTTTTGGGAAATTCTCAATTTTTTTTTCTCGGGTGTAAAGGGTTAATCATACTTCATTGAGAGAAACCATTATTAGTATAAAATATTACTCAAAAAAAGAATTATTTCAGATTTTAAGGCTTATTCATCCACAAAAGCAATGGTTGGAGGCGTAATAAAGTAGCTGAAAAAAAACCTCCCTTCACCTTCACTTTCCTTTCAAATTTTGAGACGAAATCTAGATATTCATTTGATCAATGTAGGGGAGAAGTGGCATGAAGGAGCCAGGTTTTGAAATAGCCACTTCTATTATTTTGGTAGTTTAGGAACGGATTTGGTTGGTGATTTTATTTTTAAGTGGCAACACTGATTTCCCGTCACCCACAAACATTTGACAGTTCGCCGATATCAACGGACGCCGGTGCATCGATTTAAAGTTTTAGGCACTAAAAAGTAAGTATTTTACTTCATTTAAGTTGTTTTTTGGTATTTTGCTGTAAACAAATATAGGTACATGGATTATGGACTGAGTTTGTGCATATATTTGGCTTTGCAGCTGTGTAAAAACTGAGCCGCAAAAGTTTTGATATTGTTGTTATTTTGAAGGTTATATTTTTTTTAAGAATAAGTTTTGAAAGAGCCGGGTAAATGGGCCATAAAAGAGCTGGCTCTTTCATAACCGGCTCGTTCATAACCCTGCATTTGAATTTTGTAAATAAAATATACTAATAATAAATATGCATTTTTTTCATATATAATTAAATTATTTGCTTCAGATATTGCATTATGGGGAAGCCTGGTCTAAAAACACGAAAAAGACCCGAAAAATCGGTAATTGAAGAAGCAGTCAATGAAGTTTTGGAGAAAGGTCAGTCCATAAACAAAACTGCACTTGCCTTAAATATATCGAGGGCTTACTTAGCTAAAATAGTTAAAAAAGTAACGGCTTCTGGTGAATCATCTTATAAACACTGTCCTAATATAGGAAATAAGCGTATTTTCACAACAGACCAGGAGAATATGCTTGCGGATTATTTAAAGACTGCTTCTAAAATGTGCTATAGCCTAACAAGACATCACACTAAGAAGCTGGCATTTGATTACGCTATGGCCAACGATATCTGCCCAGATAAATGGAAGGAAATGAAAACTGCAAGTTATGATTGGCTCAAAGGGTTTATGAGCAGACACAACGATTTAGCTGTGAGAAAACCTGAAAGCACTTCTCTATCCCGTGCAACAAGTTTTAATAAAACTAATGTAAACACGTTTTTTGAGAAACTAATCACTGTTTTACGCAAATACAAGTTTCCTCCCCATATGATTTTTAACGCCGACGAAACAGGCTGCAGCACCGTCACCAATCCTCCTAAAGTCATAGGTGAAAGAGGTTCGAAACAAATTGGGCAAGTTACCTCAGCTGAACGAGGAGTATTGGTGACAATTCTGTTTTTTATTCATGCTGCTGGTGGATTTTCACCGCCTATTTTTGTGTTTCCTAGAGTAAACTACAAAGATATTATGTTAAATAATGGTCCGCCTGGAGCTCTAGGGTTGGCTCAAGCTTCTGGATGGATGACTGAGGACTGTTTTGTTAAAGCGCTTGAACACTTTGTGATGCATATTAAGCCATCAAAGAAGAATCCAGCATTGATATTAATGGATAATCACAGCTCTCATGTGAATCTCAAAGTGGTTAAATTTGCCAGACAAAACTCAATCATTATAGTCACATTCCCACCGCACTGCAGTCATAAACTACAACCACTCGATGTCACATTATATGGGCCTTTCAAAACTAGATACCGCATTGCCATGAATGAATGGATGTTGTCAAACCCTGGTAAAACGGTGACTATTTATGAAGTTGGACAATTTGTAAAAAAAGCATATCTCTCAGCTTTTAGTCCTCAGAATATAACACAAGGATTTTGGAAAACAGGAATTTACCCCTTCAATTCTAATATATTCAATGAGGAAGAATTTTTATCTTCATATGTGACTGATAGACCTGATCCATCACAGTCAAACGATGGTGATGAGTTGAACTTGGACAAGGAAAATATTAAAACCAACTTAAGATCAACACCTCCGCCTTCTACAAAACCACCTGAAGAAAATGAGGTTGTAACAGACCAGAATATCAGACCATCTCTCCATTTAACCTCTACCCCTACGGTTGCGATGCCGAGTACTTCAAAGCAACAAATCATATCACCGGAAATGGTAAGACCATTTTCTAAAGCGGGGCCAAGACAAAACACGAAACGCAACAATAGAAAAATGTCGTCTGCCATCGTAACTGACTCTCCCGAAAAGAAAAAATTAGAAGAGAAAGAGGGTAATACAAAGAAACCAAAAAATATTATGAAGAAACTGACTACAAAACAGTCCATAAAAACCCTTAGGTAAGAGAACATCAACAATAAATCAAGAAAATTGATAGAAGATATTATTTTGTTTTTTTTTGTTAAATTTTTCAGATTGTTATTAATAAAAAATAATAAAAAGGATTTGATTTGATTAGAATTGTCTTTTTGTTTTTTTTATACGGCAAAAATTATTATTTTGCATAATTTTCACAATTACACTTTATAATACAGACTGGCTCATTCATAACTTTTGGTGGCTCTTTCAATACCAAAAAGTTATGAAACAGCCAAAAGACACATTTTTTTAAAATGAATATTTCACTGATTCTTGTAATGTGTTTAAGGTTTTTTCGTATGAAATTACCTACTTTAATAAATAAATTATAGTTTGACCAAAAAAAAACATCATTTCTTTCATTAAAAGTATACTTCTTTGCTCCGTTTAGTAAACTGGCTCTTTCATGCCACTTCTCCCCTACATGCCAAATTTAATCCAAATCGATTAAAAATTGTAGTCACTAGGGGAGAGGGTGGCAAGATGGGGTACTTAAGGTTTGAAGATCAATAAAAGAAAACTTTACGTAGTGAGACATTCATATTTATGTTTTAATTAACAACTATTTATTACTCTTCTAATATTTGATGAAATTAGGAACTTTTAATTATGCATTTTAGAAAAAAAAAATCAAAATAAAAATAAAGGTGTTTTGCCCCGTCTTGCCCCATGGTGCTGGTAAGATGGGGTACCCTCCTGAGGTAAGATGGGGTAATGAGAATTATCAGACAGAATGATGATTATTTCGACTTGCATAACTTGAAGACGTGGAAGGCTTCGCCATCATCATCGTCGATTCCTGCCCAGCTATTATGTGCCCATTTTCCACAATTTGAGCATGATATCCACCCTTCAATGGAAGCGTAATATACTTCTATACAATACATACATGGCGTGTAGTCATTACCCCATCTTGCCTACCGTGCCATTTTCTAATAATAATTGAAACAAAAAAGAAACAGTCGGCAATATCAAGGAAACATAATGTTTACGTTATTATAGGTTAGTTTAAGAGTTGATAGCAGCCACACCTCACCAGCTAGTATTATTTAACAAACCACAGTCACGTGTCAAACTGGAAGAAAATGTGATAAGCACTTTGCAGTAAAACAGTTTTTTTAGATTATTTCGCTACGCGTACACTTGCGAACAAATAATGGCCGGGCAACTGACAGGTGTCATGGCGGCGCATCGAATGATGCATGAACGAACGTGATTGGTCAGTTTAAACTTTGAATTTCGCTGGGTACCCCGTCTTACCCGCTACCCTGTCTTACCTCCATCTCCCCTATTATGTTTACAAAATTATATTTTGAAATGGGTGCAACTCTCCTCATATTTAAACAATTATTACTACTTTGATCCACGACTACTAGTAAGTATCGATCCGATGAAGGCACAAGCTAAGATTGATCCATACCGATTAAGAAATATAAGAGATATAGATAGGGATTACAGCCACTAACTCCCATAAATGAATCGATTATGGCTGCTATCGTGTTCACAAAGCCCATTATATCCCATATATATATTTTAGTGGAGGGTATTTTTTAAGTTTAGGTTTCGTAACACGAATTTTTATATCATTCAATTTCGAAAAAAACTACTTCATTAGTGAACGACACACATCTAATGAGTGCTAAGGAGTCAAGATAATACAAAATATGGAATATGGACTTTTCAATATGACCACGCAGCAGTCCATACAGCTAGAGTTGCTAAAGAGTGATTTGAGGGCGAACATTTTGCAATTTTAGATGGGTCATCACTATCCCTAGACCTGAATATTATAGAAAACGTCGGGGGATGGCTTACGAGAGGAATTTACGGGTCCCAAACCATAGAACATTAAAAACTGCAATAACAACGGCTTGGAATGAGATCACCTTGGAAATAACAAAAAATTTATATAATTCTATCGAAAATTTAATTTTCGAAGTTATAAACCGATATGGTGGTAATACGGATTATTAAGGAAATGAATAAATTATACTGTAGTTTTGCACATTTACTTCTTTTTTTAACCCATTTCACTTTTTAGCTTTTTCACTTTGAATTTATTCTGAAAAGGTATTAAGCTTCAAGTGCCTACAATCAAGTGTTGCAAGTTTTTATAGCAATTTTCAGGCAAAAGTATTTTAAAAAATGAACATATCAGAACTATGGAAAAATCCCAAAAAATAATTACAACTTTCTAGTTCTGTGTGAAAAAGAGGATGCATTTTCTTAGAATTCATCACTATTTAAAATGTTTACGACTGCCTATAATCATGTATCGCGAAGTGTATAAATTCAGCTTTTGGCTGACTTAAAATTACTACAATTACAAATCAAATTATACTTAAGATTTTAACGAATGTATCACCTTGATCAAAAAGTTTCAGGAATTTATTCAGAAAATTAAAAATACAAGTCTATTCATCAAAATAGACATGGTCACCTTCAAAATACTCTCCATCAACTGCAATGCAGTTACGCCAGTGCTTGATCCAAACCTCGAAACATTTTTGATACTCCTTTTTCGGTATGGTCATCAGAGCTGTCTCCGACTTCTCCATTATCTTCTCTCCGCTGCTAAAACGCGTTGCCCGGAGCAGTTTTTTAGCCAACCAACCAGTAAGAAATCGCAGGGAGCCAAAACAGCTGAATTTGTTGGCTGTTGGACTGTGTTGATTCGGTTCTTTTTAAAAAAATTGCGGATAATGATGACATTATGTGACGGTGAGTTATCGTGATGCAAAATCCACGAGTTATTTGCCCACAAATCTCGTTTTGTGTCACGCAAACGTCTCATAGCTCCCAAATAATATTCCTTACTAACCGTTTCACTTTGCGGCAAGAACTCATGATGCGCAACACCGTCGTAATTCATGAAAACCGTGAGCATCGCTCGCTTTTTCGACTAAAAACGACTCATTCGGTGAACGCCGTTCACTCGCTTGATGCCTGAATTACGTATCATACTCATAAACCCACGTTTCGTCTCCAATAATTATGCGTTGGATGAATGTTGGGTCGGATTTAGCCATTGAAATCATGTCTTTCGCGACATCAACGCCCCTTTTTTGTATGAAATCCAGTTCTTTTTAACCAACTTTGTCTGAAGCCTAAATCACTAACCAAAATGCTTTGAACGCCATGTTCATGTCCCCTGCCAGCTCTCTAATGGTCAATTTGTGTTTTTCGGCAATCGCTTCTTTGATTTTATCGATGTTTTCTTCGATTTTCGTCTTTCGATGTCGAAGAACTGGCATTAAGTTCATCATCCTCGACGGACTCACGCCCACCTCTAAAGCGTTTGTACCACACATAAACGTTTGTTCTCAATAGAGTGTCGTTGCCGAAACACTTCTCCAACATTTCGAAGGTCTTCGCGCTGTTGAATTTGTTTTTAACGCAAAATTTAATACAAACTCGTTAGTGCAAAGTCGTAAAAATCGAAATACGCACAGATGTAGATGTATTCAAGACAGCGTCACTTTTACAAATATGAAGCTATAATGCTACAATTTGACAGGAATGTCAATAATAGATGTACTAACCTTACAAAAAAATAAGAAATCAAATCAGGTGACTAACAGCACCACATGGTGGTCTTCCTGAAACTCTTTTAACAAAGTGGTATATATTAATAGTCAGGAAATGATAAAGCAAATAACCTTTAATTTATTTGACTAAATACGAGACTATACAAAGTATCACTGTATTTGCTATGTTCTTCGGTTACCGTTTTCTCTAATTAGAGAAGTATTTAACAAAGAACTTTATTTAAGGTGGGAAGGTCACATTAAAAGAAATGCGCACATTCACAATACTTCTTCAGCAGTAATTTACCCAAAAGAAAAAACAACGACCGAGAAATTACATTAGAGGGTTGCCATTGGGAGTAATATAACCTCAACTGACATAAATTGTGCTCATATCACACCCACATGAAGTGAATATGACAATGCAGCAAAATCACACACTTCATAACAACACGCTACCTTTGTACTGACCAGACCAGCAAGGGCTAGGAAATCTTCAACGCCTGAGTTTCTTGTGTATTTTATCCGGTTTTATCGTTCATCAATGCGTACAGTTTCCGCATGTGATTAAGCCGCACCGAAATGGACACTTGCATGGACCTGATCTCCATCTTGACGGGAAGAGATTTCGCTTCGGCCTGCGGAGGAGGTACACTTCATGTACTCTTTCGCCGAATAGTGGCCGCGCTGCGTCTTGCACCACATCTCTTCGTCGGCCAACAGATGTGCGGCGATAAATTGCCCTTAAATTGAAGAAGTTTAATTAAATGATATGTGCCTGCTGACCACACCATGCCGCAATCAATAAAAGCGTGGGCGTCGACATGGGGCCTTCGGATTATATACGAGCCACTAAAGGGTGAGAATTAGGAACCAAAGTATCTCTCCTCATAATTTTTAAGATTGTGTGGAAGTTCTGTTGGAAAGTCATTTTTTCATCTAAGAAATAACGCAACATGAAAGGTGCAGGGGAATTCATCACGCACATTTTACGATAGTTGTTGCACATCACCATTTCCGGTTCACCTTAGTTTCATGTAGAATTGTCTATTTAAATCAAATTAAACCTTCTTAAATCTCGTCAAATTTAAATCATAGCGATTTAACACACAAACGACCTACAAGAAAGAGCTCGGATGATGAAAACAAGGCACAAGTAAAAAGATCGCATAAATAATTAGCTTTAGACCGCATTAGAGTCTGCGTGGGTGACCACTGGCCACAGTTGCCCGCTGCGGCCTACAGCTAACTAGTAACTCATCAGCATAAAATTGCTGGCACAGGTAAGTTGCAGCGGACAAACGCTGTTCATTGCGTAGATTAATCTAAATTCTGACGGCGGTGGTGTAAGGAAGTACGCTGCAAAGTCTGCACCAAATTATATAATAAAATCAGTACGCAGTAGATTTTATTTATTTGTTTGAAAGACAATTTAATTTTTAAGTAGTCTTAAAAATAACGCTGTTAGGAATTCTTGTTGATGAAAGAAAAGGTTTGCGCACATTCATTTATTTTGTAGCATAGAATAAAAATCTTAATATACAGGCTTGTTTTTTGTTTATTGTTCTTATATTATATACAAATAAATATAAACGAAAATTCTTGTCCTTTTTAGGGTTCCTTTTAGTTTTGCCATGTCCATCCATCTGTCTGTGGATCACAACCTTATTAGTCTTTTGCACCTTTTAAGATGAAATTTGATGTAAGGACATATAATAACTTAAATTCAAAATTTTTTATATGAGTAATCCACTATAATATCCAGAAAAAACTAAATCCTATAAAAGGACTTTATTTGTTATTAAAATTTATGTAAAATTCGTTCAAATTGTAAATTGTTCTAATGCTTTTAGAGTTTTTAAGTTTCTGAATAAGCTCTCCAAGCTATACTTTTGTTTATTATTTGTTATGAATTTTATTCTAAGATATAACCAACAAATACTTTATGGGTATGAAATTTCAATTTCAATTGTTCAAAAATAAAGTGAGAAACCCAAGATTTTCATTGAACAAAGATTTAAGTCTAAACATATATACCTAATATAATTTACAATGTTTATTTACTTGCCCGTTCATAATTATATCATTTAACGTAACAATCAAATTGGAATATCTGAAGGCAGTATTTTGGTGATAAATAACAACGGTATGGCGAAAAAGAAATATCCCACAGGTGCTCTTTTAAAGAGCCTTCCGTAAGACCGAAGACATTGAAATGCATTCAACTTCAAGGGATCCCAGTCATTTTGCGCTACTCGGGAGTCCACTAAATGAAGTTATCAACACATTCATACTGTCAACCAATTGCAACTCATTTCACTAACTTTATTAGTAACACTCAATTTGGCTTAAAGGTTGAGGCAGTCTTACAGCTTAGGTACCGCTGTGAAATGCCTCATGCTCCTGCCGCCATCGACATTAGTAATAAATTCTATATAAACATTGTTTTTAATTGACCCATTAACATTGAAATGGAAGTGCTAAGGTAATCCCGTTGACATAATTTACTGAAATGGGATTAGCAAATTTTTCTGTACCTGGTTGCGTCAATGATTGTGAAATTCACTTCATCGAAGATCTTTTCTTGGTTATTTTTTTTATTCGATTCCACTTCAAAATGTTAAAAGCAGTGAAATGCAACCCGATGACGATGTCATCGACTTGGTGTAAATAAAGGGTATCTTCTTAAATTACATGTTATTTTGACACATACGGCTCTTTCGTACTCAAAAAGTTGACAGAAACACAGTATAGTGGCATTTGAATAGATTTACGCTTGAACAACATCGGGTTAACAAACAAAACAGTTAACGCTGAGGATAGATTAGATACTGTTGCTCAGAAGTACAATGAAAATACTAAAATATAAATACTATAACGTTTATTTATTTAAAAATTTTAGTAGATTTTCATACCAACTGTTTACTTTTTAAACTAACTACATATTTGAAGGAAAGGTAATTACATAGCTCAGATTTACTCTCATTATACCGAATGCAATTGCTCGACTGCTCTGTGAGCACATTTTTTAGCTGTGTTATTTTGTGCTCGCTATCCGGAGTAGAAAAGAACAGCACAAAAGAACGTTTCAGAACACAATTCCTGTGAAAGCTCAAAGGTGTGTGTACATACTTGTGTTTTTAAGTAAATATGTGAATTAAGGTGATAAATAAGAATACAAAAGTTGAAATGACAAGCAAGTATTTACTCTAAAACACATTTTATTATGTCAAACTGTTGAAGCTACGCTTCTTATCGGAGGTTGGCGAGAGTGGCGAGTAGGCCGCGTCAGTATAAGAAAGAGAGAAAGAGAGAGAGAGAGAGAGAGAGGGAGAGAGAGAGAGAGAATCGGTCGACTGCTGCATACGTGTGGGATTCCCTGTGCCAAATAATAAAATAAATATGTTGAATCATGGCTCAAGTGCATGTCAACACTCGAAAAAATAAAGTTCAAAAAACCAAAAATCATTTCAAGCCATAGGACAAAAAGAATTAATTGGTTCAATTTCATATAACATTAATTTTGAAGCATTTGGCAACGCATAGAAATTGACTATGATTTCCAACTTATATTTGCTAGTTATCATTTTATTGTACTATAGTTATCAAAGACTCGTGAGCAATCAGTTCGGAAATGTTCTTAATCGACAATATTTTCTTTTGCAAAAGATATCCTTCAGCTGGCCGATAGCAGACATACAGAGATTTACTTTCTGCCCAAATTAATTGATCACGATATGCTGCCCCACTCGTTTACAGTGGCAACAGGCAAAGTAAAGTGCGTGCTGTACTGTCTGCTGATGGGTTGGTCACGAACTGCCTCCCGTAATTACTTCATCGGACGGATTCATTCAGAAAGATTCCTGTGACCAGGCATCCGCCGAATGAAAAAACGATGAATGAAACGCCTTTTCTCACTGCAAACGAAGGAAAGATCTTTGCAGAAATTGGTGAAGCTGCGTGATTACTTATAGTATACCTCATAGATACTCAACTATCACTGGTAAGGATCCTTGCAGTGGGCTAATTGTTAAACTTCTAATATGTTTATGAATGCATTTAGCGGCATCAATTAAAATATTTATATATAATATACCTATGTATAGTATATGTATTGAATTTTCTGACATAATTTTGTAGCAAATATAAATCTCGTGCCCTCATCTCACGACAATTAAGCAAGAGCTTAAAGGTACTCATCTCATCAACATTTTTGAAAGAATTTATTTTTTTTTTTATATTTTCATTGTATATTGTTTCAAGAATGTTGTGTAAAAATTCCAAGTCGAAATCACTAAATTCTAAAATGATTTTTCATTATATAATTTAAATTTAAACGTGTTTTTCTCGAAACGAGTTTTTATCTCATGGGCACCTCGATAAGAAATTCAATTATTAAAATATTTCAAAAAGCCTTTAGGCGTACCCACAGTGGGGCAGGGTGGGGCACTTGCCCCACCCTCCACCCTGACTCGAAGCTAGGAATTTACGTATATTACAAAATTAGTAGTGTACCTACTTATGATGATTTGTAAATAGATCTGGAGATCAATTTTTGATGTCATTTACAAAATTTCGAATGTGGAAGAAAAATAGATTTTCGCATTCGAAAACTCAAAAAAATCTATGGTATGACTGCTCAAAGATGCGATTTTTTTGAGATATTGAATGCGAAAATACATCTTTCAGATTTGAAATTTTGTAAGCAACATTAAAAAAAGAAATGTAACTCCTGGGCAAAGTGAACTGCCTGCTCTGAATTAAGTAGGTATCTTTTTACTGTGTTCAGCAACATTTTTTGTCACCCAAGTTATAATACCTATTTGTGATCAAATATTATTCTCTAATACATTTTACTTCAGCACTGTTAGATAAGTAATTATTTTCGAATACTTTGATCACTTAGTTTTTAACGCAAGCCTAACTTATATTACCTACTAACCACAATATTTGATCATTAATAAACCTAACAATTTTATAGTTATTAGGGTTTCGTGACCAAATGGCAAATGGCTTATAATTTCGTCCTGTCCGTCTGTCTGTTTGCATAGCAAAGCCGTTTTACTCGGAGACTATTGAAGCTGTAGAAATGAAAATTAGAAGTTAGGTGTAGCCTATGGCCTATAAACCGCTAATCAATAGTGCAGAAAAAAATAAGGGTGGCACTCCATATATGTAACTGACTGAGGGATAAAAACATTCAATGGACATAAGTGTGTGGAGTATCATTGGCTAGCTCTGCAAAAGTGAAATAGTGATTTCTGAATGACTTTTTTAGGCAGACATTTTTGAGATATGCGTTGTAAAGTCGTAAAAAGTGTATCCCCTCTAACTTCTAAACTAAAGGGTTGAAAATTCTGAACAAAAATTGAGGAAGAAGAACATAACACACTTTCAAGAAAATTGATTTGAACGACTTACGCTTACTTACCTACTACTTACGCTTTTGCACTTTTTGAGATATGGCATTGTAACAGTGAAATACGGAACTCTTCACTATGCGTGGTTCAACACGCACTTGACCGCTTCTTGAAAATCCTATTGGTATTGGTTGATGACTCTATTTTGATGACAGATCTATCGTTTTGAGTAGAAACTAGGTACATTAACCACGTAATCTTAAACCTATTTATTTGGTGATTCGAAAATATCAAAATTTTAGAAGCATTATTCAGCCTGGCCTAGATTTTAATTAAGTATACCTACTCACTTTTTTAGCGAAACAGAATCAGAAGAGGAAAAAGCCAGTAAAAGTAGTGGCGAAAGTGATAGCGGCGGAGAAGAGTCAAAGCAGAGTCCAAGACTTCTTGAAAAAAACAGAACCTTCTTGTAGGCATTATAGTTTAAGTGGTTTTCATGGTGAGGCTGAACTGTGATATAATATGTAGAAACAACAAAATTTGGCACAGAGCGAACGGAAAGAAATGAAGCTAGTTGCGCTAGTTAAAGAAATACAATTCTTTTATCCAGCCATAAAACAGGCGCTTCATATTTTACTTGCACAGCCTTGCACAACATGCACTATAGAAAGGTCCTTCAGTACTTTGCGCAGAGTAAAAACTTGGTTACGGTCAACAATGACAGAAAACCAGCTTGTCGGTCTCTGCATGCTGAGTGTGCATAAGAAGAGGATTCGGGGAGCACAACATAAATTTGGAAAATAAATTTTGAACAAGATTTTGCCAGAACCCTCGCAGATTATTGTTGAGATAAGGAAGCGAAGAACACTTAATAAAAAAAGCATTTTAAAATTCCTACTACTTATCGAGTTTCCTTACTGTTGCCCCACCCCTAAGCAAATGCTGGGTACGCCCATGAGCCTTACTGCATTCTACTGTCATTAAAGTCGCTATGGCTTTACCTATAATTATAAATTTTGCTTCAGTCAAGTTTTTTTATAAAAATTTGTATGGGCAAAAAATATATTTTTTTTAAATTTTAACTTTAAATGTGTGAAAAATTTGTCTTTTGCTTCCATAGTGGATAAGAAGCCATAATGGCACCTATCTACCACCATATTTAAAGGAAACTCATGAAAATCGCTGCATTTGATAATAATAATTTTGGAGTTGAATAACACTCTAGACTAGAAAGTTATAATAAAGTTCCAAAAGCGTATTTCGATATATCGTGTAGTTTTTATTAAACAAAATATGAAACAAATAATGTTTTATTTAAGTATTTTGAAGAGTTGAGTTAAAAGGGTCACTTACCCGCTATTTTTGAATGAACTTGTAAGAAGACAAAAAATGTTGTTTTTTTCTGCGATAGTTCAGAACAAAATGCTATACTCAGTTTTAAGCTCATTATATTTACGTTTTATTGGTTGATAAAAAAAAAACAATAATTCATCATTTACAACTAAATTCGTTGTAAAATAAAACATAAACAAAGCAAAATAGTTAGTTTTCTTCTAGTTGTTATTACTTAAAATATGTATGTAGAATAGGGGGAGTTTATGTTTACAGTTACGGTTTATTTTTTTTTCACAAATCGTAGCTTATTGAAGTGAAGGCTAAAGGTAAATTAAATAAGGTAAATAATCTGCATATCAGCAGCCCAAAAATTTAAGCAAATCACAGTCTACGGTTCGAGACATAATAAAAGTATTTAAAATAATAGGTGATATAAAAATGAAGAAAAAAAACGGTGTGACACCCTAAAGCGTCATCTTTAGATCTTCCAGCATTAAAGAAAATTGTGAAGAAGCAACAGCAATCGACGGCACCAGAAATTACCCCAATAAGGAGCAATGGAATGGAAAAGAACTTTGCATCGGCACTTGTAAGCGGTCGTTAAACAAATTAGGATATTATATTAAAACCATATCCCTTAAGGCAAACGAAAACCCTCACCTAACTACCAAACAAAGGAAGAAGCGGCTGGGTTTCGCCAAAAACCACGAATATTGGACAATGGCAGTCACCCAAATTATTGGCAAGGAATAGTCATAACTTATATTTCACTTATGGTTTGGGAATGTATTACGTATATATGTCGTCGAAAATATTTTGCAGGAAGAGCTTTTATCTTCGATACCTTTGTAGGAATCCCCTAAAAGTATTTTCCAGCAAGACGGCGTATTCTGTCATACTGCTAAAACAACAAAAGCGTTAGTTAAAAAACATATTTCTCTTATGGAATGTCCTTCAAATAGCCCAGACCTGTTACCCATTGAGTCCTTATGGGAAAAAAATGAAAAAAAAGATGTTCCAACAACCTGTCAGGAAAATGGAGGAATTGCGCTCTCAAGTACAAAATATTGGGTACTCCATTGATATATATTATTTGGAATTTGCTGATTTATTGAAAAAATGGATCTTATTATGGAATTAGATTTTGCTCGATTCGACTAGCGAGGGCACTATTGTCTTACTATCTCAGCTCAGAGTAAAGCGTAATCCATTCCATAATAGAAAATTGTGTTCTTAAAAACTCAACACCTTGATTTACGATTTGTGAACAAATGGCTCTGAACATTTAAAGGGAATTTTTTGTTGATACATTCAGTGCTATTTCAGGGTTCCGTGGCATTTAGCATTGCTTACAATTTCGCCTTTCCGTCGAACCATATCTTTTCGATGAAATTTCGTAAGAAGATGCCTACTTAGTACTTATGTTAATATTTTTGTATGAGAATTGCTTTGCAAAAACGAAAAAAAAAAATCTTTTTCTATAACAGTTATTGTACAAGCATTTTTTCTCAAAAGAAAAAATAAAAGTTAAAAATGTGAGCTTTTTATGTCATAATTTTATTTGACTTAATAAAAAAGAAATTTTTAAAATCTTTTTCTTAAAATAGTCAGAAGCAAAATAAAACTTGATTCAATAACTAATATTATTTAGCCTTATAAGCATTTATAATTAAGGTAATGGCACCTATAGCAGACAGGAACCTTAAGCGGATAGATGAAAAATCTCTGCTCTTTAATAAAAATTTGGTTCGCATTTGGCAGGAAATCGTTTTAGTTTTCATACATAGCAGCACTTTCACGACAATTTGGATAGGTAAGGTTGGCAGATAACATAACATAACAGATAATTTTTCGGAAATAAAAGAAGTGCATCGTTTGTTCAAGACTTTTACTTAAAGCTTACGCAAAGTTTTAAGGTGGTGAGTTATTTTGGGGATAAGGTCTTTATGCATTTTTATTTGTTTGGTTTCCAATAATTGGAATTTAGTAGGCATTAGTAGAGTATAGAAGGTCAATAGTGTAATGGTTGAGGTTGTGACCGGTTCCATTCAGATTTATAACCCCATACAGATTGCTCTGAAAATTTGTGATTGTGAATTTTAATAGCTAAAAATAATAGTAAGATTTGCAATTAAAAACATGGGGCGCATGTAATAAATAATTGATGAAAGAATAAATCACCTAAGTCACTAATAAAATTTTATTGTACTGCAAGTGATATGAACTATTGCATGAGTTTTCTCAACCACAGCTACTTTCTACATTCATTACTCTGTGTGTGTGTGTGTTTGTGTGTGTGAGCGCATGTATGTATGTATGTATGTGTCCAAAACCACCCATCCGCCTCTTCTAAAACAACCAAAAACTGTAACAATGACCTTTGAAGTTTTTCAAACCGAAAGTAGACCTTTAACTTCGAAATTGCATTTTGTACGGCGAATTCACATTCTACGTCCTAAGGTTTACATGCTGGATTTAAATGGGGACTTTAACACTTCCGCCTCGGAATTGGGTTCCCACGCCAGAAGTAGACTTTCAACCGCACATATTTATGTTTTGATCATAAATTAGTATTTTATCCTGAAAATATCATTTTCTTCAGGCAATATTAATGTAAAGATTAAAATCAAAATCTGACCTATGTATGTACGAAATGCTTCCCAATCCCATTGGTGTATCGACTTATGCTACATTTTTTTGGTTCATATTACAATATTCCAATTGGACCAGCTGAACTAATGTATAGCTAAGAAATTAAAAACACCTTCATAGCTTATTAAATAGATTTATATTTCCTGAATTAGAAAGTCTGCCATGTTGTCAAAACATTAGGTTTTAATTTTATGAATGAATTAATTCAAATCAGACTTTCCACTTTAAAAAAAGTTTTGGACACTGTATATATATAAGTAAACAAGCCGTGAATTAGGAATTGTAAATGTAGTATAGCCGGCAGATAAACTGTTCGTAGCTACATTTTTTCATATGGAGGTAAAAAAAATTGTCTTTCTCACATCCTAGCTCCTAAACCTACTGAAAATTAACTTCGAATAGATTAAGCGAAATTTTCTTACCTATCTACTTGTGTAAAATTTAATGAGTTTTTGCACTCTGCTAATTGTAAGATTTTTTTTTGTAATAAAAATGATTTTTTTTTTGTTTTTATAAATATGTGATATGGATTTAATTATTACTTTTTTTGCACGGTTTTCTGGGAAAATAGTTAGAGTTTTTCGATCTTACGCGAGTTTTTCAAAATTGTGGAACATATTCTTAAATTTACCATGTGTCGCATGTATTTTTTTACACAATTTTTTTTTACAAGGTTTTCTAAAGAACGTATCTACCGCGTAAAAAAAGAGTTGGGTGTACATCTATATATGTAGTGGATTCTATATAACACACGCTGTTCTAAATTTCCCATCGAATATTGCGACATTTCCATTAAGCTGAGGGCTGCGGGGCTTTGCGGAATCACTCATTTCAAGATTTAAGAATTCATCATAGGTTCCGAATACCAAATACAATTTTGATGAATGTTGGCAGGATTTTAAACCGTTACGATACATTGAAAAAATTATTTCAAAACCACGCTAAAATAATTTTATGAATAAAATACCATCAAATGCCGGAAAATAATCGTTTTTAGATAAAATATAGTATATCTTGCTCCAAAGATTGTACTTTCTTTAACATTAAACTAATGTTTTTTTTTTTTTTTGGAATTGTTACTACTAATATTAAAGTAGTTGTTGTGCAAATTATAGCTAAGATGAATGTAATTAAGGTAGTGGCACCTATAGCAGACACCATAACCGTCATGGCTCACGTTTTTGCTTTGTAGAACCTAAGTATTTCAGCCCAGAACTAAAGTAGAACAATTTTTATGCTCTCTGTACATCCCTTTCATAGTCTGTAAGGGCACTTTCACAAGTGTGATCGCTTCTGAAAATATATATACAATTTTTTTTAAATCGATTTCGGCACCCAAAGCAGACACCGAAGATCATAGTTGAACCTAACATTTAAGGGACCTAAAGAAGATATGAAGAAATTCCTCTGCATTTCACACGCAAGTGTTTCGAAGATCTCTTTATTTTATCTATTGGGTTGTCCCATAAGTCCTTACCACTTTTAATTGTTCTGGAATTTTCTCGTATTTGAATTGGAGTGAACCTAAGTAAGTTCTAGACCCTGCTAGCAAGGATGAGTACCTTTAATATGGTGAAGGTATAAATAGGCGCGGACGCAACGTAACAATCATTAGTTAGCAAAAATGGAACAGCGTCAACTGCGCGCTATTTAACACATAAACAGCTGGAGGAGCTAGGATGGTTGACTGTTCCATATCCACCGTATAGCCTGGGCCTTGCACCTTCAGATTTCCATTTATTTCTCTCTAAAACTCTTAAACTCTACTTTTGGTCAAAATAAACCACTTTCGTACGTAACTGGAAGTTGATAATAGTGCCAATTGATAGAGCATATGGCATTTACCTATAAAGAAGGATTACTTTTTCGAAAAATAAACATGTCGATTTAGAAGGGGTGGACGGGTGGTCTGAGACACTCTGTATACCAGGGGTTACGGTATTCCTCCAATTGTATTTTGTTGCTCAATACATAAGTTTCTGTAAGACACTGTCTGTCAAAATTAGAATTAAAATTTTTTTTTTTGGTATTCGTGTTAGAATAAAAAATTCGTATAAAAAATTGTATTTGTTTTTATTGGTAAACCGTGTTATTTCAAAATCGTGTAGAAAAAGACCGTGTAAAAAAGAGTTGGGAGTATTTATAAGCTGAAGAAAAACGAGGAAAAAAATTAGAGTATTCTTCGCAAAATCGCCCAAACTTTGGTAAATTAGTGAATCTTTCCTCACGGATTTTGATAAAATATTGCATACTAGTAAGGTATTATGAGAAATACATATGATAGACGAAGAACAGTAAAAACAAGAATGGAGCAATGAATTTATATAAGAAAATAAGTTAGATGTAGTGATAAAGTTCTAAGACAAATTTGATTGCAAAGATTAAAGCGGCCAATGCGCTTTAAATGTACAACAAGGATTTCAATCTAGCAGTTAAATTACTTTCATGAAATCAATTTCCTGAAAGATTTAATCAAATCACATAGCGGCTTATCCCATTCTACGTGATTGATTTATTTAACATACACAAACTCAGCTCGTATTAGATGACTCGACCCAATAAAATCTGAACCACATATGGAATGGTCTTAACACCAGCACTTCGCAAGCCGTATGTGGATTGCGAACCGAACATCCAAGTTATGGCTTTACACTCGATTTCCAATATTCTAAATGAGGTCCCACATAAAACAACATTACCACTAACGACAACGACTGCAGGAAAAAAGTGAGAATAAAACTAAAAGGCCGCCCAGAAAGTCATATCCCGATCTTCTAAAAAACGAAAATGTTGAAACGTTGCATAAAATGGCTCAAAAGGTAATAAAAAGAAATCCATCCTCTGCGTGGACAATCCGCCGGCCGGGCCGTCCTCCTGGTGTCGGGCGCGGTAGAAGGTGATGCTCTTCTATCTGGTACTTAATCTGGTTATGGGGCGGCCAGTATGACAACACTTTATGTATATGTGTCCAATGACCAGAGTACCGTTTGAGGGGCTTTAATTCGCAAATCGACATATTTTCCATGGGGCACAGCAGAACGCTGCTGCACATGCAATGCAGCTCGGATAGAGGAATCAGAGACAAACCCAGTGCGCATATAGTATAGTCATAGAAGCGCTGATTACGCGGATAACTTCGTAGACCTTGGTGGCCATAAATCAGCGAATGGCCCCGGTCGCGTGTAGGGCCACTCCAACTCTAAGGGAGACATATGCTCAAGTGATCGTCGGCTCCGTCATGGCAGCTGCACAAATGCATCACAAACGAATCCGGGGGAATTTAGGACAGCAAACATCATCTCCCTTTCGTCTTTCTCCAGTGACTGATTAATGCGTCCTTTGAACCTTCGACTTAATTTATGAACGACCATAGGGCGCTGGTTGGTGTGAAGAAGTCTGAGTTGGGTTCGAATGGAATGGGAAACTTCTTCGCCAGACAGCCACGGTGAATTCACGGTTTTATATTTAATAAAACTTTGATATGCAGGACCTAACGGTTGTTCAGCGATTGCTCATTTTTCTGCATCTGTTGTTGCGACAGGGCCACTACCTCGCTAACTTACAGAGTATCTCCAGCAAACTTCTTAGCCAATTTATTTATTCCCATAATTCTTACAGGCTGCTATCCAGTGCCCTTACAACATGAAAAATTGGCCGCATTTTCGATCGACGGCTGTGCATATGTAGGTCGTAAAATTTAAATGTGAGTGCTCAGTATTTCCGTTAGTCGCGCATCGGTTGGGCGGATTTTAAAGGGTAACGTAAAAGTTTACACCGTTATCATTGATTAACAACTTGTGGCTTGACTTCAAACGTCTTTCAACGTATTACTATAATTATTATTACTAGCTGAGTTACCTTGTTTCAAAACTCGCATCGTAAATAAAGTGTGTTTTTTTAAGCCCGATAGAACTTAAAATTAAAAAAAATACACAATGATGAAGATTTTATCTTTTATTAGAAAGGCCAATTCATGACGTTAATATTTAAAAATCACTTCAGACATATGGCCACCCCCACTGTTCGACTAGAGTTGTAAGGTCGTAAACTTTCGCTAAGGATCACGTACACTGAGAAAAATAATATAGGTATATACAACAAAACTGATTTGGCTAATTTTTTAACCAAAAAACTAATTTGAACCAACCAAAATTAAGTTGAATCAACCAAAATGACAAGGTATCTTAACAAAGCAGTTTGCCCAGATAGGTTGTTTGAACAAAAATAAAGTGGTTAATGTTGACTTTGTCTTTTAAGTTAATTGTATTCGTTAATATGATTAATTTTAAAGCAATATAACAAACTACTTCTTTAAATCTGATCGGTTTACTCTTAAACAAGTAACCTTGTGTCGCAGCTTCATGCGACATGCAGATCATCTGAAATAAGAAGAAAAACAAAACACTTGTTTCTGATCTGGATTAGAGTTAAATTAATTAACAAACCTAATCGATGCCTTCACATTTCCTCCGCAAATTACCAAAAACGATGTCTTTGGCATTTCCTCAATGGATTTTTAATGACAGAACAGCTGTCATTTGACAGCAACAATTTTTTCTCTGTTGCATACAGAGCGCCATCTGCTTCAAAGTTGGGAACTAATCATTTTTGAATTATTTGAAATTTTCAATCGCAGCAATCCTTTCTTATGCCAAATTTAGTATAAAAGGAGGCGAACTGCGAAGGATAATCATTCCAATTCCGGCATTGCTCGATGTTGGTTTCCCCGCATTTGGCAACGTTAGAATTCGAATCAAGGCAGGTTTCAACCGCCAGGTAGGTTTCAACCACCACATAGGCCGTAAATAACTTATAGGTTTCCACCATAAGCTATTTACAAGGCAAGTACAACAAAACATTAAGTTCCGATTTTGGGAGTGTTCGGGTGTCGGTTTCCACCATATTTGAGCACTTTCAGCTTTAGAATTTAGGCAGGTTTCTACCGCCACATAGGCCGTAAATAACTTATAGGTTTCTACCATAAGCTATTTACAAGGCAAGGACAACAAAATATTAAGTTCCGATTTTGGGAGTGTTCGGGTGTCGGTTTCCACCATATTTGAGCACTTTCAGTGTTAGAACTTAGGCAGGTTTCTACCGCCACATAGGCCGTAAATAACTTATAGGTTTCCACCATAAGCTATTTACAAGGCAAGGACAACAAAATATTAAATTCCGATTTTGGGAGTGTTCAGGTGTCGGTTTCCACCATATTTGAGCACTTTCAGCTTTAGAATTTAGGCAGGTTTCTACCGCCACATAGGCCGTAAATAACTTATAGGTTTCCACCATAAGCTATTTACTAGGCAAGTACAACAAAACATTGAATTCCGATTCCAGGGATGTTCGAATGCAGGTTTCCACCGTGTTTTAACATTTTTGGAATCAGAGTCTAGGCTGGTATTCACCGCCACTACGAACCACACATTAGCAATCTTTTTCTACGAAAAATATTGTTGATGCTACGCAGAAATTAGGGCTGATAGGTTTTTTAATAGAAACAGACTGTTGGTATTCACCACAGTTTTATATTCATCGGGTTGGCAATTTCTCATTTAAATAATATATTAAATAATAATTTTTTTCTTCTATAAATTCCAGAAACCTCAAGAATTATTTATAAGTTTTTTAAAAGTCTAAATTTCGTTTATCTGTTTTATATACCTTTGTTAATTTATATTGTTTGCTTTTTCATATATGTGTTGTTATATTTTTTAGTGAATTGATGTATTTTTGTTGTATCTATTGAAAATTATATTTATTATTATTTTTGTAAATAAAAAAGTTATGTACCAAACGTAAACAAGCGTATTTCAAGCCATATGATCCTTGATCCAACTTTTCCTATACCTTTTTCCTTTTAATACTATATTGCAGCTATAAGAGGCTGTAATATATATGCTACAGGATAGACGCTGTAACACCTTGGTTAATACAACCATAAAGTTTGTTAAAAGTAGTGGCAAGAAACTAAACTAAAAACGTGTAAGAGGCAGATGGTCTTAAGCTCAAAATTTATCGAAATGCCATAGGGAGATAAGAAGGAGTAAAGTGCCACTTATGCCTTTTCCTCTCTAATACATATGTCGTAGAAGGACCCCGTAGTTATATACTAAAGTGTTGTCATTTTCTGTTGAGACGTCATAAAGAGAAATACGTGTACTTTAAAATGAGTAACCTTACAAACTGTGAAAAATCGAGTACTTTTATTCTAAAGGTAAAAACTATACTGAAGCATATAGAGGGCCTTCATACCAAGTGTGGAAGTAAAAATGTAGCCATCCAAAACATTCTTAGATGGTAAGAATTAACAAAACATGATTTGCTTTTATCGTATGACCGCATTTATTAATAATATTTTTAATATTATTATTAATATTTATGTAAATAGTTATCCCCTGGCCGAATTTTGTTGATTTTTTTAAATCTCATTAAATATCTGTCAAAAATGTCTGATTCAACTCGAACTAGTTTCAAATAAAAATGACATCTGTACTGAATTTACACGTATTTTTATTTTTATTGCCCCTGCACTAATTTTAAAATTATGAATTTTTAGTTTAGGCAACTTTCCATTTGTCGCCCTGTATATAATATCAAAAATAATTACAAATACCAAAATGTTGTTATAGCTTCCTAACATAGTTTTTTATAATATATCCTTTTTCCAGATTTTTTTCCACCGGCGTGACACAGAAAAATTAAATGGCGATTTTTATTCGTTTTTTAGATTATGACTGTATGGTAAAAAAGAATTATGATTACAAATTTACCTTATCCTGGTTGAACTGACCAAGCTCTTGGTCAACATTTTAACCAAAACTAGATAGAATTAACTGGGAATTTGTTAAGATATTTACTAATATTTTTGTTAAAAATTAACTTAAAGTTGGCCAAGTTAACAGCGGGCTTGGTTAATATGTTAACCAAAACTCGCTTGAATACATATCTAAAACTAGGTAAAACTAACTGCGGTTTTGTTAAAACATTAACTATAATTTTGTTTGAAAATTACCTTAAACTTGGTCATATTAACAGCGGGCTTAGTGAACATGTTAACGAAAGCTTCGTTGAACTAACCAACAATTATGTTGAAAAAACTACTAAAAGCTTTGTTGAAACTTTGTAAATTCAACCAAATGTTTTGGTTATTAAAAATCTTGAACAAAACTTGGTTAATGTTCCTGGTGCAATTTGTTGAGCAAAAATCAACAGAATTAATTTGTTTGTAACAATCAAAAGCACGGTAGGCTGAAAGCCTGCCAAGTTTTTGTTTAGCGAAAATTTGGTTTTTAGTCCTATTCACCAGTGTTTTTTTTCTTAGTGTAGAAAGTAAAGAAAACTTTTATATACGTCAGAAAATATAAAAGACGGAAACTTGCGAATTAACAAATTGGGTTTTTTTCGAATAAAATAGATTAAATTAATGAATTTCTACGTTTATATTGGTCGAAAAGATATTTTAATAAGGACATTTAAAGCTTTATTTTACCTATTGTAATAAAAGTTTAAATCATCTGTTTATTTTATTTTTTACACAAATTAAAGTTTAACATTATTGAAGCTACGCTTCTTATCGGAGGTTGGGCGGGCTGGACTCGCTGTAAAAAAGCGAAGAAGTAACCGTTAAATTCCCTCTCCTTGCGGCACAAGACTGGTGAGTAGCGAGTAGGCCGCGTCAGTATAAGAAAGAGAGAAAGAGAGAGAGAGAGAGAATCGGTCGACTGCTGCATGCGTGTGGGATTCCCTGTGCCAAAACCCCCGGGAAACATATTCATGTTTACATGTATTCCCGGGAGTTTTGCCTGCGCGTATAGAGTATTTTCACACTTTATATGTATAGCGAGAGTGGCGAGTAGGTTACGTAAAGTTGAAGCGTAGCTTCTGTCGGCCAGTCCCGTGACTGGCAGGTTTTTTTTTATTGAATCTTGTTTTATAATCATACACATTAATCAGAAAAAGTCTCAAATTCAAATACTGTCGTTGTTTCCACTAGATCTTCAGAATCAAATCGCCAGGTTCAGGTTTATTTTGAAAATATTCTTGTTCTCACTGTTATGAGTTTATTTATGCGTCCCTTCTACAACCAACAACATTTCGAGTTTTAATATGCGTATTTGCAAACATGCTCCAAATTCTTTTGCTTGCGGCAATAGTTGGTGGGTTGTTTAAAATTTTGAAAGCTATAGGAAAAGTGATTTCTTTCTCAGCGAAACATTTCCACCATATATAACGATCATATAGATTGACTGCGGTCCACACAGATTAACAACTTCTAAAAAACCTAGTTTTTGTTTTAAATTCTACCAAATAGGACATAATTCTGCCAATATCTTTCGAAAGTAACATAGCTTGATCACCTATAAAGTTTGATGAAGTTGAGGATTCATCGCTAGTGACGCCGGAGGAAAGTGCTGCACATGCAAAAATTTAATTTATTTTCTTGTTTGTATATTTCCAAGAATTTCAGTTTGTTTATAAGCAGATATTTCCTTTGAATTATACAATATAATTTTAGAATCTTACAAGAAAATGTTTAAACATTTAGATCACAACCTAACTAACAGAAATAAGTATAAAATAAAAAGATAACATACTTGATTTAGGAAAAAAAAAAAAGAAATACACGGTTTTGAAGTTTCGTTTCTCTCCGTTTCTGACCGAAAATTTCCGTCACTTATTCGTTTGTGAAGGAAAACACCAGCAAAGCAAAATGCAATAAACTATTTGCAAGAAGCAATATGCAATTCTTATTCCTATTCTTATTGATATATCCACATACAAAATATCCACAACTTTATTAAATTTCGATGGCATTGTGAAAATATCCTTTCTAATTCGAACTCTCTGTGTTCTTTCTATAAAAATTTTTGAATTTTTCAGGTAAAGCCACACAAACACAAATTTTCAATTGACAGTGGTGCCATTTCGACTGACTGATGTACTAGATATTGTTTATTGCATATTGCTCTGGTCTGTGAGTCATTTGAAACCGTCTAATATACATATATGATAAAAGACATATTGCATCTTGCATATAGCGTATTGCTTATTCTTCTGGTGGTGAGCCTTCTTGATGAAGCGCATTCTGTCAGTCCAATTCTGGGTCACTTTTCGAGCAATATAGGCTGAATTTCAAAAATAACAGGAACAATGTTCGCTTCCAAGTTCTCTAATGTTGCTGATTTAGAGAGGTGTCACATCACATTGCCTTGGAGGCCAATTTACTGGCCCATTTCTCGAAATCGCTTTATCGTTAAATCGTGATTTCAATAAATCGATAGTTTGTATCGCTGTATGACACGTAGCGTCATCCTGTTGAAACCACATCACTAGCTAGGATCAATATCATCCATATTTTCGATGAAATATTCATTGATCATAATCGGGCAATGATCTCTATTGATTGTAACGCGAGCTCCTGCCTCATTTTTAAAGAAATAAGGACTAATAAAAATCACGAAGTCGTCTATAAGTCTCGTGAACAGACTTACAGACGACCAATTTTCAAAATAAATTTGGATAATCCTTAATCGTTCCCCAAGAGTGAGTCTATTCATGATTACTTGCCAAACTATGGTGAACATAAATATCATATAGAAATGTCAGAATGTCAGTTCGGATTGACAGTTATCTCTGTATGAAGTTTTATCTAAAGTTTTATATTCAGTGCTTGTTTTAGAACTACTGGCACCCCCAACAATTTTTTTATTATATTTCTCTACATGTTTCTCATTACTAATTTGTTATTATATCGATTTTACTCTTATAGTTCGTTCATTTCATACTAGATTTAAATCGGTCTGGCATTAATTTAGCAACGGAATTTCTGTCTGGTAAATTATAAACTAAATTATAGTTTGTCTGAAAAAGATAACATATTCGAATTTCAGGTTTGCTAAAATTATTATACTTACAAATGAATTTTTATTTATTTATAAATCAGAGTCTGGCAGGGTGTTAACAACGGCGAAACAGTCTGACAGTAATGATTTAATATCATCAATAGTTCATAAAAAGCAATGATATAAATATAAGTTATGCTAATATCATATAATTTTGCAATATTTCTACCTGCTACTCGTAGAGGTAAAGGCAGCGTCCCCTGCCAACCAGACCGTTCGCATGCATGCCACGCCATAAAAATGGAGGGGATGAAGTGATGAAAACGTTACTAGCTCTCGGACTTATACATATTAAGAAAATTTTAGTTAAGATTATAAATTGAATTATTACTAATGAGTAATGGCATTAAAGAGTAAACTATTGCTATCGCAAAGGTAAAATGACCTCATTGCATGTATAGCCATCGCCACAACCAGTACTATATATGTAATGATGATTTTCTACGCAACACCTTTTGAATTTCTGTGAGGAAAGCAATTTTCTTTATAATTCCCACAACCGGATTCACTGCAACAAAACGAAATTGGTTTATATAGAGTACAAATAGAAATGGAAATGGAAAAATAGTCTGAACATAAAAAGATCTGACGACTGCAACAAGGCCTAACGACATCCGCAACCAAGAAACGATCACTTTTCTCCTGGTGCATTGGCCATGTTAAACACTTTTCGCTTGTCGCAATTACTTTCCGTTTTCGTCGTGGCGATTTCCCTATTTTCATCTTGTTGTTAACTTTTAGCGAAATTTTCGCATTTGAACTTTCTTCGACAAAACAATATGACAGTGTGAAGCTACAACGTTTGGAATTTATGTACTAAACGGATAACAAATAAACGAGAGTACAGATTTTCAATCGTGATTGAATTCGTCGGTGAATTCTGAGCTTTCCGCTCCAAATACAATTGCATTAGTTTTCCACAATTACTTAATTTATATGTATATTAATTTGCTTATAAATGCAAGATACGAAGTGCAATTTAAGGGGGTAGTCCAGTGAAAACGACTGTTTTTTCAACGATTTTTTTTTCATATTAAAAATTAATTTTTATTAAAAATCTTTTTGACATATGATAATACAAGTATTAAACTACAAAAAAAAATTTTTATTTTTTTTTTTCGATGAGTCATCCCGACAAAATGGCCGCTCCAAAAAAAAATTTTTTTTGTTGGCGGACGTCGAATCTCTGCAACGGTTCATTCGAAACAAAAAATTCAAACGAGGTTTTAATCTGTAGAACATTGGCTATCGTCGGAACTAGAATTATTAATTTTCAGTAAAAAATAACAAAATGGCGGCATTTCGCATTTTTCTGGTGTTTTCCGGGTGCTTAATTTGTTTATAACTTTGTAAATAAACAATGGATCTTAATAATTCTAGTTCCGACGATAGATACACAATCAAGAAATATACAGCTAAATTTTTAGATCAATCGGAGCAAAAGACTCTGAGATCTGACGTCCGCCGAGTCAAAAAATGCTGTTTTGAGAAAAACGCGGTTAAAGTTTTTGTTGCGGAAAAAAGCTAAACAAATTAATTTTACCTTAGTCAGCGATGCCTGCTCCATACATAACGCGATGCCTCCTCCATACATAACTAACCTTAAATACAAAGCAGAAGGACCTAGACCGTTATAAACCGAAAAAAAATGGGCGGAGCAAACAGAAATACAAGAGTCCTCCTTGCTCCGAAACACGCCAGGGGACCTTCGAGCGCTCGGATTACACGTCTCTCGAAAACTCTCTGTATCTTTAAAACTATTCAATATTTTGCTTAGATATTTTAAGGGAGTATTTTCGAGGTGTAGTAGAGTAGATTTAAGCGAAAACAAAAAAATTTAAAAAAAAATTTTTTTTCACTGGACTACCCCCTTAATACAATATATTATTTAATATCAGCTCATTAAGAAATCGATAAAAAAAAATCTTTATGACCGATATAAAAAAAATAATTTTATGCTAGAAGTATTGTATGTAAGGTAAATGTACCTAATTCCGGCCGAGTGTAATTTTTTTATTTAATTTGTACCAATTGAACATCTTTCAGACTAGCATTCTAAAATTTAATTTTGTTCCTTATATGCTCAGATTCTAAAAGAACTACAGTACTTTAAATTCATGTCTGAGGAAAGTGAAGGAAATTAAACTAGCTAAATATTTAAAGTGAGCTATGTTTAGTAAAAAATTTATCAAAGGTTCATGGAAGTTATAATTGATTCTATCTAAAAGACCTAAGTATTTAGCATGATATTTTGGTATGTAATTAGCAATACTTTGAATTAAAAAAAAAAATGGAATGAATTTCATCTGTATCGATTCAATTTATATGAATCTGATAACAAGGACATAAAAGCATATTTCAGCACAGAACACACTAATGCGAAATGGATTGAAGAAGAGTTTGTGGAGATTTAAAGTCTGTAGTATTCCGTTTTAAAAATCCTGAAGTTTGAAATGTTTTTGTGATGGAAAATTTAATATGATCAATAAACATATATTTGTTCTAAAGAATACATACATACAAGTCTTGCAGTTGATATACTTTCGTGAGAGGTTTATTATTTATTTTAAATGGAAAACAGATACCATTAACCTTACGATAAAATGATGTTACCTTACACTTTGTTGTGTTAAGATAAAATTTATTAAGATTACCTACACCATTGATAAAACCTGTCTAAATCGTATAATTTTCTACTTTTTGCATTAATCATATCCGAATATCCGCTATCTTTTACAAATGAACCACAATTGGAAAAATTGTGTGACGAACGATAAAGCATAGTTATCGTTTCATTAAAAATCTGCCCTTCAAACTGTGTAGAAATGCATTTTTCAAGCAAGAATTGAAGGCATTGAAGGTAGTATAATATGAGTACTGTTCTATTTGCTTCTAGATTCCCAAAATGATTTCATTTAATAGCTAAGAGATCAATATATCAGATAAAAATAATTAAAATTATGTGTGTAAATAATCTAAAAATTTGGTGGCCAATAAATGATGCATATGTTTATATGATGTTTAGGGGAGAGTGGGGGAAACGCGAACGCGGTGTAATATCGAATCCAATGGTTTTAATGTGTTAGAGAGAGATAGCCATATTTTACTTGCCGCCATTTCGGAGATCACGCCACCACTAGTGCCAGTCAACAACCCGGGAGACGCGGACACACGTACTTGTCAAGGTATGCATTTTTCAATATTTTGCATGTTTTTGATGTAATGTTTTTGGTAAATTCAAGTTTGTGTTGCTTTATTTCTATCTACAATAGTAATTTAACTTTTACATAGTGGAATACTGACGGAGTACTGACGGACAGTCAATATCGTTGGGTTATAAATGTGATCACTGTCGTTATTAATGTTAGTAAGTAATTACCCCACTTGGTGTTCGTATTTACCCAACTAATGTCGGGTAAAGCCGAACACTAAGGTTTTTTTTTTTTTCATATTGTGACAATTTATTAAAAATATAAATATTGATTAGTGAATTCATTAGACAGTTAAGTAAACATTATAATTAAACATTAAAGAAACTCTGTGATTAAATTCCACTGTTTTATTTAAGTTTTCCCTTAGGTGTTGGTGTTTCCCCCACTTTCCCCTAATATTATAGTATTACCCATTAGAAACTCAATGAAACAAGTTTCACGAAAATCTATTCCCTATAGACTTCTCCAAAAACAAAAACCTTAATGCCCTGGACTAACAAAAACATTTTGGTAATTATTTACTTTACGGTCCAACTTTTCGATGACCTTGCACTTGGAATATGTCATTCTTGGAGTCATTCTGAATAAATACATGTATATATATAGGGGGCGCATTTGTCGTTCTTCATATTTTTTTAAGGTTAAAAATTAAATATTTCATTCACCTAGCGATGCCTCCAAACTAAAATTTTTTTTTTTTTGAAATTGCATACCTTAGGGAGCAAATAGTAGATAAACAACAGGAGTGAAAGGCATTTTTGAAAACTTAACTTCCTAGCGATGCCTCCTAAAAATATTTTGAAACTGCATACCATAGGGCAAATGAATTACATATTTCTAGTTGACTAATAAGTTTTTCACTTTAGAGGGTTTTCTTACCCACTACAATCACAGGCGCACCTCCTCAACTTTCTTCATTTGTCTCAAGTCGATGATCCCTACAATATACAGGGTGTTCAGAGGTGGGAAGTCAATACTGGGGGGGTGAAAGGTCAGACCGAGACAAGCATAAAATCGATGGGTGGGGGGGGGGGGGGGGGGGGGGGGGGGGGGCATCTCGCACCGTTCGGCAGTTACAGGATGATTCGTAAATCAGGATTTTGCCTTATATGGGAACCGCTCTTGTATTTTTATCTTTTTTTCTACGCATCACGAAGAGTACTTTTAATTGATTAGGATTAAGAATTTTCCATACCAATTTTAAATTTGTATAAGTTAACACCTTCCGCGGGAAAAGATTGCTTTCTCATGCAAAATTCGGTTTTTCATACCAAACGTCGGTCCAACGTCAGGGTCTGCGGGTGCGACTTAGCATAGGATCAGATAGCATAGGTAGATTTTAAGTAAATTTCTGTCTTCAGTCTTTAAGTAGTCCTTGTAGTGATCGGAAATAAAATTATTATACAGAACTTATTTTCTGTTTTAATATTTTTTCCTATTTTCTAACTATTGAAAATTAACTTGTATAATATATTTGACAAACCTATGTATCCAATCAAGGATGAAGTTTTTGTCAAAGATATTTAAAAAAATACCAAGTTAATTAGAATCAAAATAAGTGTACTGTAACCTTTGCATGATCATGCAACATACTTTTCAATTTTTTAATACCTTACAGCAACGAAATATTGTGATTAAGTTGGTTGGAGCCTAACTTGTAAGTTACAATTACCTGTTTTGATTTGCAACCCATATTGTATTTATATATTAAAAGAAATGATGGGTTTTCGATCACACTCTGATTTCTAAAAAGTTAGAATTTTTATCTGCTACAACTTAGTCCTCATCGAAGCGTAATTAAAACTCTTAATTAAATGGTTATCTAACTCTATTCTAATTAAGTGAGATTTTTGGCTTGTACTTTATTCTCTATATAAATTTCGACACACTTTTTGTGGAAATATGTATATTGTATTGTATATATAATATATATTTTTTGATAAGACGTTAATAATATTGTACAATGAGTGCCACTTAAACTAGTGCTAAAGACCATCTGAAAAATGTTTTATTAATAAATACTTTTTAGGCGCCGGTTGAATTGAAATTGAACACCTTAACTAGAGCGAAAAAATACTACTAGTGCTAAATACTCAAAATTCAGATTTCCCGTTATTACTAGCCTTTTTTGTTTCTTTAAGCGAATAGAATATTAAAAAAATAAATTGAAGATACAATTTTAATATTTAAGTATAAACTCAACTTTAGTAAATGTTAGCTGATTAAAATTATATTATGATTGTACTGATAATTATTTTTGCCATTCAACGATATTGCTTCGACATAGAAATTGTCAAATTCTACATATACCCCTACCAAAGTTAACTTGCTGTTGACCTTTAATCTTTCGTTTTAGAAATGTGAATGCCATCACATTGGTTTACCGCCTCTCAGTCAGTCCAGTGTTGTAGCATTGGCTCAGTGTAACCAGACAGTCGGTAAATACCGAGAATAACAATTGCACCTATAGCGAACATTTATTTCATTTGGCACAAACGATTCCATCTTTTCTCGAGACGACGACGTCCATCCAGTCGGAGTCAATTAAAATTCTACACCAAGTGAAGAAATTCTTCGATGTGCGGGGCAAATCTCAAAGGGAAAGAACCTCTGCACGGCAGTATCTTGTCGCTGACAGCCGGCGCGGTGAGACTAAAAGCTGCGACTCAGTCGCACCAATCTAAGCCTAGCTCTTCTGGAGCGGGTATCCGTCTAAATGACAATTCCATGTCACAATCAATTACACTTTCATTCAATTATTTCATTTATTCGCGCAATTAAAATCAAATCCATGGAAGCTGCGGCCGACGCGTCACGGTTTCTTTAGCATTAACCAGGGATTGTGACACGAGTTGGCAGCAATTTGTGAAGCTAACAGGTGGCTGATATCTAGGCAGGATGAATGACTTCTTAACATATCGCGCACTTTTATTATTCAGCGTCGACTGTGCGCACTGGGAGAAGATTTCAACACCTGAAAATGTCAAAATGTGGCAAACTTAAATGTCAGCAAGTCAAGCTACTCCTTAAAGAGTTAATTGAATTGATCTAGACAGGGGGACGACAGTGCAAAAAATTCGCCTGAGTTTGGCATGTTGTGACATAGCATCAAATGGTGTTTAGTGATTTACCTTTCCTACCTTTTTTGCACCTGAAGGCTAAATATAAGTTCGGCTTATCCTATATTTGAAATACGGATAGGGTGGCGTTCTTCTAGAATTTTTTTTGTGGACTGTTGTAAATGCATCAATTTAACAATTAATGTGTACAAACTCTGTAAATAATTAGCACTTTATAATATATTCTACTCTTATTCTAAAAAATCACTGGATCGATTTTTAACCCTTCGAGTGCCAGAGGAAATCATACATATTCGAGAAAAATGCATGAATATACACAAAAATTTTTATTTCAGTCATTTTTAAACAAAAATTCAAAAATTTTTTTCAAAATTCTAATAACGTACGAGGTTTCCTTTATTACTAATAACATAAATGAAAACTCTATAGGTTTAAGAAATTAAATACATAAGATAATATTTTCTCATAACTTGTTAATGAAATTTTTTTGTTAAAAGAGTTAATTTATTGTCTTTTGAAAGGAAAACCGACTACACTACTGTTAACTTTTAACAATGGAAAGAAAGAAGCGAGCTAAATTGTATAATATATTTTATTATATAACCCGTTTATTTTGAAAGTGACCCACGTCTAAATGATCATAAAGACTATTTTAAATTACAAGAATTTAGAAAAACACTCTTTATGATCATTTGGACTTGGGTCACTTTCAAAATAAACGGCTAATATATCCTCCTCTACTTAACTTTCTCAATCTCCCTCAATCTCCCTCAATCGCAAAACTCTATTCAGTCGCTTCATCTTACAAGGAAACGTTCTCAGGTGTGTCTCACCGATTTTATTATGAAATTAAAATATGTTATAGAATATCGAAAAATAAGAAATACGTATTTTTTTTATCTGCGGATACGCACATTTAGGGGTGAAAACCACCCCTAAAATTTACCCCCAAAAACCGTTTTTCCTAAATATTTCAAGTTCTAATGATTTTTTTCGAATGAAACAAAATGGAAATGATGTCTCATAAATATAGTTATACATGCAAGTAATCCGGTTCCCGGGAGTGGCAACCCTTATTTTTTGTTGCAGAAAACGATTTTTTTTTTTATATTATTGCGTCACAAAAATAACAGTTTTAGTTAAAATCATTGAAAAATATTTATTTACATACGATTTTGAAAAATAAAGTTGATCTGTTTTTGCGTTTTCGTAAAAAAAACTCCTCAAGGGGGTAATCAACCCCTAGCACTAATACGAAAATGATGTATATTCTTTCAGACATCAGTTTTTTCGTGAAAACCAGTATTAAGAGGTTTTTGGAGTCGCTGATTACTAATCTGATGTTCAATTTAAAAAATTCAAAATGGCGGATCCAAAATGGCCGGTAAGCTTTTGAAAAATACACCAATTTTTATAATTTTTTATCAATAAATAAAAGTACCCCCTAAATACAAGTCTCTTATTTTTCGATACTCTATAACATATTTCAATTTCATCAAAATCGGTGAGACACACCTGAGAACATTTCCTTGTTAGTATCACTCCAGGGTATTAAATTTTTTTCGCAATTTTTAGGCCGATTTTGTTAGGAACGTGACGCCCTTCCTTTGAGTGGATTAACTGCTTGAGCAGACTTAAGTCTTGAGCGGGCTCATCATTTGAGCGGACTGTAATGAGTTTTTAAATAAATGGAATCTGATGTGATTGGACTTAAATTTCATATAAATAATAAAAATTGACGAAAAGCCACTAATGAGTAGGTATTATCTTAATTGAACATTTAATTGGTTTTTTTTTTTTTTTGACAATTTTGTAAATTAAAATAAAAAAGAATCAAATTTTGTATGCTTACATTTAAAGAAACTTACAAGACACTCTTTCTTACACGCATTACAAACTAGAACTAACTAACACGCATAACAAATATAAATAAGATGCATTCAAAATTAATGTTCTTTTTACAAAAGCAAATTTAACTTTTTTATGAGAAATAGAAGTAAAAAATTCGAGCAACGTTATATCATTTTTGGCATTTTTCACAAATGTACGAAGGAGCGATATATCATTCTTTGGCACAGGGTGAATAATTCATTCGCCAAGGTAAAATATTTTGATGCAGGTTATAGCTGCATTTTTTTTAATGATCTGATCCAGAGGCTTTTACTTTAAACTTAATTTTTTTAAATTGTGATCTATACCTAATATATAATATACAGGGTGTTCGGCAGAAGGACCGACAACATTTGTTGGTGGGTTGGTGGGTTCATATCTAATTTCTTACCGATGAGACCTAAGTCGTATGTGATCCGGTTACTGATATACGACTTGTTATAGTTTATTTAAAAAATACCATAAATTTCCCCTTCAAACCCTCATAACTGTTTTGTTTGAGGTCACAATAACATGATGTTATTTTTTATTGCATGTTTGACAAAATTTGATGTAGTTTATTAACAAAAAAAAAGGACATATGAGCTTCCAAAATCCAAAAAGCAGGTAATTGCGTGAAGAAATAGCTTTTTTCAAAATTAATTTTAAAATAACAAGCTGCAACTGAGAGCTTCGTTTTCTTTTAAAAAGTTGATAGGTTTACGCCCGTTCCAACGATATGCCACATTTAAAATAAAGTCATTCATTAAACGGTAAACATTAAGGATTCACTGCAAGGTCCTAACAATTTTTTTATCAATTGCTGATTACGAAACCAGCTTACGTACAAAAAAACGCGGAGATCGTCACCAACTATTTATTTGTATTAACTATTTTATTTATCGGTAAAAAATTAGAAATGAACCCACCAACCCACCAACAAATTTAGTCGGTCCTTCTGCCAAACACCCTGTATAATATAATATTTTAAAATTCCCAATAAATTGCCATGATTGTTACCCTTCCAAGCTTCAAACCTTTAGCTGATAATATTAGCTGCATTTTTCGTCTATTCAAAACATAAGGAATTATCCCTTTAATTAAAATTTCTCATGAGTCACACAATCAAGATTTAAAATTTTTTTGAAAGTACATAATATCTAAATGCCAAAATTGCAACTACTTTCGAGTTATAAATTGGTTTGAATTATTTCCAGTTCAAGATTTAAGGCTTTGCATGGATAAAACTCAATGCAAATTGATGCACATTTATAAAAATTTCATATCTTTATAGCTCTTAGTAAACTTCAGGTGTAATATAAAATGTTCTATTGTTCCCGATAGATGAAAAAAACACAGCTATTATTGGATTAATTTTTTGACGCAAAACGGGTATAAGTCAATTCAATTTTATATTCTTTTAACAAAACTAAAATTGTTTGCGATGAGTAACTATTCAAAAATTTCAATTCAATGCAATATTCCAAATCAAATTTAGATCATTAAAAAACACAGCTGATATAGTAATACCTAAAAATTTGGTTGTGTAAAATTTACGTTGGTAGAGAATCTGAAATATTACACCTAAAAATAAATGTTATTTGCCACACAGTAAAAATTATTAGCGTTTTTCTCTTTAAAAAAACTTACATATTTTAAATCAATCTTGACATATATAGATCTGACTGATTATATCTTCAGTTCACAGAGATTTATTACTGTTAACAACGCTTGTATAAAAAGGGAAAAAAATCGGTAAGTATTATAATTTCAGTTACTGAATACCGTTGATTTGAGAATGTCCACTATAAACTAAAATGATCATTTTTAAGGAATTTGCCTTGCAGCAATGGCCAATGGACAATGACGAATATTTTGAATTTTGACCGTAACAGAAAGGAAGCTAACTTATTTAACATGTATGCTGAACGAGATTTAGAGTATTAGTCATATTTTCAATTTCTGCTAACTAAAAAATGTTTGACTTAAACAATCATTACAAATGAAGTGTTAATAAATTAAAATTTAAAATGAAATTGCTCCATATTGCAGTTGCCAAAAAACTTCCTAGTATGTTGGATATTCAATATTTAAAATTAAAACATATGAATTTGCATAAAAACATACTTCAGCGCCAGACCTAAAAGCTGAGTCAGATTCGATTCGACTAGATGCGTTAAAATGGTTTTAGAAACCTGATAACATTCCAAGTGCTTAAATTTCTTGGGACGCACTGAAGAAATACCAGAAGACTTTGTCTTTGATGTTACCGTTTCTCGAGGAAATAAAAATAAAATCATCCCACTAAAAACGCAGACTTGTGACACCAGGATAATAAAATTTTACGCATAACTAATTCCCTTTCGCTGCACACAGTGGGCAAGTTTTCAATCTCTAGCATGCTTCCCGAATGGTTCCCATGCAATGTATTCATTCATGGAAGAGCACTTGTGTCCTTATCGAATTTCATATTTTTTTTCGGTAGAGCGTTAATTTTGTATTGAAATTTAATAACGGCCGAAAGGAAGTAGCCAAATATTTTGATAGAGTATTTTTTTCCATTTTGGAATCTTTCACTTTGAAAAATACCTTAGTTCAAAGCGAATATGAAAGGATTGAAAATTGTTTTGTTTTTCTTAGAACTTGCACATTTACAGACAACGTCTAATATATACTAAGCGCTGATATTCAATGCACGGAATGCTATCGCAAATGCCCGCATTCTAAGTATGAGTCCTATTAGGAACTGAGCAGCAAGAGTAACTAATTGTATGAACTGAGGTGTTCTTATGAACTCTCCGCGCCCAGATAACAGGCTACGTCGCAAAACCATGTCCTTATTTAGTTCAGGTATAAGCGATGCATTTAACAAACCTACCTCTTCTAAAACTTATATTCCTCACAGAACGAAACACCTTGTGCGTGCAGCTGAGGTGTTCAAGTCAATGTAAAGTTGACGGAGAATATTGCAACCGTCCCCAACGAAGATCGTACTTCGGCTTCGATTCCGCGAATTAGAAAAATTCTTTTCATTCAGCAAGCCCATATACTTGTTCTAGGAAAATCTGTGTGGAAAATGGATGTTGGAAGCGAATCAAAAGGGGAACTCGTGTGAAATACGATTTATATTGTTGGCGTTGGCTGCCACGATTCACCTCGGTAAGCTAAGGTAAAGAATTAGCAATCATACAGAGCGTATCCACACGATTATTTTTTAATTTCACGTGATTGAAAACCCTGTGAAATGTGATTACGCTGAAAAGCAAAGTTTTTTCCAGCATAAATTTGTCGATTACCTATGTTCTCCCTTTTCAATTATTTTCTCGATTGCCTTAATGGATTTTATTTGTGCATGCTTCTAAAAGATGCCAATTTTTATTTCAATTATTTTTTTCATTATTTGTTCAATTTCTTATAAAATAACCAATTGAGCGAAAACTATTGCATTTCGATTTCAGTATAGTAATCTTTAACCTTTAAATAGTATCATGGGTGAAAATTTACCCCAGACAAATTTATCTTCTGAATTTTTTTAGAAAAACCTAATGACTTAACAGTGATTTTTCCTGTATACATTTATGAGTACACTATCAAAGTAACGTTATCATGAAATATGACATTCAATGATGATAATAATATATTTAATTGCATTTAAATGTCTTTGTTAATATAAAAAACCATATAAGCATTTTCTGGTGTGAAATTTCAGCCATGATATGCTTTACGTGAATTATTTTGATGATACTTTTTAAGGGTTGGAAATTATAACCAACACAGTTTTTAAATCCAAGTCTTGTGCAGCTCCATACAGCAAAAATTCAAAATGTACACTGAGAGAAAATTCTAATAAAAATTACGGTGCTATCCCCTGTAATCCGGATATAAGTGACAAGTAGGTACATACCTAGAAAATTTACGAGGGAATAACAGATAAAATACGGTTGACATAGTATTTTTTACTATTCATCCAAGAATTTTTCCGAAACGTCATAGGAACTTTTACTGTACAGCACAGTAAATTTTTATAGTAAATTTTTATAGTAAATTTTTATAGTAAAATTCATAGTAAATTTGCTCGCTGCGTGGTCACTAACGGAAAGTCTGTAAATATGACATTTTTATTATTTCTGCTAAACATGTGTTTCATGGAATCTTCAAATCGGAGTGCAGTCGGACAGGTCAGTTATCCGAAAGTCTTCAAAAGAGTTAGTCCGTATAAATTTTTTTCACCGCAAAATTCTTTCATAGATAGGGTTTATATGCTTTATTCTATTTTCGATTGGAATTTCTTTACAATATAAATATTTGTAATTAATATCTTATCCTATTTTCTAATGCATTAAAATATCTACGTCATTTCATCAGTCATTTATTGTTTTTTTGATTCTTTTTTTAATTAAACATGGTAAGTAGTAAAAACTTTTCTAAATTTGTAGACGGAAATTTTACGGTGCCACAGCGTAATTTCATCTTGTGCACATAGTAATTTTTTTTATGCCTGTCACTTATGTTCCGTTTACGGGAGCGCACCGTAATTTTTCTTTGAAAAAATCGTAAAAATTATTAGAATTTTCTCTCAGTGTACCAATTCAACATGCAAAGGAAGAAATTGTTGGTCTATTTTAGAATTTGTAGTTGTAATTGCAGACCTTGTGTAACTGTAACTCAATCAACACTTTTACAGAGATGTTGTCGCTATCCCTGGCTAACGGAAACTAATTTACTAAATATAAGTAAAGTTTTATCAAGGAAAAGAAATATGCACTTTTGTAATGAAGAAGTATACGCCTTAGTACAAAAAATCTTTGCAAAACTGAATCAAAAGCTTTAAATTAAAGGTAAAGTCTTTTGAATAAGTAAATATGCTTGAAAACAAGGAGCTTCCTTAAATGTGAGTAAAATCACAACATTAGAATAAACGACATACTTTGAATAATATGTTATGAAGAAATACACGTTCCTTGCAATACAGGATGAGGCTAAAATAACAGTTCAACTTGGAGTTTTTACAACTTTCAAATAAATGAAAAATCTTTGTTTTTCTCAAGCAGCAAAAAAATGCTTACGTACTGTTTGAGAAAAACAAAAATCTTTCATTTATTTGGATATTTTAAATAAAGCAAATCAAACTGTTACACTTGCTGCATATTCTATTGTGTTTATTTGTACATAAGCGTATAAAATTTGAGAAAGATACAAACCTTTATTTAAGAAATGACTGATTTTATTTTAAATTAAATTAAAATTTACTGAAAATTGTTGATTCAGTTACACTTCATTTTTGGGGGTATATTGGCGAGTTGAACCCTCGAACATGTAAATAGGTACATATCACAACCCGAAAATTTGTTATCAAGGGAAGTAAATACTTATTTTGTATTTGAAGGAAATTTAAATTGCAACAGATGACATTTTCCTTTTTATTAAGGGGGTAGTCCAGTGAAAACGACTGTTTTTTCAACGATTTTTTTTTCATATTAGAAATTAATTTTTATTAAAAGACTTTTTGACATATGATAGTACAACTAATAAACTATACAAAAAAAATTTTTTTTTTTTTTTTTGATGAGTCATCCTGACAAAATGGCCGCTCCAAAAAAAAATTTTTTTTTTTGGCGGACGTCGAATCTCTGCAACGGTTCATTTGAAACAAAAAATTCAAACGAGGTTTTAATCTGTAGAACATTGGCTATCGTCGGAACTAGAATTATTAATTTTCAATAAAAAATAACAAAATGGCGGCATTTTGAATTTTTCGGGTGTTTTTCGGGTGCTTAATTTGTTTATAACTTTGTAAATAAACAATGGATTTTAATAATTCTAGTTCCGACGATAGACACACTATCAAGAAATATACAGCTAAATTTTTAGATCAATCGGAGCAAAAGACTCTGAGATCTGACGTCCGCCGAGTCAAAAAATGCTGTTTTGAGAAAAACCCGTTTAAAGTTTTTGTTGCTGAAAAAAGCTAAAAAAATTAATTTTACCTTAGTCAGCAATGCCTGCTCCATACATAACGCAATGCCTGCTCCATACATAACTAACCTTAAATACAAAGCAGAAGGACCTAGACCGTTATAAACCGAAAAAAAAGGGCGGAGCAAACAGGAATACAAGAGTCCTCCTTGCTCCGAAACACGCCAGGGGACCTTCGAGCGCTCGGATTACACGTCTCTCGAAAACTCTCTGTATCTTTAAAACTATTCAATATTTTGCTTAGATATTTTAAGGGAGTATTTTCGAGGTGTAGTAGAGTAGATTTAAGCAAAAAAAAAATAAAATTAAAAAAAAAATTTTTTCACTGGACTACCCCCTTAAGTTAAGATTTAAGTTTAATTCCGAATTTAGTAAGATTGCTTACGAATTTAAATTTTTATTTTTCCAACATGAACCTACTCGCCAATTTAATTTTTTTTTTTTATGGAAGTAGATCAATACCATGGGGAATCATCCTTTGTGCATATTGCTGCGGCTGGGAAATTTTTTTTAGGTATTTATGTATACAAATAAATTTTTTTTTCCCAATAGTATCAGGTAGATCTTTTAACAGCAATGAGACAAGTGGTGGATATTCAGCGGTCTTATTGTCCTAAATCAAATCAGAAATGTTATCCGATCTGGTTTGCATTGCACCTCTCCCTAAATGCATTCCGAGCTTGCATTGAATTGACCAAGATCATGTTGCCCCCGTCGAATAATTGGCTGTTCTCACGGACTATGTTATGTATCCTTTACAGCTGTGATATTGTCTTGCAAGCAATGTATTATGTATCGAATCGACAATGAAAATGAAATAATGACTTTGGACTGGTTGCAACACCTGATCGCACAAATCATTAAGAGTGTCCACGGTATCCGGTTGAGAGCCAGGCATGTATCAAATTCTTATGTGAGAGAATATTTCTATCTATCTGACTTGTTAGCAATTTTCACGCTCTATTATTAGAAGTGAAATAGTTATCCAAATGGGGTCATTTGTCTGACTCGAAAAGCTTGAAACAATAAAGAGACATTCCCACTAGATCGCGCATAAGAAGGGGGTTCAGCGGGATCGTTCCATTCGACGTACTCGTACTTCTGGGTGAGAACTACAGAGAAGGACGGTAAAATTATGTACTACGAACGAGTTTTTCAGAATTACTATGCATTTTCCTGGCGAAATAAAATTTATCGTATAATAAAATTCTTGGGTGGTTAAACATACACACCTTGGGGATTTAACGCACGTGTTTCTGGCGATCAGTTGATATTTCAATTTGGAAGAAGTCGAGTCTTTCATCGGCTAATTAGCAGAAGTCCACCCGAAGAAAAATTTTCCGCCGATTTTTAATAGGCCCCTTAAAATTCAAGTTTTCCAGTTACCGTAAAGTGAAGAAAGGAATAAAAAGGTAAATTGAAAAAATCAAAAAAACCGACTGCGTAAAAAACGAAACAAAAATATTTAAACAAGATGACTTTTTTATTGCCGACTTTTTAGTTTTGTTTTATCAATATATTGTTAGTTCCTGTCTATAAATACTGTTTCGATGAGTATTTTGGGAAATTCAACAGATTCATTCATTACGCGCAACAAGTAATATGTAGAGTTCCTACCTACACAACTTTCAAGTTGTGTTATTCTTAAACGGAGCTTAGGGCTGAGAAATAGTCTAGGTAGCATCATCTTGATTTTGAAAGACCTATTCAGTGATATAATATATACAGACCTATTCAGTGATATAATACATAATAACGTAATTTTTTTTTCGCCTCTTCCGCTATTTTGTATTTTAAGGCCACCATTTTGATTTTAAACGAATCGATAGACACCTCATTGATTAAAATCCATCCAGGCGTTGGGATGCTTCGAGGGTATAAAGAATCCCACATACATATCCAGATACGCGTAAAAAAACATAACCCTGTCTTTGCTGTCGCGCAGTCGGGTAAAAAGGTCGCAAACCGGGCAGTAGAACGGTGCAACGAACCGGCTTAGAATCGGTCGACTAGCTTAGCGGGAAAAGCAGAAGCAGCGCAATCGCCCCCGTTAAAGTGCAGTAGATGCCAGTAATGGTCTTAATTTCCGCGTATTAAGTAATTTCCAATCGGTGAAAAATTAGCGTCCTGTATTTTCCCCACGACTCTCCCCACCCACCGCCTCTGTCAGCTAGAGCACGATGATGCAATTTAAAAAAACTCCAACGAGACATTAATGGATTCAGGTAGAAGCATTCCTTGGTTGGTACCTTCGTACCTGTACAACAAGCCCATGACAGCGGCGAATTCGGTTCCTGGGTTCGAGGTAAATTTACGTGAGTTTAACTTAGAGATTGGCGCACGAATGACCTCTGACTCGGGTGCATTATTTGCCGCGCTTTTCCCGCGTCGTGCTGGTTTAACTGCTGCATAAAAATTAACGACGATGAGGGCGGTGGACATTAGCCGGTTCTTTTTTGACAAGAAAATACTTTTACAGGCAATTGATAAAAAAGAGAAAGTTTCCGACTTTTATTTTCTACAATTGAAGCGTCCGCTTGGCCGTTAATAAGTGTGGCCGCATTATCGCAGGCTGAAAACAAGCGACGAAATTGCTTTCCAATTTAACGACCGCATTAATCTGCATTTGCGGCTGCCTCATTTTCCCTGCATATTAAAATATTGTCGTTTTCTCGGCCTTTGAAAGCTGCAAGCGCAATATAAGCGGAGGAATTTTATTATAGATAATTGCCGGTGTAACCGCGTTTTGTATTAAAACAACTTCTGGCCGTGTCTAGTCGTTAGTCGTAAATTGATTTATTACTCCGGTTAAGTGTTAACCGAGATGATTGCGTACGGGAAATATCGGAAAAAATCTTAATGCTCCCTTGTTTCCTTTTAAGGTTCCCTATAATTTTGAAAAACAACAGACATTTAGAATTCTATACTTCGACTTCTGCCTACACTGTAAACTGACCAATTAAAACGAACGTACAATCACTTACAAATAACGTACTTTCGAGACCTTTTGAAATGCCGTCAATTTAAAACTAAAACAGATACATTCTGCTGGCAAACCCTTTGTAGTTCTTAAACTTTTCAATTTCACGATTTCATTATTAGCAAAAGTATTAAATTTTATATTTTAAAGTACATGTTTATCGCGAAAAGCCGGAAAAAGTGAATTGAAATTTAATATTAATATGGCAACAGCATACTCACTGTTTTTAACTGTCAGTTAAATAACTCAAATTTATTTATCTTTATTACTCAATTCGATCAGTAGCATTTTTGAAAATATAAAGGAAAAGAGGAATTAACCATACGAAACTCACATCATCTTCGTTTAACTATAAGTTAAGTTTAAACTAACGTTTCTTACAATATGTCGTTTTTCAGTGCAAGTTTAAGCCTAGAGTTTGAACGGAATTAACTTAAATGGCCAGATGAGGGTTTAAATTAACGTTTTCCATATAAAGAGAAGCCGATCTATTTATCTGTGACACCATCATATGTATAATTTTAGTATTCACATATACGTTATGAGATATAATGTAATTTATTAAAGCTTTAACTCACCACACAGCCTCATATCAAGTTTGTACTTAGTACATATACTATTTCGATGCGGAAGTCCGCCTAGTCTCGCATAGGATCATGTAGACTCTTGTTCAATTGAACATAAAAAATATACGTCAAGAGTGACAATCATGAAACATATGAATTTGACGTTTATAGTCGTTTATAAAACAGGCAAAGAATGTTAAAACTTAATTCAGTTTAACCCAAGTTTCACTGTAAAACACCGGTGATTTAAGCACTCAGTTTTAAAAAAACCTAAAACCATGTATTTTATTAAACTAAGTTTTAAACTTTGACTGAAAAACTGGGCATTAGAAAACTATCACTAAACACATCACATGTTATTACGTAGGTACATATTTAATGTCGAGCGTTAGCTTAGTAAGTTTCAAAATGTTCTCTGTCCAGTGTATATATTTTCAATTTTGCTAAAACTTGAATTAAATTGCCACATTTATAAATATAAAATCATGTACATTTCCAAAATTTCATCAATATGTAGTACGTCTAATTACCATTTACCAGATTCTAAGCATAATAGATTGAATATTATAAGTAAAGGAGTGTTTGCGTTAATAAAATTTACTAGATTTTTAAAACTCATGGTTCAGAAACTAGTTCAAAATGTTTCATTTTACTGAATTTTTTTTTTTCTGTACTTGAAAGACTGGTATATTGGAGGAATATTTATATACAAAGTATGTTTGATGTTGTTTTAAGAACAAATTGATTTAAATCTTCATGGAAAAACACTAATTAACTCACATAACCCATTAATTTTTCATCGGTATTTTTGTTAGTTTTCATGAGTTGTGATTTGCATTCATCTTTTTCTATAGGGCAATTTACAACAACTTATCACCTACTGTCTCAATCTAAATTTATTCTAGATACATATATACATTTGCCATTTACTGTAGAGATATTCGCCATTGGCTGCTGTCTTCTTAAAAATGCTACAAAATAAACACTGTTGAATCTTTTTCAAAATTTCTTGATTTCTTGAAAAGAGCAAACCTTCCATTGTGGAATGTGATTGTATAGCATATTTTCGATAGTTTGGGACCCTATTTCGAAGACCCTGGCTCGATCAATATTGTGCTCAATTGCCTGAATTGTTTCTGGATTATAAGCATTACATGGATCTTCAACGACACTCCACAAAAAAAAGTCCAACCGTGTCAAATCGCAGTTGGCTATGGTATTCGTCGAATGAAATTTCTTTTCTTACTTCGGACTATTTCGGCAACACAGCACAAGTTTCCTATATTTCCCAACGTTGTTCAAGCGTAAATCTATTTATAGATATAATACTGTATTTCTGTCAATTTTTTGAGCGTTAAAGGGCTGTCTGTTTCAAAATAACATGTAATTTAAAAAGAAACCAACAAATAACCCACCCTATACAACAAAGCGTGAATTTTCCTTATTTGTATTTTCTTTTAAATAACACTGTAAAACTTTCCATGGAGTTTACTTCAAATTGAAGAATCTAAAATATACTCGAATTTTCATCCTAAATTTTTCTAAACATTGAAACCACTTATAGTCATCAGTTAGTTTAATATCTTAGACATTTTTTAAGGTAATTAATTATTTTCAAGCTATTCAAATTTAAGACTAGTCTCCGGTCACAAAAAGTTCAATGCTCAAGAAATAATTGCTTATAATTGTTAAACAAATATTACATATTTCACGCTATTTGCTCTGGCAGAAATAAGAATTAAGATCGAATAAGCTATTGTGTTCGATTCCAATGGTGCAACATTAGCAATTTGTTTCAAAAAGGTCAAGCTTTGCATTCCATCAAAGTATCCATTCTAAGCGAGAGAATATTCAAATGCTCTCGTCTCGTTATTGTAACAATTAAAATAGTTTCCCAGCAGCCTGCTGTGCAATCGTATCACAAAAATGATTATTAGCATAAAGACTTTTGGATTCCACGATCGGGAAAATAGAGTTGCTAGCTAATACGAGCCCCCATTAAAATGATCAGTTTTCTCGTTCATTAGCCACAAATTCTTCCACGAATTCGGTCCTGAATCGCGAACTTTATGCAAATTGGATAGGGAGCCGTGGCGATTTCTTAATAACCTCTGCTAGACCATTACTGAATTAAGCATTGAGAATTATAACGTCTATAAGACGTGAGAAAAGAAGCGACTTACCCCTTCCGTATCCTTGGGTATGTTTTGCAAAACTGTTGACAACCGCGTCGACGGCTTCCTTGAGCACCTGCTTCGCTCTAGCATCAGGTGCCGTACCACCCGTAGTTGAGGTCACTGTCGTAGGTGGCGGTAGGGGTGCCTGGATCTTGCCGTTACCTCGGCCAGTGCCGGCATTTGGCTTCTTGGCGGCAGTCTGCTGCTCTGTTTGCTGCTGAATCTGCTGCTTGTTGCCAGCGACGCCGCCGCCGTTGCTGACGATTGTATTGTTGTTGCTGCTACTGTTATTGTTATTGATATTGATACTGATATTGGTAGCACTTTTACCACTATTCACCTTACCACTACCACTATTCGGTCCAGCAGAACTGACCGATGTCACTAAATCACTGGTCGCTTTGTGACTCATTATTGAACCAGGCGACTGAGCCTGTTGGATAGTTTTCAGCGACATTCTAACCGACACGCAGAGTTAACGACGAAACGAAGCAGGAGCGGAAAAATTCACTCGGAATTATTTATGCCATAAACGATCTGCTTCGATCTACATTTTCAGCATTGCGAGATCACTATCGATCTCTTACTGATTGCGCACATATGAACACATGTCAGACCAAACTAGTCGAAAAAATAGCGCAGTGCACTGACAGCAAGAAGTTGAAACAATTCGAAGGTGATGAACAAGACGGTGCAGTCCGCAGCAGAGGCCTCAGATGCGGTGACGGCATTTGTCTCACAGGTAGATATGACGTCCTGTCATTTCCTGTTTTCTGCAACACACAAAAAAAAAAACACCATTCAATTATGAAACTCTATAAATAAAAATAAACGAACAAAAAGCGCACCAGGAGCACAAGAAATTAACTCAGGCTATTTATGAACCGATGTAATCGGCTGTGTTTGCGCGAAAAGAATGTAAATAGTCTGGAAGAAAATGCCTTCATACGGTGTCATTTTTATGCAAATTTCTCGCCGCTCGTAGACCTGATGGGAGAGATTCTTTTCTTGCACTGTAGAAAAGAGCTTAACGATAAAATGCTCGGATTACTAAATTCGTGCGGGAATGTAGCCGATGAAGAACAAGTCAAATTTTCTGATTCTGACGGGCACTAAAATCGGGCTGGTTTGGGTGGAAATTTTCACAAAATTGCTACCTTGCAGTCATAATTGAGGCCCATTATTTGTAATTATAAATATGCGCTGCAATTTGCAGTAGCGTTCTTATTCTACAAGGATTTGCTACAGTTATCTACACCAATCTAGCTACTTGATCAACGCTGGAGTAAGCAAACATTTTCTTGTGTGGTTGCGGGAAATGTCATTTAAAAATATAATCTCTGATCTCATTAATAGCATTTATAAAAAATGTATGCATATTTTTTCGTGGAAAAAATTAAAATACAATTAGCTGGAAAAAAAACCAACAAAAAGTAAAAATATTATGCTTAAACTAAACTTTTCTATAAAATACAAACTGCATGCAATAGAACTTAAATGTGTAAAATATTATAAAAATGCCAAACACTTTTAAGATCTGCAAATTGGCGGTATAGTAGAAGGATGTATATTCTCTAAAATAAAAAAATCAAAGTCTTTCGGATATGCATGATTTAAAAATAACAGTTAAGCATTTGAATTATTAGATTCGACCTATGTTTCGGTAACCTCTCGCTCCTTGCGAATTTATGATTTTCTTAACGTTGGACATTATCGAACCAAGTTGTATGCATGAGATGAGCCCATTACCTTCAATTCAGTTTTCAGTTCAGTTTTTTGTAGTCTATTTTGAAATATGGGCTACAAAGTGATTTCAATTTAACTTTTATGCAACCAATCTGTATTAACCCTTTGAGCACTATGGGCGCATATATGCGCTCAGAAAAATAAGCTTATTTTGGCCTAAAGCTTGACTTAAAAGCTCCTTAAAAGCTCGTCATGGCTTATTGGCGCATACAGATGCAGTTGGAGTTGAACGTTCATTGATATCAGATAGTGAATTTCGATTTAAAGATTTTATACCTTAAATAATATGGTGCCACAAAAACGAATTGCGTTTCTACATCAAGCAGCTCCATTTGAAAAATGTGAATGTATTTTTAGTATTTTTACACATGGGCTGATTAAATACACTTACCCCGACAATATAATTAACACTAGAACTACCAAGACCGGTCAAATTGACCGGTACTAAATTTCTTGCTTGAATTAATCATATTTTTTGAAAATATCTCTTAAGAGTAATACCAAATCTTATTAAGGTTCAAAATTACTACATATTGCGAACCTATTTCCATTTATAATTATTAATTTAAATGTGAAAGCATATTACTTTAAAGGTGCCAAAAATTATCAAAATTACAAGCTTGAGCGCCGGTAGTTCTAGTGTTAAGGGGGTAAATAAAATTAGAAGGTCAAAAAAATCGATTTTTTTTTTTGTTCCTCTAAAAAGTTAGGAAATTTCCCGTAGAATACGCTCCAAAAAGTTTCAGGTCGAAAATGGAACTCCTTATATATTTTTTCTTCATTTTTCGAGAATGTTTTCTTCAGCGCATAGCAGGTTTTCAAGACTTTAAACGCGTTTTTCTCAAAACCAAATTTTTAAAATTGGCAACCACGATTACTCGAAAACTACTTGTCCAATTTAGCTGAAATTTTTAGGGTTTCTTCTTTATAACTTAGGCTTGTCTGTAAGCCTAATTGTTTTGGAATTTTTTGTTGCAAAATTGAATTATTAATGCAAAAATGGCTGAAAAAATAGTGAACATTATCGATTTTTTACAAAAACTTCTACCAAACGCAGAATTATTTTTTATTTTTTAATTTTTGAGATTTACCGACAAATTACCAGTGTATTTAAGCCAAATTTTTTTTATGGGCTGTTACAAATCAATAACACGACGTCCAGAGTGGTTGCCGTTTTATTTGTAGGTCAACTTCACGCAAGCGTACAACCGCCATTTTTTTACATTCCTCATTTATACCTTAATAAGTGTACAAAGTTTTATAATGATTGCATTAAACCTTCTTTGTGGAAAAAAATGTTCTCTAATGCGTAATTTATGCCCGTGTAATTGTGTTTACCCCCTTAACCCTTTGCGGTCCACTGCGCAGTGGTACTGGACGTCGAATTTCGTTTAAACTTACGTAGGAGACTGTTTTTAAAGATAACATAAATTAACTTATTTTAAATTGTAATTTGTTTTCATAAGTAAATATATGTATTTCCTACAACTGTGTTTCTTTTCCATTTGTTCAAATTGACTTATTTCGTTCTTAACATTAACTTGACCTGGAAAGGGTTAAGCGTGAATCAGAATGGCAGGCCAGTAACACCGAATCCTCCTCATTGGTTGAAAATAGTCTCATGACAGGAGCACCAGCAGCAACGAAATCTTCTCATTGGCCGTGCCTGAGTCATGTGACTATTTCGGAGCAATGAGTAGGTATCGTGGTTGCTTCCATGTCATTTTGATTTACGCTTAGCTTCCCATCTTAGATCATAGAGAGAAAGGATAAGACATACCGTATACGTGAGTTAAACATTTTCTCCTCGAAATTAGCTTTAGTAGGGCACGTGATTGGAGTAGGCTAGCGATATAAAAAAACAAGGTTTTCACAATCAGTTAATTTTTCGAATAATGTCAAATCGCACTACAACTTAAAAAGGAGTATCGTGCGAAATAGTCCACCTTTAGGAGCTACAGTAGGTTTATTTGCTTTGCTTTTAGTGCCTCTTTTCTATCTTGATGAAATTAGCTGCCTGTACTGGCCGCACAACTACGAAAAAGAACGTCAGCTACGAGCCATTATGTTATATGAGCATAGGCTCAACACTCCTTCAACAGAGGCAGCTAAAAAGATAAACACTGCATTCAGGTCTAGTACTACTAGCGACCGGACGGTGCGTTTTGGTACAAACACTTCGATGAGGATGATATCAGCTGTAAAGATCTACCCCGCTCTGGTCGGCCATCTACCTTTGGTGAAGACGCTCTGCGGCGAGAACTATCCGAGAATCCGGATTCCAGTACACGTCATTTAGGGAAGGCTCTTGGACAACCACGTTAAACCATAGACCGGCACTTGAACTCAATGGATTATCATCACTGGTGATGAGAGCTGGTTACGTTATGAAAATGATTCACGTTACGCATTTTGGGTTCCTCGCGGCGAACAACCGCCAACTCAACCAAAGCATAATCCACATGGTTACAAGTTAATGTTATCTGTGTTCTGGGACTGGCAAGGAATGATCTACTGGGAACTTTTAGAATGAAACCAGACAGTCAACGCTGAATATTACGTTACCCAGCTCTGCAAGTTGGCTGAAGCTGTGAGAAAAAAACGATCGAAAAGACGTGGTATCGAGCTTCTGCATTTACAACGCTCAACCTCACAACGCTAAGTTGACCCACGACGAGTTGAAAAAACTTGGTTGGGCAACTGTACCCCATCTATCTTACAGTCCGGATCAGGCGCCTACAGACTATCATTTATTTATAGCACTTAAACGTCATCTATGAGACAAAAAATTCGAAAATTATGACAGTAACAAAAATTCTATTGGCAATTTTTTTTAATCTCAACCTTCCTCTTTTTTGGAGAAAGGTATCCTAACTTTACCTAGCAGATGGATGAATGTTGTAGATAACGATGGTGAATATATCATTGACTAAGAATTCTGTTTTACTTATTTTTAAATTAAATTTTTAACTCGTTGATAGTGGCAAGGACTTTTGGGACACATCAATAGTATAAATACAGTGGTTCGGATACTATGACAGCCTCTATATTATGCTAGATGACACACCTTCATCACATTCACAGTAGTTTCAATTGACAGATTGTGATTAGCAGCATTAAAATTAAAAGTTAAATTATACACATACCGCTGCGTTTTCAAAATTCGGTTGTGTATTGGGTTTCTAGATCTTCAACAAGTGATTTCACATTCAATATTTTTCTCATTGCTAGAAATTGGCGTTGTACTCATTAAAAACTTGTATAGCATGTAAGAAACCTTAATATGAATACTATCTTCAAAGCAGTTTGCTCAGCTGGTATAATGCTAGTATGAGGTAACACACACATGGTTTATTCGTTTCACAGAGTTTTTCGATAAAGACCATAAGGTTTAACAATCAAGTGAAAGTATTTATACTTCTCAATTTCGAAATAATAGTATAATAATAATAGTACGATCTCTAATCCGACAGGATTGCAGCGAAAATTATTTAACTGATAAAAATAAATAGTACTACCATGTCAACCGGCTAAGAAATCAGTTTCCCACACTCGTTTCACCAAATCAAAGATGATTCAAATTATTGAGCATTATAAATGCCGCATGGCTTAGAATACGTAATTCATCCATAAATCTCTTCCCATGACGGGAACGTGAAAAAAGGACTTCATTATTCAATGCATCCAGATTGACAGACAGAACATCCCCTGTGAATAGTGTGGCCAGGGAACAAGTTGAAATGCATCACATTCGGCTTTGTGTAGGGCTTCCACGAGGAAGACATGGAGTTTGCGAGGTTGAAGAACCCGAAAATGTGCAACCGAATTTTTTCTCTGCGTTGGAGCTGTTGTGTAGAGCTCCTGGTATGCGCCTTGTTGTCTTTTATTTTCAGTCTCTATACGTCTTCCCGGGATCTCTTCAGTTTGCTTCCTTTCTTCAATTTAATTTTTAGTTCTTTTTTCTGGCTCACAAAAATAAAAGAAAGCGCCCGCGTATTTTTTGCTCCTGCCCTGAGAATTACATTATGATCCGCCTTGTTTCTTTTGTCTTTGTATTTGGCCACTACTTGTCGACATTTTATCGCCTGGGCTTTTTCATGTTAAGCCTGCCTTCAAAAATTCTTTTTGAGATCTGAAAGTGCATCCATCCAGTACTGTAAAAGAATTTGCTTATGCGGTGTCTTCTGCTCCGTTCCGTCCGTGAACTCTTCTGCTTTGCTCCTCTCTTCCTTTTACTCTTGTTTGAAGCGCTGAATTCAAGTGACTGTTCTTTCCTGTCTCTGAGTGCTCCACTGAGGCTCCAGGTAATTCCTGAACCTGGCCTGGATAGCTGCCTTGACGGACATCTCTCAAATTGAATTCATGCATATACCGTCGCCCGATATAGGGTAATGCGTCTCATAGGAGGATGACCGCAAGAAGGAACCAAACAGAGTAAAACGAACTAAACAAGATCTCGCTGTCGTGGGAAAGTGTTGATAGCAACTTATAAACTTGGCGTTAATCCTTTGGGTTGTAGAGGCAGTTCGACTGCTAATAGAAGCTGTGCATTTGAGTTATGTGGTCAAAATGGAATACAAATTTTTACAATTTGGATTTCAACGATTTTCGCACTCAGAGAAAAATCACTTAAAATTAATAGGTTTTTAATAGTTCTTCTAATTAATTTCGGTCAATCGGTTTTAACTTAATAATAGTACATATATTTATATAAATGAGTTGGTTATCATATAAAAATTATGGAATCTCCACATTAATACCAAATGTCATCTAATTACTTTTTGATATCAATCTTTTTAGGTTAAAACGATATAACATTAAACGTAAAAGGTTATTTCAACAAACAAGACCTAGTGCTGTTACTGCAATACTATCCTCATATTAGAGATGGCGGATTGAAATGTTGACTCGATGTTATATCCTTTTATAAAAATGGTAGGATCGTGTTGTACAATTTAAATAGGTTTAATATTTTAAACGCTATTCCTTAATATTTGTCTAACATAACTGGAGCAAAGAGTGAAAATAAAATCTACATACAACCAATTTGATATTGTGAAACTTTTAGAAGTTATCATAATGAAACTATAGACATTATAAACTAATTTTAATTGGAAGACACACGTTTAGTAAATTCGCTATGTCACAAATCACACCAATTTGAAGAATTAGTACTACGTTTTTTTTTTTAATTTTTTCAAAGTAATTATTTATTTATTCATAAAAACAAAGAAAATTCCATTGGCAGCAAATAGCGTACATGTGTATGATATGACACAATACTTCCTTACTAGCACAAACTTGTTCCACTGTTCCATTTTGGTTTCACATTAAAGTTATGTGATACCACATTATGGAACATCGAATTGTTTTTATTAGAAATCGTATCAAAGTAATGTGGTTTCACATTATTTTGGTAATATTCAATTCACGTTAACTAGATGCCATATTTATTTAATATGGAATTACACGTTAATGTAATAGGTTTCTAGTCTTAATTTTCAAAGTGATGCTATTTTATTTCTGATAAAATGTCTGCGATTTATGTTTATTTTTTTAATAGGATATTCTATTAAAATAATGTGTAATAATAATTGATAATTAAAAATGTTTATCCTGCTGTGGTAATGAGTGCAATCTGGCTAGTATAATGTTTTTCTAGTTATTTATCTACGAATTCTTAGTAATTTACAGCACATAAAAATAATCACGTAATAACCATTGATTTACCAAGGATGATTTTTCTGAGTGCGTGCACTGAGACTAGGTATGTTTGCAAGGAAGAGATGCTACAAAACGCATTTGTCTTTGAAATAGTTTTTTAAAAACATCATTAAAGATATTTTGAATATTAGTTGCTACTTCATTTATTTATTAAATCAATTGTTTTGTTTTTTTACAATACATTTTCGAATTTTAGCTAAATATAATAGATAATAGATAATAAACTAACCCTTGTCTTGAAAATCCTTTTAATATAACAGCTTCGATACTTTATATTTAGTAGTTCTCAGTATGTACGTATGATTAATAAATTATATTAAATTGCGTATACATTTTCACCTTAGACGATTCTAGGTTTCTAATGATTGCATTTGAATGGGTTTTCAATTTGCTTACGTACGTTGATAGCATGGTCGTCTTCCGTATTTTGTCTTGGATGGTGGGGATGTGAAGATCGTGAGAGAATTCATGAATTTGTAATAAATCAGGAAACTCCAGTGATAATCTTGAATGCCATAGATTGTTTTCTTTCTAATTTTAAAATATTAAAAGATAATATTGTCCCCGTAGCTGAATTCCATAAGGCTATATATGTTTAATGATGATTTTATAGACCAAAACATTTGGTACTTAAGGTTCAGTTTGGATTTTCTGTTCAGCAACTAGTGCGATTGATCAAGAGTCAAAAAGTTGGCATAATTCTTTAAAAGCAGTGCTTTTGAGTCCAGAACACAGAATTTAAATTTATATATTTCCATTACCACGTACACTTCACTTCACTATACTTTCCACGTACAGTTGTCTTTTTCGTGTAAAAAAATCGCGAAGTTTTTTATTACATTACTGTACAAAATGGCCATTTTGCAAAAACCAAAGCAAAAAAAAAAAAAATTCAAAACCATGGTTTGAAAAAGTGTAGACATTCGGACCGCGATTTCTGGTAGTTATATAATCATTCAATAGCAACAATGACAAGATAATCGACTTTGAGACGAAAAATTATCAAAAAAAATCGTCACTTTTTTGAAAAAATATAAAAAATAATAGGGTTTTTGAAGATTTTATGCAAAACAAATACCAGATTCTGAAAAAGCACCCTAAAAACCCCTTATATACGAATTTGGAAGAAATTCGCCCCAATTTGCTATTCGAATCGTACAATTGAACTTGCGTGCACAAAATCCTCGTTTTGCGCATTAATGGGTTAATGCAAACCTATGTATTTTAGAGACTAGTTTAGATTCAAAATTTATAAAATACAAGAAAAAGACTTGTTTTTGATGTTTCTAGAAATGCATACGTAATTTAAATTTAAATTGGTATCCATTTAATACTTTATTGCATTTGGGAATTGAAAAAAATGTTACTAATTACAAATACTTCTTTATATAAATTCTCCTAACATAGTTTTTCCGAGATCGTTTTTGTCCCATGGTCTTTATGTTATTTTAAAATTAAGACTAAATTACGAATACCCTCTTCGTAAATACTTAAACTCTCATAATTAATGCACGAACCAACTCTAAAATACCTGAGTTAAAGGTACGGACACACCAAAAGCGAAGCGAGCGAAGCGAACAATTTAAAAAATTTGGGTGCCGTACAAATCAATTAAAGTGTCCGAATAGAACGCGACATGAGCGAAGCGTCTACTGCGACAGAATGTTCCCAAATTTTAAATTATTCGCGCCGCTTCGCTCGCTTCGCTCGCTTCGCTTTTGGTGTGTCCGTACCTTAAACTGCGCATGTTCTCGTTATTTTCAGAATCTAGAGAATACTAAACGATGCTATGATAACATGGTTGAGTAAATACTTAAAATATTAATGCGTTGATAGTATTGTTGAGTAAATGTTTAAAATATTGTGGAAACATGGCTGAATACTAGAGAATGGTCAAAAACGTTACAGATGCTACCAAATGCTAGAAAATGTTCAAGTTTTTTTAGTAGGTACTAGAGAGTATTTATCACTTAGCAGAACACGAAACTGAACATTTGAGCTCAAACTTGAAGTTTCTAGGTGCAATAAATCCCTTCACAAACAGTGATGAGAGACGAATATTCTGGAAACGACTGCACCGATTTTCACCAAACATGGTGGAAAACCATCTTGCAAATATCAGCTTTCAAACAAAAAACCATATTCAAATAGATTCATTCATTCTGGATCTACGATACACAAGCAAACAAAGAGACAGACTATAGTTTAAAACTTATAACTCTTTTTGTATTTGGGGTTAAAAAACAAGTCTATATTTGTGGTGTAATTACTTTCTAAAGAGTTAAACCGAAATGCCAGAACTCTCATCAATATTAGTTTGATGAATTGAATATGTAGCTCTGAAAAAAATGTTCTACACCAAATCTCCAGAAGTTGGAAATTCGTAGAAGCGGGGTGATTAAATTTGAAAGAAAATCGCACTTTAAAAAAAAAAAAAACTATAAAAGCTATCACCCTCTGTTATGTTATCTGCGGTAATAAAATGACGATACCCCAGATATTCTTTCTTGTAATACTTTATTGAATTATTTATACTACAAAAAAGGAGTGCTAGACCACAATATACGTGCGTTCAGTAGCGCTGGTCGATGGTAACTAAAACTATAACTATAAGAGACGCTCTTAGTCTAATAGGTATGAATACACATATATGCACATTCACACATGCATGCTAAACATCTATTACGCAGACATTCTTATATAACTAGATGGTGTATGGCGTCTTAACACCCTCTATATATTGTGTCCCAATTTCTAGAGCTTTGATGTCGTACAATTTTCTGAATTAGATGTTATTTCATTTCAAACTAGTTTGAAGAGTGTTCAAAACAAAACTTAAGCCAGAAATCAGCATACTGCATCTGTTTGTCCACGGGTGGGCCAAGGATGAGCATTCCTCTTTATCATCTTTAATATTTTTTTGTTCTTCGTTTTATATAATATTCAATATTCATATTCTAATCTTCTCCGTTTTTAAAAATATAATATGGGTCAATACAAGATCATTAGTTAATAAAATTAACATATCTTCTTCCATCCAAAATAAATTAAAAAAGTAGAGTTCATCAAATATCTTGTATAATTAACACTATATCTAAAATGCATATTGGTGCATTAGAATTTTGCTTTTATAAATATTCACTACCGAAAATAAAATTTCTCTAAGCATCATGTTCGTCACAGTAATTACCAAAACAATTTGTTTTAAGTTAGATAGGCCCTAAACAATTCAAAAAATGTTGAAAAACTAACTAAATTACGATTTATCAACATTTTCGTAACTGACATGTAATGTAATTGACTTTTATTTCCTTTTTTGCATGGTTAAATAACTATTAATTTTTATTTTTATTAGAATCCAAGTATGTGAGAAAAATAGTAATATATATTGAGAATTACAACTTAAATAAAGACATTACAGAACTCCCTTAACGATTGATTATACATTTATTAAATCGTTGTGATTCATTATGTTAAATACACAAAACATCACATCTAGTGACAAAGTGAGCACAAAAATCTAGAAGGTTCATATATCTTAATCTTAAACCGTTCCCGAAGAAAGCAAAGCTTAAGCAGATCATCAAGAGATAAGCAAAAATTGATTTCGAATAAATTAAAAGGTCTTGAGACAAATATATTATACACAAAGCGGACTTGAAGAAGACATCAAGTTTGGATAGGGAAAAAATAAAGCTAGCAGACATAACTGAAATGTGATAACGCAAGAACCGTATTTTCTTTTTATAACAAGTCCCGGCTTATTGAATTGGCGCTGATACGAATATATTTATACATATAAATTATGCCATAAATAAGTGGAAATACAAGTCCATAATGTTTACGGTACAGGGGTAAGAAATAGGTCGCTCTCTTTCTTATGAACATTTGTAATTTTGTTCTTAATATTTAATACTGCAAATCATAAAATGGAACTGTAGAACTATTCTTCACCTACAAAGCAAAACTTCGTTACCAGAAAAAATAAACTCATTTAACTTAACGATATCGACCACTGAAAGGACGATATGTGTACATCGTGTTTATGACCAACGTTTCCAAGAATTCTTTAATTTCACACATTCGGTCGATTTAAATAAAAACGGTAGTTTAGAGTATTAACTGCACCATGCACAAGCCATAACAACTGCAGGTAAAAGGGTCTCTGACCCGAGAAAGTGTAGACTGAAAGAATGCACATAGCGCAGTAAAAGCTTCTCATTCCCAACCGAACACAATGGCAACCTGCCTCTCCACCCTAGCAGAGAAGATCTGCAGTCGTTGCACAAAAGGGATCGAAAAAGAAAGGCTAGAACCCTTCCGTCGATCATTAAGAACAGTTTAATGCGTTCAAACACCTGGCAATACAACCGGATCACACGGGAAATTTTATGATTTTATTTATATGCAGTCTTTCAAGCATAGATCATTTCACAAAATGAACAAGCAGCAACAAAGATAAGAATAATAATATTACGAATAATGTGAACAAAGCCCGCCAACTAAACATTTAGTCACTGGTCGGTAACAGTGTAAAATCAACCCAGGTTTATACCATAATGTAGGTAAGCTCATGTGCAATTCTCAGTCTGTATCATGGACGTAGTAAGGTATTATTTGTACCGTTCGCTGATTTAGTGTCTTGAAAATGCGCTTTTATAGTGAACATGGTGGTCGTAAAAATCAGCGAAACGTCACTGCAGGGCGACTTGATGAGCCCAGTATTCTAGTCCCAAAGCTATAAGCGTCACTATAAGATATTTCGTCCGTCAATTCTCGCATAGTACAAATTTTATAGCCAACTCTCTAGCAATTAACCACCACCACATGCTGGGTTTTTCAGAGTCATAGAATAGTTTTACCAGCACTCAAGGAGGTGAACAGATTAGTTGGCATCTGGAAGTATTGCCCTCTAAAAAAAACAATGCCCGATGCACGCACGAGCACTAAGAAGTTATTCACATGTTAACGACTATCATCAAACATGAACAGCACCGCTATTTTGAGTTATAAAAGTTAACAATTGAAATTGGTTTAGCAGAATACCAAAATATGCAAACTTCTAATTACTACAGCTTCCAGCAGATTAATCATGTAATCAAAATCTCTGCGCGTGCACATGGTTTTCATGAATCAAATCCAGAGCGGAACAGCAGCATGCCGCAAAATTATGCGGCACGGTCACCTGGCATAGAAAAGGAAGACGAAAATGAAGACCTTGACAAGATTTCCAAATCACTGAATGGGAACCCCAGAAAAAGACGAGCAATAGTCTACCGTTTCACTGCTAAGACTGTTGGCTGGGTTCTAACAAGGAGTGACCGGATGGCTTGTTGCTGTTAGCCATCGACCGTAAAACAGATTTGTGAAGACCGTTGAAAGAGCCCACTTCTTTTGCTCTCTCCTCCCGTCGGCGATAGAACGGCGAATAAAAAGTTTTTTGAACTTTTTGAAAAATGTCTCGGAAATTAATTTTAGACAAAAGCCATCAGATGGGACCCAAAGGCGTTTCGCAATTTGTGGAAATCCACAGCGCGACCTCTTTTTTTTTTGCTCTGCTCAATTAAAGAACATCGTTCAAAATATTTTGCATAAATTAAGCCTTAATAAGGCCACGAAGGTGTCGGCAATCTGAGTTTGCTGAGAACATTTTCTACTGAATTATACTTTTAGAGAAACAACGTAATCAAAAAATTACTTTTAACTTGCTTATTTGGAATTAGAGCATTAAACAAAGAACGATAAAATCATTCCTGTCGTTTGCATCAAAATCCACTTTGTTTTATATAAATTGCAAAATGACAAATTAGGCGTTACCTATAATGCGAGCCAAATTAACAACTTGCTTGAAGATATGTATAGATGGGTATTTCCTACCAAATTTCGAAATTTATGTCCCGAGCTGTTAATGCTGAATCACATGCATTTATTTTCGATGTAATATTTTTATTCAAAGCAAGATAACTAAATATTACTATTATTTCAAAAAACGAAACGCATTCAATAAAAAAAAAAGTTATGGTCAATTTAATGTCATGAAAATCATTCCCTCACGTTGTCCCTCAGCCCGAGTTAATTGATTAAAAAGCTGCCTTTCTCAAATAAAGCAATGTTCTTATAAATTAAATACTGCAAAAATATTCTAAAGATGTGTGTTTACTGTATTTCAGATTTTTTTTACTACACATACATTAATCATAAAAGGATTTAAATATCCGTCCTTTAAAATAAAATCATTCCCTCACCGTGTTACGAATATTCAATTTATGATCGTACCGAATGACATTTGTGAACGCAACCTTCAGTTGTTGATACCTAGCAAAACTATTAATATGTAAATATGGCGATTTTTTATTCAACTTCGCCACGTGTTTGTGAAAGAATGCATTTGGTTAAAATTATTTAAATATTACATTTCTCTGTATCATTACCTCACTGAACGTAAATAAACAAGGTTAGTATAAATAAATGTTTTAATTCTTTTCAATAGGTTTTGGTGAGTAAAATGCATACTTAGTTCAAAATGCTAAAACAAATTGAGGTTATGTGTCTGTGTTTTCTTAGCTTTTGTCTGAATTCGTCGTTCCCTCACTGTCATTACCTTATTATTTAAAAAAATGAGGGAATGACGATTGTGTGACGGAATGATTTATACAGTATTATAATAAACTACCTATATAAAAAAAATGTGTTTTTGGACTTCTTTACTGCTTAGCTTCAACTGGTATTGCATGACTTTTAATTTTAAACAGATATTATGACCGATAAAAAATGGCACGACGAAAGAAGTTCCCTCATTTTGTATTTTTTTTAAACCCATTTTGTTATAATGTTATGAACAAAAATATGGAAGACCATTACTCTAAAAAAACCTTACATAGTAAAACTTTGGATTTCTGCTATAAAAAATGATTTTCTGAACACAAAAAATTTACATGTAATCCAAAATGAAATTTCGGAATTTGGTGAGCAATACCTAGATATCAAAACAAATAATATTGGATATTGCATTTCTAACAATAGAAAAATACCGTCTAGTGCGAATTAAATTAGGGCATCAAATGTTCTGTGCTTTAACTTCATCAAAATAATTTCTCTTATATTTATGAAGAAGTTATTTATTATAATGCTAAAATGTTCTTTTAATGCAAACCTTATATCATATCTCTTAGAATTTTTCAAGATTTTTATTCCTACTGCTTTAAGGGGTTATATACAGTCAGGATTTTCAGAATTTCGACTTTTTTTTTTATTTTCGTAATGTACATATATTTAAGTACACTCACAGAAAATTTCATGTCAATTCGGTAAATATTCTTGAAGTTACACGCATATTTGTAATGACGTATCCGAGTTTTTGTACTATATGTAAAGTACTTTTGAAACTTTAAACGCATTTTTCTCAAAACTGTGTTCTTAAAGATTTGTCGGAAACAGCTGAACCGATCAGTTTCAATTTCGAGCTTCTTAAGCATATTTTTTAGTAATTAATCGAAGCTTTATGCTCAGCAATAAATATTTTCCATTTCATAAACAATTTCGAGCCAAAATTGTTGTTAAAAATCAATTTTTTTTTTTTTAAGAAACAGCCATTTTTTCACAAACTCTTATTTTGCTTATTGCTTCGATTAATTAAAGAATAAAATAATATATTAACGAAATATTTTTGGTTTTTTCATTTTGTATGTTCCAGTCCAGAGATATCGTGCTCACCGCAAGACGCCTTTTTTTAGAGTTGCTCCCGGAGATCAGCTGTAGCTGCTTTTCAAATAATTATTTTTACAAATAAAAAACATTAAAATACACTCAAGAGTTACCATAATATGTGCACACATTTTTACATTAATAACTTAAAAGGTCATCTCAAGAAAAATTCTTGACAAATCGGCTCTTTTGGTCTTCCTGACTGTATGTAACCGCTTAAGATATTCAGGAGTAGGTTGGCACATCGGTCTTTAAAGATTTTGTTAATATTTAAGGAAGATAGAAGGAATGTTATATTTTGTATCCATTAAATCAGCTTTCATTTGAAACTAAAAAAATTTCTAAATTACCTCCTTAAATTGCAAATTAAAATTTCTTATATTAAATGTATGTATGTATCAAAATTTACATTTTCCAATGAAAAATTAGATTTTTGAGTAATTTAAGGTTCCGATATGTTTTGGTTCAAAATTACTCCCATCGATAACTATTTTTTTTTATATAGTTCTTGTCGTAAATAATTAAATTGAAATTCAAACATTTTTCGCATTACATAATTATATTAAGATTTAATAAATATTCAGGGTTCGGCAATATGAATATCTCATTTTAAATTTCAAGTTGACGATTCCCACTTTATGTGGATATATACAGGTGGTACATGTCTATTTATTTTTATGTACCAGAAAGTAATAAAAGCTTTAAAAAATGCATTCAAAGTAGGTACATACAGCATTTGGTATAAACATCTTAGTATTCATGTTTTTTTGAATTTTGCCATAGAAACAATCAATCTGAAACAATGCATTGAAATAAAACAAAGCGTGAATATCCTTCTTAATTTGTGACTTAAGGGGTTATTCTACTGTTAAACGGGTAAAAAGCAGTATCTTTTTAAAAGTGTTGTAAAAAAAAACTATTAGAGATATCAATTTGAAATTTTGCATGCATCTTTATTAATGAAAAAAATATATAATGGCATAGTTGATATATCAAAAAAATCGGTTAAAAAAACTTTAAACGCGATTTACTCAAAACGTGTTTTTTTGGTGCGCGGTACATCGTAGCCCGACTAGAATTTATAGGGGGCATGCCTCATGAAGCGTGTGGGCCTCATGTGGCAAGTGAGGGGTATGCCGATAGAGGGATTTCCCCGTAGATTCCTCATGAGGTCCTCATGTGGCAAGTGAGGAGCATGCCGATAGAGGGATTTCCCCGTAAATTCCTCATGAGGACCTCACAAAATAAAATCAGCGATACTGAAGTGAGGTTTACCTTATGAGTACCTCACAAGGGTCTTATGAGGCAAACCTTACAATGAAATAGCCCGACTAGAATTTATACGGGGCATGCCTCATGAAGCGTGTGGGCCTCATGTGGCAGGTGAGGGGTATGCCGATAGAGGGATTTCCCCGTAGATTCCTCATGAGGTCCTCATGTGGCAAGTGAGGAGCATGCCGATAGAGAAATTTCCCCGTAAATTCCTCATGAGGACCTCACAAAATAAAATCAGCGATACTGAAGTGAGGTTTACCTTATGAGTTTCTCACAAGGGTCTTATGAGGCAAACCTAATGCATTTATAACCTTACAATGAAATAGGCAATCCCACCATTTGCCTTACACTCGATTTGCCTGTTCGATTAGGAAAACATCAAATATATACCTAGGCTCATACTTCTCAAATGTGCTAGTTTGTTATATTCTAGAATTTGTTTCAACCCGAAAACCCCTTTATGGATCCGCCATCTTGAATTTCCAAATCTTAATATAATTCGAAATTAGTGGACTCAGAATAATCATTGTACCAATTTTCATTAAAATCCGTTGAAATCGAGAATTATTGGTCGCCATATTGGATCCGCCATCTTGGATTCATAAATTTTTATAACATTCAAAATGACCTCAAGATAATCATTGTACTAATTTTCATTAAAATCCGTTGAAATCGAAAAATCTTGGTCACCACATTGAATCCGCCATCTTGAATTTCTAAATTTGGACAGCGGATTTGAAATCAGCATTCTGCAAAACCCCTATGTACCAATTTTCATGAAAAATGTTTAAGTCGGGTAGCATTTATTTTGCCTCACGAGGCCCACATGAGGCAGTCATAATGATGCGCGAATGAGGCAAGGCGTTATTTGCCCTTCGTGCGCCTTATAGGGCAGCCTCATGGGACCCACATGAGGCAGTATGGCTAGCCTCATAGGGACCCTAGCTATACCCCACCAAAATTCTAGTCAGGAGGCAATCCCACCTTTTGCTTTACAGGGGTTCGATTAGGCAAACATCACATATACACCTAGGCATACTTGACGTTATCTGCTAGTGAGTTATATTTGCAAATTATCAGCTGGGCTCAATTAAAGCACAAATCCCAGTATTATTAATACTATAGCTGTCTTATCGGGTTTTCCTTACAAAAACTTCGTATTTTATAATCTATTGCATGAAGTATCATCTTCTTGAGAATCCCTCGACGAATCCCCCTACGAGCTGACAGCTCATCGCCATATTGCGGCACTCGTTCTTTTTTGGATTCTACCCGCAGGACGGACAACATCAGGGCGCACTCGCCTCGGACTGAGTTTAAGTTTATTATAATAATTTATACTAATAAACAAGTATTTCCACATGTATATAAGTATAAGGAGTTAGGATTACATTATTAAGTATTACAAAGAGAGCCTGAATGAGGCAAGGCGTTATTTGCCCTACGGCAGCCTCATAGGACCCACACGAAGCAGTATGGCTAGCCTCATAGGGACCCTAGCTGTACCCCACCAAAATTCTAGTCGGGTTTTGCCTCACGAGGCCCACATGAGGCAGTCATAATGATGCGCGAATGAGGCAAGGCGTTATTTGCCCTTCGTGCGCCTTATAGGGCAGCCTCATGGGACCCACATGAGGCAGTGTGGCTAGCCTCATAGGGGCCCTAGCTGTACCCCACCAAAATTCTAGTCGGGAGAGAAAAAACTAATGAAGCGATTTAGCTAAAAATTTTTTTGCATAGTTATATATCAATTTTACACAGACTGAACCTAAATTGAGCCATAAAAATTGAAATTTGGTTATTTGGGAGCACTTTTTTCATCGAAAAAACGTCCAAAATCGAGCATGCTATTTTCCAACACTTGTCAAATCGCGAAAATTTAATATTTATGGCTCAATTTAGGTTCAGTCTGTGTGTTTTTAGCTAAACTAATAAAATTTCATCGTTAAATTGATTGCAGATCACCTGGACGACCTGGGCAATGTACCGCGCAAACGACTCTGGCCGTCAGCGCGCGCTACATCAATCATAAACCGAAGCCGCCATTTTGTTTTTGTTTTTTAATCAACTATGCCATTATATATTTTTTTCATTAATAAAGATGCATGCAAAATTTCAAATTTATATCACTAATAGTTTTTTTTTTACAACACTTTTAAAAAGATACTGCTTTTTACCCGTTTAACAGTAGAATAACCCCTTAAGCCCGACAAGTTTTGTTTATGTTTCAGTTTATTTTAAAACATAGTATATTAAGGCAACTTTACTATTTTCTAAGGTCGTCTATATTATAAGACCTTGAAAAAACCCGAAATATTAGATGATGGAAAATATGTGATCTATCTAGGTGGTTATTTTGCAATTTAAATTTATATTTATTAATTTCATATAATTTATGAGAATTTATATCTGTATCAAGTTGTTGCTTTCTTTTTAGTTTTAAGTTCTCAAATCTGTACTATTCCAAGACATTTTTACTGATTGAAGACAATAAAACCATTATCAAATTATATCTTTTGATATTTAATTTGATTCGATATGAATTTAAAAACATTATCAAATTAAATTAAAAATGAATTTAAAACTGACTGTAAGCTCTATAATTGGGGAATTAAAAGGGCACGTGCACAATCGTAGGCCATTGGATAGCCAAAAGAAGTAAAAAAAAATTGTTAATTGTTGCATTTAAACACATTTGTAAAGTGTTATTTCAAATTCGATGTACCTCCGAAGCTTATAGACTTAGTAAAATATAAGGTTTGTGTGTTTATTTACTGTGGTGGCCGGGAGTAGACATATGACCGCAAAGGTTTAAAACATATTATTTATTACGTATTCCCAATGATTGGCTAAATGAATCTTACAATAGTAATGCCAAATCAACTCGAATAAAGTAATTTAAATAAAAATCGGCGGAGTTCCAAAAAATAAAACAAAACATTAAACAAAACATTATAAGCAAAATCATTTGACCCGGTAACTATAACCGCTCAAATAAATGTTTCTTGACTCTTTCCGGAGAAGATGTTTTACCTGCGTATGCACTGCATGTTCCCTAGCCATTTTTATTATTCATCAACTCCCTTCCCATTCAGTTAATCGTTTTCTGCCATTTGACTTTATTGCGGAGCAAATTGGCTCCAAATGCGACTGATTGATTGATGAAATCTCCGACGCCACCATTCGTATGGAGAGTTTAACATGTTTCGGAAGTTGAAGGCATTAATCTGGCCGTCGACGCCAGTAAAGTTTTATGTTGACAGTTTCTTAGGATGCCGACAGCTATGCGAGTCCAAAGACGCTAGGTGTTCAATGACCTGAACACCTGCTACCGGTTAGGATTAAGTATCAGATAGTTTTGGTGGCTGTAGGTGGGCCTAGACAAAAGTATCAGGTTGCCCTGCCCGTTTTGCTGCCGGCTGAAAATCAGTAATTTTTGGTTAAAAAAAACTCGGCCTATTCGCTAAGGTTAGTTTAATTTATTGCCAGCCTTGACCTAGCCATAAAGAATACCCGGACCAGGCACATTTGCGTGTTGGTTTTCGTGTTACAAAATTGACCACTAGACTGTGTCGAAATGTGGGAGCCATCTATTTTTTGTCTGACTTTGTATTTCGCACGTTCCCTGTGGTAGTTATTTTGGTGTAACATCGAACAAATGAATCAGTTGCAAATTAAGTCAATTTTTTTATGCAATTCTGAAAACAATTCCAATGTGCAGAATCGCCTTACTCTCTCTTTTTGCAAAAAGAAAGTTTTCATTATTTGTAACCGCAGTATACCATATGTTTACACAGATATATTACCTCGCATCAGAATGGTTTTGTTTTACTTTATATTTTTTGAATTTTTTATACCTATTATATAGATCTGCGTGCAAAATAAATAATAATAATAATAATAAAGAAGTAAAAATGGGAAAACCCCTTCATAACCTTTTAAATAACTGCAGAGAAAAATAGTTGTTTTTAACACTATTAAGCCGAAAATACGGATCCGTATTATATACTAACTGAGTTACCCTGTTCCACGCATTGTAAATTCTAATTAATTAACCACTTCTCAAGTGCACTTGGTATATATTAGAAATCGTCTCAATCAATTCAAACTAAAACTGAAAACAGTATTTTATTTGTCTACTCGTGAAGAAGTTGTCTATTTTAACACTTTATCAAGGTTGAGTTATTGAATGTACATTAAATCAGCGACTCTAAAAATTCAAATACCTTTTCTCATGATACCTTTGTGTCGTGGAAATTTTGGTTTCCATATTGAATTTGCCATCTTTAAATTTTCAAGTTCGTGGATGAAATGAATGAATGAATTAGAAATGTTGATCATGTTGATCGGCAGTCTTTAATTTGGCAATTTTGATTGTAGATTCCAAAGCTATGGCTCTATATAGACATTTGAAAAAAATAATGCTGGGAACACCTTTGCACTGATTTTCATCAAAATTTAAGAAATATGGGTTAGCCACACTGAGTATGTAATCTTATAATCCGAAATTCCTATAGTAGATCTGAAATAAGAGACCAAAAATCCCTCGAATAGAAATTACTTCAGCATATTGGATCTTTCATCTTGAAATTCAAAATGTTGATGCAAACATAATAGATTGGAAATCATAGCCTTCGAAATCCCTTACAAATTTTGATTACAATCCCTTGAATTTTAGAAATCTTAAAGTTCCAAATTTGAATAGCAGAATCGAAATTTCTTACTCTAGAATTCCAGTTTTACTTATTTTCATTCAAATCCCTTGAGTTTGATTGCAAATTCAATATGGTAACAGATCTTATATTGTGGATCTAATACAGTGATAATAATTCTCAACAAAGGAATATTATATATGTATAATATATATATAATAATATGTATACATATATATTTACTATTAAACTTTGGTGGAATTTTTTCTTTCACTTATTTGATATTTTATCTTATCTAAATTATGCGATTATTCACAAATCTAACAAAATACTTAGTGACTTAGTAGGGATGCGGCGAGCGAATTTCTTTATACGTACAGGATCCAAATAAGTAACCTTGAGTTCTATACAATATGCTATATTGTACTACTAAAGTACATAGTGCTATATACTCCTAGTTTTGTTTTTACACGATTTTGATTTAACACGAATTATAAAACAAATTTAATTTTTTACACGTGTTTTTTTATTTAACTCTTTGGGGTTAGGTGTGTTAAAAACGATCTCACCTTTTGTGCAGCATTTTATGCATGGTGGGTTATTTTTTAACCCACCTCAAAAAGTCGAAATTAGTCATAGGCATAGAGTTTGATTCTCTATTTACAGTTTTACAGTTTTTATATTAAAAACAATTCTGTTTTTTTTTTTTTTAAATCGTGTTACGAGTTAGCACGATAAAATGAAAATTTGATAATATCTAATGATATCTAAATTTTATTATACCAAAATTTGTTACTAAGTTTTGCTGGTTTTTATATTGTTTATATTAGACAAAGTAATCACTTTGGACAACATTCGGAATGGCACAATTGTTTAGAATGTGGATTCTTGTGGCATACCATTATAATTAATAAACAAAAAAATAGTTCCTGGGGAGTCCAAGAAGAAAAGTGGTAAAAATAAATAAAAATTTGAGATTGAAGAGGAAAAGAAAGGGCAAAAACGAAGCAGAAGTAATACGTGGACGGTGAAAACCAAAAGGGGCTTCAGGTTCAGGAGTTGGGCTAGTTAAATAAATATCTTCAATTTTGATAATCTATTCTCAATCTTTTTGTGGGACTATTTATGACATTATTTATTTATTATTACGTTTTTGCGTTGTTACATGTTATTATTTTTATTATTGCTCTGTATAAACATTTAAAATAGTAAAAAAGGTTTTTTTAATGTCGCTGCTTTGCAATGAAGAGGCCCCACTTTAGTTAATCATTTAACTTGAACTTGTTAATTATTAATTGTTATTAATCATAAATCTGTTTGTAAGTTACAGAATGATCTATTAACCCATTCGAAACGAGGCATTTTTTTGAAGATCATCCATTCAGCAATTTTTGTTGTTTACATTAATTATTTTGTATTCATGACGGTCCTGGCTTGCATTTTCTTCGAATATCGTTGAGCTTCATCAGATTTATTGTATCCGCCAATTTTATCCATCTTTTGAATTTTGGCTCATTTCTCTACGAAATAACAAAAATGTACATGAGTAACATATGATCTCAAAAAGTAAATAAGTAGAATTTAAATTTAATTGTCTCGTTTTTTAATAAGAAAAATTAATCCAAATGCTGCTGTATTACTTATATTAATTTCCAATGAGCGTACACACATACGTATTAAAACTGGTCAAATAAACTGCTTAAAACCATATTTTTAAAGAATTATACGAGAGTAGGTACTTTATGCTACCACAGTAATATTGAGCAGCTCAGCTATTTCCAGTTTTATGAAAAACATTGAAAGTTGTCCCACACATTACATTACATAACTCTGGTTGCAGCGATGCGATTTGCGTAAAAATTTTTTTTAAAAACCTGAGCTTGAACTAAACTGTATCATTCGTTGCTGCTAAAGAGGAAGCCAATCACTTTTGTGGCTTTGACTATTAAATTTCAATCTACTCTTCACTTCGCCTTCAACATGGTTTCATTTTACACGTGAGACCATCGGAGACATTTCTTTTGCATTTGTTCATCTAATTTTAGTAGCAATTCATGAATGAAGTGGTGCTTAAATAAAATCTTCCATTGAAACTTGTTTTCCTACGCAAAGCAAATTCGTTGTAGAAATAAACCGATTGTTGTAGAAATAATAATAATAAAATTCTACATAGTATCTCGAAGAGATCACTCTTTCATTATTACTGAAAAGAACTAGAAATAAACAATTTATTTATTTATTTATTTAAATTGATAGGGATCAGAATAAATTCTGTCCGTACCTTGGTAGCGCGCTCGGAAACTGAAACCCATGTGTGAAACCCAGACTGTGAGATTTTAGTATTGAAATAAAAATCACATCAACTAGAATCGAACCAAATCAGTAGAAGCCATCATAAACTTTATACATTTATAGCACCTTCGTTACGCGATAACAAAACGGTCATTTCACCCGGACGTCTTACATTGTACTGGTAAAATTGGCAATAAAATCGCATTAACTGTCCCATATTTAACAATGAATTTCAAATAAAATTCAAGTCTATAAAATTTCACCAGCTTCAAGATTGAAATTCCACGCAACCTACAGTCTGCGTGTCACTGCTCTGAATAAGGCAAAGACAAAGAGTTTGCGGATTTGAAGAATATTAAATCTTACATTAATTTAAATTTATATTACGATCGTAATATATCTTGAGTTAATTAATACTTAAACTCAACGTTGTATCATATTTTGCGATGTTGCTTAGCAGCAGCAATTTTACTAAATGGTTTAAACCGATGACTTCATCAGTAATACAAAGTTAGTGTAGCCAGGTTTAATTAAGTCTTTAAGCATGGATCGTCGACAGAGAGTAGAATTTGGTATCATTAGAGGTAAAGTAGTTAATAAAATAATGAACTATAACATTCAAAGTGCAATCTAGAATTATATACAAAGATATATAGATTATGGCAGTTGTAATACTATTGGATTTGATTGATTCTTAGCTATCTTGGGGATATCCGTCGAAATATGTAGGTGCTGCAAACCGCGTCGACTTTGAGACAGTTCTTGAATATTTTATTTGTTTTGAAATTTCAAGCCCTGGTTATAATAAAGTTATATAGTTTCTATCACCATTCCACAGCAAGAAGTTCTCTTTTTTTCCTTTTAACTATCTTAACTATCTTAAAGGAAAATGAAATAGTCCCATATGTGATATTATTGGGATTATGTTGCACATGTTTTCAGTACTACTGAAAAAATCTTTAAACAACTAATTATAAATGAAAAGTGACGAAACTATAAGCCTATTTATATCAAATTATGAAAAATAAACTTCTGTAAATTCGTTAATGAAAGGGATTAAAAACCGGTAATATTATATAGCTACATGCAGCTTTCAAATTTATTTGTAAAGTTCTAAATCCTTGACATTTACAATGATCCCATTTATTAATTGTAGCTCGAGCTGTATTTTCTTATATTTTTATTTTGCAGTCAATACAAACTACCATCGTTATTCTGTGCAGTGCAGAAAGATACTTTCCTCTACACAAATTTTGTTCTTAAGGGTACTTTTCGTTTGATTTTTGAAAAAAAATCGACTTTTTTTTACACAAAAATATGTTCTTTAACCTCACAGAAATACTGTCCCAAACCTGTTTTAAGAAATTCGAACAGGAAAAAAAGTTATATCTATATTTGTAACGTTACCTCTATGCATTTTATATGCAAAAATTATATAACAGAAACTTGAAACGCGTTTTTCTTGAAATTACATTTGTTAAATTGGCCGCATCTGTAACTTGAAAACTACTCAACGGATTTTAATAATTCAAAATAAATTCGATTCGTTATGAAAAATAATAGTAACTATACCTTTAAAAATATTATGTTAGATACCCCTATTTTTTTTATACAGGGATAGCTTACCCCAAAAAAAAAAATTTTGTTTTTTTTTGATTTTAAAAAATATTAAAAATAAAATGTTTTTTTACGTTTAGTTACCAGTATTTAGTCTTGTGAATAGAATCCCGTTGGAATTTTTACTCTATGTAAAATACGGGCGATTTAAAAGTGATTTTTGGAAGACGCCCTCTGCAGTGAACAAAACATACTAAAAATGCCAACAAATTTTTTTTATATTCTCCATATGTTCTTCCATAATATTTAAAAGGAATAAGTTTGATAAATATAATAGCTTTTTCACACACACAAAATTAAAATGTGTATTTTTTTTCAAAAATGAAATAATAAGTCCCTTTAACGTTTTAGAACCAGCTATTCCCGCATGCTGTTGCAGATTTGGTTCTTTCTCCATATTTTATCATTCATAAAATTCATATTCATAAAATCATCATTCATAAAATTACATTTTACTTATAATATTCATAGATCGATTTGTAAACTTTCCCAAATTTACTTGTTCTATCTTTATCTGATATCTTTAGTTTAAAGCCCAACTGTCATTTTTAAAACATACCCAAAAAATACATATTCGAAAATATACTATAAATATACTATATACTGTTCAATGCTCATCCAACTCACCTTTACACTAATTTTAAAATTTTGCAGAAAATTAGAGAGAGATCAAAACACTTTAAATGGAAAAAAGAAATAAATGTGAATAGTACCATAAATCCTAAATATTACTGATAAACTGTTATAAGAGATCAACCATAATTGAGTTAAAAAATCATAGAGATCCTATAATATCGTGGACAAGTGAAGCACGATGGGTTGTCTTTAAATTGCTCTTACAATCACAAGTAATAAAATACGTATTCGCCATTACGAATAATATTGTTCACACAGAATTAAAACGATAATATAGTATGAAAACATTATCTTTCACCCTTATTTCGATATCATATTTAACCGTTGTGATACAATTGGGAACAACTTGGACAATTGAAATGTGACATGCTGGTAGTTTTCGCGTTGAAAGTGTTGACTGCAAATGGGAAAGATTAAAATCTACTTCTGGTAGAACGATTTTATTTAGAAAACCAATACTTGAAAAGAAAGTGATTTCTCTTACTCCATAGGTTAATTTTTTTGAAAAAGAAGGATTTTAATTATTGTATTAGTATTATTAATGTTGTTCGGTTTGTCGTACAATATATATTTACATAGTCGATATTTGATGCCTCACCGCATTGTGGTGTAAGTTCAATTATTAAAAAATTCGAAAAAAAGTTTTTTTTTAATGGCAAATGTATTATGGTAATAGGGAGTATTTTGAATGTTAAAATGTGACACGATAAATTAAGTAAGTATTATATTAAAAAAAAAGTTTATTTTGAGTAATTTGGAATATTTGTGTGTATTTACTTATAAGTATTTGCACAATTACACCATTGTAAAATTAGGAGTATGTCATCCAATTTTAAAATTCATTTTTCTTCTTATAAATGGGTAAATTCTAGTTAAGTTTATTTGTATTCTGAATAGTTTTCTAAGTTATAATTTTGTCTTAAAGTCACGCCTATATTTTTCAGATATTTGCCGAAGAAAGATTAATTTATTTCAGATCGATATAATATGTAATATTTAGGTACATTATTAAATAACAAGCTCTATAAATCTTATTATAAGACAAGTGAAGTGTTAGTAGTTACATTATAAAACCAAAAAATTAGTTTTATAACTAAAAAATATAAAAATGGATTTACATACATTAATGTTCTTACATTCAAGTTGCACTTAAGGAATATCCATAAATAAAAATAAAAGATGTATAGTGAATATGCAAATACAATTTAAAATAAAAAGATGTATTATATAATTCATTACCTTTCTTTTGTTCGATAAAGTTCAAAGTGGAATGAAATTTTAATTTTAATAATTTGCATACATATTTCTATGTATATTAATATTAAAAAAGTGTGGAATCTCTGTGAAATCCAAATAATATTCAATTAGTAATACATTACTAACACAATTTTTTACAAACTTTTATTTTTCGTTCCTGTTGCACCATCGCCACATGTAAAAATTCTTTTTCATATTCTTTATTTGATAGGTTTACGAGTTTACGGTCATTCTGTATAAGTTTTTACAATATATTTTAACAATTAAAAGGAAACACATAAAATATTAATGTAATAGAAGGGCTCTAGAGGGACTCGCAAAAATGTCAAAGATTATAATTTCGCAAGGTATAGCAAGATGGTTTGGTCATAAAACTGAAATGAACATGCATACATACATGTCAGCATTAATCACTCGATCGGCTCAGTTCCCAGTAATTCGCATGCACGGAATACTTAAGCGGCCAGTAGAGCTCACATTTTCAATATAAATTCAAATTTGTCACAAGCATTTATCATTTATATTGTTTTAAGGAAAGTACACTTCACATTATAAAGGAACAAAGCCTTAAAAGGTGAAAATATCTTAAAAACAAAAAAATCAGCGACAAGCGGAACTCACTCGCCGGTCACCATAACTTATTCGGAAACAAATAAATCGCGAATGCGAAATACGAAACAAGCAGTGGAGCTAAAATTTAAACTCGTTTATGGATTAATAAGAATCTCTAAAAAATAAATCCACCGGGTAAGACCGTTAACGATCGAGTATAAGTAACAACTGACTGAACCTTATAAAATACATCGCATTGCGCATGCCTTTGAGACTTAAGCCTCTGAGCCCAAAGCAAAGAGCCAGTGGACAAGGAGGACAACGCCAAAAGACGACAAAAATCTCACACACAAGAGCTCCATGAAGAAACATCGACAAAAATATCTTCTTCTTACGTGCTTTCACGATGCTCTTTTTTCAGTTAACCGAACGGTAGAACACTGGGCCCGAAAGTCAGTTAAGAACAGTGAAAAGTGAGTGTTCACGCTCGCACTTTGCCGATTCGTTGTTATATGGGGGCTGGTTAGATAACCAACGCTCAAGATGGTTAGTGACTACTGCTGTTGACACCAAAGCTGCCAGCTAAGAACCGAACCATGCAGAACTCGCGCGGTCTCGGCGCAGCACGATCGTCGTCGTCTCGTCAGAGTCGTCGTCAGCGACCACCTGGACCTGGTTCTCCCCGTAAGAAAATGCTCAGACCTCAGGCTTACCTAACCTCACTCGGGCAAAATTTACTCAGACTCAGTTACTGGATCTCTTTGTGGCACAATACTCGCAGAATATAATTTTCTTTTATCGGTAGTAATCCCGAGAGTAGATATAGATTGGTAGATAGCTATACCTATGTCGATACCTGCCTTCTGCTATAAAATTGGTTTAAGGTTAAAATATGCCATCCACAGTGAAGCGTCCATGTCATCCGCACACAGAGGAGGAATATAATTTGCTCTCATTAGTGAGTGAGTGAATTTCTTTGCACTTTAGTGTTCCACTATTCGTGGATCAACAAATCGATGAACTGGAGCTGGAGGATACAACGATGGGGCTGCCTCGGAGCGGCATCACATTGCATGGCATCGGCAGCGTTAGCGAACCAGCGAAAAGGTAGTAAATGCTTCAGTGGCAAAGCCTTTAAGCCAAATCTCTCTGCGCTGCTGCTCGTCTTATACAGGTCCGTAGGTGAAAAGGATCATTTATGGCGAATTCTGACTTTTTATAACTTAATTTCTAACAAGAAACGGGACTTAATTAAAATCTCAAAACTCTCACGGAATTTAAATGACGGCGAAATGATTTCAACTGGAATCTTAATTAGTCAAGTAGCCTTTGAGCAGCTCCACCGATCCGGAATTGGCAGAACCTGGACGATAAGGAGGCAAGGCGCTAATGTTATTGCTTTATAGGGACATAGAATTCGAACTATATTAGACACCTGTGCAGCATGTATTGCGTTTTGCATTAACGCTTAAAGTGAACAGAGATTAACCTAATGCAGCTTGTCGGCAAATGAAGGCAAGTGGACGCATTGAATATGAGAGAACGCGTATTACTTATTGAGTGCATTGCAACTCCATGAAAGCTAGTCACGTTTTAGATGAAGATCTCTTGCTCTTATTTTCTTCATTATCAGTTTTACAAAGTATAATTAACGAAATATTTTATATTCTTATTTCCTTTATTTGTTTATTAGAAGTTCATTGGAAATCTAAAAGAAACTCTTACTTCACTCAAGCTGATGTTTTATATGAAGTATCGAAGTATTTTTAACCAACAAAAAAAAGGAAAAGGTTCTCAAGTCGACGCGTATATATACAGGGTGTTCAGAGATGGGAGGTCAATACTGCAGGGGGTGAAAGGTCAGACCGAGACAAGCAAAAAATCGTATGGGTGGGGGGGGGGGGGGGGGGGGGGGCATCTCGCACCGTTTGGCAGTTACAGGGTGATTCGTAAATCAGGATTTTGCCTCATATGGGAACCGCTCTTGTATTTTTATCTTTTTTTCTATGCATCGCAGCGGCCCCAAAACGTTTACACCACCCCCCTATCCCCAACCCCTTGGCCATAATCCCCCCTGGAAGTTGAAAAAATTAACTTTTATTTCACGATTTTTCACCTTTCGCCCCACTTTTCTCTGAAATTCATGTTATTAACATACCTACTTTTTATTTTTTTTAAGTTGCCTATCTAATTACCTTGCCAAAAAGGTGCAACATGCCCAGGTAGAAAAAGGATACGAAAATTTATTTACAAAAATCCTTTTACAGAATATCATGATAATTCGAATTTTTAGGAAATTATACTTAAGTTTACTAAAAAATACATTTTGTTCGCTTAAAAACTAATTACAATTAAAACGCTTGTTCTTTAAAAGCTGTTCCAAATGTTCTCCGCTAGTTTCGATGCATGCAGTGGCGGATTTACACATTTGCCGCCAGTAGGCTATTCAAATTTTGTCGCCCCTACCAACCTCTACAGTTTGATACCCTAGTTCACAATCATATTAATTACAATTTCTTTGTTAATGAAATTGTAACTTTATGATTTGTGTACTATGGTCCTTTTTCTTTTAATTGATATGATTGTGAACTAGGGGATCGATATGTCCTAGATTACTTTTACAACCCAACGATTTAGTTAAGATTGCACAAGAAATAGTTTTTGGGTATATTTCTGAGCTAATAAAAACTCAATCATGTACCACTAATAAGGCGGGTAAGGTGGGGGTAGGAGATTATTTGCATTTTTTTAAATTTTATCATATAAATAACATCTCAAGATTATTGTGTTAAAATTTGAAGTCGAATGGAGTAACACTAACGGAGATATGGAGTTGTAAGTCTCCGCCGTTCCTGTGCCTTATAAATTCAGTGTTTAGACTTTAACGCGTTTTTCTTCCACTTGTTCAAAGTCGGTGGACACTGTAACTAAAATTCTACTTGACCGATCCTCCTCTAATTCGAAAGTACGTAAAATATGAGGTAGTGACGTCGAGATCAATTTTTTTTTTGTACATTATAAATAGTTTTACTATGAAAAATGGGCTAATTTTTACCGGTTTCTCCTTTTTAAATTCGTTCGGACTTCAAAATTATGCCAAAAATTAAAAAATAGTAAAAAAACGTAAAAGACGCCTCGACAAACTCATAAACTAACCAAAAATGTTCGAATTTTTGATTTAAGATAATCCAGTAAATATTTCTTAATATTTTAGGCTAAAATTTTAATTGAATATTCTTGAAATGATGCTTTATTATGTGTACTATACTGTGTACTGTATTTTTAAACAAATTCAATTTACCATATGCTCCGGCAAAATTATCAAAAATATGCTTAAAATGAAGTGAATTAACCCTAAATATGAATCTTTTTAATTTCTGTAAGACATAAAAACAAATTTTGGTGCCAAATTTGCCGCCCCTAAAATCTGCCGCTCTAGGCTCCAGCCTACTCAGCCTGCTGGTAAATCCACCACTGGATGCATGCAAGTAGCCTTCGTCTTATTTCACGTTTGAGGTCTATGGTAGCCAGTCTCTCCCGTATTTTCGTGGCTGCAGTCCCAGTGCTGGTAACTAATTCTTCTCTGGTGTTGATTGGTCTTGAGTAAACTTCATCTTTCATCATTCCCCATAAGAAAAAGGCTAGTGGAGTAAGGTTCGGTGACGTAGCAGGCCAAGGAATCGGTCCACCTCGTCCAATCCAGCGCTCTGGGTAATGTTCATTCAACCTTGCCCTAACAATGTTCCCAGTATGCGCAGGTGCTCCGTCGAGCTGTAAATAAATTGCGCTTCTGGTGGCCAGGGGGATGTCCTCCAACAGATCCGGAAGGGTATTCTCCAAAAAGTCCGAGTATAGCTGACTATTCAGCACTTGGGGCAAGATGAAGAGTCCTATCAACTGGTTGCCGATGATGCCAGCCCAGACATTGACACTAAATCTTTGCTGGAAGAACCAACCCTTGTCCTATGTGGGTTCACATTCACCAGGTGTGGAGGTTGTGTAAGTTTGTGATGCCATCCCGGGTGAATTGCGATTCATCCGTCCACAGAATTCGGTCTAGAAACCTTCTGTTTTCGATGTCAGACTCGAACAGCCAAGTGCAAATTGCAATCGTTTTTCGGAATCTCCTTCCTGTAGTGCTTGGACCGGGATATGGTGGTATGGATGTAGTCCCTCTCGGTTCACAACGGTCCAAACTCTCCCTGAAGACAATCCTGACCTTCGTGCGACCTGACTGATGCTTATTACAGGGCTGTTCCTGACGATGTTGAGGATTTGTTGGTCGGGGTCCGCTGAATCGGCCGATTTTCCTGCTCGTGTTTCTGCTACACTTACACTTCCGGTTTCTTTTAACCTTCTGAAAGTCCTTGAAAATACCCTTCTGTCGGGTACACGTCGATTCGGGAATCTCCTTTGGTATTGTCGTACGGCCTCACTATCATTTCCGTCTACTAAACCGTACACGTAAATTATATCGGCAGACTCTTCAACACTGCATTCTGCCATTTTATCTTAATTTTTTCTATTAAACACCCGGTTTTATCGCTTGCTTCTTCAACTGTGGTCAATGTCCTTTCAAACTTACCCATTTTTATACCATAATTCATAGGAGGTATTAGAAACGGAGCGTCAGGATACTTAAGAGTCAATACTGGATATAATAAATTAATAACGCTATTTAACGAGATTACATTTATTATTTTATTACTGTTTTGCTGAAATAATAAAAATGTATTACCTCTGTTTCCTAAATAAACATTTCCGAACTTGCTGTCATAAAAATTGTTTACTTAACGACTTTTTCCATTATGGTGCAATAAAGTAATTAGGTACCTGTGAGGATGTTTTAATTTCAGGACTTTTGCAACCCTTTTCTACCTGGGCATGTTGCACCTTTTTGGAAAGGTAATTAGATAGGCAACTTAAAAAAAATAAAAAGTAGGTATGTTAATAACATGAATTTCGGAGAAAAGTGGGGCGAAAGGTGAAAAATCGTGAAATAAAAGTTAATTTTTTCAACTTCCAGGGGGGATTGTGGCCAAGGGGTTGGGGATAGGGGGGTGGTGTAAACTTTTTTGGAAAGGGCTTCCAAATAGTGATTTTTTGAAATCAGTTTGGGGCCGCTGCGATGCGTAGAAAAAAAGAAAAATACAAGAGCGGTTCCCATATAAAGCAAAATCCTGATTTACGAATCACCCTGTAACTGCCAAACGGTGCGAGATGCCCCCCCCCCCCCCCCCCACCCATACGATTTTTTGCTTGTCTCGGTCTGACCTTTCACCCCCTGCAGTATTGACCTCCCACCTCTGAACACCCTGTATATATACATATTTTTTTTCTATATGTATAACCACGCATAATTTTTTACAGATTAGTCCGATTTTAATGATTATTTTTTATTGGATAGGATATACCTACAAGATTATTAAATTACTTTAAAGAAATAATCAAAACAAAATAACACGAAAATGCAACGTGCAATTTCTAGCGATAAACAATAACATTTCGCGATTTGTTTGGCGCCGACTCAAAATTATTTACTTACATTAGTCTAGGAGCTTAGTTATTAAGACTAAAAAGGTTTATTTTATCTTTCGCTTTTCAGTTATACACTTGCGGTCAAAAAAACTGCACCTCGTAGGTAGTTTCAATAATGCACATAATTGAAGAATGTAGGGTGGGGGAGGGATGCAATAATTTGACCTGCTCTAAGAGGGTATAAAAGCAACCCTTTCGGTGAAAGGATATTCAGTTTAAGTTAAGTGCTAATAACGACAAAATGAAAAAAGTGAAATGGCCGGAATATACAAGCAGTTGTCCCGAGACGAAAAAGTAAAAAATTTTTACTTTGGTAGATCAAGGTCTGTCGTATCGACAGATAGCGGCTACAATAGGGTGCAGCCATTCAACTATCGTTCGATTAATGGATAAAAAAGAGAATTTGGATAGGACGAAACGATCTGGAAGAAAACGGAAGAAAAATTCAAGGACGGACAACGCATTACGCCGGATGCTTTTGAAGGATCGCTTTAAAACCGCTGTCCTTATGAGGGCAGAGCTTAAGGACTATCATCAAGTGGACCTTAGTGCCGAAACAATCCGTAGACGCTTACGAGAGATAGGACTTTATGGAAGACGACCAGCGAAAACACCCATGTTGACAAAGAAAATGAAGACGGCTCGTCTAGAATGGGCGAAGAAGTACGAAAAATGGACGAAGGAAGATTGGCGACGTGTGATTTGGTCCGATGAAAGCAAATTCAACTTGTTGTGTGCAGACAATTTACCATACGTGCGACGTTCAGCAGGAGAAACATTTAAGGAAGAGTGCACGATCAAAACAGTGAAGTTTTCTCAAAGTCAAATGGTCTGGGGATGCTTTTTCTACACCCTAGGTCTTTTACACATCGTTGATGGGACAATGAATGCTCAGAAGTATGGGCAAGTCATAAAAGAATTTTTGGTACCAGCCATTCAAGAGCACCTTTCGTTTACTGACGAAGTAATTTTTCAAGATGATTCTGCACCTTGCCATCGTGCCAAAACGTTAAGGATAGTATGGCATATGAACTGCAAAATGTCTATTTCATATACAATAAATAAAAAACTAATTTATCCTCTTACGTTATTTTCAGCTTCAGAAAACATTTTTGGAACTTGGGATTCAGAAACTAGACTGGCCAGCGAATTCGCCCGATTTGAATCCTATCGAAGATCTGTGGCATGTGATGAAACGGAAAGTAGTAGATCATAAACCGGAGAGCAAAAGAAAGTTGAGTCAAGTACTGGATCTTGTGTGGAGGAATGAAATAAAGGATAACTTCATTGGAGTATTGGTGGACTCAATGCCTTGTAGGATCGAAGCAGTTATTACAGCCAAAGGTGGGGCAATCTGTATTTAAATAAAAATATATCAAATTATCCACAAATTTCATAATGTAATGTAATGTAATAAACAAGTAAACAAGTAAACAATAATAAAGCATGAAAATCAATAGTCTAACTTTTTTTATTTATTTCTTCAAAAAAAAAAAGGCAGTAGACAAATGAATTTCTGTCAAACTGTCTATGAGTTACTGTTGATTATTATGGCAAAAAATTATTCCATTCGGAAAAGTAGATATCCTTTTATTCAATTTTTTCATATGATTTTCAAGTGGTGCGGTTTTTATGACCGCAGGTGTATAGTTGGAAAATCCTCGCGCGCCTCACAAAAAAAAAAAAAAAAAGAGCGTGTCTCTATTGTAAATACGGACAATGCCGGAATATTTCTACAATATTCACCCAGAAATCATATTCGACGTATAGGGGAATTGCTCTTGAGAGTCTTCCCAACCGTGTACAATTTTTGTAATTTGACAGTCTTTTTGTGAGCAAAATCTGACAATGCGTTAAAATATGTTTATTCTTAATTTCAGCTAAACACTACTTCTCCAGAACAACTCAAATATGAGCACTATCTATAGACTAAAACTAGAATTATCGATTGACATCAAAACGAGCATTGTAGCTTCAATTAGTCAGAAGTTATAGTGATAAAATGTCCAAACACACGAAACAACGATAAAATGGTAATGCTCTCCACTCCTTCCTGCACCGGACATTGTAGTCCCTAATAGCTGAAAAACTGGCTTAAAAAAACTACCCCACCAAAAACTGTTGTAGCTTTCTTTCAAAGTAAAAAATAATTTTTCTGAAACGCTCGTAGCGTATACTGTAATATTATTATTGTCATAAATGTACGGACATTTATGCCTCCTATAGGTCCTATCTGTATATGGTTATATTTCAAAAGAATTTGGTAATAAATATTATTATATCTCGAATTTATTATGATATCTTGGTGAACAGATATCTTTTGAAGTCGGCGCCATTATTCCACTTCGTATTCATTGCTTCTAACGCAGATATTGGAGCCGATTTCAAAAGATATGCAATTAAGCCTCCTACAACGCGGTAGTTACGTTCGTTGAAAATACCACGTTATAGGAAATTGCTTTATAGGAGAAACTAACTTAATATTATGTACATACAAAAACTGGGATTCACCCATTCACCCAGTCACCTGCAAAACCGAAAAATATTGAGCAATTTCCTAAAATTCAGGTTTTCATTATCTCTGAAATTCATGTAATTAATACACCTATTGAAATTCTTTGTTTAGGGCACACAGGTAATTAATTTTAACTATTGGTGCAAAAAAGCTATAACAATTTAGTGTAATTTATCTTATTGTCGTTATTAGCTTGTTTTACCCAGTGTTCACAGCCAAGTATCCTTACGCTACGCTCTATTACTAATACCTGATGGAAATTTTACGAAAAAGAGGATCAGTCGGAAAGAATACCAATCATAGTTTAAAAACAAATCGATAACTATGGATAGGATACTCATAGGCTAAAATTATTAAAAAATGACTGAATTCACTTTTGCGGAGCACACGGATATAATTTACATTTAAGGTATAGTAGAAAGAGAGTCTGTACAAGAATATCAAAGGAGATTCCCTAATCGATGTATACCTCAATGAAAGGTATTTTCATGGACTTTCCGGAGATTAGGAGAAACCGGATCTGTAACTTCAAATAGCCTGAAACATTGCAAGATTCTATCGATGTTGAGCAGCAAATAAAATAAACACCCTCGTCAGAAAAAAACCTTGAAATGAGGTAGAAATGAAACACAACACGATGAGGAGTATCTTCAGCTAAAGTTTGGAGGGTTATTCATCGAGAAGGATTCCATCCATATCACCATATACCAGTTCAAGGACTATTGGAAGGAGATTCCGAAAGAATATTGCAATTCTACAGTTGGCTTCTGGAATGCGACATTGCGACATTTCTGGACCAAATTTTGTGGACGGATGAATCGCAATTCATCAGGGATGATATCATAGACTTCCACAAACTCCATACCTCCTCGAATACTAACCCACGTAGGACAAGGGCTACCTTCTTCCAGCATATTGTACAATCAGAGTTAATGATTGGGTTGGTATCATCACCATTCATTGTGCCGCAAGGCCCCTTTATAGCCCCATGTGACATTTCTGTAACAAACCTCAAAAATCCCCCCAGAATACGCACTGAATGTATTTAGTTCATTCAAATCGGCGTTACTTTGCTGTCACACACTATTGAACAACGTACATACATAGTATCCATAGTCATCATAGACAGCGTAAACTGTTACCGGTTAATCGGTTAGAAGTTTGCGCGTAATTGAAAATGACAAGTTGCAATTCGTGCAAATTTTAAATTTTACAAAAAAAATATAAAAAGTGTGCAAAATTGTGTTATTTTCTTGGAAACCTATAGGTAAGTGAATGAATATGTTCCTTCCATACCACATCAGGTTTTTTTGTTTACGTTTAATTCTATTTTCCAGTCATGTTACACTCCCTTAATACATCTTAAACAGCATGCATCGAAAGTGGCGCACAACATTTCGACTAGCTTTTGTAATGTATTATATTAATTATAATAAGTTTATAATTTAATAAATTATAATATATATTATAATATACAAAAGGTTTTTTACGAATAAATTTGTATGTCCTTTCTCCGCCTGGACAAGTTCTACCTTTTTGGAAAGATAATAAGATGGAGAATTTAATAAAAATAAAAAATAGGTATATTAATTACATGAATTTTGGAGAAAATTTAGGAAAAACCTGAATTTTAGGAAATTGCTAAACATTTTTCTCAGGTTCAGGCAAGTGACTGTAGATACAGTGGTAGGAAATAGATCAACACATTTAAATTTTTGGAAAGGAAATTGGAATAGTAGTTTTTTGGTGTGAGTGTCGCTGCGTTGAGTAGATCAAAAAGATAAAAATAAACTGATGATGTGCATACTATGAAAATTCCGAATTTATGAATCATCCTGTAAATGTGCCCTAAAAGTTCAGAAATACCAATTCTGAATTGTATAATTTATAAAAATTTTGCAGTGCTTAAAACCACAATTCGAAAGTGCCAGAATTGGAAGATTGTAGTATTTTGCTGTAACAAGATTTTTGCAATGCTTTAAAGTAAGAAAAATAATAATTTGGTATATATTCTAATCTGTATATATGTATCTATTATAAAGAAGTTCCTTGCTTGAAAATGATATAGATAAGTAAACATCACTGTAAAATCTTTTACAAGAACTCTAGATCTGAGATCCTCCTACCCATTAAGAAATCCAGTTTGCAAAAAAAGCATTTTCCACATTCATACCTAACTACAAGCGGAATCCAAGTTATAACTTGAAAACGGTCCTCACTGTCACTGCAAAAACCTAAAGAACATCACTTGATATCAAAACTCAGGTGGAGATGAGTTGATTTCTGGATTCGTGACTCCCACTGTGAAATTAGCATGGGCGACAGCACCGATAGTGCTAGATAAGAGTTTTACTAAACAAGCGGTTCTATCCCGCAGCAAAAATATCAGCAGCGCTGTCCGAAAAACGTTGTAATGTTTGCGGCAATGTTTATTTATATTAACCCGATTTTAGTCGGTTGCTAATTAAGCGGTTATCATATTAAGACTTGCTTTAACCGACATATTTTCTTTACAACCTGTTTTATCTTTATGAAGAGGATGCATATTTCTTGTAACTTATTTCTAGTATATAACTATGACTCACAAAATATGCAGAAGCTCGCCATATTTTATTTTGTTAATAAGTATATATAACCTTAAGCCAACTAGGGCGTTTAAAATCTTAATCACCTAATTATAACATCTTATCATTAACAAATTCCTCATACAGTGAGTCCAAAATATGTATTTCAGAACTGTTACATATCTTCATTGAGTTTCTGGAAAAGAATGTTTTAAATAAAATTAACATGATTTAAAAAGAATGAATTATATAATATTCGCTTTAAATGCCCCGTCAAGGTCAACTTCTTTTTTTTTATGCTAACCAGAAATTTTTCTTACAGAATATTATTTTCCAGAAAATGCTGCACTGAATACAGAAAATTGAGTTGATGACAGTCAAAATAGTCAAAGCGGGTCTTGCACACCAAAAAACATATAGTGAATTTCGACAAAAATCATTTATTAAGAAATTTGCCTCTTCTTTGATTGTCGTCAACTCAATTAGGAAAAGTAACTGCAGAAATTCTGTTATTTATTTAGAAAATATGAGAAAATGATTTAAATGTTGGTCTATTTGTTGTAAAAGCGGGATTAAATGTGAATTATTGTTATTATTATTTATTGTTTAAATGTGCATTGCAATGTAAAATCGTACAGAGATGTGATTTATAATAGTATTGACTGGTAAAAAAATATTTTCTCATTTGTGAGGGAAAAGGGAAATCTCTAAATAGAGACTACCTACTCTTATACCCTGGACAGACTACGGACGAAATTTAGAATTATTTTTTTATAACTTTGTTCGTAGTTACCACTATACTACTGTGATCATAAAGTAAAGCCAATTTGTTTATAACTTTGAAAATTTTGATTTATTCTTCCAAATGTATCTCATTCCCTTCAAAGTAGTCCCCGCCCGATACAATACACCTATACATGATTTTTCCAATCCTCGAAGCACTTCTGAAACTCGATGATTCGAATGGCCTTCAATTCATTCTTCGATTTTTATTTTATCTCCTCGGTCGATTCAAAACGGTGTCCCCGAAGCGGTCTTTTGAGCTTAGAGAATAACCATAACCATGAATAACCACTCACATGGAGCTAAATCGAGCGAATACGGTTGTTGCGGAACGAAATGCATCGAATTTTTGATGAAAAAGTCTCGAAGAAAATTGAGATTTTTGGAGCCAATCGAGATGGGACTCTTCTCAGGCACAATTGTTCTTTCAAAATGGTTTAGACCGATCCAAATGAAATGTTTACAGTATCAGCAAGGTCTCTAACCAACGATTTTTGAGCACCAAATCTTTGATTTCATTGAAATGTTGTTCATTGATTGATGTTGATGGTCGTCCGGGACGCTCTTTGTCTTCAACGCTTTCTATACCTTCTTTGAACTGTTTATACCAATTATAAACATGTCTCTCAGACCAAACCTGATCGCCAAAAACCTTTTGCAACATTCTAAACGTTTCTGCAGCAGAAATTTTCATTCCGCAAGCAAAATTTAATGCAACTTCTTTGCTCAATAAAATCCCACATTGTAAAAATCGAAAAATTCACTTTTAGTTGCTCAGAAAACACAACGAAACTAACCAAACAAATGACGTACTAGCGTGAAATTTAACACAGATATGAGTGACAGTGTTCTTTCAGGTGTTCCACAGGGAAGTAAACTCGGGCCCTTCTTTTTCGCTCTTTTTATAAACGACTTGTTTCTTTTGCTTCGTAAGTCTCATATCTTAGCTTACGCTGAAGACTTGACGATTTTCAAGCCGATTGAATCTTCAAGTGATGCTTTGTGCCTCCAGGACGATCTAAATATGTTCGCGATATGGTGTTCAATTATTCATTTAAGGTTAAATATTAGTAAGTGTAATTTTATTTCTTTCAGCAAGATGTGTTCGACTTTTGACATCTCGTACAACATTTATGATATCCCTTTTACTCGTTTAAATTGTTTTGTGGATCTTGGCGCATTTATTGACGCAAAATTCAGTTTTGATAACCACATTGATGGGATTATTCGTCGATCTAACTGGGCACTTGGGTTCGTTAAGCGTTGGTCTAAGGACCTTGCCGATCCTTATCTCCTTAAAGCCTTGTTTTGTGCTTTCGTTCGATGCTCATATAAATCAAAGAGTATCCATTAACAAGAGGGGACACTCGTGACGTTTTTCCTTATCTTTTTTCGACCTTGGTACCGTTACAGGAATGAAATGGGAATTTATGCTAGAAATAGTTAGTAATAAAGAAAGCATAAGTGAGAGAAAGACAAAAATTTGGGGCGAAAAGTGGAACACTCCTGCAGGGTGCACCTCACAAAAATCTTTTATCACAAAACTTTTCTACGAACACATTACATGCTGCCTTTTCCATAGCCACACACCAAACACGTTATATTTTGCTTACCCATCATTTATCTAAAGCACATTTAATTTAATTTAATTAATGGCTTCAAAGAAAGCACTCTTTTACTCAAAAACTTTTAAGCTTCTTCACATTTCCAAACAAATCAAGACCACCCGGTACTTTTCGTAAGCGAGCAACACACAAAAGGAATTCCGCTCCAGGGCGCCTTTAAAAACGCACAATGAAAAAATGTAAACAATCTCGTCCGTATTCATGCTCGGTGTGTGCCACCTGCCTCTTCTCCCTTCTCCGATTCGGCATTTCCCTATAACTTAACATTGCGAGGGGAGGTAAACTTGAGCGACCTAGTACTGGTGCCCGGCTCCAGGGCGCCTTTAAAAAAGCGTTCATAAAAAAAGCTTCAGTTATAGCTTACACTGTAAAAGCTGTCTGTGAGAACTTTTTGGTAACTATTTCTCTCTCTACATTTCGTATAGGTATTAACAGAGGTAGTAGCCCTGAGCTGCTTTATCTAATGGGAAATTTTGCTGGGTGTTTTTGCGAGAGCTTGCATATGAGTTGGAATTTTGAGAGGGTATTAAAGTGTCCCTTCTTGTTGAAATAGATATTCTTTGATATAAATCGTATTGAGGCAGTGCAGAAACGGCTTCTGCGCTTTGCTCTCCGCGACTTACCGTGGAGCGATCCCTACAACCTCCCCCCATATAAGGTTAGGTTGGGGCTTTTAAATCTGTCTTCCCTCTCCAGGTGCAGGCAAGTGGCCGGTGTCACGTTTATGCATGACTTCGTTACTGGCCATATAAGGTCTGTCTGGTAACTATAAAGTTTTTACTCGCGGGTAAAATTTTTACCTGAAAGTGTCTGTTAACCTGACGGAGGGGAAAAACTGAGCTCTTGACAGCACTTCTCCTCTTACAAAATTTTATCAGATTTTATCCTCGCTGCGGAGACCGAGTAAATTTGAGTAAAATCACCGATTGCTTGTCAATGTGTAATCTGTCATTTGTGTGTTTCAATTTTTCGTTGCGATTCAGATAGAAGAAGAAGTTATTGAAAAATTGTTTAAATAAATAAAAATATTTCAAAATCTTCAAAAACATTAAATAAATCCATCAGTTTTCCCTCTAACATCTTGATCACGTTTACATACACAAGTAAGATTTTGAAGGTGTACCCAATTTTTACCTGAAGTCGTCTGGTAACTTTGGATTTTCATCCCTCCTACCATATGAACATTTTTACCAAATTTTTACTCAAGAAAGTTTTACTCAAAAGTTACCAGACAGACCTATAGACTTCCCTAACCTGCTGAGTGTCCTTAATTTTAATTCCTAACCGCGTGCTACTAGAGGACAGCATTTTCTTTATGTTGCTAGTCATCGAACCAATTACGGCTCGTATGAACCAATCTCAGCCATGTCTAAATTTTACAATTCTTCTTTCTCTGTAGTTGACTTTAACTGTGATAGAAAGACTTTGAGAAATTGTTTAATTACTCTTTAAGCTTTGTATTTTTCATTTAAATTTTGTATTGCTATTTTATTTATAAGTTTTGTTTTGCTATTTTATTTTATTCAATTTTTATAGACGATAGTTATTATGTCAGAGGGTTTATGTAAACTGTTGATACAATTAGTATCAATAGATAGATAGTTTTTTTACACTATGTACACTGTATACGTAGTAACAGCTGTGAATACATCAAAAAATGTAGTTAAAAGCCATTCCTATTGTATTTTAATTTAAGGGGGTAGTCCAGTGAAAACGACTGTTTTTTCAACGATTTTTTTTTCATATTAGCAATTAATTTTTATTAAAAAACTCTTTGACATATGATAGTACAACTATTAAACTAGACAAAAAAAATTTTTTTTGTTTTGTTTTTATGAGTCATCCTGACAAAATGGCCGCTCCAAAAAAAAAATTTTTTTGTTGGCGGACGTCGAATCTCTGCAACGGTTCATTTGAAACAAAAAATTCAAACGAGGTTTTAATCTGTAGAACATTGGCTATCGTCGGAACTAGAATTATTAATTTTCAATCAAAAATAACAAAATGGCGGCATTTTGAATTTTTCGGGTGTTTTTCGGGTGCTTAATTTGTTTATAACTTTGTAAATAAACAATGGATTTTAATAATTCTAGTTCCGACGATAGATACGCAATCAAGAAATATACAGCTAAATTTTTAGATCAATCGGAGCAAAAGACTCTGAGATCTGACGTCCGCCGAGTCAAAAAATGCTGTTTTGAGAAAAACGCGTTTAAAGTTTTTGTTGCGGAAAAAAGCTAAAAAAAATTAATTTTACCTTAGTCAGCGATGCCTGCTCCATACATAACGCGATGCCTCCTCCATACATAACTAACCTTAAATACAAAGCAGAAGGACCTAGACCGTTATAAACCGAAAAAAAATGGGCGAAGCAAAAAGAAATACAAGAGTCCTGCTTGCTCCGAAACACGCCAGGGGACCTTCGAGCGCTCGGATTACACGTCTCTCGAAAACTCTCTGTATCTTTAAAACTATTCAATATTTTGCTTAGATATTTTAAGGGAGTATTTTCTAGGTGTAGTAGAGTAGATTTAAGCAAAAAAAAACAAAAACGAAAAAAGTTTTTTTTCACTGGACTACCCCCTTAAGGGGGTAGTCCAGTGAAAACGACTGTTTTTTCAACGATTTTTTTTTCATATTAGAAGTCAATTTTTATTAAACAACTTTTTGACATATGATAGTACAACTATTAAAATACATAAAAAAAAATTTTGTTTTTGTTTTCGATGAGTCATCCCGACAAAATGGCCGCTCGAAAAAAAAATTTTTTTTGTTGGCGGACGTCGAATCTCTGAAACGGTTCATTTGAAACAAAAAATTCAAACGAGGTTTTGATCTGTAGAACATTGGCTATCGTCGGAACTAGTATTATTAATTTTCAATAAAAAAGAACAAAATGGTGGCATTTCGAATTTTTCGGGTGTTTTTCGGGTGCTTAATTTGTTTATAACTAGGGATGCCTCGATACGCCCTTTTGCCGATACGATACCGATACCGATACTCTTATAAAAATATCGGCGATACTGATACCGATACCGATACGCTTATTGAATTCAAAAAGGAAGGTAGAATAAATAAAACACAATTAATTAATAGTTTTAGTAATCAAAATTAACATTTATAAGATTTTTATTTAAAAAACAAAGTATTCTTAAGTTTGAAATGGGATAGATGTGCGAGTGCGAGGCCAAAGCAGGCGGGCGAAACAAAACACTGAATAAAGCGCGGGGTTTTCCCGAGCATAGTTAGTTCGTGCCTCGTTTGCAACGAAATAGATGGGACAACACGCGCGTTTACATTACATTTTTAAAGCGTGAAATTTGAAAAGTATCGTTGAATCTGCCATAAAAATATCGCCGATACCGATATATCGGCAAACGCGAAGTATCGCCGGTATATCGGTATCGGTATCGGTATCGGATGCATCCCTATTTATAACTTTGTAAATAAACAATGGATTTTAATAATTCTAGTTCCGACGATAGATACACAATCAAGAAATATACACCTAAATTTTTAGATCAATCGGAGCAAAAGACTCTGAGATCTGACGTCCGCCGAGTCAAAACATGCTGTTTTGAGAAAAACGCGTTTAAAGTTTTTGTTGAGGAAAAAAGCTAAAAAAATTAATTTTACCTTAGTCAGCGATGCCTGGTCCATACATAACGCGATGCCTCCTAAATACATAACTAACCTTAAATACAAAGCAGAAGGACCTAGACCGTTATAAACCGAAAAAAAATGGGCGGAGCAAACAGAAATACAAGAGTCCTCCTTGCTCCGAAACACGCCAGGGGACCTTCGAGCGCTCGGATTACACGTCTCTCGAAAACTCTCTGTATCTTTAAAACTATTCAATATTTTGCTTAGATATTTTAAGGGAGTATTTTCTAGGTGTAGTAGAGTAGATTTAAGCAAAAAAAAAAAAAAAAAGGAAAAATTTTTTTTTTTTCACTGGACTACCCCCTTAATGCTGCTCCCCGTGGCTTAAACCTTTAAATGTTTACAACACATTTATAAGGAAACGACTCTCGATTGACAGTAACACAATAATAAATCAGCTGTTATTTGACATTAATTGGTTTTCATCACTTTTTTCGTATTTTGCTTTTATATTTTTTAAATAATGCGGTCGTTGACCAACTCCGTTCGGCGGGCGTATTTTTCAACCTCTAGTCCGAAGCTGGGATTTTGGGACTTCAAGTAAGACGAACAGGAAAATTGCGCTAAACATGAAGTCTTAATAAAAAACCACAGAAATTTAGGCGTCTCAAACGACGTCGTCCTGGGGCAAATATCGCCGGAACGACCGGTTCCGGAGCATGTAGAGAAACCATCGTATTACTACCAGCTAATGGAGCCGGGGCACACATTGGGAGCCCCAGAAATCAAGACTGAGGTGCAAATTAATAGTATGAGGGCCGCTTGCCGGCTGGCAGCAAACATTCTAAAGGCTTGCGGCGAAATCACAAAGGTAACATGGCTGGCAGATTTTTAGTACTTTTCGATAGTTAGTTGATTTGTTACTGTTCCTCAAGGTCGGTGTGACTACTGACGAAATTGACGCATTCGTCCACCAAGAAGTCATAAAAGCGGGCGCCTACCCTTCTCCATTGCGGTACGCTGGCTTTCCGAAATCAATTTGCACATCAGTGAATCTGGTGGCTTGCCACGGGATTCCCGATGACCGCAAACTCGAAGACGGCGACATCGTGAATGTGGACATAACGGTTTACTTAAAGGGATATCACGGTGATTGTTCTAGGACGTTTCTTGTAGGTGAAGTCGACGAACGCGGCAGATTCCTAGTCAAGAGCACAGAAGAGTGCTTGCTCGGCGCTATTCAACAATGCGGTCCTGGTCGGCCTTTCAATGCTATCGGAAGATTTGTATCAGATTTCGTTAGGAAAAAAGGATTAAGCTCCATTCCTGCCTTTATAGGGCACGGAATAGGCAGTTATTTTCATGGACCTCCGGAGATCCTGCATTTCGGTAAGCTCTATCTTTAATCTCTGAAAAAGGAAATAGTTTGCGGTTTTTCGTTAACTCATCTGCTATATAGCAGGAGTGGCCAACTTCTATATATATATATATATTAGCGTGCTTTTTTTTCGCGACTATTTTTTTTTTCAGTCCCACGAAATTTTGTGGCAAATACCTAAACAAAAATTCCCTGAAAATTGGTGCTCTTAATATTAATATTTCATACTAGACCAAGGCGTATAAAAATTTCCCATATAAAATACACGAAAACTTTGATTATTTTTCTTCAAAACTCTACAGCTCAGAGGCATTTAATGGTATAATCTTGGTAGTGTTTCTTCAGAATTGAATGCTCTACAAAAGTGTCCATTGCGGTGCAACCCTAACTCCCACCAGCGAGGTAGTACGGGTCACTAACCCCAATCTCGTAAATAACAAGAGCTACAGAAAAAGTTAGTTAGTTAGGGTTACGCCGCAATGGACACTTTTGTAGAGCATTCAATTCTGAAGAAACCCGATCATTGACCAAGATTATACCATAAAATGCCTCTGAGCTGTAGACTTTGGAAGAAAAAAAATCAAAGTTTACGTGTATTTTATACGGGTAATCTTTATACGCCTTGGTCGAGCACTTAATATTAATATTAAGGGCTCCAATTTTAATGGAATATCTGTTTAGGTATTTCCCACAAAATTTCGAGGTGGGACTGAAAGAAAAAAATAGTCGCGAAAAAAAGCACCCTAATGTGCATGTTGCTATTAGTTGTAAATTAGGAGAAAATACTCTTTCTATCTTCATCCTTTCAACCTCCAGGTAAACAGTAATTCCAGAAATGAGCTTTGCGTTCTGGAAATCGTGTGAAACGATATGCATCTTGCTACTAACTATAACCTGGAAAATACTAACCCCTTATCTTCACCGCTTTAACCCTTAAATAAGAAATAATCCCAAAAATGGATGAGGCATACTCAAAAACTTAAGTCGTTTTTTTAATAACTGTGTGTGTAAATGAAGAGCGGCCATATGAATCTCGCCTTTTTGTAATTTCAGACCATTGTGCGTCGTTTAGTGTTTAAATCAAGAGTTAATCATTTTAAGTGCAATTGCTATTGCGGTTCAACCGACATGTATTTAATGGTCGTATATCCAAAAATTCTTGTTGGATCGATTTGAAATTTTCTAGGAATATTTATTTATAAAAGTACTTAAACCAAAAATGCATTCTACATGGCATGACTCTATTGAAGGAAAAAGGAAGAGATTGGTTAAGGCGTTAATTTTATTTATTTATTTATTTATTTCCCATCTACAGGTTACAAACCATTACAGACTACTAAAATTAGAAAAAAGAAAACAACGTTCGAAAGATATATAACAAAAATGAAAATAATAAACAAAATAAAATTAGAGCTTAAGAGTAGCGAAGATCAAGAAGATGATGCAAAAAAGGCAGATAATTCTTTTTTAAATGAAAATCTAGAAACACAATAATCGGTAGATTCCATGCAACAGTTAAATAGATTAGACGAAATCGTAATAGGGTTACGTCCGCCATAGTTAGTACGATGGGGAGTCGTAAATAACATATTCCTAGCACGAATCGGTCTCTCAGGAGCATAAAGCGCAAATAATGAAAGTAGTTCAGGACAATTAATTTTATACATTAATATGTCACGAACGAACATGGCGGCAGCAACCTTCCTTCGCCGAGAGAGGAATTCCAAGTCAATAAGTTGACAACGAGCATTATAGGCGGGAAGAGAATCGTTCCATTTCATCATTCTCAAAGCAAATCTAGTAAACGCTTTTTGAACAGATTCGATTCTATTTATATGTATTTCGTATATAGGAAACCAGACAATGGAAGCATATTCAAGAACAGATCGAACAAGGGAGCAAAATAAAGTTTTTAAGGTATAGGGATCAGAGAAATCCTTACAATTTCTTTTAATAAAGCCAAGAAGAGAGTAGGCCTTAGGAATGATGTAATCGAGGTGGTTGTTGAAAGATAACTTAGAGTCAAAGACTACACCAAGGTCCTTAAATTCCTCAACTCGTTGAATAGGATCATTCGAGATTCTATAGTGAAAAAGAATCGTATTGACCTTACGAGAAAAAGAGATGCATTTACATTTATTAATATTGAGCAGAAAGCCATTATTAACACACCATATGACAAGACTGTCAATGTCACGTTGCAAGAGATGACAATCTTCAGTGGAGCGAATTGGGAGCAACAATTTCAGGTCGTCAGCATATAAGAGGCATTTTGAATGTTTAAAACAACCAACCACATCATCAATAGCAATTAAAAATAAGAGCGGGCCTAAATGGCTTCCTTGAGGAACGCCAGAGACAACACGAAACATCCTTGAATTAATCGTGCCGAGCTTAACGTAAACCTTTCTATCACTCAAAAATGAGGCGATCCAGTCCAAAAAAACAGAATGAATGCCTAACATTTTAAGTTTATGTAAGATAAGTTTATGACTAACCCGATCAAACGCTTTACTAAAATCAAAATAAATGGTATCCACTTGATATTTATCTTCCATGTGCGTACCAATGAAGTTGGAAGTTAGAACTAGATTAGTAGTAGTGGATCTACCTGAGAAAAACCCATGCTGTGCCTGAGATATATGTTCCTTAACAAGTAGAAATAATTTGTCATTAACGAGCCCTTCAAAAAGTTTAGAAATTGCATTCGATTTGGAAATTCCTCTGTAATTGGAGATCTCACTCCTGTCTCCATTCTTGAAGATTGGGACAATATAGGAGACTTTCCATAAATCAAGAAAGATACCTTCACTCAAGGATAAATTTAAGATGGTACATAAAGGAAAAGCTAGGGACTCCGAGCAATTTCTTAGGGTAACTGGGTGAATTCCGTCGGGACCAGCAGTGGAACTTATATTAATAGATTTTAATTTATCCAACACTTCACAAATATCGAACTGCAAAATGCCAATATCCAAAGGAGCATTACTGAAATCGTGAATATCAAGTTGAATATTAGAACTGGCAGAAGCATAAACTACTACCTTCGGAGTTAAACTACTTCCTTCGGAGTGAAACTAACATTTATTATTCTTGATTTTCAGAGAACAATGTTCCTGGAATTATGGAACCAGGAATGACTTTTACGATTGAGCCGATCCTCAGCCTGGGTGGCACAGAGATCGAAATTCAGGAGGATGGTTGGACGGCGATGACTGTGGATGGAGCGAGAACAGCCCAATTTGAGCACACAGTTCTCATCACTGGAGGAGGAGTGGAAATTTTGACGGTGCCTGACTAAAAAAAAGCACAATAAAGGTTTTTTTGACAAAATTTCCTTTATTTACCCTAATTTCTGCAAACGAAGTATTGACCCATCCAAAGAACTAATTTATTTAAGAACTACACCTGAAGTATTTTCTACGCGCAAACTCCCTGGCCGACGGATTTTGGAGGCGGTTTCTGGATGGGCAGGAACAATTTGAACTCGGGCGGCAGCTCGTCTTCCGAGTAAAGTCTGTCTGAGAAATATACTCTGCGGATGCGGCAATTTGCGTGAATCTGCACCCTCAGCGTCTCGACATAATTTGTACCGTAGGCGCGCCGTGTGAAGTCTGAGAGGTTGAACTGGATCTGGTTCCAGCCTTCGTCGAGCCTCATTGGCATTGTGCATATAAACGGCTTCACCCTGGTGGTGGATTGATAGTTGCTGGCTCGGAAACGCCGTCTCACGTTCTTGTCGTCGAGCACCTGGTGGGAAATATAGTTCAGGGGTATATTCAATTGGGTTTTAATGTTACGACTGTATTTGTTCATCCTCACCTGAACCTCAAACGTGAAATACTTCTTCAAATTCTTGATGATCATGACCAAGAACGGCAGCTTGATGCCAAGCGTTTTCTTTGGGTCGGCCGGACACGTAATGTACGTGGTGCTCACGTTTGTTCCCACAATTTCCAGCACCAAGCTCTGGATATCGTTGTCCGTGATGCGCTTAATGTGCCCATTTCGCACCTTTTTGTCCCAAATCTGTAGGGGTTTGCTGCCAATGCTGTACAAAATTGAAAGAAAGCCCGACTGAAAAGTGTTTTTGAACATCTTGCCGGCCTCGTGCAATAACTTGAAAAACAACTTTTATAGCCAAATTACGCGAATTTTACATTAACTGATTTTGGAATTTGTGCCCGGTGAGGTTAGTTCATTGTTTACGTCGATTTAGCTGTTGCATGGGAACGGGAACCGGGCGACTGAGATTTGTTTTTATCGAAGGGAAACTGACAATTGGTTGGGCTGCGTGCGTTTAGCAAAACGTGGTAATGCAGTTCAAGGAAAATCTGTAAAATGTCGTTAGAATTTTGAATAGAATAAATATTTTTCTCAAGGTAACCAGACATACTAAACGAAAAATCTCTCTAGGCTAGTCTATACCTTCGAAAGGAAGTGGCCACACACCACACGTTGTGAAATTTTGCAAGCACACCTCGTATGCGAAGTTCTAATCTCAGTGGTTTGTTTGTTTGCATACCGCTAGGCTCAACCTAAAGTAATGCTTAAGGGGTTACGTGTTTTGAATTTAAAAAAAAATCACAATTTTTCGGATTTTTTTTTACGAAATTTATAAAAGTGTTTTTTTTTCAACTATTAAGATATAAAAGTACATCACTTGAACAAGTTGTAAAAATATTTTTTTCTTAGTTTTAAAAGTAATTTTACTTTAAACGCGTTTTTCTCAAAACTACGTTTTTGAATCCGGTAGGCATGATTTTTCAAAAACTAACAATCCCATCTTACTGGAATTTTTTACACTTCTTCTACATAGTATTGACTTGTACTTGAACGAAGGATTTTTAATTTCGTTCATTACAAGTCGTTTTATCACCAAAATATAAAATTAAGAAATTTAAAAACTAAAATCAATTTTTTGTTAAAAAATGTTTTCAAAAATTCAAATTTAATTTTTTTTTTTCATATCGTTCCTCCAAGTACAAGCCATATGCATCTACTAATAGAAAAAATTTTGTTTTCTGATTTCAGACAAACCTATCTCGAGATATTTTGCCTACGATGAAAAATCATCAATTTTCGTAAACCAGCTGTCAATAGCTCAGTTTTCATTTTTTTTTCATGAACATTTTTTTACTATTTGCTCAAGTATAAATTTCGTAAAAAAAAAATCCGAAAAATTGTAATTTTTTTTTTTTTTTTGGAATTGAAGCCTCTGGTGGAAGAAGGTGTTAACTCTCTTTTTCAGAAAAAAATTTTTTTCCCGCAAAACTATTTTCCGTGGCGCTAAATTTCATTTTGTAATATAAAAATATCATCATGTGATTTTTATATGGGTAAAACAACGTTTTACTCCAAGCAAAATGATGGGTTCTTGAATTAGTTTATTGCAAGAAGGTGTTAACTCATTAAACTATGCAGTTGGTAAAAAGTGAGTTAACACCTTCTTCCACCAGAGGCTTCAATTCAAAACCCACGTAACCCCTTAAATCGACAGCGATTTTCGTGAAAGTAAATAATTCAAAATTACAAATTGAGAACGAAGAGGACGTCAGATTGCGTAATAACTTTAACATGATGTTGTTACTCTTGAAAGAAGTAAGTTAAATTGAAAGAAGAACGAATAACCCTTGTTCTGCCTCAAAGCAGAAATAATAATAATAATGTTTTATCCAGCCAGTTAATTATCAAATTACAATACAAAACAATATTTTACTTTAGTAATACTGTTACTAATTGCTGAAATATTGAATGATCTAATTAACTAAGTTAATTGAGAACACCTGTTTATTAACAATAGATTTACCATATCAGTCAAAATGACTGGTTTTAGAATTTTATTTTGAAATCCCTACTTCATGTTAATTTTATTTTCCGTAACGATGTCATGACATTTGTGGCGATAATTAAATAAATATTATTAAGCATTTAATTTTATTTTTTTATGCAAAATCAAAATAATTTTGACTATCATTGGTACTTATACCAATACAATACCACTCAAAATGACTGGTGCATGTTTCTAAGTGATCAAGTGACTTTTGCGCAGCTATAATAAATGATAAAGTACTGCGACTTCTTTTCTCCATAATGCAGCACGATCAAAATAATGTCATGATGACAGAATTTTATTCCGAGAATACCGAATTTCTGGTACAATACGTATGTAATACATTTTCAGACGTTCATTGAGACGTTGCCTGTGAAATTTTGTTGCGAATATTGGAAGAAACATTTTTTTTGGATATTGAAATATTCAAAAGGAGATTCTTTAGTAAGAAAACTAAATATAAAGAGAAATATTATCCTATTACTAGTTTCAACTTATTTTTATAGTTATGGCCAGACCCTGAAAACGACAAAACGAATGAAATTGTCTGTGTTTTTGGAAAATATAGTCGAGATACCTATGGAATGTTCGGATGTTGAAAATAATTAACTTTATGATCGCGAAGACGAATCATTAGACAACCAAAGTTATCCACATGGCAGTAACCATAAACATGTTATTATCGAGAGTAGTGATAGCGAAATTTCAGAGAGATGGGTCAGGTGACAGTGAATACCAAAACATTTCAAATAAAACGTACAAGAAGATGTATGCCATTACCTTCCAGTTCTGGAGATGAAGGTGAAAGTGAAATACAAGACCAACAAACTGAAATTTCTACAGACGGAACTATTTGGAAAAAAATAGAAGAGGGAGGTGTTGCTGGAATATTACCAGTTCACAGTATTTTCAAGTATGTGTCCGGGCCTGTGCAAAAAGGAATATTATGAAGGGGGATATAAGTAGCCCATTTTTACTAATAATTAAATAAATAAATAATAACTTGTACAGAGCTAGAAGCTTCTCGAATTTTGGGGAAAATATGGATACTTACGCAAGTAAAATTGAAGTCGTTCATTGCGATATTGTATGCACGTGGGGCCTACGAAGCAAACACTTTGAGACTAGAATATTTATGGAGTAAGAAGTGGGGACAAAACTTTTTTTCCACAACGATGAGTAGACACGATTTTACGTTATATTCGTTTCGACAAATAAAATGAGAGGAGTCAACGTTCAGAAAGGGACAAATTAAAATTATTTTCAGCAGTTGGGAATAAATTTATTGAAAACAGCGAAAATTACTTCAAATCAGGTGCTTGTATTACGGTGGATGAGCAACTCTTTCCAACAAAAACCAGATGCAGGTTCACCCAATATATGCCAAATAAACCGGACAAAGGCGTAAAATTTTGGTTGGTGTCTGACGTTGAAACTAAGTATGTAATAAATAGTTTTCTTTATTTAGAAAAAGACCCCTAAGTGAATTTGTTGTACTGAAAGTTGTACAACCATATTTTATGAAAGGGAGAACCATAACAATGGACAATTTCTTTATAAGTTTTCCTCTGGCGTTAAAATTGCTTACTTCATTGGTTGGAACAATACTTCCAAACATTTACAATCAAAAATAAGATAGCATGGCTCGTTTTTCAACGTTGTTTTATGAATCAAATGGATGTACACTTCCAGTTTACAAGAGTAAACTGAACAAGAAAGTAATTTTACTAAGTACAAAGAACAAAGATATCAAAATTGATAAAACTAATCTGACAGATCAAATGGCACGGAAATATAGTTTCAAATCAGGTCTCAGAAGGTGGCCAATTCAAGTTTTTTTTTTTTAATACTCAATATTGTCAAGAATATTTGTAATCTATATTGAAAATGTAGAAAAACAAAATCTACGTACATATGTGCAAACTGCGACCAATTCAATACTAACAATTAAAAGTTCATTAAGAATTAAAGTAACATTTCGAACTGCTATAAGTAATTTATGTTATATGTTAACTCTAAACTCTTCATTATACTATAATCCCTATATACAGGGTGTTCAGAGGTGGGAGGTCAATACTGAAGGGGGTGAAAGGTCAGACCGAGACAAGCAAAAAATCGTATGGGTGGGGGGGGGGGGGGGGGGGGGGCATCTCGCACCGTTTGGCAGTTACAGGGTGATTCGTAAATCAGGATTTTGCCTTATATGGGAACCGCTCTTGTATTTTTATCTTTTTTTCTACGCATCGCAGCGGCCCCAAACTGATTTCAAAAAATCACTATGTGGAAACCCTTTCCAAAAAAGTTTACACCACCCCCCTATCCCCAACCCCTTGGCCACAATCCCCCTGGAAGTTGAAAAAATTAACTTTTATTTCACGATTTTTCACCTTTCGCCCCACTTTTCTCTTAAATTCATGTTATTAACATACCTACTTTTTATTTTTTTTAAGTTGCCTATCTAATTACCTTTCCAAAAAGGTGCAACATGCCCAGGTAGGAAAAGGATACGAAAATTTATTTACAAAAATCCTTTTACAGAATATCATGATAATTCGAATTTTTAAGAAATTATACTTAAGTTAACTAAAAAATACATTTTGTTCGCTTAAAAACTAATTACAATTAAAACGTTTGTCCTTTAAAAGCTGTTCAAAATGTTCTCCGCCAGTTTCGATGCATGCAAGTAGCCTTCGTCTTATTTCGCGTTTGAGGTCTATGGTAGCCAGTCTCTCCCGTGTTTTCGTGGCTGCAGTCCCAATCCTGGTAACTAATTCTTGTCTGGTGTTGATTTTTCTTGAGTAAACATCATCTTTCATCATTCCCTATAAGAAAAAGTCTAGTGGAGTAAGGTCCGGTGACCTAGCAGGCCAAGGAATCGGTCCACCTCGTCCAATCCAGCGCTCTGGGTAATGTTCATTCAACCTTGCCCTAACAATGTTCCCAGTATGCGCAGGTGCTCCGTCGAGCTGTAAATAACTTGCGCTTCTGGTGGCCAGGGGGATGTCCTCCAACAGATCCGGAAGGGTATTCTCCAAAAAGTCCGAGTATAGCTGACTATTCAGCACTTGGGGCAAGATGAAGGGTCCTATCAACTGGTTGCCGATGATGCCAGCCCAGACATTGACACTAAATCTTTGCTGGAAGGACCGACACCTGGTCCTATGTGGGTTCACATCTGACCAGGTGTGGAGGTTGTGGAAGTTTGTGATGCCATCCCGGGTGAATTGCGATTCATCCGTCCACAGAATTCGGTCTAGAAACCTTCTGTTTTCGATGTCAGACTCGAACAGCCAAGTGCAAATTGCAATCGTCTTTCGGAATCTCCTTCCTGTAGTGCTTGGACCGGGATATGGTGGTATGGATATAGTCCCTCTCGGTTCACAACGGTCCAAACTCTCCCTGAAGACAATCCTGACCTTCGTGCGACCTGCCTGATGCTTATTACAGGGCTGTTCCTGACGATGTTGAGGATTTGTTGGTCGGGGTCCGCTGAATCGGCCGATTTTCCTGCTCGCGTTTCTGCTCTGGGGGCGGTTACACTTCCGGTTTCTTTTAACCTTCTGAAAGTCCTTGAAAATACCCTTCTGTTGGGTACCCGCCGATTCGGGAATCTCCTTTGGTATTCTCGTACGGCCTCACTATCATTTCCTTCTACTAAACCGTACACGCAAATTATATCGGCATACTCGTCAACACTGAATTCTGCCATTTTATCTTAATTTTTTCCACTAAACACCCGTTCTTATCGCTTGCTTCTTCAACTGTGGTCAATATCCCTTCAAACTTACCCATTTTTATACCATAATTCATAGGAGGTATTAGAAACGGAGCGTCAGGATACTTAAGAGTCAATACTGGATATAATAAACTAATAACGCTATTTAACGAGATTACATTTATTATTTTATTACTGTTTTGCTGAAATAATAAAAATGTACTACCTCTGTTTCCTAAACAAACATTTCCGAACTTGCTGTCATAAAAATTGTTTACTTAACGACATTTTCCATTATGGTGCAATAAAGTAATTAGGTACCTGTGAGGATGTTTTAATTTCAGGACTTTTGCAACCCTTTTCTACCTGGGCATGTTGCACCTTTTTGGAAAGGTAATTAGATAGGCAACTTAAAAAAAATAAAAAGTAGGTATGTTAATAACATGAATTTCGGAGAAAAGTGGGGCGAAAGGTGCAAAATCGTGAAATAAAAGTTAATTTTTTCAACTTGCAGGGGGATTGTGGCCAAGGGGTTGGGGTTAGGGGGGTGGTGTAAACTTTTTTGGAAAGGGCTTCCAAATAGTGATTTTTTGCAATCAGTTTGGGGCCGCTGCGATGCGTAGAAAAAAAGATAAAAATACAAGAGCGGTTCCCATATAAGGCAAAATCCTGATGTACGAATCACCCTGTAACTGCCAAACGGTGAGAGATGCCCCCCCCCCCCACCCATACGATTTTTTGCTTGTCTCGGTCTGACCTTTCACCCCCTTCAGTATTGACCTCCCACCTCTGAACACCCTGTATAAATATATAAAAATTAAAGTTCGTTTGTTTGTTTGTTTGTTTGTTGCTCAACCACGTCTAAACGTTTGCATCGATATTTTTCATTTTTTTTCGAAGGTAGTACATATTCCAACTTAACATATAGGCTAATTTTTTCTAGATAATACATAGGGTTTCAAAATGGCGGATCAAAGATGGCGGCTGACAATTTTAAACTTGAAGCGATTTTCATGAAAATTGGTACATAGGGGTTTTTCGGAATGCTGATTTCAAATCCGCTGTCCAAATTTAGAAATTAAAGATGGCGGATCCAATATGGCGACGTATATTTCCCGATTTCAACGGATTTGAATGAAAATGAGTCCAATTATTGTTTTGAGGTCACTGATTTTGAATATTATCAAAATTTACAAATCCAAAATTGCGGACCTAATATGGCTACCAATATCTCTCGATTTCAATGGATTTTAATGAAAATTAGTACAATGATTATCTTGCGGACAATGATTTTGAATGTTATCAACATTTACAATTCCAAGGTGGCGGATCCAATATGGCGACGAATATTTCGCGATTTCAACGGATTTTAATGAAAATTAGTAGGTACAATGATTATCTTGAGATCACTGATTTTTAATGTTATGAAAATTTACAAATCCAAGATGGCGGATCCAATATGGCGACCAAGATTTCTCGATTTCAACGGATTTTAATGAAAATTTATGCAATGATTATTCTGAGGCTACAAGTTTCGAATATTATCAAAAGTTGTAAATCCAAAATGGCGGATCCAATATGGAAATCAAATGTCTGGATTTCAACGGATTTTAATGAAAATTAGTACAATGGTTATTCTGAGATCACTAATTCCGAATATTATCAAAATTTGTAAATCCAAGATGGCGGATAAAATAGGGAGACCAAATGTCTCGATTTCAACAGATTTTAATGAAAATTAGTACAATGATTATCCTGAGGCCACTAATTTCAAATATTATCAAAATTTGTAAATCCAAGATGCCAGATCCAATATGGGGAACAAATGTTTCGATTTCAACGGATTTTAATGAAAATGAGTACAATGATTTTTCTGGGGCCACTAATTTCGAATATTAGTAAAATTTCAAAATTCAAGATGGCGGATCCAATATGGAGACCAAAATTTCTCGATTTCAGCAAATTTTGATGAAAATTAGTACAATGATTATTTTAAGGTCAATAATTTTGAACATTATTAAGATTTTGAAATTCAAGATGGCGGATATATTTACCCAACGCCGGGTGAGACCGGGTAACCCAGCTAGTAGTATTAAAAAAATAAATACATATCATGATGTGTATCTGCAGTCACCCGACAATTATTTTATGTTTAATAAATTGAACATTATTATGTTTTAATTAACTAATTAATGAATTGATAATTTATATAAATACATTTATGTAGTACAATTAATATAATTCAGTTAAAAAAAAATTGTAGTAGTATACACCGACTGTCCATGTGTGAAATATTAATACCCTTCAATTATGGCTTGAGATGAATCGAATTACAAACTAATCTTTGAAATATTCATAAGGAATTCTCGATTAAGTAATTCTTCATAGAGAAGACATTGAATTCCAATTCGGAGGAAAGAATTGTGTGTCCAAATTATAATAATAATAATAATAATTTATTTGGGCCGACCTAAAAATTAAACAATCTTTTCTAGCACCAAATATCATATAGTAAGGGGCAAGATAAGCTGAATAATTATTAATAACGAATAATAAAACTACTACAATATCACAATATGGTAGAAACTAAAAAGTTAATTTAAAAATATGTATATTAATTTAATATATAAAACAAAATAAAAAACCTAAATCTTAAATAAAACAATTCTTAAAATTAGTAGCTATCTACTACACTATTTCTCAAACCATGTTGTCATTTTGGTTTAATATTTTGCTGGAGCTTGTTCTTTTAGTAATAGGAGGACAAGAATTGCACCTTTGTATGACTTGGAGAAGGTTGGTAGAAGGAGTTGGAAATCTCTGAAATACATACATACATATTAACACAATTTTATTCGGGGCGGTTATCTTCATTACACATTCAAAATCATGTCGAGTCCGCAATAATAAAAATAATTAATGCAAAAGAAACGGACACTCACTGATCATAAAATCTCGAAAAAACGAGCATCGACTAACCCAAAAGCATATTTACTTCTGTTCGATTAACCTAAGTTACCAAGTGATTTCTTGATTGCCCAATCAGGCATGTAGAATTTATCATTTTTCCAGTTCCTGCTTCATCATGAGCGAGAAGATATTGAGACTTTTTGGAAAACCATTGTCTATGCTGTTACCTCTATCTGGGGCATAGTTAAGTTCTATCAAGTACACAAAAACGAATCTTTAGGCTCTCATTAATTTGAGATATGAGTATGAATACTTCGCGAGGCTCCGTTGGTTTTGCCTGGAAACCATAACAAAAACTTAGCGGCAACTGTTAATTCTTCCATTTCTTAAGACGGTAACGAATTATGCAACACATGGTGAGTGCACACAAAACAGAGTTCATGTTCTGGACTAGAGTAAATACGATATCTAGTGCAATATGAGTAAGATTGTCGGAAGTGCTCATGTTCCATCGTGTTTTATCTTAAATTTATGCTTTTGTTCTTTAAATTTTACACATTTTTTCTGTTTTCTAGTCAAATTCATTTTAGTTTTTAACATAAAATAGAATGTCTTTCCTTCTTAATGCACAAGAAGAACCCATTCAACGAGTATTGCTGCAAGTACAAACACCCGTTTAACCCATTAATGCGCAAAACGACGATTTTGTGCACGCAAGTTCAATTCTGCGATTCGAATAGCAAATTGGGACGATTTTCTTCCAAATTCGTATATAAGGGGTTTTTGAGGATGCTCTTTCAGAATCTGGCATTTATTTTGCATAAAAGCTTCAAAAACCCTATTATTTTTTGGGTTTTTTCAAAAAAATGCTGATTTTTTATGGTAATTTTTCTTCTCAAAGTCGATTATCTTTTCTTTGCTGCTATTGAATGATCATATAACCACCAGAATTCGCGGTCCGAATGTTTATACTTTCTCAAACCATGATTCTGAAAGTTTTTTTTGCTTTGGTTTTTGCAAAATGGCCATTTGTGGCAACTGATTTATTGAAATCATGATTTTGCGATTAAGTGATTTCTAGAAATGGCCCTGTAAATTGTCCTCCAAGGTCGTGTGATCTGACTCCTCTCAATTTGCTATGGGGTTACTTACGTGAAGTTACTGATTTATGTTGATAAACCAGCAACAATGGATAACTTGGAAGTCGTGACTTATGACCACGTGACAGAATACGCTTTATCAAGGATAGACGTGGCAGCCATATGCTCAAATCAGGAGTCAACAAATCATTTTCAAATATTACTATCATATAAAGGTCTTTCAAATAAAACAAACACCCTTTATAAAAAAAAAAAACGTTGTAATTTTAAAAATGCAGCGTTTATAACCTGTGCTAGATGCAGAAATAATTACTGTTTTCCCTGCTTCTATAATGAATATCACCCCGGCAAATGTAAATCATCATCATGAAAAATAATAAAAGTTTGAATTTTAATGTACAAAGTTTTTGATACGCGCTTTAATTACAATCCTTTGCTGAAAAGTCCGCAATCCCAATTTTTTCCTTATCTATGCCTTTTGCATATAAATAAATATAAAAAAAAAATAAAAAATGTATCACGTCGCTTAATTGCGGACCCGAATCTTATAAAAATTGGGAAAGATCCGAAAAAAAGCCTCCGCACGCAGAGATTCGAACCCGTGGCTACTGAATCACAAGCCCAAGTGCTCACCATTACACCAGCCGCCGCTTTGGGAAAGTACTCCAATGATTGGGATTTAGAGCCGCGTGAAAATTTTTGTATGTTATTATTTTGTAAACGTTTGGCCATCTGGAGTTCCCACTATCGGATACTTTCATTTGTAGTGAAGCCCTACATGTGCTATAAATTTGGGCGAAATCGGTGATGACGAGTAAGTGCCTTCTCCTTGTAAGTGAAACAAAGTACTCAGGATGATTCTAAACTCCCATGGCACTTTTTCACCTCTAACAAATTCTTTGAAAAGTGGTTCTTTTCTAGAATCAATTGGATTGTATACTACTAGTAGTAGTCGTCTTAAGTAGATTTAAGTTCTAACTTTATGGATTTTTCTTCTTTTTTTATAGTAGTTCAGTAAGATGCTTTTCACTAAGTTGTTCTGAAATTATATTTTTCCCCCAATTTACGAATTGTTAAAGTCATATCCTCTTTTGGTAGTCTACATTAAAAACATTATAGATCTATGAATTTGAATTCTGGCTCTAAATTAAGATTCTTGTTGTATAAATAATCTTTCTATCTATCCATCTATTTATGAGTTATCATTTTCATATCAAGTATCAGTCTTAAGCAGAATATTTATCTGCACCTACATATACTGACCGAATTTATTAAACATTAAAAAGTAACTACAGTAACTGAATAAATACTAGCATAACTGTTTATTACCTTCTAAATATCGTAACAATCGATTTTCCAATTGAGAATTTAAGTAATTAACTGGTTCTTGCTTTTCCGGTGCGATTTGAACGAGACTCAAGAATCAATCTACGAAAAAAGTTTCTTATAATTTTCGGGCATCCGCCATGCAATTAACAGATTGAGATGTTTAGACAGTTAAGCATGTTACTGATTTCAAGGTTCAAGACGTCGATATTTTTGCTTTAGTTCTAACTGTATTTGCCTCAATTACCTTATTACAGCAAGTAAGACCTCAGCACATCGATTAGGCTCAGACTGCAGGTAATTCAGTAAGTATTCCCGGTATAAAAAAAAAAAAACATACAATAAAATCTTTATGGGAATTTCAGAAAAACTACATAAATCTCGCGGTGGCCAATTCATTAGCTTCATGTTCTTGTTCGAAACTTTCACAATACTTCAACTTTGTGCCTATCTATGCTCGAGAAGGAGACATGCCATTATAAGTTTTTAATAGAAATCGCATCTAATCGTTAGTAGAACATTGCACGGAGTGAAGCGCAAGCCTATTACCGCACGGCAAAAACCTCTTACATGGGCATCACTTCTAATTTTTCCATTCTTCGACACTTCGGCCAAAGATCGCCCGAGGAAAGAGGAAGCATTTTTTGCCACTGGGAAGTTGGAAGTGGAAGAACGAACGTGCACCTGTGATGTTAGAAACTAATTCAATCAAATTTGTGATCTGCGGAGCTATGTGCCCACTCTCCTTCTCGTCGTGATTGTCTGAACCAAGCCGCAAGAGGATTCCATTTTTCCAGATTTACGCTGATTGCACTACTATAGAATCACAGAAAGTGGTAGTCTTCTTATTTTCTTCACGTGCCTCTTGCTGCTTTTATTCTTTGCTTTCACAGGTGAATGTTTTGTAGATGTTATTAAGATACATTCAGTTGTTGGCAGTCGACTCGCTCGGTTGTTTGTTAGTTGTGAACGCCGCTTTTCTGTGATGGACTGTTGGACAAATTGTGAAATTAGTGTTCTTAACTGCCTAGCACACTTTTTTTTATAAGTGATAAAATTTCGAGTACCTGAAAGAGGTACTTAAGGCAAAGTGTAGTGAAAAAGATTTGAATCTTTTTTGTGACTCGGAATAATATTGACAGTTTTTTCATTATATCAACTCTTTTGGTAAGTTTTTCCCGACCTTACTCGTTACTTCTAAAAATACAGTTTTGATAAGAGTGCATAGAAAATAATTGTTTGTTATGTAATATTTATTTATAATAGCAGTAAATTTTGTATTGAATTAAAATTTATGAGTAGTTATTCATTGTCAACAATTTTAATTTATTTTCGTATCAACAGGTTACATAAACCATCTGACATAATAACAATCCTCTATAAAAACTGAATAAAATAAAATGGCAAAACAAAACTTATAAATAAAGTAGCAAAACAAAACTTAAGTGAAAAATACAAAGAGTAATTAAATTATTATTAATTAAGAGTAATTAAACGGTTTCTCAAAGTCTTTCTATCACAGTTAAAATCAATTACAGAGAAGGGAGAATTGTAAAGTTTAGACATGGCTGAGATTGGTTCATTTGAGCCGTAATTGGTTCGATGACTAGCAACATAAAGAAAATTCTGTCCTCTAGTAGCACGCGGTCGGGAATTAAAATTAAGGAGACTCAGCAGGTTAGGGGAGTCTATATGGCCAGTAACAATGTCATGCATAAACGTGACGCCTGCCACTTGCCTGCGCCTGGAGAGGGAAGGCAGATTTAAAAGCCCAAACCTATCTTTATATGGGGGGAGGTTGTAGGGATCACTCCACGGTAAGTCGCGGAGAGCAAAGCGCAGAAAACGTTTCTGCACTGCCTCAATACGATTTATATGTACATCGTAGTGAGGCATCCAGACTACGGACGCGTACTCTAATAGCGGACAGACGAAAGCACAAAACAAGGCTTTAAGGAGATACGGATCGGCAAGATCCTTAGACCAACGCTTAACAAATCCAAGTGCTGAGTTAGATCGACTAATAATCCCATCAATGTGGTTATCAAAATTGAATTTTGCGTCAATAGATACGCCAAGATCCACAACACAATTTAAACGTGTTAAAGGGATATCATAAATTTTGTACGAGTAATCAAAAGTTGAACACTTCTTGCTGAAAAATTACACTTACTAATATTTAAACTTAAATGATTATTTGAACACCATACCGCAAACGTATTTAGATCGTGCTGAAGGCACAAAGCATCAGTTAAAGATTCAATCGGCTTGATAATCTTCAAGTCTTCAGCGTAAGCTAAGATATGAGACTTACGAAGCAAAAGAAACAAGTCGTTTATAAAAAGAGTGAAAAGCAAGGGCCCGAGATGACTTCCCTGTGGAACACCTGAAAGAATAGGAACGTTGTCGGAAAACGCAGAAGAAAATTTAACTTTAAAAGAACGATTTGAAATATATGACTTGATCCATTGAACAAGATCTGTAGGAAAGCCAAGTCGGAGTACTTAATTTAAAAATTATGATTTTATGGGAGAGCTTATCAAAGACCTTCCTGAAATTAGTATATATGCAGTCGACTTGTATGCGCTTTTCAAGATTCGCAAGACAAAAGCTAGAGAACTCGACTAGATTCGTCACTGTCCATCTACCCTTTACAAAGCCATGTTGCTTTGTGGATAAAAGAGAACCACATTGAAAAGCCCAAAATTCGGCTGCAATGGCTTCGAGAAGTTTTGGGGTTGGTGAGAGTTTAGCGATAGGGCTGTAATTCTCAATCAACTCCTTTTTGCCCTTCTTGAAAATGGGAATAACATAAAATAATTTCCAAGCAACAGGGAAAACACATGTACGCAACGATAAGTTAAACAAAAAAGTGAGGGGTTCAACAAGCGGCTCACCACACTTACGAAGGACGATAGCTGGAACATTATCAGGCGAATCAGAGAATTTTGCCAAAAGAACATCAGATTATTTTGACTTATATATATATTGATTTTGCGTCAAAAATAATAATCCAATAATGCTTTCAGTTGAAGATTAGAAGTTTTGATGGTTAAAAATCATGACAATTTGGTACTTTTTCCACATATTTGAAACTCCCGCTATAGATTAATTAGATTAGAATATTAGATTAGTTACAAATCTTCAATTCAATGCAAAGTTTGCTATTTAATCTGATCTAGATTGGGTTTCGAAAAGAAAATGCAGCTGACGTAAAAAAAAAAAATTCAAGACCGAATGAATTCGAATGGAGCAGGTTCTTATCCCTTAATACCATTAAGAACGTTTATTACAAAGTTTTAAAAAAATGTGTGAATGCTTTGTTCTTTATCCATAACTTGCTGCTACATGATATTATACTAAAATATTTATTTTTGGGGTACCGAACCCTATAAAGATTTCGTTTTTTCCCACTACGGAATCCAAAAGAACATATTTTTGAACACTTTAGTATTAATTATTCTTACAAAGAATTTAGAGAAAAATACTTGTTCATATATTTTTTCATTGCAAATAAAAACGCAATTATAATTTATTAAATCTCTTCAAATTGTTGGAAGGTTTTATAAGAAAATATATTTTTTGAAGTCCTGGCTTTGACTTTCTTCTTAAAAACATATCTAAAACTTTGTGCATTTGTCGCAAACATTTCTTTGATTTTATCGATGCTTTCGTCGATTTTCGATGTTGAAGGCCTGCCACTGTGCTCGTCATCCTCGACGGACTCACGCCAACCTCTGGAGCGTTCGTGCCATAAATTAATGTTTGTTTTCGATAGAGTATCATTGCCGAAGTACTTCTTACAAAAAAAAATAAAAACTCAAATCGGATGACCGACAGAACCATACGGTGGTCGTTTATGAAACTTTTTGATCAAGGTGGTATTTGTCAGATTAAAACAAAAAAAAAGTTGTGACAATTTGATCACGCTACAATCAGTCTGTATCCTTACTATTATTCATAGCTACCCAGTCAAGTTTTTGTTTAATAATATTATTCAACATTTGCCGCCTTCAGGAAAGTGCCCCCTTTCTCTCACGCTACAACACTGCGAAAGAGCGTCTCATAGCAAATAAAGATTATATTGAAAGTTAGCTCTGTTAATTAAATTAACACGGCTATATATAAAAATTATTTTTTCTTGACTTAAATATGGAATTATCAAGAATGAAAATGGCAATTAACAAATTCGCTATCAGGGCCTCAGGTGAAAATCCGCCATGACAACCCAAATATGTTATTATTAAAATATGATACCAGTTGTCATTATTTTTTAAGGATGCTCCCACAAACTAAAATCCGGCGCTCTTAAGTGGTTGCTGTGGCCCTAGATCTCTTTTAAACTCATTTAACATCGTCTCCCGCTTAAGTTCAACTGGAAATACATTCTGAATATTTTTGAAAATAAAAAAATAGTGCTCTTGGTAGTAAGAATTTACTAGCGCGTCCGATTCCGAAAGCTTCCTTATTCGTATCATACATCGAGAAAAATGAGTGAGTTAAAAATAACAATTGTACAATTTATAAACTCAACTATTTAAGCGACAAAAACTGCTTGCTATTGTAAAATTCGACTGTTAATAGTTAAAGTCGATTCAGCTAAATAACCTATAACGTTAGTAAAATATAACACACAACAATTGTTAGATTTAGCCTTATAAAAAATAATTAAAAGTAACTATTCAGAATAGTCATGCGTAACAACTTTCTGCGTTATTTGTGACATTTAACCTCTAAAATGACTACGCATAAAGTTTTTTACATTAGCATCAGAGCAATGGTTGCTTCAGTTTCTCTGGTTTCTAAGATTTGAAAACCTTTACTGATCTAAAATATATTATTTAAGTACATAAGTTATAGTTATACATATTAAGTAAAAATTAATGTTTTTAATTTAGATTTGCAGAATCTATGAGCTAGGGACAATATTCGTTTATAGAAACCAATTCATAATAATAGTAACATATTATTTTCTAATGATATTTTTAATACAAATCTAAAATTGTGTTAGAAATATGGTAAATAGTATATTATTCCCTTTGATGATTTGATTATATATTCCCTATAATATATATAAACAATTTTGTTTGTAAGAAGCTATTTTTATAGTTAAAAAATAACTATTCAGTATACTTGAGTTGAAGTAGTGATTGTAGTAAAATAAAATTCAACTATTTTGGTTGTTAATTTCAAAGTTTTTCATGTTTACTTAAGTTTAACTATTTGGCATGGTTATATGATACAATTTTAATGTTTATCCTGGTTTCAACCTACAAAAGTGTTGAACCTTAAAAAATGGTTTAAATTTACAATTGTTTTTCTCTTGGTGTAGATAATGTTTTAATGTAAAATAACAATGGTTTTAATTTCATTTGCAATTATAAGTTAATAATAAAATATAATAACAGCGAATGCAACCACTTACGTGATTTTCTTAACTAAAGCACAAATTTAAATCTCTGATCCAGGTATTTAGTAAGTTGGCATTTTTATAAACAATTTTCTGAAACTGCCAAGAATTTTAAATGGAACACAAAATTCACGTAAAAGTAGGTGAACAGCGTATCGTTAACAAAATTGTATAAAATTCGATAAATAAAAGATTGCATCCATGTTTCTTAATTTCAGAGAACAACCGAGAGAAACGCTTCAATGACTTTATGGTCGCTATAACTTTTTCAAGTGTAGAAAATTCTTGCATTTTCTTTTTTAAACTTATTAATTGACCTCAAATCGTATGAGGAGTGGAATTTAACGTTCTTAAGAACAACTTGCTGTAAATTAACCGCAACGTCACGGGCAAGTTGTCAGAAAACAGAAACGGAAGCGCTAAACTGTTACATTTTTTGGAGATTTGTTCTTTAAAAAAAAAAAAATGTATTGATTGGGAGGTTTAATTCATCAAGCTCCTCGAATAGGTGCAAGCTGAGGTGAATGCTTCTGAACAGGATGGAGTTTTTACAGAATCTTAAAATAGGTGAAGCTAATTTATTGCGGCTGAAAGCATAAAGCTGGATAGCTCCGGAACAAATAGCTTATTGTAGTGGAAGTTGCTCTTTTGGAAGAACACAAATAATCTGGCAGTATCATCATCGTCATGGCTCTAATTTTCGAGTTAAAAAAAGTGATGAATTAAGCTTAATGGGAGTATGGATACATGTTCATATTTTAACGTAGTTATGACCTATCATGTCAAGCGCAATTTCCACTACGATATGTTTATCTGCAATAGCTTACTAAATATTTATACAAGTTATTTTACCGTACATGAATAAATTTGAATTAATTAGAATTTATACTATTAATCACACGTTTTAGTCAAATTAATTGTTATGTCTGAAATTCAGTATAGTTTTGCACATTAGAAGAGAATGGTTACCAAATTTCCAAACAGGAATAAACTTAATCTCTACAGTGTTCAGATATGTGTTATAGATATAATTTTTAATGTTTTAAAGTTTAAAGGTAATTTTACATTTTGCCCAGCCTGAATAATATCTTAGGCGATTAATTAATCACATGAACAATTTATTACTCAGTGAATTTAAACTCGTCCTCACTTTAGTATTCTAAACATCGAGGGGTATGCTTTTGTTGTTTTATGTATGAGAAAGAAACCTATTTTATATCTTTTTATCTTTAAGAAAAATTGGGGTCCATACACTGAAAAAATAAAATTGGTTATTTATAATTATATAAAATTTAATTTTGCTTTTCGCCTAAAATTATTTTTATTTTTATTAATTATTTAGTTTACATATTATTCAATAGAATTTCCTTATCAATAGTATGCGTGTGTTGTGTGCAGGTCAGGCACAGTCAGAGCGCTAACTTTTATTGTTTATTTAAATTTTGTAAAGAGAACAATTTTAGTTGTCTTCATTATGAATGAAATTATTATGACACCGGAAGGTCTTACATCTTTGACCTGGTTGTATATTATATATTAGGGTGTTTTTTTTTCGCGACTATTTTTTTTTTTTAGTCCCACCTCGAAATTTTGTGGGAAATACCTAAACAAAACTTCCCCTAAAAGTGGAGCACTTAAAATTAATATTAAGTGCTCGACCAAGGTGTATAAAGATTTCCCGTATAAAATACACGTAAACTTTGATTTTTTTTTTCTTCAAAACGCTACAGCTCAGAGACATTTTATGGTATAATCTTGGTCATTGATAGGGTTTCTTCAGAATTGAATGCTCTACAAAAGTGGCCATTGCAGCGTAACCCCAACTCCCACTAACGAGGTAGTACGGGTCATTAAACCCAATTTTTACATGAAATTCTCGTTTTTTGCGCCTATCTCTTAAATAACAAGAGCTACAGAAAAAGTGAAAATGATAAACTTGTAGGAAATTCAATTTCCTACAAAAAAGTTCTGAACACCAAATCGCTAACATCGATATTTCTTAAGATATTGGGCTTTGGGCTTGGAATTTCATGTAAAAATTGGGTTTAGTGACCCGTACTACCTCGCTGGTGAGAGTTAGGGTTACGCCGCAATGGACACTTTTGTAGAGCATTCAGTTCTGAAGAAACCCTATCATTGACCAGCCTCCGCACGCAGGGATTCGAACCCGTGACCACTGAATCACAAGCCCAAGTGTTAACCACTAAACCATCTGCCTCTTTGCGAAAGTGCTACAATGAATGGGATTTAGAGCCGCGTGAAAATTTCTGTATACTATTGTTTTCTAAACGCCTGGCCATCTGGAGTTCCCACTTCTGGTACTTTCATTTATAGCCAAGCCCTATATGTGCTATAAATTTGAGCGAAATCGGTGATGACGAGTAGGTGCCTTCTCCTTGTAAGACCTTCTATATGAGGCATATTTTATCACTGTACCTAACAAAATATTTCAAGGTCTGACATTCCATGCATCTTCCCCAATCTCCTTTAGTTGAAAGGGTGCCTAGGAGTTTTCAGTGTCATTGATTTCGAACTTTAACTACTATTTATCTGATTTTACATATTCCCGATTTATTTTCTACATTAAGATGCCTCGCTTTATTTTATTTAATTACCTTTTTCAGATCAAATCGCTGGAGAATTGTGTGGGATAACCAAAATGAAGAAAACAACCGTTGAGCGATAAGCACTTTCTATTAAATCTCCAACGAGAACTCTGCTAAATTAAGAACATTCACATGAGGCACCTTCAAGATTGTTAGCGCAAGCAGTGACAGTGCAATTTTTAAGTGCGAATTATCACTAGTCATCAGAAAAGAACCACCATGCCTTGCCGGAGAAAATCGTGCTACAGCACACTTTCACCGACCTTAGTTCTACTTATAACGGTAAGCTTTATCAATATCATTCCTTTAAATAAACAATAATTTCTTTTATTCACTTATTGGAACCAGAAACCAACAAAAATACATTTTACGGTTGGTTGCTATCTCTAATAGTAATGCCATCGCGCGGTGGCTGTGTACCTGACTTCCGTAAAATACATAGTATCCGCTCCAAAAGACGACAAATGCCGGCTTATTATGTAATTTCTCCCAACCTGTGAAGTTTGTGCTAACAGAATAGAAGAATCAAATCAAATCTTAAGCTGGGTTTGTTTGTGTACTCAAAAATCATAAAATTGGGTCATCGTGAACATTTTCACGGTTGGAACAACACGAAATGACATAAACTGCCTCAATTCAACCTTTCTTGGCGGTTTGCTTTTTTAAAATTTAAAGTATGAAGTTCAGTCCTATATATCGGGTGTGTCTCTAGACCTGACCCAGCAATCTGGTCTTAAGAGAAATGCCATGACGACGACAGGCACCTGAGCGTGGAAAACTTCGGTCCACTATTGATTTTTGCGAACAAATCAGACCTTCTCACCAAGAACTATAAAAGTTTTCCCTTGGAAGTAGGTCAATTAAATTAAGAAGTTTTTTTTTCTTCGAAAACTAATCACTTCCTTGTCCCAGAGTATCTCGGTCAACTGGGAAACTTCCCTTCAAAGAGTATCTTAATGAAGTGGAACCGTCGCGTCGCGAGGATTATTCAAAACGCGCTCGCGACAAGAGGTCTAGATCTCATAATGGGCCGTGTAATTGGTGGATCATATTAAGACCGGCATCAGATTCATTTCTTAGCAAAGTATCGTGAAAACGAGTGATTATATTAATGCCGTGATTTATATGGTGCCACCTTGTTTGGCGATCAAATTTGATGAAAGCGAATTAGAGCTATTATCTTTATAACCATTGGGATTGGAACCGACTGACCCTACCCTAATGTCTTCCAACATTAGATGTTCAGCTTTTAAGAAAAGAACGCATGCTGTTAAGAACGGGAAGTAAATTTATAAATGGTAAAAACAGTTATGTCGGTTGTGAAATTGGGTTGTCCACAAAAAGCAATTTAAACAGAAAATTTCTAAAAGATTGGGAAAGTTCCCAATTTTATTTGATAATGCGACATGTTACTTTTAAGTTGTAAATCATGTCACCAGTGTTTTCTGTTTTTACTCCGGACCAACTGATAAATTAGCTTAAATATATATGGTCACTACATATACATATATATACACACAAAACATGCTTTAATCTTAGATCAGAATGAACACATTTATGCGAACGGCAGGTATTGGAAAACAACAAATTAGCATGATTTTTAAAAATGTTCATTACATCTGCTCCAAACAAAACAAAGATTAGATTTCTGTTCTCTATAAAATTACAAATAACGAGAAGCGAAACTCATACTATACTTATTCTAGACTTTATAAAAATGATAAATCCAACTTCAGGGCATCATATCTCAAAAACTACTAAATTTTAATTTTGTGTAACTTTTTTTGTGTAAAATAAATAAAATCCAACGAGTTTTTTTCGTTAAAGTTATTTAAAAAAATGTTACGAGACGAATTACTATAAAATGACATTTCCAATTATTTTGAAGAATTTTAGGTCAAACTTTAATTCGTCATATCTCCGTAACGAATTAGTGTAGCGAGTTTAATTTGACTTCATTAGTTTTGTAAATTTTATAGAGAATAAAAAAGTATTCTAAGATTTTCTCGGATTTCGCGATGAAATCGCAAATGTGATAGAAAACGTGCAAAACTTCGTTCGGAATTCAAGGTCACGAAGTGAAATGCCCTATATTTGGACTGAGCCCATTGGAACCTATTCAATCAATCATTAGTCCAAGGTATAAATTAATGTATTTTTATCTAGCATATGCCGTTAATTTAATTGACCTTTATCAAAGCGCTTTCTAACAATGTTTTTGATTCTATGTCTAATATGTCAAACATATTTAAGCTCTTAATAATCGAATCGAATCGTTGTGGAACGTTGATGAGAACTGGGTGGTTTACGAAATGTTAATCACAAAGGAACATGAACTACTGGTATGGAAAAAGGACGTCATCAAAATTTAAAAATGCTGGAAAGTGTAACTTTGAGGTAGGGGACAAAAGTTAGACAATTTTCTTGGTGAGATAACGTAATCTTACTCTAGATAACAAATAGCCATAAGAGGAGAGATCGTTGAATTTCTAATATATTAGATGGCGCTACTAATGCTTAGTTATGTTTTGGTGTATATAATCTAAGTGAAGTTAAAGTGCTTGTTATAATCTATTAAGTGTGATTAGATATAAGTTAACGTGTGCGAGCTATTAGAGTGAGTCAGGAAGAAGGAAAATGGATACTACACGATTTGACAGAAAAAAGTCCATCAATGTCAACAGCGATACTAAAATGTAACATTCCTACTGCAAAAGTTATGCTGTATGTTTGTTTCGAAAGGGCATATTGTTTTATTAGCTGTGCAGCATTCGTATTAAGGGGAGGTTCTCATCTAGAATCTTGAAATTTTCGATTTTTTTTTTATTTCATATTATTAAAGTTTAATATGTCTAGAATGTTGCTTTAAAATATTTAGTCGATCCGAGCACTAGAACGGATTCTACAGCCCATTGATTCTGGCGGTGTCATGATTGTAGTGGGGCGCTCAGCTTGTGCCGTGCCGTTCAATCACGATTATCTCGGAACTTTGTTTTTCAAGATTTTTCAAATTTGCGTACAAGATAACTCAAAAACGGTTCAACCGATCAACTTCTAGTTTCGTGCATATTAAAGTAAACAATTTTCTTCATAGAAAGAGTGGAGCACATTTTGAAAATTGTAACATTATCTCCTTTTTGTAAGTGATAAACTATGAAAAAAACGGCCGAAAACGGCCTTAAAATTTCAAAATCGCGCCATTCCGTCAATTTTAAATTTTTTTTGAAAGTCGTCCACTCTTTCTGAGACAAATTTAGTCTAGTTTATAATAATGTCATCATTATTTGATTTCAGACCAATCTGCGACCCCTAAATTGTACGCAGCTGGGCCATTTTCGAAAAACATGCCTCCGGAGAAGTTGAATAACGGGCGCCATTTTGTTTTTTTTTTTAATAAAAAAAATTTTTCGTACAGATAAATATACAATAAAAGATAATGCCAAATATCATTTCCCTATGTCTTGTCATTTGCCTTCAAAAAAATCACGAACTTTACCTACTTTTTGACGTTCTAGATGAGAACCTCTCCTTAAACCGAAAGTTGAAGCAAAAACGCCGTGAATATGCCAAAAGACAAGAAAAGGAGTTTTTTTATACGTCAACGCTTGGCCACACGTTGCGAAATAGGTTAAAGATACATTGGAAGCGCTTACCAAACATTAATCCATGCCCAAAGTGCTTTCATTCTTATGAAGAAGTCGAACAATTTGCCGAAGATTGGATTTCTTCGAAGGATATTAAATTTTGTCATCGCGGAATCTATCTGTCTTTAGGAAGGATGACAAGAAGTTATAGACATCGAGGAACAATACTTTGATTAAAATAAAATTTATTTTTTATTTAAAAACAATAGTTATTTAAAAAAGAAAGAAAATTAAGTACCACACTTAATATATTAGCTATTTATTGTACTATATATACAGGTTTGATAGTGTGCGTGTTTTGGCGGATTCAAGGATGGCGATTTTTTAAATTTAAAAATCGAAGACACTATCATAAAAATGAGTATATAAGGATTTTCAAAATCAGTATTTTCATTTATCTGCTATTGAAACTTTGAATTTTAAGATAATGTGGCGAATGAAAATTTTCAACTTTAAGGGATTATCGATTTCACTGATTTCAAATTTAATATTAAAATTTTATAATAACTAGTTTATCTTGGCACCAAGAATAAGGTATCAAGACATTTTTCTTTTGAAGTTTAGTTTTCCACCGTGTGTATGTAAGTAAAAAACATCTGCATACATATTTTTATGATTTTCTTGTATCATGGATAGAGTGTGACACTCTCTCTAGTCAAACTCGCAAAATTGTCTACGTTTCCTAGTGAAACACCTTTTCGTACTCCCGATCGACTTAGATGTATTTAGATTTATGTGTTGAAAATATCTGTTGTATTAATGTTTTGTGTGGTTTATTACCTGTAAATAAAATATGCAATAATTTTGAACTTATATATATATAACTGGTTGATGTGGTAGTCACGTCTTGTGAGCTGCATTTACACATGATGGCGTAAGTATTGAAAAATTTTTATGATCCATTATGCACGAATTTTAGCTGTTTCAAATTCCAAAACTCCAACAAGTTATGTATGACCTCCAGGTTAATAGTAAGCAAATTAATACCTGCTTTGCTTTATGAAGTAACAGTTGCGAGCGTAAATGGAGAAAGCAATTACGTTGTAAAATAATATGTGCATAAATCAAACAAGTGCTACTACCATCGTCCATAGCAGGGTAAATTGAAAGAATTCAACCTGGCGCTCCAGTAACCCCTTAACAATGCCAAGTGCATTGCTCGATCCTGCCTTACCGTCTGGGAATTGCGAAAACTGTTTGCAGTTAATCAAAACAACATAACCCGCTAAGGCCCCTACAGCAGCAGCTAATGAGCTAAGTGCCCTGGTAATTTGCATATCGTGGAGCTAGTTGGAGTCACCGACTATAATTGCCTGTCTCGTGCTGAAATTAGGATGAGAGAGTCGGGGAAGCAGGCCTCTCGTACAAATGAGCATGTAACATACATACTATATTACACCCGAGTGCAACGTTGCCGTCTAGTTCAGGTGGAATTTCTTCGCGGCCAATCGAAGCCAATGTCAGTCGGATGGATGCACATCACTTACAAGACCGCTATGTTTCCAAAGCCCATTAAGTAAAGAAGCTTTCCGGTGCTGCTTTCGTTGCCTGCAACTCTTTCGAATACGCATAAATGTTGCATATCGCTAATATTTGGACAAGCAAATTGCATCGCAATTAATTTCTTCTCGTCTACCGCGCGAGGAAACACTCTCGTCACGGTAACGCACCTTGGCCCGCTAAGCACAGCCACTGCATAACGGCTCTAAGAACAGGTGTGGCGCACTTCCAGAACTTTTCTGAGATCCGGTCAGTTTTAGAGCATTCACAAAAACGATCGGCTTTCATTTGTGCCCTATATTCTGAGCAGTGGCGTAGGTACAATAGGGCAAAGAAGTGCAATATGCCAGAGACAGAGATCCCTAGAAACTACCATATGAAATGACAGTTCACATATGGTATTAAATTGTCTCAAAGAAATTATGGGTTTCATCAATATTTTCTTAAGAGGCAATGGCCACTCTAGAAAGTCAAAAAAGAGTGAATTCGATATTTTTCTAGAAAAATGTAGACGAGTTATTACAAAAACTAATTGAAGGCTTTTATTGCTTTTAAAAGTGTTGAAACTATTAATTTAATGTGTTTTTTAACCCTTTCATTACCAGCGCCGTATTTAGACGGCATTCGCTGGACGCCCCGTGTGTACCAGCGCCATATTTAGCCGGCATCGTGAAACCGCTTGATAACAGACCCAGTCTGTTGCAAACTTCCACTGACTGACTTTATAATGCCTGCAAAATCTCTAAAATAAATAAATCTCTTAAAATTTGTAAAACTTAAATAAGAAAATTAGAATGGCAGCTTACTACCATGCAATGTGCACAATTCGCGGCGAGCTGCACCGTTCAGTAGCGTCACTTCGGCGGATTGGACTGTGGTAAGGAAAGGGTTAAAGATCGAATGATTTCCGGCTACGACAAGACAAAAGGAAGAATTATAATTTTAGCAGTCTATGTTAATATGTTTATCTGTTCTTTGGTAGCTGCTAAGTAACTCAGCACATTTTAATAAATGAGGTTTTGCTGGTTTCGTCTTGTAAATGTAGATGTAAATTTCTTGGAGCGAGCAAAACTCAAACTCAGCAAAGCTCTGAACTTACAAGGAAACGTTCTCAGGTGTGTCTCACCCCTTTTGATGAAATTGAAATATGTTATAGAGTATCGAAAAAGAAGAGACACGTATTTTTTTTTTATCTGTGGATACGCACATTTAGGGGGTGAAAACCACCCCTAAAGTTTACTCCCAAAAACAGTTTTTCCTAAATATTTCAAGTTCTAATGAATTTTTTTTGAATAAAACAAAATGGAAATGACGTCTCATAAATATATTAACTTTTCGTAAGTAATCCGGTTCCCGGGGTGGCAACCCTTATTTTTTATTGCAGAAAAATGATTTTGTTTTAATATTTTTGCGTTACAAAAATAACAGTTTTAGTTAAAAATCATTGAAGAATATTTTTTTACATACGATTTTGAAAAATAAAGTTGACCTGTTTTTGGTTTTTCGTAAAAAAACTCCTCAACAACCCCTAGCACTAATACGTAAATGATGTATATATTCTTTCAGACATCAGTTTTTTCGTGAAAACCAGTATTAAGGGGTTTTTGGAGTCGCTGATTAGGAATCTGATGTTAAATTAAAAAATTTAAAATGGCGGATCTAACATGGCGGATAAACTTTTGGAAAATACACTTTGTATTAAAAAAACAATAAATAAAAGTACCCCCTAAATGTGTGTATCCGCAGATTAAAAAAAAATACGTGTCTCTTATTTTTCGATGCTCTATAACATATTTCAATTTCATCAAAATCGGTGAGACACACCTGAGAATGTTTCCTTGTTAGACCGTATGGTCCAATGTACATACCTGAGAATATCTTCCAATCTTTTACTTAATCTCATTAGCCGTCTTAAGATGTTATACTTTGATTCGTCTAACAAAGCTCAATATTTTGTCACTTTGTGTAGTTCAGTAGAGTATATTTTGAGGATTCCGAATATTTCGGCCAACGCGCTGGTCAGTGTGGACAGGTGCACAGAAGGTGTACTATAGTCTCTTCCTCATCTTCGCATCTATATATTGCCGAAACAACTAAGCGCATAGTGTGCAGGTGTTTGTTCAGCTGGTAGTGTCCCGTAAGGACCCTTAATGTTAAGCTGATGCCGCTTGTAAAATGCTTGCAGTGAGCAGATTTCATCGCCGCTTCGTGTCATGTGTCGATATGAGGTCATGCTAAATCGGTAATGGCAGATATGACCCACAAAGTACCCAAAGCAAAAATAAATAAAAATGAGACAATTGTATCAAGATCAATATGAAATAAAACGTTTGAATGTGCAGATTCCAAAAATATATAATTGTTATAGTATATTTATAAAGAAATGCACCACTCCTCGGTCACAGCTAAACTGATTTTGAAAAAAAATAGATTTTGAAGTGTACCCGAACTTACAAAACTTCATAGACCCATAAAAAGGCCCAACTACGATTCCAAATATCTTTAAAAAGAAATTTTGACAGGACTTCACTGTCTTTAACATAATTTGCACTCACTTACTTTAGCCGTTGACCTAAGTTAAGAGTTTATCAACCTCATATATATAGATAGTTCTAGGCTGTCCTGGGGCTGGTAAATTCTGCCTTTATTCTGTATATTTTAATTGTTTCTTAAGGTACTACTACCAAAAATTGCACTGTTAAGGTACTACTAGCCAAAAATTACACTTGATGGCGCATGATTTTTTCTCTCAACTCCTTTATTAGATATTACAAACAAATTGTTTTACAATAAGTTTGATCCCTGGAGATTGAAAAAAAAAATTTTTATTTAATTTTTGTATTTAGAAATTTATATAAAGGGCAGGGCGCTGAAGCAGGCAGCTCGAAAATATGCTAGTCGCATAGCCGACAGATAATCTCAAGATTGAGATGTCTGAAACAAAAAATGCAAACGGGATTTTAAAAATGAAAGAATGTAGTTTGAAAAAAATGTGAAAAAATAGACTTTTTTTCATCTTTTTCTCTTGCCAAAAATTTTGTTTTTATTTTTTGAGCTAAATTGTAGTAAAGTACAATAGAAGCAACCTAAACAAACAAAACGCACCAAGGTTTATTCAAATCGTTTCAGTAGATCCGGAGATTATCTAGGGGCAGGCTCTAAAAATGTCATTTCAAGAAAAACGCGTTTAAAGCTTTGGAGTCGCTCGGAGCCCATCCGCGCGCTTTCGCTGTACATATAACGCTACTACTATTTTTCTATTACAAATTTCTCAACAAAAATTTAGGAGATGATTTCTGAGGAGTCGAAAAATTTTAGGAGATGATTTCTGAGGAGTCGAAAAATAATTTTTTGAAAATTCTAGACGGTAGTAGTACCTTAATAAAAATGTTTTGATACAGTTCTTGTTGGCTCGCGCCCTCTAGTCATGTCTTCTTCTTTTTACTTGTGGTAACCGTTTATTGCAAGTGAAGGTAATTTGAACTTGGCTATTGCTGTTTTATGAATATCTTCACTGCATGATTCTGACTGTTTTCGACTAGCTTGACAACTATTTAATAATGCTGTATTTTGTTTTTTCCGCTTTGTGTCTTAATTTAATTGCTTTTTGTATCCTGCATGGTGTATATGATTATTAACAGAACCAGATGATGTAGTCACATACACTTGCAGCCTTGCTGCTTGTACTAAGCTGATGGTTATTTTATTTGATAAAAAATAATAATGATTAGCGTGTTCACATCATTTTCAATTGGACTTTTTGGCCACTTTACTACGCCACTGCTTCTGATAATCCACATCTTCGGTTAAGTTCATAATCAGCACACTGAAGGTCGGCTCTGGATTATTTGGAATTTTCTCATTTTAACGGTCAGCGAAAAGTGAAAATTTGTTCAGAACCAGCAGCAATTGTGTGTGACTTCCACGTTCTTAGGGCGCGGTAATTTTGTTGGGACATAATAAAGTGGTCGTGTTGAGGAACCAAAAAGGAAAAGCTTGTAATCGCATTGGAAAAATAACTGAATTCGACTGTTAAGTGTGAACTCAGTCAGCCGAGAAGTTAAATTTGATGCGGTTCGTGCGGAATGTTTTGATCTTGCTAATTACATTTATTCTGCCCTTCACTACTTAGGATCTGGCGAAGCGACCTAAAATTGGTATCAGGAAAGGTGTTTAAATTGGTCAAGGTTTTTTTTTTTTGTATGTGACCTACTAACAAAGCTTTTAGACAGGAAGAAGGAAGTAAACAATAAAAGTGGGTCATTTTAGATAATAAACTCATTCGAAGCTCTGGAATGAATACATTTTAGTAATGCTAATTAAATATACTAAAAGGTAATTGCATCTCTCTGACAAACACAATAGACAAACAAGCAAAGATAGAGAGAGATAGAGGTAGACAAAAGCAGGACATACCAATCGATTTGCGGGTACCCGAACACAATACTCAACTCAATTTTAATTTTTTTCAATTCCCCAACCTCAATTCAACTTCATTTATCCTCTCAGCATAGGCATAATTTGAATTAAATTTCGGCTTCCGAATCTTGGGAGCAAAGACGGACGAGAAAATCCTTAGTTCTTGGGTCATTCTTTAAAATTTGATAGGGTACATTTATTAATGAACCTAGTGGCTAATAATAATAATTTGAATTGCAATTGTATGAGCAAAATATGATTAGATTGAAATTTGCTTAAAACGAACTGATAACAATTTTTTTAATTTGGCTTGAAAGTAATAATAACCTGTAATTTCAATATCGCGTTAAAATTATTAGTAAATATAACAAATTATCAATAAAAATTCCAAAAAATCTAAAGAAAATGAAAAAAAAAAAACATTATCAGAACCTATGGAAAGGTCAAAAGAAAATTTGTTACTTTTTTCTACATCCCCTAAATAACCACCAGAAAAGGAATTGTCGTCCGAATAACATTTAAAATTATACCACTTTTCTTATAGTCTAAGAGCTGGTCGCCAATTCGACTAAGGTCCAGCTACAAAGCTGAAACTTTTTATACATACTATTTAATGTAATTGAAGTAAAAAAATCCACTTCTGGCAGAATTATCGCGGTTGCAAAAATACCAACTATTTTTTCCAAGTTGACAATTTATAATTTAAAAAAATGTACTACTACAAGTCTGGCACCTGAGTATAAATTAATTTACACTATTTAGAATACAAAAAAAAAAAATATTGCTAGACGTTTTTCTCGGTTATAAATACCTTTAAGATGGGTCTAAAGGTGCTAAGATGGGTAACACTGTATTCAAAGCTGATGGGCAACACTGTATTCAGAGCAACAATGAAATATAAATGAAAATATTCAGTTTGAAATGTCCAAATATTACACTGATTTTGATAAAAAAGTTAAGGGCTCTTAACCTCTTATATTAACTACTATCAAACATCATTTTAAAGTGTTTAATGTCCTACGTCAACATTTAAGAAATGCATGGAATAAAAAACAAGTTATCCTTTCTGGAAAACATGTTCAATGAAAGCTCGCCATGTTATAACATAAACATCTTCAAACTACATTTTAGAAATGCAATTTCTTTAAATAGACATTCTTCTTCGGAATAAAAATTATTTTTAAAGTAATTAAGAGGTTAGAGCTCTTATTTTTTATAAGTCACGGAAAGTACTTTGTAAGTAATTATTTTGCTAAACGATATACTTTGACTACTACGATATTGTAAATATATCGATATATCTGTATATGTAAATTCAAATGTCTCTTTACTTTAAGTGTTATTCAAAGCATTTAATACACTGGATAATTTTACCTGTTTTCATTTCAGATGCTCATGCACATTGGGACGACGCAAGACTATGACGGTAAGTTATTTATTTAAAATTCCCAACTACTTGAACAATTTAAATTAACTGTTTTCACCTCATTCACTGAACAACATGCGAATAGTTGGTGACATCCAATGCTCGTTTTCTTCGCAAGGCGCAAATGTTGCCGATCTAATCACAGCTAGATTGAAAAGGCCAGCGGGGTTCAAAGGAGCTCCTTTGTTTGCTGATGATCGCATTGTCAATCCTGAGAGTGATCGGAACTGTATGATAAGAAAAGATCACAAAGATCTCAGTGATCTGAGCTATGATCTGAAGATTAATGACTTTACCAAGTGTGGAGTATTAAAGAGGAATGTAAGTTATTTCTGGCGAATACATATTGCAAGTATAAAATTCTTTTTTTCATTTAAAACTTTTTTAAAACAGGGCTTTGTGCATGTGCGAATTTGGTTTCCTCAATTTCCCGGAGTTGTTATGCAATCGGATCAAGAGCTTATAATTATGTGTAAGCCTCCAGAACCAACTATAATTGAAAACAAAGCAGCAGGATTTGCAGGAAGTTTGTAAGTATACTACACATAAATAACTATAAAAAAAGGTATAACTGCCCAAAAAAGTATTATTTACTTAAAATCTCCTGCTACTTACTTAAATAATATTAAATCCTAAGATTTTATAAAATGTTTGAAGTGGGCGCGGAAATTTTACTGATATTAAACAAGAGTTTGTTTTGATTTCTTAGTGTTGGGTTTATATCAGTCAGGTTTTCGTGTCGACTTCAACAATCTTTGGATTCAATATTCAAAGTATAGGATTTACTAATAAGCGTCACCCAAAGTTTTACTAGAATAAAATTTAATTTACTCAAGGGAATTCGTAAAAGTTTCTTGCATATGAAAATATGAAACATCTCAATTTATATGTCTTAGATTGGTTTCGTACCGATTTCAATATTTAGCCAGCGTATTTTGATTGTATTGTAACGAATGTTGGATCGTACGTACTATCTCACTTAGAGCTGTTCCAAAACCGCTGGGAATAATAAATACAAGCCGTGACGTTGACCTGCTCACTACCACATCTGAGGGGTGATGTAGTCCGATGATTGCCGCGAAATAACATTGCTTCTTATGGCGTTATAGCTCATCATTCGGCTCCACAGAGTGAATCTGCTAAACTATCGTTTTTGCGATAAAATGGTGTTCCACTAATTGTAATTGGGGAGGAATACCGTTCTTATGGTTTCAATATAATTTTAGGGGCGAGAAGAAAATGTTAAAGATATTTGCGTTCAAAAGTTACTCTTACATCCCACTGAACAAATTATCACCGAAAGTAGTGCTGCCAACTCGACCTGCCACTGATGTTTTGTTCGAAGAAGTGGTTAGAATTGTTTTTAAGTACGAAAAACTCGAATATTTTATTTTTGTCACTATAACGTTTTTTAGATCACAAGAAAGGTATTCCTCCATAGTTATAATTAGTAGAACATCATTTTCGCGTTAAAGTTATAGTTTAGCAGTTCAGACGAGTGGAGTGGCATACTTCAAATCTTCCACCATAAGAAGCAATGTTATTATAAGCCGTGAACAAAGAGTATCGAAATCAACAAAAGAGAACACTCCAATACGCTCTCAAAATTCCAACCCACCTGCAAGCTCTCCAAAATACACCCAGCATAATTTTCCATTAGATAAAGTAGTTCAGGAGTACGTGTAAATTCCTATAAGAAATATAGAGAGAGAAATACGAGGGGTGATCCAAAAGTAATGATAATCGGACATTTGTAGAGCACATAAAAATATGAACAAAATTTTGTTTGCTTCCTCATATATCTACTAGGTCAGCATAAAAAAAAATCATATTAATAGGCCACGGTTCCCGGGAGGTACATTAATTTGAATACGAACAGTCGGAGAGAAAACATCAAAATGGAGAAAAACGAAAAGCAAAGGAGCTGGGTAGAACATCTACAGAAGATGAATATCGCGAGCGATGCCCATCCACGTCCCTCATTGCAGACAACGTGAAAAAAGTCGAAGATATCGTGTTGGCAGATCGAAGAGCGACCATAAGGCATGTAGCTGAGGTCACAGGGATCTCATATGGCAGTATTCAAAGAATCTTTGCGAACGAACTGCATATGAAAAACGTCTCTGCGCGTTGGGTGCTCAGAATGTTAACCGACGAGCAAAAGAAAAAACGAGTCGACATTTCGAGGGTGAATCTCGAAAAGTTCCAAGCGGATCTGGACAATTTTTTGTCTCGTTTTGTGACCATGGACGAGACCTGGATCCACCATTTTGATCCGGAAACCAATGACTTGGAAACGAGCCTCTTCCCCGACGCCGAAGAAATTCAAGGTGTCAAGTTCGGCAGGAAAGGTTATGGCGTCCGTTTTTTGGGACGCTGAAGGAATTATTATGCAGAAGTGTTCTAATTTCCCCCCAAACTTTTGTCTTGTTCACTTATATCTTCTTTATTACTACCTATTTCTAACAAAATTTTCCACTTCGTTGCTCTAACGGTACCAAGGTAAAAAAAAAAAGATAAGGAAAAACGTCACGAGTCTCCCCTCCTGTTGTAGATGCTCTTTGCTGTAATCTAGCCTTTTGAATGGGTTCGTAAGTGGTCCGGCAGTTCGAGAAATTCGCATTGGCACTCATGGCGGGTGCATGGAACTTCCACGGAAATTCGCGTTTATCCGGATTAATTCCCAGCTAGTCTTTTAAATAATTCGACCTTAAGATGTTTTGCTGCAAACAGAATAAAATATGAATTATTTTCCCGTAGATCAGTATATAGAAGTTTAGAGATATTTCATATTTTCTATTGAATTTGAAAATTTAAAATAAATTATGGAATAATAAGACAAAATTCAGGTTTACACAAATTTCTAGAAAAGACAATCTGATCTAAAGCCTATTTTACTGAATATGCATAGTTGTAGGAATGTATGTATTTTTTTTATATTTTAGTCCACATGGAGCAAGAGTATCAGGAGTCGTGGAAGAAACTCCAGGTCGGCTCGAGTACGAAGTGGCTTTGTATAAAGAAGCACCACCAATAGCTCGGATCAGTGGAACAAATTCCCCTCTCAGCACTAAGGATCCACCGAGTACTTCGCCGCTGTCGAGCAATAACGAACTTCCAGTGGACCAAGCTGTGCCAATTGGCACCAAATTGCAACTTCGGGCACGTATCAGTGCTCTGAGCGTGTGGAAGTATGTGAAGCTGATGGAGGTTACCGTCTCACCTGACCCTGATGACCCGCATGCACACGGAGCGGTGTCATTGGTACACGATGGTTGCCGAAACCGCGATTTCGCCTCGATCATTCCACATCAACCAGCTCGTTACCGTGACAGACCGAACGAAGTATTCCTAGACTTTGAAGCGTTCCTCCTAAGCTCCATGAAGGAACGCGCAACCTTGTGGATCCACTCGCAAATTAAAGCCTGTATGGATCCAGCAGATTGCCAACCTGACTTTTGCATGGATCTTTTTGAGCCTTCGGGGCATGGAAGACGGCGAAGAAATTTAGATGACCGAAACATTACAGACTACACAAAATTCAAAGAAAATATTGAATATACAGTAATTATGCCAGGAGAACTTGATGAGGTCAAATCCGAAGTAGACAATTGTCGAAGTTTCTTGATGATTTCCGGTCTTCTTGGATTGCTGCTCGCAATAGCTACTGCTTTTGTAAGTATAGACATTTAGATAGTGAACTATTGAATTATTAATTTTAATAAAATTATAGATATTTACGTTAGTCATAAAACTGCAAGCAGAGCACAAGTCAACACTGGATGATTTCACTACTGGCTGTAAGGGGTATGCAGGCCGGGCGATAGTTCAATAGATTTAATAGAGTTAGAAATTCTGGTATTTTCAAAATACTGGGAAAATCTTCGACTTTCGGGAAATTTGGAATTTGGGAAGCGAACTTATTCAAGTGCGCACTGTTACTATTGTCTTTTATTTTGAAAATATTTTCTATTTTTTAAGAGATCATTTTCATATACGATTTTTTACCGGTGAAATTGCTGCTTATTAAAATTCGGTTTATGAGAGGTCCTAGGGATATAAATTTCGAATTTTTAGCTTTTAAGGAATTTTCATAAAAATCGGTTTATAGGTTTTCGAATTTATTATCGAAAATTTAAAAATAACGATGGAGGATCGAATATGGCAACCAAAATATTTTTTCAAATTATTTTCAAGAAACTTCAGCACCGCTGATTAAGAATATATTATATAGTGGGAGCCAAAATTGCTGATATAATTTTTGGAAAAGTGCCTCTGGAGGTTTTAGGTTTCGCCGAACTCAGAACTCAGCTAGCGCTCATTATACCAAATAATAAAAAAAACTGTGAAATTAATTAACTTTTTTTTATTGATGTTTTAGTTATTATTGTAATAACAACGTTCTATTGACAAAATGTAATTTGAACTTTAGCAATTGAAGATTGTAACCAATAATTTTCACTGAAACAAAATCGTCATGTAAATGGTCTCAGAAGTGTTATAAGAATGTACGTGTAATCTTAACAAAGAATTAGCTTTAAATATATTTATTTATTTATACTTATAATAAGTACCTCTTCATGATTAAGTCTGTAGCGCTATAGTACACGTAATGTTTGATACATTATAAGTGATAAGTGATAAGAATCAAAGCAAACAGAAGAAAATAAAAAATGTAAAATTTAAAAGCAATCGTGTTAGAAAAATAAACAATTTTTTTTCAATAATTCAACGTACTTTTTCCCCAAAGTATACCTGAAAAAATATACATAACAATTTTTTTCCGCAATATACCCTTTCCTTAGAAATTTCCATTATCTGTACTTAGGAGGATTTTTACTTTATTGGTCTCACTGACATACAGGGTGTTCAGAGGTGGAAGGGGAATATTACAGGGGGTGAAAGGGCAGACCGGGACAAGCAAAAAATCGTGTGCGTGGGGGGGGGGGGGGCGGTATCTTGCACCGTTCGGCAGTTACAGGGTGATTCGTAAATCAGGATTTTGCCTTATATAGAAACCGCTCTTGTATTTTCATCTTTTTTTCTACGCATCGCAGCGGCCCCAAACCGATCTCAAAAAATTATTATTTCGAAGCCCTTTCCAAAACGGTCAACACCACCCCCCTATCCCCAACCCCTTGGCTACAATCCCCCCTGGAAGTTGAAAAAATTAACTTTTATTTCACGATTTTTCACCTTTCGCCCCACTTTTCTCCGAAATTCATGTTGTTAATATACCTACTTTTTATTTTTTTTAAGTTGCCAGTTAAAAAAGAGGGCGGGGTGGGGGGGGGGTTGATTATTTACATTTTTGACCTTAACTGAAATTTTTTTTTAAATAGTGTTAAAATGTTAATTTAAAATAAAGTTAATTTTTACATCTTCAATATATATTTAATTAAATATTTTTAAAAATATCTATACTATTTACTATGTTACTCTTATTAATGTGTTACACCATCCTGATGCTCGAAAAAATAGGCATAAAAATAAACTGTTTTTTTTGACTCGGCCATTAAAAATATGAATTATTCTTTATTTTACGTATACATATACCTAATATTATAAATTATAAATCTATTTCCAATACTGGAAAAAAAACATTGTAAATGGTAGACATATGAGTCGCTCAGTGGGACCTTCTTTTTCAAATCCTTGCTGACGGTGTACATGATTTCTCCGTCCAACATTGTCCGAAAAAAAAAATTCTTAATAGCTAAGGCGTGAAGAAGCGAAAAAATTAAAAAAATTTTTTTGGAGAAATGACAGCTGTTCGAAAAAAAAAACTCGAATTTCTATCAAAATTTTGAGTTTAAAAAATATATAACTTTTGAATACCGAACCCAATCGAAAAAATCGTCACGCTTTAGGTAATATTATAAAAAATAAGAGGTACAAATTTCAGTCAAATCGGTCCAGTAGATTTTGAGATATCGTGTACACCAGTTTGAAAAAAGTTATTTCGAGAAAAACGTGAAAGAAAAAAAGGTCGAAGTTAACGCCTTAAAAGTAATTCTTTCAGGGATGAGAATCCTGAATTTTGTCCCAAAACACAGTTCCCTGGTCATGTAGTCTGTTATACAACAGACCCTTAAGTCAGCGATGCGTTTCAGGATGCTCATGTGACCATTTCAGTAATTGGCATATCGGATGTAATTTGCACTCTCAGAGCACTAATTGCTGCTGATTTCGAAATGAAAATGTGCAAGGGTTCGAGTCCGACTATCGCGTTCTTGGTGAGTTTCTGATGCTATACAACTCCTACGTTTCATTTCGCGTTTTGAGCGACTTTCAGCCAATATTGTGTAAAAAGAATGTTTGGGAATTTTTATCTATTTTGACTTGCTAAATGTTTTAGACTGGCATTGTGTTACATTGTTCTTATCAAAATCTATCGTTCGAGTCTTCATCTCCACCGATTTGCAACTTATACAGGGGTCGAAATTCTCGTTTTGCTTCGAGCCCATCTCTCGTCGCGTACTGGTCACGCGCAATGGTGACTTCAGTTTAGCCAGCCATACACGCTTCCCAACAAACAATTTGGAACACTCAATTCTTGGGCAAATTCGAAATATACTTTTAAAGCTCTTATTAGCTTTTTCATAAAGAAATCTTTCTTTTAAAAGGCTTATAAGATATTTTTCTAAAAATCATTTCTAGTAGCGTAATTATATTTTTCGTCCCTAAGAATTGATTCTTATATTATCTTAAAGGCATTAGCGGAGAATTCACACTTGGTTAAAACTCTTACAAGTAACATTGCCTTTTCAGAGTAATTGTTATTCTGATTACTACCTTACAATAATCTTGTGTTAGTTTTTTATAAGAAAAGTAAGAACACATTCTTGTAAGGGTTAAACTTGAAACTCTTTTAAGTAAAAATAATTGAGCTCTGGGACTACGATCTTATAGGATCGTTATAACAACGAAAGCTCGTAAAAATCTATTTTAAAAGCCTTATGACCTCGTGACTTTATGTGAAGTTAAAGCAAGATTGTTATAAGAATACGAATTTTCTTGACGTTCTACTAGTAGTCTTATAAAGACTTAATGGAAGACAACAACAACCGGCTATTTTTCGCCCCGTAATAATTGATTTAAGTTGGAAAATAAACCGGTTTCTCTCAAATTTCAAACTGTTCTATGATTAAATCACATATTATATCGGAAAGAGGGCTTTTTGAAAATATTTTTAAATTTTTTAATTAACTGAATTAAAAAGAAAAATTTATTTTATCATTTCATGTCGATTAATTTGCAGAATTTTGAGAGCGATAAGCACTTTTTGGAGGTATCACACCACATTTTATCAGTGTAATTTCTTTTGCAGTAATATTTCCACTGATATATTGTAATAAACATTATAATTTCATAGTCATATAAAGAGACAAATATATCAGAGGCGTGTTTTTATTTCAACTTTTTAAAGTCTTTTAGAGGTGTTGTGAGAATATGTATAATACACAAACTCTAAAATTTAATATCATATGTGTAACAAATCACACAATCATATTTAAAGTTCCTTGTGTAGGTAATACTCTTAAGGCCCAATTACAATGACCGGATCGTGAACGGATAGAAATGTCCAAGTATGCAGTGAAACGGATAGGAAAGAAACACCGATTACAATGACGTATCTGTTCGGATTAAATCGTCAAAGTAGTTTCTTTAAATCTCAAAAGTGCGAAAAGTAGAAATGCATATAAATCGGAAAAGAAAAGCATTTTCAATATTTCTAATGTTGTGTAAAACTTAAAAAATGGAAAATAGATGAAAAAACCGGTGGTGGCAGTTGTTCTGTTTGACACTTCAAACCGTCAATCCGTCGATTTCTACACAATCCGAAATTTACTGCGCGTAGTTCCGATCGAATGCGCTTGTATCCGTTCAATGTAATCGATGAGGTAGAAAACGTATGGTAGGAAAACCAATTTGACACTTCATCCCGGTTCTCTTGCGCTCAGATCCGGTCATTGTAATTGGGCCTTAAGTTTTGCTTTTGACAATTCTTATCCGTGATTTGAAGAAATCTTCTATCGCCTTATCAGATTCATTTCATACGCCACTTCTTAGCTAGTAATGCTCTTGACGAATTCTTAGGGAGTTATTTTTTTAAGATATTGTCTTAGCTAAAGCTTGTTTTAATTCTCATATAACTCTTGAAGGGCTTTATAAGAAAAATATTGTTTGTTGGGATTACTTATATTGCACAATAAAACTGCGTGACGTCAGAACTGATGGAATAACTGAGGAAAGCTCAGGTCACATGCACAATTTACTCAGTTATTAGCACAGCTTTTGACCTGCGCCAAGTCGTCGTGATTACGCAGTTAAATACGCAGGTCGTATATTTCAATATAACTGTGCAATTCTGTGTGACAGTAGCAATGGATTCAAGTGAAAAGAAAACGAAACTTCTTGCTTTTATACAAACGCAACGTTTCCTTCTATTTCTTTTCGCTTTTAAAATAACAGCAGCTAATAGCAAGTAAATTAATCTTTTTCTTTGACAGATTATGTCTTACGAATTCTTCACGTTTTGAACCTTGAAACTCTCACGAAAAATGAGCAAATTGTGGATTTAAGTGCACTGTGTGTGGATACCAACTAGGGAAGTTTTTTGCGCAATATTTTGCACAACTGAGTGTGTATGGCCGGCCATTTACCAGAAACAGAACTATATACCGATTAGAATGGCACCAAAATCAATGCAGTGTGACTTGTAGTTTCCGAGTTATTCAATGTATTTTTGCCCTCCCGAAAATGTTACATAAAGAATTGTGAAGTGCCCCTCAGCGTGAACCTATAGACGTCATTTACGTAAAATAACACTAGTCAACAAATTCAATATTCCTTTCTGTATCCGAACGATTACCAGATCATTTCTATAGGGCTTTTCCGTATATTACGAATTCTTAAATGAAAATTCTCAATCAGCTCCCGTTTTCGAGAAAAATCGAGTGGAAAATTCAAAATATCATATTTTTGCCATTTTTGAAAATTCATCACAAAATAATTGAAGATCACTGGAACTTGTAACATGGCTCAAATCAAAGCCCGAATCTTATTAGGTCTGTTCGTTGGCAATCCTGTGGCACCCCAGTGCGCCCCAGTGCGCCCTATCTGCACTGGTTTTTAAACGTCAAGTGACAGTTCTGTGTTTTTTGAGAATCCTGGGGTGCCCTGGTGCGCCCTGGTGCACCCTGGTTTTACCCCAGATAAAAACTCAGGGTAAATGACGGTTATCAGTTTAATTGTTAACAGATACGGTATTTAAAGTGGAATTAACTCTTGTTGCGGGCACAATAACTTAATTTGAGCATTTCGATGTCAACATTATGAAAAAGTTGTGGTTTTATTTCATAATTTTTGTGTAAAAGGCCAGATGACAGTTCTTCTTTTTAGTACGCTGTTCGCTGGTGTAAAAAGCACTGGGCTGCCCCGTGTTTTTTGACAGTTCTCAGGGCGCACCAGGGCGCACCAGTGCGCCCTGGGGTGCCACAGGTTTTCATGCCAACGAACAGACCTATTCTAAAAAATACCAAATACCACTAATTTCTATAATTTTTTCATGAGCGTATATTCCACTCAGCATCTGTTGTATGAAATAAGCGGTTTGATCAAAAATTTGATTTTCTACAAGCTTCTATAATAATCCGTTATATGTTAATGGTTTTTCAAATATGGTCAAAATAAGGTCTTTTGACTTTTTCACTCACCTATTCCTTGAAAACGCTAATTTGTTCTCAGCCCTGTCCATTCCATCATGGCAATGCAGTTCAAAGCAAATGCACAAACCACAAAATTACATTTTTGTTTCAACTCGAAAGCAGCCAGCTTCAGGGTGCATTTGACAGTTCTAATAAAATTTCGAAGGGTGCTCATTAAATTTCGCAGAAGTCTGTGAAATTTTTGAAATTTCGGTGCATCCTTTTGGGATTTTGAATTGTTTATGTGCAACAGGTATTCAATTCGAGCGGAGCTCTTGAGCAATGTTAGACGTGTGGAAGCGATGGTGCCGCCTATGCGCCAAGGAGGACGGAGATGAAATCAATGTTTTTGTTAAAAATGAGCACTACCCAAATTTGTCTGAAGCGATACAGAAATTTTTTTTAATCTCAGTAAGTATAATGTTCGGCGTGCGAATTGGTGCCTTCGGATACAAGTAAAATCCCTTTTTGCAGATTAATCCTCTGGACGAAGCTCCGACAATGATCTGCAACACCTGCTACAAGTTCCTCAAAAGTCTCGTGGACTTCGCCGACCACTCGGCCAAGGTGGAGGCAATGTTTGCGGACTTGATGTTTGATAAGTTAAATGTGATGACGGCGGATCCCGACTGCATGCGCTACCAGTACGGTCTGCACAGATCGGAATCGGTGGACGACAGGCTCAGGTGCGATAAGGGAACGGACACGAGTGACCTAATGGAGCACTACATGCACATTGAGCACGACGAACGGGGGCACCTGTACACTGTGCTGACGCGCCATGAAAATAGCTCTTCGCCAGCAGAAAATGTAGACCAGGACCAGGGCGGTCTGGAAGGTACAGAAGAAATCGTCCTAGGCGGGCAAGGAGCAGTCAATGTTCAAATTAAGGCTGAGAGACCTGAAATTGTAGACGAAGTCGCAATGATCTCGGTAGACGACGATGGCAACTTACAACCGGACTCAGAGTGTGCCGACGTCGATTACATGGATGAAGAATATTTAGAAATTAAAGCTGAGGGTGCTGAAATTGATGACGATGGGGTTACTGTGCTTAGAAAGGATTTGCGGCCGAAGCGTGTAAGATTTCCCCGGAAATGTAGAGAAGGATCCCTCAAGTGCAATGCATGCGAAAAGGAATTTTCACGGGCCGTAAACTATAGGCAACATTTGAAAGTGTGCTCTTTACTTCTTAAGCCGTTGCTGTACGCGTGTTCCAAGTGCGAGAAAACATTTCCAACCTCAAAGCGAGCGCAACTACACGAAGCATCACATTTGCCCCCCGAAATGAAAATGACCTATCCCTGTCGATTCTGCGACAAAAAATTCACAAAAGCCGTTAACGTCACTGCCCACGTGAAGGCTATACATATAGGAGAAAAGCCCTTCATATGCGAAGAGTGCGGAAAGACCTTCACGACAAAGGGTGCACTCAAAGAGCACAAGTACACCCATGTGGATGACACCCCTTTCCAGTGCTCCAAATGCCCCAAGAAGTTCAAAAATTTACCAAGACTTAAGGTTTGTTCTTTATTCATTTATTCCTATTCTTCTTCTTCAGTATGCCTCTCCGTTAAGAAGGTTGGCTAACATCCTGTTGATTTCTTATTATGATTTCACTATATTAACTAGCTCAGTTGATGACGTGTTGTACCATGATGAAATGTTTCGTAATCACGATATAAAATACATTTATAGCCAAATAGTGGCTATATGTTTCGTTGTTGGGGGCTGGATGGAGGTCCCTTCTTGGTGAAGGTCTAGTCAGAATATTCCTTCTTTTGTTATTATATCTTGAGCTTAGAGGAAATGAACGATTTTTTAGTTATCTTTTTACAAATAAGTTGATCAATATTTTTTTTAAATACCTATTTGGACAATATTTTATAATTCCCTTTTACAACTTCTCGTTTTGGTTTCGTGGTAAGAACTGACTAATAAAATTTTCAAAAACAAATACCTACACCAAGCTACATACATAGCACTACAGTTATCTACTCGTTTATAGTGTTTACACAATTCAAATGCAACCTAACAAAACAACTACTTTAAAAATGTATTCCTTATACCTTCAATTCACCCATATTGACATACTCTGTGTTCAAAAATTAAGGTGCATTTTTCATTTAAACTTCGCGGGTACTACGAAATCATGAAATTATTTTTTGTAGGTTCATAGTACAGTTTTTGACATATATGCAGAGTTTCATGTCAATACAGTAAAACCCGCTTAAATGCAACCCGCTTTACTGCACAACCCCTTTTATTGCACACGATGCGAATGCACCGAGTTTTTTGCCTTATTAATGTGTAGAAACAAAGATCGCATTATTGCACACCTCTTAAATACACAAACCTCTTATTTGCACATTAATTTCAGGCACGAATTTTCTATTTGAATTAAAAAATAACCGGATAAATGCAATGTACATATTTTAAATTAACAGATATGTAGTTAATGTCAAAAATTCATATCAGACTTTTTTAAACCAAAAATTTGAACTTGTTCCTATATGTGTGCATACATACATACTTTATTTAATACGTACATAAAGACTGGATTTATTTTTATTTTACTAAAGAAAGAATTTTAGTTTTTTGTTGATTTAAATATCTTATTTCGGTTGAATAAATGTGGATAATATGCGCTCATTTTTAGTTTTCTTTATTTTTGGACATTTGAATAATTTGTACATGTAATCCAAAAAAAGTAATCCGAGCTCTCTTAAATGCACAACATGTGCATTTATCTTAAAAACGTTTAAATGCACAAACCGTTTAAATGCACGAAATTTTCTGACAAATTGGATGTGCATTTAAGCGGGTTTTACTGTATATTCAATTGCTGCAGATTTGCATGGTTTTTTGTAAACATACAAAAGTGAGTTTTTCGATTTTTACTATGTCTGATTTTGTTGAGTAAAGAATTTGCATTAAATTTTGTTTGCGGAATGAATATTCTGCTGCGGAAACGTTGAGGATGTCGCAGAAGGTCTTTGGTGATGAGGCTATGTCGCAAAAAAAATGAAAAGACTTCAAAGAAGACTGAGAACGAGTTCAAGACGAACAGCGCCACGGACGATCATCCACATCTACTGACGAAAGCCACGTCAAGGAAATCAAAGATTTGGTGCTTGAAAATCGTCGACTTAGAATCAGAGACTTTGCTGATGCTGTGGCATTTCCTTTAGTTCAACCCAAACCATTTTAAAAGATGTTTTGTGCCTCAAACGTGTCAAATCTCGCTTGGTTTCTAAAACACTCAATTTTTTTGAAAAAAAAAGTGTCGCGTTGACGTTTGTGAAACAATGATTCCGGACTACCATGATGTCATCAAAAGTCCTATTCGCCTGATTTAGCTCCGTTTGACTTCTGGCTATTCCCGAAATTCAAAAAACCGCTCCGAGGACATTGTTTTGACTCGATTGAAGAGATATAAGCTGGATCGAAGAAGGTTTTGAAGGCCTTCCCGGAAATCAGCTTCAACAACTGTTTCGACTGGAAAAAACTTGGCATTAGTGAATTGTATCCGGAAAGGATTACTTTGAAGGGGATGAAATTGATTTATTTGGAAAAGTATTCAACTTATTTTTTGATCACAGTAGTATATTCAAAATCAATCAAAACGAAATGAAAACGCGAAAACGCGTGTGTTCATAATAGTAAAGTTTTTACCTTACATATCAGCAATGACGAGCCAGGACCACCACCACACATAACTTATCGTATCGAGTAGCGAAAACATCGGGAGAAATCAACTTCCATAATAGAACCCTAAATTTAAAATAAATCAATACCGAAAATTGCCGATTTTTCCAATTTTTAGGGTTCCGTACCTTTAAAAAAGTGTCTGTCCGTCTGTCAAAGCCGATTTTCTCAGGAACCATACGACATAGAAACTTGAAATTCGGCGTAGTAATACATTTTATTAACCCACATATTTTGCACTAACACTTTATTCATTTAACACGTTCGTCGCCGTGTCACCCACATGTAATAGCTGAATAAGTGGCTGAATAAAATTGGGCAATCCATGTTTTCCGTGAGCACACTCTTAATCCGCTGAGACTGAAGTTTTACCACTTTGTCTACAGATACCTTTTTATAATTTCTCAAAATTCAAAAAATCAAGTCTCTAGTTCACATGAGCTATAAATCCGTATTGTATTTTATTTCAATTATTTTGACTTTAGTATATTTAGTTGGAATGAGTAATCGAATCTAACCACCTCGCCTTACTAATGTCCTCACTGAGGGCAATAAAAACTGTTGGTATTAAGGGATATTACCAAAATCATGAAACTAATTTTAGCAAAATAATGATAACATTTAAATTCATCCCTTTTCTAGACACACGAAGACACTCATAACGATACAGTTTACGTCTGTCCGCACTGTGGCCTGCAGCTGAATACAAAACGCACTCTAACAATGCACATGGTAGTCCATTCCGATCAAAGGAAGTACAAATGCAATTATTGTGGTAACGAGTACAAAAGGTCGAAAGCATTGAAAAATCACCTCATCTTACATACCGGCTTAAGGCCGTACACATGTCCATTTTGTGACAAAACTTTTGCCAATGGTTCTAACTGTCGTAGCCATAAGAAGAAAGCACACCCTCTTGAGTTAGCCGCTATGGAGGCTAAGGGCGAAAAGCCTCCGAAGACACATATTCCCAAATTGGAACAACTGAAAGCTGTGTAAGTTTTAAATGGTAAATTCCACGTACTTTTGAGAAATCTTTTATCTTTATTTAGGTGTAGCCCAGATGGGACTCAGTCGGCAACATCGCCAGAACCGACAGATTCACAAGTCATTCACCACGTTAGTTCGGAAGAATTAAATGCGGTGCAACTTTCTAATACGGTATCTCACCAAATGCAGCAAATGCATCAGCTGTCGCAAGATCATGAGCAACAACAATTTCAGCACAGCATTTTTGACCAAATCGAGGTTTCCCTGAATGCGTAATGGCAAAGAAAATGCGGAATTAATTGTTATATACTCTTGTAAGCACTATAGATATTTTATGTGAAGCTAGGATTACTTAATGGGATTATTGTAAAAGTGATTATTGAAACTATTTTACAAAGACTGTTTTTTTTTTAATACCCATGTCAAACTTATAAAACCTCTGCTACAATTAGGTAAGTAATAAGTTTATATATTTTAACTATATTTTGTCCTTTCTACAAAACTAATCGGTAGTTGTTTAAAAAAATGTCTTTTCATCGCATCTCGTGTTAGAGTCAGACTTAAAAAAAATGCAACTAATAATATAGCAGTGCGATACGTAACTCAAATGCAAGCTCGAATCCTAGTTATAAAATATCAACTGTTTGTAAATTTTATTAAGATTTGTTTAAGGAACGAGTTTTTCATGAATCTCTATGGCAGGTTAAATTAACGAATGGTACATACTTTTCGAATGAAAAGATTATCCCCTGAACAAATCTTGATAAAAGTTACAAATAATTGAAATTTTATAGCTCTAATATTTTTTTATAAATCAAATAAAGATGTCGTACACTGTGCAAAGTGAACACGAGATCTTCCGCTGGTTAGTTTTTATGCGCATTTGCATTTGTAATTCATTGAAATGTAGGTACTCTAATGGATTTGCATGTTGATCCCCATTTAATTAGAAAATTGAGAAAACCTATTCTCACGTTTTTTAAGCAAAGCAAAGTTACCGGCGAAATAAACTGCGAATCCTTTTGCTTACCATTTGTTGGAATGAATTGAAATTCTGATTATTTTGCAATCAGATTGCCGAAATCAGTATAGTATAGTATATAGTAATAAAAAACATGGACCTTATTTCAATATATCTATATTCAAATTTGATATATTTTATATATCCTTGATGTAAAGAATAACTGCGATTTAATAAGTATATTATCTGAAAAAAATTGCTTTAAGAAAAAAGTTATTTTAATTATAGATACTATGTAGATGTACTAGATGTGTAATTACGAACGACTTCTAGGTAACAGATTTTGCAAATTGTTTTATTAAAAAAACAATAACCTCCCAGGTGCGCCTCGTCAAATTTCCACAAAATATATAATGAATTTCCGTAAGAACGAAAATAATCAATGTATCAAGATTTTAGCGCTTAAAGGTATAAATGGCAATGGACCAGTTATTAGGGATTTCCACATCTTACGTCATTTATGAAGAATCATTTTTAACACTTTTGAATATTTAAGTTGCAAGCAGGTAGTAGTTCCAAAAAAATTAATAAAAAGTAAATGATTAGGATTGGTTTGAAACTGTAGTTGGTTCCAATTTTTAGGTATTCATGTATTCATGAAATTTTTCCGTATATTCGAGAATATTAGAATCCAATGGTTTCACCGGTGGTCCACTCGCCAGATAAAACCAATACTTATATACCACACCGGGTTGAACATGTTAAGAATAGCTGGAGAGATTTCATCTGGCTTCGACGTGAAATCCATGGGGAGCTCATTGATATGCTTGAGGACTTCGGAAGGATTAATGTATATAAACAGATTAAGGGATTAGAGTTTAAGTGATGAAATTTATTAAGATTGGGTTGAAAAAGGGAGAAAAGATTTTTTCGAAAATATAAACTGAAGATAGAATATTATCAGAAACTCTTTCGTAGTGTTAGCTAGCCGGGGTTATTGTGCGTGTTTCTGTTGGTATTAATACATTTTTATAAAATTTTAAATTGAATTGATCATTATATAATTGTGTTAATTGTATGGAATATTAAAAAGTCTTGAATAGCAGTAGAATTTAGACCATGCATTGTCAGTACTGTTATCACACAATAGCATAGTAAAATTAATGGAAAAAAATCCTTTTAGAAAGCTCGTAAATATTCGCGTGCCTGAAATTGCAAGTTTAATTGCTGCCACTGATATGCTGTTTAGCATTGTCTGGACTATAAAAACAATCGATCGAGTGTAGAAAGAACGATTGTGCTGTGATCAACAACTGTCTTATTGCAGTCGGGAGAAAATAACAGGCCAAGCTGCTTCTAAATGCCATTTTCCATGGAGCTTACTAACAAGTAACAAGGAAACGTTTTCAGGTGTGTCTCACCGATTTTGATGAAATTGAAATATGTTATAGAGTATCGAAGAAGATAAGAGACACGTATTTTTTTTTATCTGCGGATACGTACACTTAGAGGGTGAAAACCACCCCTAAAGTTTACCACCAAAAACAGTTTTTCCTAAATATTTCAAGTTCTAATGAATTTTTTCGAATGAAACAAAATGGAAATGATTTCTCATATATATATACCCGGTTCCCGGGGGTTGCAACCCTTATTTTTTATTGCAGAAAAACGATTTTTTTTTTTAATTTTCGGGTCTCAAAAATAACAGTTTTAATTAAAAATCATAGAAAAGTATTTTTTTACATACGATTTTGAAAATAAATTTGACCTGTTTTTGCGTTTTTGTAAAAAAAGCCTAGCACTAATACGTAAATGATGTATATTCTTTCAGACATTAGTTTTTTTTTTCGTGAAAACCAGTATTAAGGGGTCTTTGGAGCCGCTGATTACGAATCTGATGTTAACACTAGAGCGCACGCGCCCCTGTTTGGTACGTGAGAGCTTGTTTTTATATTAAGCAAAATGAAACACTGGGGTACGTATGACCCCACGCGTGCGCTCTAGTGTTAAATTTAAAAAATTCAAAATTTTGAAAAATACATCAATTTTTATAAAAAAAAACAATAAATAAAAGTACCCCCTAAATGCGCGTATCCGTAGGTAAAAAAAAAATACATGTATTTTATTTTTCGATACTCTATAACATATTTCAATTTCATCAAAATCGGTGAGACACACCTTAGAACATTTCCTTGTAAGATCGAAAGAGAAAATGAAGCACAGAAATGAGATCTCTTTGATAGTCATTGTATTTAAGTATTTGCATCAATCGTCTTCCGAATTGACCCACGGTATATAGGGTAAATTAAAACCACTCACTAAGAGGAGATCGTCAGTTGGATTCATTAGATTATTAAAGATTAGGAGATCATTCCTGCTGTCTCTATTTCTGTCAGTCTGTTCAGTCAAATCAGGAGGAATTTAGCAACACATGATAAATAGAGCACTTCTAGCTAATGTTACTTTAAAAGTAAAATTAGTACTCAGCTTCAGAAGAAGTAGCTGGAATGTTAGGTAATGAAGTGACTTTTGTTCGGTATGAAAACTCTTCTCGTGCCTTTGAATCAGTATACCTGTCCCTATGAAATATCTGGTAGGATTATTCAAAAAGCTTTGCATCACGAAAAGCGTAATTTAATCAAGTTCCAGTATATGCAATGATGTCCAAATTGCTAGTAATCGACAACTGATAGAGAGCCCTAGTCTTAGCCCTGAAACTCTCTGTATTATGATAACATTAGGAGTTCGTTTGGACATTCAGTTTTTTGAGATAATTGGCTTCTGCTTCAAATGTTTCGATGTGTGCTTAAATGAGCCAGGACTGGGAAGGACGAGTGTTTTTTTTTTTTAATAATGTACCAGAGAAGTAGAAAGATGTAGATGTTGATTTTGTGAGGCGGGCATGTGAAAGCCAGAAAGAAGTATCCAATAGAGTGGGAGCCAATTCAATTCAGTTTTGAATTTCGAGTTTTTTTTTTTTTAATTTCCGACAAATACAATAATTTTTTGTGCGGAAGAATTTCGAGGCCTAATATGGGAGGGTATTGCTTAAGAGGAGGGTTCTGAGCCAAGGTGCGATACAAATAGAGTATGTCTCACTACGGGGAAGAACTAATTTTAGTAATTCTTCAGCATTCTCTGTGAGAGGTAAATTAATCTCAGTAGAAAAAGATGATTCGGACTGTTCGAATGGGGAGTGGGTGCATAGTTTTAAGCATTGTAACTGATAGAGTTGACGCATAAGCAAAATATGTATCTGTAATGCCCATTAAAATGAATCTGGAGAACCAGTATCGAGCTATAAGGGATGTTCCAATTGTCCCATGGGACCAATGTCGCAAAATACGCATCGGATAAAATCATTTTTCCATAAAAATTAATCCGGAGATGACTCCGAAATTTCAATTGTGAACTTACTTTTTTATTGCAAATTTCAATTTGCAAATTTAAAAACGAGACACTTCTGTCTTTAAAGGTTTTTTCTAAGCATGCATTTATATAAAGTTAAAAGCATTTTTAAAAGTTATCTTCTTTCCTTTTCTGAGTGGGCGGAGCGAGTTAATTTTTTGTGGAATGAAATAGTTCTTTTAACAATATTAAATGTTTATACCTAATACATATTCTTGTTTCCAATGAGAATTTTTCTAGAAGATAGGGACAGAATTTAGCTAAAAATTTGAAACTCTCGAACTCGAAAAATACATTTTTTCGGAAAAAATACTTTATTCTTATCTTTTATCCTTTGAAATTGCAGTGTTCGACTTCTTAGGGCGGCGGGAGTTTGTTAATTTTTTCAGAACTTAATATATAGCTCCCTAAAAAATATGAAACTTTTATACACATTTTTTGTCCGATATGTATTTTCCGAAAAAAACAAGTGTTATAGGATTTTTCGAACACCCGGCGTATTATAGCATGAAGTGGATGAAAATAATCAGCGAAACAGCGTATTGGCCTATTCGTGTTTTTGACTGTTTGTTCCTTTATTAATGTTTCTCTAATTTAGCTGACCAGAGTGTTTTACTCTTTCATAATTGGCTAAATATAATGGGTTTATTAGGATTATTTGACAGCAAAATTTACGTTCGAATTGAAAATATAAATCTTTACTTGTTCCAAATATATTTTTAAAAATTGTAAATTGTAAAATTGCTTCCTTTTACGTATCAAATTAGCGTTTTCCTCAAATAAGCCTATATATTTCTTTCTTTTGCATTAATTTTTAAAGTGCCAGTCACGTAAAAATTGCTCATCATCTTAAAACTGTATAAAATTTCTGTAAAGAAAACCAGAGTTAAATAATTAAGTACGGCGACACGTTATATTTAATTAAAAGAAAAAAAATCATTTAACATCGACATCACACTTTCCCAAACGAGGACATTAAATTTATGCGAAGAAAAGCACAGAACGTGTACGTGATTTTTCTTATAATTTCTTTGTAATTATTCGACGAAAATCTACAGACTGTTAAGAGTTTTTGAGGGAAGTGTACGGAAGTCTCACGACTTTTAATCTCAATCTCGCTATTTACCACTAGTCCCTAGTCATCCTAGTAATCTAGCATATTCTGCTTTACATTAATCGACGCTTGATTGCTTTTAATTTTAAATCGTAATGTATTGTAGAAGATCCGTTGTATGTGTATCTGATAAAGTTTAGGTATTATGTTTTTTTAATAAGAGAAACAAACAATTATAAACATTAAGTATATTTAAATATAGCAACAATTTTATTGGAAAATCATAAATATTTGTCTTTAAAGGTCTCAATTTGGATCATTGTTGAAATAGTCAACAGATCTATGTGATCGACGATTTCCTTATGAGTCATTTCTTTGATACTTCGTATTTTTCTGCTTCTTCCAGTGTAATGATTCGGCAAGTTCACCTATAAAAAACATAATTGCCAACATATATTTAATAATACTTAATTTATGTAGTCTTTATATATGCAGTCAAATAAATACAGGTCCTTATTTTATATATAATACATATATGTAATTCCATCCATAAAAAGTCTCGCAAATCCAAATCAAGTGAAAAAAATATACGTTTTCTCGTAAGGTAAGCAATACAGAAAACAATCTGGCAGGTACACAAAAGTAGTAGATATTATACATAGGCGAAAATCTGATTAATTTAATTCAAATTTAATGATCTAGGGGTTAAAGAAGAAATAAATTAAGGTCAATTTGTTTTTTTAAGGGAACTGCTATGTTTGAGTTTGGAAATGAAAAAAGGATGAAATTAAAAGTTCAAGTATTCTACCATGTTATGGGGTAATTTCGAGGTTAACTTGAATTATTCTTATCGAAAATCCTGCGATACCATATCTGAATTTAGAATTCCCATATCTGAATTTAGAATTCCCTACTCTTTTCATATTTGGAGCCAAAAATATGAGTTTGATTTTCCAAGAATAATGATAATATAATATAATAATAATAATAATAATAATTTCCAAATTTTTTTATACTATTATTTTCTAAACGCTTGGCCATCTGGAGTGCCCACTTCGGGTACTTTCATTTCTAGCCAAGCCCTACATGTGCTATAAATTTGAACGAAGTCGGTGATGACGAGTAGGTGCCTTCTCCTTGTTAGATATGATCTAAATGAATAATTAAGAATTGTGCTAGTTACATTTTTGTTTACCAGCGATTTGAGAGTTGTGTGTTTACGTAGAAAGCAAAGAAAAATGGAATTTGGGCTATTAGCTTTTATCCTGTGTTTTTGGTCAAAATTGTCCAATATGGCATATGTTTTTCTCATATTTAGTGACTTTACCACATTCTTTCAACTAAACAGCTCATATCTGTCCAGTTAATATTGGTCCATAAGTTTGAGTACGGAAGAGAAAGTTGCGTTAGACTTGTTGGGTCTTTGCTAATTGTGAACATTTTACTTTTAAGTATTTGTATCTTTTCTTATCACCGAGGAAATAATTTAGAATTCCTGTGACGAAAGCAATAATGAAAGGTGGATAAAGTAATGTCCGAGGAATGATCAACCAAAACACCTGAAACGATGGCGTTATTACCTTGTCTAACAATTAATATAATCAATGCAGTTCATTAATGTGCAAAATACTTTTTAATGTAGTTATTAAATTTGTTAAGTGCTTTAATGCTTTTAATCAACATCGCTTTAATTACCGCTTCAAATTGTTCAATTGTATGAACGGTATTTAAAACTTCTTCTTAGTCTCTTAGAAATTGAAACTAAAACCTGTTATAAATACCTCTAAGTCAATATTTTTAATTTTAAAACTATAACTTACCTTGTGCCTAGCGATTGACTTCAAAATAAGGAAAAGAATATAAAAGCTGAACCATACTGTGAAATATAACGGTATGTACCAAAGCTTCCTTCCGATGTAGAAATAGCTGTACTTTTTGACACGAGGCTCTGGTCTTTCGGTTGTTGTTGTAGTCATTAATTCCGGAGGATGTTGGAAATGGTGATGATGGTCGTCATATATTATATCTGGACTCGTATCAAAGCTATGACCATTAAAAAATGTTGGAAAAGAGTCCCACGAGATGTCGTGATGCATATGATCATGATCACTTGAATGATCATGGTCTGATGTGTCATCATTGTGAGGACCCATGTTATTCATGGGCATGGGTCCTGACATCATTTGATCTTCACTCGCATTTGGAGGGGGGTGGTCATGTTCATGGTTTTCCATTGGGGGTTGATCATGTTCATGGTTTTCCATCGGGGGATGATCATGTTCATGGTTTTCCATCATTGGATGGTCATGTTCATTGCTGTCCATCGACTCAGGTGGAGGTGTTTGTATATTTGCGTGATTGTTTTTATTCATATTGGGTTTGGTGTCATCGTCCATAATTTCACTTGACGCAACATTTTTACTCATTTCATTTTTAGGGGACGGATTTTTCATGTAAGGTGGTAGGTATTCTGGATTAACCGGTCCTATAAATCCACCAAATATAGGACCTGCCGGAGGCGGTAAATAACTAGAAATTTCCGCTTTAGTTTTCTCCGAAGACATTATTTCAGGAGGAGAATAATTTGCACCGGAGTTAGGCGGAAATGAGTAAATATCCTTTGTTGGGCTTTTATAATTGTAGCCCTTATTATTATTACCCTTGTAGTGTGAAGTAGCAACCGCTTCACCTGGCGTGTATCTGTCCATAGCTTCTCCTAATTAATAAAACATTTTTATTTGTGTACTAATTTGATCTTCTTTTTACTGTACCATTGCCTCTCATTTTATCTATTTCGATACGGCTTGGTGCTTTTGGTCGATAAACCGGGTAAGACTGGCTGCTTGGACGTATTATTTCCGGCGAATACTGTCTTATTCTTGGTGGTGGTTGTCTTAAGTTGGGATTCATAAAGGGAAACGAAAAGGAGTCAATTTGCTGTGCTGCTCGACCAGTTTCTTCTTCTTTTTCAGCGAATTCCGTTTGTTGGACTGGACTGAAGAATAAAGGTTTTATTATTGATGATTTACATTTGACCTTGTCCTACTTATTTGAGAAAATTAAGTCTGTATTAAATGCTCGATGAATTTTGGGCCCGTCTTCTGAATAGTCAGTTCCATTATTGCTTGTGGTCGATTTGTAAACTTTAGAGTACGCTTTTACTTTAAGATTTTGAAAGCAGCAGCACAACATAACAATAATACACATTAATTTTACTTTGCACATTATTAGGTGGCACAATAATTTGATGTAGATTAAAAAAAACAATACAAAATAAAATAAGAAAAAATGAATGTTTGTCTCTTTAAGGGCACTTATGCTTATCATCAAATATCACAAAGTGGACTAACCATTGCCTTCCATTAGCATTTTGTCGTACTGGTCAAAATAAGAAGTGTTCTCTTTTAGTGCTTTTGTAAAGTGAACATCTTCTCTCTTCATGAATGTTAAAATGCTCTATATACTGTTGAAGTACAATCCTACATGTTCAATACATAAGAACGGAACAATTAGCATCCCTCCTATGAGTTTCCTCACCAGGTCATAAGATTATCAAGGTGATAATTATTGGTCAGAATTCTTAAACAGCGAAATTCTAGAGGATGACTTACTCTTGATCTGCATCAAGTTCATTAAAGATGTATCTTGGTCAGACGCGTGGTAGCTATGTATGTCTGAAGATTTAGAACATTTTTCACTCTTTGAAAATAGGTCACATCTAAGCGAATACTATACTAACCGTTCACATGAAGTCACTGCATTGGGGCATGGAATAAGTATGTGTAACCTCAAGGTAACATTTTTGGTATTTTATAGATAAATGTTTATTTGAGAATGTTCTTGATGTGATTGAAAGCGTCAAGCGAAAATGCTATAGCAAATAAAACGATACATATGGTGAAGCTATTTATTAAAACTGAGGTGGTTAAATAGAATCAATAGTGAAATTGAAATTGGTCTTATTTATTTACTTACTTTACATAGCCCTGAGCGGATGTGCAATATATGTACATAGATTTATAACATTTAAAGGAACTATCAGAGTTTCTTTTTCTTTCAAAATCTGCGCGCTCTTGTCACATATCTGTACTACTAATATTATAAAGCCGAAGAGTTTGTTTATTTGTTTGTTTGAACGCGCTAATCTCAGGAACTACTGGTTCGAATTGAAAAATTCTTTTTGTGTTAGATAGTCGATTTATCGAGGAAGGCTTTAGGCTATATAACATCACGCTGCGACCAATAGGAGCGAAGAATCAGTGGAAAATCCCTATATATATATATAAAAATGAAAGTTGACAGCGGAGCAACAAACAAACCAACAAACAATCACGCCTAAACGCTTGTATCGATATTTTTCATTTTTTGTCCGAAGGTAGAACATATTCCAACTTAACATATAGGCTAATTTTTTTTCGGATAATACGTAAGGTTTCAAAATGGCGGATCCAAGATGGCGGCTAAAAATTTTAAATTTGAAGCGATTTTCATGAAAATTGGTACATAGGGGTTTTGTGGAATGGTGATTTCAAATCCGCTGTCCAAACTTAGAAATTCAAGATGGCGGATCCAATATAGGCGACCAAGATTTCTCGATTTCAACGGATTTTAATGAAAATTAGTACAATGATTATCTTGAGGTCACTGATTTTGAATGTTATCAAAATTTACAAATCCAAGATGGCGAACCCAATATGGCGACCAATATTTCTCGTTTTCAACGGATTTTAATGAAAATTAATACAATGAATATCTTGAGGTCACTGATTTTGAATGTTATCAAAATTTACAAATCCAAGATGGCGGTCCCAATATGGCGACCAGTATTTCTTGATTTAAATGGATTTTAATGAAAATTAGTACAATGATTATCTTGAGGTCACAGTTTTGAATGTTATCAAAAGTTACAAATCTAAGTTGGCGGACTCAATTTGGCGACCAATATTTCTCAATTTCAACGGATTCTAATGAAAATTAGTATAATGATTATTCTGAGGCCACTAATTTCGAATATTATCAAAATTTCCAAATCCAAGATGGCGACCAAAATTTTTCGATTTCAACGGATCTTAATGAAAATCTGTACAATGATTATTCTGAGGCAACTAAATTATGAATATTAGCAAAATTTTTAAATCCAAGATGGCGGATTCAACATGACGACAAGAATGTCTCGATTTCGACGGATTTTAATGAAAATTGGTACAATGATTATTCTAAGGCTACAAGTTTCGAATATTATCAAAATTTGTAAATCTCAGATGGCGGATCCAATATGGAAACCAAATGTCTCTACTTCATCGGATTTTAATTAAAATTAGTACAATGATTATTCCGGAGCCACTAATTTCGAATATTATCAAAATTATCAAATCCAAGATAGCGACCAACCTTTCTCGATTTCAACGGATTGTAATGGAAATTAGTACAGTCATTATTCTGAGACCACTAATTTGTATATTATCAAAATTTCTAAATGCAAGATGGCGGACCCAACATGGCGTCCAGAATGTCTCGATTTCGACGGATTTTAATGAAAATTGGTACAATGATTATTCTGAAGCTACAAATTTCGAATATTATCAAAATTTGAAAATCCAAGATGGCGGGTCCTATATGAGACCAAATTTCTCGATTTCAACGGATTTTACTGAAAATTAGTACAATGATTATTCTGAGGCCACTAATTTCGAATATTAGCAAAATGTCCAAATTCAAGATGGCGGATTAAATATGGCGACCAACATTTACCGATTTAACGGATTTAAAATTGGTATAATGATTATTTTAAGTAACTAGCCCAAGATAAAAACGGATGGAGAGACTTTGTAGACGTCCTATGCTCCCGAATGGAGTAAGACAGGACAAAAAAAAATTGTTTTTGAATATTATTAAGATTTGGAAATTCAAGATGGCAGATCCATAAAGGGGTTTTCGGGTTGAAACAATTTCTAGGATATAACAAACTAGAACATTTGAGAAGCTTTTAATTAGTAATATTTACCCAACGCCGGGTGAAACCGCGTAACCCAGCTAGTGTAGTTATATAAGTTAAGATCTGTGTGACATATTATTAAAATTTAGTTACTGGTTAATTCTTGTCATATTCGCTGTCCGTAATTATTAAATTGCTAAAATTTTGTTTATCGGAAAATACTAAAATTTAGTTAATTAAGACACCTAATATTTAATGTTTTTATTTATATAAACTTATAATAAATTGGTCTGCGATTGAAGGTATCAATAATAATTTTAGTTATTGCGTTATTTAGGTACTAAATTAATGGAGACAGGGAGCTTTTTATAATTTTATAAATAATACTTTCGATTATTTTATAAATAATATTTTATGTTAGTATTATTTTATAAATAATATTAACATAATCTTCCTTTTTGTAGTCGGGTATTTTAATATCTTCAAAATTTCTAAATGCACTTTTTTGGTTTGTCCAGAAAAAATAAAAATTAAAAATAGCGTCTATGACTATTACTTAATACCACTTTTAAAAAAGTGTTAAAGAGTCAAAAATTAATCTGAAAATTGTTGTTTATGTTTGGGGATAGACAAAAAAAACCTAGAACTGTTTCCACTGGAAATATATTGTATAAATATTCGTTACATTGGAACAAATTGAGTTTTAGGTCCTTCACAGAGTTTCATGAAACTTCATAGAAATATTAATTTGAGTTTAAAGGAAAAATATGCCAATAATTTTTATTTGGTTTCTTATACATCCCATGATATTTAACTTTATTTCGATTTTCTGCATATTCCTGCAAAGATTGTTCGAAAATTTTGTAAATACATTAACTTGAAGATGTTCCTACTTTTTTATTGTGCAATAGTATGATGAGAAATTGGGTGTTTGGTACAGTGATAAAATATGGCTCATATGAACAACTTCAATCAGTCAAATAACATTTTCTAATATATCAGATCCAAAAGTACAACAATTAGTAAATGTTTCAATTATTTTTTAAACGGAATGACAAAATCGTAGAAACTTTCTAACTTACACAATATAAAGCTTTTGGGAAAGCGTAAGTAAGATTGGTGAATGAGCACTCGATGAATAGCGTGAAAAATTCTCTACTTAATGAAAGGTAGTTAGCTCAAAAAAAAAAAAAAGGATATTAAATACCCAACCCTATATATTGTTTTGTACTAAAAATTTAGAATTTATATCATAAGTTGTTATTATACTCATTAACACCTTTGATATGATCCATAATTGTTTTTTTATTTTATATCACTGCACCAAAATATTTTGCCCATTTTCCAAATTATATTTTCTTATTTTCAGGACTCTTGCAAAATTATTTCCTTTCGTTAATCCAAAGATTTTCCACAGGTTTCAATAAAACTTTATACAATCCTACAGAAAACGTCATAATTCGAAATTTTAAAATGAAATATCTTGGAACTATAAGCGACCGATAAAAATTTGTTGTTTCCTTAAAACCCATGGGTATACCCAAAACTCGGTCACCTTCGTCCTCAATTGGATATCCCTACGAAAGCAGGCAGAAAATGTTAAATTCATTTTAGGTAACTTAACTTTGAAAATTACATTTCTCCTATAATGTTTAAGTTATATTTAAATAATTGGAAATCAAAGTAAAAAGCTAAATACATGTTGATTATTGGAAAATTAGTGGCTGGTTTTTGAAGTAGGGTGCTAGAACTGAATTTACAATACATTAAGGAGTCATAGTGATCTAGATATTTGAACAAATCAACGTTTTTTTATATGTTAATGTCTTAAGAATGTGCTATTGTTAAATATTGTACCGAAAAATTCGAAATATCTTAGGTTCTGCAATAATTTGAAGGGTAAAATTTCTTTGTATAGTTACATTGTAGCCAAAAATTCAAAAACCCTACTCGTCGCATCGATTTTAAAATATATCAGTATGTTAGGAGGTTTTTTAGCGCCTTCAGCAAGTTATCATCGGAATTACACTACATACTACATTTAAAATATCGAAAATAGTTATTTTTTGCAAAGAAAAGTGAAAGGGAGAAAAATTAGCATAAATACGGTGTAACAAAAAAATTTTTTTTTTCGCGGTTAAGCGCCTAATCTTCGAAATAAAAGCTATGCATCTTTGAAAACATTAATGTTTTAAGTTTGGAGCTAACAATTTCAAAACTAAAATATGATGCAAATTATAGGCAGAACTAAATAAAATAAAATAATATCATTCAGTTTTCATAATAAATATACATCTTTCATCACATCATATTGCTGTTGCATTTACCAACAAAACTTTCGCAGTCGCACGAAAACACATGATTAAATCATCAAATGACAACATTTTCCAAGATTCTACATGTCAGCGCAGCAGATAAATAAATTGAATGAAATACAAGCTGGTTGGTCATATTTTATCATCATCAGAAATTCCATGAAGTGTTTCGGTTTCCTCCGGAGATAAATGCAGTATTTCACAATATCGACATTTTGATTAGGAATGGCAGTGTACATAGGTACTCGTTTTAATAATTTGCATTAATAATGAGAGATGTATGAAGCAAATCCAGACCTCGGAGCAACAGGATAACTGTACCCAAAGTAAGTACGTCTGTATCTATTTACTATCGAAAATTTGGTTGCAGAAATTAATATTTAATATTACTTACAAACTTATTGAATGAATGAAATTCAGTTTTCCAAGCGTTTATGTTTGACCTCTTGACAGCAGGATATTCGTCAATATATCATTTATATACATATAGTACTATCCCGATGCAAAATAGTTCGCTCACTAGGCTCAAAGGTAGAACACTAAATCTTAATAATATGCAACACTGTTATGGATTAAGTAAGCAAAATACTTAATCCATAACAGTTTAATATATTATTAAAATTTAATGTTCTAGTTTTGAGCTCAGATGATGAACTATTTTGCATCAAGTTAATATATTATGTTTTCTTTAATATGCAAAATATCTGAGAGTAATAATAAATAAATAAATAAAGAATGAATTTGTTTTATTTGTTATTGTATCGTTCTAAAAGGTATAACTGCAAATAGTTGTTAATTTCCGCGGGAGAGATGAGATGCATTTCTTTTTTATAATATTCTATATTTATCTATTATGCTAAATTTGAAAATATTAAGAAACCCGTAAGCCTTCCAATCACGACAAGGTTTTATCCAGTGAACACGTAAATATTACGTTGAAGCTACAAACCCGAAAATAATACGTTACGTAACCTGAGAGTCACAGAAGACGCATATGTGACGCACAATTTCCCACTCATTTACGTAACAATTTGACTTAACATTGTTACATTCCTATTGCATAACAGAAAGATTTAATTTTTATGTCACCATAAAGTAACATCGACATAATGTAAAGTTAAGGGAATAAGAACGTAAATTTAATAAATTTATATCTGTGACTTCCGTGAGAGTATAAAAAAACATTAGAATACCGCAATATTAAGAATTTTGTAAAAGTCCTAGTCGAAATTCAACTAATTATAAACTCTCTGCTTTTTATAAAACTTTTAAGGATTTTACAAAATTTCAGATTTACACTCCCTTCAAAAGGGAGAGTCAATATAAAAATTATGTTAATTGTATTTTTCATAATATTTATTGTCTCATATTATAATATTAAAATTACTAATGTTCAGCAGAATTAACAATATTATAATTTACTGAATATTGCCCTGAAATAAAAGTGCTTGAGTTCAACGGATTCACTCTAATAAAAACAAAATTCAAGCAATTTTTGTTTATCACTAGACTTATCAAATTTGCCCATCACTTACTTTAGTATTATTGAAAAAGTGTTGTAAATCTCTAATATATAAAATTCTTCTGTCACAGTTTTAGTGTTTATACTCCTCCGAAACGGCTTGACCGATTTTGATGAAATTTAATATGTACATATATTCAGTAGGTATGAGAATAGGTTTATAACTAATTTTTATCCCCCTAAGTGTTAAGGGTGGCTCACCCTAACAACTTTTTTTTTCATTTTTTGGACAAATTTTTTTTTGGTAATTTTTTTTATGGTATGGCATTAAAAAATACATTTAACATAGTCCTAAATTTGTAACCTTCTACCACCAACTCCTACTTTTCAAATACATTTTAAAAGCAATTTTTCAAATACATTTTAAAAGTAAAGATTAAAAAGATATAATAAATTGGCTTAGAAGTTATTTAGGAAAAAAAAACAAAATTTTTTAAATATATAATTAATTTTTCATAAATATTATAAATGTTAAAACATAACAAAGGTAATTATTTACCCAACGTCGGATGAAACCGGGTAATTTTCCAATAAAAATTACCCGGAAAGGGCAGTACAACGTCTGCTGGGCCAGCTAGTATACTTATATATAAAATATGTAGAATAGAAATATGTACCATTTATTTTCTCTACTATTAATATTTACTTTGATTTTTCTTGCAAATTAGTGAGTGTTAAAGTGTTTGAAGTATTGTCAAATTATATAAATATTGCGCAACTTTATTAAATTAAAAAATTAAATTATGCCGTTATTACAACTAACAATTAATAATTATATAGCAGCTTTTTTAAGATACATGTGTAGGTACTTTTATACTAAAATCTTTGGTTATTTTTCCATAATTATACCTATTTATAGTTTAATTTTCTAGTCAGACTGAGAATTTAAGCTTAATAAATTTGTTATCACCCATATCAAGAATATAATAAATAATTTAGTACCAGCTCAAAAGAAAATGGAACGATTCTCTGGACCCAATCGTTTTTTTAATCATTACAATTGCAACTGTATTCTTCCATTTCCGCCACTATCAAAATATATGGCTTACGCATTCTGAAAGAATATAAAAAAACAACAACATAAAGATCATAGATGTGATGGCGTATTACAATAACGTTAATATTGCAATTAATTCATCAATCGAGGTAACATACGTAACTGGTATATAACATAAAGGTAACAAATGTTATGTTAAATTGAAGTAACACTATATAGCTGATATATAACATAAAGATGACAAATATAAGTTACTGTTATAAGTTAAATGTTATTTACGTTACTGTTATCTTATATTTGTGTAACTATAGTTGCATAACCTGTTCTATGTTACTTAACATTTACATTTGTGTTCATTGGGAACAAGAAACTGAAACCGACAATTTCCTTATTAAAAGATTTTTAATAATTCCCCCTTGTGCGAGTAATTTCAGACGTGCTCACGTCAAAAATTAATGATTTTGGAATTTAATTTTGATTGAAGTTCTGCATTATTTTCCGTACAATGCTGATTGAATCTGAAGACGACCTATATTACTAGAGTAGGTATGATTCATATCAAACTACTCTTTAAGGAACTTTTGCTTGTAAAACACTAGTCAACAAATAGAACTCTTTCAAGAATAGCACGGTTTTATCTGGGCCTGAAACGGATCAACGCTTTAACATGAAAATACAACAACAAAATCTTAACCCAGATATTTCTTCGGGTCTAGATCAAAGAGCCAAAGGAATAGAAGGTTCTATATTTTGACAGAGGTGTTGCTGTAGTATTTTATTTTTGAAATTTTGGTAGCAATGATAGATTTGAAGTTTTCTAGATTATTGATTGTGGTTGTGTGTACAAAATAAATGAGATCTTTTTCTGATTATGGAATTTAATAAAAAAATAAATTTAAAAAAATTCTTGATCAGTGTTTTTATTTGATATATTGATCCGGACCGACACATGGATGAAAAAAAAAAAAAACGCAGTTTATTTATTTAAATAGAGGCTATGGGTGCATTAATGACAGCCTAACCATTGAAGGGGGAGCGCATTCGTGGCCTTTGGCCCATATGGCGCACAGCATAATAAATTTAGTGTAGGTTTAGATTACGGTTTAAAAATCAACATATTTACAGGTGAAGTTGAAAGTTAAGGTGCCTTAGAAGGCGAAAGAGGATAGAGTTGTTTGGTTGGTTAGAGTCAAGTAGGATTACGAGGTTTGGAGAAGGAATATAGCTAAGGGATTTAGAACAGGAGGCTAGGATGTGGGTAACTGTAAGGGGTTACAGTGTGGGCAAAGGGGCTGGTTTTGCCAACGTAGGAGATATTCGTGAGTAGGGGAGACCGGGGATGGTTGACCAAATTTTAGTTTAGATGCTTATATGTTTTTTGTTTTAGTGTATATTATTGTAAAAACCAATAAATTTGATAGGTACACTATTAAGCTATAAAAACAAATGACAAAAGTCTCGCAATCAGTTATAATATAGAGTACAAGCATGATCTGGTGGAATATGAAATTTGAGTCAACCTACCCCAGACATGGGGTAGGTTGACTTGTCACTGGGAGTAAGTTGACCTACAAATTAGATAGTGCAAGATCTACGGATATATAAAATTAAAATAACAAGAAATAATTGAAATAACATTTTCTTCATTCAAACAAATAATTATCAATTCTATGACAATTTTGTTAATTTTAATTATTTGGTAACAGTCTTAACTGATATAATTATTATAATTATATGATTTAAAGGAATAGATACATCATTTATGAGATCAGATTATGAAACCAGTCTTCTAAATCAGAGGTGCAATATTTACATTAAACAAACAATAGATTGCCATTTACACATTTTGTATGGGACTAGGTAGTCAACCAGCCCCGGGTCACTTTGCAATTTTTACACACGTGTCATAACCTCAAAACTGCAGCGAAATTAAAAAGAATGATATGTAACATAAAGATTAACAATCAAACTTTTATTTTAAATTATTTGCAAATGAACGATAACAAGTATATAGGCGTCATTACAAATAATACAACAAGGAACAAAATTACTTAAGTGTATTCTTTTTCAATATTATGCTCCTTCTCCCGAACTACGTGCGTACGCGATGCCGCATTCGAGACGACTGAGGGGGAGGAGGTAACGGTTTCTCACGCCTAGTTGGATGATGCAACACTTTTGAACTAGTCGAGTTTTTCACAATTAGTCAACCTACCCCTATGGTCAACTATCCCCGGTCTCCCCTACGCCGTGTGTGCCCAATTCTAAGTCTGAGTAAAGATACCATATTTTTCCTGTTTAGTTCTAAGTTGTAGAAAGGGGGTTTTGCAGTGGTTCGAGTGGTTCTGTAGCGAGTTGATGATGGGCAGATCGGATCAAAAGATTAGTAGGTGCGGTTGAGAACTTGGCTGCGGGGGGAGGTATAGGAATACCCAGTTTAAGGGCACCCTGTATTGATCTCATCAAGGAAGAAGGACAACGGTTGGGAGATTATTTTAATAAGGATCTGAAAGTTGGGTGCAGAGGTTTAAATGGGTCTGTTAAATTCTTAGCAACAAGTGTGAGCTGGCGTTGTTCTAGTCTAGGCGGTGTCTGATAGAGGTAAAGCCTGTTTCTACGAGGAGGGCCTCGATGGGTGATGTTCTAAAGGCTCCTGAAGCAGTTCTGACTATAGCATTAATGCGCACCTGTAGCTTTTGGAGTGTGGTTTGAGCTGCATGTCCGTAAAGGGTTAATCCGTAATCTACTTTGCCCAGCACTAAAGCCTTCGCTATTTTGGTGAGAGCTGCTGTTGTTGCACCACTACCTTTGTATGTAAGGACTTTTAATAAATTTTGGGTTCCCTCCAGTTGTTGAGATAGGGATCGGATATGGGCGTCCCATTTGAGATTTCTGGTAAAGGTTATCCCGAGGATTTTCATTTGATCCTTTTGCGTAAAAATGTCTTATCCTTGTATAGGACAGCCCATGGTCCTACTGTTCCTCTTCCGACAAACGTGCAGGCATTCCATTTTGTCTGCTGGAAGTATAGCTCCATTGTTAACAGCCCAGCGGCTGGTTACAGATAGTGCTTCCAAGCGGGGGCCGTGGCCTGTTATCAAGATATTGTCGGCGTATATGAAAGTTTTTATGTTGTTTAAGTAAACTCCTTACAGAGGAGAGTTGATGTAGGAGTTGAAAATGCTCGTCGAAAGAGGGGACCCTTGGGAGGTGCCGTTGTCTAGGGGTAAAATAGGAGACAAAATTCCTTTGACCTTGGTACGAATTTTACGGTTGGTTAGGAAGTCGAGGATAAGTTGGCTAAATTTCAAGTCTATGCCCCAATCACAGAGTCGTTTGGCGACAATGTGCCTTCCCACTCTGTCGTAGGTCTTCTCTAAGTTAGTGGAAAGAACGACACAATGATGTCTTTGAGATAATCCATCGGCAAGGTCATCCTCCAAAAGGTGAAGGGGAGACTGCGTACCTCTACCTGGTCTAAAAGCATGTTGCTGGTCGAAGAGGGTCTCTTCAAGGACAACAGAATTTTCTCAAGGACTTTGGAGAGGCAAGGTAGTAGAGAAATGGGTCTATAGTCATTAACTCTGTGGGAGGATGAGGGTCTCTTTGGTATCGGAACTAGTGTAGCAATCTTTCGTTCCTGAGGGAAGGTGCCTTGATCGAGGATTTTGTTCAGAAGTTCTATATATAGGAGTTTGAATGAAATGGGATATTTTCGGATCATCCTATAAGATATCCTATCAATTCTGGGAGTAGTGCCTTTAAGTGAGCTCAAAGTGTTAAGCGAGCTTTTGAATTTTGATTCTTAGGCCCGAGGGCCATGATTGGGGATTAAGTGTAGTCCTTCTTTTCGATTGTTGAATTCCCCCTTTACGGAAAAACCACTAGAACTTTGCTTAGATCTAATACTTAGCTGGGTATTTCACTTCCAGGAATAGCACGTATCTTTGCACTTTAGGTTATGTTCAGGCTCGGCTTGCGCGCTGGATACGCCCACTTGGGGGAAGATACTCCGGCATACCGTCGCGTCGTCCCTGTCGACCGCTTTTGATAAAAAACCACGTCTTGCCGCTGACGGATCTCAACTGAGACTGAAAAACGTAGTTTATTCAAAGGCGCACATTATTTATAGCATAAGTGGCCAAACGCTTCAATTTGTGAATTTTTCTGTATAGTTTCACGCATATCTCGTGCCACCGTACAAAGTTCTGGTCTCAGAAGTAATCATCTCTACTGATCTGCTGGCATAGAGGATTTCTGGTGCATTTCAACGAAAAAAATTTCGCCATTTGTCTAGTCTCCTCAACAACTGGTGCCAATAAATATCCTATTGATGAAACAGATTTGTGAAGTGTGCAGGCCGAAGATCAGATTTTGCACGCGAGTAAAACTCCACTCGCGTGCAGAATGTTTTAAAAGTCTCTGCTGTATGGAAATTTCAATTTAACTTTCTTAAGTTTGTCTTCAGATAAAAACGAAAAGCAATTTTTCAAGTAGAACAAAATTCAGTAGTTATTCCTTTCTGTGCCTAAGTTTGAAGGCGTTGGATCACTTTTCATTAAACCTTATATAAGTGCACTTTCAATCAAAACTTAGCCTTACTCCAGACATGAAAAAACAATTAGATTGCGGGATTAATTAACCAGCGTTCAGGAGGATTTTTAAAGGCAACCTACCTAATTGTAGTATAACTACCAGCCCTTGCTACAGATCCTTACTGCTTGACTCCCACAAGCACAAGTAACGTCTGGTGTCATTAGCTAGTTTGTAGTCACGGATAATCCCCTTTTCTGCTTGATTATATTCAGATATGTTCGTATGCATTACTCGACTGATTTCCTCTCGTGTAAAGTGCTAGGAAGGTGGAACGGACCCACGACAGCACCACCGTCGGGTTGTGTGTCTGTTATACCGCTAATTACACGACAGTCTCATCCCTTGATCCTATTAAAATTCACTAAATCTCGATCCAAATTGAGCGTTTGCGGCCGGCGCTAGTTTGCTAGTGTGGCTTGTGATATTTGGATGAATGGGCTTAATTGCACACAGTCTTATCTCTACAGCAATAGCAATGCTCCAGCCAGCAGAATGTCTGATTAGGATAATCGCTTAAAGGCCTTTTCTTGCGATGCATTCGCCTGTTTTAGGGAGATTAAAATCAAATGCCCAAGCCCGGTAACAGCATTTCTGTTTTGATCCGTACAAATCAGTATTTGAGGAACAATTGACTGCGCAAATAAATACCTGCCACTTTGAATTGAATACGGACCACTCGTCTCATTGGTAATTTGTATTTCTTATGGAAAACATTCACACAACAAGGGTAAATTGTCTATCCCCGATAATTGGGTCGTGGTATGTTCAATTTACAATTTACTCCAGATGATGAATTTCATTGTAAGCAGTAATTAAACTTTTTTTCCGGAATTTGATGAGCGCACTTTATTTTATTTAAAATTGTAATTAATTTCACTGTCAGAATATGAAATATCCATATACTACCCCTCAGATACATAGTCGTACTGTTCCTGTTTGCTATATTCAGGAGTAAATGTTACAAGAGAGGAGATGCTTTATATGCGGAATCATATTTTCATTTAAATTAAAAGTTAATATTTACAAGCAGACACTCTCAAAGGAAACTTTTCAAAATGCCAGTAATTGGAAAATATTTCCGAAATGTTTCATGTTATTGATAGGTATTCAGGATTCTCAGTAAGTATATTAATTAAAAGGTAGAAATATTATGTTAATTAAACAAAGGGAACGTCAATATTCTGAATTTTCATCAATTCTTTCATAACTACATATACTTCTTATGTGAACATCATCATAAATTAATATAGGTGAATACAAAAAAATTGTAATAATACAGCTGAAATTGTATTCGATTATTTTATCAGTAAAATATCTCTTTTTATAATGCATATATATAATATATGTATTATCTCCTTTTAAATGCTCACGTTTGACAGCGTTACAATCGCTTCAACTTGGAAAAATATATTTTCAATTTGTTCAATGCACTTTCTTTATTTTTTAATGCATTTGATAAAGCAAATATACAGCGTGATCCAAAAGTATGGAAACGGCTAAATAACTTTCGAGGAATGCATTTTTGGAGAAAAAAGTTGTAGACAAAAGTTTTAGGAATTTTCCCCAGCTATTCAATGGTGACCTTAGATTTGACCTTGACCATGGCCTTGAAGGTCATTTCAAGGTCAAGTTGACTTTTTTAAATTGGAACCCTTAGATTTGACCTTGACCATGGCCTTGAAGGTTATTTCAAGGTCAAGTTGACTTTTTTAAATTGGAACCCTTATTTTTGACCACGGAAATGGAAAGAGCGGAAAATTTTACGTCCAACTATGACCTTTACCATGACCTCGAAGGTCATATCAAGGTCAAAATGGCTCTTTAAAGAGGAACCTGCATTGTTACTGCGGATTTGCAAAGAGTGGAAGTTTTGCGTCCAAATGTGACCTTGATCACAACCTTGACCTTGAACATGACCTTGGCAATGACCTTGAAGGTTATATCAAGGTCAAGGGGGTTTTTTGAAGGGGAAACCATGTTATTGACCACGGAAATGGAAAGAGCGGAAAAGTTAACAACCACGGTAATGAAAAGAGCGGAAAAGTTAACCACCGACCATGGTGAAGTCGATTAAGGCAAGGTCAAGTGTGTCATGGTCAAGGTCACATCCGGGCGCAAAACTTCTGCTCTTTCCAAATCCGCAGTAACAATGCAGGTTCCCCTTTAAAGAACCATCTTGACCTTGATATGACCTTCAAGGTCATAGTCGGACGTTAACTTTTCCGCTCTTTCCATTTCCGTGGTCAAAACATGGTTTCCCCTTCAAAAAACCATCTTGACCTTGATATAACCTTCAAGGTCATTGCCAAGGTCATGTTCAAGGTCAAGGTTGTGGTCAAGGTCACACTTGGACGCAAAACTTCCACTCTTTGCAAATCCGCAGTAACAATGCAGGTTCCTCTTTAAAGAGCCATTTTGACCTTGATATGACCTTCGAGGTCATGGTAAAGGTCATAGTTGGACGTAAAATTTTCCGCTCTTTCCATTTCCGTGGTCAAAAATAAGGGTTCCAATTTAAAAAAGTCAACTTGACCTTGAAATAACCTTCAAGGCCATGGTCAAGGTCAAATCTAAGGGTTCCAATTTAAAAAAGTCAACTTGACCTTGAAATGACCTTCAAGGCCATGGTCAAGGTCAAATCTAAGGTCACCATTGAATAGCTAAAATTTTGTCTACAACTATTTGCTCCAAAATGCATTCCTCGAAAGTTATTTAGCCGTTTCCATACTTTTGGATCACCCTGTATAGTTTTAACAACAAACAAAATTTCTTTATAAGTTCGAACTGTTTTTCTGGTACTCATTCACTTTGCGAACTTTATCTGAAATGCAGAACTAAGTGCCTTATGACATTCCTTCAGCACAGTTTAATCTATTTGTGCTAATGCCACTAATTTTAAATATTATGATGATTTGGATATTCAAGAAGGCGGATACATAAAGGGGTTTTCGGGCTGAATCAATTTCTAAGATATAACAAAGTAAAACATTTGAGAAGTGTTTAATTAGGATATACCAGCTAGTATATTTATATTTGTGAACGAAGTAAAAGATAGTCCTTACTTCATTGAAAACTAGCCAATTATCAAAAGTATTTAATTTAATAAATAAAACTGGACTTGAAAAATTAATGGATACGCTTAAGTTAGGGTTCTTATAGAGATTTTTAAATAAATATTGAGAATTAAGACTATTCCGAAAATATTGGGGGAACAGTCCTTTTTGCATTTAGCCAGAACCTTTTATTTTATAGTAACTTCAACCATTTTCAATGAAAGCAAATATGTAGTAGGGTGAATCCAAAATTTACAAAATATTGAAGTTAATTTCAGAATGATATTATTATAGACACTTTTTTAATATTAATAACTCATTTAATTGGCGAACTTAAAATTAATTTAAAATTTGTTGACCAGTAAGGAACACATAAGGTTTACCAAGATGAAAGAAACAATACCTATCAATAAAAAGATTATGTTCAAATCTAATAAGTGGCCAATAGACCAAGCCAAATGGACAAATCCGTAAAATAAAATATATTCCCCAATTCTGTACTATTCAGATACTTAATTATATTTAGTAGAACAGAAAATTTCGTGCTGGCGATCATATCCAGTGTCACTTATCGGTGTGTGATATGACATGTGCTTTGATTGCCTTTTCTGTTCTCAGCAATAATTTAGTGGGCACGTGTAGTCCTTCTCTAGATGGTTAATTAGCGAAGCTCTATTAGCTTCATTTCTTGTGTGAACTTGATGGATAAGTCGGCTTCCTATTCGATTAATTTTCCTCCGCAGCCATAAAAATAACGAGCGCATTTGATGCTGCTGACTTCATGGGAAATAAATTAAAGTGGCACAAGTGGTAATCGTAGGAGTGGAATATTTACCAAAAGCAAATTGGTTGGAAGAATTATCAGAGTGTGATTATTTAAAACAGGGTATACATGAATGGATACATTTGATCGATGAATTGGTTCTTCTAAATAGCCAATACGCATTTTAAAAAGTTAAAATCCAATTTCTTATGTCAATTGGTCCTGGAAAATGATAGTTTATGAGATTTTTATGGAAGATCTGATAATCACACATCTTTAGCCATGCTTTCAATTCCCACAAGGTTAAATTTACTCCTCCTTATATTCACCGTAAAATTTTGGTGGAATAAATGAATGCACCCAAAGGTTTACACTAAATCAATACCAAAGATTGAGCAATTTGCGCTACAGGCTGGTGTTCAATTAAAATTCAATCACCATAGTCCGGAGCCTTCGATGTACAGGTATGTGGGATGCAAGGAAAAGTTAAAATGAAATCGATTTGTTCTCTTCCGGGGTGGGCTCCCAATATTTCTAATGCAAAAAGGATACGGAAAAGTGAATGATAGGAGACTAACCGAAAGGATGAAGAGGAAAATTAATTTTCCTAATCTGGATGAGCTTCTGGTTATTTGTAAGGCTACAGATTGCTATTGGCGCCGGTCTCTTTCAATTACTAATGAATGACTCAATTTCCTTTGTCAGAGACGCTATTCCGGCTTTAAAGTATCTAAAAGGCTTTTAACAGCAACGGATTTTGCACTTTCTTTTGATTTGAATAAATAGATAACAGCTTTCTAAAGCTATGTAAGTAAACAGCATTTGCATATTGTGATATTCTTGGCAACCGTAATATATCTTTGATCCCGTCTCTTTTTAAATATTTTGACATTTTAACATATGATCTCATTCTCCCAGTTTAATGTTAAATTCAATATAAGACATTTAACACATCCACTCTTTATTTAAATTAATTCAAAAATTATACCTTAGACAGAAGTGGCGGATCTAGTCTTCTGATCTTGATCGTACATAGACACCTGGACAAATAGAGCTTTAATCAAATACTGAAATCATGAACAGTTTTAATCAAATGGCAAAATTTTTAATAAAAGATATAATATTAGTGAGTGACCGAGTGAAAATAAGAGGCTGCAAAATAAACAATGTCAACATATTCTAGGCTTATAAGTTAAATGGTAGAAAAAGTTGATAATACGTTGAAAACTAGCCTAGGTAGTTAACATAATGTCGATAAAACATGCCAATAACATTAAATATATGCCGGCATGCGAATATCTACAAACCGATACAAGGCCGATATGACGTCGAAATACATCGCGAAAACAAATTTTTATTTATTTATAGATTGACTAAAATTGAACAACTATATATTTTCCAATAATACCCCTAAGTGTTATTTTCTTTTAAAATACAAGCTAATTGATCGCCTAGTATTTTAATAATAGTTTTAATTTAAACTGTGTAAAGTGTATAAATAAAGACAATCACTTTTATTTAATATTGTACTAAACGTATAATTAAAAACTATATATTCAAATTAAGGGAAAATAACCACGAACAAACAACAAAAACTCAAAACACTACCGTGTACAACCATTTTCACTTAAAACTAAACGATGGGAACAAAACTAAATTTGCGAGATGTAGTGTACAAATATAAGGAAAAGTCTTATATCGGATTTACATTTATTTTTTCGTTCGTTACATAGAAGCATAATTGCGTTCGAAAAAAGCCTTAAGGTACTAGTTCTCTCAAAATTTTCCAAAAAATCGATTTTTTGTTTTTTGAATTTTATGATTCCTTATATATTCAGAAATCATCTACTACATTTTTACAAAGAAATTTGAAAAAATGGAAGAGTTACAGCAGTTTTAGTGCGCGCGCATTTTTGACTATACGCAGGTGTGTGCAGCTATCGACGCTGATCATAAGATGTTCGCTTCCTTTCGCCATAATATCGTTTATTTATTTTTTTTCTTTTTTTTCTTTTTCAAACAGGTTCAATCGTTGCTAGGGCAGGAGAGAAAAGTCCTGGCCCAATCCCAGCTCATAATATCAATATTTACTGGTGGCTCATCGAACTTTTTTGTTTTCCATAAGAATAACATGGGAAAGAATGCATCACTAGACGTTTTTGTTTGTATCTCGTGAAAAAATGATCATACATGAATGGGACCAATTTCATTAGAAAGAGAATAGGTTCAATAGGTTAATCAATAATATTCATAGTTTCATTGAAGAAATCACAAAATCGTTTTTTTTCCTCAATCTTGAATTTATGCCTCGAGCTTGAATGCTAATAAACTAATATTGTGTTAACTTTACGAAAAAAATGCAAGAATACTTTTTCTTTAAAAATTATATGCTCTTTCTAATGAAATTGGTCCCATTCGTGTATGATTATTTTTTCACGAGATACAGACAAAAACGTCTAGTGATGCATTCTTTCCCATGTTATTCTTATGGAAAACAAAAAAGTTCGATGAGCCACCAGTAAATATTGATATTATGAGCTGGGATTGGGCCAGGACTTTTCTCTCCTGTCCTAGCAACGATTGAACCTGTTTGAAGAAAACGAAAAAAAATTTGAATCACCCTAATATATATATATATATTATGTATATATATCTACACTAATATTATAAAGAGGAAAGATTTGAATTTTTGTGTGTATGTTTGTAATGATTAAACTCAAAAACTACTGCGCCGATTTCAAAAATTCTTTCACCATTAGAAAGCTACATTCACCCTGAGTAACATAGGCTATATCCAATTTAGAAATTCAAGATGGCGGATCCAATATGGCGACCTATATTTCTCGATTTCAACGGATCTTAATGAAAATTAGTACAATGATTGTTTTGAAGTCACTAATATTGAATATTACCAAAGTTTACAAATCCAAGATGGCGGACCCAATATGGCGACCAATATCTCTCACTTTCAATGGATTTAAATGAAAATTAGTACAATGATTATCTTGAGGTCACTGATTTTGAATGTTATCAACATTTACAAATCCAAGATGGCGGATTCAATATGTCGACCAAGATTTCCCGATTTCATCGGATTTTAATGAAAATTAGTACGATGGTTATTCTGAGACCACTTATTTCGAATAATATCAAAATTTGTAAATCCAAGATGGCAGATTCAATATGGAAACCAAATGTCTCCATTTCAACGTATTTGAATGAAAATTAGTACAATGGTTATTCTGAGACCACTAATTCCAAATATTATCAAAATTTGTAAATCCAAGATGGCGACCAAAATTTCTCGATTTCAACGGATTTTAATGAAAATTAGTACAATGATTATTCTGAGAACACTTATTTTGAATGTTATCAAAATTTCCAAATCCAAGATGGCGGATCCAACATGGGCACCAGAATGTTGCGATTTCGACGGATTTTCATGAAAATTGATACAATGATTGTTCTGAGGCCACTAATTTAGAATATTATCAAAATTTGCAAATCCATGATGGCGGATTTATGGAGACCAAATGTCTCGATTTCAACCGATTTTAGTGAAAAGTAGTACAATGATTATTCTGAAGCCACTAATTTCGAATATTAGCAAAACTTCCAAATTCAAGATGGCGGATCCAATATGGAGACTAAAATTTCTCGATTTCAACAAATTTTAATGAAAATTAGTACAATGATTATATTAAGGTCACTAATTTCGAATATTATTTAGATTTGGAAATCTAAGATGGCGGATCCATAAAGGGGTTTTCGGGTTGAAACAATTCCTAGGATATAACAAATTAGAACATTTGAGAAGTGTTTAATCTACATCTACACTAATATTATAAAGAGGAAAGATTTGTGTGTATGTACTTATATAAATAAGAGGTAAAAATATAAAAAAAATCATGTCCACCCGTGCGAAGCCGGGACAGGCCGCTTGTATTATATATATTATGTATATATGTATATATATATATTATGTATTTATATATACATATATATATTTACGCATATGCATATACGAAAAAGTTGTTTAGTATACATTCGTTCGTTTATGAAATCAGGCGTAGATATCCTTTATAAAATGAGTTCTTATAAAAAAGGCAGTAAAAACGTAAAACGAAAAAACGCAACCAAAGGAAAATTTTATGATTTCCACGGTAATCAGTACACGTCCGAAGATAGTACAGAGTTTACAAGCGCCTCTGCGAGAAAATTATCCACGAGTAATTTTGATGTTAAACTCGATGAAGGTTACTCTTATTGTATTTTGTCGTTTTCGCTCGTTTTTTCCATGTTAGCCGGTATGTTGAAATGTAAAACGTGTGACAAAGGTGTAAATTTTACTAAAAACAATATCCGTGGACTTGGATTTTGTATAAACATCAAGTGTGAGTGCGGCGATAGACAAATTAATTCGTGCAATCTAATAAATAAATCATTTGAAGTTAACCGTCGTATTGTGTTTGTTCTTCGACTACTTGGCGTCGGTTATAACGGCTTATGTCTATTTTGTTCGCTCGCTAATGGATATCACATCAAATTTTAGCAAAACAAATTATTACAAAATTTTAGAAAATATAAAAATCGCAGCAAAAAGTGTTGCTGATATTTGCCTAAAAAAAGCTGGCGAGGAGGAGAAGAAAAAAAGTAAAGAAGAAGATTTGCCCGAAAATGCTTTAGTAGTTTCTGCAGATGGTACTTGGGCGAAACGCGGCTTTAGTTCACTAATCGGCGTTTCAACATTAATAGGTAAATATGGAGGCAAAATGTTGGATTTTTTTGTGTCGTCGAAGGCTTGTAAGCCATGCTGAAGTTATGAAAAAAAGATTGAACTCTGTTAATTTCGATATCTGGTATGAAAGCAAGCACAAAGACGAGTGTACTGCAAATTACGAAGGTAGTTCCGGCGGGATGGAAGTTCAAGGAATGATAGAGATTTTCGAAAACTCCACAAAACTCCACAGTGCTAAATACGCCTATTATATTGGTGACGGGGACTCAAAAACATTTACCAATATTATTGAAGCTAAGCCTTATGGCGATTTTGAAATTAAAAAGCTTGAGTGTGTTTTGCACGTTTGTAAGCGCATGTTTCGCCAACTCAAAGAAGTAAAGAAAGCCCTAATTCAGATACGTAAAATAAAAAAAGTGATGATAAAAAAAAGAAGAGTTGAAAAAGATAGAAGAAAAAAATTCAGAGACATCGCGTAAAAGAAGAAAAATTGATAAATTTAATCCACCACCACCTCAACCTCCAAAAACTCAAGATTTGACCGGGAAAATAATGAAAGAAATGTCTGCATATTATGCATTAGCTATTCAACTTCAAGAATCAGTAGATAACATGAAAAAAGAAATATGGGACGCTTTCTACCACAAGATCTCCACTGATGATGCACCGAAACACGAGTACTGCGATGCAGAATGGTGCAAATACCTGCAGGCAAAAGCAGATAAAAGGCCGTTCACCCATAAGCCAGCCCTTAGTGCAGAGGTCCAGGAATATGTAAACCCTGTTTTCGAAAAGTTGACAGACGAAAATTTACTCAAACGATGTTTAAGAAAGAACACTCAAAATAATAATGAGTGTTATAATAAAACTCTTTGGGCGATCGATCCTAAACATACGTTTGCAGGTAAAGATGTCGTCGAATTAGTCGTTCACATTTCATTGTCAATTTTCAATGAAGGACATGAGAGTCTTCTTAAAATGTTGGAGGTAATGGGCTGCCCAATTGGACGTTCATCTTTTGATTATGTCCAGAAAAAAGATGAAGAGAGAGTTGCGATGGCCGAAAAAGCGACAATGGCAGCCTCCAAAGAAGCTCGTTCGGCTAAAAACAAGTAGTCTAAGAGCTGGTCGCCACTTCGACTAAGGTACAGCTACAAAGCTGAAACTTTTTATACATACTATTTAATGTAATTGAAGTAAGAAAATCCACTTCTGGCAGGATTATCGCGGTTGCAAAAATTTTTTTTTTTTTGAAGTTGGCAATTTGTTATTAAAAAAAAAGGTACTACTACAAGTCTGGCATCTGAGTATATCGTAATTCACACTATTTTGAATACAAAAAAAATATTGCCAGACGTTTTTCGCGGTTACAAATGCCTGTCAGATGGGTCTAAAGGTGCTAATATTTGGAGAACTGGTCGTCACTTCGACTAAATTACAGCTACAAGGCTGTAACTTTTTGTACATACTATTTAATGTAATTCAAGAAAGAAAATCCACTTCTGGCAGGATTATCGCGGTTGCAACAAAAAACATTTTGTTTTTCAAGTTGGCAATTTATTATTTAAAAAAATGTACTACTACAAGTCTGGGTTCTAGGTACATCTTAATTTACACTATTTTGAATACAAAAAAAATATTGCCAGACGTTTTACGCGGTTACAAATACCTATCAGATGGGTCTAAAGGTGCTAAGCTGGTAACACTGAATTTCTCCAAAACTGACTTCTACTGAAAATGTTCTATGAAATATTCTAGGAAATTTTTTTTGAAAATGAATGTTACCGGAATTTTTCTGCAGTAATGACCAAATATGTATCAACATCATGCGAATCTGAATGTGAATATTATCTATTTAATATTTTATTATATATATAAATACTTTTCAATGGCTCTCATATTATGTTTTCTTTCATTCTTATAAATTACATAATTTTACATGTTCGGTATAATTAATTATAATTATTTATTTTAATGTTTTATATATCTTCGTTATGTTTTATTCTGAGTGAATAGAAACTAAACAGTCCTGTTAAAATTAGCTAGTAAGTGAAGGTCAAGTTCACTAAGTCCTCAGGTAGGCCCGATTCTTAATTTCCTATTAAGTGTATTTTTCATGATTTTTTAGGTATACACTGAGAAAAAAATTAATCATGTAGGATTAGTATTTTACCTAGTAGTTGCATTTAATCATTTCTCATACTTTTCACTATATTTTACTAGTCCCTATATATAGAAATATTATTTTCACTTACAGTTAATAATCGCATCGGACGAAAAATTTTATTCTAATTTTTAATTATTTCTTTCGTAATATTTAATCACCTTTAGACCCATCTGACAGGCATTTGTAACCGCGAAAAACGTCTGGCAATATTTTTTTTGTATTCAAAATAGTGTAAATTAAGATATACCCAGATGCCAGACTTGTAGTAGTAAATTTTTTTAAATAATAAATTGCCAACTTAAAAAAAAATTTTTTTTGTTGCAACCGCGATAATCCTGACAGAAGTGGATTTTCTTTCTTGAATTACATTAAATAGTATGTACAAAAAGTTACAGCCTTGTAGCTGTAATTTAGTCGAAGTGACGACCAGTTCTCCAAATATTAGCACCTTTAGACCCATCTGACAGGCATTTGTAACCGCGAAAAACGTCTGGCAATATTTTTTTTGTATTCAAAATAGTGTGAATTACGATATACTCAGATGCCAGACTTGTAGTAGTACCTTTTTTTTTAATAACAAATTGCCAACTTAAAAAAAAAAAATAAATGTTGCAACCGCGATAATCCTGCCAGAAGTGGATTTTCTTACTTCAATTACATTAAATAGTATGTACAAAAAGTTTCAGCCTTGTAGCTGTACCTTAGTCGAAGTGGCGACCAGCTTTCCGACTAAAGGTGGAACAGGAAGAAGAACAGGGTTATATAAACTCAGGAGTGCTTCTATATGGTCCAGGGATAGCTGATTGACCAATTGTAAGTCTTGAAATTTGATTTTGTTTAAATAAACATATAAATATATCGCAAAAAAACTTTAAACGCGTTTTACTCGAAACTACATTTTTCAAAACGGCGGACAGTCAATCTCCGGATTGGCTGAACCGATTTGAATAAATCTTACAGCGTTTTGTTGGTTAGACCTTTGTAGGGCAATTCACCAGAAAATTCTGAAAAAGTTGATAAAAAAATATATTTACAAACCGAACAAAGCGGAAAAAATGCGATTTTTTCGAAATTTTTTTTCATATATCCGCCATTTTTTTTTTAACGATTTTTTTCTAATTGTGGTGAATTGCCCTATAAAACATCTTCCTTTTTAACATTCTTTTTGGTTTTTTTGTCTCAGACTTGCCGTTTCTGAGATTGAGTGTCCGCCATGGAACCATCTTTTTTTGAACTGCTCATTTTTGAAAGCCCTCTGTATTTATAATAAAGTACTAAAAAAAGAAAAAAAAAAAGACTTAAGTATCCAAATAAAAAAAGATGTAGTTAGATTTATAAAAAAGGGGCTGAGAAAATAAATAAAGTTTAAACGTCTATTTTTCCCTATTCTACAGGGAACTAGTACCTTAATGAAACTGATTATTCGTTACATCAGACTGCTGTTGAGCCAGTGTCGACTTCTTCTCGTCCTGTTCTGTGTCTTTCGGTTTAATCGGCTAGCTCTCGACCTGTCCGTTCCGTTTCATCGACATGTTCGCGGCTTGCACTCGTCTCGATCTCGGACCGTTTTCGGCTTTCCCTAGTCCTGTCGTTTTTGGTCTGTATTTGGTCTCTTGTCCTCATATCGACCCATTTTTGGTATCAAAATTTTCAACTGGGTGGGTAGATTTATATGTAAAAAAAAATATCCAACTTAGTAATGGACTTGAATAATAATAATTATTCGTCAAAAATACCTAGAGGAAAGCAACACGAACGCAACTAAATAAATATTAGGTTGCAAGTTTTGTCGCAATAATTTCAGTAGAATTTATTTATTCATATATCTTATACAAAATATTTCTAATCAACAATATATTTGCCATCTAATTCTATAACACTCGACCATCTAGCAGGCAAGTCGTTAATTCCTTTGTCCCAAAACTCCGGCGGCTCTGAATCGAAGAAATTGGACACATCCTTCGTGAGATCGTCGACGTTTTTGAAAATTTTGTTTCTCAAATATGACTTTAAATGTCTGAATAAATGATAGTCAGACGGCGTGATGTCGGGAGAGTACGGTGGCTGAGGAACCGTATTCCAGTGAAGTTCAGTGATTGTTTTGTAGGTTTCCTTTGCGACATGCGGTCTCGCGTTATCGTGGAGAAGGTGAACAGTCGCGCGTCTTGGCCGTTTTTCTCTTATAGCTTTTGCCAATTCCTGGAGATTTTCGATGTATCGTGTAGAGGAGATAATCTTGCTTATAGGGAGAAAATTGTGAAAGAGCTTTCCCTTTGCGTCGCAGAAACAGCACAACAAAATCTTTCGTGAGTGGGGATCAGATTTCGGTTGCTGTGGCGGCTTTTCTCCAATAGGAAGCCAATATGCTAGACGCGTGCTGTTATGGTAAAAGATCCAGCTTTCATCTCCCGATACAAGATCCTCTAAAAAGTCCTTGCGATGATGACGAAGTAGGAGAGACTGACAGATGGTCACGCGGCAAATCTTATTGTCGTCGGTGAGACGGTGTGGTATCCATCGAGGAAGAACACCTCGAGCGCTCAGACTTTCATTAGTCGATTGCGCTCAAAACCCCCGCTCTATCTGAACTTCCCCGTTGTCCTGATGAACTGAAGACTCTTAGACAGAGATCGAGAATCAAAATCCTCTATCCTCGTACACGATAGAACGCAGGACAGTCAATGAGGAAGTGCTCTATACTGTCCTCCTCCTCCCCACACGAGGGGCACACAGTGTGTTATGCCCTGTAATTGTCCCTACTAGAGCCCTGCAATCTTTCCTACCTAAGCTAAGTGTAGTCACTTGGTACTGCAATTCAATAAATTTAATTATACATTTACTTGACAATTTATATTTTTTATTCTTCTTGATACAAAGTCAATTCCAAAACTAAACTATTTTATTTCTTCCAGCTTCTCTAAAAAAAAATATTCTAATTTTTTTTTTTCTTACAACGCCTGCCACCACACTACCCTCGTCGGGGTCACCAATGTGTAGTCACTTGATACTACAATTCAATAAATTTAATTATACATTTACCTGAAAATTTATATTTTTTATTCTTCTTGATACAAAGTCAATTCCAAAACTAAACTATTTTATTTTTTCTTGGCAAAAGCCAGCTTCTCAAAAAAAAAAATATTTTAATTTTTTTTTTCTTACAACGCCTGCCACCACACTAAGTAAGAATTTCGCATCTCCGTGAAGTCCACGTGTCGAGTTATCCAGTTCTTCAACGTCGCAGAGCTAACACCAATAATGGGCTCTGGGCCTATGGGGTGGGAGTTAGCGCCTTCCCTCGCCAGGGAATCTGAAGACTCATTGCATTCTACTCCCTGGTGGCCAGGGACCCATATAAGAATGACCTGATTACACTTTGCAACCGAATTCATTCGTTTATTACAATCCCGGACTATTTTTGGCCGAGATTAAGAATGAGTGGCAAGAGCACCCTTACTGTTCCTGCGTTTCTTATAGTTTTTATAAAATTTAAACTGTATGAACAAGTTGATTGTGTTGTGCATGCCCTGTCAGTCGCCAAGATATTGCATTCGGCACTGGACTCGTCTGGTACGTACTTTAGTTACGCTGTTAGGCAAATCGTAACTCTGGTTCCTGTTGTGGTTACTGACTGTGATTGATCAGGTCACGTTTTTATAAAAAAAATTTTGTGAAATGAGAGAAATAAAGAATTAGTGTTTTTTTTAAAAAATCAGTTCTTAGAAGTTGGAATTCCAGTCCTCAAATAGTAATTTATTAAACACTGACAGAAATTACTTTTTATCCAAATACTTTCTTAATTCCTGTTTAGAATAAAGAAAATCGAAATTACAATTCCTTGGAATGTAATTGGCGATAAATTCAAGTTCATTATTAAGTAGTTGATCATTATCAATTAGCAATTAAAATTCTTCCTAATGCAAATGAAAACTTTTTCAAGTCCAGTACTAAGGAATTCAATATATCAATTACAAATTACAATTCCAAAGGATTGCGATTGTAATTATAATGTAATTGAATTTACCCAGCTCTGTTCGCAACTGACAAAATGATGGCGGGAGGGGCCGCACATCGATGTAGTAATGTTTATATCGACTTAATGCGTGTGTACGTAAAGGACGAAGTAGCATCGAACCATTTCAGCACGAATTTTCAAATGTGGGCTTTATTACCTCCAGGGCTTTATTTGCCGCAGGTACCTTATTATCGTCAAACTACCATTATAACCGAGTGTGTATGTTTTTATGTCATTTATCTAATTGAGAATTAATTTCAATATTATTTTAAATTTTCAAGATTTCTTATTTTATTTCAAAATATAAGTACTTTTAATTGTGCCCACCATATTGGATCCGCCATTTTGAAATTTGGGAATCTGACTTCATACTGACAAAAAGCAACCTTATAAATAATAAAAAAATTAATAAATTTGAAAAAAACCCTGTAGGTATATAAATAACACAAAATCTGTAAAAATCAAAAAATCATACGTAAAAATCGTCATATTGAATTCGCCATATTCGATTTCCCATCACTATCGCTCATATCTTTTAGAGAAACTTCCAGAGAATTAGCACCCTACGTTGATGGCTTCTTGTTTTAATTTACAATTATTTGAATCAAAATTTAAAAAATTCGCCGTTTTTTCTGCTTTCCGCCTCCATTTTTTAAAAATGGCGCCAGATAGCATTAATCTACGATCATTCGGAAAGAGCAGAAAAAAATACTGTAGGGTATGAAGTTTCAACAAAATTGAATAATTTTTTCCTTAAAAAACATAGTGGTCAAAAAATTGAAAAAATTTAGTTCATTTTGGGCCGAAACGGGTTAAAAGAAGTTCAAAATTAAGACTTTCTTTAAATAGCATGTTTATGTTCGAAGATTTAAAAATATTGTTTTTTGTACATTCTGAAGGTTCACATGCACAATATGGATGATCAATCTGTAGACATAATGGTTTCTTAAAAATTGAACATTATAATTCCTTGCTAGAATATATTAAATATTATTAAATGAAAATTTAATTAGTAGTGATAAATGAGATGGATATATTTAAAAAAGTTAAAAATATACAAAATGGCAACATGAAATAAAAAACAAAACAAAAACAACTATACACACTTATGTATATAATTGAGACCAGCCCCTTAACATTCCTTGAACCTCAGATATACATATATTATGTATATAGAATACAATTACGTCTTCAAGGTTAAAATTCGCTCTTCTCTCAATTGAACCCTTTGTCTTTCATGTCAAAACTCTACTTTAAGGGTTGAGCTCTGGTATCTTAAAAAAATATATTGTACTTGTCAAACCTCAAAATATCCGCTTTAATGGAGGTTTCCATATGTCGAAGTTATTGCACTTTATTTATCTTGTTAAATAATTTACAGACGACTTAATTTCTCAAGGAGCTAAATGAATTTGGCACGGTTGCAAATATGACACAAATACTTTGTTTATTTAACACGAAACAAATAACTGTGAAATGCAACCGGGTGCAATGTCTTAATTGAGGCCTGATGTTGCAATATACTTATTCTTTACGGTTTGTTCCATTAGCCTGAATCATATACAAAAATCTGCATGGCTAAAGGAAGTTTAAAGCAGAGCTCAACTTCAACGGTGGAGCGTGAGGAAGTCATCAAAGGGCAGCAGATAATCTGCTGGAAAATTAGCAATATGTTCTTAATTAAAAAACTACTTAAACAAAATTACCATAAAATACAGTTACTGGAATAATTTATACATTTAAAAAAAGCTAAATCTGTGGGAGTATAAGGGGTTTAATTGAGCCCGCATGTCCTACGACTGGTTAGCATTATTCCTAAAAAAAAAACCTTTCATTTACTCAGCGGCCAGCGCTTTGGGTGCCATTTGCTGAATTATTCAAGCGGATTTACAACATTAAAGCTAGTGGTCTGAGGAAGTCAAGCGGAACACGATCAATTATAGGTGAATAATTATAAATGAAATCGTCGTTATGATCCAGCTCAGCATGCCATTCTGTGTCACCTGAACGCACGCGCCTAGCTGAATGAAGTTAGACTTGGTAATTAGATCAATGTCTGCCGGTGCGGCTCTTTGGCGCTACCATGCGAACATTGTGATTTATGTATATAAGTCGGCTTGAGATTGTACCAAAACGAGCGTATACAGACATCATCATATGTAACCGTTATCGTATCTGAAACCCACTAATTGGGTAAACATGATCAGCACAAGACCAATCTGGGTATTATGTAAATTCAGCAAGACGTAGTAGTGGCTGCAGAAAATCACAGGAACAGTGCTCGGTTTTTCCCGGTGGGGAACATACGCGAACTCAATTTAGGCAATATCTAGATTATAATTGCAATCCTTCACGCGATCGTTCGACTTCTTTTGATTTTGCTTTTTATCTATAAAAAAATATGCATAATTTCGTTAAAGTGACCCGTTTGTAAAATAGTGACATTAAGGTAGACAATTTCGGGGAATGCCAAACTCTGTGGCACTTACTTCCGACTTTAGATTGCCCGAGAAGTGTCGTAAGCATGACGCTCAAACATTCGAGTCTGTGCGATCGAAAGTACAAACACTTTGTGAAGTGACGAAAGTGGCGACCTTATTAGCGAAAGAATACGACGGATTCGGTGATTCTTAGGACTGACTTTAAGCAATTTACCCGCAGAACACGAAAATCATTGAAAAGATGAAAAGGTTATCCTGTAAGTCAAGAAAATTGATTCTCTTAATACTGTTCGGTTTTCGCTTTGTGACAATGCCAGTATCCTTTCATATGGTGCATGGTGCTATAGCTAAAGTTTCTTTGTCGACATTAGATAGCAATTCAGATTTCAATACGGAGGTGTACGAATCGGTGTATCCTGTAGTCGAGTCGCACACAAATCAAAATCTCCGAAACATTGGTGGTAAAAGTAGATATAACAAGGAAAATTCTGAGGCCATGGAAGTGCGAAGAGGTTCTTTCATCTTGCAATCTGAAGCAGGCCCCGTACAATTTAGTTACAATGCTGCCTCCAAGGGATATTCCAATTTGGGTGAAACAATTTCACAACAGAATTACAATGAGAACGATGTTTTTAGAGATGGTTACTTTGCAACAACTCCCCGAATAATTGGATCAAAGTCATCAGATTGGTAAGTTGCTTTGTCGGGTCGAATAAATGATATAGCAATATAGACAATAGCTTTAAGCTTGCTAATTATTTTCAATACAAAGGACAGTGGAATTTAAAATGCTGCCATATTTAGGAAAATATTTAATATTATTTTTATTAATTGAATGCAATCTAAAGAGAAAAAGAAAGAAGAGAATTGATATTTGATACTTTGATATTATATTTTTAGTCAAACCCGCATAACTGCACCACGGATAAGCGCTCAATTCTTTTAATTGCACGACTTATTGAAGCCGGTTTACTTTTATCGCTGTACAGTACATAATATTAATATTTAATGAGTACCTACATATTACGATGTAATAAGTACTTTTGCAAGGCACTTATGCGATTTCGGATAATTACTCAATATCGCTAAGTGCCTAAATAAGTTGACAAGTTTTTGTTGTTCTTAGCTATACAAACACGCGGCAAACGATAGAACACATAAAATGTGTTTTCTTAAAATAATGTAAAAGTATGACTCAGATGATTTCAAGAAAATTGCTCAACTCCTTAAGTTAAGCGTGCTGTTTTCCGTTACCTTTTACATGAATCTGCAGGTTGATAAAACAAGTGTTTAAAAACTTTCTGTTTATACAAAAAAGCAAAATTTTTTTTCAAAAATCATCTTTTGTTTAGAACCTCATTAATATTTAAGATTTGAATCTTATTTGTAATTTTTGAGATTCATTGGTAGCAACATTCATGTAGAACAATAATCGCTTTTATGTCTTTGTTATATAATTGAGAAGAAGTGATACCGCAGAGAACAACAGGAATTTCGCAAAGATCCCACTTTGTCATGAATATTATTTTTAACTTGTTGTTCCTGTAAACATACTACTTTCAAAAAATGTATTACATAATCTATTAAAAATAATTCTCAGATTAACTCAGTTTTTGTGTTGTACATGGTATTTTTCCATACAAATCTCCAAGGTTCGTAATTTTCGGGCACTTTTTTATTAGAGATATTGTGATGAAATTAAATTTCAATTCCGCAATATATATTGATACTTAAAGTATAGTCCAGTAAAATAAAGATTCTTTTTCCGAAAACTTTTAACCTCTTGAGGGACGCATTTCCAAAATCCGTAAGGAAAAATACTGGTTTCTTTAAAAAAACACAGTAATTTTTCTTATGAATTTTGAAAATGCGTCCCTGAAGAGGTTATTATTATTAGTAGTAGTAGTGGGTCGTTAAGGTACTCTAGGTGTCTCTCGATAGCAAACGCGACATAAAAGATCTATTGTGCTAAACCCCTCTAAATCGGACCCCATCCAAATCAGGGTCCTTGAAGTAGGCTATGTTACTCTGGGGCGTCGTATTTGACACATCTGCTGGAGCGATGATGGACACTCCGAAGTGCGCCAGCCTTTGTCGACATAAGGCCTGCCAGTGGCAGAGTACGTGCTCTGCTGTTTCTTCTTTTTCCAGACATCTTTTTGAGATGGTATTTTAGGGCACAGTGTCCCGTTAGTAGGTCGGTGATGATCTTTAGATCCGGCTTGTTGAGCAGTAAGATTTTCATCATCCTCTGCTTACAGGGGTGGATAAATCTTCTCGCTTGTCTTTGTCCGGTTTGGTCATTCCAATGTGTGGCTTTACTCTCTTTTTCCCATAGCCTGAGGTACGACCTATAGCAGCTCCTGGCTTTCTAATTGCCGATTATTCTTTCGGGGCCTGGTACCCAGGCTATAATAAGCCTATTGGACTTGGCAAGTATTTTCAACGTTGACAGGCAACACCAAACCACGTCCAACTCTATAGTATAGCTAGAGAGCGCTCTAATCCCTGCTTGGCTGTCTGTTAAAATCCATATTTAAGCACTTCTCATTCCCTTTCCTATAATGATTCGGGCGCAGGTATCTATAGCAATTATCTCAGCCTGATATTTCGTGGGAGTTCTCCTTAAGGCCAAAGAGATCTGGCAATTGGGTCCGTAGACACCCGCGCCGGAGAACTCGTCACATCTAAAGCCGTCTGTGTACCATGCAAAGACACCCAGTCGGGCGAGTTTTCATTTTCTTTCCACTACTGTCGGTCTTTTATTAAGGTTTTGAATGGTGCATCCAAATTCGGTCTTTTTTATATCAGGTCTGAAAGTCCCTGAATCAACGGGTCTCGTGAGGGTGAGAAAACCCTCATTATCTGGGAGTGTTCTTCGTTTCCTTGGGCATTAAAGTGACCTGCTATTTGAAGTTTTTTTTTTTTTTTGTATGTAGAGGTGGAGCGGTAATAGATCTAGCAGCACTTCCAAAGCGGGAGTTGGGCCTGTTTTCATGGCCCCTGTGATTCCAATACAGCCAAGTCTTTGCACTCTATTAAGTGTGGCTACTGCCGTAGACTGCTCCGTTTTGGTCCACCATACAGTTGCTGCATAGATGACAATGGGTCTTATTATCGCCTCGTATGACCATAGTATCATTTTAGGCTTTAGCCCCACTTTTTTCCAAACAGTCGACGGCAAATCCATATGGCTCGTGTGGCCTTTTCTACTATTTTATGCATATGTGTTCCAAGTGAGGCGTTGATCTAGCGTAACACCTAGATATTTCGTTTCTGTGCTAAACCCGATCGTAGTTCCGTCCAGTAAGGGGGACGTCACATTTAGGTTCCTTCTCCTAGTGAAAGGTACTATTACAGTTTTATTGGGGTTGACTGTAAGGTCCACCTCAGGTTTAGAGTTGATAATGACAATGTCATCCGCATAACCTTGACATTCTATCCCATCTGTCAACTTTTCCAGAAGTACTTCAACGATGATTGACCATAGGAGCGGAGACAGGATCCCTCCCTGGGGGCAGCCCCTAGTGGCCCATGCCGTGACGGAACTCCCACACAAGTTTGCCGGGATCTTGCGATAGCCTAACATGGCTTTAATCCAGTTCACAATCTGGGTATTGATACCTTTTCCGTCGGCTGCTTTTTCTATGGATTCGAAGGAGGTATTATCGTTTAGTGATTTTTCTATATTTGTAACCAAGCTGTGGCGAGCGGTAATCTTCCTACTGGCATATCAATCTAGCATCAATTGCAAAAATTAAATTATAAACTGGATTTCAGTGCAAGAGTGCAAGGCGTCCTTTTTTTACAAGGTTCCGGCATTTCTTCTTGTTTTGCACTATTTTTTACTTTCTCTGGTAGATTATCCATTGATAACTATCCATGAAATTAACAGGGCTGAATGCATTCGTCAAATTTGCATCATTTCCTCACATAGTTGCAGCTGCCCAACAGCATCAGAGAAAGAAAGTGATAGATAAAAAGAAGATGTGCCAGAGTTTGAAGAATATTCATTTCTAAAAATGAGTAAGCTTTACCGGGGAAGCCATGTAAACAAAATTAAATAATCATCAAACATTATTATTTAAAAAGTCTTTAATGTAACATTTCCCATGTTTCCGGGTTAGCTCGTTACTGACATGTCACGATAATTTTTTTTAATTTTTTCTGGAAATAGATTCAAGAAAAAAAAAATACTGTGATCAGTGAGTGATCCAAAATTATAGCAGTACGGTATGGAAACATCATTAATTAATATCAGTATCTTAATTATACCTTTTTTAATATTCTATAGGGTATTTATCGAAACAAGAATATCAAAAAAATTACTCCGAAGATAATTTACCTTAAATAGTGATAATGAATTAAATTGAGAAAATATTACTGCAAAGAAAGTTTTGAGGTAAGAAAGGAGAGGAGACTCGGTGATGATTTAAGATTAAAGTAGCACATTCTGGTATTAATTTTTCTCTTATTATTATTATGAAAATCTAATGAGCCACAGGGTTTCAGGGATCTTTGGTTCTATTCGGTTCATTTATTGCTTATCTGCTGCTTAAGGCTTAGCACATCCCTCCGAAAATCACAGGACGGGATGAACGAAGACGTAAATTACTTTGGTTCTTTAGAAATGTCAAGTCCTTGTGACAAATTGTTTTTCACGGACCGAATCCTCAGGTTGATAAGTTTCACAGGAAAGTTATGAGGAGCCTGTGAAAAGCTCATTACACCAATTAATTATGGCGTTGGCAGGTCTCGCCATTAACTGCGAATAATCTAAAATCTTTAAAGATAACGCCGGGGTCGTTATTTATTAGGCTTTGTTTCTCTGTGAATAATTAGTGTCAAGGGTCTCCCCGACGATATTCGGCTTTCATTAATAAACTGGAAAACCGATAAGCATCAACTAGCTGAGAAAATGTTAAAAATGGAGAAGTGGTGCTTGAATAAATTTTGTGGTTAGCAGAATATTGAAGACACTTCCTTATGGTTCTAAATTTACGACAAAATTTGTTTTATTTTTAAATTCTAAGGCTTAATAATTTTGATATCAAATACCGAAGTATATTCTCGTTTCCCTGAAAAGAGAGATGATATTAATTTATAATAAAATTAGAACTTTCAAATCACATACACTTATATAACATCTGGGTAATATAATAATATAAATTTCAAATTGAATTGAAATTTCGAAATTAATTTCATGATAAATTGACTGAAATCCAATTTGGTAAAATTCCATTAGGCTGAGGCTTTCAATTTAACTGTGTCGCCTGACGGTTTGTTTGGGTGTATGTGTCTTGCTACGATTAAAGAAAAAATCGCACTTTTCTAACATTTTTATAAAGTTTGCGCTCAATCTCTTTAAGAAAATGTATTTTATTTTACAAGATTGCGTTATGGAGAACAAAATAACGCAGTCTTGAAACGATAGAAATTAGGAAAAGAGAGATATTTCACCCGTTCATGATTTCTGCATAAGAAAATCAGACTTTATTTATTTCGCTTAATACAAGTTACACATACATAGACTTAAATTAAATTAAAAAGAAAACGAACCTAATTACGACATAATGAATTACAGCCACTAATTACAATTGTGACGAGGGACAGGAAATGTAAAGGGGGATTGGGCAGGCAAAGACAATGCTAAAGTAAGGTTTTGCAACATGGAATCGAAGACGGCTGAGTCGTTGACGTTCGAGACGATAAGTAGGAAAAGATCTAATGTTTCGGATTTTATATCTAGTTTGAAATTGGGTGGCCATTTCACGTTCAGTATATAAGATTAAGGTTCTTCTTATGGCCGGCTTTATAGTATAAAAAATAAAATTGTTGAGCCCCTATTTCGACAGTCGCCACATCACATAAAACTATGAATGGTTGACTATTCAGGTTTTTATATTTTAGAATAATTAAAGTGTACGTTTTTATATATATACTGATTAAAATATATAAAAACTTAAAATTCTATACATATAAAATTAAAAATTTTTAAAGAGCTGTGTTCTGAATCAAATTAAAAAAGAAAATTAAAATAAATGAAACATATTATAAAAATGTAAAGTATTTGAAAACAAATTAGAGCTACAAAAATTATGAAATATATATTGGAATGGATAATTATATCTTACAAAATTTATACTGAAAGAGGTAGAAAATTGGCTTGAATTCGCCGAAATTTCTTATAAGAATTGCTCATCGAAATTCAGAGCGCATTATTGTTTTTTTTTGTGGAAGAAATTTCTAAGTATATGGTAAAACTGAAATTAGAAATAATATACACGAAAAATATTATTAATAAAAGTTCCTGCAGGTGGCGTTCACTCCTTATTATCCTCCAGAATTTTACCAATATTTTTTACAATCTCTGGAGCATTGTCGTACGTTCGGAAATTCCCCATCCAGGAGGTGGACCTTACAGTCAACCCCAATAAAACAGTAATAGTACCTTTCACTAGGAGGAGGAAGCTAAATGTGACGACCCCCTTACTGGACGGAACTACGACTGGGTTCACCACAGAGACGAAATATACAGAGGTTACGCTAGATCAACGCCTCACTTGGAACACCCATCTGAATAAAACAGTAGTCGACTGTTTGGAAAAAAGTGGGGGCTAAAGCCTAAAATGATACTATGGTCATACGAGGCGATAATAAGACCCATGGTCACCTATGTAGCAGCCATATGGTGGAACAAAACGGAGCAGTCTACGGCAGTTGCCACACTTAATATAGTGCAAAGACTTGCCTGTATCGGAATCACAATGCCCAACTGCGGCCTTGGAAAAGCTGCTAAATCTATTACCGCTCCACTTATACATACAAAAGGAGTGGCTAGCAGTACACCAAAACTTGAAATAGCAGGTCACTTTAACGCCCAAGGAAACGAAGAACACTACCAGATAATGAGGGTGTTCTCACGTGACCCGTTGATTTAGGGACCGTTAGACCTGATATTAAAAAGACCGAATTTGGATGTACCATTCAAAACCTTAATAATGTGACCGAGAGTGGTGGACAGAAAATGAAAAGCTCGCCCGAGTGGGTGTCTCTGCATGGTACACAGACGGCTCTAGATGCGACGGCGCGGGTGTCTACGGACCCAATTGCCAGATATCTTTAGCCTTAGGGAAAACTCCCACGATACTTCAGGCCGAAATAATTGCTATAGATACCTGCGCCCGAATCATCATAGGAAAGGGAATGAGAGGTGCTAAAATATGGATTTTAACAGACAGCCAAGCATCGATTAGAGCGCTCTCTAGCTATACTATAGAGTCGGATCTAGTTTGGTGTTATCTGTCAACGTTGAAATAGTTGCCAAGTCCAATAGGCTTACTATAGCCTGGGTACCAGGCCACGAAAGAATAATCGGCAACGAGAAAGCGGATGAACTTGCCAGAAATGGAGCTAAATCCGCGTTCATCGGACCAGAGCCTTACTGTGGCCTTGCCAGGAGCTACTGTAGGTCCTACCTCGGCTACGGGAAAAAGACAGTAAAGCCATACATTGGAATGACCAAACCGGTAAAAGACAAGCGAAAAGATGTATACAACCCTTTAAGCAGAGGACGATGAAAATCTTACTAATCAACAAGCCGGATCTAAATATCATCACCGACCTACTAACGGGACACTCTGCCCTAAAATACCATCTCAAAAAGATAGGTGTAGAGGATGATGATACATGCCGATTCTGTCTGGAAGAAGAAGAAACAGCAAAGCACGTCTCTGCCACTGCCAGGACTTATGTCGACATATGCTGACACACTTCGGAGCATCTATCGTCAAATGCGACGCCCCAGAGTACCATAGCCTACTTCAAGGACCTTAACGTGGATGGCGTCTAATTTATAAGAGTTTAGCACAATAGTTTGCTATCGAGAGGCACCTAGAGCACCTTAACGACCCTCTACTAATAATAATAATAAAGTCCTCTATTGAATTGCTCCTCTTCATCCTTATAATATTTTTCATCCAAGCAGTCGTATCCTTTATTTTGACAAAGTATAGCATTTTGACGACATGCAGAAAACTCGGATTGAAACCGTTAGTTGCACTTTCCAAATCCATTGCCTCTGGCCAAGATTCAGCTGCGTAGCATATCCACATTATTATAAATTTGTAACTCTTAAGATGTTAACGCGACCGAGACTTAAGATCAACTGACGAATGTTAAATATTATAGATCAATCAGTCTTCAATCAGAACCTTAAAAGTTTCCTTCAAATCTTATTACGCTGATAAGAACCCACATAACATAAATAAGACCACCCACGTTGAATCCAGAATCAATACTCGGAAATAAGATCACGTGATCCCGAATCCATCAATAAGAGCCTTAGCTACTGATAAGGGCTACCTCTACCAACCAAGCCATTCCTAACATGTTCAGACATGATCGCTTATGAATCAACTCGATGCTATCCCGCCTGGAGATTAGAGCATCGTTAGCATAAACAAAGCTGATAAAAACCCACTTAACATAAACAAAGCCACCTGCATAGATTACTCATACTCGGGTACAGAAGCCAGGGGAAGGGGGGGTGGGTCAACAACTCCATGGCCCGTGACTCAAACTTCCACCGCCAGAAGCCACCTCAGGCGCAAACCCATGCTGAGCTTTTATAACGTCACTGACCTTGAAACTGATCCTAGACGTAGAGAAACGGCTTTTGATACCGTTTTTTAATTTGAGACCCCTGTGTAAAATCCCATAAGAAAATGCGCTCGAACCAGCATAGCTATTCTACTAGCATTGAAGGACAATATATAAAATTATTTATACTTAAATATGTATCCAACCAGTTATTTTTGGAGTCGGTGCCAGCCAAGGCAAGTTATAAACTCAAATTACTGTAGGTTTATAAACTTACCTTGGTACTTTTATTAAATTAAAAATATATCTTCCGGTGGATTATTTTTAACAAAGGTCTTAAAAAAGAGAACCATTATAGTTGAAATATTTCGGTGGAACTTTTATTTTTATTAAAAAATGTTCCGGAGGATTATTTTAAAAAATATTAAAAAGGCATGGGAATTTTATTGCAGAATTTTAACTATAAAGGATATACATATTTAGAACTATTATTAAAAAGCTTCTGAGATGGTTTGCTTCTGAGATGGCTTGCTTTATTTTGAAACAAAGAAAAACAAATTATTTAATTCAGTTTAACTATCAAAGCAATAATAAGCAGACTTTATTTTATTTGAAATAAATAAGAAAAAGGAAGATATTTAATTCAGTTTAGCTTTAAAAATATTTTGTAATGTTTCGGGACCTACAGTGAGGAGCAAAACTGTAACAGAAAATGCTATGGTTGAATAGTGTCAGACAGTTTTGATTTTTGAGCCAGTTTTTTACTACAATTCTGCCATGCTATTTTTTCCTTCCTAATTTTTGCTTGATGGATAGCTCCGAGAAGTTCTTTAAGAGAATATATAAATATTGTTCTTCTTTCATAATCCCTTCAATTTTGACTAACGGTCCGATTCCACTCAGTGTTATACACCTCACCACACCAAGAATTTATAGCCACCGTGCTTCATAGATTCTGTGACTTTATTCGGGTGATATTCTTCAGGATATCTAGTCAAATATCAGCTCTTTCTATCGGACTCAAATCGGTTAATTTTGGTCTCGTCACACCAAATAACCTAGGAAAACCGATAAATATAGAAGTAATTGAAAATCTAAACCCATTTAGTAATTATCCCTGTTTTCAGTTTTCATTAGTCCACAGTTGCCAGCAAAGTCTGAACCAGCTGATAGATTTTTTAACGAAACTTATTTCGTGAAAAGAATTTGGGGGTGCCAATGATGTGGAACAGGTGCCAATACCAGGAGCATTTACCCTAACTATAATATATTTAACAATCGCACTTCATAATATATTATATTACTGTAACTCTAACTCGGCCAGTGAAACTGATTTTATATTCTTGGAAAGAAACGGTACTTAAAGGGGGAAACCACATCTAGAGGCTAAATTATAAGTGCTTTTTAGGATATATTTTTACAGGGAAGAATTCAATTGAATGTTTTTAAACTCCGACGATATTTTACTAATGTTTTCATGTACATATCACTAAATTTTGAAATCATTTAAGCCGGAAATTGCTGATTTATTACCAGTTTGCCACAGCAGGTCTTCATCTCACTGCGTGCATTTTCTGGGTCGTTATTTTAATCTGACTTCAAAAATGAATGTTGTGGACATTATTGATATGTTCTCCAAGAAAATTAATCTGCGATTAAAAAAGCCTATCTAACAGTCTACCCGGGTATTAACGCAAGTTTTAAGAGGGGAACATTTATTTTTAGAACTTAAAATTATTTGTTGAACCGTCGAACTGCTAAAATTTTATATTTAGAGACTTATATGAATGAGGTCCAATATAACTGATAAAATGAAGAGTTCGAAAAAGATCATTAACTGTTACGACCCCTGTTGGTTTCTTTTTAAATTACATGTAATTTTGACAGAGAGCTCTTTGTTGTTCAAAAATTGAGAGAAATACGGTATCATTTCTCCAACAGGACGGCGCTATGTAACTCACAAGAAATGCAACAATCGATATTTTTTGCATTAAGCTCAATAATTGTGTAATTAGTCGTTTTGGAGATGTGCCATCCGGCAACTGCGATTTGATACCGTTGTACTTTTTATGTGGAGTATCGTTAAACTTCGATGTTATGCTGACAATCCAGAAAAGATTCAGGTAATTAATCAAAATATTGATAGAGCTATTCGTGAAAATATAGCCCCCAGATGGGCTTCTGTCAAACTAGCCGAGACATATATTTAAATAAACACAATTAATAACTAATCGGAAGGGTTACTCTTTTCAATAATTCTACAAACTACAAAATACTGAACAGTGTTTATTTTATAGAATTTACAAAAATACGATGGACCACTCTTTAGTAAAATAATAATCATATGTATTTAAATTGTAATAATTTTTTTCAATTTACTCTCTTCTCGAACATTTTCGCCCCGAACTTGAAGGATGGCTTACCTTGATTTAAACCGTACTGATTTTAAAACTGGGTCTGAGTAGTCGACTTAACAATATTTGTACAATGTGGTAATGCTTTGCAAAAAGTTTTAGTTTTTACTATTGCACTTTATACTTTCGTTGCTTCTATTAATCTTGTTTCTCTGTATAAATGACATTCGAGAAAACAATTGTTCTCTTCAACAAAAATCAAGGATTCAGTTTGGATTTCAACTGCTAATGTAGTAGTAAAAGTGTCAAAAGCTAGCAACCACGTTCAACGCCCTCATCCAAAGCATTTCAGATGTGACCGGAAATCCCGGCAAAATGTGAAGCAGCTTTCGGTGTACACAAGGTGGATCTAGTGGTGGTGTGAAAACTAAATTTCGGTGCCTCTGAAGCGAAGCTAACAAATTCCTATTAAAATTTTGTTGACCGGGGCTTCAGTCAACGACCACCACCGCTTTTCTTTGACTAGAACGGCTGCTCTGACTTCCAATTTCGGCAGTTTAATAGACCCTCGAAAAAAAACTTCAATTAGAGTGTGGCGAGCCGGGAATCTAAAACTTCTAAATTTTGTTATACCGCGGATAACCACGTAGTGGTGCGGCAGCAGGAGCCCTACAACGAGGGCCTGTCAAGTACAGGATGCGACGATGGTAGTATCCTACACTTGGAGCAGTATCAGGGCCTTTGCAAAGTACTTTAATGCTTCGTTAAATCCAAAACAATTCCCTTCCCCGTTGCCGCATATCAGAATTCGAAAAACTTTCAGTGGAATTTCTTGCGAAATCTGCGAAGCGCGGATGTTGCACAAATAAGATTTCATTGCGGCGTTAGTTGGCTTAACTTCGGCGAGAAGTCATACTTGGAGCTGGGCTTCCCAGTTAAAGTAGTTTTAGAAAACTCCACGTACTCGGTCTTTTGGGGTCACAGCGACGTGAGGTGTAAACTCTGATGAGATTGTATGTTTGCATGCATGTTACGACGATGCCCTAAAGGGCTTTACGCTGCGTCATGAAGCTATTGCAGTTTTACCAAAATTGAGCAGAACCTTCCTTTGGCGGACAAAATCCGTCGTATGTATGATAAAAGCGTTCACGCGAGGCGCAGAGATTGCAAAAGCATATTCAAGGGCTAAGCGAATTCGCTGCTATGAATTAGAGTGCTTACAGCGGCGGTACCAAAAGTTAATATACACAAAAAGGGAAATACCCGACAATTTGCATTAGAAGTTTTTCCAGTACTTTATTTGCTGCATAATGAGGTGGTAGTTTAGTGAAGCTTGGTAATTATTCTGACTAATTGGTAATGGGATTGAAGTAGAGTTATCTTAACTTTACTTTAATGGAATCACTAAGAAAGTTTATGGAGTCTCAAGGAATATGCGGCGGCTTCTGTGATAAATCTGTAAGTAAATGAGAATATGGGGACACATATTATAAATTTATGCATGCATGCATCACGCGAAGATACTCCATCTAAATAATCTATGAAGTTTCTTACAAAGATTAGATAGGATAGGATACATTGTACATAGAAAACTGTCTTTTTCATGAGAAGCCCAACACTTGTTAGTATGTGGGCATAAACTTTAGGATGATAACAATATTGTTTACATCGATTACAACAGTACAATATGTAACCTTATTAAAAGTAGTCCAGGTATAAAGCAATAAGGTCTTAATGCATTCGATATAAATTATCAATCTAATTATAATAGGATATTCTATACCCAGCTCCGTCCCAAGTTACTAGGGCACTCGGAGCAAACAAAGTCTCGGCGCCCTCTCAACCCTACACGACTCTTGACAAACATAATATTAATATCAATTTATTGTATCTGATTGTTTTTTCTTCACGTGTGAATGATCGTAATTTATTCAGTGTTAAATTTTTCTCTCGAAATGGAAAAAGGCTGTTGTATAACTTTGAAAAAAAAAACGAGTAATAATGTTATTGCAATAAAATTATAATCAAGAGTTAAAAATAATTCAGATTTATTATATTATATATATTAGGTATACGACAATCGATTGATGATCATTATTCATGTAATTATTAAATGACAAGAAAATCCATTTTGGCTATGAGTGACCTTATGACGGAAGAAAAAGTTTATCTTCTCGAGTGCTTCTATTCTAGAGGAAAAGTGTATCATAATGCTTATAGGGGATTTCGTACTAAGTATGGAACGCATAGAATTGCGAGCGAAAACACTCTTAAAAGGTGACAACGGATAATGCACATATTTACATGTATTGCGTCAGCCAGTGGCAAGGCACTTTTTGACATTTTTCTTATTACTCAAGTGTTTTTTATTATATGTACCACTGACCTCTATAAATGTTTCACCTTTTATAAATTGGAAATCTCTCTATACAAAAGCGCCCGTTTATACTTTACATATACTCAAAAAAAAAAAACGTCCATCTTTTCTCTTTCAAATGCTATTAATGTTTTTTGAAAAACTACTAACGCTAGAAAATGACAGCCGATTAGTTTCAACAACTACTTTTGGGACACCCTGTATACAAATATTAATTATTGCATTACTTATTAATTGATGTTATCGGACGAATTTTTTGATAATTGTTATATAATAACTATAAAAATAAGTTTTATATTTTCATATCACACTAAAACTACCAAGACCAGTAAAATTGACTAGTATTCAATTTCTTCCTTGAATTAAGTGTATTTTTCAGTTTGAACTCTTAAGATTTATGCCAAAGATTAATGAGACTCAAAATTACGACATATTTCAAGAACCTTTTCCCACTAATTTAAATTTGAAAGCATATTACATTAAAGGTGCCGAAAATAATTAAAATTTTTTTTTTTTTTTTTGTGGGTGGAAACAACTAATTCTTCCGTCTCCATCTTCAGATTAATTCCAAGTCTCCATTATGATGTAGTGTCATCAGAACTACATACAGTATTGGTCAAAACTAAAGCACCCCCTTGTAAAGTACGACGAATACCCCAATAATAACAGGAAAACAACACGAACAAACTTAGTCTTTAGTTTTTAATATTCATATACATCTTTGTTATAAAAAAACTTAACAATAACAATTCAGTCTTACAAAGAGCAAAATTTAACACAAAAATATTATTCCATAGTCGAAATTTTCTTCGACAAAACTAAAGCACCCTTTGGTTTATAAAAAAGAAATTATAAAATTTTTTAATATTTCGTAGGAAACCCGTTATTTTTAATAACACTAGCACATCTTCTTGGCATAGAGGATATTAAATTATCAATTATTTCTTTGGGTATGTTTTCCCATGCTGTCTTAATAGCCTCAAACAATAAATCTTTTGTCCTACAATTTTCCCTATTAATTCTTCTGTTAACAATCTCCCACAGGTTCTCAATCGGGTTGAGATCGGGAGATTGCGAAGGCCAATCCAAAACATCTATTTTATTTGTTTGGAGCCAAGTCCTGCACAGCAAAGAGGTATGCTTCGGATCGTTGTCATGCTGAAACCTCCATCTCAGTGGCATTGCCTCTTCAGCGTATGGCAGCATTGTGTTTTTCAATATGTCGGTGTACATGAAACGATCCATAATGCCGTTGATTCGATGAATTGGTCTAATCCCTTGCCCGGAAAAACAACCCCAGACCATGACACTACCTCCTCCATGCTTGGTTGTTGGGACGCAGTACTTCGGATTTAATCGTTGTGCTTTTGGTCTTCGTACATGTCTTATTCCGTCAGAATCTTTTAAATTAAACTTCGATTCATCGGAAAATAAAACAGTCTTCCATTTCTGAACACTCCAATCCAGATGAACTTTGGCAAATTCTAATCTAGCTCTCCTGTTCTTTTCGGAAACAAAAGGCTTCCTTGCAGGCCTGCGACTGAACAAACCGGCCTCTATTGCTCTTCTCCTAATTGTCCGCGCACTTACCGACAAATTCAAATCTTGTCCAATTTGATTGGAAGAAACTGTAGGGTCACTTAAAATTCTTCTTTTAATTAAAGAGTCTTCAGCACGCGAAGTTTTAGGAGGCCTTCCTCCAGAATGTAAAGGAGTGACACGACCCGTCACCTCATATTTTTTAATTAGCCGCGATATAACGGATCTATTAATCGAATATTTTTTACTAATTTCATGTCGAGATAAACCGTGTTTCCAATCACTTATAATATTATACAGTAAAACCCGCTTAAATGCACATCCAATTTGTCAGAAAATTTCGTGCATTTAAACGGTTTGTGCATTTAAACGTTTTTAAGATAAATGCACATGTTGTGCATTTAAGAGAGCTCGGATTACGTTTTTTCAGTTTGGTTAATTACATAGCGTTCTGTTTTCGTCTTTACAAATTTTAATTTTACCAAAATTAAAACATTACAATCCGCAATTTACAAGGTCCACCCGCCAACTCAAAAAGATTGAAATATCAAAGCAAAGACTAACGAGAAAGTGTTCTTCTTCTTTGCCTTTAAATGGTAACCACCGAGGGGACAATGTAAAAGTACTACACTTCTACAGAAATCGAATTTTTGACATTACATATTTGTTCATTTAAAATATGTACATTGCATTTATCCGGTTATTTTTTAATTCAAATAGAAAATTCGTGCCTGAAATTAATGTGCAAATAAGAGGTTTGTGTATTTAAGAGGTGTGCAATAATGCGGTCTTTGTTTCTACACATTAATAAGGCAAAAAATTCGGTGCATTCGCATCGTGTGCAATAAAAGGAATTGTGCAGTAAAGCGGGTTGAATTTAAGCGGGTTTTACTGTATTTAATTTCGGCCGTGTACTTGTTTCTTGCCATTTTTAGTTTTTTAATAGTCTTTAAACAATGAGTATAAACTTTTATTTGTTTTTTTACTTCTAAAACCCAATTTCAATTCAGCAGACGAATAAAACGCATTTCTGATGAAAATATCGTTTACAGTTAACAGTGGTGCAACAGAAATTAGAGCAATAAACAGTTTTGACAGTGGCGCAACGAAAATTGAAGCAATAAACAAAAGGGTGCTTTAGTTTTGTCCAAGAAAATTTCGACTATGGAATAATATTTTTGTCCATCTCGCACCGTTCGGCAGTTACAGGGTGATTCGTAAATCAGGATTTTGCCTTATATGGGAACCGCTCTTGTATTTTTATCTTTTTTTCTACGCATCGCAGCGGCCGCAAACCGATCTCAAAAAATTACTATTTCGAAGCCCTTTCCAAAATGGTCAACACCACCCCCCTATCCCCAACCCCTCGGCCACAATCCCCCCTGGAAGTTGAAAAAATTAACTTTTATTTCACGATTTTTCACCTTTCACCCCACTTTTCTCCGAAATTCATGTTATTAACATACCTAATTTTTATTTTTTTTAAGTTGCCTATCACTATTATTACCACTTTTTTCCAGTCTGAAGTAGACCAAGGACGAGGGGAGCGACACCAACGCATTCGTTTTGAAATGTTGCGCTGAGTTAATGCAATTTTTTTTGCAGCAGCTCTTGATCGGTAGCCAAGGGAGCACAACTTTTCTCTCATTCTGGAGGAGCTAATTGATGTTCCAGCAGCCGTCGTCAGTTGCTGTGCAAGCTCTGCCCTTGAAGCCTTGCGATTTTGCTTGCATAAATTAACAAAACGCCTTGTGACCCGGTCAGTAAGCTTTTGTGGCCTTCCTCCTCCTTTCCTGTGTTGCACATTGCCTGTCTCTTGATACCGTTGAATGGCAAATCTTGCTTATTCTCAGCCGTTGTGAAATTTCACGCTCTGTATATTTGCCACGTAGTGCTATGATCTATAGAAATATGGCTCAAATGTAAGTTAAAAGCATCGAAATTCAACATTAGTTACCCTACTTGCCATAATTTGGACAACTCCACTGACTTGTTCACCATTTTTTGAACAATTCAACAATGTTTTTATTATTTTAGGAAGGACTTTGAATTTGTTCTTTATTTACTAAAAATTCATCATGTAATAACAACGGTTTGAATCACACAGTGCCAAACCCTTCAGCTACAACCTATTCTGCGAAAAACTTCTGATCTTTTTCGTTAGAAAAACGTTATTTCCAACTTAAAGAGAGATAAACGAGAATTGGTCCTATAATTCTGAACAGAAGTGCCTTAAGTTTTTGCTCATTTTTGTTAAAATTAGTACACGAATTAAAATATAATTTTATAAAATAATTAAGAACATACAAGGATTTCATGTACACCCATTATCACCATCCCTCTTTCTCTTATCAACAAATGACGGGCTAGGGAATAGAATATATGCCCAAAATTAACGTTTGGTCCTAAAATTTTCGACAGCACTGTATAATATTTTAATTTTCTAGTATAATGATAAAAGTTTTTCACAAAAAATAAATCTATTGGACTATCTCCTGGGGCAGTATTAAACAGGTTAAAAACACTTAGGTTGAAAACACTTTTATATTTTCTTCTGCTGCCGTGTTTGTTTATAGGTCAACCCATAGTGCATCTTTGATCGCGTAATTATATATTCTTTTAACAATATCTTTTCATATTTGTTAAATACTTGGGAAGTAGAGGACTTTGTTGTATAATCTACCAATTTTGGCTGTATGTCTTCTTTGTTTTTCTTTATTCTGTAGTGTAGTGTTAGGTTTTATGTTATAAGCATCAGCAGCCTGCCTCAGTTTCAGTCATTTCGCCAGTAATAACTTTAAGTATAGCACTATTTATATCCTCTTCATTAATATCAGATTCTCTCTTTCTTTTATAATTCCTTACCATTTTCGCCTGCAAACATATGGTTATATTTAATTACCTACATAAAAATTTTACGAGAAAGTAACATATAATTATTGTATGTATAAGTCCCAACTTCAAGAGGTTGGGGCAGCTTTGAACAAAATTCAAAGCTGCCCCGTTTATTTTGTTCAAAACTGCCCCAACAGCACTTTAAAAAATAACAGTAATTCTTTTCCGACAATACAGGCAAAAATTGATATTATTCCTACTTAAACATACAAGTAATAGAGAATCCTATCAAATTAACCGAACTGTACTTACCTCTTTCTTCAAAAGTCATCGTAAAATCCTTACAAAGAATTTCAAAACAATTTACTTTTAACTGCCGAAAACAAAATAACCTTCTCACTTGTTTACGTTTAGTGTCAGACTAGAAATGACAACTGACCGCTGTGTGGGTTAGTGTTGCCAGTGCAACGAAAACAAAACTGTTAAAGTTGCGTTTAAATTTACCCTATTAATTCATTTGTTCAAAACTGCCCCCGTTCAAAGCTGCCCCCTCTCCCTTATCGTATAATTGTTGGTGCGTTTGTTAGAGATCGGGTAACTTGTGACGTCGGTTCATAGTTATGCTAGGGATACGGCATGTGGCGCTTTAGTCAAGTTATTTCATATATTTACATAAATTTGAAGCAATTTTCATGAAATCCCTACGTTTTGGGGAATGCTGTCTTCAAATCCGCTGTCAAAATTTAGAAATTCAAAATGACGGATCCAAAATGGTTCTTTCTTGATTTCATTTTAATGAAAATTAGTACAATGATTATCTTAAGAGCAGTTATTTTGAATATTGTCCAAATTTGCAAATCCAAGATGGCGCATACAATATGGCGACAAAAATTTCTCGATTTCATCGCATTATAATGAAAATGAATACTATGATTATTTAGAGGGTACTAATTTTGAATATTAACAAGATTTTTAAGTCCAAGATGGAGGATCCAAAATGGCGTCCTAAATTCCGCGATTGGATTAGGGGCCATCCATAAATTACGTCACACGTTAAGGGGGAGGGAGGGGGTCAACGAAGTGTGACATCGTGTGACAAGGGGGGGACGGGGTCATAAGCTTTGTGATGTCACATATATAAATCTAAAGTATTAAAACGCTAAATTTCCTAAGGAAAAACTTTAAAATATTATCAGCTATAAATTGAAAAACGGAACAATACAGTCGGTTAAGTTCAGTTGTTACTCACTCTTACTGAGATCAAAAAATTGGTACTCAATGAAATTTTGAGGGGTTGTTGGGTATTGTGTCAATACACAAATAAGCCCACCTTATCCGCTAAAAACCCCATGTGTCAATCACGCATACAAAATTAAAAATAAATATATAAATATATATAAATATATCAAAAATATGACATTGAAATTTCATCTTTTCTGAGAACTCGTGAGAAAAATTCAGTTCTTTCGCAATGATTTTTTTGCAAATTGAGCTATCAACACCTCATTAGAAACGTCTTTCTGTTACTACAAAATTATATGTAAGATTTCATATCAAAATATTAACAATTGTTGTAGTTATGGCCAATTATTTATAAATTTGCAGTTTTAACTTTGAACATTTATAACTTTGGAAGTTCTGAATATTAAGGAATTAATTTTGGTACACAGTTTCTATAGTTCTTTCCTTTCAAAACTTGTTCAAGTATTGTTGCGACTTGATTCGATGAATAGTTTTGATTTTACAGCCGTTTATTTACGCGAGCGTAATCGTATTTTGTTTATAAAATATAGACGCACAGGGTTTTCTCCGCACAGGCTGTATTATTTCTTTATTGGCATCATACCCAACAACAAAGCTGTTTTAGTTTAATAATTTTAAAATTTAAAATTTAACATTTGCAAAATATGTGACGTCACACTAGGGTAGGGGGGGTCACACAAATGTGACCACCTGTGACAAGGACGGGGGGGGGACTCCAGAAATCATGAAATTCGTGTGACGTAATTTATGGATGGCCCCTTATAATGAAAATTGGTACAATGATTATTTTGATGGCAATAATTTTGAATATTATCAAAATTTGGAAATTCAGGAAGGCGGATCCATAAAAGGGTTTTCGGGTTAAAACAATTTCTAGGATATACCAAACCAGAGCATTTGAGAAGTGTTTTATTAGAAAGTATTTACGCAACGCCGCGCCGGGTGAAACCGGGTAACTCAGCTAGTATGTATATTAATAACTTGTATAATAGGATACTTCATGAATTTCATTGACGATTGAAATTTAATATTTGGCAATATAGGGTTATTTTACCAAGCCATTACGAATTCAACCAAATTTTTAAATCATTAAAATCAGTCAAATCTCTTGATGATAATAAAGCATACACAATACACATATGTGCATTGTGCATACATAAATCGAATGATTCGGTTTTAATTAAAAAAAAAAATCCATATAAAGTTTACTAAGGGATATTTTCGCGTCATCATAGATGAGCTGCAAAATAATAAGTAGTAAGCGATTTTTATAATTTAAAAAAATTAATTAGAAGAGGAATTTTTGGGACACGTCTTGGATAGGGGCGATAAAATAAGAAATATTTAAAAAAATATTGTCTTAAGTCTAACGATGCTTAAAATATCTATTCTGATAATATAACATTTTAAATTTACGCTACATTGAACTGGTTGACAATTTTCTTTCAAAGCAATGTATACGAAAACCCTGAAGTATCAATATTAGTGAAAGTTCTTAAAGTTAGCTATTAAGCCTTTTTGTTACATATTGTAAAACTTATTTTGCTATGAGAATTTTAAAGGTATTAAAACTGAATTATATGGACTTTAACAAAGTAGACGTTATATTCAAATTTTTTAGTCGGTTTTGTTGCCCTCGAGTCTCGAGTTATATTGATATTTACATAAAAATCATAAAACATAAAATCCCACTTTATTTCAATCACGTCTAATAAAACGGAACCGAATGAATTACATAAGTCTCTTCACGAAAGATTTTGAAGCTAATATCCAAAGTCTCTTAGTGCTTATAATAGTAGCGCTATCCTACAAGGCATTATCTCGGAGATTACAACAACTGGTTTGGAATATCAATCACACAAAATCTCATGTTTGAATGTGATTTGTTTTCGGCAAAATTTTATTAAATTATCACCATTCTATGATCTTCCCATAGGCAAGAAGCAAGGAAGTGGGAAGTTAGGAATCCTTACTAAAGAAGAATACAAAAGTGTGCCTCTGGGCTTTCACTGCAAACAGTCTTTGGATACTTCAGAAAAGTCTGAAATGGAAATAGTGTGCGAAGCGTCTTCTAGAAGAGATTACCAGCATTTTCCACAAGAGCGGGAAATACAATTGAAGTAGAAAACTAGAGGGCCGGAAAGAAGGCGTCCTTGCTCTGTAGCTGGAAGGATGCTTATATTTGCGTTTGAAGTAAAACAATTACCTTTTTGAACTTACATAGATAAATGGAATTTGGCACATAGAAAAGGTGCAATAATTACAATATACTAAAACTTGTTAGTCAAGTATTTATACGAGGACTTGGTTCTCAGAAATTTGTATAAATAATGACAAAATAAATATAACTACAGCCGTTTCCAAAGGAACCCAAAGTCTAGTATAATTAGCGCTATTTGATACAATTATTGGGAGTTGGATATCAAGTGTCAGATAAACGTCTCGTTTTGTGGTATGGTTTGCACATGTAAAACGTGACTGGTTAATGTTAGGCACCTCAAAGCTTTTAATGGAGCATTGTTTTATTTTGTTGTGGTTCGGCATAAGAAGGAATGACTTTTACATACAAGCCTCGGCTTATTTCGTGGAAATTCATCTGGAAATTTATATAATTAGTGTATGGGGGCTTTGATACAAAATACTCATTGATTAACATGGCTTGAAACTGTTCGTGGCATAACATGACATATAATCCTGAACATCATTACGAGGCTTTTATTTATTGAAGATAAGTTACATTATGAACTTCTTTAATTATTGTTTCTTTTATAAACTCACTCCACTCCCACGACGTCGGAAGATAAATTTTCTGAAGACAAAGTTCTATTCAATTTAAACTTAAGCCAAAATCGTAACTACCTTTTTTTTTTTATTGCAACGTTTTCCGAACTTTTAAGGCCTATGACTCACTTTTGGAAATTACAATATGTTCCGATTAGAATATAAATAAAAATGGAAAATAAATATCTGGGTTTTTTGGCTATCAGGAAAATATTTTAACATTTAAAATTTACGAAAAATAAAACTCCCAATAATTGTAATTTAAGTTAAGTAAGCCTAGTAATTAGATGTACAGGGTGGTTTTCTAAGCCCGATAGAACTTTAAATTAAACAAAAAACTTCTTGACATTAATATTCAAAAATGACTTCTGGCATATGGCCACCGCGACTGCGCTTGATGAAGCGAAAATGTTGCCTATTAATAAACCTACTAAGGCGAAAATGAGAGACAATTATGTGTACTATAAGCACCTGAAGTGACCTTATAATTACCTGGAAGAAAACACTCATCGACTTCTGAATGTCATTATCAAGAAAATAAAAGCCAAATTGTGCCCAGTTTTCTTTATTTCTTCTTTAACTCTATATTACTTTTACTATATTTGTTAAGGCCACTTAAGCGGCTTAACTGAAAAAAGTTGTCAGATCAAAGTCGTAGTCGTTTAAAAATGGTGTATTACAAATTTCTTAAAGTAAACTAAAAAACTGATGAAATTTCGAATAAAAGTAGAATATAAAAACAAATTATCCCGCTTTATCGAATTTCTTTATACTTTCAGTTCATCTGCAAGATAAATCCTTATGTCGTCTTTCCAGATTAGGTAGATGTCGCTAAGTGTTTGAAGAAAGGTCTGAGAATTGGTTAACTCATTACTCTAGTCACAGAGATTTATAGTTAACTCACTACGTTAACATAGGAAGAAATAGCTCAATACGTTAACCATATGAATAAATAGCTCAATATGCTGTATGAAGAAATAGCTCGGTACGCTATAGGAATAGCTAACTCAATATTATTGTTAACTATATGAGAAAATAGCTCAGTACGCTATATAGGAATAGTCAACTCAATACATTAACTATGTATGGGAGTTAAGCTCAATACGCTTGGAAGAGCAGTGAGCTGGTCAGATTGAAAGGTCAATTGCTTCTAGGTCAGTACCCTAGAAGCTCAATCTTGCGACTGTTGCTCGATAAACTGATCGAGCTGCTTATATTGTATAATGGCTACAGCCCGAGTCAAGTTGAGGAAAGTTCTGAGTTGAGGTACACTTACAGCAGTAGTACCTAAGTCATGTTGGAGGACTTTTACCTCTAAAGGAATCATCTGTGTGAAATTCAAATTTAACTTTGTGATTTGTATATTTTAAAGGAGGGTTCAGTCTGTAGGCCGAAGAATATTATAATATGTGTTATGAGCATGGAGTAAACGACCCTGTAGTGTTATAAAGTGAAAGTTGAAGCTTTCATGAAAATTACTAATTGGTAGTTTCAAATTTTATGAAATCAAACATTTTTAAAATCAGTATGCCAGAATTCGAAAATTTAAGGAATTTTCATGAAAGTTAAAAATTGAGGATTTCCGAGAACGCTGATTTTATATGTTGTCAATATTTATGAAATCACGATGGTGGATAGTAAAATTCTAAATTTTATAAAACTTTGATGGAAATTATAAAGTGGAGATTTTTGGGAATGCTCATTTAAAAAAAATTTAATAGTTATGAAATCGTTATGATATGGTCTATCAAATTAGCAATTTTGTCGAATTTTCAGGAAAATTAAAAGTTGGTTGTGTTCAGGAACGCTGATTTATCGCTTTTCTTACCACAGTCCAATCCGCTCGCCGCGAATTGTGCACATTGCATGGTAGTAAGCTGCCATTCGAATTTTCTTATTTAAGTTTTACAAATTTTAAGGGATTTATTTATTTTACAGATTTTGCAGGCATTATAAAGTCAGTCACTGGAAGTTTGCAACAGACTGGGTCTGTTATCAAGCGGTTTCACGATGCCGGGTAAATACGGCGCTGGTACACACGGGGCGTCCAGCGGATGCCGGCTAAATACGGCGCTGGTAATGAAAGGGTTAAAACATTTTAACAAATTTTATAAAACCAAAAGCGCAAGCTATAAATTGTTGAGGCTTATGGGATTAACTTAGGAAATTTCCTCATATCTGTGTTTGGATTATTTGTTATCATTTAGCTTTTTTGAGCAATCAATATTATATATTCACATATATTCATATATTTATAATCCATATGACTCAAGTTCAACTTTAGTTAACATGACAGCGCGGTAAATATTTCCATATTCCGTTCATAATAGACTAAGATTTTGTTAGTATGTATAATTCCGCCATGGTTTTGATTCGGAATTGATTTAAAAGTATTGTTGATACTTAAAATGGAGTACAGTTGATATAACTATTTTCAGGAGGGTGGGCTACCTTTTTTTTATATTTTTTTAATCATACGTTATTTAGACACAAACAGCTCTTTCACACTCAAAAAACAGACACATATTATATTAACCCTGCAGTATGAAATGAATAGATTTATGCTTGAACAGCGGAAATATGGAAACTTATTTCGAAAGTGAGTGCTATGTTGCCGAAACAATTTTGAAAAGAAGTGTTAGTAGAAATAATGCAACAACCGCCCCTGTTGTACGCAACTTTGTGAAGAAAGTTCGTGAGATTGGCATGCTAATTGATAACACAAGTTATCGTCCTGTGCGCTCAGCCGAGAATATTTCTACTCTGTTGCCGAAAGTGTGCGCCTAACCTTGAGAACCTCAACTCGCCACAGACCTCAGCGACTAAACATTAACTGCATTAGCCCGAGAATAATTTTGCACAACGACTTTCTGGCCAGAAATTGAGGAATTGAACTTGGGTAAGCTTTGGTTCTAGCAGGATGGCGTTATGTGTCACACAAGCCGTGCAACAATCGATCTTTTACGAGTTAACTTCAGTAATTGGGTAATCAGCCATCTTAAAGATGTTCTATGGCCACTGCACAGCTGCGATTTGTTATGCTGACAATTAAGAAACGATTCAGGCAGACGTATAACAATATTGAACAAGCTATTCGTGAAATAGGGCCTCAAACTATCAAAAATATGCTGCAAAATTGAGTTGATAGGGTGACCTACTGCCAAGCCAGCCAAGGCAACTATCATATTTAAATGAAATCATATTCCATAATTAAACGGAAGATTTATTTTTTTCAACAAATCAACAAACTTTGAAAAATATTGAATCGTGCTTATTAATTATTATATAGCATTTTTTTAAAGAAACCTGCCGATGGCCTACTCTATATTTTTCAATGTCATGGTGAAGTTAGTACGTATCAAATCTTCACCAATTTTATCGAGGTACATGATTCTTACAAATCAAATAGGACCCATTAAGTGTTTCTACTCTTTCTAATTGATTTTAATGCACTCTTGAAATAGGTTATATTACTCCTAAACATACATGCAACATTACAACCAAAAATTGGAATTGATTGGCTTAATATAAAAAAGTTTGCTACTACCGTGCCTCTGATATCAAAACAAAGAATGCGCATATAGCTCTGTTAATTATATACCTACCTAATTGGCCCGAAAACAGTTTGTAAATCCTTTTGTCTTTTGTGTTTGGCAGAGACGAGAATTTGGTGCTCATTTGATGTCCTGCATAATGGCGAGTTTGTTAATTAAAATAATTAACTCGACAAGTTTGCGGGGCTGATTGTTGTTTCATTCCAATTATGTGATTTTCGGAACAGCTAAAGCCGACTGAAGTAGCTAGGTCAGTTTTATAAACATTTCTGAAGCGGCGCAAACATTAATTAATTAAATGCCTCCCGTTTGGTTGCCACTTCCGGTAGGCGGACCTCTTTATTTTTGTGCATCTATCTGAGAGCGCTGATTCAATGAGGTTCTGAAATTTTTACGTCTTTGACTTAATTAAAATTTACTTGAAGCCATTTTAAAATTACGAAAATTTACTAATTAAGAAAATTTCTCAAGCAATTAATGCCAGTACATTTAACTTTTAGGGAAGACGAAGAATACTACGATGACAATAAAACGAGTGACGAGGAAAGTGCTGGGAATAAAGACCCAGAAACACAGTCGGGCTCCGTCCTTAGCAATGCAAAAAACATTTGGGATATTTTTATTGCATTGAACACTGCATGGAATGCAGTAGCAAAGCTGCAGAAAGAGCAAGGAGGACATCGCGACAAAGATGTTAATGACGACAGACTAAAGCGAAACTCTGACTATATTAACAATGCAACACAATACACTGAACACTTCCCCCTTCAGGAGCACTCCAGCGCAACTTCGGCTCCCGCATATAGCTCTAGAACGACTGCACTTTCTGAAGGTCGATACATTAAGGGTGATCCCTTAAAAGGGTACTATGACTTCGTAATTACGGAAGGCTCTTATAAATTCTGGGCAGCGTTTCAGGTAATTTTTATCTTAACAATTCCCCATACCCTCCCTGCAGCTTTCCTTACTAAATGCTGCTACCTTTTGTTCATGGCTAGATTCTGATAAAACAATAGAAAAATCTATGAAATATTGAAGAGTTAAATGGACTGAGTCAGATCATTCACGCCATTAGTCCATTTCTTTCGATTGTAGGTATGTCAGGTGTCAGTTGTCAGTACAGCTGTTGTATGTCGTTTCGGTGTTTTTGTCTTTGATTTGAGCACGTATCGTATTGTTCTCATTGAAAAAAAGTAATTTTGGTTCGAAAAACATGGTTCTGAAATGCAAAAATCTGCATTAAAGTTCTTACTTTATTAATTAATCATTCATAATACTTTTGTTTCTAGTCACCTTTTTTTTTAAATTTGTTAAATTATTTTTATTAAATTTTAATACTACATATATTATATAGATATGTGCCAAACCAAAAGCGTGTTCAATAAATACATAAATCTGATAAATCTTGGCTTTATCGGTTAAATGTTTTTTTTCATAGCATTTATTTATTCTTAAATGTATTGTTCGTGATTATAGAAAAGTGCCCTAAAAACCAGTTTACTATATATATTGTATATTATTATAAAACTTATGAATCCTAAGAGGATATTTGGAGTTTAGCTGCTATGTGTAACTTTTTTTTTTTCTTTTCAGTTTCTTCAAGATTATATGATTCTATAGGATGTCGTTTCCTTTAGTACTTTCCTCAAAACATAAACTATCTAACCTAACCTAGCTCAATGCTAAAGCATGCTCAATCATTTTATGTGAGTTTAGTTTCCTAGGCCCAAACTCAGTATTACTTCAGCCACCAAAATTTGGACGGAGCCTTAAGGCCTTACATACGTCTAGCAGCGCTAAAAATGCGCTAAAAGGAATTTTTTTTTAGTAGGGATAACAATAGAAATGAATAAAAATAAGTAGTACACATTGTTTATTGGTATTTAAATATTATAAACAAATTTATTTCACTTTATTTTTACAAAAATTACTATATAAAAAATCACGTGATCCACAACACTAAGAAAATAAAGTTGCTCCACGGTCGACATGATATCTCCAGTAAATGTTTAAATGTGTAAAATTTAAAAAAATTCTTATAAAATATAGTTTTAGTTATGGTCTGTCGAGCCGGAATTTTGAATTTCGAAAAATTAAGCAATATATGGCAGTTTCAAAAAAAGGTATGCGTTTTACGTCATAAATTTTACACTTTAATTATTTTTATAAAATTTTTAAATCAAAATATCAAAAATCTGGCTCGATACACTATTAAAAAAAAACGATTTCGAATATTAAAAAAAAATTGTATCAAAAAATATTAAAATCTACCCTATATATATTTTCATAATGCTTTACAAACGTTCCCAGGCATATTTTGCGATAGCAAAGAACTGGCATACTGCAGCCGCTCCGAAAGTAACAGTCAGCCGTCTCAAACAAAGGATAGCTACCTGGGCGCACCAGACTCTCGCCGGACAGTCACATTTTCTACCATAACTTCGGATCTATGGGAAATTATTGCAATTGACTTTCACAGAAATAAGCCTAAAACTATAAAGAACAACAATCTGTTAAAACATAAAAATCAATTTTTTGAAAATGCTGGACGTATGTAAGGCCTTAAAGGGTTCCTCTGTCCTCTCTAGAACGCGGATCATGTTACAATCATAATTATTGGTTATAAAATCTATCGCTATATTTTTCGCTCCTCTGTATACATGACATAAAATAGGGATACCTTCTGAATTTTGTGTCATGCCGTCGCTATCTATAATAGGTATATGAAAGCCTTTTAATCTAGACCTTTCATGGTATAACCTATTTGGGTAGAATGCTCTCGAAACCAGATTATTTGCATTATCCATCTCTCTTAGAGCGTGACGTAGAATCAATTTTATTATACAAAATTGTCGATTCTCTTCAGACGCGCAGCCATCGCATAAATCTCCGAGTATGAATCATATCACAGCTACTCGGAGTCCAGAGTTTAAAATTTCGGAAGACAAGATTGAATCTTTCGAAGATCCGGATTTTTTCCGTATAAGACGAGCTTATGGTAAGCCAAACAGAACACTTATAATTGTGTAGTCAGACGATTAGATATTTTGCCTCAGTAGCTGCGTTTTTTTAATGATCTGGATCCGGATGTAGATCCGGATCAATTAAAAAACGACAAGGGAAATTTATCAAGTGAGGGACCGAACCTATATTCATTCCTTGTCGAACTTGAAGGAAAATTGAGAAATTTAAAGTTGAAGATATTGTTAGTAACGAATAATTAGTGTGAAGCGATTTCTGCAAAATAATAAATTTAAATTTATATTTATTTAATAAATATTTATTTACAAAGTTTCTTCAGCCATGTTTTTTTTGTAAACCAGTGACATTTTTGACATTTGCGAATGAAATTGTGAAGTTAGCCACATTCTGAAAAGTGGGAAATTTCTAAATTTCCCAAGATCTGGATAGATATCCAGATAAAAAGCTGGATTTTCAACTTTGTATGGGGAGATCTATATACCTCATTAAAAAAACGCAGCTAGTCTTCTATTTGGCTTTTGAATACTTGGTTTTCTAGTACCTCGTGTGACCCGAGTTATAAGTTGGTCTGAACAGGATAGTCACATAGACAAGTGTCTAGTCTAAATTGATTCTTAATTTCCATCTATTGGAACAGTCCTCGATATTTTCTAAATCACGCTGTAAGATATTCTGAATAACTTCCACTTTTGGAAATATTCTGTACGCAGATGTTCTGCGAATGTTATTGTGTGCTCGAGGGAGCCCATCATCGGTTAAATGGTTTTTGAGAAATCATGGGTGTTTGTATACATAGCTTCCAGAAAACGCACTTAAAGTTCAATTAATCATACCAAGTAATTGGACGATTCTTAAACAATTCTTCTTTTATAAGATCAATTGCAAACTGACTGTCGGTGATTGGAAACCCAGTTAATATTTACCGTATAGTTACAGTAGGTATTGATATCAGTCAGGTATTCAGTCAGGGCATTTAGTAAGAGCTATAAGATATAAATTGGTTGTTAACAATAGAGGAATTTTAAGTTAAACTGATTTCATTAAGGCGTGGGAGTTTTTCAAGGCGGTTTCATATTTTTATTTCATTGTTTGCTTCACATTCTGCCAAATTTTACTCACCATATTACCATTAACACTAAAGAAAATATACTATATTTGTAATCAGCTCATTTGAAAACCATTTTGAGCCTTGCAAACCATTTTGAGCCTTGAAAACATTTTTTTTTGATATATCTCAAAGTTGTTTTTGATATATCTCAAAGGTTAACAACCAATTTCAATTTTTCAATCGACACAATTAATCAAGCCAAACGTAGCCGACATTTTTTTAAATCCGTCCATTAATACCGTTGAAAAAAAATAAAATAATACGCATATAGGGTGTATGCCAACTCAGGTTTTAAAAAACAAATTTCAAGTTTCTAGGATTTTCGAAGATTTGCATTCATCTTAGAACTACTCAATAATTTGTTTTTCCTTGCATTTTCGCCTTTTTGGAAATTTGGAACAGATTTCCGAAATTTTATAGCAAACCCATTTTCATGGTTTTTCAAGAATCCTATTAAAAAAAGAATTGTTTCGGAAAATCCAATATTTGGTAAAGAAAAAGCACATTGTTATGTATACCCTGAGAAATCTTAAAATACACCTCGCAATCATATTGCAAAATGTGGCAAACAAGCACTTAAGACTAAATAGATATTCGCTTTAAGAACATTTTTCCAACATTCCAATATAGGTAATATATCTTATTATTATTATTAGTATTATATTTTCTTTGTGAATACATAGGTATATATGGTGCATAATTATTTATATCAGGGAAATTTAAGCGGATTTAATTGATTAAAATTTGAGCTCTGAAGAATCGAAAATCGGGTTGTATTCATATACAAAAATGTTTATATAGTCAGAATCTGTAGCTTCTGAAAAAATCCTTTTTCGCAGAATCCCACAGATCCCTTTGTAAATATGTATTATATCGTTCAAAAGTAAACAAATAACAAACTGAATTGATTTTTACAGCTTGCCACTGCAGTTTTAATCATTTATTCAACATTTGCGGCAATTTATTATTCAAAAGTTAATCCACTTGTCGGAGATTATGACTACGTCGATTACTTGGGAGGTGCCCGATCAATATCAGACTATTCAGACTATACTGATACAACGTACAATGAGAGCCGAGCACCATCGGATAATTCGACGCCAACACCTGGATGGCTATCAGTACTGCACAAAGACTGGCTACCACAAATGGGACACACCGTGAAATTTATCCTGGAAGCAATCGATAAGTTACCACAAAGTTAGCATTTTAACAAAACAGGTGAAAACAGGTTAGAATTTAAAAAAAAGGGTCTCAAAGTTACTAAAGGGACTTGTGTATCTTTTGAGAAGTGGCCGGACCAAATGACCTGGTACGTCGTTGTCAAAAGATGTCGCGTCCTGTTAAAGTTCAAAGGGAAACTTGCTTCTTTAGAATGTTGTTTTATTTATTTATAATTCTAGAAATCGAATAATTTTAATTAAATCATTTCACTAGGAATAAAATTTGTTTAACTTTTTTCCCAATTATTTACCTGAAATTATTTGTAGAGGAAACAAGCCCTCTGCCTGTTGCGGTTTCGTAATTGGCCTTTTTTCAGCTTGTTTATCGTATTTTATTCACGAAATTTGGTTGACGCCTATACGTATGTAAATGCCTAGTTGTTATTGTGTTGGCGATAATGAGATGGGCAGACAGCTTCATATATTTAAATCATTCATCCCAGTATTTTTGCCATACTTTTCTGTCTGGACAGATGGTCGTGTTAGCCATTGCTCAAGTTTTAATGTTATTTTCATAATTTCATGCAAAATGTGTTCCATGTCAATGGTAACTACTCGTGTTTTTGTCCTTGATGATATGTAAATAATTCATAATTACGATGCATCACCCTGATTTACACCGAAATGGATTTTTTGTTGACAATTAACGTGTTCGACAAATTTACTACCCAAGTGTAGCCCCTGCAGGAATATTTGTAATAATTTGCGACGTCGAAATGTTACGAATTTAATCGACAAACAGTATGAAGGGTGTAATTAATTAAAATGTATAGCGAGATTGAGATGAAATTCATATTGACGGTTTCCAGAATTTTATAATGCTTCAAATGGGTTTAGTCCACGGAAATTCAGTCTATTGTTTTAAGGTTATAAGATTATAATTTCTAATTATGAATGCAAAGTACATAGAGCTTAACAAATATAATTGAATTTAGGATATAGTGGTAGGACAATTTTGTTAGTAGGAATATTATTAAATAAAGATTTTATTCAAACAAGAAAGTAAAATCCAAATACGTTAAAAGAGTACAAATTTTCTGCTGCGAAACTCCTCTTTATTCAATCAAACTGAATAGCTTCTAATTATAAGTTTTCGGAAACAATTTCGAGTATATTGAAAGTTTTGGACTCACAAGTGCCTTACAGTCAATTTAATAGGCATTTTCTCACCGGACGAAGTTTTGCATCGCCTGCAAATTATCCGACTTGGTTCATGCGTATAGGACTTTTACTTAAGTTTCAAAGTGAAAACCATGGAATAGACATTAGATGACTAGATGAAGAGGAATAGAAAATACAAACCAAACTCAAAATTATGGCAGAAAAAAGCCTGAACTTATTTTGACTGTCTAGGAGAATGACATACTTATAAGAAGTTTCTTCAATGTTTGTAAAAAAAGATAGATCTATACGAAACTATTCCCGTTTGTTCTTTTATCATTTTTACTATAAAATTTACAAGATTGCTTGCAACAAGTTAAAAGCTGTTACCACTGAGCCGCAGACAGCCCTATTCTTTCGGGAATTGACTTAAATCCAAGAAGTACGGGACTCCATTAAGTAATTAACCTAATCCCGATTTAATGCAACGAATCCATCTAGATAGTATGGTAAACAGGCAAGTGGACAAGAGCGCAGTGGGAAAACATCTTGATTCGAGCATTGAGAGAAATGCATTCGCCGAAGAGGATACTTCACCGTCGACAATGCAGAAAGTTGTGCTTTAGGTTTCGCAAAAATTTCTGCTCTTGTATATTCTCAAATCGGACTGGAATCACTGAAAATCATGGCTCGTTCACCTTCAGTATGCCTCGACGAGTACTAGCCATCACGACAAAAGAATGGAATTGTTGTTGCCCCACCTCCGTAGATATTATGGGGAAAGAAACACTTGGCGGACGGGGGCTGAAAAGCCTGAGGCATCACTTCACTTTGTGTTGACAGAAAAATTTTTTTGGGAATAAAAGCAACTCTTTCAATGCTTTTATCTCGATTCATGTGGCGAAGGCTGCTCTAAATGGAGTATGGGTTTCTGAGCTAGATCAGACTGCCAACACTGGTGGATACTCGATATCTGCCACTGTGTAAGTTCTTTGAGTGCTGCACGGCGAAACTGTTGTTCACGTTTTATCGATATAAATTCATAGGGGTATATTTGCTTATACACTTTACCAGCAGTCCTAGTTTCGTTTTTCTTACCTGAACAAACTCCTTCCGACCATGAACTTATGTATGGACAATGAGCAACGAATTTTTTACCATTGACCGAGGCCTCCAGCCCGCAATAGCATAGCGGAAGTTATAGAGTATAAGTCCGGATTTTTCCACCACAGATGTAGATATTTCTCCTAGAAGTTCGTTATATGATATATTTATATTATGATAGGATATATACATATAGTATATACTACTTCTATATACACATACTGTTATTATATATACACCTAATTCTCTTTTTACACGATAGATACGTTCCCGAGAAATACGTGTAAAAATAATCGTGTAAAAAAATGCATTGTATTTATGGAAAAACAGAAGATTGGTTCCGAACTTTAAGTAATTAGTACAAACAGTACGAATAAACCATAACACCATAAGTTTCCTAATTTTTGTTATAGTTTTTACGTTATGTATATTTTATTATATAAATATAGTACATAAAATAAAAATGTATTGTATGACACTAATTTTCTTTTGAAAAGAAAAAATGTCCATAAGTCATCAATACCAAGTGGTAATAAGGTAAAAGTTTCATGACTTGTGAAGTAGTTGTGGAGTTATTAGAGGAGTAAAATGGACAAAAAGATTCCTTGCGAATTAATCGTGTTAAGGGGGTAGTCCAGTGAAAAAAAAAATTTTTTTCGTTTTTTTTTTTTTTGCTTAAATCTACTTTACTACACCTAGAAAATACTCCCTTAAAATATCTAAGCAAAATATTGAATAGTTTTAAAGATACAGAGAGTTTTCGAGAGACGTGTAATCCGAGCGCTCGAAGGTCCCCTGGCGTGTTTCGGAGCTTGTATTTCTGCTTGCTTCGCCCATTTTTTTTCTGTTTATAACGGTCTAGGTCCTTCTGCTTTGTATTTAAGGTTAGTTATGTATGGAGGAGGCAGCGCGTTATGTATGGAGCAGGCATCGCTGACTAAGGTAAAATTAATTTTTTTAGCTTTTTTCCGCATAAAAAACTTTAAACGCGTTTTTCTGAAAACAGCATGTTTTGAATCGGCGGACGTCAGATCTCAGAGTCTCTTGCTCCGATTGATCTAAAAATTTAGCTGTATATTTCTTGATTGTGTATCTATCGTCGGAACTAGAATTATTAAAATCCATTGTTTATTTACAAAGTTATAAACAAATTAAGCACCCGAAATACACCCGAAAAATTCGAAATGCCGCCATTTTGTTATTTTTTATTGAAAATTAATAATTCTAGTTCCGACGATAGCCAATGTTCTACAGATTAAAACCTCGTTTGAATTTTTTGTTTCAAATGAACCGTTGCAGAGATTCGACGTCCGCCAACAAAAATTTGTTTTTTTTTGAGCGGCCATTTTGTGGGGAAGACTCATCGAAAACAAAAAAAAAATTTTTTTTTGTGTATTTTAATAATTGTACTATTATATGTCATAAAGTTTTTTAATAAAAATTGACTTCTAATATGAAAAAAAAATCGTTGAAAAAACAGTCGTTTTCACTGGACTTACCCCCTTAAATCAAAACAATTAGTGTAAAAAGAGAATGAAATTTGTTTTTAATTCGTGTTAAATCAAAATCGTGTAAAAAAAGTTCGTGTAAAAACAGAACTAGGTGTATATATACTACTATGATAAAAAAGAAAGGGGACTTTTGACGGTACAGTACCATCTGCTGTCCGATTGTAATACTTTTGTTTTTGTTGGATTGGTGGAACCTTCATTAACATTCTCTATAATTTGTGGCGTCATACATTGGCATTTTTAATAATCACAGCGTTTTGCTAAAATTATATTGCCAAATTAAGTTGTACGGATAAATTGTTTTTTTTTTTTTTTTTTTTTTTGTTTTTGTAAAAATTTATTTCATTTTGCAATTTTTAGTTAACCGGAAGTGGGTGAAATTCAATAAAGGGGGTTCATCCTCTAATTTTCCACCCTTATAGATAGGTATTTTCTTCAAATTTAATTAGGACCAACCCGAGATAGAGCCTATTCAACAAAATAAGTAAGTATCATTAAATTCTGGTCACAATCGGCGAAGACATCGCGTTTTCAATAAAAGAAGAATCGCACAAATCGGTTGACAACCGGCGAATATATAGCACAAAAAAAAAAAAAAAAAAAAAAATACAGTCGTGTTGGGATCCTTCTCCTTTTTTTTTTTTTTATTTTTATTTTTTTTTGTATGGATATATATGTACATAGTTTGTCCATATCCCTATATATATATATATAAATGAAAGTTGGTTTGTTTGTTTGTTTGTTGCTCAATCACGACTAAACGCTGGCATCGATATATTTCATATTTTGCCCGAAGGTAGTACATATTCCAACTTAACATATACAATAGACTAATTTTTTTCGGATAATATATAGGGTTTTAAAAAGGCGGATCCAAGATGGCGGCTGAAAATTTTAAATTTGAAGCGATTTTCATGAAAATTAGTACTTAGGGGTTTTGCGGACTGTTGATTTGAAATCCGCTGTCCAAATTTAAAAATTCAAGATGGCGGATAAAATATGGCGACACAATATTTTTCGATTTCAACGGATTTTAATGAAAATTAATACAACGATTGTTTTGAGGTCACTGATTTTGAATATTATCAAAATTTACAAATCCAAGATGGCGGATTCAATATGTTGACCAAGATTTCTCAGTTCTAACAGATTTTAATGAAAATTAGTACAATGATTTTTCTGAGATCACCCATTTTGAATATTATCACAATTTCCAAATTCAAGATGGCGGACCCAATATTTCCCAATTCCAACAGATTTTAATGAAAATTTGTACAATGATTTTTTTGAGGTCACTCATTTTGAATATTATCAAAATGTCCAAATACAAGATGGCGGATCCAACATGGCGACCAAAATATCTCGATTTCGACGGATTTTAATCAAAATTGGTAGAATGATTATTCTGAAGGTACTAATTTCGAATATTATCAAAATTTGTAAATCCAAGATGACGGGTCCAATATGGAGACCAAAATGTCTCGATTTCAACATATTTCAATGAAAATTAGTACAATGATTATTCTGAGACCACTAATTTGGAATATTATCAAAATTTCCAAATCCAAGATAGCAGATCCAATATGGTGATCAACATTTCTCGACTTCAACGGATTTTAATGAAAATTAGTACGATTTTTTGTGGCTACTAATATTGAATATTTCTAGTTTCTAGATCCAAGATGGCAGACTCAATATAGTGAACAAAATTTCTCGATTTCAATGGGTTTTAATGAAAATAGGTACAATGATTATTTTAAGGCCACTAATTTTGAATATTATTAAGATTTGGATATTCAAGATAGCGGATCCATAAAGGGGTTTCCGGGTTGAAACAATTTCTAGGGTATAACAAACTACAACATTTGAGAAGTGTTTAGTTAGTAAGTATTTTCCCAACGGCGGTTGTAACCGGGTAACTAGCTAGTTATTAATAAATAAATCGAGAATTGTTTTTCTTTTACAACTAAATTTTTTTATTGTTTTGTATTACGTAATCTAGTAAATAATGTAAAATTTGTAAGTACTATCAAAATAAGATATTCAGGATTGCAAAGCGAGCTAAATATTTTATTTTGGTATAAACCACTATAACTATTACATTTCATCGCTTTGGTTTTCAAAATAAAATATTGTAATGCCGTATGAAATTACCCATCCGTCCACGAAAACTATGAATATTTAAATTTGATATTTTACTTAGAAATCTTGCATTATTTAATACATTATATCTGATATCATATAAAAGTTTTGTTTTATATATTGATATTATTAATTGTTAAAATGATATGCAACATTATCAAATTAACGGCTACATTTTAAAGGTCAAATGAGTATTGTTAAAGATTACGATGATTTAAACACACATTTAAGATGTTAAATTAAAATTTGTTTAATGTTAAATCGATATTATTCCTAGCTGTTGATATTACAAAATATTAAACAGTCACATTTTTCTTGTCGACTGAACATTAAATGTAAGTGAAAAATATCAATTTTACAGCGGAAACATTGAACATTTTTTTTCGGTATGACTTTTGCTAATTCTTCTAAAAAGAAAAAGAAAAAGAAAAAACAGTTTAGTTAATTTTGATTCATCAGTTTGAGTGTAGCAGAGATAGTTGCGTTCAGCCCGATGCAAACGATCCATATTTTCTGGCTTCATCGCGTGCAACAAAATGCTAACTGCCTTGCAGGATTTAGGTGATAGAGCATCTGCTACTTTCAGTGCCGATTTTCATGATGGCTCAATGTTTTACTGAATCAAAAGCATTGCAGCTGATTCATATCAACTGCCTCGAACAACATATAGGAAGACGGACATTTCGAAAAAAAATTTCTTTTCTTTGGAAAATAGTATATCGGGGTTTTCGAGGTCGATTATTGCGAATTCACTATTAAATGTGTGAACTTCAAAATGTAGTATGCAATACTGGGAACAAAAATGAAAATTTTTATTTTTATGAAAAGTATTATATAACTATGTTCGCAGGTATTGCATCCGCCACTTTGAATTTTGAAAATCGAACAGCGGATTCGTAATCCGCAACCCCAAAAAACCCTTACATACACATTTCTAGATAAATACAATTAATCTTTGACCTTGTCATGAATTTATTCTAAAAAAAGTTTATGTTTTCTGTTATTTATTTAGTATTAACAATAATTATTTCAACATTTCATAAATAATAATAATGATTTTATGATTATTAAGATCATAAGAAAAACTTCTACGAAATCGATCATATATTGCCCATAAATAATAAAAAATCAACGGGATGTTTTTGTGTCTCTGGTTGACCCGTCATGCTTCAAAGGGTTAAAGAATATGTTCACAAAAAATTATGCTAAAATTAGTAGAAATGGACTTCCTCCAAAAAGGTAGAGTGGCCGGTAACGAAAGTTGAGACTTTAGTCGCAATGAATTTTTTTTCGAATTGATGGGCATGAAAACTCAAACAATAACAAAAAAGTAAAATTTTTTACAAAGATATTCGTTATAGTCCGGGAGCCCGCCCACATACGACCCGAATTATTAATATACTCTTCTTACTTCTTGGGTGGCTTAATTATGGGGAATCTACCACATTTTTTATCTGCGAAAATTTTCGTAAATGGTTTCTTCGCTTTCCCGATGGTCCGAAACACGTCGATTTCCCGTTGTATTTGTATTTATACATATACTTTTTTTTCAAATTGTAGGCGTTAGACAATTGAACGAAACGCGCGAAAAAAAAATTGTCGGACAAAAATTTTGGTTTGTAAGGGGTTGTCCACCACCCTGAACATGTCGATTTGACGAATTTTAAAAATTTATTGATAACCAGCTGATCTTTTCAGAATGGTTTAATAATAAAATTTAAAAGGCGCTGATGACTTTTTCGGACAAAATAGATATTTGTCGGACAACGAAAATATAAGCCTAACAGCTTATTACCTGACCTGTGATCAACTTGTCGGACAAATATATCGGTTTATACGCATAGTCGGACAAAAAATATATACATGGGACATTCCACGTCAACCGGGCCACCTAAATGACCAAAAATCATGAAGACCTAGAAAATTGTTTTTGGGCTTAAATTATTGGTCTATCTTTACTCTTCAGAAATTGACCTGGCGTTTTGAAAAATTCAAAATGGCGGATCCAATATGGCGGCCAACTTTTCAAAAATGAAAGAAAATTGGATAAAAAAATATTATGATATTCTGCATAAAATTCTAAGTAAGAAATGTCTTTTGCAAATTTTTGAATAAAATTGCCGTTTTTGAGAAAAAAATTCATGAATTTTAAAAATTTTCTATATTGATGAAATCCTAAATTTCGGTCTTATATAGGAAAAAATTGACAATTGGCATATTAGAAAGATTTAAAAAATACTCAGGTGTTAGGAGGTTGCTAGTGATGAATGCAATGTCAGATGTCAAAAAATTCAAAATGTCGGATCCAATATGGCCAATATGGATTTCATCAAGATACAAAATTTTTAAAATTCATGAATTTTTTTCTCAAAAACGGCAATTTTATTCAAAAATTTGCAAAAGACATTTCTTACTTAGAATTTTATGCAGAATATCATAGTATTTTTTTTATTCAAATTTCGTTCATTTTTGAAAAGTTGGCCGCCATATTGGATCCGCCATTTTGAATTTTTCAAAACGCCAGGTCAATTTCTGAAGAGTAAAGATAGACCAAAAATTTAAGCCCAAAAACAATTTGCTAGGTCTTCATGATTTTTGGTCATTTAGGTGGCCCGGTTGACGTGGAATGTCCCACATATTTTGGGTTTGCGCGTTAGCGAAGGGGTAAAGTGCCCCCGCCTTGATTTATATTTTTTTTATCGTCAGGACTAACACAAGTAACAATTTGGCCAAGTTTCATTCCTTAATAATTAATCCCCAAGGGGTAAGAATTAATTTTAAAAATTTCGAAAAAATTAATATCTTTTGAACGCGTTGAACGATTTGGATGGGGTTTTGACATGTTATAGATGGCACTGAGGCGCATCATAAAAAAAATCAGTGGAACTGAAAACAGGATATAACCTAAAAAACAGTTTTTTGAATTTTGGTACAATTACCTACACTTAACTATAACTACAATCGGATTTTTGGCTTTGAGATGAATTAAGCCGAAAAAATCTTGACCATCCTCCCTCCTTTTGGAAGGAAATTGTTCATGGGTCTCCAGTCTAAAAATTAAGCAAAATTATCTTTATTTGTATAACAGTATATACATATGTACAGTCAGCGAAATTTACTTAGACGCACCCGTTAACATAACAAAATTTGTGTTTAATGTTACTAACATTATAATAAATACCAAAAGAAAAGCTATTTGTGAGTTAGCACAACACTTATTTATTAAATATATTAATTTCAAAAAGGATTTATATCTATAAACCTAAAAATATATAATAATGACAACAATTTCAAACAAAAAGTGCGAAATCTTCTTAGACGCACTTAAATAAAAACAAAATTACAAAAAAAAAAACAATATACAAAATTCAGAAAATATATTAATATTTAATAGAACCACCGTTATTTCTAATTACGCAAAAAATACGTCGTGGCATACTATTAATTAAATTTTGAAGCGTTATTAAAGACAATTCCTCCCAACAGTTCTTTATGGCATCCTTAAGTGTACTTAATGAATGATACTGCCATGTATTTGCATAATTTGTCGTAACATGATCCCCCATAGATTTTCTATGGGGTTAAGATCTGGGCTTAGTGCTAGCCAATCCAATAATTTAATTTCTTTTGATGCAAACCACTGCTTGCTGTGCTTTGACACATGTATTGGAGCATTGTCCTGTTGGAAAATCAGTTCATCGGTGTCACTTCTGTCTTCTAAATAATTAATAAACACATCCTCCAAAATTTCCGTATATAGGGTCGAGCTAAATTTTGTAGGAATAAAGTATAATTTCAATTTTCCATCATATGAAAAGGCACCTCATACCATGATGCCACCGCCTTTATGATTTCTACTAAACCTTGGAGGGTTCTCTTTTTTAAGATGATGCAAATAGTAGCTGAACCCATCGGGCCCATCCAAATTAAATTTTTTTTCAACCGAGAAAACAACATGGCGCCATTCCCTAACCCAGCTCATGTGGATCTTAGCAAACGATAAAAATTTGTCCTCGTGTTTCTGTTTAAGTAGTGGTTTCTTCAATGGTTTTTTATATTTATATTCAGTATTGTGCAATATTTGTTGAATTCGACGCTTACCCACAGGTAGTTGTAGTTTATCAACAATCTGAGAAGCACTTAGCTGGGTTTTGGTGGCTTCTTGTACTATACAATTTTTCTGTCGAAGAGATACTTTTGTATTTCTGCGGTTCGGTCTTTTTTCCTTGGGCTCACGTGTCTTTTTAAGGTAACTCCTTACAGCCTTTTCTGATCGGTGAATCATGGCTTCAATATTTCTATTAGATAAGCCCATTTCTTTGAGTGTGGTAATTTTTAGTTCCTCTTCTCGAGTCAAATATTTATTTTTCGCCATTGTATCTATTCTTTTCTTTAAAACAGGTAGAATTAAGAATGAATAAATAAAAACCAAAAGAAATTAACTTTCTAACTTAATTTGAAACAAAATAACAAGCGACAAAATAAAAAGGATAACTCCAGTTCCTGAAAAATTTACTGCGTCTAAATAAATTTCGCTCTTTTGAAAAACGCTTTTAGAACTAAGTGGCGCACCTCATTGAAGTTTTACTTCAACAGACAGTACCGTTACTTCAAAACAATTGTAATGAAGATTTGTATGGATTATAACTACCACTTTTATCTTCAACTCATGAGAGCTCCCAGTGGTAGATAAATTCCCGGGAAATTTTCTGTGCGTCTAAGTAAATTTCGCTGACTGTATATATGGGTACATCAAACAGAAAAATATTTTTCTGGAGTATAGGCATTTTGCACAAAAACATTTCAGGTCGTCGTAAAAAGTTGTATTACCATCCGTGGTTGCCGGGCTTAAGACTGCTTGTCTTCAGTAGCTGGGGTTAAGATTCCTTAAAGGTCATGGTCAATGTTTTATCCAAAGTCCTCATCAGACAGCCAGTGGGAAATCTTGCAACTTTTGTTCTGGACATTTTCTAATAAGAATTAATTTTTAAGTTTTATTTCCGTTTAGAGGTTTTGAAAACTTTTCCTCAATTTTTAAGCCAAGAAGATAAAATTAAATTATTAGTCAATACTACATCCCAGCTGAAATATGTGTTTTGCATAAAACTCTGTACGATATACTATATTATACTGCGGAAAACATAGTAAATTTATATTCATAGCAAATAAATAAATAAATAATAATTGAAATGCCCTTTAGAGGTCAAGGGTTCAAATTACTCAAGGTAATATTTGAATGTAAAATTGGCCGCTCTTTGCTTTCCCGGGGTCAAAAGTATGTGTGTCATTTAAGAAAATGAACTTGACACGAAATGACCTTGAAACTCATAGTCAAGGTTAAATCCAAAGTCACCACTAGATATCGATAACTTTTGTTTGAAACATTTTTTCCGAAAATCCACTCCTGGCGAGTTATTGTGCTCTTCCGGTACTTTTATGCCACCCTGTATAATAAAAAGTCCGTGGCAGTCAACGTGTTAATAAAACCTGTTGTGCATCAAGAAGCGTAAAAATAATACGCACTTCATAGATTTCTAATTCTTATCTTCATCAATTTTCTTTTGTTTCATTGCATTTGGTGAAGTGATAAAATTACTCAATCTAAAAACTGTGAAGCTCTCCACCGTCCAACAGTTTCTAACTGATGAATTGTTTTGTGCATCAATTTTGCAACGGATGTGAGCTCCTGGTAAGGTTAATAAATGTTGCAGCTAACCATAATCGAAAGTAATCCCTGTCGTGTAGAAAATGACATGTTGTTGCTCGAAGTCTAGGGAAAGATAAACATTTTCCTGAATATAAAAGCACCGGCGGATATGACGTTCTTATTAATTTCACATATAAAATCCAAGCGTGCAACTCCAAACTACTCAGGACGGCCATGTCACAGTGATTTATTGCACTCAGATATTATAAATTATCCTATCAAACATTCAGTGCAATTACTCTCTATGTAGACGATAGACTCATTAGAGTTAAAAAATTAATATGATTTGATTCGCGAACACCAAATATGTGCGGAACGTCTGATGGATTATCTCATGCTTTCATTATTTAAATATTAATGTTTTGCTGTAACAATAAATTGGTTGGTTATTTGGTTAATGGTTCATTATATTAAGAATTCGAATGTTTAATATAACGAGTATACTAGCACTGATTAAGTTTTATGATTTTATAATATACAGTGTGCGCAATTTCTATAAGCGCAGCCAGTTTTATTCATGTTTAAAGAAAACTATTTTTTATTTTTCAAAATCGATTATATTGCATAAATTCCCCATTGGTAAATATTAATTAAATAATATAAAACATTCATTAAAGTAAGTAATTACTTTATAATAAAAATAAATATAATTAAAAGTCTCTTTTGTCTGCGCAATTTCTATAAACTCACTTTATATTATAGTCTTTTAAAAGCTTAACGAAAAGAAAATTTTTTTATATTTTCTAAGTATTGTGTTTTACCTCCTTTGTTAGTTATAACTTGAAAAAACCTGTTAGACATCGAATTTATTAACTTTTTAAACAAATGTTCATCAATATCATTCCAGCATTTCAAAATATCGGCTTTCAGTTGAGATAACGAAGAAAATTGTCCACCATTTGCGTAAACTCTTCGTGCCATGATTCCCCAAATGTTTTCCATTGGATTTAAATCCGGACTACGTGATGGCCACTCCATTACAGGAATATTTCTTTCACTAAACCATCGTCTTGTTTCGGCAGAAGAATGCACAGCGGCGTTATCCTATTGATAAATCAAATCTTTTTCCATATTGTCTTCTAAATATGGAATAAGAGATTCCTCCAGCAGGTCTGTATATATGGCAGAGTTCATTCGGGTGGGAACAAAGCGTAAAAATAACTTTCCTTGATAAGAAAAGGCAGCCCATAACATTAAACTACCAACACCAAAATTACTACTTAGACGAGGCGAATCGGGCTTCGTTAAATCATGCCAATAAGTACTCAATCCATCTGGGCTATCTAAATTAAATTGTTTTCCGTAAGAAAAAATAACGTTTTGCCACTTTTCGTCCCAGTTCATGTGGCTTCTAGCAAAATCTAGGCGCGCATATTTATGATGCTGTTGCAGTTGGAGAGATTTGGCCGGTTTCTTATATTTAACATAAGTAATGTCCTTCAAAATTTGTTGGTCTTCTCTTCCTTTAATTGAGAGTTGTAATTCCGCTATAATTTGAGCTGCACTTAACTTTTTTTTCATAACTTCTTCTCTTATGTTCCCAATATTTTTTTTGGAAACTTTGGTGCTCCCTCTTGGATGATCCCATAATCCATTACGATTGCCCTTTTTAATAAAATTTCGCACCACATATTCTGAACGTCCAATTCTCCTTGCAATTTCTCTTATACCAAGGCCAGTTTCCCTAAACGCACGGATTCTGACGCGATCATCGTTGTCAAGGACCTTTCCTCGTGGCATTACAATAAATCTTAAGAAATAACAGCAATTATACAGAATTAAGCTATAGTTGGAAAATAATAATGAAACTCACATGAATTGTTTCCTAAAAAGTTGCAAAATTGCTTTGTGTTTAACTAGTAATACTACAAAACGAAACTGCGTTTATAGAAACTGCGCACTCTAAGATCAATTGTGAAAGATTGATCTATTGCATTCACGCATTGCCTGATATTTGGAATTGTTTAATTGCTTTTATGAATAATTATAAACTTTAACAATTGTCCTGTAAAGAAATGTTGTTACTATATCGCTTTATTTCGATGAATTGTGCATTTCACTTGAAAATCAGACGTGCGCTTATAGAAATTGCGCGCACTGTACTTACAGCATTGTAATTATTCTTTTTCTCCTTTGAACTTAATTTTTGGTTTCAAAGATAGTCTTTAACTAGCCGTACCCAGCGCGCGTTGCTACGCCTCTCCGAAAACAATCGGTTTTATGCGAGAAGGTATAAATAAAATATTTCATTACCATTAATCCAAACGTAAATAGATTTTCAGTTATTGAGGTCATAGAATCATTTCCGTAACTAGACGGCATCTATCTATCTATCTTCTATCTTTCTGTCTTTCTATCTATCTTCTATCTATCTATCTATATCTATCTTCTATCTATCTATCTATCTACCTATCCATCTATCTATCTCCATCTATCTATCTACCTCCTATCTATCTTCTGTCTGTTTATCTATCTATCTTCTATCTATATATCTATCTGTCTATCTACCTTCTGTCTGTCTTCTATTTATCTATCTATCTTCTATCTTTCTGTCTTTCTATCTATCTTCTATCTATCTATCTATCTTCTATCTATCTATATCTATCTTCTATCTATCTATCTATCTATCTATCTACATCTATCTATCTACATCTATCTATCTACCTCCTATCTATTTAGCTTCTATCTAGCTTCTATCTAACTTCTATCTATCTATTTATCTGCCTTGCTACGCTTCCCTGAAAACAATCGGTTTTATGCGAATTCCTATGTTACTCCCCTTTGAATAGAGACTACTTAGTATAAATTTCAAGGAGATCGGTTCAGCGGTTTCGGAATCTATAAAAGGCGAATAAACAAACAAACATTTATTTATATATATGTATAGATTGAAAAAGTTTAAAAAGGAAAACACGATCTAAAAAGCAAAGAAGAAACAAAACAAAAGAAAAAATACTAACGAAATATTAATCGTTTGAATTGAAACGCAGTTTAATCGACATAACTTAATTCCACTGCCAATTGCACTGAAAAATAAGAAAAACAGTTAAAAAAATAAAGGAAAAATAATGAAGAAAGAAAAAAATAAACTTTACTCACGAAATGAATGCTATGGTAAACGAAACAGGTCAATACCAACGTAATGTCTAGCAGTTCCTGAGATCAGCGCGTTCAAACAAACAACGGAAGCCCTCAAAGATGAATAATTTTCCCCGTTTTTTCCACATTTTCCACTGATTCTTCGCTCCTATTGGTCGCAGCGTGATGTTATATAGCCTAAAGCCTTCCTCGATAAATGGACTATCCAACACAAAAAGAATTTTTCAATTCGAACCAGTAGTTCCTGAGATTAGCGCGTTCAAACAAACAAACAAACTCTTCAGCTTTATAATATTAGTATAGATTGGATTTATTTTGTAGGCTATCGCCGCAACATTTTAAATAACGTTGTGAATAAATAAAATGAGTATTTTAATAAATTCTTTTAAAGAAGCCAGAAATTAGTTTAAAAGAATATGTTAGTTGAAGGATTCATATATTCAATTAAATTTCACTCTTTCTAAATCCCATTCACGGCAAGTGATTATTGTATGAATATCACATAAGTACTTTTGTAATTATTGAGAATAACTGCCCTTTCATCCGTTCTAAATAAGTGAAAAATTCATCGCTTCCTTCCAGTACATCTTGGGGAAAAAAGAAGAAGAAAAGAATCGAGTTAGGAAGGACTTCTGCCTCCTTGAGTAGTTATATCATTGCTTTTTACACCCGATTTCTTCTACTGGGATAGTTGGGCATGCTCTCCTTATTTTCTGAAACTACAGATGCTCAAAACGTTGCTATCATTGTTGTGTAAATACTTAAAATATTGTGGAAACATGGCAGAATGGCAAAGAATGTTCCAAATCGTTGTAGATGCCAGAAATTTGCTAGTAAATGCTCAAGTTTTGTTTAGAAGGTACTAGAGAATACTTGTACATTAGTGCGTGTTAGTACGTACTCACATTTTTATTAATACGGACTACTTACCTATGTGTTAGGTGTATACAACTGTTTGGTAATTAATATAATATAATTACACATAATACAGAAGTGAAATAATTTTCCTGTGGCTAAAATCTATCGCTACACTTTGGCGCATACTGACTTTGATAATACTTGAATCAAATATTCAAGTCAAAGAAGATTCTACCGAGAAGATGCTGATGGAGGGTAAATATTGAACCTTTGCTAAGAAATACAAAAATTCCAGCAAGTCAGGTATTTGCTGATGGGATCAACATCAACTCTGAATGAGAGACGAAAGCAAGAAGGTAATGGTAAAAATGCCGAGTAAAAGACACGGCAGAAAGAGCACAGAGAAGATTACAAGTAATTGCTCCATCAGAGTTCAGCAGCACCACGGTCGCCAGTGAAGAGGTGTTCAAGACCATGGCACAGACCAAGTCTTAAGAACCGATGGAGTTCGATGGTAATGCAGTCGAAGAGGCCGGTTTTAAATTATAATACGTACCTTTAGACACGAAACGAGCAGATTATGCTTTCTTCAGTGGGGAGACGAAGATCTAAGTAGGAAGCATAGTGTTTAGCCGAACTTAGGCAATCGCTGGAGTTGTATGACCATTGAGTTAGTTCTCCTTTCCACTTCTCCTTGGTTTTTCCCATTCCATTCCTCCGACTAACATGTAACCTTCTTTCATGGCTTACTACCGCCTTGAGTTTCGTACAAGTTAATAGCGAGCAGACTCCACCGCAAGAAGACAACTGTAAACGATTTATCATCAGGTCTCGCGCTTTCTTACGGAAAACTTTTCTGTCACCCTTGGACCATCCGATATCCGAGGAGTTTTTAGTGCAGTGTCTCAAAGCGTGCTACCTCGCAAGGGTTCATCTTCCAAAAAGAATTGCGGATATAGTCGAGGGATTGGCGAAGGGATAGTGCCGGACCGGACCGTCTCTAAACGATGTAAAAAGGGCAAAAATCTGGAAAGGGATATTAAAGGTGCGAAACATAATCAAGTGGCTTCTGTTAAATGTGTGAATTTTGTGAAGAAACAAGTTTCAAGTGTTCTACAATTGTGAGGGTAATCAATATTGTAACCCAGAGAGGATAAGTTTTGCAGCAATTGGATAGTAAATTGAATGCGGTAAGAATTTTTTTTGATCTGCATTTTTCTATCTTTTATTCTTTCAACAGTGAATAAATTTGTATGTTCAAATTGTTAACGGTTATAGGCCTTTGTGAGGTGTCCAAATATCTATCCATTACCCTTACGAGAACGTTTGACCTAATTAAGAAATTTTGGTACAATCGATCAGCGCATTAGCACTCCGGCACAGGTTATATCCACTTTTGGTGAATCACGCTCATACTTTCGAATTTCTCAAGCATTTCGTTGCCCCAGATAAGTCTTCAGCGATTTGTTTCCTCGGTTCTAAGAAATCTTGCCATTGGGCCTGGGCAGTTATTGCTCACATTTGTTACATGCTTATTACGATTCATCAAGTGCTCTTCTACTGGAATTTCGTCGTTTTTGCCTTCTCTGTTATTTATTTTCAGCTACATCATGCCTACTCTAGCATTTTAACAAAGTTAAATCCACAATTTGTTAAACAAATTTAGAGGAGAAGTTTTGTTACTGATGAATTTGAATAAGTCACGTCCTTTTGTAGAATAATTTAACAAAATATGTGCTAATATATTTACACGTTCTTATATACAAACATAGCTTATAATTATCGAATTTTTAATAAAATTATTAGGCTTTTCATATGATTCATTATGATTGGGTTAATTCGTTTCATTTCATATTTTTGATAATTTTTTTTGAAAAAATGGTAAATTGAATTTGTTTATAAATTGTACATATAATAAAGTATTATATCAAGAATATTCAATTAAATTTTTATTTTTTTATCTTCGAATACTCTTTAAAAAAAAAAAAGTAGTTTGAGGTGGACATCACAACTCATTATTGGATTATCTTAAATCAAAAATCGAAAATATATGGCTAGTTAATGAGTTTCTCGAGGGTATGACGTCGAAATTTTTTTTTACGATTTTTCAAATTTTGGCATAATTTTGAATTAAAAAAACGAATTTAAAAAGAAAAAAACCGATAAAAATGAGCCTATTTTTCATAGTAAAACTAATTATAATGCACAAAAAAAATTATCTCGACGTCACTACCTCATATGTTATGTACTTAAAGAGTGTGTAAAATTTGAAGAGGATCAGTCATATAGATTTTGAGTTATATATAAGTATCTCCGTAAGTTTTACTCCAATCAACTTCAAATTGTAACACAATAATCTTGCACAACATTTTATATGAGAAAATTTTAAAAAAACGCAAAAAAATACCATATCCCCTTAAAGAATGTAATACTTTTTTATAAATTTTTTTTTTTTTTATATCAAGATACCATTCACAATTATTAATTAATTACTAATCAATATTTAGATAAAATATGCATTTGCGACACGATTCAATTAATCGAATTTTTTGTTTACTTATTTTAAAAGTAAATATACTATCAAAAATATGTTTTAAATAATTTTATAGCGATATTTAAGTTTAAAATTGATTAATGTAAGTATAAAGAGAGGCGCCTCGAGACAGCATTTTCGACGCTTCTACGCCCCCACATCTGTCTCGTGTTTATATGTCGTATTAGTCTCTTTTGGACATTTATAAAGCAAATATCTTTAAAAAATGGATAAAAAGTCATCTAGAAATTCTAATAAAAAAGATATTTCTAAAAACTTTAAACTCGGTTTTCTCGAAACCATGGTTTTTGACCTGGTTGACGTGATTTAAGAAAAAGTTTTTAACCGATTACTCTGATTTTTTAATATATTATTTTGGCCTAAATCAAAAAGATAGGTAAAGAAGATTTACAGTCGATTTTCCGACCTCAAAAATATTTTTTTTTTAAACGGTCACCACTTTGATATTTTGTTATGTTTACGTCCGGGCTATAGCGATTTTAACGCTTAATAAATTACCATTGTTTTTTTTAAATGTCCCAGACGGCCAAAATCATGTCAATCGTAATTGTTTGATGTTTTTTTTAAAAAATTCGTGTGAACAAAAAAAAAAACAAATGTAAAAATCAAAGAAAATTATTTTTGTACTCGTAAAGTGTAAATATACCTGCAAAACGATATCTTGATTCCTTCTGTAACAAAACAATTGTTAAATATTTTTTAATTCCTTTCATCATATTATTCATTGTATAAGCTGAAAAATCGATGATTAAAAAAAAACGTTTTACTTAGAGGGTACATACACCTGTGTTCAAAAAAATAGTAGTGCACCAATCCGGCAAGTTTGCTGTTCTACAAATTCTCATGTACAAAACAAAGACAACTTTTGCACAAAACACAACATCAGGTGTTTAAGAATCTGATGAACAATTAAAAACATTTTAGTTCATAAGCAATGAATAGCAGTGTCTTCAGACAAGAGCACTTGCACTACTATTTTTTTGAACACAGGTGTATGTCGCTATGATGGGAACTAGAATAAGTAAAATAATAATTTTAAAAAATTGGCGGCTTGTTGAACAAAAACTCATTTTATCCAATTATTTTTGTCTTTACGAGGTTGAAGAAAATCGAAAAGATAAATCTATTTAAATAATCCTATACCAGCGATAGAGAAAAGTATAATAAAGAGAATAAGCCCACATGCATTAAAATTGGTTAATTAGTTTTTGAGTTAGCACGTGAAAACTTTGAAAAAAAAAACCATTTTCCAGGAAATACGTTTAAAGGCTATAGCGGGATAAGGTGGTGAAAATTGCCCCCAGCGGAATCGCTACGACTGGTGGCGCTTTCGATAGGTTGTGTCAAAAGATGCCTCCAAGTCAGTTTTTAGCCCTCTAAGGCTACAAGTACCGGTAAAATCGGTTTCGTCCCATTTTTTCGAAAATAAATTCTTACAGCGGCAGTTTTTATCCAAAAATTCTGAAATTTCCAAAAACCTTTATTTTTATGTTACCAATAATCGTGGATTTTTGCAGATTTTTACCTTTAAAATTGAGGTCAAGAGAGCAATTTTAATTTTTCAAATTATTTTTAGGTTAGGAATCCTATTTTTCACCTAAAAATAAATCCTAGAGTGTGTGTGGTCATATCGGTGAGCATTGCGCTCTTTAATTTAAAGGTTATATATCAAGTAAATGGTTAAAATACCGAAAAAATTAGTTATTTCTTTTTTTAAAATATAAAAATCGATCCTGCAATCATGATTTTAACTGAAAATGAGTCCTGGACTATTTTTGGTTGTATGGGTAAGTATTGTGCCCGCGAATTTTGAGGTTATGCCTTACATTAGTGGAAAAAATGAAAAAAAACGGTTTTTTCGATTTTTCGGAATGACGCATCCTGAAATTCAATATTTTGATTCCGCCATTCGAAAAAACGGAAAAAAAGAATTAAAAAACAATGGTTTAAAACTTGGCGAAAAATAGGGTTAACTAAACCTAAAAATAATAATAAATGGGACGAAACCGATTTTACCGGTAACTGTAGACTTAGAGGGCTAAAAACTGGCATGGAGGCATCTTTTGACACAACCTGTCGAAAGCGCCACCAGTCGTAGCGATTGGGCTGGCGGCAATTTTCACCACCTTATCCCGCTATAGCCTTTTCAAGCAAGATTTTTACAAGAATAAGTAAATATTTCCAACTTCAGCAATTCGAAAGCCATATAAATATTTTTCCTCCCGTTCAAACATCTCTTTTTCATCAGTGTTATTCATTATTTTTGAAGATCTTATCTCACTCTAATCAGTACGCCTCATATTTCGGCCGGTGTACTTGCCTGTCAACCCTCATAACTTCGAATTTTCAAGATTTTTGAAATTTTTTTGTAGGAAATTATTCAGAAGTGATCATAGAAAAATTAAATGAACTAAAAAAGTCGATTTTGTGGAAATTTGTAATGAGAATACCCCCTTAACCGCAATCCTATAACTCCTTATTGTCGCACTTAAAATTTTTGCCTACGGGTTTTAATCACATCAAGAATCGATTAAGTGCAGCACACTTAGTTTTTTTTATATAAATAGTTAAGAATTTGATGATCTACAAAAAGGTGTTATGCACTTTTCCGTATCGATTATCATTTTCGCAACATAATGGAAAAGTTGAAAAGATGTTTTCAAAATTTAACTACTTTCTTCTTTCTTTATGAACAACAATTTAAGACAAAAACTAAAGTACTCAGAAATACAGGGCTAAAATCACTAGACTAAAAGTAGAAATTATTCAATTATTCAAATCGGTTGGCTATTTATTTAATAACTGACGAGTAATCTGGTGATATTTCAGTTATGCGGATTGTATAATCGCTTATGTTCGTTATTACATAAACGACTTATATATTAATATTTTATGCATCATCCATCAATCTATAGAAATATGCAAAATCCTATTACGTTTTTACAGTTTTGGAGCTATTCCCGTGGTAAATGATTGTTAATTTTATTAATATAAGCAAAGAAAGAAACAAAAGTTGTGTAACAAATATATAATATATGTTTTTGATAAGTTATAAGAAAGTTGTTTTTGTTATTAGTATCAGATTGATCAGAGTTTGCCTAGTGTTTTTACAAATTATCAAACGTAAAATCTAAAAAAGCATCAGTTTAAAATTTTCTTACGTATACTTGAATGTATTTTAGTGATGTACACAATTGAATTAATTTCAGCTAAGCTTGTGCCAAACCATCATAAAATACGATTCGGAAATTATCAACAATGCTATTTTTCAAAGGTTTTCTCTCTTTACATACCTGCCATACGTAAATAGTTGCCAAATAATTTTTTTCCTGAAAAAGTATAGGTTCAGAGGTTTTTGAAGATTAATTTAGTTTTTCCTAGAGAGGTACATATGTAGTGATCGATTTTTATAAGAAGAAAAACTGTTGCCTTTTTAGAACTTTACGTCTAGGGCACAATATTTTCTTAAATTTTTAATTTGTATTAAATTTTTGTTATTCCTACAAGTAAAAATAGCCTTACACGAGATCAGATGAATTTGTCTAAAAGTAAATTAATTATGAAGTCATTTAATTTCTAATGTTGGATCAATTCTCTATTTTATTTCCAGCAAAAGTCACATTGCTAAGAGGGTATTCATTTTCTTAATGTTTTTACCTTCATTTAGGCCTCATGGTAATAACTAATTACTAAGGAATTTTTTAATTAACAAGAATACATAGAATATAATTTTATTAGAACATATTCATCGAATTTTAACTAAAAATCATGTCAATTCAACTTTTAATTTATATTAAGCGGACAAGGTATATTTGAATGAAAACACAAGTATATCTTGTCATTGCTACTAGATTCCTGGTTGTTTTAAAGGTATTCAATGTCATAGTTCGTGAATTCTTGTTAGTCAATCAGATGTTTGGTTTCCTTTATTATATTGTTGAATTTCATGGGTTTAAATTCGTTTTTATGGCTAATCTGTGGATTAAGGAGAAATACCTTTGTGAACATTTTTTTTTACTTGTTAATTAATTATTTAAGGAATGGGAGAAGAGTACGTTATTAAAAATACTTTGAAGTGGTATAAGTACACTTCTTTAACATACAATTTTAAAACATTTTCCATTTCAATGTTAACGTCCTCAACTCAGTTGTCCTAATTAGATTTTCAACAAAAATAGTTTTATGTCATTTTTTAAAATAACGATTCATATAACGTCCAAAAAAAAAACAAAGAACAAGAAATAAATATAAATTTCTATTAAACTATTTCAAAATATCTTTAATAACATAATCTTTTACCATTCCAAATAATTCGCTAAATAATAAATAAAACAAGTGAAAAATAAATTCTCTCACAATGGTATTTCTCCTTAATTAACAGGTTTCATCTCAAATGCTTTCTCAGTCCACCTCAATGTAGTTTTCATAAGCATAGCCATTTTTTAATTAATTTTAGCAATTTTGAGTTTTTAAAAAATTCTTTCAAAAGACATAAATTAGTAATTCTTCTTTACTTAAGGGGGTAAATATAATTACACGGGCAAAAATTACGCATTAACAAATATTTTTTTTCACAAAGAAGGTTTAATGCAATCATTATAAAACTTTGTACACTTGTTAAAGTATAAATGAGGAATGTAAAAAAAAATTCTTTTTAATTTTTGAAAACAAAATGGCGGCTGTACGCTGGTGTGAAGTTGACCTACAAAAAACACGGCAACCACTCTGGACGTCGTGTTATTGATCTGTAATAGCCCATAAAAAAAATTTGGCTTAAATATACATGTAATTTGTCGGTAAACCTCAAAAATTAAAAATAAAAATTAATTCTGCGTTTGGTAGAAGTTTTTGTAAAAAATCGATAATTTTCACTATTTTTTCAGCCATTTTTGCATTAATAATTCAATTTTGCAACATAAAATTCCAAAAAAATTAGGTTTATAGACATGCCTAAGATATAAAGAAGAAACCCTAAAAATTTCAGCTAAATTGGACAAGTAGTAATAGTGGTTTCCAATTTTAAAAATGTTGTTTTGAGAAAAACGCATTTAAAGTTTTGAAAACCTGCTATGCGCTGAAAAAGACGTTCTCGAAAAATGAAGTAAAAATATATAAGGAGTTCGATTTTCGACCTGAAGCTTTTTGGAGTGTATTCTACAGGAAATTCCCTTTTTAGAGGAACAAAAAAAAAAAAAAAACGATTTTTTTGACCTTCTAAGTGTATTGACCCCCTTAACAATAGATTACGAAAATTGTCGACATAAAACAGAATTATTCCAGTGGCAAAGTTTTGCTCTATCGATCGATGAAGTTAAGAAGCATTGGATGTGGACAGTTGGATGGTGGACAGCTAGTGAGACATGTAAAACCGCATTTGAAAAATTGTATATGGAAGGAAGAATGTTGTATGTCGATAGAAAAAAGCGCTCTTTTTAAAACATATTTCGACTAAATAATGAAGTCAAATTAAGTGGATAGTCTTCTTGTTTTAACATTGGTTCGTAAGATGTTTTAATAATAGATCTAATGGTATAAACCCCTATTGCCATGTTATTTCAACATTGTTTTCTTAAAATCACTAAGAAAGTCGTTAGCAAGATTATTTGAATGAACCATAAAATTGGTTATTCGCACATGACATTGTTTTGGGAACAGAGAATCAAACTAAATTTGGTTTGAATAATAAGGTTCTTCCTAATAATACCAAGAAAATATTATTGATTTCTATTTTTGTTTTGATGTCTGAATCGAATTTCACTCAAAAAATTGTGATATTCTTTGTTAATTTTTTTTATGTGATATTGATTAATAGGAAACCCAATTCGAACTTTTACTTTTATCTTCTTTTTCCCTACATAGAATTGAAGAAAGTGGACGTATTAATTATGCTAAACGATTTGTACCGCTTTCGATGGATATTAAGGAAAATCATTTCGGGATCAATTTGCATAACATATTACCCCGATTCATTTCAATATTTGTTGCAAATCATATGTAAATCAAGTATAATTTTTCTGGGTCATTACTTTTTACCTTAAAGTTCCAGCAGCTATTCGGATTATGGTTTTGTTTTAGTCGTGCTACATGGTTCCATTTAATCACAATGTTTGCATGCTTTCTTTTGTTGTTACCTAGCTATCAGTGATGATCAATTTTCCAATTAACCTCTTTCGAGGAAGTGTGGAATAAGTTTAATACACTCGCGAAATTGACCAGCAAATTAGCTGTAATTCAACATCGTAACACTGAAACGAATACCGGTAAGCTCGGTTGCTTAGTTCAGTGCGAGTTTCCATGCACGTTTCTCAAGTCAGATACCATAATTTCGGAAGATGGTTAAGAAGATAATGAATGACCTTAGTAACGTATCAACTTCATCAGGTGAGAAAGTGCTTCGAAAGTGGAAAACAATGCGTAATTCAACTTTTATGAGAAACATAGTTGGATTAGAAGTAGCTAAGAATGAGTTGATTAATATCCATATTCATTTTTAAACGAATTCGACTATGAAAGTCAAAATTTAATTACATTTTTTTTTGCTGAAGAGGAACTTATCGAAGTCGCTCTGGCAGATTGGCAGTTACGCGTAACAAAACCGCACGCCGTTGCAGTTTACCGCTTTGTTGCTCGCAGAAGTTGAATCTCCATCTTTAAGAAATGCTTCGAAATGATGTGAAGTGCACAGTCCAATAATCCCAACAACATAAAATTATAGCGTTACTGAGCTATCGGTACAGACGGAGAGACCTTCTGAACCTATTAGCGACGGATATTATATACGTATTGCTATATAAATTAATCATTTATCTAGTATTGATCGATTTCTTGATCGTTATTACCGGCCTTTTATTCAATTCTAATAACTCTTGGCGCCGCCAGCCGTCGCGGAAAGACAATTTCTTTGGAGGTAAAAACATTAATCAACTTCGCGGAACGGCCACTGAACCGTATTTCATGACTCGACAGTTACTATTGCTTCTGTCGTCTTCAGTTCAGTTTGAAGGTTAGCAATTTTTACAGCACTATTGATTCGATTGGATGAATTGAAAAATTAAAAAAAAATCTTTAATAAATTATGTCACGTTTTTGAAGGATTATGTAATGGAAATTAAGCTGTTTACTAAACCACTTATGTAGAATTTCTGTTGTTAGTTACGGTTTTTTTTTATAGTTTTCACTATTTTTTCAATAATCGTTAGGGAAAATTAAACAATTTCCCATTAATATTATTATAAATTAAATAATATACAATATATATACATATACAGTGGTTCAAAAGCAAAATGGGACAAGCACACAAACCAAATAAAAATTAAATTGTTCGATTGGTATGAATGACACCTTGAATCTTTCGTTAATTTTTGTTATTCAAAAGGCAATTTAAAATACTCAGGAAAAATTAACCGTTATAATTTAGTTAACTAAAAACTAGAAAAATATCAGTTTTCCAGTTCAAACGAAAAATGGGACAAAATTAAAAACACACAAAATTACTAAAAACTAGCGGCACTGATTGCGGATTCATAATAAATTGGTATTCCTGATAACTTACACAGTTAAAATTTAGTAATTAGCTTGTTGAGACAGTCGAATAGTGAAATTGCCACCGCGAGGAAAGCAAACCTCATGTGAAATAAGACAGTTGGTGACAAAGTATTTTGGAGAAGGGAAAATCGTGCGGGAAATTGGAGCTCTTGTTGATAGAAGTTCCTCGACAGTTCACAACATTATAAAAAGGAACCGCGATGAAAACAGAATCACAAATAAAAGCAAGGAAGAACAGGGAAAAATACTGAATGATGGTGAACAACGTTTAATACTTCAAGAAATAAAAAAAAGGCTAGAGAGCTGAATGCCATTGTTAATGAACAAAGTGGGAAGACAGTTTGTGACTGGAAAATTCGGAATGTGTTGATTAGGTCCGGCCTCCATGGAAAAAGTATACACAAGAAGCCGTTTATAAGTCCAACAAATATAAAACCCCGATTGAAATTCGCGAGAAATTATGTACTTAAAAGTAGCAACATTTGGGATACAGTAAAACTTTGTTCCTATTGCAAAAAAGTTATTTTTACTAATTCTAATGAAAATCTATTATTCACTGATGATAGAAAATTTAACCTCCATTGTTAGGATCCCGGCAGTATATTTGGCGACAAACGAACTCAGAATTTCACCCGAAAAATGTACGTGGGACAGTGAAACATGGAGGTGGATCTGTGATGGTTTGGGGATGTTTGTCTAGTTCAGGGGTAGGCAATCTAAATTTTATTGATGGTAAAATGGACAAGTTTGTTTATCTTAACTTTCTATAACAAAATGTAAAGCAGAGTTGTGAAAAATTCGGCATTTTGAACAACTTTGAATTTCATCAGGATAGCGATCTGAAACAAGGAAGTTGCAAGGCTTTGGTTGATTTATAATTGCCCTAAACTACTACAACCACCTCCACAATCACCTGATTTGAATGTCGTAGGACATCTATGAGAGGAACTCGCGCAGTGAGTTTAAAAAAGGACATTCAAGTCAACATCGGAGCTAAAAACAGTTTTACAGTACGAGTGGGAATTTTCAGCCAGAAGTTTGCCGAAATTTGGTGAATGCAATGCCAAATCGTCTAAACGCCGTTATACAATCAAAAGGATAAAGCACAAAATATTGAAGAATAATCAAATTCGCAATCATTACCGCTAGTTTTAAGTAATTTTGTGTGTGTTTTTAATTTTGTCCCATTTTTCGTTTGAACTGAAAAACTGATATTTTTCTAGTTTTTTGTTAACTGAAATATAACGGTTAATTCTTCCTGAGTTTTGAAAGTTGCCGTTTGAATAACGAAATAACGAAAGATTCAAGGTGTCATTCATACCATTCGAACAACTCCTTCTATTATTTTCATTCATTTTTATTTGATTTCATTGATTTTTATTTGGTTTGTGTGCTTGTCCCATTTTGCGTTTGAACCACTGCATATAATCCAAAGTTCATATACACGCCTGTAAGTATTTTGTTATAAATATGAACACTATTAACATTTTTGTTTTTCGAAGTATATATCCATGAAATTGATTAACTTAGGTTATGTATATATTATTTACTTATGAAATTACTTAATTATATCAAATAGGCTCTTTAAAATGCAGTATGACATTGTAGACTATAGGATTTATTCTTAACATATACAATATTTAAACGGGGGACTGAAAGTTGTCCATGCAAATAAGATGAACCAAAAACTCTCTCTAGTAGACTCACTCATTTAGATGTACGACATGCTTGCAAACGAAGAAATCGATATTGCACACCTTCTTATCACAAATATATAGTTTTGATTACTTAATCAGAATGTGATCAGATTAATGATGATATAGAGCTTTATTTCATTATTATTTTTATATTAAAATATGCAAAGAAAAATTATAGATATGGCTCAATTTATATTTTTAGCCACTATCGATTACATAAAAAAATTGAAAAAATATTGTTTTTGAATTGTTTATGACTGGTTAGTAGAATTTTGCTTTCAATATTTTTCATAGAAGTATGTATATTTAAAAATAAATAATTCATGTAGAAGGTCAAAATGTGTGTATATAAAAAAGGGTCTAAAAAATATTATTTGCCTTAGTAGATTATTTTGAAAATTCCAATTGCTATTTTTTTTTACTGTTTAAACAATTTCGGACAACAAAAAATCACACAAAACCTCTCGTCGAGCTGAATCGATTGACATCAAAAGAAATTTTTTTGGAACATTTGATAGGTACTGCAGGTTATTATATGGATGATTTCATAATGACACTGGTGCTCTGTAATGTCTAATTGGCGTGAACTACTTACGAATAAATGTTTACATAATTCATTTTTTTAGATAAATTATAGTATAGTATTATAGTTAGCACGGAGAACCATAAATAGGGAAGATGTCTACTGGGGGGATAAATAGAAATAATTTTGACATGTGAAATATACACGAGGATAAGTTAAAAATGATTGTAGATTTCTATCTTTAATCGCGGATGGATTAATGAAAACAACCGTGAGAGTATTATAAATGTAGCCTCAAAGTTGTTACCATATAGTGTAATCTGTAAAGCCGCACTTCAACTTTTCAAATGTTGCTGACCCTTATTTATTTTCAAAAAAATAATCTTATTTACTATTGTTTTACAGCAATTAGGATTATTTTCGTAAAACAAACACAATATTTTATTTAAAAGCACCTACATAAATTCAAAAGGAAAATCTTATTAGGTTATGAATTATTATTAACATAAGAAAAAGAAAAGAAAAAAAATAAGGTAAGATAGAATTTGAAAATTCATACCAAATAAATACAAAACGGGAATTATTTTAAATGTAATATTATTATTATTGGATTTTTATCACATGGTTTTTGTACTGAAAGTATTACGTAAGATTAATGTTTTATATAATATACTGGAGGTCAATAGCATTTCCTCGGATAAATGAGACATAGTTGCTATAGGATGTTTTTCGAAAACGAAAATGTTTAGAAATCACGAAAGAGGATATAGACAGTGATTATCGCATTTTAAAATATTTTGAGAGCGATACCATTCTTCAGCGCATCATTGAATAGCAACCAACTCTAATAATAGGCAGTGACTCACAAGCTGGCCCCTCTAAAAGAGGGCGTAAAGCTGCATGAATAAAAGTATGATTATGAAATTAAAATTCATGGATTAGGTTTAGTGGAAAAACTACATAAAAAACTCTGTCTCATAGGTGGTGTAAAAAGGAGTTATTAAATCGTAAAAAAAATCTCATAAACTTGAAAACAAAATATATATATTTGTTAAACTAAAAATACCAACATGGTTGTCATATGCATATGCATAATTTACCTTTGACTGCTCTATAAAAAAGCTCTAATTAATTTTTTCATAAAAATTTAAAATAAAAATGTTAATACTGCCTCAAAAAATTTTTCGTCAATTTTTCATCTTTTCAGGCTTAATGACGCTACGTGAAAATGTTATTAGTGTAAGTTGTAAATAATTTAATTTGCTACAGAAACATTTTTATATGTCTCACGGTTACCGAGATATCGCAAAAATATTTTTTGCAGCCTTATTTTCAATATGGTAGCTTAATTTCGTAAGCCTCCTTTTTTCCACCCAATTAACTGTACTAATAGCGCTTTACGTGAGGCTCATCATATTCTGGCAGGAGTTCGTATCGCATTCGTAAAGGCATTTTTACTATACATATATTTAATTGCTTTTTAATTAAATTACATATCAAATCATGTTTTCGATGGTAAAAGAGTGCGAAAATGCATATTTAGATATTTTGGTAAAATTTCTAAATTTGGACCGTCAAAAGGACTAAAATGAAAACTTGTACAGCTGCAACCTCTTAGACCTTAGATTGATGCAGCTGTCGAAAAACACACTTAAGGCCATATTATTGGCCCATTGTGATACCAATTTTTTGTGATCAGGGTTTCTGATGGGAATTGAATCCACAACCTCTACCGCCCTGTTAGCTCGCCGCCAACGCGCCCCGCTACCAACCAAGATATTGAGGCCCCCTGTTCTGCAACCCCTACTAAGGTCGTTTACGTGGTGAATGACGTTTTCCTTCTTCACTCCACATGCTCAATATGACATTCTCTTAATTAGAAATTTGCAAATATTACCATAATATGGTTTATATTACGTTGTAACCCAATTTTTCTTTAAAATCCTACTTAGTGGAAAAAGTTGAGCTTCTATTCGTAATCAGTAATCCCAAAAAAATCGTAAACAGCTATAAAATGTGGTGGAGAAAATAAAAAGATCCGAATTTTAGATCTGTGATAATTTTAATTATTTAATTAAGAACTGATAAGAACGAGTTCACTAGTCGAACAATATTTGCTTTATCACAACTAATTTCAAAGTATTTCAGTAGACTCAATTGTATCATTCTATGGATAGATAAAAAAGTCCCACCGTCCCACGGATGTTTCCAGGGAAACCGTCAGCTGTGCTGATATGATGGTAGGTGCCAGGGCCGTAGCCAGGATTTTTTTTCGGGGGGGGTTTCAAAATAAAAAGTTGAAGACGGGGGGGGGGGGGGGGGGGGGGGGGGGTAATTTACATTTTTGAACTAAATTGAAATTTTTTTTAAATAACGTTAAAATATTAATTTAAAATAAAGTTTAATTTTTACAACTTCAATATATATTTAATTAAATATTTTTAAAAATATCTATACTATGTTACTCTTATTAAGGTGTTACACCACCCTGACGCTCGAAAAAATAGGCATAAAAATAAACTTTTTTTTTGGCTCGGCCATTAAAAAAATGAATTATTCCGTATTTTACGTATACATATAATAGATTTATAAACAATTTCCAATACTGAAATACTAAAAACATTAAAAATGGGTGAGATATGAGTCGCTCAGTGGGATCCTCTTTTTAAAATCCTTGCTGACGGTGTACATGATTTCTCCATTCAGCATTTTCCGAAAAAAAAAAAATTCCTTCTTCAGAAGTATAAGCTAAAGCGTGACGGAGGGAAAAAATTAAAAATTTTTTTTTTTTGAGAAATGACAGCTGTTCTAAAAAAAACTCGTATTTCCATCAAAATTTTGAGTTTAAAAAATATATAACTTTTGAATACGGAACTCAATCGAAAAATTCACGTCAAGCTTAGGTAATATTATAAAAAATAAGTGGTGCAAATTTCAGTCAAATAAGTTCAGTCGATTTTGAAATATCGTGTACACCGGTTTGAAAAAAGTAATTTCGAAAAAAACGTGAAAGAAAAAAAGGTCGAAGTTAACGCCCTAAAATTAAATTTTTTTTAAATTACTTTTAATCTGCGATTCCTGGCCCATACATAAGGTTTTGCGATGTCCTCCGTTACCTGAGTTACTGTTAGTTTAATCTTTCCAAAGGAATTATATTATTGTTAAAAATAGATAGATACGTAACGGTCCGAACGCTACCTGAGTTTTGGGTAGGCTCCCTGACGCGCTCACTTCTAATTGCTATAACTTTGTAATAATTTGAATTTTGGAATATTTCAACGCTTAAAATATTGTTAAAAGTATAAACAATTTATTTAGCAAAAAAAAAAAAACTGTTTTTTGAAAATTTCATGGTTGTGTAACCCCTTAAAAAAATTCAAAATAAAATTTCTAATTTTTTAAAACACTTAACTTTTCAAAAAAGATATCTTAGAAACGTAAAAAAGAAGGATTTCACAAAAGAAAATCTAGTTTTTGACTTTTCGCAGCGAAAGAAAGAGTAAGAACTATTTTAAAAAATATGTTTGCACTTCTTCAGTTATCAGTTACAACCTGAGTAATCAATAAGTGCTAAAGATGTTTTGATCGCATCTAAAATGTACTACTTATAATATTCCACTACTTTCAAATTGAGTAAAGGCGCCAATATTTATTGCCTAGTGGAGAGGACCTATTATTTTGTTACCTTTATTAATGAATTTTGCAATGAGGCATCTGAACTATTCTATTTTTTCATTCCGAGGGCATTTTTTTCATATATATCAATTTTTTTGATGGAAATACCGTTTTTTTTAAAAGACCCTTGAAAAGGTAAATGCTACCTACCTTTGTGCTATGATAACAACATCACTGATTATTTTTAAAAAGTTACATGTCTTTAAGATATTTTATCATTGTTAAAGAAAAAAGAAAAGCGGAAGTTTTACTCATCTGACTGTTCAACCCTTTAAAAATCATGTAAATTTTTAGTTAAGTTTCAAAATTTCGGGGGGGGTTCTAACCCCCTGACCCCCCCCCCCGCTGGCTACGGCCCTGGTAGGTGCATCGAGGCGTTCCCACAAGCGGTAGAGTCTCTATTTTCAAAATAGACTTAAATTATTTCGCAACTTTTAGTAGATTTTGTTACGAAAGTGACACCCTTCCTTTAACACTAGATTTACGGAGCCCGTCAATTTGATGGATTTCAGATTTCGTGGCGAAACTTACAGAAGTCGTATTTATAAATTTTTAATGAAATATATTACATTTAATTGATGTAATAATACGACGATATGTTCTTCTAAATTCTTTACCTCTCGAGCCCTTTATTACGAACGGGTATACATTCTAAACGAATTTTTTTGAAATCCTTAAAAATCATACAAATCTAGTGTTAAATGATCAATATTAGTAGTAAAATCTAGTGTTAAATGATCAATATTAGTAGTAAAAGATTTCTCTTAAAAATTCCGAAAAAATAGTTTGTAGTTATTCAATTACATTCGATTTTTTGATTCCAAGGTGTTGTGTTATGAATTTCTGATTATGTACTTCAATTATGATTTCTGTTAGTTTCATAGTTTTCAGTGTGAGTCTAATTAGCAATTAGAGTTCAATTTTAGTTTGTGTTTATAGAACAACTAATTATTTCCCTAAAATTTAAAATTTTTAGTTTAAAACCGGAAAATCTCGAGCTAAGTATTTGGTGAAATTGAGTAAAATTGTAAATTTATCAATGTCATATTGTGAAACCCATACGCTGCGGCTAGAATCAGCATTTGCATTCCGCGTAGAAGACCAGTAGCTTTCGCTGACCTTAAAATAAGCAGAAACAATAATTTTGTTTTGTTTTTTTTTTGTTTCTCAAAACTTTCACGGATCTGTAAGGGGAGGAGGTTATCGTCGATTCAGAATCTTGTAAACCACTTTCATTGTGCGCACTGGCAACTTTTGTCAGGATGGAGCAAATAAAATTAGTTAGACGTGCTGACGAAGTGGCTAAGTCTGAAAGGCGTCTACGGTGGGCACTGTACTTCCCATACGGAGAAGACGTTCAACCCAACGAAACCATAAAAAAAAACCTATTTGAGTGCACTAGAAGTACTTTAGCATCTTCGGAGTAGTTGACCAAAACCCGTTGCGATGCACTGGCCTGTGGCCAACTGATGGCATCCAGTTTCTCAGCGATTCCATCGGCCTTCGCGAGTTCACATGGCTACACGCGAACCACCATTCCCCCCCTCCCCCTTCACAGAGGTATTAAAAGTTTTCTTTTGTAATTTTTCAGTTTTCCACCGGGGAACAGGATTATCCGGTCGGACGGCAGAATGAGAAATGAGACTGGTTGAAAAGCTGCAACCTGTGGCCATCCATCGTCCACTATTGGCGGCATTTGGGCTATTGGAGCAAAGCTAATTACGCGAGTTTGCTCCCGACGAAAAGTGTTTACGGCCGAGCAGCTTCCCACAAAATCTGGTCATCAAGCGCGCGCGTGGAGTTTATCAAACCCGAAAACCGCTAGCCGTTTTGGCCATTTTGCCGAGTTTAATTAAAATTGCATTAACGCACAATTGAATAATCAAAAGTGAAAAACTAAAGTTAGATGTGCCAGCTCCCCCTCGTCCCTTCGTTTGCCAAGGGATTCAAGCTCTCGGACGGACGCCGCGGTCCTGGTGCGAAGCGTTGTGAGTGCAAGTGAAATACGATTTTGTTGCGAAATCGTGTTTTCCTTCTACACTAACTGAAATTAGCGACGACTGGGAAAAAGTCAAAATCTGTGGCGGTGGCCAGTATAACTAATTAAAGTGTCACCAGAATGATGGACACGGTGTACGGGACAAAAAAGTATTTCCAAAGCCTGTCCGGCGGCAGTGACATCTACAGATCGTCGACATGCCGAGCGGTGGTAAGTGTTGAATTTGTTTTTGGTTTTTTTTTTTTCTTCCTTTCAGGGGTGACGGCACTTTCTTTGCATTCTATCTGCTCCTCAGACCGGTGTCACGTGTGTAAAACATTTGATGCGTCGCGAGAAAGCAAAGTATGTAAAAGAAGACAATTTATCTTTTCCCATTCGTATTGAGGTAAGAAGGTGACATGCTAACTCATTTCCCGTGTGTTGAGCCCACGCATCGTGTGGCACTGCGCCAACAGTCAGGTAGACCGTGACTTTGAAACCGCGCAAGGGCGTGGGAGTAGGACTTTACCTAATCGAAAGATTCGAATCGATTTCAAAGCGATTGATGTCACAATTTTACTTTTAAGGGGTCATTCTAGAGTGTAGCGTCGAATAGAAGATTATAATACTTTTTTGATATTTTATAAATTCTACTAGCTGAGTTACCCGGTTTCACCTGGCTTAGCGTAAATACTAATTAATTAAACACTTCTCAAATGCTTTACCTCTTTATGCTAATTTTCATGGAAATCCCTTAATTATATTCTTTGCTATATAGAATCCGCCACCTTTAATTTCCAAATTCTGACAGAAGATTTCGGGAGATTTAAAAGAAAAATGGCGCTGGGAACTCTTTTTTATCTACAGTTGTTAGTGCTTATGTTCTAGTTTTGTGTTGATCTCTATATATTGGTCAAAGAACTTTGATTAGGCTAGTTCTTTGAAGACATTCCAGTATATTTTCCAACCTATTGGTGTTGTTGGCCAGTGCTTTTTCTATGTCTCCCTTTATCTTACAGGCCGGATTTTTTCTAGGATCCATTTTTATGTCAGCCGTGCGTGTCCTCTGCAGAGTCTTGTGACGATTGTTTCAGTTTTTTTATTCATTTCGTTCTTAATTTAAAAAAAACTTTAGACAAGGATCCCCGAATCCACGCGTTGCTATTTTAATTTCGATTTGTCTATAGAAAGAGGTGCTTCAAGGAAAACGTGTTTCTTTTATTAAAGTCAGTTAAGCTACTAATTGTCGTTTTTAATTCTAATTTAAAAAAATGCATATACCTAAATATACATTACTTCGTAGAAAGCAGAATCAATACACCTCAGTAGTTAGACAAAACTTCTCGTTTGTCGATTTATTACATACATATCTACGAGAACTCCTTTTACAGAAGGAAGCGGGAGTAAGCGAAACCGTAAATTTATTCGCATTTTGGGTCTGACTTGCATGAATGCACGCCATTGGTCGCTAATATAACGATTCCTCCTTCAAGCGTCTAACAAACCCCGAATTGCTCCATTTGACCATAACTGCCGGTTGCGGCCAACAAGCGCAAATTAATCGTCAGCCAGTCCACGCCAAAGCTACTAGAATTCGCGAACTCACAACTATATCCGGAACGGAGGAATGAGAGACTTTTGTCTGCCAATTTTTTCGCTCGTCTTGAAAAGGTGCACTTCCGTTTATGGTCGAGGGAGCGCAGCCAAGCCAAGGCATGCATTCAAGATGCATTCAGTAAAGAACGTGCCTGCCTGCCTAGGCACCAGCGCACGCCTCAAGTCGTTTGGGTTGACGTTCCCTGCTGTATCCAATTTGGGTAAAAACTTGGATGCGTCTTACACTCCGCTTACTGGTGGTCGGCCGCAGTTCTTTTGCCGTGACCAGATTGAAGGGTTTAACGAACTTTGCGCTGCTCCATGAATTTTTTGTACTTCGCAGCTAACTTGATTGGCACCCTTGTTGCTGCTTCGCGGCATCTGTTGGACAAAGACGATCTCAAGAATCAAAGGTCAGAGACCTTTGACTTCGCACTGCTTGTGGTCACTTTCATTTAACAGCCACCTCCTGTCCTGTAGCTATTTAACTTTTATTGCTACGGACTTCTCGCAGAAAAGCCCCACTATGCTGGTTGCCTGTACTATTGTAGGGCATTCGTTCTCGTCCGATGTTCTGCTGTCGGGGGGCGCTGACAAATTTGTGGCCATCGATTTTATCGGCTCTTTCATGCCTCTTCTTCGGTAAATCTTTAATGGACATACCGTTAACTTCCGAAAAGGCGAGGCACCGTTTTTATGTACCTGTCAGAGTCAAGGTTTTTTTTTTTTTTTTAACGTGACCCAATTTTAGCACAGCTTTTAAATTCTTGAAATGTTGTATTTTTCTGTTCGTTCATTGTTTTGTTCTGGTTATCACAGGCCTATTGCTAATCATAAACACGTTTTTATTTTCTATACATATATATTCCTACATTACATGTCAACGTCTGTCCGTCTCTATTTTGGGATTATCTAAGAAGCCACTGAAGTGATTTTGATCAGGTTTTCACAGTTGTGTAGCTCAGCTCCCAATGGATTTTCGCTATAAATCATTCAAGGGTTTCAACATTTTTCGGCGTTTGGGGTCGTTAATTTCAAATCACTTTTTTTGTTGGCTAGTCGATAGAAGTATTTAAATATACTTGCAAAGATGCTAAGCAAAATTCAGAATATTAATGAAGTTATAGCTTAAAACTTGAAATGCGATTTTCTCGAACAACATTTTTCGAATTGACGGGATAAATAGAGAGAAAACTATTCGATAAAATTACTCTATCCGGGAGTTTGGGGGGATACCCATAACTTGGCCCCCAAATTTAAGGAACGGGGTTCGAAGCATTTTGCTGTCCTAAATATGGGAAAAATAAAGAAAAAAATCTATCTCGACCCGTTTTCGAGATATAAAAAAAAATAGTTAATACTTGTCCCGTATCAACTCCAGACAGCAAAATCTTTCGAAACCCCGCCACGACACTGAAAAACTTGAACCGCCACTATTTGCCGAACATTTCTATATTACCGCCGATCAATTTGTTTCTAAATAAAGCACCAAAAACACCAATTTCTTTCCAAAATCGTCGCGACACCGCGAAATGTCAAATTATTTACCAAAACAAGCTGAAGTTCGTTTCGTTTTTCCGAAAATAATAAGAGACTAAGAACTGTTCCCAACAAACAATTTGGAAGACTTCTTTCTTAGGGAAATTTGAATTTTGATTTATAAAGCTCTTATTAGCTTTTTCATAAAGAAATCTTTCTTTTAAAAGGCTTACAAAATAATTTTCTAAAAATCATTTCTAGTAGCATAATTATAGTTTTCCTTCCTACGAATTGATTCTTATACTTATTACTCTTAAAGGCATTCGCGGAGAATTCACTCTTGGTTGAAACTCTTACATGTAACATTGCCACTTGTTATTCTTATTATTATTTTACAATAATCTTGTATTACTGTTTCATAAGAAAAGTAAGAACACTTTCTTGTAATGCTGGGGCCACACTAACAGCAAATGGCGTTGATTATCGCGTTAATGGACGTTAAACGTAAGTGTAGCCACGACTCAACGCGATAATTTTTCAACACCATTCTTAAGGGTTCATAGCGAATTGTAATTTTCAAAAAATCGATTTTTTTTTTATTACATTTTTGGAAACTATATATATATAGAAATATCATATTAAAATGTTATAAAGATCGGAGCACTCTAACTATATTTTTGGCATTCTAACTATATTAATGGGCGTCAAAATCGGCCCGGCCGCCATACAATTTGTTGATGACCGTGACCGACAGCGCGTACGAGATGCTGACGCGCATCAGCACTATTGCCTCTAAGGAAGCCAGAATCATCCGCAGAAACGCTGTTTTGGATGAAAACGTTAATTATGAACATACAGAAGGCATACTGTATGGTGCAGGCATCGCTGATTAAGCGCAGGTGAGATTTTTTTACGATTTTTCATTAAAAAAAACTTTGATCGCGTTTTTCTCGAAACAACGTTTTTCGGCACCTTGTTGATAAAATCTCGGTGACTACTGAACCGATCTTCACCAAATTTTTACCATATGTTCTCTATAACTATCGCTATGGCATGAATAGACAGTTTTTTGAAATTTTGATTTTAAGTATTTTTTTAAGGGCAAAAACGGGGAAAAAAATTATGATTTTTGGAATTTTTTCGAAAAATATCCGCCATTTTGTCAATTTTCAAAAAATCCCTTATCATACTGAATCTAAAACTTTTTCATTTCTTAGTTTCAGACCATCCGTCTCGGAGATACTATCAATAGGGCGAAGCCCTCTTTTTTTCACTTTTTTTGAACCGCCTGTTTCATCAACAAAAAATCAGAAAAATAAACAAAAAAAATTGTTTTCATGTATTTTGACACTATATTTATTGAAGTAAAACCCCTCCCATATTTATATTTACAATTGAACCTACTAAAAAAATTATTGAAAAATATTGAAATTGACGTTAGGCGATAACTCGGGTGGCGGTCTTTTTTGGCACATCAAAGAGATTTAACGCGGTAATTACTGCTTGTGTGGCCACACTGACGTTTCTTCATTGTGCGCCGTATTTTTTTTTCTGACTGGAGTGAGTGACAGTCGAGACAGTTGATCGACGATAACTACGGTTGAGTATTCTATGGCTATGAATTGGTCAAATGAAAAAGTGATCGAGTTCCTTGAAATATTTCAAACTGAACCATGTCATATTTAACGCAATTTTTATTGGCGATGATGGGCATTCACGTTGAATTTGTAGTGTGGCCATCTCGTTATCGCATTAATTTTGTTGCCGTTTTTAATGACGTTGATAGGCATTAATGTTTGCCATTAATGTGGCCCCAGCATAAGAGTTAAACTTAAAACTCTTTTAAGAAAAAATAACTGAGTTCTGGGACTACGAGATCTTATAGGACCGTTATAAGATCGAAAGCTAGTAAAAATCTATTTTAAAAGCCTTTTGAGCTCGTGTCTTTATATGAGGTTAAAGCAAGATTATTATAAAAATTAGGATTTTCTTGACGTTCTACAAGTAGTCTTGTAAAGACTTAATGAAAGACAACAACAACCGGTAATTTTTTGCTTTTCATTGAAAGAATGTAGTGCGTAATAATTGATTTAAGTTGAAAAATAAATAAATTTCTCTGAAATTTCAAACTGTTCTATGATTAATTCATGTATTATATCGTAAGGAGGGCTTTTTGAAAATACTTTTAATTTTTAAATTAATTGAATTAAAAAGAAAATTTTCATCATTTCATGTCGCAAAATTTTGAGATTGATAAGCACTTTTTAGAGGTATCACACCACATTTTATCAGTGTAATAAACATTATAAATCCATAGTCATATAAAGAGACTAATATATCAGAGGCGTGTTTTTATTTCAACTTTTTAAAGTTTTTTAGAGGTGTTGCCAGAATATGTATAATACACAACCTCTAAAAATGAATGTCATATGTGTAACAAATCACACAATCTTATTTAAAGTTCATTGTGTAGCTAATACTCTGATAATATTTTTAGTTTTCCTTTTAACAATTATTATAAGTGATTTGAAGAACTCTCCTAGCGCCTTATCAGATTCATACGCCACTTCTTAGCTAGTAATGCTCTTGAAGAATTCATAGGGAGTTATTTTTTGAAGGTATTGTCTTAGCTAAAGCTTATTTTAATTCTCATACAACTTTTGAAGAAAAATATTGTTTGTTGTGTTGTCAATTCATAACTCTAGTGGCAATGCACAATTATATTTTATTACAAATTCAATGCTAAAACCGTTGTATATTTCGCAAGAAATATAAATTACTCCTGAGATTTCAGAAAAAAACAATGGTAAGATCAACTGATCAAAGTATACTATTTTTTCAACAATATAAAGCAGACTCACGCATTTATATGGCTCGCGTGTTAAATATGTAATAAATTAATACAAAATACTTTATTAAGGACGTTAAAAGCAAAATTATTATTTCACAAATGAAGTTAATATGTGATTAAATAGGGTAGATACTAGCTTAAATATCATATAATGGAACATTTGTTAATTTTTCGAAGATAAAGGCCATAGCAAGATAAGAGTGGGTGGGTTGCCCGCGCCCATTTTAAATGTGGTAAGTTTTTACTATGATGGGATTAATTTATGCAAAATATCAATTTCAAAAAATATTTTTTACACTACGGGTTATAACACTTTTGGAAAATTAAAAAAATTATTTTTCTCGAAATTGGCTAAACCGATATTGATGGCTATAATATATGTTATACAGGGTACCAAAGCAGTATTGAAAAAAATTCGAAATAAATTTCGTTAATTAGAGGGGGGAAAAAAAATTTTAAATTTTCTAAACTTGTTTTTTTATGATTTTCTTTTTGTACTACCTCTAATTTCTTCCTATGAAGTAGAGGCTTTCACGCCTTTTGATTTAACTTGGAAGACACTGACAATTTTTATGGGCAATGGAAGGCAAGTATTGCCATTGCGAAAATGGCCTGTGAGGACTTGTTGGAATTTACGAAGTCAATATTGCCAAGTAAAGAGGTAATTTTTAATTTCGTTTCTTTAGGACTTGGACATGAAAGCTAAATACAAAACAGTTTTTATACAGTAATTTACATTTTACATATACATTTTTGGTTTAAAAATGCTTCCCGAAATTATTTTTTTAAAACTTTAAGAAATTTTTAAACATGGTATCCCACGATGCAACCTTTACCTTCCAACTACAAGAGTAATTCGCAGTAATGAGTAATACGTTCAAACAATTCCTGGGTGTATACATAAATGGAAATCGAGCTATGAAATTTCAACCGGAGGAGCGTAAAAAGCTCGCAACATGAATAATGAAAAGATATTATTAATAATTTACTCCGGGAAGTGGAAACTGTGCGCCGCCGCTGCCGTTGGAATTTCTCAGCCCAAATCAAACATCGCGTGAATTTGTAAATTTTGCGCAGTTTTTACTTAGGTTGAGTAACTTTGCATTTAACTGCAAAGAACATTGCTCTACTATCGCAAGAACTCACATTTCTCGGCAGCCGGAAAGGGTTTTTCTGCGACTTAATTCATGCAAATGATTTTCAACAAAGTTAGGAGCGCACTCAGCTGTATTACGGCAGCAAGACGTCCCCTTGCAGCAAAATAAACTAGAAAAGTTTAAGCAATGCCAGCCGCCGTCTATGGCGGCCTCAGCAGCTCGAAAGGCGGCGGAAATAATTCAATCACCAACACAGAGATAACAATTTCTTTATTTTAGCTGCTGTCATAAGAAACAACTTAATAGAATGAATGAAAATTCACCTGAGGTCAGCGAACCGCACGCTTAAACATTTTAAGGTGCTGCTGGTGTTCCAAAGAAGAACAGCAAAGGGAAACGCATCGCTAAGGAACAGCCGGGAATGCGGAGTACGCAAAGAGTGTGGCATGCCACTCGAAAGAAAGCCTCAGCTCTCAGCTGCCAGCTCCTAATTAACGAATTGCTCACGTCTCTGATGATGAAGACTTTTAGGTACTAAGAATATCTAAAATAGACCTTGTCTAACGGGTTCATAGACGTTATTTCGGCCCGTCTAATTGACCTATCCAGACAAATTAACCTATCCCTTTTAAGAACCCTATCCAATTATTTTGGCACGGGCGATTCAGAGGAATATGACACCTGAGTTCTGCGAAGCGAAGAGCAAATGCCGTCGCGTGCGCTTTGATTGAATTTGAAGAATCGCCAAGAGTTTCTAGAGCCTGACCACTCACCTTTTTGCGTGTACAATCCAATCCTCTTTTTGCTTCCTCGATTTGTTTTTACTTTAACCACTGTTACCTTTCTGGGTCAGACCTGCTTTTGGATGAGCTGTGAACTTAATCTACTACAGTAATTGAAGTGTTCTATATTACCACTGATTATAATGAATTATAATGTTAATTACTACTCGATTGACTGCTTTAATTTTATTTCTTTTTGTGAGATATTAAGTTTCGAGCATAGAACAGCAAATCTTATTTATGTTGCTATTCATTTCCCTAATCTATATTTTGCTTATAAAGAGAATAAGGGACGATGACAGAAAATGTAGGTCAAATATATTAAATATATTAAGATTAATTTTAATTCATCCAACAATAGTGATTAAAAGGAACACAAACCTATTCCGTCGGAAATTATAGTACCAAATTGTCTTATACGGATCCTCCCAATTTCCTTGCGAAATATTTCAAGTGTTCTTCTTAATCGGCAATGTAAGCATCTTTTAATTCCTGCAGGATCTGTACGACCATACATAATATAATACCATCTTAATGATTCAGGATTTAATTCAGACATTTAAAAATATAATTTTATTCATCAAATTAATCATTTCTTTGATTTTATTGATATTTTCGATGTCGAAGGCCTGCCACTGTGTTCGTCATCTTCGATTCCCACCTCTGCAGTTTGTTTTTGATCATTGCCGTAAAACTTTTTCAACATTTCCAAGGTCCTCGCACCGTTGAATCCGTTTTTAACGCAAAATTTAATATAAACTCATTGATGCAAAGTCTTAAAAATCGAAACACGCACAGAGGCAGATGCATTCAAAACGGTGTCACTTTTACAAACATGAAGCTATAACGCTGCAATTTGGCGGGAATGTCAATGACAGATGTGGCAAGCTTAAACTGACTGACAGCACCATACGATGATCTTCCTGAAACTTTTTCATGAAGGTGGTATATCTAAAACGATAAGAGTTAAAATGAAAGCACTAACACTATCAGAATCTGTAAAGAATAATGATTGAATCTTCCTTTTATTCGTATGATACCCCAATTGACTTAGTGAAAGAAAGAAATTTGTTCGAACCTCCATTATTCATCACACAGCACAGCACAATATTTTTATTTTTTGTATTTTATTTCTGACTTATAAACTACGACCGGTCAAATTATGCTAAATTTTACCCCTTTGGCATATGTAGCTTTTGAAAGAAAAAATGCCATAACATACAAATGAAACAACGTTGAAGTCTTAACGTAATAGTTCTGTTATCTATCTTTTATGGTACGCAATTCTAAAAAACCTGGACAGTAATTATAAAACTTTATGAAATATTGGACCATATATGGTAATTCAAAATCGGTAATAAAATTAAAGCTAATAAATACGTATCTACTGCCCAAGAAAACTTCAGATGTGTGATTTTATATTATGTGTGTGTGATATTATATTATTATATATTAAAAGAGGGCAACAATTTTTGGTAACGTTTACTGTTTATAAAAGCGTCCGGATTTTGAATTTAAATAAAACACATAAAAATTGAACAAGTAACCATTAATTTTTTTCGAAAGATAATTTTTTTAAATTTAATATTGGGCATCTGAACATCGGCTGCCAATTACATAGACTTTCGATTATTATGTCGTCTTCAATGCTTGGCCAATAATTTATAATTTCTGCCTTTAAAAGATTAACGTTACTAAATTGTCGAACATTGCCATAAATATCTCTAGCTATTATACTCTATAGATTCTCTATGAGGTAAGATCAGGGCTACATGCAGGCCATCTCAATAAGTTGATTTTAAAATGCTGAAATTACTCAAGAGAATTTTCAAAAACGTGGAGTGCTGCGTTATCTTCTTGAAATATTACGTCACGATCGCCAACAATATCCTCCAAATATGGACGATATCCAACATTTCACAATACGTTTCTGAATTCCTTTTTGGGGGCACAAAGGAGATTTTCAAGTTCCCTAACAAGGGGACGGCACGACCTTGGGGAAACGGATTTTAATGAATTTTGGTGTAGTGGTAGTATACCATATGGGTACTACCGCTGTAAAATATTTCAGGCCAACGTCCAGTAGAAGCTGAGAAAAATGCATCTAAAGTTCACCCCGCACTTTATATATAAGTTATGTTAAATACTGTTTAGGGGTACCGTGGCGTAAGAGGTAATGCTTCAGACTCGTACTCCAGCATGTACAGGTTCAAATCCAGCTGATTGACTTTTTTTTATTTCTTTTTTTCTTTTTTCTTCTTCTTATTTTTCATTATATAAATTATATAAATATATAAATGAATAAATATATGTAAATCAAAATTATGAGTCGGTACAAAATAAAATGCTCTAAACTATCGAGTGCAAAATATATACCTGCTCTGGACAATAGAAGGATCGAATAGGGTCGGGAAAATCCACCTTTCGAAAGTTGGGGAGAGAGAGCTATTTATACAATGTTTGGACATGGTTCCAACGTCTCACTCTTCACTCACTCTTATAAGAACTATATGAACTGTAGAAACTCTAAAGTGAGAAGTAAAAAAAAAGAGAGATAGTAAGGCCGCCGTTTCACTACGGGACCAAAAATAGTCCAAAAAATTCTGAAAAAATGTATATGTTGTTGGCTAATTATAAGTACTTTTTGTCATATACATTTTTTGTGTAAAGTTGATCCTTTTCGTGTAAAAAAATCGCGAAGTTTTTTATTACATTGCTGTACAAAATGGCCATTTTGCAAAAACCAAAGCAAAAAAAAAAAAATTCAAAACCATGGTTTGAGAAAGTGTAGACATTCGGACCGCGATTTCTGGTGGTTATATGATCATGCAATAGCAGCAACGACAAGATAATCGACTTTGAGACGAAAAATGACCAAAAAAAATCGGCACTTTTTTGAAAAAACCCAAAAAATAATAGGGTTTTTGAAGTTTTTATGCAAAACAAATGCCAGATTCTAAAAGAGCACCCCAAAAAACCCCTTATATGCGAATTTGGAGGAAATTCGCCCCAATTTGCTATTCGAATCGTACAATGGAACTTGTGTGCAGAAAATCCTCGTTTTACGCATTAACGTGTATAAAAAACCGAATTACATTACATTAAACACTTTTCATAAACACAAACTCTAAGAATGAAACTTGATTTCGTGCAAACTAAAAACTAATAAATAGTACTATTCCGTAAAAGTGAAACGCAAAGTTGGTTTCCCTACGAAATTTTCTTAGAACTAACTATAACTAAAACTCATCTCTTGTAAACAAACACGTTTCAGTAAAAAAACTGAACTTAACACTTTGTTAAATAGTGAAAATTGTAAATTCAAAGCATACATGAACCTCCCTTTGTTGCCTCTCCAACCGAAATTCGAATTTTCATACTAATAATACATTATGGAATAAAATCAAATACGTACAATAGATCCTTAGGAGATTATATTCAAGAAAATAGCTTATATACCATATATAACTTTGGTTGGATTACAGTGAAAGAAAAGTATAAAGGAAGTATTATTATTCTACTCATATGAGTATTCATATTAATTCACTGTACCAATAAAAATATTTTTTTCATGGGCCTAAATCGGCCATTATCTTTTAGCAATTGAGTTGTAGAACAGTGAGCGCTAAATTATTTTGCCCTTGTTCCTTGTCAGTATCACCCAACAAGTATAGTAGTATTATGATTTAAAGATAATAGTTTTAATATTGTATTAAACATAAAAAATACTTCAAACGCCTGATAAAGAGATAACGAATTCAGTGACATGTAATTACTATTCGATTATGTTAGGTTTAAGTGTCTCTATGAAGATATCTATATTCGTAATTTTATTAAAATTAAAACACTGTTATTTTGCTGTTTTCAAGAAAATAAATTATTCGTTGCAAACAGCAAAGTAAACCTTTTACTAGCCTAGACTCTGTGAACAACTCTTAATTTGATATCTCTAAATAATTTTCTCCCACGGGCGATTTTCTTTTATTATTTTTTCTAGTTTTGCACCAAAACTGTTTTGTTCATTTAATCTCCTCTTGAAGGAAGTCTTTTGAAAATATTCCGCTTCTGCGAAATATTATTTTGTTCTCCTGACTTGACAGTACAGCGGTCTCTATAAGGCTTTCTATATCTCTTGAACACGCTTTTCTTGGAAAATGTATACAAAAAAAAAAAAAAAAAAGAGAATTGAATTTTCATTTTTCGCGCATCCTTGGGGCAACTTAAGTATTTTCCATTTCTTAGCTTTAACCAGTCGCATTTGTATCGTGGCTCTTTCTCTTTTCTCTCGTTTGTTGGCAGCTTTTGTTATCACAGCATCGGATATGGAGATAGTGAATTTCTGGCACAGGCCGCCAAAAGCAAGTCACGGACATTATTTTGCTTTAAAAGGATTTCAACACTTTTAAATTGTTGTAAGAGTGTACTTCAATCCTTTAAAAGATGCTTTAGGGCAAGGAAGTAGATTTCTTTAAGATATTTCCTGTCCACCACCGCCTTATAAAAGACGAAACTCATCCGATAAGAAGAAAGAAAATAGGTTCCACAAAATTTCCATAATCTAAGAAGGCTAGGAAAGTTATTTTTGGCTTTGTGTGAAGTTTAAGGATAAATTAGGGTTCGTACAGCGACCTAGAACTCGGGATGGACGACGATTAGTGCAGTCCCGAGGGACGCTTATTCACTTTGCAAGAAGAAAGGTTGCACCGCACAACTCTTGACTGGGTATTGAATTAACCCAGAAGAGATCGTTATTATGTCTTATAAAAGGGCCGTAGATTTTAATTAAAAACTAATTTCTCGTGGAATCGCTATAGTGAAAAATAAACAGTGTGCTACCCTCCTTCGTACTTCGCTTCAGACGTGATGTGGCAGGCAAATTTTATTATATTATTATTAAACATATTACTATCTAATTCTGAATCAAAAGAGTGCAGATTTTAGTGTTTTCCTTTGAGCTCAAGAAGGTACTCCTCTCTATAATACCCTGGGATAGTGTCCACCACACTCGTGATGATTTTCCTTATATTTTTTCGACCTTGGTACCGTTACAGGAAGGAAGTGGAAATTTTTGCTAGAAATAGGTAGTAATAAAGAAGGCATAGGTGAGAGAAAGACAACAATTTAGGGCGAAAAGTGGAACACTCCTGCAGGGTGCACCTCACAAAAATCGTTTATCACAAAACTTTTCTATGAACACATTACACGCAGCACTTTTTAACTCAAAAGCTTTTATGCTTGTTCACTTTTCCGACCACAAGGTACTTTTCACAAAGCGAGCGGAGCACACAATACATTTAAAACCAGGGCGCCTTTAAAAATACACAATGAAAAAATGTAAACAATCTCGTCCGTATTCATGCTCGGTGTGTGCTACCTCCCTCTTCTCCCTTCTCCGATTTGGCATTTCCCTATAACTTAAGATTGCGAGAGGAGGTAAAATTGAGAGACCGATACCAGTGCATCAAACCAGGGCGCCTTTAAAAAAGCGTTCTAAAAAAAGCTTTAGTTTATATTTTACGTTGTAAAAGCTGTCTGTGAGAATTTTTTGGTGACTATTTCTCTCTCTATATTTCTTATAGGTATTTACAGAGGTAGTAGCCCTGAGCTGCTTTACTAATGGGAAATTTTGTTGGGTGTATTTGCAAGATCTTGCATATGGGTTGGGATTTTGAGAGGGTATTAAAGTGTCCCCTCTTGTTGACATAGATATTCTTTGGCTTAAAGGTTCTTGCACTAAAACACCATCTGCTTATTTGCAGAGATCGGCAAAAAAATAATATTTCGTTTTCGATTTTTCATTTTGTAAATAATTTTTAATTGTAACATTGAAATTATCAACTATTAAAAAATTAATAATCATCGTTCTAGAATGTTCCATTACATAAATATCAGGTTGGTACGAAAGAAATGAGACAGTTTGTTTTTACATTTTAAATTCTAACATTTTTGTTTTACTATACATTTAGTCAATCAAATACTCGCCGTGAGCATCTATGACTTCTTGCCAACGTATAGGCAAGGACTGGATGCCTGTTGCCCAGAACTCAGCGGGCCGTGAGTTGAAGAAGGTGGCTACGTAGGTTTCAACTTCATTAAAAGTGTTAAAGTGTTTATCACGCAAATCATTTTTCATGGCTCTGAAATGTCTGGGGAATATGGTGGAAGACGTACCGTCTCCCAGCCTAAGCCCTGCAGTTGTTGGCGGGTGGTGGATGCAGTGTGCGGGCGAGCGTTGTCATGAAGTTAAATGACATTGGCTCTTCTTCGTCTTTTTTCTTTGCTGCTCCGCCGCATATGTGTTAGCATTAACTGTTTTATTATGTAATAATTCATAAAACAGCATGCCCTGAGAATCCCAAAAGCAGCACAATAGAACTTTTTCGCCCAGGTTTTGATATTGCTTTGGTTGAGTTGGTGGGTCTTCCTTTCGTGGCAGCCAAAAGGCACGGCGCGTATTGTTTTCGTAGAGAACCCACGACTCGTCCCCTGTGACCAAATCTTCCAAAAACTCCTTCCGGCGCGGTCGAAGTAGTAGCGATTGGCAGACGGCGACCCGAGCAGCACGAATGGCGTCTGTGAGGGCATGAGGTGTCCATCGGGATAAAACTCTCCTATATCCGAGCTCGTACAGGTGATGTTCTATAGCGTGATGGCTGCAGTGGAGTTTTGTCGCTAATTCACGAGTGCTTGCATCCGGCTTCTGTTGCAGTTCACGGCGCAAATCATCTTTGTCGAAAGCTGGTGGTCGTCCCGAGCGAGGCTGACTTTCGAGGCTTCGGTCTCCTGTACTGAAGCGTTTGAACCAACGAGACACTGTTGCGTGACTTGTAGTATCTGAGCCAAATGCAGTGTTGATGTTGTCTGCCGCAGCTTGCGCTTTATGAAAATTTTTCCTCCAAAAACTCTGATTACTCCAGCAATCGTTAATCAAAAGACCAGAAATTCGAGAATACACAACTAGTCTGTAATTTTATGTCACAAATATCTGACTACTCTGGTTTTCGGTAATTCATCGAATAGAAATTTGAAAATACCCAGTTTCGTGTGATGTTACGTTATATGTTACGAATCACGTATCCCATTAATTATGAGATATGTGACATACTTGTACTTCATATGTGACGAATTACCTATTGCAGAATGCTCAAATTCTCGAATTTCTGGTCAATGAATTACTCATTGCTGGAGTAATCAGGATTTTCTCACTGAACATTACGAACTAATTGAGTATTTTCAAATTTCTGGCCCATGAATTACCGATTGATTAAATAATGGGAAATACATTTTGGCTTATTACCAAATATTTTAATAACTGGATAATTATAAATTATTTTGTTAAATATTGTGATAATCGTAAATCATAGAAAACAAAATTGTAATTTTTATGGTATTTATTGACGAAAATAATATTTTTTGCGAATCATTGCTTAGGTATATGATAAGACGGTCCGGTGTATGGTTTTAGTGTTGAGCTTTGATTGAGTTTTAAATTGTTTACCATAAGTGCCACTAAACTGTTGGTCTGCCAAGGAAACCGAGCGCGATATTTATATTGTAATTTAACGCATGGAAGTATAACATGATTATTTTTTTGCTATATTATCTATAAAATATAAAGAGTAGGCCATCGGCTGCTTTGAAAAATGCTATAAAGTAAGTACCTACTGTACAATATATGTATTTTAAAGCTTGTTCATTTACTGGAGAGAGTAAACCTTCTGATTCGTTACGGAATATGATTTAATTTAAATAGCCTATTTTACCAAACCAATTTTGCAGCAAATTTTCGAGGTACAAGTAGTTAAATATATATTGGGCTTAAGTGCGTGTATCGTTTTTTGATTGCTAGTGTAACATCGATCTTTAAAGAAAAAATTCAACGGAGTCAAATCACAGTTGAGCGGGGGTCATGACACATCTCTAAAATGACTGAATAAACGAAACAGCACTCACTTTGGAAATAAGTTTTCAATATTTCCCAATGTTGTTTAAGCGTACATCTTATTCATTCCTTACTTCGAAGATATGATACTGTGTTTTTTTAAATTTTTCGAACGTGAAAGAGCTGTATGTTACAAAATATCAAGTTATTTAAAAAGAAACCAACAGATGGCCCACCCTTCATATATATTGTCTTTTGTAATAAGTAATTTAATATTCTAATTTAGTAATTTGTTATAAATCGCCAAAAAATAATTATTACCATGACGCATACCTTACCCAGTAGGTAATAGAGATTTTGTGAATTTTTTTATTACCAAATTTTAAATAAATTATAGTTTTAAAGTATAATAATTTAAGTTAGATGTATATTTAAATTTTCTACGTATACTTCAAAATTACGTTTACTTTAATTTTTGCCCTTTTTTTCTTACAGGGTAATGAATACTCATCCTACCAGAATACACTAGGTAGACGTTCTGGCATAGGACCCTATAGTCATATGAACAAGCACCCATCATATTCTACAGATCTTAGTTTAAATAGTCAGTATGCGTACAGCACTTGGGGTATGTGGCGTGATCCCAGGAATTTATCACCTTCAACATATTCTACAAAGAGTCGTGCTAGCATCAAGTCTTTTTCGATTATATTAATCACAGCGGCATTTATAGTTCTCCTCGCTGTAATATCGATAGCGGGACTGGCTTTTTACTTTAGTACATTTAAGTCAAACTTAGATGATCGTAAGTAAATTAAATATACGAATCATGTGTTTATTCAATAAAAGCTTTTCGTTATAGCTGTAATGGCTTTTGAAGGACGCTTTCGAATAGCTAAAGGGGATCTATTCACAACTGGTCTTAAATACAATCATACATCGTCTTTCAAACAAAAGGTTGACTTCTACAAAAGATATATTGAAAGATCACTCTCAGATAATGGCCTCCAAGCAGCACGAGTAGAAATTTTGGGATTCGGTGATGGTCCATTAATCAACGTTCATTTTAGAACATTTTTAGATATGCGAAAACTACCACAGTAAGATATTTGTTTTTCAAATAACTTATTTTTTACATTACGTTTTCTTTCTAGAAATATTCACAGTATGGAAGAACACATTCGGGAGTCACTGTTCTTGGAGACAACTTCACTAAAATCACTTTATAGATCTCTGAGGCTTGAAGCTGATTCCGTTGAAGTGAAGCGTATTATAGATGAAAAAGTAATTAAATCAGCTTCCTTCTCCTTAGATTCGGTAAGATATTCAGTTAAAATTTATAGAAAGGAAAATTAAGATTTATATCGCTAGACACCATCCACCAGTCAAACTCATTTTGAAAAGCGTTTGACGAAGAAAACAGGAATTGTGGAAAAAGCGCCAGCAAAATCCGTAACAACACAAAGATCGAAATCGAAACCAGCTGATGATGAACCCGATGTGGATGTCGAAAATGCTCCCGTTATCCAAGGCTCATTCGAGGGATCTTTTGAAATTACTAAGACGGATGCTGATATCACCAGAAAGAAAACAAGTTCTACAAAATCTGTAACAGTACCAACAAAACCCACAGCACCGCCTTCGTTCTCCATGAAACCGAAAACGAAAAAAACAACTATAGAGAAGATTACAAAGATTCTTGAGGCAACAACTATTAGGACAACTACTCCAGTGGTACCATCAACAACGCAATCAACTACAATGTCCACAAGCCAAACGACAATGTCTACAACAGTTCCAACAACAACAGTAAATCTTAATTTTAGCCGATCAACTACAACATCAACAACAGAAACACTAAGTTCTAAAACAAATGATTTGGTTTCAACAAAGGCAGAGCCATCTAGTACAATTGCATCCCCACAAGCGACTAATACTGAAATTGTGCACTCCAAATTCTCCAATGTTCAACATCCACCTAAATTGGATGCTAATCTCTTTACAAGTGCTCCAGTTTTAGATACCGAACCGTGGCGACCAATCCGTCCTCCAAATTCTTCTAACCCTCCAAAGTCAATTTCAAATCCACATCCATCAGCTGAAGTCGATGCATTTGAAAAAGGCCTGCAACCTAGAAATAAAATAAAACTGCAAGATCAATCCACAGATGATCCCAACAAGACAATTTTTTATCATAGCTTTACAAACCCAGTTTTTATGTCTGGAAATTCTGATATAGAAAGACTTGGAAACTCTGACGTAAAACCACATCCGCTTCCTGTGCCTTTGATTGACGATGTTATTATACCAGAATTTAAACCACTTGGACAAATTCCTGGCGCAGACAGCTTTTCAGAGAGTATAATAACTAGCGATGATAACAAATTTGAGCATATAGGTGGAGGTGTTATTGTAAAGAAACACAACGATAGTTTTAAAATTCAAAATGAGTCTGAAGCATCTTTAGAAATATCAAGTTCAACTACAACGACACCTTCAAATTCATCTCCCACTACTTCTACAGAGCTGGAAGACACAACTCATGTTAAACTGCCGCAGTTAGAAGAACATTATATGGAGGAAACTGGTCCTACTGCGATTGATAAAATACTGGAAGAAGAAAAGCAAGATGTAACCATGAGCACTCAACTCTCTGAAAAAATTGGAGAGATTTTATACGATTTACTGGATTTTCCTAGAGATGGAAATGATACTAATGAAGACTTCAAGGTTGAGTCCCGAATTGAACCTGAGATAGAAGTAAAGCCTACTTTTTGGAACATAAGGGAGCATGTTTTGAGCAAGAACAAAACTATTGGTGTCAATTCATCAACTACGCAAAAATTTGAAAGCACAACTAAACCTACTGAAGTAGCTCCGAGTACTACAAACAAAGCAAAACTTCCCGGAAAACCGAAACCTACATTATCAAGCTCGGATAGCTCCAAAACAACGCCGGTAACCATGGATGACTCCATGCTTTTTCCTAGTCACTCAAAATGGGAATTTGTAAATGGAAGTTCGAGTGCTTCTTCATCAACGGTTTCTAGTTCAATGAGAAAGGTCTTCAATGAGACGCTTCAAGCATGGGTAGTTGAAAATTTTGAAAAACCAGATGGTATATCTTTAAAGGAACTTAAAGCTCAAAAAAATAATACAGAAGACATTCAAAATATTTCAATGATTTTCGATACATTAGCATCTAAACTGGGTATTTCTCCAACAATGCCTACGAAAGTCCCCCCGTTTGGATTATTTTCTCAAAACAAACTGAAGCAAGTACAGAAAAATGAAACAAATAGAAACAGAACAAAAACAACAACCTCTGTTAAACCTATTACGGTAACGAAGAGGACATTTTCACCAGTGAATCAACAGCCTGTGACGCAAAAAGCAACAAGTGCAATAGTGTCCACTACTACGAAAACAACTACGGCTGTTCCATTAAGATTTACAACTTTGATACCACCGGATAATCAAGCAGAAAACCCAAATATCTTACCCGAAGTAATAGTTGGTGAGGCAGAAGTTGAGGTGGTAGATCCGACAAAATACGAAGAAATGCTTTCCTCTCAGTCCGCTAGTACAAGTACATTGGTTACACCAACTTTAGTGACACTTCTTCCAGTGCGATCCAATTCAGGGATCAGGACTTTTAGACCGCCAGGAAAAGCTAGCGAGGGTAGAAGATTTAGCTATCATCCACGGTATAGTGAGGCTGTTGTAAAAACTGGAATTCAAGTAACTGTGTAGAAAGCTCAATATTAAAATATAAAAAAAAAATATAGTACTTACTTACCATACATAACACAATATCAACTGAAGGAGAAAATAGTTCATTTATTATTTAGGAATTATACGACGAAAAAAAGCTACTCTGGATTTAAATATATTTTAAGTTGAGCAATGTTATGTTCAAATTTGATCGCTTGTTCCGGAATTGCGTGTAGCAAGCTGGGAATGACCGCATCAAAGAAGGGTTCTATTTATTTCTCTAATTGTTTCCTTCAATCATAGAATAAACATGTGTAGAAGCCGAGAGATTTACTCGCACTCCTCTCTTGTGATTTTATTTGCATAATTCTCCTAGTATGTATAACCTAAGATCATTCGGAACTTTTGCGAACGAATGTACTTCCCGAAGGTTTTACGGACATTACCACTACAGTGTAAGAGAAATAATCAATAAATGGTTATACAGAAGACTTGATGTTTCATTTAAATATTTCAATATTTCTCTATTTTATACTTTAATACTATAGATATATATGTATATGTATATGTATATGTACCTGCTTTTTTTTAATTATTATTATTTTAGTTACTTTTCATATTAATTTTGAATACAGATATTTGTTAAATTGTAAGTAATATAGAAAAGTTGTCATTGAGCCTTTATGTAGTCACTCTTTACTTTGGAGTCTGTTCATGTAAAAGAGCAATCGTTGTACTCAAATGTGCAAATAATATAAAGATTTTATTATTATTATTGTTACAACTCTTAAGGGGGTAAATATAATTCCACGGGCAAAAATTACGCCTTAGAAAACATTTTTTTTCACAAAGAAGGTTTAATGTAGTCATTATAAAACTTTGTACACTTGTTAAGGTATAAATGAGGAAAGTAATTTTTGAAAACAAAATGGCGGCTGTGCGCTGGCGTGAAGTTGACCTACAAAAAACACGGCAACCACTCTGGACGTCGTGTTATTGATCTGTAACAGCCCATAAAAAAAATTTGGCTTAAATATACTTGTAATTTGTCGGTAAACCTCAAAAATTAAAAAACAAAAAAAAAATGTCTGCGTTTGGTAGAAATTTTTGTAAAAAATCGATAATTTTCACTATTTTTTCAGCCTTTTTTGCTTTAATAATTCAATTTTGCAACAACAAATTACAAAACAATTAGGCTTAAAGACAAGGTATAAACAAGAAACCCTAAAAATTTCAGCTAAATTGGACAAGTAGTTTTCGAGTAATCGTAGTTGCAAATTTTAAAAATTTTGTTGTGAGAAAAACATGTTTAAAGTTTTGAACCTACTATGCGCTGAACAAAGCGTTCTCAAAAAATGAAGAAAAAATATATAAGGAGTTCCATTTTCGACCTGAAACTTTTTGGAGCGTATTCTACGGGACATTTCCTAACTCTTTAAAGGAACAAAAAAAATCTATTTTTTTGACCTTCTAATTGTATTTACCCCATTAATGCAGTTGAAATTAGTTATGCATTTAGGGGAAAATGTTAAGAATAAGAAGAAGCCAATTCACATTATGTAAGCCAACTTATCTCTTTTAAATAGGCTTAAATAGTCTGAATGTCTAATTGTCTAATTTTTTAAATTTTTTAGATTTTCCACCTAAGACTTCTATATGATTTTATTTTTACCGATATAAACTAAGAATGGGCAGACTGCGGAAAGGAAAATATTTCCCCATATTTCCTAATAAGAATGTAAGGGGAAAAGAGAAGGAATCCAGAAACTCAAAGTAAGGCTCTAACGATATTAGAAAGTTGAAGAAACCAGAACAGGAAATGCATGTATCTTTGTGATGCAAGAATTTAATAACAATTATTTTTTTTGTTATCTGTTGCTATATTGTTTGAAAATTAAAAAAAAAAAAAAAACAAGAAATGGCTTTCAGCCAATTCGAAAAGGTCACATTAATTAACTCCCATTTTCGAACAAAAACAGAGATAAAAAGTACAAAAGACCGTATTTCGGCTTATTTTGAAAAATCGTTAAAAAATATGAATATAATGAAAGTTTAAAATTTAAGCTTTTATATAAAAGTATTATAGGCTTTCAAACTTTTCGAAACATGCCATTGGAATTCATTTTTCCCAAAACCACATTATATTATACAATAGATAGTGAATTAAGATCTCACTTGGTGCACCCTTATAAACAACATGTTCCCCAAATTTTTAGTAAACTCTTTAGATTAGTACTTCTTCATATCAGATTATAATTCAGGTTTCCATTTAAATCATAATTCGAGCTCCTGTGAAAATCCAATATTTTTTAATGATTATTTAAAAATTGCTATATGATCTTTATCAATTTTCAACTCTATTTTTCTCGAATACAAATATTTTCGATTGCGAAATCATAATCAACGGAAAAAAATTCTATACAAATGAGGCGATATTTATTTTCGGCAACAGAAAAAACATTGAAATTGTTGACCAGTGTAATAATTTTAAGTCAGACTTAAGAGCTGCACAAAAAATCTGCTAATAGAAGATTATAACTTTAAAATTTAACCGTCAAAGAGAAGATCGTAAATTTTGTATGTAATTTAATTAATATTGACGCTTCATAACATCCGTGAGACTTTTACCTCATTTTACAGCACAATACAACATATACAATTAATAATGAGTTTTTATCTCTCTTATTTATTTATTTGTAGAACTCTCGCACTAATTTGCATAAGTTTTTAACTTTCTAATGTGTGGTAAGAGGACATAACTAATTAGTGGTGCATACTTGCGCAGCACACAACCCAGGGAAGAACAAAATTTGAATTCGATTGAAATATTAAGTTGAATTTCCATGCGTGTATACATATCTGTTGCCAGGATATGTGTTTTCTTTATATTCTGTTACCTAAATGCACAATTGCTGCCATAAGAAGTAATTTACTTGCAGTCTCATGGAATTTAGTATATACGAAAGCAAACCATTGCTTCCTTGGAAACAGCTTGCTGTGTCCTTGCGTTCAGATGCAAATGGAATTTATTTACATTTTCCGTCTGAAAATATTTCCTTTGTGCTGAAAGTAGTTCTAACACTTGCAGAGTAATATTCATCGCTATTCCTGTGAGACTGTTTTATCTTCAAAATTAAATTTTAATCCATGTAAATAAAACAGAATTTTCATTTAGAAGGGAAACAGTGAATTATATTTAAACCTTTACCAATTGTTTGGGCACAACCGACTATATAATATAGCAGAAAATAAAAAATATGAATATAATGGACTCAGTCATGATTAAGGGGTTATTCTACTGTTAAACGGGTAAAGAGCAGTATCTTTTTAAAAGTGTTGTAAAAAAAAAACTATTAGAGATATCAATTTGAAATTTTGCATGCATCTTTATTAATGAAAAAAATATATAATGGCATAGTTGATATATCAAAAAAATCGGTTAAAAAAACTTTAAACGCGATTTACTCAAAACGTGTTATTTTGGTGCGCGGTACATCGTAGAGAAAAAACTAATGAAGCGATTTAGCTAAAAAATTTTTTGCATAGTTATATATCAATTTTACACAGACTGAACCTAAATTGAGCCATAAAAATTGAAATTTGGTTATTTGGGAGCACTTTTTTCATCGAAAAAACGTCCAAAATCGAGCATGCTATTTTCCAACACTTGTCAAATCGCGAAAATTTAATATTTATGGCTCGATTTAGGTTCAGTCTGTGTTTTTAGCTAAACTAATAAAATTTCATCGTTAAATTGATTGCAGATCACCTGGACGACCTGGGCAATGTACCGCGCAAACGACTCTGGCCGTCAGCGCGCGCTACATCAATCATAAACCGAAGCCGCCATTTTTTTTTTTTTTTTAATCAACTATGCCATTATATATTTTTTTCATTAATAAAGATGCATGCAAAATTTCAAATTGATATCTCTAATAGTTTTTTTTTTACAAGACTTTTAAAAAGATACTGCTTTTTACCCGTTTAACAGTAGAATAACCCCTTAATAGTTTTATCCGGTTGCTTATATAAGTGAGCTTAATATACTGCTTATTAAAGATTCATCAGTTTAATCTTAACCCTTAAACTGCACACCTCAGTTACAAACTTAGGAATGTACATGGGATAGAATCCATCTCAGGGGTTTAAAATTGAAATAAGTTCGAAAGTCTAGACTTTTTCGAAAAAAAATGTAGAGACATTTTTTGTAAAAAAAACTTCATGCTTTTTAATATGGTAACAATAGAATTTTTACTTTTTAAATAAAGCAGAAACTCGCAGAGAAAGTCAGTACTTATTCAATGTGGCGACTGTCCACCATTGAGATGCATTTAATTTTAAGAATTATGTAATTCAGATTTAAAAATACAATATACGGATTTTATACAGAACACATTTTGTAATACTCTATATTTGATAATGTTAACTAGTGCAATAGTTTTTCATGATGAAAAACAAAGAATTTGACTATTAAAAAATGTGGGAATGCCCTTAATGGACTTATGCCTATGATTAATGGACTTAGGCCTAAAATATCCTTAATCTTGTTTACAAGAAACCAAAAATAAAATATATTCGCATGAGGTAGATAGTCTGTGCGTCCTCCCTTACCATTTATTTATATGTTACTTAGGTTTCACTTGTACCTTTGACAAAAGCATATCTTAATTAAATTTTTCATTTTTAATCAATTTTTTTAAAATATTTACCCTATTCTGTTTTTGTTACCAGCTGAAGTACCACAAAATCGGTGAAGTGAAAGCAAGTAAAGGTACCTAAGAATATATTAAGGAAGTCTAATAATATTGAACATTAATGCAACTAGTTATCAAATAATATCTGTTTATTTTTAGAAAACATTACAATAAATTAAAGAAATGGGAAATATAAGTTATAACTCTAAGAAATATTTTAAATGCTTTTCTCTGGAATTCGTTTAAGAGTTGGAAGAAATGTTTAAGAACAAAAATCCCCTAAGCTATGGAACTTTCAATTAGTTTGACTTTAAAAGACACGTTTAGCTGACCGTTTGATCAAAGGAAAGAAATCTTAGCCAGGAGGGAAAGGGTTCTCATTTCAAATTGTTTGGTGGACAAAATTCCGTCCCAGAAATAGTTACCATCAACTGAACACTTTTAGGAGCAGATGCAACTCAGGTCTGCATACTTCCACCACCGCAGGGCACCGCATGCCAGTCAGACAAAAAGCTCGGGCTTATAACTGAGTCGAACTTTTAGGGGAGTGAAATATTTAAGCAAGAAATTTTATTAAGGACACCAGGTGGTTTGCATCGAGTTAGTAAGTGCAGGCTTTCCTAAATTCTCCAGGTGATTCAACTAGTTCGACAAAAGATGTCACCGAGGCGCTGCAGTTGCAATTTCCGAACTGTAGCTTTAAACTATTTAAATATGCTTCCAAATAGATCGAAGCAAGATAAGCACCTGCTAAATCCCTCCCAAATGCAATCATGTCTAACCTTTTACCATTTTTAAAGTGCCGCGAAACATACCGCGTATATTTAAGGAAACAGTTGGTGGTAGCACTAATCAAAATGAATAATTTACTTGCAGGAATGTAGGGGTTCGAAGCTAAATTGCCACCTCGTTTAATAAATTGCCTGGATAACGTCTCTCCAATTTAACACGAGAATTGCGTGCCAGACATTTTGCAAGCGAACAACAGCCAATCAAGGTACCGATGTCCGCTGCTGCAAACGCAGGTGGCTGTAGTCTAGGCTTGGATCGTTCCCATAAAAAATCAATTAACCCACGCTGATTACCAACGTCACTTGATTCCCGTAAAAACTTGAGCCAATCCAACGAGGTGGGAAATTATTTTTAGCCGGCTCGTTCGCACTACCCACCTCTTGTCGAAAGGCGAAATGAGTTAGTGAAGGCTAGTTAGCGCAAGCATTGAACAACGCTTCAGTTAAGTGGTCCTTTTCACCTTTGGTAAAGTTGCAATTTTCCTGTTCATCAAATTACCAACAACTGAGCCCAGAAAAGAAGAGGATCTAGGGCATCATTAGTTTATGCCCTTTATAACCCGTCCTAATGTGATGAGAGCTCGTAAATGATTAGTATCAGGGATCCCTCTCAATAAAACTGAATCAGGCAGGCCGTGATGTTCGAATGTCTTTCACTTAAATTAGGAACTTTTACGCTTTAAGAAAGCACCAAAGGCACTATCCACTAGAGTCTGTTGAAAAGTTGAATTAATTCAACCTTAAGGAGATATATAAGAAGCTTTACTGGTATGATATGAGTATATATGTAAAACTCAATAATACAATAATACAATACCCACCCTCTCTACGAACCGAAATTGCATCGCTTATAGACACTGCTGTATAAAGGTTTTTACTTCCCGCTTCCCGGTAACAATGGCAACGAAGGGCCATTTATCACTGGAGGGTTTCCTCATGATTGATGTTCCGAAAATAAATTTTCTATTGGGATCTAATGTGTATTGTTTTTCAAATTCGAGTTGTGTCAAAAAAGTGAACTGAGCAGCGACTAGTGAAAAGGAATGATTTTACCCAAATTCGTAGTGCCCTATTTGCGTTCTTTTCGATTTTTATCTTTTTGCTAGTATACGATCTTTAATGAAACAAATTTTAAACAGGTAAATTGTTCGATTTTTATTACAGGAAAGCTCTGACAGCAAATGAAAACACAAAGAAGGAAGAAAAGCAAATCGCGAGAAAAATTACACCATATTTTGTTTTCCATTGTTTTTCTTATTACAAGAAACCATTTTTAGAATTCTTCTTCGGGGAACACTTATAGCCTTTCTTTAAATCCATTATAAGAAACGGAAATAAATGGATACTTTTCATAACTTTTACGACAAAATCAATAATTACTTCAATATATTTTTCTTGGGATTTCGTGTAATTTCTACGGATTTAATAAAAATAGTAATCACAGAGCGTAGATAAATGTACGAAACAGCTAACTAGGATAAAGTTAACAAACACTATTTTAGAAACTATCAGAGGTGTTTCCGTATAAGAATAAGTGTGTAAACATTCAAGATAAAGACTTTTAGTTTCTTCCTTCGGAAATTCATTTTCATATTCATCAACATGTCAATACGAAAGAACAGGGTGGGCCATTTTCGAATTTAAATCGGCTATAAAAAAAAATGAATATTTTTTCAAAGTAATGAGTTATTAGAAAGATTGAACCTTTCCATTTAGGAATGGAAGACAATATCATTCAAATGACTGCCATGGCTAGCCTTACAATACCCCATTCGATCAGTCCAATTTTTCACTACATTTTCGATTGTTTGGGCCTCTATTTCGTCAATGGCAACTTCGATTTCACGTTTCAAGTCGTCAATCGTCTCTGGATGGTTAGCGTAACACTTGTCCTTCACGGCTCCCCACAAAAAAAAGTCTAAGGGAGTCAAATCGCAGCTTCGAGGTGGCCAATTGACATCAGCATTTCGGCTGATTATGCGATATCCGAAAACAGTGCGCAAAAGATCGATTGTTACGTTGGCTGTGTGGCACGTTGCGCCATCCTGTTGAAACCAAATGTCATCTATGTCGTACTCTTCAATTTTGGGAAACAAAAAATCGCTTAGCATGGTGCGGTAGCTATCGCCATTCACTGTAACGGCGTTTCCTTGCTCATTTTCGAAGAAAAATGGCCTAATAATCTCGCCAGACCAAAATCCGCACCAGACAGTCACTCGTTGTCGATGCATTGGTTTCTCCACGATGACGTGTGGATTTTTGGAGCCCCAGACACGACAATTTTGTTTATTGACGTATCCTCCGAGGTGGAAATGAGCTTCATCTGAAAAGATGATTTTTCGGTAAAAATGCCCATCTTCGATCAAGCGGTCTTCGGCCCATTGAGCAAACCGAAAACGCATCGGATGGTCATGCGGCTTCAGCTCTTGCACTAATTGAACTTTGTACGCATTCATACCGAGACCTTTACGCAAAATTCTTCTCAAAGAAGTGCGTAAAATGTTCAATTCTTGAGAACGATGACGAGTTTGATGTTGATGGTTGTTCACGCACACTCTGAGCAACAGCAGCGATGTTTTCGGTTGAGCGCACTGGAAGAGTACGTACACGGGTTGTTTTATCCAACAACGATCCAGTTTTACGAACTCGCTCCACAAATTGATCCACAAACTGCGTTTTTGGCACATCTTTTTTGTCAAATGTTTTCCGTAAATTTCTTACAGTTTGAGTCGAAGGCTCACTTTGGAAATAAGGTTTTAATATTTCCCAACTTTGTTCAAGCGAAAAGCGACCCATTTCATAAATGTCAAACATAAAACTAACTTTCTGTCACATCGGAAATGTCATCAAACCTTCCAACCTCAAAATAACCTATAGTTCCAATTCCAAACGTTAGATGGCCCACCCTGTATAATATGATATGTATTTTCATTTAGCCGGTTTTTTTGGTTAACGCTTTATGTTATGCTGTTATGTCAATGTCAGCTGAAATTAAAATCATATTTGCGATGAGCGTGTCTACAAATATTAATATATATTGAGATTATACAAAACAAAGTTACATAATTAACTTTTTTAATATATCAATAGCCATTTAATATATCAATATATCAATAGCCATTCAAATTATGAGAAATAAAAGAAAATATTAGACTACACTCCTGGTCACATCCAGTAAAGGCATTTGCGAATGTTTTCATATGCAATTTTTTTTAGAAGTAAAGAAGTATATGTCACTAATTCGTGCAGTTTTACCCATATGATTAAAAATCAATGCGCTATTACTTCAGTTCAATTCACTCAAGTCTTTTAGGATCCATTGTAGAATTATCCTTGCTTCGTTCTAAAGTACATATATTTTCATACGAAAGATGTGTACCTTTCGTTTCGAAAGGCCTAAGCCTCTTATTCATAAAATGACCCAAATTCATTTAAGAAGGTTAATTTATTCAAGTTTTCAGTGTGTTATTTTGCTGTCTCATGGGCAGTTTTCTTTCCTCTTCTATGATATAATTAACGGCGATCCTTTATATGCAAATATCTTATTATCATCTAAGTGCTGCAGATCTAATACTTGGCATGTGACAACGTAATGCACCTTTAAAATTTAATGATATATCTCATTTTGTATTAATCAGAATTTGCTGGTTCCCAGCCGAAGACCGTACACAGGGTCGTACCCAAGGGATTCGTTAGTAATTTATCTAGTAATCAGCGACCGTGTCAGGTTTCGCGCACATAAAGTCATTAAACTGGGTAAAAAACCAACCAGAGGCAGGAGCGGGGTCTGTACGGCCATTCATAATTGAGGGCCGCAGAATGTGGATTCTCAGGTAAGAAGGATGCTAGGATTTAAGTGCTTAATTATTGAGCCACAATAACCGAGTTTTCCGGCAGCCGCTAAAGTTGCTGGAAAATTAACTTCTGGATACTTGGGTATTTCGTTAAAATTTAATTTTCAAATGCAGGATTATCCCATCAATTACTACAACGTACATGTGGAGCATTGATTTAGACTTAATAGGAAAGGAGATGAACTACTACAAAACTTGCTAAAATATTCCCTTTGTATCAAAGCAGAACTTACGAAGTTCGAATAAGTACGTACATATAAAGTGCATCTATAAGTCTTTAAAACAGCTACCGTCACTATTACGACAAGCTAAATGAAACGATGTTGGTACTTACTATTTGAAACCACCATCGATCGCTTTAGAGTACCACAAGTTGGCGGTACGTGTGAATATGTGACAATCTCCGCCTGGAAGCAGTATCAGTAGACGGTTGTATGTTACTCCATATCGGCAGGAATGAATCAAATTTTCCGGGTTTCCAGACTCACGTTTTACGGCGTGTTTTCTTGAGGAATCATATACCTACTTACTTTACGCCTGTGAATTCAACATATGTGTATGTATGCCCTAGTATCATTTGTACTTAGGTAAAGGTTGGATACAGCGAACGTGATGCTGCCATCGAATTACAAAACTTGAGCGATACACGAACTTGCGAAGTATTAGAGCCACTTAAACACACCGGCTAAAAGCTGCTCTCTCACAGAGCACATGACAATTTATTGCCATGGATACGAGGCAGTTGCGGCAGGGTTGAAATCGAGGCTGGAGTGCAAATGATACTTATCTGAGGGTACTTGACGGACTAAGACAAAATTGATGTTAATTGCAGAGTTCGGGGTATGTATATGGAAATGTGCAATTCAAATCATTTAACAGCCACTCAAAACGCATTCACCTGGCTTCTTAAGTGCGCTAGATGAAGAAGTTTTGCTTCAATGTTACGACTGATTACAGTGGTAATGAGCAGTATATCATCTAGAAATAACACACCACAGATTCTAGGAGTGGTCCATTATTCATATTTTATTTTAGCAACACCATTAAACATCTGCTTTGTGAGTCTTCAAGATCGAAAAATCTATGTGGCCGTACCTTATCCCCTCTTAGTACTTTCCTGGACCCACTCAATCCCACCCCTGCCTTTGCCTTCTTAACCCGGCGTGAATGAGGTGAGAAATTGTTACACCAGCTATGAGGCGGGTAGGAGAAACCCAAAATTTTGATGTTCAATTTTTGATACTATGATTGTGCAATTAGCATTTATGCTTGAGATATATTAATAATAGTATCCATTCAACAAGATTAGTAAATAAAATACCAGCATTAAGTACAAAAAGCGATATTTTTTATTGAAATAATAAAATATCCAAATTTTCTTTGAAAAAATACAAGTTTAGGTAGTTAACTTCTGTTCGCATAAAAATCTAACAAAATTCCAACTTCTTTGGTAAATCAACATAACAATAGTGTCTTCTAATTATTATAAATAAAAAAGGAACTGAAAAGTCTTATGAGATCATGTAACAGAGCAGCAAAGTTACACCTACAAATCAGCACATTCTCCGCACATAAAAATCGCGTGTTTCATACATATTGGCTTCTCACATTTCCCAGTTGGAAAAAGAAGCCTTTTCCATGCATGCAGACTCCTTCTTTGGAAAGTCAGAAGTCTTCCTCTCCGTACTCCATATCATATCTTTTTTATATGGCAAGGCTCTGTATTAGGTCCTGTACTTTACACAATTTTCACCCACGACTTCCCTAAGTTGCCGAACTGTAAAGTCGTCATTTTCACTGATGATACTGCAATATACAGCCACCACATGTACCTACAGCTTTAATATACATCGCAACCTTGAAAATGCACTACTAATAATCGAAAGATACTACAAAAAATGGAGAATTAAAATAAATTCTGAAAAAATACAGGCAATATACTTTACGAAGAAACGTAAAGCATGTTATCTGCCCGACAAAAATCTCCACCTAAACCAAACCGAAATCGAGTGGCTCCCCAAACTAAAGTATTTGGGTGTGTATTTAGATTAAAAGCTAACATTTAGCCAACATATTACGGAGACCATCACGAAAACAAGCAAACTTATGAAGTTACTATACCCACTCTTAAACCGAAACTCTAACCTCAGTACCGAAAATAAATTAATATTGTACAAAACAATATTTCAAGCAATTATGCTTTATGCCTGCCCAGTTTGGTACAATTGCGCCAACACACATATAAATAAACTCCAGGTGATGCAAAATAAAATATTAAAATTAATTTACAACCTTCCCTGGCACTATAGCACATATACCTTTCACCAGAGAGCCAATATAGAACTCTATTCAAGAACAATTAAATTATCCGACAATTTCTTTGAGAAATGTAAAAGTTCCGATAATTATATTTAATAAGAAATCTAAGATTAAACTAGGAGTTAGCCAACAAGGTTTAAATATATTAGTTAGTAGAGTAGTTTAGGTTAATGTAGGATAAGGTAGGTAGGTTAGGTAACAAATAAAATATATTCATAGAGAGGTTTTACTGTGCCATTTTTCCTCTATTTCAAATATTAATAATTTACACATAGTCACAAAGGAAATCATGATATTACAGGTGTAAGGATATTTTATAAAATCCAAACTCTGCATGTAAATAAAAATAAGAAATAAACATATTGTAGACTGCTGGCAACGAATAAATAAATAAATAAATAAATAAATAAACAAATAAATAAATAAATAAATAAATAAATTAATAAATAAATAAATAAATAAATAAATGTCATTGGTAGGAAGGCATCTGTTCGGGTTTTCGTCGTATTCTTCCCACGAACTTCTTGGGAAGTCTTCTAAAGCTATTCTACAGAAAGCTTACAAAAGTGTTCTGACGAATTTGCTTTACGACGATTTTGTAGTCTTTTATTAATTTTTTGTTTAAAAATTATTATAAACAGCTGCAAAGTCTTCGTGAAGCAATTAGGCAATCTGTAAATATACAAGTATCTTGTTTAAAACTAAAAAACTGCACTTGTTGCAAACTCAATACAGAATGAATTAATTGCGCAATTTTTCTAATTCGAAGTCGAGTCGAAGTCGGAATTTCTTTTTCTGTACATCTCTTCTATTCACATCATTTATATCTTCCTTGGAATTTTATCATATTTTCTTTTATGTTTTCAAAGCTTCTAAATAATTTCCTCAAGAAGGCTTCTCATTTTTCCAACTGGGTTTGTACAGCAATGTTTTGTTTTTCTGTCTTTTTTCTGAGTATACTCACCACATCTAACATATTTACCTCGCCCCTCGCACCCTTACCTCTAGCTACTGAAACGACAGGACTCGCATGACAACAGTAACATTAAATAATCTGCGTTTAAAAACTTCTCGGGTTTGACATAGCCGACCTTACTCACGTCGGGTTAACTCAGTTGAATTTGTTACATTTGATTTGACATCCAACGCAAATTGTCCTTGTTAGACTTATGCTCTTAGCAATAATTAATTTTCATCATTTCTGTTTTTGTTTTTTTATTTTGCTCAATCTTAGATTCTTTGTTTTTTCTTCTTCTTTTTTACTTTTCCGTAGGATTAATAGATTTTTTCTAATACGGACGTAGAGAGGTAGACTTTAAGCCGCGAAATTAAAACATATAAGCAATTTCTCTAGAAAAATAAATTATACTATAATCAATTACGCTAATCCAGAATAAACCAAAAGTATTAAATGCCACCTTTGCGCCATATGGATTTGAGTTCCCGAGTGCGCGTTAGCAATAGGTCCTTAGATTAAGCCTTTTGTACCTGTTATTTAAATAAATTAATAAATAGTTTAGCAAACTTTTCAAAGTTTCCATACAGATACAATGGTTTTATCAGCAAAACAAATTTCGTTTCATAAAACACAATTTCACATTGTTCATTTAGCAAATTCTTCAGTGTTAGCAGTTTTTAGTGCAAATATAAGGAAAAGAACTTTACGTAGATTTCAGGAAGTACTCGCGATCACCGCGCCCGCTTTCTTTACGCATCTTCTCATTCTGCCAAAATTTTCATTGGTTCTGGTTACCCAAACATTAAATAATCATAAAAGTTCTATGAAGTATGAATCTGCTAGATAATAGCGTAAAGATGATGTCTGCAAATTTTCATTATAATCGGGCAGTTCCTATTTGAAAGGCCTATCTAAATCCAAGTCTTCGTGTTCGTCTTATAATGACAGTTTATGAAGTTGGTGAGCCAGAATATTATAACAATCAAGAAGAAAGCAAAGCAAATCTGTTCTAATTCGTTTGCTTAGCTTGACATTTGACATTTGGAGCTCACAAAAACTGTAGCGCTAAAAGATTAATAATAATGGAAGGTGGAAGAAGATCAGAAGAAAATATGAATGTAAACAATTTTCCACTTCGTAGACAATAAGGATGAAGATGAAGACTTGGATTGGGATAAGCCCAAAATATTTGTGATACCAATTTTATTTGAGAAAAACACGTTTTCAATTGCAAGCACCATAATAAACACAGCGTATGAGCAATGTTCGTTATATCTATACGGGTCATCGGTACCGATTAGATTTTGATAATGTTTTTAAAATATCTAAATATTCGTTATTTTACATCAAAAAAAACTCCATATGAGATATTTTGTATTCGTTAAAAAAGATCTGAGACTGAAATCTCTAGAGTTTTCAGGAAGCAACAATATAGTATGTCTCTCCTTTGGTATGTGGTATTTATTTTCTTCCAAACCCTTGAAAATGATTGGATTTACTAAATAGCTCTTACTTCGTTACATTTGTGAACTAATGAAATAATATAACCAAAAAAAAAAAAATAATAATAATGTAATAAAGTTTTCTGGTAAGGCGTTTTTATTTAACATCTGATATCACTTTCCTGGACAATATTTTTCTCTGACGTTATTATTTCGTAGAAAATTTGTAGTAATGGTCTTAAAAAATAAATATCAGAGCTTATTGAAAAAGTAATAAATTTTTGAAATAATTGATCTGTAACAATCAAATAATCTAGAAAGACTCGTATCAAGGTCATTCTTAATAATATTTGGATTATTCATCTTTTTAAATATTCAACATAGGGAAATAGTGTTATTCTACGTTATAAAATAAAAATATGTATTTTGAAAAGTGCAAAATTAATAATTATTTAAAAACCAAACATTTTCTAGAGAAAACCAAAAATTTACGTCTCTGCCTTCAGTTTTATTTATTTTTATTTATAAATTTATTTCGCAATTATAGAATAATATGAATATAAGAATACAATTCTTTTATGTACATTTTTGTGAAAGGGTTTTTTCGTCGTCGTCGAAAAATTTTGTTTTTTAATTTTGATATGGGGTAGTTTAAATTGAATTTTCTAATGTGGTTAATAGTTATTGCCTTTCCAGTAGATACAAAATCTGATCACTGCACATAGCACCATAATGGAATACCTAAGCCGAGTAATCAATGATATCCTATTCAATTAAGGCACCCAGTGATGTGACTGTGCGAATAATTACAGCGAGCATTGGCACTCCTACTGCATCGTTCTGCACCTTAAGAAAGCTACGGGACGAACTGTATCCTTAGCCCCAAATCAGATTAGGAACGCACCTCAGTGCACGTTGATTCAAGTGGGAGGCCATTTGGATTTAGCTAATGGCTTGTATACCGTAATTACCTCAATTAGTTACAAGGCGAATAATCCATGCTTGCGACAAACGCCCTCCTGCTTGAGCATGACCTCAGAACAAAGTGGGTAATCATTCTGAGGACATGCGGTCGTCGCGGCGTAGGGATTGGTACTTGTCAAAACTCTAACCCGACAGCTCTTACTAATCATTGAAATAAAACGAGTTACACGAATCAAGCAGTAGGAGCCAAACAGCGGTAGGTAGTGGCATGACACGTCCACCAGGCATGTTTTTTCGTTGCTAATGCAATAAATTATTGAGCTCTTGGGATTCGCTGATAAAAACAAGGTTGGCCACGAATTTAATTAAGCCGCTCATAGTGCGACTTATTATCGTAATTGCTTCGTAATTACATGGAAAAGAGCTGCATGATTTGACAGACTCCATGAGGGGTGGCGATAATCACCATCTAATGGAATTTTTAATTACAAGTTCGTCACTGTAGTCATTGTAGACGAACAATGGGGGACAAACATTGAACGGGCTACCCAATACAGGAATACCTCTATATCTTATATAATAACTTAACATATTATGACACTTAAGGGGACCCGGTGGTGTAGAATGTTCAAAACATCGATTTTTCATATTTCGAATGTATAGTCTTTCAAGAATATTTATATTTTGCATTATCTTTTTTTTTGCATCGTGTTATGACAAAAACAAAACCTATTCGGCCGAATCATCCGTTTGGTATGTTATTCAGATCACCAGTGGCTATTGCGGGGATTATTTCGTATTTTTTACATTTAAAAATTTATAAGAAAAAAGCCTGTTTTTAGAGCTTTAATTTCAAAAGCGCAATAGTTCCGGCCATAACTGCACGCACCTATACTGATCAATAATTTTCTTGACTTTTATTTTCCAGATAAATAATGGAAGAGTCAAAATCCACCAAACTGCCCAGGTCCATTTTTTTGAGGGTCTTTTTTAACGTAATTTTTACATAATTGAAAATTTTTTTATTTTCCAAAAAAAATTTTTTGTCTGCAGTATGACAGAAGTGTTAGAAGATTATTCAATAAAGATCCAGATTTAACCAGCAATCGCTTTCGCAACATTTCGCAACAAGCGACCCGATTAAGAAGCGCCCAGTGGTAATTGCAAAACAATCGGCAATCAACTGACCGAGTTGTTATCAGCCGATTTGCAATAGCGCAATAACTGGGTCAGTGCGAGCGAAGCGAACTAATTAAAATATTGAAGGGAGGTCACGGCGGACCGGCGACAGTTTGAGGGAGTCGAAATTTATACGCGATCGTGGAAGCATCGATCTTCCAACTTAACGGTAGAAGAAAATTAAAGTTACAATAAAGTGATTCAATTAGTAATCTAGTGTATTATTCAGAAACCACCAATCTCGTTACCACATTTGGCGCAGCCGGTATACGAACGTTAAGTGAATTCGGTGAAAAGTGACACAAAAGAAAAAAAGTAGAAAAAAGAAAAAAGGGGTGCAATGAAGGAAATAAAGTTCAGTGTATACAACCCAGGACCAAATCTAAAGGAAAATCAACATGACGGCAAGCAGATACAACCCTCGACCAAATCTGCACAAACAGAAGGAAAATCAACCCAACGACAAGCAGATACAACCCACGACCAAATCTGCACCAGGGACTTCAATCAGCAACCAGGCCCCACAAGCAGTAAGCGACAGTATTTGTTTTAGATAAGTAGGCAAATAAGTAGATTACTAAAACAAAAAAAAACAAAAAACAAAAAAAAAAGGTTCGGTTGTTAAACGCTCTGTTCTGTCTTCGCGATTCGGCCCATCTTTTTTATTTTATGTCATTAATACACTTTTTCTCTTTAAAAACGCGTAAAGAAAGTAAGAAACGTCGATCGAGTCTCCCTACCGTTTGTTTAGATCCGGAAGACTCGAAATTCCATGAGCGTATCGACTCCATAAGCTTAGATCTGGATGAGTCACCAGAAAAGGTTTTTTCCAGCTCAGTTGAAAGCCTAGAGGTGTTTCCCAGTGAGGCAAAATTACCTCAAAGTACGAAAGCTTTAAGCCGATTCAGCAATTACCGTTTGCGTAGCGGCAAAACTTACTCACGTACAAAATCAGTACCAGGTAAATTAAAGCTCTCGACAAAAATGGCACAAAGTACTAGCTTGGAAAAGATCTCTAAGCTAATAAACCAAATAGTGCCTATTTTCGAAGGCCAGAGAGGCAGAAATTCTAGCGAGCTGCATGTATTCTTGGACTGCAGCAAACAGATCTTTAATTCGCTGGAATCTGCCGAGGACAAAGCCATCTTCATGTCGTTGATTAAAACGAAATTGCGGGGAGAGGCTTATGATCTCGTGAAATACCTTAAGATCGAAACCATCACGGAACTTGAATCGTTACTTCTAACTCAATTCTCTAGTAACAAGACAATTAATGACATTGTCGGAGAAATGAGAAGAACCATTCAAGCTCCATTAGAGTCGGTGAACACGTTCGGTACTCGAATCAATTTACTTTTAATAGAGTGCAAAAAAGAAATTAAGAATAAATATAAGAATAATAATGAAGCGCTAATAAAAGAAATTGAAGAAGAGGCCTGTTACGTGTTCAAGACAGGTATCACGAGCCCAATTATTAGGCAAACAATCATAGGGTAGACGGGTCAATCCCTTGACGATCTCATAAAAGCCGCAAAAGAAGTGGAAAAAACTGAATTGAGAACTGTCCACAACCGACCATTTGGAGTAAACTTGACAATGCAAGCAAGTACTCCACAGACTCTTACAAATGAAGAGTTAGTTCAGCTGCGAAAGCTTTTAGATTCACAGCTGCACATCGCACCTCGGGAGAACAATTTGTGTGCGCTTAATGCGAGCCCAGCCGCATCAAATTGGGAAACCCCACCAAGAGCTTTTCCCGAGAGAGCTACCGGTGACACCTACAAACAGAACTTCGCCCAAAAATCGAATGGGAAATCATATGGCGCATCGTCAATTAGGTGTAATTTCTGCAATAAAGCGGGGCACAAGTATGCAGAGTGTAGAACAAGATTGCGTAGCCAAAACGGCGCGAATACTCCGGGAACTGCCAGGGCTCAGGTAAATAATAGGCAGAATTCATTGCCCAAGTGCGATTGGTGCGCAAGATTTTCGCACACTGTTGAAAACTGCCGTGCTAAAAGAAGCTGGGAAGAAAAACACGGTAATCGGTCGGGAAACTAAATGGAGCTAGTCCGCAGCACCCCGAGACTATGCCGCCCCAACACGGGTGCACCACTAGTACCAGTTGCGTAGATATTATAAGTAATAGTTTTTCAGGTGTTAGTATTTCCCATTCCACTACACAACCTCCGGAATATCTCAATGAGGCAGTGATCGAACTTCCATTGAGTATTTCAAAGAGAGGAGTGGTAATTTTGTTAGTCGATACGGGTGCCGAGATAAGTATAATAAATAAGAACGCTTTAGCCGATAATATTCCGGTAAACGTGAATGATGTTATCCGTCTGCGTGGTCTTTATGGAGGATATGACTACACTTTAGGTTCATGTTCCGGTTTCTTTGAAATAGGTGGAGGTATAAAGTGCAAATTCTACATAAGTAGCCAGCCTTTAAGTACTCCCCTAGACGGAATCCTAGGCCGCGATTTTCTTTGGCATAACACTAACATTTTTACTCGTGAGCAAGTACTTCATTTCCCGAAAACTAACAGTAATGGAACGGAATTAAAAATCCCTTTTAAAAATAAAGGCGCATCGGAATTAGGGGATAATATAACTACAACACAACCCCTACACTTTCAAAATATAGCAAGTACCGTTCCTAATTATCAAGTTACACCGCAAAACTCTAATTTTGCCGATGAAATTTCAAACGCTGACTCAAAATGCACTAAAATACCACCTAGATCTGAAGTGGTTTTGGAAGTATCCGCAGGGACTAGCTCAGACGACATGCTGTGCCCAGCCCAGGAAATAGTACCGGGAGTTTTCACAGCGAACTGTATAGTGAAACCCCAGAATGGTACAATTCGAATTAGTGTAATAAACACCCATCCCAGCGAAATAAAAATTCCTCCTCTTTTCCAACCAAAATTAGAATATTTGAAAAATTTTAATACATATATATTAAGCAAAACGCGAATAAACGCACAAACAAGTAAACGGTCAGAACGTCTACGAAAGCTGGAAGAAGAAATATCTTTGGATCACACCTATAATAAAGAAGAGAGAGAGGCGATAAGGGCGATCTGTGAAGAATATAATGATATTTTTCATTTAGAAGGAGATAAACTGCCATACTCCAACATCACCAAGCACACCATTCAATTAAAACAAGATCAGGCGCCGATTAACCAAAGACCCTACCGACTACCGGAAAGTCAGAAAAGTGAAATTAACCGACAAGTGGGCAAAATGTTAGATGATAACATCATAAGGCCAAGCACTAGTCCGTGGAACTCGCCGTTATTACTCGTTCCTAAAAAATGTGGACCAACCGGAGAAAAGCGATGGAGGGTCGTAGTAGATTTTCGGAAACTTAATGAAAGCACCATATCGGACGCTTTTCCTTTGCCGAGAATTGAAGACATTCTTGATCAGCTTGGAAATTCACGCTATTTCTCCACTTTGGATTTAGCAAGTGGATATCACCAAATTTTAATGAAAGAGTCTGACGGGGAAAAAACGGCATTTAGTACAGCATATGGTCATTATGAATTTCTAAGAATGCCGTTCGGGTTAAAAACTGCCCCGGCCACTTTCCAAAGAGCAATGAATCAAGCTCTGAGTGGATTACAAGGTCTAAAGTGTTTTGTATATTTAGATGACATTGTTGTTTACGGTAGAAACTTAGAGGATCATTTAAAAAAACTTAAGGAAATATTTAACCGACTCCGCGAATATAATTTAAGGCTCCAACCAAGTAAATGTCATTTCCTTCGTAAGGAAGTCACATATCTGGGACACAGATGTTCGAGTGAAGGATGTATACCTGATCCGGAAAAGGTAAAGTGCGTACAAAACTATCCCAAGCCACGAACCCTAAAACAACTACAGAGTTTTTTAGGCTTAGCTAATTATTACCGGAAATTCATTCCCGAGTTTTCAAGAATAGCAGAACCTCTCACACAAATACTAAGGGGAAAACAGAAATTTACTTGGAATGAGAACTGTGATCTAGCGTTCAATAAATTGAAGAAGCTATTAACTTCTCCTCCATTACTGGTTTACCCTGATTTTGAAAAGCCGTTTATTTTGACCACTGATGCGAGCAATGAAGCTCTAGGAGCAGTTCTGTCCCAAGGAAGCCCAGGTAAGGATCGCCCGATTGCATTTGCCAGTAGAACACTAAACAATGCCGAGAGACGATATTCGGCAATCGAAAAGGAATTATTAGCAGTTGTTTGGGCGGTAAAGAACTTTAGATGCTATCTTCTTGGAAGACATTTTACGGTATACACTGATCATCAACCCTTGATTGGGGTATTCAACGTTAAAGACCCTACTTCAAGGTTGATTCGATTCCACCACAAACTATCTGAGTTCAGCTACGAAATTAGGTACAAACCAGGGAGAAAGAATGCAAACGCGGACGCTCTTAGTCGAATACCGCAGGAAGATGGTGAGATTCTTGCAGTCACGAGAGCACAAACACGAAAGCAGGGTGCAGATACAACAAACAATTATGATAAAGATGTGTCCGAAGTGGAAGAACAACCCCAAATTGAAGAAGAAAAAGACGTAACAGTAGATTCAGAATTGGATATAGAAGCAGATGCAGACCCAAACTCCACAGATAAAAATAAAAACCACTCCTATCAGTTCATAACCGAAGAAAAAGACATTAGGGAAGTTTTGAAGACTTTCCATTCAAGCCCATTAGGTGGACATCAAGGCATTGCAAAAACTTACCACAGAATTCGCAAACAATATAGATGGAAAAATATGTTAAAAGATGTCGTTAATTTCGTCAAAGCTTGCCCAAAATGTCAGAAAAATAAACATTCTCCTCAAACTAAAATGCCGATGATTATTCCAGATACAGCTGAGAAACCATTTGATAAAATTTATTTAGATATTGTCGGTCCCTTACCGGTAACTCAAAATGGAAATAAATATATATTAACGTTCGAGGATGACTTGACTAGATTTATGGATTGTTACGCTCTTCCGGATTGTGAAGCAGCTACGGTAGCCAAGACCTTCTATGATGAATTAATTACTCGTTATAGGATACCTAAAAAGGTCATAACTGATCAAGGAACCAACTTTATGAGTGACCTATTCGCTAGACTCTGCAAGTTTTTAAAAATCAAAAAAATAAATACGACAGCATATCATCCCCAGTCTAATGGCGCCCTAGAAAGAGCACACCGACCGTTGGTGGAATACCTTCGGAACTTCGTGGAAGAGAATTCGCAAACGTGGGACGAATGGTTGCGAGAAGCTGTTCATGTACATAACAATACGAAACATGCCTCTACACAGCTCACTCCTATGGATTGTTTATTTGGATTTACAGCGGAGTTACCCACCAATCTGAGTCAGAGAATAGACAACCATGAAAACTATTTTTATGTACTAAAAAATAAAATCCAGCGAGCTCATGCCCTAGCTCGGAAAAATATAATGAAAAGTAAAGAGGTAACAAAGAAATACTACGATAGAAATACCCGGGAAAGAGCATTTCAAATCGGTGATCTGGTTCTTTTGAAAAATGAGGCGGAAAAGGACAAGTTATCTCCCATTTGGTTAGGACCATACAAAGTTACAGAAGTGTCTTCACCTGTGAATTTTAAAATTCAGATAGGAAAGAAGATTAAAAAGGTCCATGCAAATCGGTTAAAAAAATTTAATTCGTAATTTTAGATCTACATATTTTTTTTTATTTTCTACTGTTAGACAAATTAAATTAAGAGAAATTTCTTTCAATAGGCCCACCATGAAGGGTATAATATTAGTCATCATTGTTACCAACATCTACGCCATTCAGACTGGACTTCCGTACTCAAACACCAACTTAAAGACTACAGGAGTCATTTTCGAAAATGCTGGTAAAGCTCTGCTCTACACCGACCAATGGACCATCTTTTCTACTCTCAATCTGTCTCGTATATCCGCCTGGGAAGAATATGTGGATTGGGGTGAGAAAACTATAGTTGAGCTATGCCACGGATACAACGTTTTCAGTGTCAATGAAACCTGCATAAGAGATACACAAAACATCCGCTATATTAAAAATAAAATAAAGACTAGGTTGACCAAGATTAAAATAAATAACAGAACTAGAGTACAACGATCCATTTTCGACGGTGTTGGTAAACTAACAAAATTTCTTTTTGGAACCATGGATAAAGACGACTCAGAAGAGATCCATGATAAGCTCAATAACTTAGAAATAAATTCTGAACAAAATTTCAATCTAATAAAGGAACAACTTAGCTTTATAAAATCGAATTACGAATCTAACAACGAAATCTTTAATCGGCTTAATGATGACATTATAACACTAAAAAAGTACTTTTCTAATATTACCAACCACTTGGGTACAATTAAAGAAAGTACTCAGGCACTACAAATACGACTCACACTAGATAAAACTGCCTCCAACATATTACTGCATTTCCAAGAAATCGAACACCAAATTGAAAATTTATACATAATTTTAAGTACTCTTAATAGCAAACAACTTCACCCATAGTCGGGGTGCCAGAGGTTCAAAAAATGGGTTATTTCGTTGTTGGACGGAATTAGATGAAAAATGGCAGAAAGGGAAGGTCATTGCCCGTACAGTGACCCATTAAAAAAGTTAGAATGAGCGATGTCGGGAAGGTACTTTGTTATTGCAAAATATCTTTGATAACCCGTTATTTTTCAGTTTTCTTGGAATAACTCGAAAACGAAGCGTTTCAGCGAAAAATATTAAATACAAAAGTTGTTCAGCTGATGATTTTACGTAGGAATACGGTTTTTTGATTAATTAAAAAATTGTTTTTCCGACCGAAAACCAGCAGAAAAGTAACAAAAATGCAAAAACAATAAGCATTAAAAAATAAAGGAAAAAAAGATTTCCATCGTTGATATTTGGGTTATTGATAGGTATTGGTATTGTTAACCAAATGCACCCGGTCCGGTTTTTCAAAAACAATATGGCGACCTATTGCAACATTGTTAAGTTAAAACTTTGGAACGCTGTAAATTCTGCATGAACAAACGGATCTTGATGAAACAAATTGGAATCGGTAGGTATTAACGGCATCTTTGAGTGTGCCAAATTTCAAAATTTTTCAACAATTACTTTTTTTGTTATTAACCAAAAACCATTTGCTGTGCTTCGTAATTTCGTCAATTTACAACATTACAACAATAACAAAATGCATTTGATTACTCTTAACATCCTACAGTGGTGACTAAAAACGCGAAAATAGCGAGTTTTGATGATTTGATGCATTTTGTTGCAAAGCTTAATGTTGTAAATTGACGAAATTACGAATACACATTGGTTAATAACAAAAAAAGTAATTGTTGAAAAATTTTGAAATTTGGCACACTCAAAGATGCCGTTAATACCTACCGATTCCAATTTGTTTCATCAAGATCCGTTTGTTCATGCAGAATTTACAGCGTTCCAAAGTTTTAACTTAACAATGTTGCAATAGGTCGCCATATTGTTTTTGAAAAACCGGACCGGGTGCATTTGGTTAACAATACCAATACCTATCAATAACCCAAATATCAACGATGGAAATCGTTTTTTTCCTTTATTTTTTAATGCTTATTGTTTTTGCATTTTTGTTACTTTTCTGCTGGTTTTCGGTCGGAAAAACAATTTTTTAATTAATCAAAAAACCGTATTCCTACGTAAAATCATCAGCTGAACAACTTTTGTATTTAATATTTTTCGCTGAAACGCTTCGTTTTCGAGTTATTCCAAGAAAACTGAAAAATAACGGGTTATCAAAGTTATTTTGCAATAACAAAGTACCTTCCCGACATCGCTCATTCTAACTTTTTTAATGGGTCACTGTACGGGCAATGACCTTCCCTTTCTGCCATTTTTCATCAAATTCCGTCCAACAACGAAATGAAAACCTCTGGCACCCCGACTACCACTCATTCTTACGTATTCCCAAATTGCTAACGTTACTGCCAGTCTTCCCTCTAATCATAATGTTAATTCGGTACTTCAAAATCCCTACTTGCTACAACAGCTGGCACTTGTAGAAAGCACTATTCTCTACGGACAAATATTCTGCAAAATCGCTATACCTCTTGTTGATAAAGAATGGTTCTCACTCAAAAAGGTTTTCCCGCTGCCAATATCAACCAATAGGAGCATACAATTGTTTTACGAGATACATGACGAATATATATTCACCGATGACGGAGCTAACAAATTCATTACAGTTCCTACTGGAAAAGAATTAAACTCTTGTAAAAAAATTTCCTTGAATCTCGGTGAGCAAATTCTAATATGTCGCTTAACTCTTCCCATTTTTACCTCCCCTAAGGACAATTGCTTACTGCTGCTATATAAACAATGGCCAGAAGTAAGCAAAGTCTGTAAAAAATACCCAGTTTTTGTAGAACATAGTACCATAGTAAAGATGGTAACGGAAAACGCATGGTTGTATAATTTGCAAAATGAAATTAACGTCGAAATTACCTGTTCAGAATTCCAAACTACACTCAGATTAGCAAATGTCGGAATATTAAGCTTAAATCCAACTTGTCTAGCAAAAACCGACAACATAATTTTAAAAACAACCAATATTTTTACAAAAAATATATCCATAGAAACAGTAGAATTAGAACCAGCAATAACTATACCTTTGGAATTACCTTTTATTCACGAACAAAATCAAACTGATAGTTTAAAGATAACGAACCATGAAAAGCAGACCCAATACCTCATAGAACAAAGGAAAAAATTTAATAATTTAGTTCAGAAGGTGGAAGCCTCTGAGACTAACCGTAAGTCGCGATCCCACGAAAAGGTGCAAATAGCACACACTGCATTAACAGGCTCGTTATTCGCCGTCCTAATCATCGTTACAATAATAGTCTGCATAAAATTTAAAAACTTGAAACAGCGAACAAGAGAACTTTTTACTAAACAAAGGAGTTTGCATAGAGTTAGGCCGGAAATAAAAATCGTATCCAAAGACCAAGGCGGAAAAAGTGAGAACATTTCAATTGATTTACGGGAAACGAGTAAAACTAATGGGACAGAACAGGGTGAAAGAGTCAGAATGAATGATTTTGAAATTTTGTAATTTTGTTTTTTACTTGGATAAATTATTTAAAGTTTACTATAAGAACAAGACGTACAATAACATAAGGTAGTAGATGATTACATAAAAATGTACAAAAAAAAAAAAAAAAAAATTATTAGAGGTTTAGTAAATCCTATATGTATTGTATATATGAAGAAAAAAAAAATAAATGTATGGTAGCTCATAGGATAAGTTTAGTTATAATTTTGTTTTTCTCTCTTTTCAGAATTAATTATTACTTGATGCTAGAAATACCTAAAATTATTATTCCTTTTATAACTGAGCATAATTACTTTTGTATAGATTAGTTTAATAAGGAAATTACATATATGTAGATGAACTAAGGAATAACAAAGTAGAGTAGAAAAGAAACGAGTCTAATTAATTGTGTAATTGAATTTAATAGGAGAATATATATATATCAATGTAACTACAAAATAAATTTTAAATAGAATGTTAACCGTAGAAATCGATAATACGAATATAAAAAAGAAACAATATGTATTAGTAAATAATTCCATGTAAAATGGATAATGGCATACAAGATGCTTTCACGACGCGCTTCAATTCCAACTATATTTTTTTTCATTAGTTTAATTTGCTCGTATGTCCTAAATGTCGAGATCCGTTCCGTTCAAAGTATTGATACTCCCATCTGGAATAGAATCTAACAAATGTACCCAAAGATGCCTTTCGAAGTTTATACACTTCGACTTAAAGGAGGGGAGGAATGTTAGAAGATTATTCAATAAAGATCCAGATTTAACCAGCAATCGCTTTCGCAACCTTTCGCAACAAGCGACCCGGTTAAGAAGCGCCCAGTGGTAATTGCAAAACAATCGGCAATCAACTGACCGAGTTGTTATCAGCCGATTTGCAATAGCGCAATAACTGGGTCAGTGCGAGCGAAGCGAACTAATTAAAATATTGAAGGGAGGTCACGGCGGACCGGCGACAGTTTGAGGGAGTCGAAATTTATACGCGATCGTGGAAGCATCGATCTTCCAACTTAACGGTAGAAGAAAATTAAAGTTACAATAAAGTGATTCAATTAGTAATCTAGTGTATTATTCAGAAACCACCAATCTCGTTACCACAGAAGTGTCAATATCGTTGTTCATTATTTTAACCTTAAAAAAAAATACTAAAAATATCTCAAATTTTCGGATGCTAGACCAACGGGTCCCCTTAAATCAGAATTTTTTTTTTTTAAAGCTAAGTTGATGAAAGTTGATGCCCAGAAGTCATAACTTTGGCTGGAGGAGCAATTAACTTCAATACAACATGCGTTGTCAAGAAATACATTTTTGGAACCCGTTTGCCAGGTATCTTTTTCTCTGAGAAAAATGGAATACAAAATCTTCCTTATTTGCTGATGGGATAGAAAATTCATCAAACTTCCATTGTTTTTGACGGAACGACGTTCATATATGCAAAAAAAATTGTTGAATATATTTCATTAAACATAATTCAAAAATTAGTGGAATCGATTTTGTCGTCCCTGTTAATTGGAAATGCAAAAAGTGATGATATTCTAGATAAGCTAGATATATTATATATAATGTAGCATGAGGAAAGAACATTTAATTATTATTTTTTAAATGGGAGTAATATGATTTTTTTTGTTTTAATTCAAAAATAAAGTTTAAAAATTATAATAACTCAAGAGCTCATCTGATTAAAAAAATTCTGTTACTTTGTAAATATTAATAAGATGTATAGTTTTCGTGATTTTTGCTTCGCCGTTTTTGTGTGAATGAACTTGAGTGAATGAGGAATCAAATTATTGTTAAGACTTTAAGTTACTTAAAAGATCAAAGTGAGCTAATCTCTTGCAATATGTTAAGAAAAGAAAATGAATTGTCAAGTCATCCCAAGAGGAAAAGCTTCACTACCCTTCCTTAGACAAAATTCACCATATTTTCGTTGTTCAAAACGTCAAAATTGTTTGATTTTCAAAAAATTTACTTATTTCCCTCAACTCAAATAATATTTCGTTGAGTAGACAAAATTTTGGAAGCCTTGTTAAAAGGATAACTGCGCTCTTTTTAATTCTGCCGTAGATAACTTTCATAACTGATCTCCTTTCAGTCGTCTATTTATTAACACAAGCAATAGTTATGTCAATTCGGTAGGTCTGATAGCAAATGCAATTTACCATTTATTTATCCAAATAAATGACTAGGGTGACCCTTATGGCGGGCACTTCGACTGAAGGTTATTTATGCCTAAACTCCCATTAAAGAAAACGACAGTCTGGTCTGTTCAAAATTTTATGATTGAAGATTCTTCTTCTTAACTGGAAAGCCTGGAAGACCCTTCCTCTTAACTATAGCAGGACAAGAACACAAGATGGGTGGTACAGTTTCATCGCCTTAAAGATACAGGTGACATTCCGTCTTTTCAGACAGACCTATCTTGTGTAGTTGATACCTTAGCCCATGATGGCCAGATAGGTAGCCTATCAATAATCTGAGATCCGCTTTATTTGTCTGAGAAGCTTTTTAGCCTGACGAATCCTAAAGAAATTACTTTCAGTCCATTATTTTATATCAACTTGGGTTGAAAACCAGCAAAGGATTCATGACCTTGACCTTCCCTGGCTAGTTCATCAGCAACTTCTTTCCCTTCAATACCAGAGTTATTTTATCATTGCTTTTATATAGTAGCTGTTTGGGCTATAAACAAGTTGTCTTAAAAGTAATATTTTATTTATTTAATATAAAACGGACCAGAACATTTAATACCATAGAGAAAAAGGAATTTTTTGACATACTATTGTGATCAAAAAGTAAAGCCAATTTGTTTATAACTTTGAAAATTTTTATTTATTCTTTCAAATCTATCCCCTTCAAAGTAGTCCCCGCCCGATACAATACAATTATGCCAGCAATTTTTCCAATCCTCGAAATACTTCTTAAATTCGATGATTGGAATGGCCTTCAGTTTCTTCTGAGATTTTTCTTTTATTTCATCAGTCGATTCAAAACAGTGTCCTCGAAGTGGTCTTTTGAGCTCAGAAAATAGCCATACGCTCTTTGTCTCTCTCTACCTTCTTTCAACTGTTTATACCACTATATATATAGTATAAATTATAGCTTGTCGTTTACATGGACGTACCAGTGATAATTTGCAATTCAGTTACTATGAAATACATTTTGCTAGCAGTTAAACTCCTTAAAATTACATTTGCAAAACCTTTTCAATATTTCAATTTTTTTTTCGATGATGTCAAATGAAATGATACAAATTAACTTAAACTTGTACATAGGACAGTTAAAGGTACCTATTAATATGAACTGTCTATGTTATTTTTATAGTACTACATATTTATTTTTATTTCTAGTGTGGACTATACAACTGTAAAGGTATTAATTACCTCCTATTAGAAAGTTCTTAAGAATATGGAATATGTATATAGCTATTAGTAAGAAGGCGATAACTTCCCTTAGTTTTTTGGTAAAGCCTCCTTGCTAAAAGTGTGAATTTAAAGTAATAAATGATTTCCTTAAAAATGCTAATTGCTCAACTAAAACCCTTACTTCCTTGATGGTTGCACCCAAAGTAGTACTACGATCGTTTTACCTAAATATATTCTTCCAGGTGATGGAGAATTACATACAAGTATACGGTTTCCACCTTATGCACAGCTTCCTTGAGAAATGCACTCGCAGACAAGAAGAGCTAGAGGAAATCGCTGAATATTCATAAGACCAAAGAGCTACCTCATTTATGTAATCAAAAATTCAGCCAACTTGCAGCTAACCCTCAAGGGTTGAGGAAGGTACTTCAGCCATGTCCTTTATAGTCCACTGAAGTTGGCGGTATTTCTTTAAAAAGCCATTGGTTAGATTGAATTCTGATAGCTGTGCTACTGAGATTTTAATTACAAATTGCTCTAGCAAGTGCCAGGCTATTATTCTGTGCCATTTCAATTAGTTCTGCAGCTCGCTGCACTCACTAAAATTGAAAGTGAGGTTTTGTGGAGCTTCTCCGATTGCCAGAGAAGTCCCTCTGCGTACTGCAAACCGAATTCTCAAATTTTTGTCTGTTTCCGGGAAACAACTCACATTGTATGTTTTGTTAGAGCATTTAATTAATTTAGTCTATTGAACATACTATTTCGGCTTCCTTGCTACAAACCAGTGGCGTAGCATCGGCTTCAGCTGCCCGGAACGGAGGAATTTCTTTTTAATTATAATATTTTTGAATGATTTTTGTTATATCAGTTAACACAGAAAAAAGCGTTTGCATTTTCTAAATAACAAAAGGCTATAAAAAGGAATGGGCCAAAATCATTTATCTTATCAGATGTGGCCCTTTTGAAAATAAGAAAATGTTGCTTAAGAAACAATATTATATTGTAAATTCGTTTGTAACAGAATATATATTAGTATTAATTTTTAAATAGATATGTGAACTTGGATGGAATATAAAACGAAAATAATAGTTAACGAATGCAAAATCAATTTTATTTTTAGAGCAATGATATTCAGTCAATTATTGTTTTGTAGTTTTACTAATTCAAAAACGTGGTATTTACTAGGAAGGAAAAGTTGTAATACAATTTATGGATATTATCCCGAAAGCAGTACACATCACCGATGACCTTGACCTTGAAGAATGCGATTAAAGGCTAAAAAAAAAAAAAAATGAAGGAGGCCCGAGCGCGTTCTTATATATACAGGGTGTCCCAGAAATCAACGTCAAGCCGAAATCGAGCATTAGGCCAAGTCGTAACAGTTATCAGAAAAATATGAAAAAAAATCTTGGTCATGTACTTTTCAAATTATAAGGATTCAAAAATAAATCTTAAAAACTGACACCATGTGATGATCTTTCAAGTCCTGTGACTGCGAATATTAACTTTTCTTCAGTTTTTTTTCTGTAATGTAACTACGAATAACCTTTCTATCAATTACAGTTAAAAGTTAAAACATGACTGCCTCAGTTTCAAAGAAAATCTTAGATTTTTACCCAACATTGAATTCAAAATAATTACATCACCCAACTTTAACCGACTGTACTGTAAAAAAAATGTACTACACTATTTTGGCAAGTAACATTAAAAGATGGCGCGTTTAGTCTGGATTCCAAAATGGTATGACACTTACTAATTGCTACTTCTTAATAAAAAAAAATAAAAAAAAACTTTTGAATAAAGTCGGATTTCATACAATGTCGACCGAGATGAATGCTGCTTACAGACGTCGCAAGTTGAGTTGACAGATTGCAGCGTGATTAGCGACCAGAAGAGGGACGTTATTTTGACTAGTGTGAGCGAGACAGATGGTGACGCTACTTTATCAAGTGTGAGCGAGACAGATGGTGACGCTACTTCTATCTAAGAGCGAGACGTATTGATACATTATTTCGTATGTGTAAGTGAAACAGATAGAGACGCTAATCTGGCAAAACAGGGATGCGTAGACACATTGTGCAATACTGCAGTACGTTACGCTCTTTCGTTTACTGCGCATCTTTCTGTATTCGTATTGACTGAATTGTTTTAATCGTGATCCCGTGTTTGTGTAGTGTATTATCATGCCATCTCGATATACCGCACGGGAATACGCCAACATGCATCTCATTTATGGAGAATGCTTATGCAATGCCAATGCTGCAGCTAGAATGTATCGTGAGAGATACCCAAACGCTGAGCGTTATCCCGATCATCGGGTTTTTATTAATTTGCATCGGTCATTATCAGAGGGTCGATTCCCTACTCAAATGGTAAGCGAGGGAAGACCCGTCATGCCCTACGAGGACGAAGTCTTGCAAGCAGTTGAAGAAGACCCAACTATCTCAGTACGTGGAATTCAACAGAGCATTGGAGTCCCCAAAAGTACTGCTCATCGTATTTTAAAAAAAAACGAGTTTCATCCATACCATGTACAACGAGTACAAAGTCTGCTACCCCAAGACCACCCAGAGAGAGTGCGATTTTGTCGAACGATGTTGCAGAAGTACCGAGAGGATCCGCGATTCTTTGAAAAAATTCTATGGTCCGATGAATCAACATTTAAAAAGGACGGTTACATGAACCTCCACAATTTGCACGAATGGCACGTGGAAAATCCAAATTTGATGCGGGAGGACAGATCGCAGTACCGGTTTAAAGTAAACATGTTGACGGGAATTTTAAATGGTAAAGTTATTGGTCCAATCGAGCTGCCGGAGAACTTAAATGCCCAGGCTTATTTGGACTTCTTACAGAACCAATTACCAGATTTATTGGAAGAAGTGCCACTGAACATTTACGGCAACATGTGGTATCAACAAGATGGCTGCCCAGCGCATTATGCTCTCACAGTACGAGAGTTTCTCAATCGAGAATACCCCGATAGGTGGATTGGGCGGGGCGGTACAATTTCGTGGCCGGCCCGTTCACCAGACTTAAACCCCATAGATTTCTTTTACTGGGGTACGATAAAGGAGAAAGTGTACTGTAAACCTATCCAAGATTTAGATGAACTGCGCGAAAGAATTTCAGAAGCCGCTGAATACATCAACTCGAAAAGATACGCCCGTCTTATCACGCGATCATTTTTAAAGAGGTGTAGAGCTTGCATTGCAGCTGAAGGCAAACAGTTTGAACATTAGTTACATTGAACATTAAATCTGATTGAATAAAAATCATAAGGAAACCCAACGACTAAATTTTATTTCAAATGCACCTAAAACTAACAAATTACTTTTTTAAGTAGTGGTACCCTTTGATCAAGGTACCGTCACTATCCTCGCTCACTCTTATTAAAGCAGTAAGTCACGTCACATTCATAAAAATTTTTTTTTCCTTAATTATGAAGAAGCAATTAGTAAGTGTCATACCATTTTGGAATCCAGACTAAACGCGCCATCTTTTAATGTTACTTGCCAAAATAGTGTAGTACATTTTTTTTACAGTACAGTCGGTTAAAGTTGAGTAATGTAATTATTTTGCATTCAATGTTGGGCAAAAATCTAAATTTTTATTTGAAACTGAGGCAGTTATATTCTAACTTTTAACTGTGTTTGACAGAAGGGTTATTCATAGTTATACGGTAGAAAAAAAAATGACGAAAAGTTAATATTTGCAGTCACAGGACTTGAAAGATCATCACAGGGTGTCAGTTTTTAAGATTTATTTTTGAATCCTTATAATTTGAAAAGTACATGACCAAGATTTTTTTTCATATTTTTCTGATAACTGTTACGACTTGGCCTAATGCTCGATTTCGGCTTGACGTTGATTTCTGGGACACCCTGTATATAAATAAATGTATACTTGAGAATAACCCCAAAGAAGAAAATGACATATTTCAAGTTATAATAATAATAATATTTATTTCTGGCTGCGTAGTAAGATTACAAATCTTATAAATGTACAAATTCTAAGCGGCAAGTCAAAGAGGAAAAATAAAATTAGACCAAGTAAAAACTAAGTAAAAGTAACTAATAAAATTAAATAATTTACATAAGCAAAAAAAATTGACTATCAATAGTGAAAATAATAAATTATAATAAGGTGGAAGTGAATTCCATTTTTTTTATGCTAGAGTTCAAAGTCAAAAATGTTATAGTAATTATTTAGAATAGTGGAGTTAACTATGGTTGATAGTTAAGTTTACAAAACTAGTATAATAAAATAATTTTCTTAAAATATTAAATTTCACTATTGTCATTTTATCGTGGTCAAAATTTTTGTCATTCTGACTATGCTGTATTTGATCATAATTTTCATCAAACTAAGTCTATTCATTACTTGGGTGTTATTCTTATCAGTAAACTTGACTTTGTTGAGCATATAAATTCATGCGAGCTTGTTCTGTATTGAGTTTCATAAAAAGATGATCACGTGAATTCTCTAACATTGCAGAATATAAACAATTATACTTTTCTTTTGTGAGACCAATTCTTCAATATACGAGTCAAGTTTGGTCTCCTCACTACCAAACCCTTATTAACAATGTTGAGTCTGTCCAACGAAAGTTCATTAGATTTGCCCTGAAGGAACCTTGGGTCGATCGTTACTCGACATCTTTTAAAGAGTCTTCTACAAACTAATAGTCGTAGGTATCTATGGTATCTATTGTATGGGCGTATTAATCGCATGTTAGCATGCTTACTTATTTAATACATTTCTTAACACTACACGGAGAAAAATAAACTAAAAAAAGTATAGAGAAATTCCAGTAAAAATTATTGTTTTGTATTGTAATTCTGCAGCATTTTTCCGTCCCGAGAAAAAATAATTTTTGTATACGTAAAATTTCAGAAATGTTAGTTACTTTTTGATGAAAATTCAAAGTAAAAAGTATTCTTCTATTCTAATAAAAATTAATGTAGAAATAGCAAAATTTATAGTAATACAATCTAAATTTTAACAGTCAAATAGTAAAAATTGATGTGAGCACTACGAAAATTACAGTGCTGGAACTGTAAAAATGATAGTGCTAGAACTGTAAAAATGATAGATGAAACCATGTGATAATATAGCAAGAAATATACGAATGATATCATGCAAAATCAATGCTTATAATAGTCAAAAAACACAAATTAATGGAAAAACCACATACTTCTATTATATTATAAATAAAAATTAAGAAATAAATATAAAAACTTACGAAGAAAAATACGTCTGTTTTCAAGTTATCTCTTGTACTACTGCGTCACTAAAAACACGTTTGAACATGAATCATGTACGACCTAACGATACAATATACGTATACCAAAAGTATAATATACGTATTCATGCATATGAATAGCTAGCTCATAGTTGTATATATACACACGCAAAGGTAATCAAAATATACGCTACGTCTTCCGAAATCTTCCGAGTTTGCCAGAATGAACTTTTCGGCATAGGAAAAATGAATGAGCCAGAACTGTAAAAATTCCAGTAATTCAAATTTCTCGATAAAAATTCCTAGCACCTAAAAATTTACAGTTCTAACTGTAAAAATTCCTAGATAGATTGTAAAAATTCTTAGACCGACAGTTAAATAAAACTTTTTAACCATTACTTTTTAATATTCTTTCGCATAAAAATCTCTAAAAAAAGATAATGCTACACGGTTACTGTAGTAGAACAGTAATTTTTCCTCTATATTTTTCTCCGTGTAGAACTACCATGACCAGTCAAATTGACCGATACTAAATTTCTTGCTTGAATTAATCATATTTTTATGAAAATATCTCTTAAGAGTAATACCAAATCTTATTAAGGTTCAAAATTACGACATATCGCGAACCTATTTCCATTTACAATTATTAATTTAAATGTGAAAGCATATTACTTTAAAGGTGCCAATAATTCGAAAAAATTCTTGTTTCGTCATCAATCATGACATAATTTTTGATTAGTGGTAAGCATTAATTTTTGTTCTGCATGTTGTATGTTCGTTCCGGTTTTACTAACAGAATCAAATCATAATAACAATCCCATTTTCATGCAGCTCTGCTATTTGTAGCTTGGACTAAGCTGATGGTTAACAAAAAAAAAATTAATATGATGATATACATTATGCTAAAAATTCAGACAAATCCATATGAAGCTATTTTGCGCACATTTTATTAGTGATCAGTAAAGTTATAGAGTAGGCATTTAAATTTTTTTAAAGAAAAATATTGGGTATATGTATATGTATGATAATATGACAAAAATACTTGAAAAATATATCAAAAGTCTATAAGTATTTTAAAACTGAGCAGAAATGACAATGAGTTTAAAAACGGACTAATAATAATATTCATTTTAGTAATTTTTGTTTTTCCAAAGAATTTTTTTGTTTCTGCTTAGAAACTTTAAAGACTTAGAATATGATCTTATATCAATCGCACTGTTCCTTTCAAGGACTTGTTCGAATATACTAGTTGCTAAAATAACTTCTGCATGTAAAGCTAAAAATTGTGTACGATTACCCGTGAACGGGCTGTTGTAAGTTGCATTACAATTAAGAATTAGATTTAAGAATAAGAATTAGAAAATTTTACTATTTTAATGGTAGAGTTCACACGTCTAGAGCCACAACGCTGTCTTCTACGTGGGTCCCTTTAGCCAATTTCTCTTTTTAAAATAGTTTTCATAAGTTTTCGAATAGTAGGTACGAAAGAAAAATGTTAGTTTTACTTATTGTTATTTGAATTTAACTAAATTGTAGATTGATTGAACTCTTTATATAATTTTTATACGATAGCAAATATAACTATAAAAAGTAGTTAAATTTATTAAATACTTCCTCTCAGAGCAGCAATTGAAATATAGAGGAGACAATGGCAATTGAGAGAAACAATATTCATTCTTGATTAGGATTACGAAATTATTAGCCAAATTAAAATAAAAAACAAAGTGTGAAGGTTTGCCCACATCACAATCAATCCGCATCCGTCCTATTATTCGTAGCTATCCAGTCAATTTTTTCTTTTTATAATAATTTTCGAAATTTGCCGCCTCCAAGAAAGTCCCGCCCGGGACGGCCTCTCCCACCCCCTCTCCCTCCCCTCATGCTAAGCTACTCCAACAAACTAAATGGATACCATACGATTCTGCCTTATCAATTCCGTAATTTCATATTAGTGTTAATCAAGCGTATGCGTTGTTTTTCAAAGGCAATTCATTACACCTGAGCATTAGCACAGGCAATGCTTAGTGATGAGGAAATGTTACTTCACTAACATGCTTATTTCACTTCGATGAATAAGCAAGTATGGTAAATACATGCAGCTATAAATTTGTTAATTTCCTTTTATTTGAAAGTTATTCCCTTATCAGACTCTGAGGGTAGATGGACATCAATTGTATGTTTATACGTATGTACACGATGTCTAAAATTTTGTTGCAAGATTCAAAGAAATATTTGCCGTGCCTTCAATTATAGGAATTTACTTTATCATGGAAAATTAGTGCACAAATCAAACCTTTGTGATACTACAGTATCTAGTATTGTTGTTGTACTTCAATGAAAGAGGAACAATTGCGTACATAAATCTTGGAGCATTTATTTAAATAACTGATTCAAATTGTTTGCCTTTATATATTTTAGTTACGATGTTTTACAGGACAGATAATAACTCGGCTAGAGAAATAAGCAAGGACTTTTTTTTTTTTTTTTACTGAAAAATCTAAATTTTTTTCTGTTTTAATACAAAATATAAAAGAAATGAATTTTTAATTTGTGTATATTTTCTGTCACTTTCGTGTTCTTAAACATTTTTGCAATAAAAACGACCAAAAACCGTTGCCACAATAACTTTCTTCAAGTTATTCGAAATCATTCATCAATTACAATAAAAAAAGTATACGAAATAACATGTTTTCCGTTCGTCAAATGAATTATCCTATTTGAAAATTTCAAATCAATCGATGTAGTTTTGTTTATACAGCCGGTTTCGAAAATGATGTTTCGAGAAATTCGGGTAAAGTTTTAACAATTAAACTACAACCACAGGAATTTTCAAGATACGAGGGTGGATCAATAAGTAACCGTCCTCAAGACGGCTAGCGTTGCTCATTATGTACTGTCATCTTTCAAACGACGCCATACAAACGGACTGATTTATAGTTTAGTTTTGATTTGAGATCTATTTGTATTAAACGTTTTTGGAGTTTTTCGAAGTTGGATGCTGTATATAGGGACTCTTCACTATCTGTGACAACCGTGAGATGTTGGTTCAACGGTGGACGTGGTTGCTGATGAAATCGTTTAAAAGATCCACGACATGATTTTTGTTGGTCGCCGAACGAAAGTGCGCGAAGTAGCAGAGACCGAAAGCGTGTCTGCGGAACGGCAATCTACATTTTACGTGATAATTTAAGAATGAGAAAGCTAGCGGTCCAATGTATGTTGCGAGTGTTCCATAACTATCAGAGATCAAGCGACAATCAAAATAATGAACTTTTCCAGGCGAATCTGTTCCGAAGAAGGAAAAGACCGTCCCATTGACCGGAAAGGTTATGATCACGAAGGGAATAATCCCCATGGACTTTTTAAAGAAAGGAAAGTGATCACTGAGCAATGGTATAGTAAATTATTGGACTGATTCAATGAGAAATTGAAAGAGACACGGGCCCATTTGGCGTTTGGCTTCCATCATCCACCATCGCCCACGCCGTGGTTCCGCGTTGCTCAGTCGCACAGTGTTCCAATTCGCTAAAAAGTTGGCCAAAATTAAAAATAATAAAGTCAAAAGACAATATTTATGAATATATAAATTTATTAAGGACAGCCTTATTCACATAGTAATAAAATTTTTTCACTAATAGTACATTTTACTATGTTTTTTTACTATTAAAGATGGCAGAGTAGTCATCGAGTAAATCTTCATATTTTATCTTACCTCTTCAAAGCTGTGTCATTCGCCTGAACGTGAGTAAAATATCTACGTATAGTATATACATATTAGTTAAGCACAATATTGCTCTTTTGACAGCACCCAAATAACGGTTTTATTTTATAACGGTTTAGGTGTGACGTCACTTTTAGTGTAGCCCTTGATGGCAAACAGTTTTTTTTTTTTTTTATATATTTAGGCCTACAAACCGTCAGGCACGAGTCGGCGCGGTTAATGGTTATGAATATGGGGTATAAAATTCAGCTGCTGCAACCTGCCGATAAGGCACGTTGCATCTCTATGTATGTACATTCAATGGTATCAAAATTGTAATTTGCTCTATTTGCTCTGCTATTGCTCTAGAAATACATGATTGATTTTGATTCGATTTTTTACCATTGCACAGCCTATTCATTAAGCCTTAATATAGGATGCTTTTAGTTTCGAAATTCAAAATGGCGGATCCAATATGACGTACCAAATTTTAAAATCTAAGATTATTATAAAAATTGGTAAAACTGGGTTTTAGAACTTCCTGACTTCAAATATCTTATATAAATTTTGAAATTAAAGATGGTGGATAAAATAAGGTGGCCCAAAATTGCTACCATATATAATTTTTAGCTATAAAGTTTTAATATCAGAATTCAGTAAAGCGCTGCCTACAGCCACTAGAAATCAATTTTTGTGAATGAGCATCCACCATATTGGTTTCAAAATTTTTAACTTCTCTATTTTGATATCAGAATCGATATAAATTACCCCAAAACACCAACATTTTTATTTAAATTCTTCGAGCTAAAAATTTCTAGTCCACCATTTTGATTTGGCCATACTGAATTTTTGAATTTTGATATCGGAAATGAAATAAGTGACACTAGAATGGTATGTGGATTTTTATGAAAATCCGATCTTGGTCCGCCATATTGGATCCGCCATATTGAATTCCTGAATTTTGCGAACAGATTTGAAATCAGAAACACTAAAAATCCGACGGCATTTCGAATTTTGGACAGCCCGTCGTGCCGTGTCACTTACCCTAGCTTTCCATTGCCCCCATAGCTCCCCATCGCTCACCGTCGCGATTATTCGTGAAAACTTGATTTTTTTGAGCATTCAAACCCATAAACTATCGGTAATATTAATTGTTTTTCCTTCGTTTTAATTTTTGTTTTTGAATTTCTGTGATTCTCATAACTCAGCTCACATATTCTTGTTCGGGATGACTTCAAGAATAACATATTTCAGAGGAGTATGACACCTATACTGAATAATTACCAAATATTTCGTTGAAAAATAAAGAAAACATTTTGTGTGTCTTCATTCCTCAGACAGGTATTTATTGATCCAACCTCGTATATATATTTATATATATTTTTTTTTTATACTATCGAGAAAGATTAATCGTTTTAATATAATTGTAAAATTAGGTACTTGTTTTCTTAACTAGTGCAGAGCCCATAGGGACAATGTTGTCACACGATGATGCTTTTCTAGTGTACGAACGGATAATATAAAGAGATACCCTTTTTACCTCAGCTCCACAATGCTTAGTCTCATAAAGGGCACTGAGCATGGACCAATCTATCAACCCGTGAAAACCAGCTTAATTAAATAGAATTTTATTTTTCTGATGTTTCATTTGGGGATTGTTCCACTTATGCCAGGCGTCGCATTGTCTTGTTAAACACAATTTCACACATAAGAAGTTGTCAGCGCTCAACAAAATGAATTGGTCTGTATACTTTAAAGTGAAAGGGGCCTCATCGTAACACTCTGGAAATTAATTTACCAGCATAATTTAACATGACATTTATTAATGATTCGCTTTGCCGCTAAGCCTTTTTACCTAATGCCGCTATGTAAATGAAATAGGATACTAGATAGGCAAATTTGTGGAGCTCAGGCTTACTTCGAATACTGTACGGTTACAGTCGTCTGGAGGAATGGTCCTCCCATTTCCAGAGCCGGGTCGTGGGACGTGGTCTTTATCCAGTGGGAATTTCCACTTCTCGCGTGAATGTTACGAATCCTGTCCCATGTACGCCGCCATATAATCTCCACTCCGATATAAACGATGTAAGTACATCGGCTTAACAACCAATTATCAAATTAGCACGCAAACTAAACCGGCAATGCAGCCAAGCGCTTTAGTTCGCTAGCCGACAAGTGGGCTTCAAACTTTCTTGAAGAGCTAGATCGGGTTGGTTTAGCTTCGCCATTCCAGAACGAACCATCTCGACAGCTGCACCAGGGCAACACGAAACGAAACCACCACCTTCGGGGTTGTAGCAGGAAATATTTTTTGCACCCAAGAAAGGCAGGGGTTAAACTACTTTATACTGGCGATTGGAGAAGCTAATGCTTAATATAACAGCGAGGAATTCAACAGTAGCTACAACAGAGAGTGAGCAGCTATCTAGTACGAAAATGCTGTTCAGCGGGGGCTAATGTGTACCTCGAACAGAATGGTGACCTTATCAGATTCCACTTTAAAAAGTCAACCACAAACAACATCGACAGGTGAAAATGTCTGCAGTTCTCTCTAGTGCCTTTCGAGACAGGTGGAAGGCAAAGTGCACGCGGTAAATTGAACCGAAGGTAAGGATACATTAAGGCTAAGACAGGAAGTCGGTGGAGCGAGCTCACATTAACCTATTTTGAAAAACCTGGGTGCTGGGTGGTGTTTTATCCTCGTTTCGGGCTTGTTCTGCGGTTCTGATTCTCTTTCCAACTCCTGAATATCCATTAACCTACCCTAAGTCGATTCCACTGTTTTTAAGGTAACCGAGGAAAAACTCTTCATACCTGGCAGGAACAGAAGATAGATACGCTCGGTAGGTGGACTTTGTTTCTGGGAAATTGCTGCAATTAGTTCAAAATCATTGTTCTTCCTTCAAGCCTTTCACTTAACCGCAATTACCGGCTAATTGTATTGTTATTCATTCGTTGCTTTAGAACTGCAAACATCAGGAATTCGCCAATTCTAAGCACGGTGAAGTTTTCATGCAGTTGAATCGTTTCCAACGAGTTTCCCGCAACAACAGGGCTTATCCGCCCGTATATCAATTGAAGCAACATTTTCAAATGTGTTCATATTTTATCAAAATTATTTCATAGAAATGGTGGTTGGCAATTTAACACTACATAATTAGCCAAATTCCTTTTTATTATTTTATGTTTGTAATTAACGCTTTTCACTCAAACGTATTATTGCACCTTCAACCCATAAACGGAGGACATTCAGGTACGGTGTGGTTAAAAACTTTAGTACTTTGTCTCATCTATACTCATATATTACAAGACTAGCCAAAGATTTTTATCTTGGTATTACTTTTGAGTATCCATATGTAGAGGCAGGCGTTGCAATGAAAACAAACAATTCTATAGAGGCAAGCGTTGCTAAAAAATAAAATGATTATGAGTCGTCTCCCAAAACTAGAGGAGATAACTTATTGAAATATAAAAATAAATATCGTTCCATTTATCTGTACATGTTTATAAATCAGTAGAAAATAAATTATAAGTATAGCTCGAAGAAGCTATAACTAGTGACCCCGATAGAAACATCTTTAGCTTCTGTTGGAGCAATCAACAATATCAATCCCGATGACAAATAACACCATAGCCGAAGTAAGAAAAGTGAAGCCCCAGGAATTAGGGCGAAGCTCCTAGCGCGGTCATTTATTTAGGGGAAGGTAGGTTTAAATTTAAAAAAAACTAGATTAACCCATTAATGTGCAAAACGAGGATTTTGTGCACGCAAGTTCAATTGTACAATTCGAATAGCAAATTGGGGCGAATTTCCTCCAAATTCATATATAAGGGGTTTTTGGGGGTGCTCTTTCAGAATCTGGGCTTTGTTTTGCATAAAAACTTCGAAAACCCTATTATTTTTTGGGTTTTTTTTCAAAAAAGTGCCGATTTTTTTTGGTAATTTTTCGTCTCAAAGTCGATTATCTTGTCGTTGCTGCTATTGAATGCTCATATAGCCACCAGAAATCGCGGTCCGAATGTCTACACTTTCTCTTTATTCGTATAATTGATCCTTTTTGAGTAAAAATATCACCAAGTTTTTTTGTGATGAAAGTTGGTGATATTTTTACTTAAAAAGAACTAATTATACGAATAAATTGTATATGACAAAAAGTGCTTATAATTAGCCGAAGAATACTTGTGAATTTTTTCAGAATTTTTCGGGACATTTTTGGATTTTTCAAAAATTGGCCAAATCCAAAAAACCAAAAATAGTCCAAAAAATTCTGAACAAATTTACATGTTTTCCTTGGCTAATTATAAACACTTCTTTTCATAAAATTTTTTTTGTAAGGTTGATCCTTTTCGTGTAAAAAAATCGCGAATTTTTTATTGTATTGCTGTACAAAATGGCTATTTTGCGAAAACCAAAGCACAAAAAAATATTCAAAACCATGGTTTGAGAAAGTGTAGACATTCGGACCGCGATTTCGGGTGGTTATATGATCATTCAATAGCAGCAACGACAAGATAATCGACTTTGAGGCGACAAATGACCAAAAAAAATCGGCACTTTTTTGAAAAAACCCAAAAAATAATAGGGTTTTTGAAGTTTTTATGCAAAACAAATGCCAGATTCTGAAAGAGCACCCCCAAAACCCCTTATATATGAATTTGGAGGAAATTCGTCACAAGTTTCTATTCGAATCGTACAATTGGACTTGCGTGCACAAAATCCTCGTTTTGCGCATTAATGGTTTAATGGGTTAACCTCTTCGAAGAGCCAAGTCAACAACAGCTTCAATAACAGCAACGTTTTTCACAATAGCCTCAACGAGAGCAATAATCTCATCAACAGCCTCAGCAATAGTTTCAACAACCGCAATCAATTCAACAGTAACGTCAAAAATCACAATCAATTCAACAACAACCTCAATAACTGCAATCAATTCAACAGCAACCTCAACAACCACAACCAGATCGACTCTCTTAACTCAACAACAACTGCAGCAATAACGTTTTAACGTTAACGAAGTTAACTGGAAGGGGGTAATGTGGAGACAGGCGTTGCAATGAAAACAAAAAATTTGTAATTTTCTGGAGGCAGGCGTGGCTAAAAATAAAATTATTAGGAGATATTGGTTGTGTGAATATGACTCCGCTCTTTTTTGTTAAAATAAAACACATTTGCTTTTTTAGAAAATAAAAGAAAAGTTTATTCAAAGTATGTTACATCGGCAGCTACAACTTTCGCCCATCTTTCAGGTAGTTTACGTATTCCTTGCATGAAGAAATCCTGGTCTTTTTAGCTGATCCAATTATCAATCCAAATTTTGCTACTTTCGTATGAAGTGAACCGTTCTCCCGTAAGATCTGACTGCATTGTTCGGAATAAGTGGTAATTCGAAGGAGCTATGTTTGGCGAATATAGTGTGTGGAACAGCACTTCGCAGTTCTGTCCATCTAATTACCCTGTTGAAGAATTAATTTACTGTGCCTATTGCAACTCATAATAAACAACACCTCTCTGATCCCACCAAATGCAGAGCATAACCTTGTCACAGTCAATATTTCTCTTTGGCTGTGATGGACCGCGTTTACCTGGGTTCTCCCAAGCTTTTTTATGTTTAAGATTCTCATAATATATCCACTTTTCATCTCCTGTGATTATTCGATGCAAAAATTCTTTTCTTAGCTGCCTTTGAAATAGCATTTCACAAATTGTTTTTCAACGTTCGTTGTCTCTTTCTTTCAATTCAATTCAATTCCAGTTACCAACTTTTTCAACCATTCTCATTGCTTTTAAATGCTTTGCAACATTTAATCGTTCAACATTTAATGCTGCAGCCAATTCTGAATGAGTTTGGCAAGAATCCTCTGCCAATAATGCTTCCAATTCAGCATCTTCAAATTTGTTTGGTGGTTATCCTCATTGTCCTCAGTGCCAAAATCATTATTTTGAAATCGTCGAAACTATTCTTTACAAGTTGTATTAGATGGAGCATGCTCACCGTAAATCTCCACAAGCAAACGATGAGTTTCCGCTGCACTTTTCTTTGCAATAAAATAATGTAATAGCACTTCCCGCAAATGATGTTTACTTGGAACGAAAACCGACATTTTCAAGGAGGTAAAAGCACTTGTTGCTAATATTTTAAACAAATTTCAAGTAGTGCGTTTGAAAACTGACATAAAATACTATCGAACACAAGTGTTGTCATTTATTAGTACACGTAAGCAATACTAAAAACGACATCTGTTGGGAAAGGGCGGAATTATATTCACATACCAAATAACTTACTGAAAAATAAAAATAAATATCGTTCCATATATGTACCTTTACATGCCTATAAATCAATAGAAAATAAATTATAATTATCACACGAAGTAAGCTATGCATGTATTATATATAAATATTCTGAATTTTTTTGATGTTTGTAGTAGTCCAGTCAAATTAGCCCTTAAAATAGAAGTAAGGTTACAAAAATTCCCATAGAGCTAAAAATTGGTATGAATGTTCAGAATACTATTATAAATGAATTGTGAAAAGTCCCCATCAATCCCCCTAGTGCAAAAAATGTTATTGATGGTGAAAGTTTGCAAAAATAGGTTTTTCGCGTTTTTCAGCTAAATGGTGAGTTTTACAGCAAAAGTAGTTCAGACAAAAATTGTAGATCATCCAATTCTCTACAAAAAATGTCTTCACACTTTTTTTCATAAGTATTGCCATTTCCGTGATATAGTGGTTCGAAAAATTGAAAAAATTATTTTATTCGTAATATGCACGTTAATGTACTTTTAAATACATTTTTTAACCGTTATACGAGTAAAAATATGAGTCCCTTTGTCTTATACATACAAATTATAAAATTCTTAGAATATAAATGAACGTGAAAAAATCTGCCCCTATTTTTATTTAGTCGCATGGCCTTGAGTAACATCTGTCTTTCATTCAATTGTCAGCGTGGCGATGCTCGTATACCTGCTCCGTTTCAAAGGTCTCATACTCAACAAAATACTGTTATGCCGGCTGTACACACTCGGCGAGAGACCCCGAGACATGCCGAGAGCGAGTGTGTACAATAGAGCTCTCGTCACGTCTTGCTCTCTCGCAGTTGGCCTCGTCGCTCTCGGTCGCCTGTCGGTTTTTTGCACCGAGTCAAAGGGTCTCGTGTGTTAAGTACAACTGATGTAACGAGTGTGTACAGGATGTGGCCTTCTCTCGATGCTCTCGGAGGACTTATTTTTGATGAACCAGCTTCTTCTTCTTGGCGCTGTCTTTTCACGGCATCAATGCAACTTTTCCGAGTATAATTTTTTCGACACTGCACATGAATTTTTACAGATGTCTGGCCTTTCAGGTACTCCGAAAACTCATCACCTCTTTCAATACTTGCATCAATTAATGTTTTCATGCCGCGATCAACAGTAACAACTCCACTTTCAGTCAAAGGTTGACTACAAATAAAGCAGAATTGCGACATTTTGATTTAAAAACAGTAAAATGCACAAACTTTGTTACAAAATATAAGCGATAGCCACGAGTTGTCACTACGAATAGAAGGAATGCTTACGACTAACGCCGGCTGTACACACTCGGCGAGACACCCGAGAGTCTGTACACACTCGTTACATCAGTTGTACTTAACACACGAGACCCAACGAGACCCTTTGACTCGGTACAAAAAACCGACAGGCGACCGAGAGCGATGAGGTCAACTGCGAGAGAGCGAGACGAGACGAGAGCTCTATTGTACACACTCGCTCTCGGCATCTCTCGGGGTCTCTCGCCGACTATGTACAGCCGGCATAACAGTATTTTGTTGAGTATGAGACCTTTGAAACGGAGCAGGTATACGAGCATCGCCACGCTGGCAATTGAATGAAAGACAGATGTTACTCAAGGCCATGCGACTAAATAAAAATAGGGGCAGAGTTTTTCACGTTCATTTATATTCTAAGAATTTTATAATTTGTATGTATAAGACATAGGGACTCATATTTTTACTCGTATAACGGTTAAAAAATATATTTAAAAGTATATTAACGTGCATATTACGAATAAAATAATTTTTTCAATTTTTCGAACCACTATATCACGGAAATGGCAATACTTATGAAAAAAAGTGTAAAGACATTTTTTGTAGAGAATTGGATGATCTACAATTTTTGTCTGAACTACTTTTGCTGTAAAACTCACCATTTAGCTGAAAACCGCGAAAAACCTATTTTTGCAAACTTTCACCATCAATAACATTTTTTGCACTAGGGGGATTGATGGGGACTTTTCACAACTCATTTATAATAGTATTCTGAACATTCATACCAATTTTTAGCTCTATGGGAATTTTTGTAACCTTCAAAGTCTTATTTGACTGGACTATAGCAAATTTCACTTATTTGAAAAATAATGTTTTTTTTCTTACATTCTAGGCGCATAGAGACAAGAACAATTCAAATACCAGAAAATATATAAATACACAAATACATAACGTGTTCAAGATAATGGCAAAATTGTACTACATGTATTTCAAAAAGAAAAATATCTCATACCTACAAGAACCGAAAAAATTAAAAATTTCTAAAAATATAACTTGATAAAATGTAATCCAAAGCACGTGATTCCTTTAGCAGTGTATGAAAGATAATATATAATAACATCCTGTAAAGGGATGCTGTGAAATGTTGTCAATTTTACTGGAAAATATAAATTTAGTTTAAAAAATTGATACCATCTGCTTAGAAATTACTCGTTTGAACATTATACCTATGAATTAAATAAAAAACATTTAATAATATTGAATTTTTTTAAATGTCCATTTTTTCCCAATTCGAACCACTGAGGACGGTTGTAACACCGTTCACCTTACCACTTTTAAGCGATAGATAGGCCCGCAATTAGAAATTCAGAAAGCTAAAAGAATTGGTATTCTTTTAAAAAGTTATTTTTATTTGAAAATGTTTATCTTTGTTATAATTTATCTTTTTTATGTCGAAAGTTACAGTATCAATGAGCCCTTAACGCTGTCATTGTCTTGACCAGTAAGTAGCTAATGCACAAATCGATTGTATAAAAAGTGCAAACGCTCGAAAACTTGCAAACTAACTTCCAAACCGGAGGAGAAAATTTTAATTATTCAGCACAGAGTTTTCTCCAGTTTCACATTATCCCAAGATAATTTTGAACCCAGACACTGATTTCGCTGAAGATACACGCATAGATCAGGCTATATAATTAACTTTATCTCGAAGAAAAAGTTTCTTCTTAAACCATCAAAAAACTTTTATTAACGAGTAACGTCCGTTTGTCACTTTTTCTGATTTTCATCATAAAATGCACCCTACACAAGTAAAAAAAATTATTAACAAAGTTTGAGACCGAATGATAAATGGCCTCAGTGTTCTGCTTCTTTCAGCTCTTAACTGGGTTCTGGGTCTGAGAAGAAATTCCAAACGATCTCTCCTTAATTTCATACAATTAAGGAGAGCACGTCTGAGAAATCTTAATTACCTTTAAATATGAAATATTCAGGAAGGGTTCCCGGGAGTGAACAAGGGGTGGCTGTAATCAAACTTGACCCACATTCATTAAAAATGGAATTCAGAATGAAGTTTAGTGCATAAAATTTTATTAAGCGGAAGTTAGATGGTCTCGCTCAGAATTTCTCCGGAGAGCTCTGCGCACAAGTAGCCGTTCAATTAAACTTTTTACACAACAACAACAAAATGTGTTCCGGTTAGCAAAAAGGTGGACATACGGAAAAGGAAGTTGTTGACAGGCAACTACATCATTTAAAAGCAAAATTTCCATCCATCCTGAGTGCAAAAACCCGACTTTCCACAAAATGTTGTAATGCTGAGCAGGCACGCTCTAGTCATAAATTAGGCACCGGCAACCAGAATGCATCACAACCGGTATCACCGCATTAAGCCCATTAACACTACGTTACACCGGTTAGATTATGCTATTGATAAAGTTGCACTTCGACTCGTGTGCCAGTCGGCAGAATTTAACGACCGGCCTCTGCCTATTGCCGCATAGAGGCGTAGAGCTCCAGCTGGGTAACAGGAGGAATAGGGGGAAATTAGAAATTCACCACTCGCCCACAATGGCATGACATCAACATAGAGAAGCCACCTCTTGAGTTGATCATTCCGGCTTTCAACAGTCATAACAGCTGCAGCAGCGTGTGCAGTGTGGCCCGAGCATTGATCCGTCTGAGTAGTACCTACCCTAGAGCTAAAGGGATCGGGAAAATAATTAAAAAAAATGCACCTTGGTAGCCCCCGAGCGTGGCCGTAATCCCCAAACTCCTTGCAAATTCAAGCCTTGCCGCGCCACATTCCCTGAACTGCTAAATATTAATTAAAATTGCAACAATTCCTGCCAAGCAGTTCTGATAACTTCGACGGTCTTTGGAGCGGGCTCTGGCCACACACACACACACACATATCTGTGCATACTATATATCGTTCCAAAATAGACTCATTACATCGTGCCCTCCCGGCGGCGGTGACGGGAGCTCTGCGGGACACCGCTCCCCACAAGGCGAACAATGGCAGGCAGCAGAAACCCAATACCGTCTTGGCAGTTTCCTTGTACAGTGCTCCTGGTGCTTTCGTCAAGGATATCCTGGGAATCCAAACAGCCAGCAGCCAAGTGGTTTTTCGCCCCACAAAACAAAATCAATTACCTTCGTATGAAAATAGACACCGACACCGAACACGCAAACGTCTCCCGCAATAATAATGTAGGGGCAGCGAGCCTAGTTCTTCGAGCCTGCCAGGATCCAATGAGCCTATGAAATTATTTTTAATACACCACAAACACGCATCCCCTACTCAGGCGGGTATCAATAACCACTTGCCCGCCGCTCACCTTGCCATAATTTACAGCAATCTGCTTTACCGAAAGTATGATGTGTGAGGACATCCAAGTCAGATTGGCTAAAGGGCGTAAAGTGACAGGATAACTCTGAGCACTTGTGGGAAGTATGCACAATACAACAGTAATAGTGGCCCTAACTCGGCAGTTACTTCAAAATCTGCATACATACATCTGCATTCGTATTATACCTAAGTTTGGTAAGAACTTTTGGCAAAGAGATATTTTCGAGGGATCTTATAATGCATTATTTTGTTTGTGTATAATAACGAAAGGATATAGAAGGGCAGCCGAGCGCAAGAAGGTGGGCAGTCTGTCTTTATGTATTCTAGGAGGAAACACTTTCTTGCAAGTGGGAACTTTTTCAATTTTCTTTAGGTATAACTCGTACGTGTCTGTGGCTCCTTTAGAATATAAGTGAAAACAGAAGTTGATGTACCTATCGTATGCAAATCTCGTAGGAAAAAGTCCAAGTTTAAGTAGGGAACAGCGGCAAATCTGAAATTGAGACTTTAAGGAAAAAGTACGAAATTCGAAATATCGATTTTGGAATAAAATAGCTTCTATCTACTTTTATGGCATAAAAATGTTTTAGAGAGTAACCCTTAACGACCTTCGCTACAGGCTCACGTAAATGGACTCGTGGGGTAAATTTCTATAATAAAACGATCTGGAAGCAGGGCCGTAGCCAGAATTTTTTTTCGGGGGGTTCTCAAATAAAAAGTGTGGTGGTGGCGTGGGGGGGGGGGGGGGGAGGGGGGAGGGGTGGTAATTTACATTTTTGAACTAAATTGACAATTTTTTAAAAATAGCGTTAAGCTTATTTAAATTAAAGTTTAACTTTTAAGTATATCTTCAATATATATTTAAAAATATCTATACACGGAGAAAAATAAACTAGAAAAACTATAAAGAAATTCCAGTAAAAATTATTGTTTTGTACTGTAATCCTGCAGCATTTTTCCGTCACGATAAAAAATAATTGTAGTATATGTAAAATTTCAGAAATGTTCGTTAATTTTTGATGAACATTCAAAGTAAAAAGTATTCTTCTATTCTAATAAAAATTAATGTAGAAATAGCAAAATTTATAGTAATACAATCTAAATTTTAACAGTGAAATAGTAAAAATTGATGTAAGCACTACGAAAGTTACAGTGCTAGAACTGTAAAAATGATGGTGCCAGAACTGTAAAAATGACAGTGCTAAGCTGAACTTTACTTTTTCACTTTCTTGGATATGTAATTGATAAAATAGTTGATTAATTATTAAATTTTCATGATTAATTCACTAAAACTTCTATTATATTATAAATAAAAATTAAGAAATAAATATAAAATCTTATCAAGAAAAATACGTCTGTTTTCAAGTCTGTTGCACTACTGCGTCACTAAATACAGTGGTACCTCGATATACGAGTGCCCTAATATACGAGTGTTTTGAGATACGAGCCGCTGAGCGAGCGATATTTTGCTTTGAGATGAGAGCAAGATTTGAGATACGAGGAATCGCACACTACACCGCTGCACACGCACACACGGGGTGGTGTGCAGCGTCTAACAGTTTCTCCCACCTCAGACTATCCTGAAAGGGAGGAAGAAACAAACCTCCTTGGACAGTTTTTTTAAACGATCTGCAAGTGAAAATGAGCAAAGCGTGACGAAAAAAGCGAGGACCAGTGACGAAAATTAAGCGCTTCCGTAAGCACTTCACTTTTCTTTTATTATGTTTTTATAGAATATGTATTTGTTATTTATATTTATATTTATAAATGTTTCTTCTTGTAAATACATTTTTCTTATTCAAAAACACTTAACAAAAACAACTGAGGTGGTGTTTTGGGAGATGGAACGGATTAATGGCATTTCAATTAATTTCAATGGGGAAAATTGCTTTGAGATACGAGCAATTTGACATACGAGCAAGGTTACGGAACGAATTAAACTCGTATGTCGAGGTACCACTGTACACGTTTGAACATGAATCATGTACGACCTAACGATACAATATACGTATACCAAACGTATAATATTTGTATTCATGCATGTGAGTAGCTCATTGTGTATATACACACGCAAATGTAATCAAAATATACGCTATGGCTTCCGAAATCTTCCGAGTTTGTCCGAATTCGTAGCACCTAAAAATTTACAGTTCTAACTGTAAAAATTCCTAGATAGATTGTAAAAATTCTTAGACCGACTGTTAAATAAAACTTTTTAACCATTACTTTTTAATATTCTTTCGCATAAAAATCTCTAAAAAGAGATAATGCTGCACGGTTACTGTGGTAGAACAGTAATTTTTCCTCTATATTTTTCTCCGTGTACTACTAGCTCTTATTTAAAAAAAATACGAAATAAAATCTCTAATTTTTTTAAAAACTTACATTTTTGAAAAATATATCCTACAAACTTAAAAAAAAAACAATTTCACAAAACAAAATCTGGTTTTCGACTCTTCGCAGCAAACATATCAATAATTGCTTCTGTTGGTAGGTGATGTTATTTTTTGTCGCAAGACACCCATCGTTTTGGGAGAACTCTTTAAAAATGTAATAACCGATTTTGCGGTGCCGACACAATTTCTAATGCTCTGTAATCTACAACAATGGCATAAAGCCAAATTGAAAGAGTGCGAACAACAGTGTACATACAGAGCTTGAGGATGATTTTTTTTTATGCAAGCTGGCACACCTTTAAACGACCCCTTCATTGCTGCAGCTCCATCATAGCCAACCATATTTAGTTTATAGCAATTTAGCCCAAGTAGGAGAGACCGTTGCAAGACGAAGCTCGGGGCAGGACGGGAAATATGCTTGTGTGCGTGACTGGTGAACACAACAGAGCCTAACACAATGCCATTCGCGCGATGTTCAGTCGCGTCACACGAGTCTGAGCAGCGCGTGCGTGTCACTGCGTGTTTTGGCTGCGTGGCGAGAAAAAACAGTTTTTTGGAGGAGTTTTACGAAGTTTTCTGTGTTGAATAGATGGGCACCAAGGTAGGTGTAAGTGCTATTGTAACATTTTATATTCTCCTTCAAGATCAATACACTTTTGCATGCGTTTGAACCAATTTTCGACACGAGGCTTTTTTTGAGCGATTGTCAAATTAAGCGGGATCCGACGCGAACAAATCTTTTTGACGACCAAACTTTCATTCAATATTGAATGTGTGCGAGTGGCACTAATGCTTAAGCATGCCTCAATCTCACGGTATGTCACATGACGATCTTGGAATATCAGTGCACGCAAAGCATCAATTTTTTCTGGCACAACAGCCGATTTTGGACGACCTTCACTAAATTTGTTCTTGTAAGAAAGTGCGACCACGATTGAATTCAGAAAAGCAGCGAAACACGGTGGCTCGAGATGGTGCTTCATCACCAAAAGTTGCAGCGAGTTGATCGGCACACTGTTGTTGGTTTAATCCACGTTGAAAGCCATAGAAAATCATCGCACGAAAATGTTCACGATTTAGTTCCTTTTTTTTAACAAAATTAATTTTTCAAGTATCTGTAAACAACACAGATATCACTCTTTACCATTAAAAATGGCAAACTTTACGATGACAATGTCAGATTTGACATACTCACATTGGTGTTGCAACTTAAGTAGCAACCTACATTTACATACGTAAAAACAAAAGACGCAAAAATGAAAGTGACACGGTTACTAGTTCATCTGAAGACGATGACAATGATTGTCATTGCATATATTGTGGGTAATTATATTCACAGGCCATTGAAGGATGGGTTATTTGTAGCCCTGGCTGGGTCCATAATTCCTGCGCAGGTTAGACGATGATGATGAAGAGGTACATATATGTGAACGTTGCCAACCAGATTAAAATGTGTACTCATTATGCCCCATAGCGTTTACCATTTTGCCACGATCATGGGGCAAGACGGGAGATTTGACATGTGCCATTTAATTCCTATTTGCCATAAAAATATGTGATTTAGCGCCATAAAAGATTATAATGATGTTAATTAAAACTGTAAGTGTTGCTTTTGTTGTAAGAAATTTTTAATAAACAGTTTGATTTTCATATTATGACGTTTTTTCTCTTAAGTATTTCATCTTGCCCCGGTCTCCCCTATATGCAAAAAACCATTGCTACCTTTGTGATATGAGAAATCATCACCGATTATTTTTAAAAAGTTACATCGATATAGAAATTATACCAATTTTTATATTGTATGTAAAAAAAGAAAAAAATTACATTTATAGAATTGAATATTACAAAATTAAAAATATAAATAAAACTCAACTCAACTGAATGCAACTGCATATGTTGAATAGGTGAACACATTTTCATAAAAATAAATTAATTAATTTTATTAAATTAAAAAATTGGAAAAAAAATGATTTTCCTAAGTTGCAAACATTTTTTTAAAATATGCCATCATTGTTGAAGAAAAAACAAGAGCGGAAGTTTTACCCATCTGACTATTCAACCCTTTCATGTTCCATGCATTCTTTTTTGTTTTTAAAAAATCCTGTACATTTTTAGTTAAGTTTCAAAATTTCGGGGGGGGGGGGGGGGGGGGGGGGTTACCCCCTTGAGATCCCCTCCCCCCACTGGCTGCGACCCTGGCTGGAAGTAAAAGGCTGATATAGTATATCTACAAAAGAAATAAACTTATACCATTATGTTTTATTTACTCATTTTTGTAAAGATTAGTCTTAGATTTTAATGTGAAGTGGCCAATGGTAATTACCTTTAATAAGACAAACATATTTTCATTCGTATATTCAATAGTAGTGACAGTAATAAAATGACAGATGGGTTGCTGGAAATTTGCCTTACTCGGCAGGTCCTATAGATGGTCTATAAGACAGTGAAAGGGAATAAACGTTTCCTCCTTATAAATTGCATGAATACTCAAATATATCAATAATGCTCGTAAATAACAAAGATGTGTGTGTGTGTTATAAAATCACAGTCATGTTCGCACGCATCCATGTCTAACAAGGAAACGTTCTCAGGTGTGTCTCACCGATTTTGATGAAATTGAAATATGTTATAGAGTATCGAAAAATAAGAGACACGTATTTTTTTTATCTGCGGATACGCACATTTAGGGGGTACTTTTATTTATTGTTTTTTTTTTAATAAAAATTGGTGTATTTTTTAAAACTTTGTCCGCCATGTTGCATTCGCCATTTTGAATTTTTTAAATTTAACATGAGATTCGTAATCAGCGACTCCAAAAACCCCTTAATGCTGGTTTTCACGAAAAAGCTGATGAGTAGGAATGGATCTCCCCTTGGGGCTTAAACATACAACTTTTGTTGTTTAATTAAAATAATTATGATCACTTATTTAATTAAGAAATCCATATTATCACTTTTTAAAATCATTTCAATTTTTTTTTAAATATTCCCTATTTCTGACCAATTACTGGAGAAAACCTGACCTCTTAGTGACCAATAAGATGGGGTGCTAGCTTTCTAGAACTCATAAATTTTCTAATTACGCAAACCACAAAATTTAAATTATTCCAACTAGTCTTTTTAACTGACAACCATTAAACGTAATGCTTCGCAAAAAGATAAATTTCCAATTTCGTAAAAGAAAGTCGTGCATTTAAATTGTTACCGGGCAAGAAACTCATAAGCTCGATCTGTAGCCGGAGCAGCCACGAAACGTTTACTTCACTGTCGCTTAAGTTAAGATGTTTGCAGAAAAGTTCAATTTCTATTCCCGCTAAGGCGCTCGGTAATTAGAGCGACGGAGACCACATCTCTTACTCCCCGAAGTTCGTAAATCTTCTCCAGTCCTCGGAGTGATTCAGTGAAATTACCTTTGTTCGGAATTCAATACCACAAGCTAGCATCCGTTAACGAAAGCAAAGGCGTTCCCTTGCACGGTTCTAAATGTGAATTTATTTCGCGTTAAAGGCTCTCCTCAAGGCCTGACAGTCCATAGGCGGCCAATGGTTAAAACAAAATCATCCCCTAGGCCGTGGGTGGCCCATAAATTCTGGGAACGTCCCTTATTGTTCCTTCTCTGCTCCTGATAATTTACCGATTCAGGTGCATGCCGCTTTGGTATTCAAGTCACGCTGGAAATGGTTCACGGCACACGAGTTACCTCGATTGCCTGAAATCAGGGACCTCGGGCAGAAGAGAGGAAAATATAAGACCTGAAAAATATAGAAAAATCCAAACAAATTTAACAAAAGAAAAAGACCTTCCCTTAGTTATTGGAATATTGTTCCAGTAGCTCTCCACTGCTCGACCCACAAGCTGCAGCCTGAAACATGCAAAGACAATGCGAAGCAAAATGGGATACTCCGCAAGCAAAGGGTCAGGCATTCTCGGTCGGTTTTGTCAGGTATTTCCGCACCTACTGCCCTCCGGGCCTCTCGCACCATTGAAGAGCATTTTTGTTTTCAGACACAGAAGCAAACAAAACAAGAGTCATAAGAAAAATTGCTTCACGATGGTAAGGAACTTTCCAGGAATGTTTATGAAGTCTGAGCAAACACACGGCAGCAGATGCGCTTAAAGTTGTCAGACTTATCTTTTCTGTTTATTTTGCATTTTCTTGAATTTTTTTTACCCCAACTATCTTCAAAAGTTTCTTTAATATTCCCGAGCAGCTCTTGCGCTTAGTTAACCAGTAGGTCGGCTCGAATCTGGCTTATGGCTTGCATTCAGCTCTTGTTCTTGGCAATTGCATGCTTAAAGGCTTCGATCCTTAAGGAGCAGGGGTTTTCATCATTCAATGGGCTTTAGATACTGGCATAGAGTAAGTTTCCTCAAAATTGTATGTATAAAGCCCTTCCAAGAATTTCTAGCTCTTCGCCATATCGTGGATAGCCCTCACTGTTCTCGGCTTTGGCTCTTGGTCCTTTCCTCGCTATTGTTACTATATTATATTTTGAGCGCAAGGAATAAATCTTGATATTAGCTCCTTTTGGCTTTTAATGAGCATAATTTTCAAAAATCTTGGTATTTAAGTATTGGTCAATTTGACGGATTTCTGAATTCATCAGCAAAATTATAAATATCATTACTATTTTTTTTACGAATATATATGCATAAATCTGCTCTGTAATTTCAAAATTTGGTATGCTGATACCTATTTTTTCTGATATCTGTCAAATTAAGTCATTAGATTCTAAAAAAAAATCATAATTCAACGAAAATACCTTTTAGAGAAAGCTTCAGTTAGTGCATGTAGAGACGTTCGAAAACAAAATATCAGATTGTTGTGAGTATTAGCAATATTATTATTGAATTGAGGATATTAAAAGTTGTACTTTATTCTGACGAATCATTCTTCTTTAGCCAGGAAGGGATCATGAGATCATGAGAACGAATAGTCAGTATTAGTGAAGATTGCTCTTGTACACGTTTCGAAGGGAACAAACTCGAATTGTTTCAAAGCGAATAGGAAATTGATATACCCGAATTGAAAGTGAAGAGATTAAGACATCTTCCAAAATCGTCTCCATTTTCCCGAATGACCATTTACCTGAACGTCCACTCGAAATACTTATGTATTACTCCGAAAAATCCTCGAAATTTAAAAAATTGACTGGAAATTTTCCTTATAGATACTGTCTATAAAAAAAATGTCTATTTACTAAAAATTTTCCTTATAGAAACTGTCTATTAACTGGAAATTTTCCTTATACAAACTGTCTATAAACAGACAATAGAATATGTCTGCAAAAGTCCGCTGAATAAATGTATGATTCGTAAAATTTTGTATAAGCAGGCGCGGATCCAAGGGGGGGTCATGACCCCCCCCCAAAACAGCCCGAATTTCAAAAAATAGAGCTGAAACAATATTTTGCAAACCGAAAAACAAAAAAAAACGAACGAACAAAACTAGGTTTTGCAAACTTAAAAACCTGAAACTAACCAAACGACCAAAATTAACTTACTTTTTTGCACTCTGAAAAATTGGAATCAAAAAATGACTAAATCAACAAAATTGACTAATTTTCTTAAACAAGACTGACTTTTTTATTATTTTTTCTATATTTGGATTTTAGCTATACTTCATATACTATCTATTTCATATACTGTTTACAATCTGTTTACAAGTTCCAACTATAAAAGCATCATTTATAGAACAAAATCCAATCTTCTATTTTGTTTCGCAAATCTGTTAATGATCGCATCGATGTCCAATTCAATGTATCGATGGATGTGTAGCAATGCAAGCCCGGTGAGTCTGTCTTCTGCCATAGTTGATCTCAGCCACATATTTATCTGAATTTTGCTTCATAAACTGTGTAAATATTTACCAAGTATCCGTCAAAATTGAAATCCTACGAGTCCTTGCCACTAATTACTGTAATTCTTGATTACAAACTTGATTACATACTACAAAGCAGTGTTGAAAAAACTGTAAACAAATAAAAGCCATGTAATGTTTAAAAAGATTCTATGAAAAACATCACTTTAATTTAAATTTCAAAATTAGGCAAATATGGTTATACATTTGGTCCTTCCAATGTTATTTCACATATTATGAAAATGAATTTACTTGAAGCATCCGTCAAATGAATCCTTGTTTTATCTTCTTACTTTTGTTGTTTATTTTCTGGTTTTCGTTTTGTTACCTTCTTTTTTTATTGTGAAATGCACTAAAAACTATCCTGGTTTCAACGACACTGAAATCAACAATGGACTGTTGTGTTTTCAATGTTTTGATTGCAAACTGTGAAGTTAGCCACGCTGCCATAAAAGGCGCCAAGTCATTTGAAAACACACGAGGTAACGTTTCAGAAGAAAATTCGAAATAAAAACATTCAGACATTTTTTAGTTATAAGAGTACATTTTTTATATAAAAAAATTATAATTTTATATAAACAATAAATTTATATATGAATGTAATGAATTTTCAAGTAAAACAAATTGGACGGGTTTTTGCATAAGGTTATTCAGGCTTTGTTTTTTATTCACTGAAGAAATTTGGCTTACATTGTTTATTTGGTTATTCTTGTTATTTTTGTTATTTTTGATTTTTTTCTATCCCGTGACCCCCTCCGGAAAAAAAATTCTAGATCCGCGCCTGTGTATAAGTTTGCACAATATTAACAGATTTAATTAACTTATATTAAGTCTGTTAATATTGTACATATTTCTAATTTTTTTTTTAAATACCTGGTTTTCTAAGTCTGTTAATATTGTAAATGTTTGATTTTTTTTTTAAGTACGTGGTTTTCTTTATCCACCAATTTGAAGGGTGTTCGCAAAAGTAGGTGGGTATTTCTTCCCAAATTTCGAAACTTAAGTCCCGAGCTGTTAGTGCTGAATCACATGCATTTATTTTCGATGTAATATTTTTATTCAAAGCAAGATAACTTAATATTATTATTATTTCAAAAAACGAAACGCATTCAATAAAAAAAAAAGTTATGGTCAATTTAATGTCATGAAAATCATTCCCTCACGTTGTCCCTCAGCCCGAGTTAATTGATTAAAAAGCTGCCTTTCTCAAATAAAGCAATGCTCTTATAAATTAAATACTGCAAAAATATTCTAAAGATAGTGTTTATTGTATTTCAGATTTTTTTTTTTTTACGTTATGACAAATACATTAATCATAAAAGGATTTAAAAATCCGTCCTTTAAAATAAAATCCTTCTCTCACAGTGTTACGAATATTCAATTTTTAATCGTACCGAATGACATTTGTGAACGCAACCTTCAGTTGTTGATACCTAGCAACACTGTTAATATGTCAATATGGCGATTTTTTATTCAACTTCGCCATGTGTTTGTGCAAGAATGAATTTGGTTAAAATTATTTAAATATTACATTTGTCTGAATCATTACCTCACTGAACGTAAATAAACGATAAGCTTAGTATAAATAAATGTTTTAATTCTTTTCAATAGGTTTTGGTGAGTAAAATGCATAGTTCAAAATACTAAAACAAATTGAGGTTATGTGTCTATGTTTTCTTAGCTTTTGTCTGAATTCGTGATTCCCTCATTATTTAAAAAAGTGAGGGAATGACAATCGTGTGACGGAATGATTTATACAGTATTATAATAAACTACCTATAAAAAAAAAATGTGTTTTTGGACTTCTTTACTGCTTAGTTTCAACTGGTATTGCATGACTTTTAATAAACAAATATTTCGAGCGATAAAAAATGGCACGACGAACGAAGTTCCCTCATTTTTTTTAAAAATATGAAAGACCAATACTCTCAAAATAACCTCACATAGTAAAACTTTGGATTTCTGCTATAAAAAATGATTTTCTGAACACAAAAAATTTACATGTAATCCAAACTGAAATTTCGGTATTTTGTGAGAAATACCCAGGTATGCAAGAAACGTTTGTAAACCTAGTGTTACGATTTTCAGTATCGTAAATCCTACCTTGTTTGGCTTATGTTCTGATGAATTGTTAAAGCTTTAATGTTGCGAATATATCCAAAAATTAACTGCGATATAAGATCCTTTAAATTGTTATGTAATATAAAAGATCTGATCCGGATTGATTCCAAACCTTACATAATCAATATAAATAGTACAAATAAACCATATGGAATCTTTTTTTTTGGAACGTTATAATTTGTACATGCTGCATATTTTATTTGATAAAGATTCCACATAAAATAAAAATGCATTATATGAAGTAAATTTTTATTTTATAAGAAAAACATTTTACTATTTCATGAATACCAAGTAATAATAAGGTAATTGTGGAGTTGTTGGAGGTGTAATATAGATAAACAAATTTCTTAGAATGGATATTCATCGTGTTAAATCAAAAGAACTAGTGTAAAATGAGAATAAAAGTTACTGAGTTACACTCAGTAAGACCATCTTACAAAAAAATTGGCAGTTGAAATTTCCGCTGGGGCCGCTACCCCATGCTTACCCCGCCATGCTCTTTGTTTTATAATTCGTTTAAATCAAAATCATGTAAAAACAGAACTGGGTTCAGATGACGAGATCCTTCATATTTCCTTCAACTACACGTATTTATTTTCTTTTAGCTCATAATTCTTTTATAATTTAATTTTCATTTTATACCTAAAAAATCAACATCAAATAATGTGTCGTGGTTGGAAACTTTTCATTTGGAATACCCAATCATTTTATCAGGAATGTGGAGGTTTTGTAAACTGAAAATGGGAGGACGCGTGGTAATCCCTATAATTTAATAAAGGTAATTTTGAAAAAAAGAAAAATAAAAAAAGTAAATATTAAAACAAAATTATACGAGGCTCGTATGATGAGTGTCTGGCCTCGGCTAAAACGGCGTCACTAATAATAAATAAATAATATTTTCCATAAGTGTCACCATTCAAATGACTACTGTTAAATTTTTAGCCAGCTGCGCCATTCAGTTTGTGTTTCACACCCCTTGAAAACGGACAAATTTTGTATTTTTACATATTGGAAAAAATTTGCAGAATTAAACGAAGAGATCCTCAAATTTGAAAAACATTGAACTAAGTATTTATATTGAGCTTAAAAGTAACGATTTTGTGAAAAAAGATGAATTTTGCCTAAGAAAGGGCTTTTTTTCTGGTCGATGCTAGGAACTCATCATAAGACTCTCGTACTATATATTATTATATTCTTTTGACAACCGTTTCTATTTTAGGCGTCACGTTTTACTGAAAAAAGTTTATACGTATAAGGATTAATCCTTATGAAACTTTCTTAAAGGAGGCCTAATCGTGTGATGATCGTTGTACTGTATAAAAATTATATAATTGTAATTAGTAATTAATGTGTTGCACAGCCTATGTAAATCAAAGCAATTATCACACTCACCATTCTCCTTGGGTAAATTCAATAATTTGCTCAGCATTGCCGCAGTAATCAGCTCTTGAATAAGGTAAACTTATTAGGGCGTGCAATTGCCAAGAGCGTTGCTTCAGTACGTTGAGATAACGCCTCTTGTGTCAATCAAACCGCCCGAATAGCAATCTCAGCTGGATTGAGACGTGTACATTAATTTAACATTGCGACAAGTGTAAGGGGGCTAAGAAGAAACCCCAGCTACGTTGCTGGGATACATTCTTTGCACTCCAGAAAGATAAGCGACAGATTCCCGTCGTTTTGATCAAGACGAAGTGTGCTTTATCATATTATCGAGAAAATATTCACAAAATTTCTTTTTTATGCCAAGGAAAAGAAATTCACATTTCCGCCTCGGGCAGTGAGAAAGGCGCACAAAACGAGTAATCAATATCCCCACATGAATTGCTGCCAATAAAAGCTACACTTTTACTTGAATAAAGATGAATGGGTTCGACCCTGCAGGCGACACTTTTGCGTGCGAATATTTTGCGTTGGTTGATATCACGACACCCCCAACCTTGGAAATTTGTGGGGAAAAAAAAAAAAAAAAAATTCAGAAAAGGGAAAGAAAAGGTAAACGCAACTTTACTATAAGGCTTTCAAAGAGGACTGAAATTTTGAAGAACGAATATGTTCCGTCTACATGCGCTCGAGGAAATTCCTTGGTTTAGCTAATCAGGAGCAACCCTTCGCCGTTCTCACGTATAATGCGATTTATCCTCATTTCATTGAATTTCTTTTGGGCCTTAAGAAAATATGAGTTTTCCACCCTTTCGCCTTCTGCATTGTGTTGGTACACCCCCAGGACCTTTTCCCAATTTATTAACTTTTTATGTGACAAGCGCGGACAGCATGCCTGAGTTTGTGGAAGTTTTAGGAATCATGTATGTAGGTATGTATATGTGTCAATCTTTTAAAATTTATGAACAACCGCATTCAAATATTTGTGATTTTGCCAGAGTAAATATGAATTATATTCCAAACTCTGCGCAGTGTTATTTAATATATTTTATTTCATATAGATCATTTACCAAAGAACAAGGAAGATAATTATTTATTATTTTAATTACGGTCATACATTTTTAATCTTTTAATTTAACCTAAAGGGTGATTCACAGTCAGGTCCTATGGTATTATAATATTCAGTTTTGTCTTCTGTGTTGTAGTAGCTTCCAAATTTTGTAGCACAGAAAGCGAATTATGCTTTAATTGAACTGTCGAACTTTGTTGGTGTTGGTTTTCATTTTTAATCTGTATTATCTGCCATATGGAGTAAATATGCGCAATTTTTAGAAAATACTTCTAGGCCTCAGTGAGCTAGGTGGTAAGTTGTACCATTAAGGGTCAGTGATCAATAACAACTTTTTCAATTTTTTGATTTTTTTAGACTTTTCGAAATTTGAACTGTGGCAATTCATGACATTAACTTTTTGTTGACAGTTCTTTTCAATTCATAATTAGTGAATCAGGATTTGTAGTTTTTGTACTTTCTCTTAATTAATTTAAGTATTTAAGCGTATTTTTGACTTCATAAACCTAGCAATTGTCACTTTTTGCAATATACGCTGCCTTATGTTAATTTAAAGGTGCTAATTACATAGTAAAATTGCAGGTAGTACCAAGTTGATGAAGGATAAAAATAATATGTTTTCAGTAGAATTAATTAAGTAGTAGCTTATGTTACACTTGTTCTTTTGTAGGGTATTTGCTTGACCTTGGATTGACCTTGAATTAAAATTAAATGAAATTTATAAAACGATTCTGTATTCTTTTATTACGGAAGCTTGTTTTTCGTGAGAGCCAAACAACTTTTATTTGAAAGCCTTTTTGGTCCGTGTTCAGTTTTTAAAGATGTTTATCGAAATAAAAGCGATTTCTATATTTTGGAGATTATTCCAAAATTAAATAAATACCATGGTTCAATGTATTTTCTATATTATGCAACTTTTGTTTGAAACATTTTTACCAGAAACTCAGCTTCTTTTAGACCGTTCTTGGACTTTGTGGACTCACTATAGGTATATGTACCTCTTTGAATAAATAAAACTCAGAAAGTGTAGAGAGTATGCACGAAGATAGGATTGAATCTGTCAGTGTGTGGGAAAGTCAAAAACAACTGAACAAAAGTCACTAAAAAATTAGCGTAATTGCACTGAATTTGAAGTTTATACAGATACTTTATTATGACGTAAACTTAATTTTGAACAGTTTCATCCATTTGGTAGTAAATATAAATGAGTATAACTATTACTGAAAACTGTCATAATTGATAGTTTTGACACCCTCTACAACAGCATATGACAATTTTCCCGCCATTGTTATTGATGTTTTTATTGTTTGTATAGACTAAAAATGGAACACTGTAAATTGGATTTTAAACAATCACTTCTTTTGCTGTTTGATTTGAAGAAATCAGCTGCTGAGGTTCCTCAAACTCTTGTGAAATCATGGTGACCAGGGTTCATCTTACAACTACAAAAATTATACACAGAACATATATGCTATAAGTAGAAATTGAAAATGTTATAAACTCTGTATTTCGAAATCATCCATAAATCGAACCCGATCGTTAACCCGAAAATTGTAACCTTTCCCTTGAAGTTAGAATTATAGAGTTTCTATTGTATTATCACAAATACCTCTAATTTATTATTATTTTTTTGTATGCAATATTTTTGAAGTTGGCGCCATTCCTTATTGCAGAAGTAATCAATAAAAAATGGAACATTGCTGCTGACTTAAAAAACATCGTGGTAAAATTATAAAAATAATATGATATTGAACATACGAAATAACTGAGTAGTCTAATTATTGATAACTATGAGTGTTTTATAAAAATTATTTTACACTTTTTATTAGCTTTCTCAATAAAATAGACGTTTTGTGGTAGTTTTTCCCGCTTTTTAGTGTAGTATCTACACGCAATATCGATTCCTTCATCGTATAATAGTCCGTGCATTCTATTGTTGTATAAAAACATATTGATTTTAGGAACTTATTTCCCTATTAAGATTAATTACGGACTGCGTGTAGATTTTTGTATATTGACATCCCCTGTAAATACTACAATTATCCTGTCTTAAGAGGTTATTATACAGTCAGGAGGCACAAAAAAGTTGATTTTTCAAGAATTTTTCTTGAAATGACCTTTTAAGTTATTAATGTAAAAATTTGTACACATATTATGGTAACTTTTGAGTTTATTTTAAGGTTTTTTATTTGTAAAATTAAATATTTTCAAAGCTGCTACAGTTGATCTCCAGGAGCAACTCTAAAAAAAGGCGTCTTGCGGCGAGCACGATATCTCTGGACTGGACCATCCAAAATGAAAAAAACCAAAAATATTTCGTTAATATATTGTTTTATCTTGTAATTAAGGGGAGGTTCCTTTGATCGGCGATGAAAAAATCGATTTTGTTTTTTTACATATTATCAATCTATAATATGTTAAAAACATGATCCTAAAACCGTTTTGCGTTTTATGCAGTTTTTAGAAAGTTACAGCGCTTCAAAGAGAAGCGTGCAACTGTCAACGCGGCACAACTAGCCGCGCGCTCGGCGGTTGTCCGTTTGGTCCTTTGCCCATCGGGATACCTCTATTCTATACCTCTGTTACAATGACAATTAAATTCTTTGAAGCCGAAGAAGGTCTTGTATATGGGCCAGGCATAGCTGCATGAGGTATAAAGTGTAAGTTCAAAATTGACGTCACAAACGCATTTTCACAAGGCGAAATTGGTTCTAAAACTTCAAACGCGTTTTCCCGAAAGTTGATATTTTCAGTGCGCGGGACAGTGTATCTCGAGAACCACTGATCGGATCCTCTTGAAATTTTAAAGTCATGTGTAAAATTCAATCTGGGAGCCTTTGATCTATTATTAACAATATATTTTAATAATAAACAATGTTTACGCCTGTCTTAAACAACTAAAACACACCCCAAAACACGACCTTAATTTTCAAGTGGATAACTTTCTCTGTTTTTTTTTTATCAAAATTTCGAAATTTTTAGTTGAAGGGCCGCTACATATGTTTATTTAACTAACTTAAAAAATGTTCATGTTTCAGTGACCCCTACGACCCTCGGGAACGTCCAGCGCAGACGCATGTAAGGCGCGCAAGGCCTCGCGGAGATATGGCTGGAGCCGCCATTTTGAATTGAAAGAGGGGGGAAAAAATAAATTTAGGGACTCTTTTTATCAATAAACATTGTACAAAAAACCGTTTGTTCATATCACATTTCTTTATACCTCAAAAAAATTCATAAAAGTGACGAACTTTTCAGAGTCGATCAGAGGAACCTCCCCTTAATCGAAGCAATAAGTAAAATAAGAGTTTTTAACAAAATGGCGACTTCTTAAAAAAAGGGGGGTTTTTATCAAAAATTTTGGACTTAAATTGTTTGTAAAATGGAAAATATTTATCGGTGAGAAAAAAACTTCAATTAATTACTAAAAAATATATTTAGAAAGTTTGTGTTATAATTTGGAACTTTAAAAACACAGTTTTGAGAATAACGCGTTTTAAGTTTCAAAAGAACCTTACATATAGTAAAACAATCGTTACAAATATGCGTGTCACTTCGAGAGTATTCACCGGATTGACGTGACATTTTCTGTGAGTGTACTTAAATATATTTACTTTACGGTAAAAAATTCCATTTTCTGAAAATCCTGACTGTATATAACCCCTCAAGTTGAAATCACTTGCTATATTTATATTTTGTCAATATAATCAATACACACTCTATGTGGATATTAAAATGGGTGTATAGGGTGTCAACATGTCACCTCAAAATAAGTAGGTATTCTTCTTAAAACCCTATATGTCATCTCATACCTACTCCCCATACAAATCTGAGGATAATGATGACGACGTCACTGTCTATGGGAGAATAAAATTTTGAGATTATCGTTCCTTTCCTCCAATTCGAGAGTATCCCTTTTCAATTAAAACAAGAATCACGCAATTTGTACTAAGAAATTTCTTTAGGAAATGCCCGTCAAATGCATTTTGAAATAAGTGGAGTAGGGACAGAGACTGAGATTAAACGCCTCATTTTTACTCATCTTCTTTATAAAGTGTATAATTGTGTAAATTTTGATTTTTAAAATCTTACTAAGTATTATACTAATTAACCTTATACCGATAGAGCAAATCGTATTTTGATAAATTCAACCTGATCTTCGTAATGGCGTTGAAAAATCCTGTTGTAATAAGTATGGTATTTTAGGTTTGATTCTAAAGGAAAGAATCCATGTTTGCTCCTATGTCGTATAGGTATCCCACCAATTCCGTATATTCTAATTAGGGCTTAGTGGGATATTTCTTCTGTTTTATAATCAAAGCCGGTGCTCATTAAAACGCCCTTTACGAGGGCGATTTCTCATGAAATTTATTCAAACATGCAAATCAGCGCTTTTATGACAGTATTAAGTCAGATGAAAAATGGTCGAAAATCTGCGTATTCGTGCACGAACAATAACAAGCGCAAATATATTTTCACACGCGATCAGATTATTTGTCATAAAGTTAGGGAAATTCTGAAAATCTCCCTTATTTTCGAGGCAAGGCCGGTTTTTGTATAGCAAAAGCAGACAATCCGATGTAATATCGTGGCCAGTAAATGGATGATAACGCCAGGCATCCACCCTATCCGAATAGGCAATTTCTAAAATCAAGCTGTGATAAGCGTTAACTACTTGAGTGAGGAGGATTTTCGCATAACCATCAATTCATGCCCTTAAATAAAGGCAAACATTTTTCGTAAGACTTTTAAATGGAACAAAATAATTACAACGCGATGAATTATTCCTTAATAAAAAGTGGGAACAGCAAATAAAAGTACATTTTTAGTTGTTTTTAAAAATTTATTTCTTATTTTACTTTCTATGCTCAAATTATCTAATACTATCCAGAAAATCGTTTTAGTCCCCGGATACATTTTTTTAATTTATTTTACATCACTTTCTTAAGAAACAAACAAAATAGTATAAATAAATTTAAACTATCGCGACAACTACTACAACTGTCGGATCTCAATCTAAAACAAAAATAACAAGCTACACTATTATCACGATTGTCGGTTTTGATGAAAATAAATCTACTAGACTCCTCCCTGGAATTAAATTGCCTTTTTAACTATAAAGTCTTTTTTCGAAAGAGTGCCTCAAAGGCACTCTTCTCAGCACTCGATTATGTTGCTGATATGTGCTACTCGCTTCGTCAAGTTTATCTGTCTGTCATTTGCGGATAGAAAATATATGACTCTGGTCTGGAGGTGTAATTGAACTAAAATAATAAAATACGTATCAATACTTATTCGGAGCAGCAGAGTAACGGTGGCATTTAAACTTCCATTTGTGGAAGTTGAAGGATAATATTATTTGCATCTTAATAATCTTAAAATAAGTGATAAATAAAATTAAATTTTGGGTGATTTTCAAAATTCTCTTGTACATATAAGCATGTATATATACCATATATAGTACAATATGTGTCGGACAGACCCTTGATACGAAGAAACCAAAATTTGGTCGTTTCAGTTTCCTTTAAACTTTAGCTTGATAATTACCACTTTATATGAAAGTACTGAGAATTTTTAAATTTCACAAAAGTGATCATTAAAAATGTAGTGCAGTATTTTTATAATTAAACAATAAATATTAAAATTGGTAATTGTTTACTTTCACGGTCATCTGGTTTTTTTGATAATATAAAATCGAAGAATCAACATTTTTACGATTTTTTTTTTCGAATTGTGGCGGATTTATGAAAAAAAAATGAAAAGTTTGAAATTGCCGCTATTATTGATTGATTCTAGCGCTACGCTTATCGATTTATATCAAGACAATTTGAAATTGTGACAGTTATATTGACCCCCTTCCACTCCAGAGAGAGTGGTAGCAAAACTTCAGGCGAGGTTTTAACACTCTCCCGCCCGCCGCCCCCCTGACCTTATCCTGCCCGTTAGTTCCTTTTCTAACTTTCTCCCATTTCCAAAATATTGATTAGGATGTGGAAAATCAAATAATAAACTAAAAAATATTTTTTTTAAATTCTTCGTTTTTTTATGTAGAAAAAATAAAATACATGAAATCCATCTGGCTATAAATAAAAAAGCTAAAAAATTAACAGAAATACTGATTTTTTAAAATTTTTGTATTTTTTTTTCATAAATCCGACGGAAAAACGAACAATTTTGAAAAAGAAAACATTTAAAATCCATACATTTTTCGATTTTTAGTTGGTAAAAAACCAGTTGACCGTGAAAGTCAACAATTACCTTAAAATTAAGTATCCAATCACAATTACACCTGACAATTAACTGTTGCGTATAATAACGTCTTTAAATCTGAAAAACAGATATTTTTATTTGGTTTAATTTAAATCAAGAAGAAGCACTTTGAATTCTTAAAGGATTATGTTAATTTTAAATCTGTTTTATTACCATATCTTTTACCGTTTCCGAGATAATCAGAAAAGGACACCTAATTTTGTTGAAAGTAATTAAATCAATTCGTGTTTTCGGCAGAAGATGCATACTCACTAATTCATACTGAATTTCGAATATGATCGCCACTTTTTAATCTTTCCATAGTAAATAGGTTTTCAAGGGTGGTTGAACATTTAGTTGAAAGCTTGATGAGTCTTTTGTCAAATGATGGTTAAACTGTGTTCAAAGAGTGCGTACTTACTGAGCTAGATAGGGTAATTAACAAACGCTTATATCACAACTTTTAACTACTATTTTAAGTATCTCGAAAACAGAGGATTATAGAAAAGAGCAGAACTAAAATTTTTAATTCGCCTTTTACTAACTACATTTTAGCATAGTTTTTTTTTTAAATTAAATTCTACGAAGGCCAGTTTTCCATATTGGCCTTTCGATTTGGATTGCACACATTGACGAAGAAGAATAATGGGAAAGCAAAAATAAAAATTTCATGAATTTGCATAAAGATTTCAAAATGTTGCCACCACTACTCCTGCTCACTAAGTGGAAAAAGTGTAAAATAAAATGATCCAATCAGTATCCAAGTCGTATTTTCTACAGGCCTACGAGTACGTTCACCTAAAATAGGAATCATATCCTTATGAGTAGTTCCTTACGTTAGTATCGCATTCACTAAATTCTTCTTCTTACTTTAAAACTGTATGTCGTAATGTTCATTTAAAAAAATTCCATATGTACATGCTCCGCTTAGAATCTCTATTTACACCACAATAGGAAGAAATACATATATTTAACTATACAAGGACTTGGCTGGGCCGCGAGTCCATCCGCAAGTATTAATTGCTGCCAGTGTTGAGGATTTCGCCGGGCCTCCGCAGTCGTGCGACAACAGTCTTTATTACAGAATAGTTGCCACCGACATCGTCAGCATTGGCAGGATAAGGACAAAGGATAACAGAAACTTTTGCTCTGAGTACGCAGAGCTGCTTAAGGCGCTTGCATGACATAATAGGTCTTCCGGGAATATCTCTAAGATGGGTAGCTTCCGCCCCGTTGTTGGGTCGTGACAAGTGTTCGCCCTGGCCCTCTGCAATGGAAGTCATTTCGATTAGTACACTTCTGAATGGATGCTGCGGCACAATTACTCACCTGAAGCATTTTCCGCATTTCATCCTTCGAAATTACTCTGATTTGGGCTGACTCTCGTAGCCACCGTCGAAGCCAGTGACCGAACCAGACCAGCCCGCATTCGCACTCGAGTGGGTTGTTGGAGGTGTCCAGGCCACCTGTGATGCTTCTGGTCCCGACGGTATCCCAGAATGTTATGTTTGGATAAAAGCTATCTGCTGCTAAGGAAGCAATCTTATTATCCGAGATGTCGATGCTTAGGTGCGGCACAGACTTTAGGCTATAGAATATGTTCGGAGGTAGGTCCGATATTTTCGTGTTGCGTATCCTGATCTTGAGTTTATGAGTGCGCGCCAGGCCCATGAACGTGTTGCTCGCTATCGTGTGGACATTCCTTCCGTATATTTCCACCAGATTCAGCTTGGTGTTGTTTACGAATTTGGCAAACAAGTCTCCATTTACGACAGGGTCAATAACGTGCAGGAAGAGCTCTTGCAGACCCGGCAGTCGGGAGGCGATATCACCCACGTGCTGGGATGATGTCATATGAAGTCGCCGCAGACTTCTTAATTTTGAAAATATAATCGAGTTCGGAATCTGCTTCACATCAACTATATTAAGCTCATCTAGGTATTTTAGGCCAATCATGTCGTGGATCGTTATCCTTCTGATAGGGTTGTGGGCTAGATCAAGGATTTTAACCGAGCTCGGTAGATGCTCTACAATACTGCTCACATTCACGACCTTATTGTTTGACACGTTAATAATTCGTAGGAGTCGCATTTCGTGGAAGGAATAAATCTCCTGGATAAAATTGTTGCTTATGTCCAATTCAGTGAGAAATGGCAATTGAAGGCTGGGCAGGACATATAGACCCATTCCTCGGAGATTCAACTGCCGAACTCGTGGCGTATGCAGAAAGACTTCCCTTAGATTGCTAGTGACCAGCGGATTGAAGCTGAGGTCCAAATTGGTTAAGTTATTTAGGAACGTAAAGGTATTATCCGGAAGTACGGTGATTTTATTACGCGAAAGATTTAAGTCAAACAGGAACTGCGAATTAATAAACATACTGGAGTCCAGATACTCCAGACTATTGCCCGCAAATTGAATGCTTCGCAAGGTGAAACCGACATCAGAAAAGGCTGGTACTGGCCATACGGAAAGAAGATTGTTTGATATGTCTAGGTATTCCAATCTAGTATTCATAAAAACCTCTCGCGGTAAGGCTCGCAGTTTGTTATTGCGAAGACGGAGTATCCTTAGTTTTTTTAAATTTGAAAACTGCTCCACTTGTAGTTGCTCTAGCTTGTTGAAACTTAAGTCTAGCTCCTGCAGACTGTTTAATCCCTGGAAACTTCGCCTGCGTAAGGATGTTAAATTGTTCATTGACAAGTCTAGAATCTCGAGAAACTCCAAATCCCCAAATGCGTGATTACCTAGTACAGACAGACTGTTTTCCATTAGGTTAAGTCTCCTTAGGGTGTTACCCAGGTTGCTAAAACTCAGTGAGTTTGTCAAAAGATTGTGACTGATATCGAGTTCGCTAATGTAAAGATACGACGTTAGATCATCGTCGAACTGGCTGATTTTATTGTAACTCATATTCAAACTTAACGGCATACTCGCGTTAGATATGTAATTGAACATGCGCAGAGATACTGTACAGAGAGCATTGTGCATTAGGTCCAATCCTAGTAGACTCGGTAAAAATGCAAACGCTGCATCAGAAATATTCTTAAGGCGATTGTATGAGAGATCGATGTAAGTCATATATTCTAAGTTAAAGAAGCTGTGTTTCTCAAGGGTCCGAATTTTATTCGATTGTAAAATAACATTCTGTAATTCGGCTAGATTACTGAACGTTTTCGATGAAATCTTTTCGATAAGATTGTAGGATAAATCAATTTCGACTAAGTTCCGGTGTATATCAGGTATGAATAGGTCTTTTGGTATATGAACAATTTGATTGAATCCGAGATTAATATAGCTCAATTCCTTCATAGTAGCTAGCGACTCGTTAGTGATGACTTTGAGATTATTGTTATCCAGACCCAACCACATAAGCTCCGTGAGCGGGGACAGAGCCTCCATGGGAAATTCATCGCGATACATTGCAAAGGACAGCTCAAGAATTTTAAGGGTTTTAGAAACGTTCTCAAAGACATATGGATTTGTGTAAACGATGTCATTAAAGCTAAGACTTATTTCCTTGATGGAGTGCAGTCCACTAAAAGAGCCGAACTGCAGGGCAGTAATTTTGTTATTTCTCAAAAGAATCGTTTGCAGCTGATTACCCCAGCCGACGAACACATTATCAGGAATGTCAGCGATCGTGTTGTAGCCCATGTTCAAATAGGACAGCTCTGTGTAGTTTCGAAGCCCTTCGACTGGAATGGCTGTGAAATTATTTCCACTTAAGCTCAATACACGTAAATTGTTCGTTACTTCCGGCAAATTAGCCAAATGTGCTATGCGATTCGATGTTAGGTACAAATATTTCACTTTGCTGAGGGCCTTTATAGCGCTCGGAATCTCCTGAAGTTGGTTTCTCTCCAAGTCAAGATATTCCAGGGTTCCCGAAATTCCTTCGAAGGCGTCCGCATGAATTCTTGAGATCTCGTTAAATGCCATGACGAGGTGCACAATGCCTGTGCCTCGAAAGGCACCAGCTGGTACAACCTTAACAAAGTTTTTCTCGATATTGAGAGCCCTAATATGGACGTTGCTGTAGTTGTTCTGGAACCAGTCCGAGTGAAACTCCTCAATTAAATTCAAACTCAAATCCAACTTTTCTAAGTGCATTCGTATAGCGCGGATCTCCTTGCAGGAAATAGTTTTGATTAGATTATCCCGCAATGATATAATTCGGAGATCGTACAAGTGTTCGAAAAGTTGCTGTGGGAACAAGGTGATTAAATTACGTGACAAGTCAACAGTGACTAGGGACCGCGGGAAGGCCATTCCGGACAGATGGGATATTCGGTTGCTGCTGAGGTCGAGCCAAAGTAGTTTCCGAAGTTTTGCGAACGGACGTGAACTGATATGGTTTACCGTGGAGGTGAGTGATAGGTTCCCTCTGGATTCATCGTGGCTAGGCACTAGCACTTCTGAGATTTTGTTCCCAGACAAGTGGAGGCTGCGAAGTGACTCAGATAAGCTCCCCCAGTTGCCGTCTATCGCAGTAATGTGATTTCTAAATGAAATTTTTATGAGGAGTTCTGATTTTATGGGGAGAAAATTACTCACCTTTGTGCCACTAGTCTATTCAGAGCATGTAAGTTCCTGATAGCATTTAGCGGTAACTGTTGGAGCTGATTCCCCGATATGTCTAATGTAATGAGAGAGTGGGCCATGGAGCTGTAATAAAACGCATTGTTCAGTTTATTATTCTAAGCCATTTCCTAGTTTCTGTTATTGAGTAAGGAACTTGAAATTTATTTCTAATAAATTTAATAGTCATGACTTCAATCGAAACCTGCAGCTTCAGGATTGAGATTTCTTGGCTTCCATATGTAACTGTTACATTGTAACATATTCCTAATCACTAAAAAGGAATCCTTAAATATCCTGTCTGTTAATTCGAATGAAAATCTACTGCAAGTCAAAAATTTGTTGGTTCATAAGAACTTAAATGACGATAAGAAGTATATCCCAACGATAGCAAGTAAAATTCTAAAGATAACTCTGGTGGCGGTCTTTTTTGGCACATCAAAGAGATTTAACGCAATAATTACTGCTTGTGTGGCCACACTGACGTTTGTTCATTATGTGCTGTATTTGTTTTTTGACTGGAGTGAGTGACAGTCGTGACAGTTGATCGACGATAACTACAGTTGAGTATTCTATTGCTATGAATTGATCAAATGAAAAAGTGATTGGCTTCAAACTGAACCATATTTAACGCTATTTTTATTGACAATGATGGGCATTGACGTTGAATTTGTAGTGTGACCATCTCGTTATCGCGTTAATTTTATTGCCATTTTTAATGGCGTTGATAGGCATTGACGTTTGCCATTAATGTGGCGCCCCAGCGTTAGACGTTAAGCGTTAAACGATAGACGTTAAGCATTAGACGTTAAACGTTAAGCGTAAGCGTTAAACGTTAGACGTTAGACGTTAAGCTTAATGTTAAACGTTAAGCGTTAAACGTTAGACGTTAAGCGTTAGACGTTAAACGTTAAGCGTAAATGTTAAACGTTAAGCGTTAGAAGTTAAGCGTTCAACGTTAGACGTTAAGCTTAACGTTAATCGTTAAACGCTTAACGTTAGACGTTAAGGGTTAGGTGTTAAGCGTTAGACGTTAAACATTAAGCGTAAGACGTTAAACGTTAAGCGTTAAACGTTAGACGTTAAGCGTTAGATGTTAAACGTTAAGCGTTAAACCTTATCTTCACATGTCTTTTCTACATTATTCTAACAATTTTTCTTGACTTGAGCTTAAAATGACCTATAGGTGACCTTGCACGGTCAAGCAAAAACTACATTCGGATTAAGGGACCCCGAAAACTAATGTATAATGTAACTAAGTCTGATGATACTAACGGAACGAAATGTTGCCCTGTGAATAGTTATTCAATTATCCCTCTTCGGAGAATCTCTAAATTACCCAGTTTGGGGCGTGATATCTCGAAATCTATGCATGGCCGGTCTTCGGACCCATTGAGACTTCTGATCATCATGCGGAAAAATATCTTTCTGCAAAATTTCAGCCCAATCGATGGGGTTTTTTTTTCCATAGATTTTGTGCGGAGTCCTTTGGTCACTAAGCTTTTTGGGAACGATTACAAATATAACGTTACCAAGCATCAATGGAAGCACCACAATCATCAAAATTATGTACACAATAAAAGATGGTTACAATAAACAATGCTGGTAATTTGTTAACACGTCAAAAATCCACTTTATTTTATTCAATTAAGCGCTCCACATAAAATTACAACTTAGTGTGGAATTGATAATTGTACAATTACACTAGTATGTAAAAGAATTCCTCTTAAGAGTGTAAAGTTAAAGATTGAATGTCATTTTAAATGTCCAAATTTAAGGTGTAAAGCGATATAATCGCACGTTGGTAAAGACTATTTAAGGCTTCCTGCATAGTAAATAACGGTGTGAAATTAAAACATTAATTTTGCATCTGAAAGCATAAATTTTAAATTTTCATATGTAAAATTACATTGGAACTTATATTTGACACAATGATTCGCATTGCATAAAGTCACAAATGATTTTGAGAAACGTAAGTTCATTTATATTACAACGAAAAAACAAAGTTACACTTAAAACTTTAAAATATTCAATGTTTTCACCCTTTACAGGTTTCTACTTGCATTTATAAGAGCCAACACATGTAAGTATGAGCATAGTAAACTCTTTTAAGATATTATGTTTTTAGTAATTTAAACTTAAACAACATTGAAAAACGTTGAAAAAGGACAAATTTATAAACTATTCATATTCGAATTAACTTTAAAAAATGTGATGAATAAACAAAATTTAAATATAATAAAAGAATAAAAGTCACAACCTTGTTTGTATGGGGATTTTAAATTGATAAAATGGAAAATTCTTTTTATATGGAGTTTGTACCGACTGGGGGGCGTCAATTGCACGGTTGGTAGTGCGACGCGTTGGCTGCGAGCCAGCAGGACGCCGGAGATTGTATTTGCAATTTTCACCAGAAACCCGGGTTAAAAAAAGTGGTATCACAATGGGCCTGTAATGTCCTAAATGTGTCTTTTGACAGCCATATCAATCTAACATCTTGCACAGGTTGCGTTAATTTGTTCGAAGAATCGTGTTTCTTTTTATCAGTATGCAATTTTAATCTCTAATATATGAATTTTAAAAGTTTTTTATATTTTCAAAGGTAATTTCCTATAATGTTAATTGCAAAACCTGATTTCATTCGTTTTTCGTATATTTTCAGATAAATTTGTATTGTTACTATGTACTCAACAATTTAAAATTTTACCAAATTTAATGATGCATCCTTTAAAAAAAATGTTAGTCTGTATTTTAAAACAACACAGTGCTGCATAAAATTATATGTCCTGATGATCAATATGGCGTACAATGAAACAATTATGATGGTTAAATTGGAACTGATTGAGATTTCCTCAGGTATAATTGTGTGGATATAATAACTTAAGTTAAAATGTTTTTACTTAAAAATAAATTAAATGAATTAAAAAAAAATATTTTATCTAATTTATCGATGGTAACAAGCACCAATTTGCCGCATGAAATCACGTCGATGAAATGGATAACTTTCACTTAACCATTTTGAGACTTTCATTTGCCACTAAGTCCATAATTTACATTTACTGGAAGAATAGAATTGGATATATAAATCTTTGGCTTGAATTAAGTTTGAGATCTTCTCATGGATTTTGATGAAATTTTGACAAATGCATGTATGATACATTAGGGTGCTTTTTTTTCGCGACTATTTTTTTTTTTTTCAGTCCCATCTCGAAATTTTGTGGCTAATACCTAAACAAACATTCCCTGAAAATTGGAGCCCTTAAAAATAATATTTAGTACTAGACCAAGACGCATAAAGATTTCCCATATAAAATACACGTGAACTTTGATTATTTTTCTTCAAATCTCTACAACTCAGAGGCATTTTATGGCACAATCTTCGGCAATGGTAGGGTTTCTTCAGAATTGAATGCTCTACAAAAGTGTCCATTGCGGTGTAACCCTAACTACCACCAGCGAGGTAGTACGGGTCACTAACCCCAATTTGTCCATGAAATTCTCGCTTTTTACCCCTATCTCGTAAACAACAAGAGGTACAGAAAAAGTGAATATGACAAACTTGTAGCAAATTCAATTTCCTCCAAAAAGTTCTTGAACACCAAATCGCTAACATCGATATTTCTTGAGATATTGGGCTTTGAAGTTGAGGTAGTGTTTCTACAATTTAGCTAAATAATCCATGAAAAGTCCACACTACCTCAACTTCAAAGCCCAATATCTCAAGAAATATCGATGTTAGCGATTTGGTGTTCAAGAACTTTTTGGAGGAAATTCAATTTGCTACAAGTTTGTCATATTCACTTTTTCTGCACCTCTTGTTGTTTACGAGATAGGGGTAAAAAGCGAGAATTTCATGGACAAATTGGGGTTAGTGACCCGTACTACCTCGCTGGTGGTAGTTAGGGTTACACCGCAATGGACACTTTTGTAAAGCATTCAATTCTGAAGAAACCCTACCATTGCCGAAGATTGTGCCATAAAATGCCTCTGAGTTGTAGAGATTTGAAGAAAAATAATCAAAGTTCACGTGTATTTTATATGGGAAATCTTTATGCGTCTTGGTCTAGTACTAAATATTATTTTTAAGGGCTCCAATTTTCAGGGAATGTTTGTTTAGGTATTAGCCACAAAATTTCGAGATGGGACTGAAAAAAAAAAAATAGTCGCGAAAAAAAAGCACCCTAATGATACATATAATGTCGTTTTTCAAAACTTTAATGCAAAATATCTTGGAAAGTACAAATCTCGTACAAACATTTTTTATATACTATATTTATCATTTCTGGCCACAAATTAACACGTTTAAAGCATTTCATCAAAATCCGTGAAGAGATCTGAATCAATTCCAATTCTTTCTTGTTTCGAATGTTTTTTCCACAGACATTTTCTTCTGTTTGCCTAAAGCGGAAAATCAGAATCTAACAAAAATATGGCTTTTACCAATTTTTTTTTTTATCAGGTAATACAGGGTGGGCCATTTAAGATTTGGAATTTGAATCGGCTATAAAAAAAGAAAATAAATGAATATTTTTTCAAAGTTATGAGTTTATTAGAAAGATTGAACCTTTCCATTTAGGAATGGAAGACAAAATCATTCAAATGACTGCCACGGCTATCCTTACAATACCCCATTCGATCAGTCCAATTTTTCAGTACATTTTCGATTGTTTGGGCCTCTATTTCGTCAATGGCAACTTCGATTTCACGTTTCAAGTCGTCAATCGTCTCTGGATGGTTAGCGTAACACTTGTCCTTAACGGCTCCCCACCAAAAAAAGTCTAACGGAGTCAAATCGCAGCTTCAGGTTGGCCAATTGACATCAGCATTTCGGCTGATTATACGATTTCCGAAAACAGTGCGCAAAAGATCGATTGTTACGTTGGCTGTGTGGCACGTTGCGCCGTCCTGTTGAAACCAAATGTCGTCTACGTCATACTCTTCAATTTTGGGAAACAAAAAATCGTTTAGCATGGCGCGGTAGCGATCGCCATTCACTGTAACGGCGTTTCCTTGCTCATTTTCGAAGAAAAATGGCCCAATAATGCCGCCAGACCAAAATCCGCACCAGAGAGTCACTCGTTGTGGATGCATTGGTTACTCCACGATGACGTGTGGATTTTCTGAGCCCCAGATACGACAATTTTGTTTATTGACGTATCCTTCGAGGTGGAAATGAGCTTCATTTGAAAAGATGATTTTTCGGTAAAAATGCCCATCTTCGATCAAGCGGTCTTCGGCCCATTGAGCAAACCGAAAACGCATCGGATGGTCATGCGGCTTCAGCTCTTGCACTAATTGAACTTTGTACGCATTCATACCGAGATCTTTATGCAAAATTCTTCTCAAAGAAGTGCGTGAAATGTTCAATTCTTGAGAACGATGACGAGTTTGATGTTGATGGTTGTTCACGCACACTCTGAGCAACAGCAACGATGTTTTCGTTTGAGCGCACTGGACGAGTACGTACACGGGTTGTTTTATCCAACAACGATCCAGTTTCACGAACTCGCTTCACAAATTGATCCACAAACTACATTTTTGTCACATCCTTTTTGTCAAATTTTTTCCGTAAATTTCTTACAGTTTGAGTAGAAGACTCACCATTTTGGAAATAAGTTTTTAATATTTCCCAACTTTGTTCAAGCGAAAAGCGACCCATTTCATAAATGTCAAACATAAAACTAACTTTCTGTCACATCGGAAATGTCATCAAACCTTTCAACCTCAAAATAACCTATAGTTCCAATTCCAAACGTTAGATGGCCCACCCTGTAGATCACTTACTGATATTTTTTCTAGAAAAATATTACAATTATAGAAAAAAAAGATTCGTCCTTAATATTAAGTTTTAGAATTCTTGCAGAAAAAGAAGGATCTTAAATATAAGTATTTTTGACAATTTTCACCAAAATTTCGGGTAATTTACTTACAATCGGTGTGGAAATATGTTCATTATTTTTGTAAAGTTAAATATCTCAGAAAGTACAAATGAATGAAATACATTCGTAAATTTTGGTCTCAAGTGAGCGCCTCTACAACGTGTCATTAAAAGCCGCGAGGAAACCTTACACTAAATTTAAATTATACGAGACAGGCTCGCAAATAAAAATTACTACAAAAAATTTTACTGGCTGGCATTGGGTGTTTGAAAATGAGTCGAATAATTTGTAAGTGGTTTATCCTATAGTGAGAGTATTTGTGAAGGAACAAGTTATGAAGATCACGAACTTTCTGTCAAATTTAACACTTTTTAAAATAACTTTTCATACCCTTGGATGTATACATATTTCCATAATTTCTCTATTGCTAACATCGCAGAATAATGATCTCTATGGTACAAACTCGAAATATGTTACCTCCTCTTCACGTAAGTTCTGATAAATTATTGAAGAAGAGGTTATAAAGGTTCACACTTTAATCAAAAGGTGTTTAGAAATGTTTGTCGAGCAGTGTCTATATTGATTATGTTGCTACTTGACATACAAAAATTAAATCCGTCCGATTTTTTCTTCGCATACATCTAAGCCACATATACTACAAAAGTTAAGAAGATACTAAGCTACCCAGGTGAAAACGTAAAAATGAAAATTTAATTTTAGACGGAATCCAATATGAAATAAAGTGAAAACTATTATATGCACTAAAAACTGACGGAAAATAGACTGAAACATATTACATCGAAAAAGTTAAGAAGGAATTCAGACTTAAATGAGGCGTAAATATTTTTTTAGTCGGAGAACAGACTTCACACTTTATATTAGCATAGCTGCATCGAAAAATATACTGACTCAAGACTGAAAGTTACATTCGATGAATACCAGCAAGATGCTGAAAACAGACTGCAAACAGACAGATAATTTTTCAACTTTTGGACTAAGACTTTTTTTAAATATTGGTCTTAGAATATTTTAAACAACATTTTTTTATTTCGCTATTGAAGAATTTCTAAATGGAGTATAGTATTGAAGCAGTTAAGTACTATATAAATTATAGTTTTTTTCATTATCTTAATTTAAAAATTGTTATTTAAGAGTAACTACATACATTCGTGAAAATATAAGTATTAGAAATACATTTATTTATAATTCCAGGAATACATTAAATTTCGCATTAAACTCATTAAGTTATGATTATATATATATATATATATTTTGGCCTAAAACGTATTAATCCCCTGGTACAGGCGCCATTTTGAAAACTTGTAAGGCGCACATAATATTGCGTACTGCACTTGCTTACGAACATTTTTAGTTGAATAGCACGAACTTAGCCGCCATTAAATGGCGTTGTCAGCAGATCTTTACCTAAAATCGAGTGTTTTCGCTGATATAGGCGCCATTTTAAAGTCACCATTTTAAAATGTGTGTAGTGAGCATATAGTATTTGGTCGAGTACTTCCGTATCAACGTTTTTAGTTGAATAGCACGAGCTTAACCTTTTAAGGATGGGGAAAATTACGTTAAAATTGATATTTTATTAGACATGAATATTATAAATAAATTCAATGAACTTATGTGGAGTCCCCCATCGATATATCGACCAGGGCCGTCCGCAACGGAAAGTCCCATGTAAAAAATTTGGCGCGACGGTTTGAAAGTATTTTTTTAGGTAATTTGATGGGTTGAATGCAGGAAAAATCATGAAAATTTCAGAGAGAGACCCATTTTGCCGCCCCCATTCTATAGGTGCTTAATTAAAATTAAATTTCACAGGCAATGAGGTATCTTTTATTGAAGGTAAAATAGGATGAGCGGTTTTACAAGCGGATTCTACGGGCCTTATGAGCAGCGAAGTCAGAAATTACTTTGTCAAAATCAATATTTGCAGCCAATTCTTGTTCAATCGACAATATAGCCAAGTTTGATAGTCTAGCGGAGCTCATAGTAGATCTGAGATAATTTTTTATTAGCTTCAACTTCGAAAAACTTCTCTCACAACTTGCAACACTAATCGCCAAAGTCAAATATATACGAATCAAGATGACTATATTTGGAACCGAAATTCCGAGATTCAGTTTTTGAATGAACTGGAGGAGCTCCAGTGGTCCTTTACCCCTTATATCTTCCTCTGATTCAGAACTGGCAACAAACTGCTGGAGACGGTTCCGCTCCATCTGTAACTCGTCCTTGTCGATGTCTTCTAATACATGGGAAAGATCACACTCGTACTTGCTGTCCAAAAGTTTCGCTGGCGTCAAAAATCCGAACTTGTCCGATATTTCTTGAATTTGCTGGAATCGAGTCGTCATTTCTTGAATGATCTTGTCGAATGATGCGAACACCTCTCGACGGAGTTCCTGCTCGTGAGACAAAGCTGCATCTTCAAAAGATTCATCGCCATGCATGCGTTTTTTCCTGCGAATTCTTCTCGTTTTGAGTTCGATTCCGAGTTTTTTGCAGAGAGTCTTAGCAAAGTCGATTGCGTCTTGGACGAAACGGTCTCTACTTTCCACTAGGAGGGTTTTTAAAGCGCAGAGTTTCTGAGCACACTTATCCACACTTAGTCCTCGTTGCTGCAGGTAAATCTGTGCGTCATCTACTTCAGGTAGCACTGCAGCCCAAAAGGCAACGTCGCATTGTGCGTGCTGTTGCTGAGCGAATTCATTATATCAACAATGGATGATGGAGGATACTGGATAATGATAAATAACAGCCGTTAACAGGATCTATTTTCTTTACGTCATTGTTGTTTTTTGACTTGTCAGACGTTCTGACACATGAAATGAATGAATCATAGATCTCAACCCGCTTCACCGGCGACATTTTGCCGCCCCCGCGGGCTGTCGCCCGGGGCGGGCCGCCCCCTCCGCCCCACCCACGCTACGCCTCTGGTGGTATTATATTTTTCGTAATCAGTACATAAAAAAAGGTAGGTATACCAACTTTCAGGGCTAAAAAGCAAACAAAAATTTGACTTTGAAATAGCAATTTTCAAGGTCAAGGATGCTTCCAGGAATTTTTACACTATTTTTCCCATATTCAGCGCATCACAAAATGTAGGTATGCCAACTTTCAGGGCTAAATAGCAAAACAAATTTGACATTGAAAACCGTTATTTTCAAGTCAAGGATGCTTCCAGGAATTTCTATACTATTTTTACCATATTTAGCGCATAACATTTTCCTTGAAAAACATCAAATATTATGTGTCCTCTGGCTGGTCCATATATCGGCCACTCCCGTCCTTAAAAGGTTAAATACCATCAAATGAGGTTTGCAGCAGGTTTAAGTCAAACATTATCCTATTTCGCCGATAACGGCGCCATTTTGAAGTCGCCATTTTGAAAATTCAGAAGAATCCTATGGAATTTTATAACTCTCTACCAGACAAACATTTTTTGTCGCATACCTGAATTTTCACCATCATCGATCCTTTTTCAGTAACACTTCTTTCAGAAGGTTGTGAAAATTCGTGGATAATAGCCGCCATATTGCAGCCGCCATTTTGAAAATTAAAAAGCGCCACACGCCTTTCGAAAGAGCTCATCTCAACGAATTTTTTAAGCCATCACATGATTTTTTTTACCCACTCAATTTTTGTACTAGCGGGTGGCACGGTTGACACGGATCACTCCATATATATATTAATTATATGAAATTAAAATAAAATATATTATAAACTATACAAAGTATGTATATTTTTGCGTGTAATTAATAAATTAATCAATATGTTATTTAGACTATTTTCAGTGAAATTTCAGTTTGCCCTTTGCTTCAGAAAAAGTGGATTGAAAAGATACTAACTGAATTTGAGAGCAAAATATATTCCAGTTTGTTTTCCACCTGATTTTAGTTCACTTTTTTCAGTCGAAGTTCAGTTCATCTTCTGTACATTTTCAGTCTGTTTTCAGTCTGTTTTTCGTCTATTTCCGCTTCTTATTCATTACCTCAGTCTACTTTGAGTTCGTTTTCCAACTGGCCTTTAACACAGAAAAAATTGGTAAATTTTTTAGTATATTTTCAGTTTTATTTTTTCACCTGGGAATCCAGAATCCACAAAATTTGTTCGGTTTCCTTGAGTCGTTTGGCAGTATTGTTCACTATGAGAATGGTTTCTTTCTGCTTCTGGGAATGGGAAATGGAGGAAGGGGTTCATCCACTGTTCTACCTACTCCGCAATCTGTTGCCGCTACAGTAATTACTGCTGGTAGCAACATTAAGTTATAAAGATGTTCATGAATATATAATATTTCCGTCTTGCCAAAGTTTAAGTTTTCATGAAAGCTATAATCTGTAATGCTTTTTTGACATTAGCTACTCATTGTCTTTTCAGTTTATACTTTTCATGTAGGGTTGTAAAAAGTACCTATTCATTTTCAAACCTGCGGCATAAGTCTGGTTTCTATAGACTTAATCAATATGTCATATAATGTAAAGTGGCCTATTTCCGACCGCCTCCCTAATTCCGACCACTTTATATTTCTGCTAATAACTTTTTTTCGATGCATGTAAACAAATCAATGATTGTTACAATATGTATATCTCACGTTATAGTGGTCGATAATGGCCAATACCTACTTGATTGCCATTTGCTTAATTTATCGGAGTGATTACTGCAGAAGTCCCATACATATATAAAACTTTAGAAGAAATCCTTAAATCTGTCGTATTGATTTTAAGTGTTTTTGCAATAGTTTTAAAGCATTGAGATTTTAGTACTTTACGTTTTTTCCCACACATTTACCTTTTAGAAGTGTCGAAAAGCAATATTTATTGTGAATTTTTAAAATTTGTTTAAACAAACAATAAAATATTGTGGCCGGAAATAGGACAACGAGCTTGTGAGCAATACTTTAAAATAAAAAAAATAAAAAAATAAAAAAAAGGATAATTTTTATTGTGTAATTAGAAAAACCATAGCATAATGACTTAAGGGGGTATCCCACTCTAGAGGCCCTTGAATTGAACGTTTTTTTCAGGGAGTTGAACAAGAAAATACAAAACATTTAGAGTTAAACATGATAATCCTCTTATTATATGATCTTTAATGAATATTTTGCGAAAAAAAAAAACAATTGTATTGAGTGGTTGGGTCAGGGCAGGCCTGCTACTGGGACTCATACCTTAGGAACGGTGTGCACGATAACAGCCAAACAAATAATCTGAAAATTATGAGATTGCACATTAGTACTCTTTATATACAGTGACTCACAATTTCGTTCAAATGATGGGCATCGAGGAATATTTTGAAGAATTGTTTACAAATACTCGGCACAATAGAACTGAAACCGTTATATTTGCGACGACAGTAGGGATAGTGATGGCTATTTCCAAACGATTTGCATTTTCTAATTATTTAGTGGCATCATTGCAACGTAAACATCCAAAGAGTGCACTTGAACAAATTTGTGAGTTTAAAATTTCAGGTTAATAAGTGAACAAATTTGTATTATTTTCTGAGATTTTGTTACGAATTTCACTAATGTAAGTACCATTGTCAATATCTATTAAAAACGTTGGTATTCTTGGGTTAATTATCTCTTTTGCTGTTTTTTCCGGTTTTTTTAACAGAATGAAGGCATTATCAGCAGAAATTAGAAGTGGAATCCTGGAATTCCTTAGAAAAGGTGAAAGCTATCGCGAAATAGCTACAAAATTTCAGTGTTCTGTGGGAAGCGTAGCTAATATGCGAAAACAGCTCGAGGAACAGGTTCCATATAACCGTCCAGGCCGGAAGAAAATACTATCGGACACTATCAAGCGTGGAATCATAAGGAGCGTTCGATCAGGTGACGTAGATAATGCCGTTCAAATAGCCAGAAGACTCCAGAATTTTAGCCAGATCAACGTGAGCGCAGAAACTGTGCGTAGGACCTTACGCGAAGCTGGAATGCGTGGACGTGCTAAGACCAAAAAAGCACTTCTTACTAAGCGACATATGCAACTTCATCTCCAATTTGCCAAAAAATATAAAAATTATACAAAAGAGGCGTGGGGCAAAGTAATTTGGTCAGATGAGTTCAAAATCAATAGGTTTGGCTCCGATGGTAAGGAATGGGTATGGAAAGCAAAAGGCGAAAGGCTTCAGCCAAGGCATGTTAAACCCACACTAAAATTTGGAGGCGGTAATATTATGGTGTGGGGGTGTATGTGTTCAGGTGGTGTTGGCAGCCTTGCAAGAATAGAGGGTAGGATGACGGCAGAGGCTTACGTTCAGATTTTAGAACAGAATTTGCTCGGAAGTCTGGATTCATGGGGCACACAAATTGGGGACATTGTCTTTCAACAAGACAATGATCCAAAACATACGGCCCGGATAACAAAATCATGGCTATCTGCTAAAGGGTTCGAGGTTCTTCAATGGCCACCACAATCGCCAGACTTGAACCCCATAGAGCACCTATGGAGCATTTTAAAGCGATCAATGGCGGATTTTGGCAACCCTCCTCCGAATAACAACGCTCTATGGGAAAGGGTAAAACAGAAATGGGAAAATATCACCGCAGATCAATGCAGGAATTTAATAGAAAGTATGCCTGCAAGAATTGACGCCGTTATAAAAGCCAAAGGCGGTTATACGAAGTACTAATTTTGTCTCTCAAACAACTCACAAAATTGTTCAATTGAATTAGTTGTCAATATTGTTGATTTACTTAATAAAGGAATAGACATTTTGTTTTTTTATCTTGAATTCTATAAATTTATACCTTCAATTCTTCATCTACAAATATCCCATTTATTTCCTTTAAGAAATTTGTGTTAAAACGTTCACACCTTAAAAATATTCAAAAAATGTGAACGAATTTGTGAGTCACTGTATGTGGCTATGGCATGAGTGTGGCACATTTTGAAAAAAAAATTGTATTCATTTGTTTAATTTTTTCTACTATAAGTTTTATTTTTTAGTTGATTTTTTACTGTTAAAATATGGGATACAAGCTATGCAAATGTAAAAATGCCTGATTTGCTCCACTTAGGTCAAGGACAAAGCTAACACAACGTGTACCAAAATCTGAAATTTTTCGGATGAATGATTTTCTCAGAATGCTGCACACCATTCATCAAGATGGTGTTTTGAGAAAAACGACATTTAAGTTAAAGTTAAGAGTGGTGGAGAGCGCGCAGCTGCGCACGGAACCGCCTGTAGTGGCGCAAGCTTTTCAAATTTCGCAGCAAGAGATAGCTTAAGGGGAGGTTCCTATGATCGGCGATGAAAAAATCGATTTTTTTTTTTTTTACATATTATCAATCTATAATATGTTAAAAACATGATCCTAAAACCGTTTTGCGTTTTATGCAGTTTTTAGAAAGTTACAGCGCTTCAAAGAGAAGCGTGCAACTGTCAACGCGGCACAACTAGCGAACAAGACGAAATTGGTTCTAAAACTTCAAACGCGTTTTCCCGAAAGTTGATATTTTCAGTGCGCGGGACAGTGTATCTCGAGAACCACTGATCGGATCCACTTGAAATTTAAAAGTCATGTGTAAAATTCATTCTGGGGGCCCTTGATCCATTATTAACAATATATTTTAATAATAAACAATGCTTACGCCTGTCTTAAACAACTAAAACACACCCCAAAACACGACCTTAATTTTCAAGTGGATAACTTTCTCTGTTTTTTTTATCAAAATTTCGAAATTTTTGGTTGAAGGGCCGCTACATATGTTTATTTAATTAATTTAAAAAATGTTCATGTTTCAGTGACCCCTACGACCCTCGGGAACGTCCCGCGCAGACGCATATATGGCGCGCAAGGCCTCGCGGAGATATGGCTGGAGCCGCCATTTTGAATTGAAAGAGGGGGGAAAAAATAAATTTAGGGACAAAAAACCGTTTGTTCATATCACATTTCTTTATACCTCAAAAAAATTCAAAAAAGTGAAGAACTTTTCAGAGTCGATCAGAGGAACCTCCCCTTAAACGATTCAGGAAAGAACACAGAATTTTTCAAAACTAAGAAAAAAATGAATTTTTTGAAATTTCTAGAGTGGGATACCCCCTTAAGGCATTAGTTAAACTATCTTGCTACTTATTTACGACCTACACCAAAAAATGTTTCTGAACGCAGTTAAATTAGTCAGAAATGCAAGCAATATTTGTACAATTGTCATTTATTCTAAAGAAGATATCTGATTTTTCTTTCGTTTTTCATATTGAAATAATACGGAAAAATTATATTCACTTTAAATATGAACGAAAGCATTTAAAAATTTTTGACAAGTTCTGTAAATAATATTATTTTAAATTTAATTTAAACCATCTAAAACGGTCTGCAATTAGAATATGTGTTTTGATTAGTTTGCGCATTTCCGACCTACTGGCTGGATATTAAGAAATCCAACAGTTCAAATACGGCCAAGCCTTAAACTTTTCAGTTACTCAGATTACTTTTTAGTTTTTTGTGCAAATAATAAATTGGTGAATTAAAAAATAATCGAAGCTAAAGTGAATTTTAAATGATTCCCAAATATGAAGGTAGGTATTTTACGTTTTGTTTATTAGTATAAAAATTTATTTATCTTATTGTTGTCTCACGGACAAATAATGGAAGTAATAATAATAGCTATATGGTAGTATTGTAAGACGCATCGACGCTAGGATTCTCCAGATATTACTTTTATTCTAGACTAATAAGTCCCTTTCTGTGACGTAAATGTCCTAAAGACCAAACAATAAATTATTATTGAATATTCTTCTTTTAGGATCGGATCCTACATATATAGTAAATACTGATAATTCTCAGAAGGTGATTACCGAGATCTCTATAAGGAGTGGCCTGTAGGAGGATAAGCGCCACCTTGCGGTGGATTGAACTACACTTTCAAAAAATTATTAGGCACTTAATTTGAGTTCCATAGGATAATGGGGACATGGTTGAAAGTGTCTAGCCAGTTAAGAAGGCTCCAGCGCTTTTGAAAAACAAAAAATATCCTTATATAGTACATGAAAAAGTACATCTTTGCTCAAATTTTCAGACCCATAGACCCTCACATAACCTAAAAAAAATTAAAACGTGATTTTCAGAATTTTGGCGATATCTCGGCTTCCTGTGGACGTCTTTTTTTTTTCTCAAATTATAGGGTATTTTGTCAGCTACAACATGATATTTTTATGAAATACGGGACTTTATCTATCGTCTTATGTTTTCAGATTCATCGCTTAAGAAGATAGAGAATGAAATGACTACAATGTACAAAAATGGTGATTTCGTTGTATTAAATTACGAAGGAGAATATTTCCCCAGAACTGTCATTGAAAAAAGCGAAGGAACACTAAACATTAAAACGATAACAGTGGACATTATTGGAAGTGGCCAGATCGAAACTTTATTTTAAACTATTCATCAGGCGATATTATTTGTAAGATTGAAGCTCCAGCAATGATGACTAGTCGCGGAACATATGATTTGCCTAAAATTAAGGACCTTAAAATGAAATAAATTATATTAATTTTTGTTTAATTTAGTTCCACACAAAATGAACTAATAGGCGAGGAGCCACCAATACTGAAAGTACCATGATCGCGGATTTGAAAATTTTTGGTGGGAATGAAAAGTTTTCACTCAGACGAATAAGATGGGCTTGGTCGGCGTTGATTTAATTAGCCGAAAACATGTTTAATTAAATTTTGTATTATTCAATTGCCACAATGTTTTACCGTCATCGCGGATTTTGATCAGTCTTAATTTAATTTGTGCGAAATTTTGTACAGATGTTAAAAAAACCCGGCCGACCGATACTTTTTATCCGGAAAGGTCCGGCATACCTATTTGAATGGTGTGATAAGGGGTAAAATTTTTCTGTTATCACGGAAACATCTTATTTTTTTTTTTTCGTTTTACGCATTTTAATGCCAGAATCGAAAATATCTTGGTATGCGGGCTTAGAAAATGCCGGAAGTATCGCGCATACCAGTTGTTATTACATGGTTGAGATTTCTACTATTACACATTGTACTTCGTTGAAGAAATTCTCAGTAATCAACAAAATGAGGAAGAAAGCGAAGAACCAGAATAGGAAAGAAATTATAATTTTGATGATAATGATTATCAATAAATAATCTTGAATTAAATATAACATTCTGTATCAACCTTAATTTATTGTATGATCAACTTCAATTAAAATTTTCCTATAATCCCTTTTTCCATGCTAATCTGCATATAACTAAAAATCTAAGAAAGAAACCGGAATTAGAGAAAATACATTTACTCCAAAAAATTACCTCCGGCATTTTCTAAGCCCGCATACCAAGATATTTTCGAATCTGGCATTAAAATGCGTAAAACGAAAAAAAAAAAATAAGATTTTTCCGTGATAACAGAAAAATTTTACTCCTTATCACACCATTCAAATAGGTATGCCGGACCTTTCCGGATAAAAAGTATCGGTCGGCCGGGTTTTTTTTAAATCTGTACAAAATTTCGCACAAATTAAATTAAGACTGATCAAAATCCGCGATGACGGTAAAACATTGTGGCCATTGAATAATACAAAATTTAATTAAACATGTTTTCGGCTAATTAAATCAACGCCGACCAAGCCCATCTTATTCGTCTGAGTGAAAACTTTTCATTCCCACCAAAAATTTTCAAATCCGCGATCATGGTACTTTCAGGATTGGTGGCTGCCGGACTATAAGTACATACTACAATGTAATATACTGAATATCTATATAAATATTATGTATATACTGAACTATATGCTTAAAAATTTAAATATGCTTTATTAGCTTACATTTTTTTTAAATATTTCTTTTTCCCAAATTTTTTGTTATTTTATATAAATAAATATAATGTGCATAAATTACACGTAATTTGTATCCAAATTTTCAACTTTTTAACTATGATTGAGAAAACGTCTGATATCTAAAGCGATCGGAATTAGGTTCAGCGGTGGACGGTATTAGGAAACGACAGTTCTTTTGGTCGGAAATAGGCACATCTGACCTCTTTGCTTCATGCCAGTTTAAAATGTTATTTTAATACATTTTGCAAATAGAAAGTACCATCAAAACTTTTTTTTTTTAATTCTTATATAATTTTACTTTCAGGATTTGCCCTTCTTGATTGATTTTCATGTATTAGTCGGTTTGTTTAGGGAAAATAGATAAGGTCGGAACTAGCCCACTTTACGTTAAACGCTCCTTGTAAAATTTACTATTTATTGTTATATTTACATTCAAACTTAATTGATTCACATTCACAAGAGCATTGGACTTCCAATCCTGGATTTCTGGTATCGCGGGTTTGAGTTTAGGGATAAGAAGCGAATTTGAAGGAGCATTTAAGACTCCATTAACTATGCATACAGTAGTGGAAATAACTATAATTCCACTGAGTTTTTTTCTATTGAAAGCAACTGACTGCTAATTTATAATTCGAAGTGAGCCGTTTTATTTCCGTTTATTGTATCATTTCTAAAATCTAACGTAAAAAACAAAAATATCACTAGTTGAAAGCAAAATTTTAAGTAATATTAAAAAAAACAATTTTTAGCATGGAAATAACTATAAATCCACTATTCATATTTTAAGAAGTACAACACAACTTTTTTTTTTTTAAACGTGTACTGCCTCCATTAGCCTGAATTACTTCGAAAATTCTCGTTGGCATGCTGTCTATCAACTTTTGTAGCTGCGATTGAGACAATTGCGCCCAAGCATGTTTTATGGCCGCTTTCAACTCCTGAATCGTTGTAAACTGCCTTCCATTTGAGTAAACCTGCCGAATCAATATTGCCCATAGATTTTCAATTGGGTTCAGATCAGCATTATGCGACGGTCAATCCAAAACAGGTATGTTCCTGGTCTGAAACCACGATTTCGTTTCGCGAGATGAGTGGATGAGTGCATTGTCTTGCTGAAAGATCCACTCCTTGCTGAGATTATCATCGCCGAAGTCAATTAGGATACTATCCAGTAGTTGAATATAATCGCTGGATTTCATTCTGGTAGATATCCAAAAAATGGGTGTCTTCGCTTGGCTGCAAAAAGCAGCCCAAACCATTGCCGTACCACCTCCAAAATTGCGACTCATAGCGACCTCTGTATCTTTTCTAAGGTCGTGCCAGTAAAATTGACATCCATCTGGACCGTCTAAATTGAACTTCTTTTCGTTGCTAAAAATCACTTTCGTCCATTCCCTGGTCCAAGACATATGATTTTTAGCAAATTGAAGTCTGGCTTCCTTATGCTGCTTGTTCATTGCCGGTTTTGATATTCTTTTTCTCCATTCTAACGTTCCACTGGTATGCAAAATCTGCCGAACGCGTCTAGAAGTCACGGGCAACTTAAGGTCATTCACAATTGGAAAAGAACTTAAATGTTTTCTTCCTGCTAACCCAATTATAGAACGCCGGTCCATGTTGGTAAGTTTTGGCGGAGGTTTTTTTTTGTTAGTTTTACCATAATTTGCACATAAACACAGGAAATTTCGTACAGCTGTGTGAGTCCTTCCATTTCCCAACATCTGAGCAATTCTTCACAGTGAAACATTTGCTGTTTTGAACGCAACCACTTTCGTCTGCTCTTCTTTAGTTAATAATTTTCCTGGATAAAATATAGTACTCCCTTTTTTGTTTTTTTTTGCTAAAATATTTAAATTACCTCCAAAATTATTTTTTATATCTTAATGAATCAATAACTCCTTGTTTTAATCCGCCAGCGGCACTTCAACAGTTCTGGAATTATAGCAATTTCCACGCGCAATCACAACGAAAATGATTAAAACTCACCCAGAAACCGTTAACACTAACCAATTTGACACGAATTCTGACTAAATTGATTGAGCATGCGCACAAAGCCGAGGAGTACAGTTTTCATTTTTTTCTCTCAAAATACAAAGCTATGGCATAACTTTTATTCAGTGGAATTATAGCTATTTCCACCACTGTATGTATATGTTGTAAGAGCATTCGGTTTAGAGTTTAAAAGATTCTTTTTCGATTTCAGATGAGGTGATTTGTCGTGGCATTGGATCGAAATTCGGAATTTAGACATAAAAAAGAGTAAATCAGAATTGACAAGAAAATAAAAAAACAATTTTAATGTTTCACATTTTATTCGTCTTTTCCATTTTTATTTGGTCCAAGATAACACCCTTCGTTTTTAAATATTAATAAAGTATTTATTGCACCATTTCGTAGCGAAAATTTTTTAAATTCAAATAATTCCTCACTGAATTTACATTTTCTTACTGCTTGTACTCAGTTTATGCGAAGGTACAAATATAGCTTTTAAAAATACGAGCAATCCAAGGACTTATTTCACAGGAAATCCCTTCAAAAGCACAGGAATAATTTCGTCATAATTTTTTGGAAAGAAGATTTGGGTGTATTTTAGCTCAACTGTCTTGTTTACAGGGTGGGTTTCACTGGGTAGGAATAGATGTTACGTTTTCATTACATAAACACCTGTGCCTAAGTGGCTTCCATTGATATTGAGCGCGCGTGATTCAAATGTTTTTTGAGTTATTCGTGGAAGGTAGCAATGTTTAGGCTGCCCTTGAACTCTGTACGACTTTGAAGTGTCAGAGCCCGAAAATCCTAGCGTAGGGTGAGCTTGTAATAGCCACAACGGTTGGCATATAACATTGTGAAATATTCGTGCCGCGGGGGACTTTCCTCAACAATAGGTAATGGTGCTCGAAATCGCATGTGTTATATTATACACATATACATACTCGTACATATACCTACCCTTTCCTTTCGAGAAAGTATAGTGCAAGCTTTTCATTGTTATTTTCATTCACAAGGGAGAGAGGCAAGCAAGCAAGACTCTTCAGAAAAGAGCAGTACGACACTTTTCAGCCTCTTGCATATAAATATCTCTTAATTGGTTCTATGTAAATTTGGCGGTGGCAACGAAGCGAATACAAATCCCTAGTAATGCAGAAGTTTGCTGAGGTTCGACCAGTGTTATAAAATGAAGATATTCAGGGGTCGCCGGAACGGAACAACATATCATACATACATGAAGTACGTAAAGAAATCAGGCTGAGTGCGCCTTAAGGACAACCCTTGATAAGGCAAGCCGCACAAGAAACTTGAATTGGAGCAAAGATGGGGGCGAATCATTCTCCGGCAATGTTTTTTCATCCTCAATGGAGTCCTCTGAAGAGATCTTACTTGGTCCTTGGTGCTATGAGTGCTATTCACTCGTTATTCAAGGGGAAGGCAAACATTTTGATTGAATTGTTCCAACGCTTGTTGCGGTTACATGGATCGGGATCTGATGATAACGACAATGATGATGATAATAACGATGCTGGTAATAGCAGCCAGAACTCAAGTGGTTGCCAATTTAGCCGTTTCGTTTTGTACAAAGCTCTGTTTATAGACCTTTTCAGGGTGGCATACTGAAGAACATAATGGCAAGCTTTGAGTAAACAAACAGTTTCCTTTCAATTAGATGTGCTAAGAAATTTTCCACAAAAACAAAAGAAAAATTAATCAGTCTGCAGAAAAGTCCCTTAGGTTTTAATATATAAATCCAAACAAAAATAAATACAAAGATATTTTGCTTACCCAAAGCTTCTTTCGGAAATGTCTTGGAGTTTGTTATCGATCAGTTTGAGCGTTTCCAGCCTGAGGCCTTGAAAGGTTTCATCATCTATACTCTGCAGCTGTGTTCTGGACATTTCGATAAACTTCACCGAGCTGTGCAAAAATTCTGAAAGAAAATATTTTCAAATAAATGCTTATTTCACATGAAGTCATTATAGGTGATATTTTATATGCATTGACTTGTTAGAAATTTTCTTCAGCTTTTTTCACTAGGGTAAAACCGGGATAGATGCCCCAGTTTCCGAAAGAGACTCATTACTTTAATACCAAATATATTGGCGTAGATTATCCCTGTAATATAGTTAGTTTAATCATTTATATTGCTTTACAATCTGTATTTGTTTATCTAGCTATTACTGGTTTTGCAGAAATTAAGTTCTTGAAAGAAATTTTTTTTGGGGATACATGCCTACCTATATGGATAGATGCCTCACTACGAAATCGCTTAGAACGATAGATGCCTTTGATGGGGGATAGATGCCCTTTTAAATAATCAACAAGAATAAGTAATCACAATGTAAGATTTATTTGTAATCTTCAGATATAGGTAATATGACACGCATAACCATAATTAAATATATGCATCTCTTTAACAAAAAATACAAAAATTTATGTTTTTAAGCGATCATTTATTTAAAACTTTCATAGAATCATCTCTGACGAAACATTTACATTCCCGTTTTAACGTAGTAATAATTATTCAATATTTTTTAAAAATCAACTTTTATACGCATCTCTAACAAAATAAAAATTAACAATTTCGTTTAATCTTAGTAATTATTTAAACATTTTAGAATATCAACATATTTGTAGATACTAACCTTCTTCATTTAGGTTGAACCGAAAATCACTTTGAGTTCTCCACATCTTGAGCAATAGTTCTTAAAAAGTGTATCTTGAGCAATAGTTCTTAAAAAGTGTATCGTGAGCAATTGTTCTTAGAATGTGTTCTGGAACATTATACACTGAATCCAATCAGATTTAGATAAAGTAGGCATGAATAAAACGGTTAATTGACATGCAAGTACCAACACACATTTTACAATATCTTTTAGTAGGTACCAAAATATTCATGGCGTAATATAAGAACACTTTAAAAATACTTTGACAGGGCTCTTACAGCATAGAGGGATAGAAGCACCTAAGGGCATCTATCCTTTGAAAACTCGGGGCGACTATCCTTTACGCTAGGGATAGATGCCCCTTTGCATTTTAAGTAAAATAAATGCAAAAAATCAGTGATTGGCTCCTAAATGTGTTCTCAATGAACCAATGTACACTGGAGCGAATTCGATTAAAAACAGCTGAGTTTACAAAAGTAAAATAGCAAATTTGTACATAGCTATGGCAATACTAAACTGCTAAGTATTCTATATCATCCAGGTCCGTTTGTGCATTTTACTGTTATATTTATCTGAGCTCACAGACAGTTAGAGCTTTGGTGAAGAAAGGCATATTCGAATTTGGTTACATTACAAGTGGAAATTCGATTAAAATCAGTCACCCTATTTTGCTGATAATTCAAGATTTTCTATTTTTTTTCTTAAAACGGTATTTGCTAAAGTGAGCTTGGGCATTTAATTAGATAATTGCAATTTAATGGCATTTTTTAAAAGTAGGTTTCATTATGGGACGTGGCAAAGATCTCACTAATGAAGAAATAACAAAAATTAAAGTTTTTAAAGATTTCAAGTTATCTTTGCGGGAGATTGCAAAGAAATTAAATCGATCTGTGACTGCAGTCCGGAATTACCCAAATCAAGGCGAAAATTACCGACAGAACAGGAAATATGACAACAACAAAAAATTAACTGAACAACAAAAACGTCTTATACTTCGTGAAGTCCGTAAAAGCAACTTCCACACAAATAAAGAGGAATTTGAATCTTCCCGTATCTGCGAGGCGTATAAGACAAATTTTAAAAAGTGACAAACATTTAAAGTTTACAAAAATGTTGAAAAAACCACCTTTGACACAGCATCACAAAAATGCGAGATTGGCATTTGCAGAAAAACACATCCATTGGACTTCAGAATGGAAAACCGGTATCTTTAGTGACGAGAAGCGATTCAATTTGGATGGTCTTGACGGTTATGGTTGTTATTGGCATGATTTGAGAAACTCTCGGGAAATTCGAATGAGTCGAAATTTTGGTGGCGGAGGCGTAATGATTTGGGCCGCTTTTTGTGCTGGTGGTAAATCCCAAATAGCATGGCTTCCAAAAAAAGTTTAATTCTGAAATGTATTTGGAATTGTTAGAAATTAGTTTAGTCAACATGTCAGAGAAATTTTATGAAAAAGACTTTTATTTTCAACAAGATAATGCGTCGATTCACTCTGCAAAGAAGGTAAAAGATTGTTTTAGACAAAACAAATTCAATGTCTTAGATTGGCCCGCTCGAAGCCCTGATCTCAATCCCATTGAGAATCTTTGGGGAATACTGCCTCGAATGGTTTATTTCAATGGGAAACAATTTAACAGTGTAACCGAGCTGAAGGATCAAATACGGCAATCATGGTCTTCAATACCTGTAGAGACTTTAGAAAAAATCGAGGGGGAGCGAAGCATTACTAAAATTAAAATTACAATAAGATAAATTAATTAAAAAGTAAAATATTCCTGTTGTCCTTAATCGAATTTCCCTTTTGAATTACGTTTCTTTTAAAATGAAGGCTTTTTTATTAAAAAGATGTATGAGACATGTAATAATATAATTCTGATTTCCTGTATGAATATATGATTACTCTTTATTTATAAAATAAAATTAAAAAAAATATAAGTATTAACTATTGGAAAGTTCAAAACTACTAGTGTTTTTAATCGAATTTCCGCCAGTGTATTAACACAATTAAAATAAAATTTAATTCATTACTACTTATAAAGATATGGAGCATTGAATACTTACGTTAGAAACTTTGAAGCGTTCGTCGCGTCCGCTGTGAATGTATTGAGGCACACAAGCGAGAAACGTCCGCCCCGCACAATAAATTGCGTGTTATTGAGGTGGGGGTCGCATTGCCGTGTATTTAAACAACGCATTTGCTGTTTTGTGTTTTGGCAGTTTGGTTTTTAGAAACAAGGCGTCTGGCTCAGTGCGGCATCTATCCCGGTTTTACCCTATCATTGGATTTGATGAAATGCTACTAATAATACTGCTTACACCTACGAGTCTTATACTTTATATGCAAAGCCTACGCATCCAGAAAGGACTGAACTAGGCCCGAATCTATATATATAAAAATTAACCCCTATTTCTGTTGGTCACGCAATAACTTGAGAACGACTTTACCGATTTCATTCATTTTTTTTTTTAAAGTTTTCTAATATTTTGTAGATGGTTCCTACGGAAAGAAAAGTTAAGAAAATTGCGCAGAAAATTAGATAATTTCAGAAAACTTAACGATTATTTTAACTTCGCGAGTTTGATCGTTCGTGCGTTCTCGATTTCAACGGATTTTAATGAAAATTAGTAAAATTATTGTATTGAGGTCACTGATTTTGAATATTATCACAATTTACAAATCCAAGATTGCGGAACCAGTATGGCTACCAAGATTTCTCGATTTCGACGGATTTAAATGAAAATTAGTACAATGATTGTTTTTGGGTCACTGATTTTGAATATTATCAAAATTTCTAAATCCAAGATGGCGGATCCAACATGGTTACTAAAATGTCTTGATTACAACGGATTTTAATGAAAATTATAACAATGATTATTCTTTTTGAACTAATTTAGAACATTACCAAAACTTCCAAATTCAAGATGACGGATCCAACATGACGATTAAAATGTCTCAATTGCAACGGATTTTAATGAAAATTAGTACAATGGTTATTCTGAGGCAACTAATTTAGAATATTATCGAGATTTCCAAATCCAAGATTGTGACCAACAATTTTTCGATTTTAACGGATTTTAATGGAAATTTTATCAAAATTTCCAAATTCAAGATGGCGGATCCAACACGGCACGGCGACCAAAATGTCTCGATTTATTTAATGCCACTAATTTTAAATATTATCAAGATTTGGATATTCAAGATGGCGGATTCATAAAGGGGTTTTCGGGTTGAATCAATTTCTAAGATATAACAAACTAGGGCATTTGAGAAGTCTTTAATTAGTAAGTATTTACCCAACGTCGGATGAAACCAGGTAATTTTCCAATATTTGTGAAGTGTAAAACGGTTTACTTAATATTAAACAACGTGTAAGTCTGTCAATAAATTAATTAGGGATATGAAACGGAAACACTGTTTTCTTACAATATATTAATGGTATTATTTGTAGAAACATGCGAAGAGAAAGAACACGATCAAATATTGGTCGACGCACAGGGCATAATGAAAATGTACCGGAAAGGGCAGTACAACGTCTGCTGGGTCAGCTAGTTCTTAATAAATTAAGACCCTTCAGGTGAAACACTAAAATAATCATATTATATTAAAAGTTTTAATTTAATTCTCATTAGTCAATGTTCTTCCCGGGAATGGGAAATGATTTATAGAGTTGGAGTTTTCGAGGGCATGGGGTTGATCTAGGCAAACCTCATTTCCCAGAAATTTAGCTTAAGCCAGGTTTGAGTAAAGCTTCAAACAAGCTTAAACCAGGCTTGAAACAACTTAAGCTGAACTTCATCTAAGTTTAAGTGAAATTGAAATCATGGAAAAGACACGATTTTGGGGATACCGATTTGGATCGTTCGGCGTGTGATACTCTGTATACATGTCCCTACAACAAAATAGTAGCGCGTTATATTCAATCTTTCATGGCAAAAACCGTCTGCATAAATTTTTATTCCCTTCCCAATACCCTTCACTTTAAATGCGAAAGATATCTGACATCTGCATAACCCAAAAAAAAGTTAAGTGAAAAATTTAAATTGAGTTTATCTTTCCTAATTTTTCTCAAATAATGCTGCAAAAATTTTTGATTTCCTGTGCGGAATTCAAATTTATTTGTTTGTTGCGGAATTCTGTAAGATATATCTTTGGCATGTCTTCTGTATACATTTTGCCCTCAGAAGTTTCGTGAGTAATTTGCGCCATTCAGAAAAGTTTGCAATCTAAAGGAAAGGGAAATTTACTGCGAAACTTGGGCTCTCGTAGTATACAATACAATAAACGAGCGTACCGGCCCCTGCTTCCTTCCAAATAGCTTTCTACACTTTCATGCTGAGCTCTAAAGGCTTTCACTAAACTTGCTGCGCGTTTCTCACCTGCTCGTGCATAATTTTCAAAACGAAAACTTTTAACTGTAAGAGCTCACATTTTCTTCGCAAACTGGAAGTGCACAGTGGTTAGCAGTGCATGCACAAAAGGCAGGTATTCCGTTTTCCGTGTTGAACATCCTCATCTATCACAAATGTGGAGTTGGCTCCACTACTACAAGCACCTACTCATATGGCATCAGTTTCGTGAAAATCGACAACTTCTCGTAAATTATTTGTAAGAACAATGAAAAATCCTTCACACATTTAGGTAGGTAGGGATTAGTAAGCGCACATGCTGCATATTTTTTGAAAATAAAAAATAATTTTGGGAAATCACTGGCGCGGAAGTAGATGACACTTAAGTCTTTCAAGAAAAGACTACTGGAAAATCAAAGCTATGTTCTTGTCTCTTGTTTCAAAGCATTGGAATTCAAAGATCTTAATAAAAACGGACATGTACGAACGTTTGCCAAAGGAAAAATCAGTGAGTGAGCGAGTCGAATGAAGCCTTCGACTAATTTTCTCATACTTGCCTATGTATGTATGTAAGTAAAAGTCATCTCTTTTTGTCATTGTCAAATTAGTCCAGTCAACAGGGAATTCTGATGGAAATAATTCTGGATTTTTCATTCTTTCGTGGATTAAGGGTCACATCTGAATACTTCTTACTTTGTGACTAGACTTCAGATTTGAAAGAAAATCTCTTTTTTCTTAATACAATCCCGTATAGCCTAGCGAGAGTCGTGGGCCGAGATTTATGTAGGTAGCAGTGGCATGGGCTGATTTTTTTAAGAAGGCAAACCGGAGTAAAAATCAGGAACTTAATAGGGAAAAAACTTATAAGTTGAAGTCATATATACACATATTAATGAATAAAGTTTTTATGTTATTTTTTCGTTGAAATTTATAGATACATATAATTAATTAATAAGTTTTTTGCTCTTGAGTTCCCGATATTTATTCTGGCTTGTCTTCTTCGAAATTTTCGTCACACGCCACAGTGGGCAAGAGCTTATCGCCATTATACTGCAGTAAAATCCGCTGGTATTTGACATGTTTATACCGCATTTACCTGTTTAATTATCACTCAGAAACGAAATATTAAAAAACGAATTATTCTCAAATGTTTTCAGATAATATTTAGCGACGTGTGCAGGCTTGAAGCTTGTACGGAGAACCGGCAATTCGTTCGAAGGAGGCTAGGAGAGCGTTTTAACGATAAATGCGTGGTAACGACCGGGAAACATCCACCATCCATAATGATATTGTCTTGTATCTTCGCCGACGGATCTGGACCTCTGTTTCTTGGCGACGGGACAATATACCAGGATGTGTACAGAGAGGTCATCAAGGACATTCTAATACCGCTTTTTAATTACTTAAAGTCTTGTGACCTTTTTGACACCTTCAATCAATAAAAAATATTTTTAGCACCCATATTATTCCACTTCTTTCTTGACCAGTTAATTTTCCCGATTTAAACGCGATTGAAAATGTTTGGAGTCTACTCAAATCAAAAGTTTATTCCCTTCCTAATCCTACGCTAACGATCTTAAAGCAAAATATTAGAGATGTGTGGGAAAATAGCCCCGAAATTAAAGAAATGATAGAGCGCTGCTATGAAAGCATGTCAGAACGAATAAATGAAAAGTGATTAGTGCTAAGGATGGTCCTACTTAGTAGGATATTTTTAAAATATTTTTTTCATTAATTAATAGCCAAAAGAACAATTATCCAAAAACTAAACTTCTTTTCTTATATTTATGTTTCCTTCACGTTTTACCAACAAGAAAAGAACGAATTTCAAGAAAATTCTGAGTGATCCTAATTGTATATGAATCATAACGTCATAGTTTTTATTAAAAAATAGAATATTCACGTTCTTCGATTATAAAAATAATAAATCAAGTTTAACAATAATAAGGGTTCACTTAGCTTAAGGGGTTAGGTGTAGTCAGAGGCATAAAAAAATGACAATTTTAAATAATGTTTTTTTGCCACTAAATTATTTTATTTTATAAAAGTAAAAACATAGCATTATTAAATAAGGTTTCGACTTGACTTGACAGAAATTTTAGAAAAAAAAATTAATAATTTATGGCTGTTTGTTTTGGTCCAGTTCTGTTATGGCTGTTTGTTTTGGTCCAGTTCCAACCGAAGCGCCTTGCGGTGACCATCACTTATCCTTGGATATTCATCGAAAATCAGTTGGACAAAAAAAATTAGTTTTATTAATAGATAATCTAGTGCCTGATCGAAGTTTTTTTTTTTTTTTTAAATTAACAAAATGGCGGCCTCAGGAAAATTTTTTCCAGATTTTTGGGAAAAAATCAACAGTTAATTGTTTATAAAAAATCGAAATTAAAAAAAAAAGAAAATCCTTCGATCAGGCACTAGTTTTTTATGTTTTCAAAAATCTGTATGAATTTCATTAAAATCTACCGAGCGGTTTTTGAGCTAGAGTGGTCACCAGTTCAAAGAACATAGTTTTGAGAAAAACGCATTTGAAGTTTTACACTCAATTTACGTAAAGTAATACGTATTATTTAATTACTTACACCGAGTCATCTATTCCTGGGCCATATAATAGTTCTTCAGCCGTTGTAGCAGCTTCCAAAATATCTATTTGATGTTGTCTACGTAGCATTCTACCTTCTCGAGTGTTGTGGTTAGCGCGCTTATCTGCCACTTTCACACGTGCAGTATCGGTTTTTTCGGCATACCGATGTTCCAGAGCGCCCGAGAACCCTTTGTTAATTATCGAATAACTCGAAAAGTATTTGTCGGATTTACTTAAAGTTTTTAGAGAATATTTCTAAGATATTATACTTTAAGAAAATGCAAAAAAAATCGATTTTTTGAAAATTCTGACTACACCTAACCCCTTAAGTACGAGTATAACGCTATTTCACAGGATTAAAATGAGAAATAAAATGTTGTTTGTTGAAATAATAAAAATGAAATTAATTTATCTGTATGACACCACATTTGCTCTGATCCCTCGTCCCTCCTTGTCACACATTCTAATGTAAGGTTGTATGCTCCCCCATCCCTTGTTGCGTACGTATTTTATGCACAGCTCCTTTATATCTGATATGTCCCTGTGGAGCCTCCACTTTATTAAATTACAAATACCTTTTTCGGTGAATTATTTCAAACAACATTTAAAAAGCATGTTACTGTTAAATTTTTGCTAAATAACATATTATTTTGGGGATCTTTGAAGATTAAGAGGGAAAAGGGAGTACGGTATCGTGACGTAATTATGGCTAGAAGAGTCTACAAAATATGATGAACCGAGATCCCTCTCGGAAAGAATATTTGAAATGTTTTGTTGAATCCTTATATTTATTAAATTAAAAGTGTCATTTCGGTGGATTATTTGTAGGAACATTCAAAGAACATGAGACTTATACTGTAAAATTTTAACTAGAATGGATAATTATAGAATATGTCTAAGTGACAAAATTTTAAAAATAAAATAAAAATTCTCTTAAGATCAGGAACTTTTATTTGTATAATTTATTTATTTCATGGGGGACTTATATTTATAGTTGCATATGAAAAGATTCCAATATAACTGAATTAATTATAATTAAAGAGATTGGAAAAGAAGAAGCCGATGTAAGGGATATCATAAGAGAGAACCACTCACCAGTCATCACAGCTTCCAATCAGCGTTCACTTCTCTGTGTAACACATTAAGCCACGGCTCGCGAGTCACGACACAAGTCACAATTCACAGTCTCTATTACTATGTTTCCATCCACAGGGTTGAGTTGGAGTTGTGTTTTCGTCGAGTTAAGAAAATGGCCGCTAAACCATGAGCAACTTGAAGTTGAGTTGACAAAATAAACAGGAATGACATTTGAAGCCAACCCCAACTCAACCCGACTAGTTTCGTGGAGTTAACTTGGGTTTAACGAAACTCAACTCAACCCAAGTTTCCATGAATACTAGGTTAGGTTAGGTTATTGTGGCCGCCTCAAAAAGAGGCACACTTAGGCCAACACAAGGCCCATTGTGATACCACACGGGACGACCCCGATTTAACTAACCCCATGAATACTAACTCAACTCGAGTTGAACTCTGCATGGAAACACAATATACCAATACCGTGAAACAATGTATGCTTGGTTTTTATTTGACGGTATTTTGTGACGAGATCCTCCGAAGTTGCCGCTTAGGTGACATGTGGAAATACAGAGGTTATGTGAGGAAATCATACCCGAATTATGTTTTAATGTCTTAAGGGGGTATAGATAGATATAAAAATGTCTTAAGAGTATACAGTGAGCGCAATTTCTATAAGCGCACGTCTGATTTTCAAGTGAAATGCACAATTCATTGAAATAAAGCGATGTAGTAACAAAGGTTCTTTTCAGGCACAATTGTTAAAGTTATAACTATTCATAAAAGCAATTAAACAATTCCAAACATCAGTCAATGCGTGAATGCAATAGATCAATCTTTCACAATTGATCTTAGAGTGCGCAGTTTCTATAAACGCAGTTTCTTTTTGTAGTATTACTAGTACTACTACTTTTTAGGAAACAATTCATGTGAGTTTCATATTTATTGTCCAACTCTAGCTTAATTCTATATAATTACTGTTATTTCTTAAGATTTATTGTAATTCCCCGTGGAAAGGTACTTGACAACGATGATCGCGTCAAAATCCATGCGTTTAGGGAAACTGGCCTTGGTATAAGAGAAATTGCAAAGAGAATTGGACGTTCAGAATGTGTGGTGCGAAATTTTATTAAAAAGGGCAATCGTGATAGATTATGGGATCATCCAAGAGGGAACAACAAAGTTTCCAACCAAAATGTTGGAAACATAAGAGAAGAAGTTATGAAAAAAAAGTTAAATGCAGCTCAAATTATAGTGGAATTACAACTCCCAATTAAAGGAAGAAGAATTCAACAAATTTTGAAGGACACTACTTCAGTGGCGTGGGGTCCATATAACACGATTCCTACCGGCTTCCCTTTTGGGAACTCATCCTATTCCCGTAAATTTAAAACTTGTTCTATGCCTGTAAAATTCCTGGAAAGCGCTCCCAAAATTCATCTCGTAAAGAAAACATGGCAAAACGAGTGTTACAACCAAAAACAACCATAATCTGTTGTTGCACTACGATGGAACCTTCCGTCGCACCGTAGCAGGTTCTATCAAGGGGTTGCATCGGGTATGAAGTGCTCGCTCGCTGCTTCTGTAAGTTGGTCATTTTACGGCTTACTCAAGCCCACACTTTTCTCCACGAGTAACAAAGAAATCGTGTGTGATATCCTTTGCTCACTAAAGGCAAATCCTATAAGAAAATAACACGATAGAAACCGGCTTCTCCGCTGTTTTTGTTATGCATAAGTTGAAATTCGGGTCACTTCGGCGGGTGGTTGTTTATTTCTTAGAATGTCAGCTGATTCGTGTCTTCTCTATGAACGGGTGTGAGTGTAGTGGTGCTCTATAACACGGTAGAAAGCGGCTTCTCGGGTGAGTGGGGTTGGTTGGGGTGGGTTTGGTTATTAAATCTCTGTGATACTGAAGGGGCTGTGAATTGTAGGAGTGAATGCTCCCTTATTTCACAAGAACACGGCAGAAGTCGTCTTCTCGGAAGGGAGTGGTGTTGTGGTTTTGTTTATTATATTTTAATAAAACAATTGTTAACTTGTGTCTCTTTTTGCCTTGGTGCTCAACGGATTGTGACTTATGAGTGTGGTGTGGTGCTATTTTATTACCTCTCGATAACACGATAGAATCCGGCTTCTCGTCATTTCTCAGATTAAAACTCGGTATAGTTCCTTTAGTCAACTAAAATTTTTAGATTTACTTAATAAATCAAAATATGATTATTTTGCTCAATCAAGTCCTAACGAAAAGATATCTTCAATTACAGTTTTCCCGGGAATTTTCCAGTTTTTTGCTTTAAAAAATGAATCGAACGTTTTATATACCACTTCTTCATTACGGCAATTTGATATTCTCGCGCTTTACTCGCATATTAAATGTGGCATTTTAAAAGATACTTTTCCTCAAATTTTAAACTTGTGTTGTATATTTTTAACTCTTCCCATTACAGTTGCTTCCGCGGAAAGATCTTTTTCAGCCCTTAAGAGAATACATACTTATTTAAGAAATTCTCAAACCGAAGAAAGGCTCTCAAATTTAGCACTCTTATCGATAGAAAAACACCTTCTTTTACAAATTAGAAATCAGTCGAATTTTTACAATGATGTTTTGGTCGAATTTATAAAAAAAAAATCGTAGATTAGTTTTGGAGTATAAGTAAGATTAATTATATTTCATATCAACTTTTCACAGTTTTTGTTAACTGCTTTAGTTTGATTGCACGATACACGCGACTATAACGGTTTTTTTCAAAGCCACTTATATTATTCTTGAAGTTCATTGTATGTGCATATTTATTCATAATATTCATATAGCACTTAACTTCCAATGACTTTAAGTATGATAGAAGTGGCCGACTAAATTTGACAAGAATACACGCAGTCACTGTTGAACACATTTTGTAATATCTGACTTCATTTGGTGAGTTTTTTTTCGCTATTAAGTTTCTGATTTTTGCACCGGCTTACCTTCTCAAAAATTTCACCCCACGCCACTGGTGTATACTACTAATACGCCGGCAGAATGAGCTGCTGGTAGGTATGTGTTTCTTAATTTATAAACAAAGAAAACTTTGACTGAAAATACTTACAGTATGTATTGTATATTATATAAGGAGTTCAATGTTTTAAGGATATTTTAATTTACCTAATATATCAATTAAAAGTTGAAGAAAAAGGAAACTATAATTTATTCGCCTGATTGTTTTTTATCCGTTTTAAATTCTTACTCCACTTAAATTAATAGGTGATGTGAAGGAAATTTAGTAATATTTTAGAATGTCATTCGTTGAACTTTTTAAGTTCTTTACAGACCGTAAGTACTGTATAAGATAAAACTGATATTATTATTTATTATTATACAATAAAAATTGCCCTAAATCTAGTGTTGTTGTGTAAGCATGAATATACACACTAAATCTCTGCGCAATTTTTAAAAGAATTGCACTTTCATAAGTTGCATCTATCACGATATTTTTTTCGCAGTGGCAAAGGTAGAGTTTCATATTCCCTTTGTAGTCGTGAAAATATGCAGTAGGTCCTGTTATTTAATTTTTAATTAATTAATTGCGCTTTACAAAAGAATTCCTTTGCAGTTGTAGTTGCGATGTAAATATTTCCAGTGTAGCCCTCATAACAGTCTGTTAAGGAAAACACAAATTAAAAACTGGTTGCAGTATGTATTAAATTACTGCTATTACCAGTAATATGTCCCTATAATCTTTTATTACAATAAAAGGTGGTTGTAATAAATTTGCCATTGTACAACGCCCCTGTAGCTATGGATACATGAGTGAGGACGAGCTTTAAAAAATGTTTGTAGAAAATACGTTGCATGTTTTAAATTCATCAGGACTCGTAGTTGACATGAAAACCAACTAAAGATCTAAATCTGGTCTCACTGTCCCACTACGTAATACAGAGCAACGTAACTTAAATTAACCTCAACATGTTGCACAATGTTAGATTTGGTAGCTGATTTTAGTCCTGAGCTGCAACAACAATCATGTTCACGATGCCATGCAATTTCGCATTTTTCCGGAATTCCTTCTTTAGAGATTTCATTTTTGTTAAATCTTTGTGTGGGTTACGCTTTCGTATTAGTTGACATTTTCCCTTCTTTCCCCACTTTCTCTATGGCTTTTACATGGAATTGCTCAGCGGAAAAATTTCGAAATGAAGTTTTAATGAGTAGACTTTTGTCGGTCTCGTTTTGCCTTTGGAATCGATTTTCGTCTGCATGCTGTGAAGGGTTAATGATTGATACCTACATCGAGGTTTGTGCACACAGTCTCATATACTTTCTTTATAGAGAGCAATATATGGGTTGCAAACAGTCGTTTCTACAACATTCTCGTGCTTGTAAAGGTATTGTCAATTTTTACACTTGATGGTACCTTTGTAAATTCTTTTTGGCTTAATTGACGAAATGGTACCATTGCATGCAAGAACTTCCAATTAAATTAGGCTAGTTAAACGGAATGGGTTGTAACAACCAAAAACAAATTATTCTTTCAACTTTTCTAGAAAATTTGTTTGACAATTTTTAGCCGTTGTTTGCTCCTTAGCTTTAGCTTTCAACATTGGATTTCAATGGGTTTGTGAAATATTTATAACACTATACTTAAAACAAAATAACAAAAATGTAGGCTAATGGATAGGAAACAAAAAAGCGAATAATACAATAAAAAAATATACAAAACAAAGCCGAGAATGAGACGAGTATTGCAATGTTCCAAATCTGGTTGCCCATACTGAGAAAAAACCCCCAATGTTAATTTTAAATGGTTTTCATAGGACATATTTACAATGGACCGCTCCAGTCGAAATAGATTCTTAACAGATATAAAACAAACTAAAGCCAACTCGTTTCTGGGTTATTTTTCATTTTTTAAGTTGACTGCAGGAAAGTTACAATTCAAAATGTAGAGAAATTTTTCTATATTTTCCAAACCTATTTAATAATTTTGCCAGATTTTATATTATTATTTATAATGATAAATTGATATTACTACTTGTTAAGATGATATGGAAAATATATCAATTTATCGGCTACATGTTAAAGGTCAAATTAATATTGTTTAAAATCACGGTGATATATGTATTATTTCCAGTTTTTAATACTACGAAATATTATTAAAATTCACACTTCGCTTGTCGATTGAGAATTATATGTGACAAATATCAACTTTTCGGTGCAGGCTTGTAACGAAAATTGCCACTTTTAGGTTTTATATAGTAATAATAATAAGCAATGCTAGGAAAATTAAAGGGTAATAAAGCTACAAAATTAATCGAGGAAACCTTTGATGCAAGCAGCGAAAAAGGTGTGGAGATGCTCGCCTCGATATCTTCCTGGATGTGTTTTATCCTTTTAATGTTCAAGCAAGAAATGCCCTATTAAGATTCAATTCATTTTTACAGAACTTTAGAGGCATTAATTAGCATGATCTCGACAGACAATTGATATCGCGATTTAGTAAGTTGACACGGCTACGAAATTTTGTATGCACTAGGCCTAGGGCCTAGGCGATAGTTTCTGTTGCTGTGTAACTGGCACCTTAAAATTGAAAAAATCAATATTCGCCAATCTGCAATCCTTTCAACTGATATTAAAAGAGGAGTTAAGGAAATAAAGCAAAGAAAAAAGTTAAAACCAATAGAGAAAATTGCCAAATATTTTATGAATACAACACGAAGTAAAATGAAAAAGCAAAACTTTGGATACAAAGCCTACTCAGAACACATCTTTAAGGTTGAAGAAAATGAAAGAACTGCATATATAGTCATCACTTATATCATGTCTACAACTCTGATAATGTTTTCAAGTACACCTGCCTCAAATTTCACCTATAAAAGTTTTACAAAGTTTGATATTATGCCAAAGGCATAAATAGATAAAAGTCAATTTACCTACATCAATTCGATACAGTCGAAACGAAAACTTTTAATGCCCTTGGCGGGCTCTTAGCTCTAATGATATAACACAAAGTTGAGCAACATATGGAGCCCGATAAACTTTTGCCGTGACTTCGATTATTTCGTACTTGAATTTCTTAAGATCCTAAACTGAGTTGTTCATACAGATGCCCCGGAGCTGTATGAAGGAAAACTTATTTTGACTTCTTGTTGTGTTTGTACATAGGAAAGTATTACGAAGACATTTCGTGTGCAATTCCAATTGTGGAAAATAACTATACAAAGTACGTTTTGTTTCGTACGTTTATAAGTCTTACTGAATTAAACAGTAAACTACAGTGGACAACACTTATATTTTTTAAACACCAATGATTACAACATCGTATGGCTGTTAAATATTAAAGTTTCACTAAGACTAAAAGGCTTTTTATAGTAAGAAGAAGCTAAAATTTATAAGTTATAAAAATATTCACTAAATTTATAAAATAGCTGAGGTTGTGGAATTTCCATTATGAAACATCACTAAACAAAATAACAGGTCAACATAAAAATAAACAAATCATAGGCGGTTTTCACTTTCGAGCAAATATTCCATATAAAATTTTCAATCTATATATGTAAAAATGAACCCCAGTTTCCGTTGGTCACGCCATAACTTGAAAACGACTTTACCAATTTCATTCATTTTTCTTTTAAGTTTTCTAATACTTTGTAGAATGTTCTTGCGGAAAGTAAAGTTAAGGAAATTGCGCAGAAAATTGGATAATTTCAGAAAACTTAACGACTATTTTAACTTCGCGAGTTTGACAGTTCGCGCGAGTTTGACAGTTCGCGCGCGTTCTCGATTTCAACGGATTTTAATGAAAATTAGTACAATTATTGTTTTGAGGTTACTGATTTTGAATATTATCAAAATTTACAAATCCACGATGGCGGACCCAATATGGCGATCAAGATTTCTAGATTTCAACGGATTTTAATGGAAATGGCGATTAAAATGTCTCAATTACAACGGATTTTAATGAAAATTAATACAATTGTCATTCTGAGGAAACTAATTTAGAATATTATCGAGATTTCCAAATCCAAGATGGTGACCAACAATTTCTCAGTTTCAACGGATTTTAATGGAAAATAAAGTAAATGCACTAGTAGTGGCCACTGCACCAGTAGTGGCCACTTTTTACTTTTTGTGTACAAAATAAGATTATTAAGGCGCGCAGAAGTTTGAAATCGCGACGGGACCTTACCTGAACCCTCTGGTAGCATTAGACCTGAACCACATCAGTTTCAAAAACAAATTCTTCAGACTGTAAAATTTTGCTGGGGTATTTCGTCATAGAGCTATAACAAATAAATGGAATGTTTAATTTACTTAAGTGTTGTTTTGAAAACATAACAGTGTTTTACGGGTAAATTTGACCGTGGCCACTACTAATGCAAGAATAGTTGAGAAATTTCGTAGTGGCCACTTGATGGCCACTACTAAAACATTGGCATAATTGTTCAATGCTTTCGTTTAATTGATAATCTTATTTGTTCTGATTAATAATAACGATCGGTCTTGGTCCCATTAGATTTCAAGCACGGGAACTAGTAGTGGCCAGGGTCTGTATGTTGAAGTGAATTTATCAAACAAACGTTTTTGAAGTACGCAGTTTAGAGTTAGTTAACGTTATATGGAGACTTGAAGTGAATTGCAAGTTGCAATGCTTTGTTTTTGCTTTGTAGGATATCAGTCTGTAAACACGCACTGAAACAAAAACACTGGTGAATAGTACTAAAAACCGTGCTTTTGGTTATTACAAACAAATGAATTCTGTTGATTTTTGCTCAACAAATTCCACTAGCAAAATTAACCAAGTTTTGTTCAAGATTTTTAATAACCAAAAAAATCTAGGATGCTTTTTTTCGCGATTATTTTTTTTTCAGTCCCACCTCGAAATGTGGCAAGTACCTAAACAAAAATTCCCTGTGTAGTGTTGTTAAAGGGCTTGTAAATTGAAAAACTACTTCAGCAGATTTACTTAAAGTAATATATTGACTTTAGCCAGACTTCTTTACAGCATCACGACTCGAGCTAGACTGCCTTAGATTAGTTAGTTGCCTAGTTAGCCTACTGCTCATCTACTTGTTCTGAGATAACTGGTCTGTGATAACTGTGTTAGCTATTAAACTATTCTTACATATTATAATCCTATAATATTATATATAATTCTATTATATATACTACACCTTCCCCTTTTACTTTGAATTCATCTTTGTATACACCATTATTCTACAGGTTAATACTAGTTCTATAACAACTTCAAATTATCTCATGGTAATTTATTACAATTTATGTCTGTATTTCAATTCCTTCTACAAAACTTGAACGGATGCTACCACAATACTTCAATTATGCGTGAAATTCTTATCGTATTTATAAATAGTTCAATTTCTATCAATCAGTATTAATATTTCTTTACAAGTGCTTGCATTGACTATTATTATTATTATTATTTTTTTAAACTTTTTAATTAGTTATATATTTTATTATAATAAATTTTTAATTCACAAATTTATGTACGAGTAATGAAATAGTTTATCATTTTAACGTTTTCATTAAATTTAAGTAGTTATCGCTTGTATTTATAATTGTCAGTAAAGAACAATGATTTCTGCTTTTCGTACTTTTATAAAGCAAACAAGTTTTATTACAACAATGTTATTTTAAAAGCAATTATCCGGAACTGCAAAGAATATATAATTGGCATGAGATGTACTATAAGACATTTTATCTCGGTGAACTTTAGAGGAATTTAAATGAAAATAAGTGGTTATGTCATCCGGTATCTTATAAATTTTGAATTTCTTCTTACTACTGTCCCATTTTCCAATTTAATCCAGTATGACCTCGGTGCTTTATCTTTCTTGATTATTTTTCCTTTTTCCCATACCTTCCCCTCTAAGACCCAAACATCAGAATGTACCGTGCAGTTTGGTTTTTTCTTAGTATTCCTATCAAAATATTTCTTGTTTTTTATCGAATTCCTTTCTAATAGACTCTTCATTTCCGAAAATTTATCTTTTTGATACAATTTTAGCTTTTCAGGTAAGAGTGTCCTACATTTCCTACCGAATAGAAGTTCAGCCGGGGAAACATTAGAACCTTTTATTGGAGTATTTCTATAATTTAACAGGGTTCTCCATAATTCAAGTTTTTCGTCTTTCGTTTTGCGGATGAGCATTTTCGCAATTTGTACGCCCTTTTCCGCTAATCCATTTGATCTAGGGTAGTGCGGGCTCGAAGTGTTTATTTCAATGCCTAATGTTTTTGCAAATTCTCGAAACTTAAATGAATTAAATGGCATATTGTCTGCCACTATCACTCGTGGGATGCCATGAACGGAAAATGAATTCTTTAGCTTACTTATTATTGCTTCCGCTGTTTTTTTGTATAACTCAACTACATCCAGATATTTAGTAAAATAATCAACTATGACTAGGTAGGAAATTCCATTTATTTCCATAACATCCAGACCTATCTTGAAGTAGGGGATTTCAGGAATTTCATGAGGAATCATCGGCTCATTTACATTTGAATGTCGATATTTTTGACACGTTAGACACTTAGCAATTAGATTTTCGATTTCGTCATCAATCCCAGGCCAATAGACAAGTGATCTAGCTCTTTGCTTGGTTTTGACTATGCCGAGATGAGGCTCATGTAGCAATTTAAGTACACCCGATCTAAGTGAAGCAGGTACCAGTACGCGATTTTCTAAAAAGATAATATCTTCTTCAACATATAGATTATGACGAAATCTCCAGAAGTATTTTATGTTTTCCTGTAGCTGTGTTTTGCTATTAGGCCAACCACTTTTGATCACTTTCAACAACTCTCCTAGAACTGTATCTTTCTTTGTTTCGGTTTGAAATTTTCTTTTCTTTTCCTCACTTACGTTTATACTATGCACCACTTCATTAAGATCTTCTATTTCCGGTTTGCTTTCTTTTATGGGAAAATTTCGGGATAATAAATCGGGTATGATTAAGTCTTTTCCAGGTTTATATTTCAGCGTTATATCATATTTTACTAGTCGTAATTTCATGCGTTGCAACCTAGGTGCAGCTATTTGTCCTACCTCTTTATTCATAATTCCGAGTAGGGGTTTATGGTCCGTTATCACCGTCAATGGACGTCCATATATTAATTTGTGGTATTTATTACATGCAAATACTATCGCTAATAGCTCTTTGTCAATCTGCCCATAATTGACTTCTGCTGGTGTCATGCTTCGAGAAGCAAAACTAACCGGCTTGTTATTCTGCATCAGACAACAACCAAGTCCTGATTTTGATGCATCGCACTGAATGACAATTTCTTTAGTAATATCGAATGGTTGTAGCGCCGGCGCTTCAATTACTCTTCGCTTAATTTCAGCAAAGCATTTGGCCTGCGCAATGCCCCATCGGAATATTGTCCTCTCCTTAAGTAATTCACGCAAAGGCTGTGAGATTTCCGATAGCCCTGGTATAAACGGACGCAAATAATTAATTAGTCCTAAAATGCTTTGCAATTGCTTTTTATCCTTAGGTACCGCTAATTCCCTAATCGCCTGCATTCGCTCCGGATCTATTTGGATTCCTTCGGAGGAAATAATATGACCTAAATAAGATACTTTGTTTTGCCTAAACTGAGTTTTTTCCTTATTAAATTTCACATTTCTTTCCAGAGCTCTTCTCATTACTTGCTCCAGATTATTATCGTGCTCTTGTATGTTTTTTCCACCTACTAAAATATCGTCGATGTACACTACGACTCCTTGCAAATCTGCAAAATTTTTTTCATTTAGCTGTTGAAAAGCTTCAGGGGCTGATTTGATACCAAACGGCAATCTTTGAAATCTGTAGCATCCAAATGGGGTTGCAAAAGTACATAATTTACATGACTCATTCTCTAGTTTAACTTGATAATAACCTTCTTTAAGATCCAAGACTGTGAAATATTTCATCCCAACTAACTTTGTAGATAACTCATCGAATGTTGGAATAATGTGCGGAGCACTAACTATAGCCTGATTTAAATATTTAGGATCCAGACACAATCTCAAATTTTTATTTTTTTTCTCCACGATTACCAAATTCGACGTCCATTCTGACGGTTCTTGAGATTTTTTAATTATACCCCTTTGACATAATTGCTCTAATTCCTTTTTTAGGGATGGAAGAAGTGCTAAGGGAACTCTACGTGCAGGCTTAGCTACAGGAACCGCATCTTCTTTTAAAGTTATCTTGTACTTTTCTGGAAATTCTCCTAGACCCTCGAATGCTTTAGTATATTTTATAAAAAGGTCTTCCTTGGAATCGAAATTATAATCATGTTTCAAAGTGTATACCCTACTAATCAAACCTAGTTCGACACAGCTTTTAAGGCCCAATAATGGGACTGTTCCATTTTCCACTATAGCAAATTCTTGTTCTGATATCTTTCCATTTACTCTACATTTTAACAGAGCGACACCTTTGACCTTAATCTCAGAGCCTGTATAGCTTTCTAATATAATTGATTTTTCTTTGTACTTGACACCGGTCATCGCTGAAGTAAATTGGATTGGGAGCACATTTACGTCGGCGCCAGTGTCTAGTTTGAATTTAATGATTTTATTATTTACGTTAATGTTTTCTACCCACGATTTATTTTTCTGGTTTTTGTTCAAATTTCCGATCGTATCAATAAATAAAACATCGTGACCTACCTCAGTACCGATTACCTCGTTAACTTTTCTTTTCATGCATGCACTTGTAAAGTGGTTTTCTTTTCCACATGTTTGACATTTTTTTCCGTACGCCGGGCATCTTCCCTTTGCATGGTCTCTTAAACAATATTTACAATTTTTAATGTATGAGTTTATATTTGATTTTTGGTCCCTGAAATTATTATGTTTGCTGTTAGTACTGTTGTTCATCTTATTGTTAAATTTGTTAGAAATATTTTGGGGGTTCTTAAACTTATCTTTATAATGTGATGGTGTTCGCTGTTTTGTCTCTGTAGAACTTGTCGTTGCCCTCTTCGTGTTGACCGCATGAGCTTCCATTTCCCGAGTCGCCGATAATTTGTTGGTTTGTAGGTTTTCTGCCTGCTTTTTGGTAGCCTCCGCTGACCTTGCCATTTCGACCACTTTGTCCGCCGTTAGAGCATCGGTCTCCAGTAATTTTTTCTGCAGGTTCTTATCTGCTGTTCCAAGAATGAGACGATCTCTCAGCATTCTATTTTCTTGTGCCTGATCTCCAAATTCACATTCCTTAATTAGTTTTTTTAAATCCATCAGCCAGGTGTCGAAGGGTTCCGAGGATGCTTGATTCCGATTATGGAACACGAAGGAAGCATAAACCTCATTTGATTTGGGCTTACAAAATGTTTCAAATGCTGCTACAACTTCTTTATAGGACTTCTTCTTCTCCTCATCCAAATCAAAACTGTTGAACAATTCAGCTGCCTCTGGGCCTACTGCATTTAGAAATATCGCCGCTTGGACTGCATCAGATTTTTTTGATAATTCCGCTGCTATATACAAGTAATTGAAATTCTGTTTGAATATTCTCCAATTTTGTGAGATATTCCCGTCCAGCTCGAGCTTATCTACTTTCTTTAGATAATCCATTAGTGGTACCGTTATTAACCTCGTTTTAGGCGGTCTTCCTCGTGGTCGCTTTTCCACTATCGTTTTCCGTTTCACAATTCCCATATAATTTGACTTACTTGCTTTAATTTATTGCTTTATTGCTTCCATTTAGTTTTTGTATGTCCATTTCCATTATTAGCTGTTGTGGCTGTCCACTCCACATGAATTTGTCCTTTAGCTTTTCCACATTCCGACTGGTACACTTTCACAATCTCGTCTGTAGATTCCTCTGCACTTTTCCAAACAATTTATTTTTAACGTTTTTTCCTCGTCGCCATGTAGTGTTGTTAAAGGGCTTGTAAATTGAAAAACTACTTCAGCAGATTTACTTAAAGTAATATATTGACTTTAGCCAGACTTCTTTACAGCATCACGACTCGAGCTAGACTGCTTTAGATTAGTTAGTTGCCTAGTTAGCCTACTGCTCATCTACTTGTTCTGAGATAACTGGTCTGTGATAACTGTGTTAGCTATTAAACTATTCTTACATATTATAATCCTATAATATTATATATAATTCTATTATATATACTACACCCTGATAATTGGAGCCCTTAATATTAATATTAACCCGGCGTCGATGACGCTGGGTCATAATGACCCGAGGCGATTTAAAACGGCCATATTTTTTTGCATGTGTTTGTGACTAAAATAATAAACATTTTATTTGTAAAATGTATTGGTATTATTTATTTATTTTTTTATGCACTAAGATCCCTTAAATAATAAATAATTTTCAAAATCAAGATAACCCTTTCAGTTTTGGTACAAAGCATCGATAAAATTCGGGTCACGGTGACCCGGCGTCATTGTCCGCGTAATTATTTTCACCTCATCGACGCCGGGTTAAGTACAAGACTAAGGCGTATAAAGATCTCCCATATAAAATACACGTAAACTTTGATTATTTTTCTTCAAACTCTACAGCTCAGAGGCATTTTATGCTATAATCTTGGTCAATGGTCGGGTTTCTTCAGAATTGAATGCTCTACAAAAGTGTCTATTGCATTGTAACCCTAACTCCCACCAGCCCAATATCTCAAGAAATATCGATGTTAGCGATTTCGTGTTCAGAACTTTTTTGTAGGAAATTGAATTTCCTACAAGTTTGTCATATTTACTTTTTCTGTACATCTTGTTGTTTACGAGATAGGGGTAAAAAGCGAGAATTTCATGGAAAAATTGGGGTTAGTGACCCGTACTACCTCGCACACCGAAATTAGCGTAAATCGGTTGACTTTTGGAAATCGATATTTTTGAGGTTAGGAAAAAAAACATGACGTGTCACTTCAACTCTGAAGGTGGATTTGGATTCACGGGGTTCTGTTACATAAAAATATACATCTGGATATGAAAAAAAAGAAATTCCTGTATTTTTCCTTGTACATTTATCTGGATTTTTGCTATTTTTTACCTGTTTTTTGAGGTTAGGCATTAACTGTGATGTGATAGCTCAATTCTGACTCCAGATTCGTGCTCAGCGCGTGAAAATACATCGAAAAGCATATATCACATGTAAAGTACAGAGCACTTTTCTTTTTTTGTGTGGCCGTGTTATTAAATGATTTATTTGTCAAAACACAATAACAAAAATACCTTCTCGACGGGGCTCTCATTTTCGATTCCTAAAACATTTGTATATATCTGTAGATATCCTGCATTATATTTTCAGCTTTACAGTATTAAAAATTTCACGGCCTAAAAGAGTTTTGTTTGTTAAGAAATACGAAACCTTCAAACTGTGTTAAATTCCTTGAAAAAATAAGAATTGTGAAACATTTTTTAGGATAATGAAATCTCTGGTTTACATCAATGCTATTTCTGAGGTGTTCTACTGCAGATAATACTGAAAGCAGAAAAATCAAATGAATTCTTTAAAAAGATAATAATTATGAATTCTCCCAAAAGAATTTCTTATTACGAAGGAATTTCATACTTTTAAAATTTCGTTTCTTTCTACCTGTTGATTCCTAGAATAAGAATAAGGACCGCTGAAATACAAACATATAATGTATCATTATCCTGGAAAACTTTATCGTTTTATCGACGCGGGCGAGTGCCGTTTTAAGACATTAGAAATTAGCTTTGTCGGTCTTAAAAACACGTTTGGTCTTGTCGTAGCAGGAAGTTTGTAATCGAAAAGAATAACGAAAACGAATTCGGCTCAGGGTAAATAATTCATTGAGTCCTCTGAACCTTTCTAGGTAGCCAAAATCATTTGAGGTTGAATTTTTCAATTACTTTACCTCTCTTGAAATCACTGAAATTTTCATGGTCGCCATTTGGGGATTTTACATTTTTTCCTGAGATCCCTCCTAGTGGTTACTGAGCTACAGGGATTTAAGCCTCGGTGCGGCCTACAGCATATTGTGGTCGCTTATGGAGGAGTCTTTGCAATAAAGTAAATCCTTAAATCCGTTAATATGTTCACGTCTGCAAACTTAAGAGTTTCACTACGGCCCGGAGGGATTCCCTCGCCGTAATGGGACGGGCGTTACAGCGGCATCAGCTCCTTTCCGAGTTGTGTTTCCAGAGAAACACAAAAAGTCAAGGGAGACGTGGGTAAACAAATCCATATCCTTTCGGAAAATAAACAGTCTCGGAAAATGGGTTGGGGGTGGGTAAACCGAACACTTCAGGAAGCCTTCTATGTAACAGGATGGGAGGTGAAGTGTAACTCCATAGTGTGGTTGTTTGTGCTCACTTTACAATTGGAGTATCAATAGACAACTCTGTTTGTAGAGAAACGTTACGAAATTGTTAGAAGGCAAATATTTAAGCAATTGCACGAGAAGTTATTCCCATAATGATCCGAATTTGTACATGTTTCGGTGTTGTCTATGTATATTGCCCCGCATCCCCCTCTCCTAGGGACCAATGCTCTTGATAGAGGAAATTTGATGGTCTTTGACCTGCCTGAATGTTAATGAAATTTGTTTTTGCAAAGTGCTTGGGGAGAATGTAAACACTTTAAAAAATTACTTTCGGAAGTTAATTAAATCGCGAACTGGTACAGGGTGCCTTTAACCCAAACAAGTTCAATTTTCGATGAACCCCTGTTCATAATAACTTCATTGTTTTCACGGCTAATTGAATAGGCCCGATGTGTGGGTGTTCACTTGAAGATGCTGAAAGACAAACAAGAGCAGCAAATATTTGATCTCCTCTGCTGCCTGCCGTAAAACTCAGTTGGCCTTTTTTCTGCTTTTCCCAAAAATATTTGAAATTGGGAAGGTGAATTAACTGCTCTTAGAGATAGAATAAATATTGCAAAATTAAAACAAAAAGTCCAATTGGAATCCAAGCCCTTAAAATGTGAATAACCTTCTCTTTCGTTAAACATTCCATTTCTCCAACTGTATGTCATGGAAACTCAATTCCACTGACTTTTCGAAGCCATGACAAAGTCTTTGGGAATGGATCATCCGAAACACTCAATTATTGGGTGGTTGTATTATATTAATTCCCGTTGTTCACATATAGATGTGGGTGGCAAATTTTTACACTGAACGATAATTACTGTGACATGTACATTTTTGAAGCTTGAAGGTGTGTTAATAAAATTCAGTTGACAGTCGGCATTTTTATATTCATTAAGTGATATCTAATATACAGTAAAAAATGGATCGCGATAAATTGTTTCTCTGATGTGTACTTCTGCATTATTACGATTTGAAAAAAATGCGTTTGAAGCTCAACAATTCCTCGCGGAAACTTATGGGGAATCTGCTCCATCCGAAACAGTATGCAGAGATTGGTTTAGAAGGTTTAAAAGCGGTGTTTATGATGTTTATGACAAAAAACGGTCAGACCAACCGAAAAAATTTGATAATGAGGAATTAAAAACGTTACTGGACGATAATCCCGCCCAATCGATTAGAGAATTAACTAAAAAACTTGGAGTCGATAAATGAACTGTATCGCGACATTTGCATGCCATTGGGAAGATACAAAAAGAAGGAAAATGGCTGCCATATCGATTGACCGACAGTGCTATTGCGAATCGGCTAAACATCTGCATTTCATTACTTGCAAAGCAAAGAGAGAAGAGTTTCTTATGGTGTATTGTGACCGGAGATGAAAAATGGATCTGGTGTGAGAATCCAAAACGAAAAATCATGAGTTGATCCTCGCCAACCGACAACATCGGCTCCAAAGCGGAACATCCACGCTAATAAGACAATGCTCTGTATTTGGTGGGATATGAATGGAGTTGTCTTGTTAAAGCCGAATGAAACAATCACGGCTGACCGTTATGAACAATAGTTGGAGATTTGTACAAACATCTGATGAAAAACAGACCATCAATTGCATCGAATCGACAAAAAATGATTCTTCTTCATGATAACGCTCGGCCTCATGTTGCTTTGAAGGTCAAACAAAAACTGATGGAGTTTGAATGGGAAACCCTCCCCCACTCAGCGTATTCTTCAGACCTGGCTCCATTAGACTATCATCTGTTTCGGACGAGGCAGCATGGCTTAGAAGACAGGCATTTAAAAAATGATGAAGAAGTCCAAAAATCGATTGCTGATTGGATAGCCTTAAAGGATAGAGCTCTCTTTCGCAGCGGAATTCAATTTTTGCGAGAAAAGTGGGAGAAGGTTGTAGCTGCTGAAGGCGCATATTTTGATTAAAATCATTACAATTTTTATCATAGAAATAAACATTCAAAATATTAGCAAGTGCAATTTTATTTCATTTTGTAGGAAATCCTCCATCATAGAGTTTCCCTACGAATTGTAAGAAAAGCCCCTATCCCGAAGGGAGAGTGTTGTGGATCTTGGGATACTGATTAATTCTAAATTTGCTTTTCGAGGGCATATTGATGATATAATTAATAGAGCCAATTCAACGTTAGGCTTCATTAAGCGTTGGTCTGTTGACTTTACTGACCCGCACATTTAAAAAATTTTATTTTGTTCTTTTGTTCGCCCTATTTTAGAATATGCTTCCGTAGTGTGGAGATCACATTATAATGCGAACATAATACGCATCGAGGCGGTGCAAAAACGTTTTTTACGGTTTGCTCTTCGTCATTTACGATGGTCCGATCCTACCAATCTCTCTCGCTCTCCATATGAAAACAGATTAAAACTCTTGGATCTGCCGTCTCTTTCAAAGCGCAGAGATGTTGCCGAGGTTATGTTCTTGCACGATATTGTTGCTGGCAATGTAGACTCTCCTAATCTTTTGCGACTTCTGGATATCAACTCACGCCCCCGAATGACTAGAGGACAAAATTTCCTTTATGTATCTAACCACAGAACCAATTACGGTGTTTTTGAACCATTATGGGCTATGTCAGGAGATTATAATGCCTGTTTTTCAGTGATCGACTTTCATTGTGATAAATTAGAACTAAAAAGACGACTATATAATTCTTAATATTGTATTGTATTGTATTGTATTGTATTGTTTAGCATGGTATATTTCTTTTGTAACCTCAGTTGGCTTTGTACCTGTAGATGAATAAATAAATAAATAAATAAATAAATAAATAAACAAATAAATAAATACCTGAAAATAATAACCTCAATCTCAAACAATATTTAAACTGGGAAAGTATTAACATTTTTAAAAATATCGATCTGCGAAAAATCCAAGCAATAAATAAATGTAAAAATTCATGGTTGAAAAAGTGGGTGTTGAGAAAACGAAATTTCTTTTTTATAGTTAATTTGGCGAACCGAGTGGAGTTAGAAAATTGAAAAAATATATTGAGTAAGCCCATTGGGCGCGAAAGTATAGGAAAATTATTGACAGTTTCGAAAAAGTTTCAGTGTAGGTTCTTATATCATGAGCAACACGTTCCATCTTATTCTTCATTTTTCTCAAGATTCTTCAGCGTTTTGCTGAAGACTGAAGGGTGATGGGCAATTCTGCCCTCAGATTCGTGATCAACAGGCAAAAGTACATCGGATGTGGCTATTTAATTTTTCATCAAAAATGCAACTTTGAGGTTTATGTTCAGCCACTTTCCTTATTTTTCCAGTAATCTAAAAAAAATTACAGCAATATTTTCATTCCTCATGGAGATAAACACTTTTGAAAAACAAATTCACCCGATAGTCCATAGTGCGGCGTATCTAGAAATTACATTTTGGGGGTGCGATATAACCGCTCAACGTACCCTATAGAGCTTTTTACCCATAATGTCACAATTTTTTACGCATCGCACCAACCCACCCCCTCTGGACGACATGCTTAACCCTTTGCGTTAATGGCACTTAAGGGGGTAGTCCAGTGAAAAAAAAATTTTTTTTCAATTTTTTTGTTTTTGCTTAAATCTACTCTACTACACCTCGAAAATACTCCCTTAAAATATCTAAGCAAAATATTGAATAGTTTTAAAGATACAGAGAATTTTCGAGAGACGTGTAATCCGAGCGCTCGAAGGTCCCCTGGCGTGTTTCGGAGCAAGGAGGACTCTTGTATTTCTGTTTGCTCCGCCCATTTTTTTCCGGTTTATAACGGTCTAGGTCCTTCTGCTTTGTATTTAAGGTTAGTTATGTATGGAGCAGGCATCGTGCTAAGTATGGAGCAGGCATCGCTGAATAAGGTAAAATTAATTTTTTTAGCTTTTTTCCGCATAAAAAACTTTAAACGCGTTTTTCTGAAATCAGCATGTTTTGACTCGGCAGATCTCAGAGTCCTTTGCTCCGATTGATCTAAAAATTTAGCTGTATATTTCTTGATTGTGTATCTATCGTCGGAACTAGAATTATTAAGATCCATTGTTTATTTACAAAGTTATAAACAAATTAAGCACCCGAAAAATTCGAAATGCCGCCATTTTGTTATTTTTTATTGAAAATTAATAATTCTAGTTCCGACGATAGCCAATGTTCTACAGATTAAAACCTCGTTTGAAATTTTTGTTTCAAATGAACCGTTGCAGAGATTCGACGTCCGTCAACAAAAAAAATTTTTTTTTGGAGCGGCCATTTTGTCGGGATGACTCATCGAAAAACAAAAATAAAAATTTTTTTTTGTAGTTTAATAGTTGTACTATCATATGTCAAAAAGGTTTTTAATAAAAATTAATTTCTAATATCAAAAAAAAAATCGTTGAAAAAACAGTCGTTTTCACTGGACTACTCCCTTAACTTAAAAGTACTTCAGTCTTAGCTTAATAATTATAAAGTATGATTCTAATTTGGAATAATGAAAGTGTTTTCTTTTCTATTCAATTTCGTGGACAATTTTACGATCAAGTTACTTCTTCACAAACGTTGAAAATTAGAAATTTTCATGTCAAATACATGCTATAAATGGTCCAATCTTTGGGCCCAAAATAAGTTTGGCAGACCTTTGGAGAAAACTGCTTTAAAAATAATTGTTTCAGCGTCCTTTGTAAAGTATAATTTGTTGAAAAGTCATTAGGGGCTACAACGCACACCTCTGTGAAAAGCAATTTATCTTAAATAAATTAGTGACTGGCACCTGCTGCGTTACTGTTAATTATGCTAAAGTCGAACGTTCATAAATATACTCAATGGCATTGAGCCAATACTATGACCATCAAAATTTAACAAGCCTCCATGTGAGTGGGAGTTATTTCATTCATCCTGGCTACATTTATGTATGTATATGTATGTGTTCAAAATTGGCACATATACTGAAACATTTTCATTTGAGCAGTTTTTATCATCTACACAAGGACGTCAAAGTTGACTTTAAAGCGCTAAAAATAGAGTTAAAAAGCCAACCATCCCACAGGGTTTATCCTCCCATCCTCTCATATATTTTTTATATTTGTGCCTAATAATGCGGGATATCAAAGTGCTGCTGCTAATGGATCCCACGTCAATATTTGATAATTGATTTCGCCTGCATTGACATCTACAATCTACATATAATGGGGCCAGTAGCATAAGCACTCTAGAATCAGGCAGAAGAGTCGCCAGAGCTATCACGGAGTCATTTATTTAACCTAATTCCCGACCTTTTGTAGCTATGCATGTAACTGGGCAGGCACGAGGTCTGGAGGGCTATGCTGTGCCAACTGCCATCCAGTGTAACAGCAGCCATGTCATGCCTGGAGAAGTTCTTAAGGGGACATGTCCCGCAAGTTACTGAAACAACAATCAAGGCTAAGGCCTTCCCAGCAGAAATCCATAGATGTAAATGCAGATTAAATCAAGATTGACGAAACGGATTTAGGGATTGAAATGGGGTCAGCTCTTCCTGATTCGGCAATGAAAGCACATGAATTATGTAAAAGGGCCACGAGAGCAAGACACTATAAACCTGCAGAAAGCTCTGGGCTTTTTCTTCGGGCTGTAGATCTTTGATTATGCAAACAATAAACTTGAGAACAAGGATTTCAACAGATTTGAATCCAGCCAGATAGGCAAGCACCTATGTTAAACGTTATATGTCCCGAACGTGATTTTACAATTTACGAGAGTAGGCACCAACATGTCTCTTGTAAAATTTGTCAAGTCAGCTGATGGCATTAAATTTCAAATTCACATGTGAATTGCGATCATACTTATGCGAATTTTACATTTCCGATTCATAGATGGTGGATGGCCGGAGCACGAAGGACCCTTATATAAGGAATAATGTCACTCTAGCTGCCGGTAAAAAGACGTGAGTGCAACGATTTTTAGCGAATATAATTAAGAAGAAAACTCTTTATTGTATATTAACTACCCCTATCAAAAAGTTTCAGAAGTTTATTCAGAAAATTAAAAACACAAGTTTATTCATCAAAATATACATTATCCCCTTCAAAGTACTCTCCATCAACTGCAATGCACTTATGTCAGCCAAGCCATTTTTTCTGAATTCGTGTTGGAAATTTGTTAAGAAAAAGTAGGGGTAGATCGAGTACTCGAATAATGTCGTTCATAAAGAAAAGTATAATTAAATGCATCTGTTTTACAAATTTGTTTTTCAGCTTTAAATGCGAAAGCCTAATAAAAGTCAACAAGTGAAGCTAATATAATTTCTTGTGATAAATACGACGGAGAAAAACGTCAGTCAGGTTGAATGTACATGAATAAAGTGAGGTAGTAAATCGAGTTTCCGCAAAAGTTTAAAAATTCAATTCGGTACTTGTTAAAAATTAAAGTCAAAAACAATTTGCACAAACGTGTACCAAATGTTGAGCAGAATTAAATATTTAAGTGGGTGCATTTCTTTACTAAACGGACTGCCAAAATTGGATCTTTGCCTTGGGTAGACAGATGTAAGTGCATTTTTCTTAAAAGTTTTCCTAGACCTAGAATTTATGCATTTTTATAAAAATCGTTAGTTTAAGAATTTCCTGCAATTACAAAAAATCGCTGCAGAAAGATGTTGCTTTCCGAAATTAAATTTTAGAAAATCGGCATTTGCACCTTACTGATGCCGTGTGCATTACATTTGGATCAACCCAAATCATTTTAAAAGATGTTTTATGCCTCAAATCAAATCTCGCTTTTTTCCAAAAACACTCAATTTTTTTGAAAACCGTATTGGTTCTTCGAGAAGATTGTGTTGGTCTTGTGTTGGCTGTTCAACAAGCTCAAAAGATCGCTCCGGGATACTTTTTCGCCTCGACTGAGGAGATAAAAGCCGAATCGAGGAAAGTATTGAAGGCCATCCCGGAAAAAGATTTCTCTGACTGTTTCGAAGATTTGAGAAAACGTTGGCATAAGTACATTGTGTCGAACAGGGAGTACTTTGAAGGCGATGAAATCGATTTGGAAGAATAAATAAAGATTCTTCATTTTATAAACAAATACACCTTATTTTTTGACCACAGTAGTATTTTTTATTTATGGAAATAGTAATACCTCTGGTTTCAAATATTACAATTAAACAGGATTACATTTGAAATTGATGGAATGTGAAATGCTTAATTTGCTTAATAAACGACCTTAATTTGCTGAAATTTAAGGGGAGTTTCATATAGAACTTTAATCATGTCATGTCTATTGACTTCTGGGTGCCAGATGTGTCTAACACTTGGGTTCTAGCTGTATGCAATCATCAGTGGACCGAACTGATCTAATATTATATAGTAAGTTAATCCAAATAGAGACGCGCAATGGTTGAAGAAGGAAAATTATATTTATGACGAGGTAGTTTATGTTTTCTGTGAGGTAGTTATTATACAGGGCTACAAATTTTATATGTTTTTCTGCTGCCGAATAAATATTGCTTTATTTGTATAGGATCTTTTCCGCAGATTACGAATTCGTAAACGAAAATGTTTAATTAGCTCCCGTTTTCGAGAAAAATAGAGTTAAAAAGTGCAAAAAAAGGCAGTATTTCGGCCATCTTTCATCATTAAAAAATGCTTTGGGCAACTAAATTGGTGTTGACCAGTGTTATTGATTAGATTCCAAATGAAATAATAAGTTAACGAAGGCAGTTAAAAATATGTTGTTATATAACATCCTGTCCGGGATTATTAGAAATACCGGGTATACTTTTTTACACATTCGGATTTAATATACATATTTCGTGGCAGCTTCATGACATCAAGGGCTTTATGAAAAATCAGTACGAAGAGTAAAAAAATCGATTTTTTTTTTCAAAATCTCGGTGTGTTTTTTTTCTTATTTGGTTTCAACGAAATTTCAATCAGTAATAGCCCAGTATTTTCATTATTTTCGTTATTTCAATTGCTATGGTTTTTATTAATTTGAAAAAATTATTTTATACAAATAATTAATATTGGAAAAACAAATTTCTTATTTTGCAATGCCGCTTAACGAACATTACATTTAAAAGAGATTAAAAAGTCGTTGATTTATTTTTTCTGAATGAGCCATGTTGCGGAATTAAGGGGTAACGTGGGTTTTGAATTCCCAAAAAAATCAAAATTTTTCGGATTTTTTTTTACGAAAATTATAAAAGTGAGATATTTCAACAATTATGATATAAAAGTACATGCATTGAACAAGTTGTAAAAAAATTATCATGAAAAAAAAAATGAAAATTGAGCCATTGACAGCTGGTTTACGAAAATCGATTATTTTTGACCGTAGGCAGAATATCTCGAGATAGGCTTATCTGAAATCAAAAAACAAATTTTTTTCGATTAGTAGATGCATATGGCTTGTACTTGGATGAAGAACTTGAAAAAAAAAATTATATTTGAATTTTTTACAAGGTTTTTTACCAAAAAAAATTAAATTTCTGTGAAATTTTTTTTATATTTTGGTGATTTTCTACTAGTAAAACGAATTGTAATGAACGAAATTAAGAATCCTTCGTTCAAGTACAAGTCAATACTATGTAGAATAAGTGTGGAAAATTTCAGTAAGATTGGATTATTAGTTTTTGAGAAATCATGCCTAACGGATTCAAAAATGGAGTTTTGAGAAAAACGCGTTTAAAGTCAAATTACTTTTAAAACTAAGAAAAAGAAATTCTTTACAACTTTTTCAAATGATGTACTTTTATATCCTAATAGTTGAAATAAATCACTTTTATAAATTTCGTAAAAACAAATCCGAAAAATTGTGATTTTTTTTTTTTTGAATTGAAAACCCTTCCATTAAATTAAAATTCCTTAAATTCCATCATTGGGAACGATTTTTTTTATGAACTGGCTTTTTGATTATAATGCTACTTGCCTTTTTAAAGTCCTTCATAGTGGGGTTCTCCCTTAAAAAGTTATTTAGTAAAACTTCAAGGTAGAGTGAAAATCAATCAAGGGATAGTCAAGAGGAGGTTTCTTTGTCCACGTAACCGGCTTATGAATGGATTGTATTCAGCTTAAAAATTACATAGTCAATAGGGCAGGTAATTCCCAGTTGTTCCGCCTAACAAGAATTTCCCAAAAATAGTTCGTAGACGTAAACAGCTCTAACGTAAGTGGAGGGATATTCGTAAATGCACGATGCTTCATACCCCCAGAGCTCTGCAGCTTGAGGTAATTGTGAGAACATTCCTGGTGCATTAATAACGAACTGTTCAGAATCCGTGACAAGGCAATACCATAAAACAGTTTAATATCCCATGAATGCAATATCCCTGCACTGCCCTCCTTTCTGTGATTTAGGGTTATCCTCCGATTTCCAAAGGTGGGGCAGAACGGGCAAGGTTGGACTAAAGGAAGAAAAATAAATTCCCAAACAAAAGGTAGGATATAAATAAAAAATAACTGGAAGACCAGAACGGAGTGAAAAACATGTACATTGCAGTTTTCCTGTTGCTCGGTAAGGAGACCTGATGCTTTGAATTGTGCCATATTCTTCTGCGGCGGGAACGCTCTCAAGAAATGGGGTTTTCTGACACTGTCGCAGAGATGTGGGTGGTGCTGATGTTCCTGAACTTTATTACTCCTTCCGGAAAAAGCAGCAGATTCAATGATGAGATATAAACAAACAAAGTGGAAGGCATCTAAAGCAGGAAATGGAAGCTCCTTGATAACTATTCCCCGGGGGCCGAAAAGGGAGAAGCTCTTTAATCAGCAGGAACGTGCTCTGGGGCAGCGTTTTTAATCCTATTTTCTTTCCCTTTTCACGGCGAGAGCTCTTGCCCAACAATCCTCTGGGAATATTTCAAGCCTTTCGGTCATTACTTACGCCAAGATGGTGTTGGGGTTTCGTATTAAGTTGGTCAAGGGACCTTTGCGTTTGCATTCTGGAAGTGAAGCACAAGATATTCTACCTGCTGCCCGCATATTAAAATGTCTTAAGCTTTAAAAGCTATACCTACATTTTTCAGGAACTTCTCTGAGTATTTTAAAATTAAAATATCCACCTTGGTACTTATTTCTTTAATATTTTCAGTGAAGGAGGCAGCTGTAATAAATTGTTTAAATAGTACTGGATGTTTAAAGAGCGATTACCCGCAACGACCAATTTTATTATCGTATACAATCAATTTTTTATATTGCATTTTTTAATAAGTATATTTTCTGATTTATAATTTTTTTAAAATTCTAGAAAAATGTGCTTAATGTAAACAGACGATTATAAAATTGACAGGGTCAAAACAGTCATCAAGTTATTGTGATTTTAATGGTAACGATGTAAAACACAGAAAAAAATCGTAGATTTTTTTTTCTTAATTATCTGAGGAAAAATCGTACTTTCTCATGCATTGATCAGAATTATCGGGAAAAAATGATATGTGAGACCTGAAAACTGCCCTTATGAGGTATCGATTTCGGGAGTAATTTTTATCCTTAAGACAAATTTTTCCGCAAAATAAAAAAAAAATGCGCATGTACCTCATCATTTTTGATACAGATTAACACATTGCAGTTGCTACTGAATCGGCTACCTCGGAATGTGTATAATTTATGTGTTATTACAACATTATATATTAAAAGAGATTTATATAATACATAAATATTTGTTCAAAGCAATAGTTATAAAAATTTACAGGTGCACATCATTAGTGGATATAGTAGTATATGAGATTAGTTTCAAATTTATCGATTCTAAAGGAACAGAGAGAGCAAGTATCATCTTTTTCAACTAAATAAACGAGGTTATTATGGTTTAAAATTACGACATATTTAAAAAGCTTTTCCATTTATAATTACCAATTCAGAGTTCGAAGTATGTTACATTAAAGGTGCAGAATAATTGTTAAACTTATAAACGACACAAAAATAAAATTTGACTTCGCATTTCAATATGAGGTCTCTTTAAGCAAAACTTGTCATAGGAGTCAGCACTACAGCACCAATTTTGATGTTAAATTCACCAAAATTTACAAAATCAGTCAGTATACAGTATTGCACCTATACATTAACTCAACTTCACTTGACGTTGGGAAAAAAGCTACACTACAAATGAGAACGATAACTGAAATTCAGAGGAAGTTAAGCCTCTTCAACTATGATATAGTTGAACCAATCTTATATAATATAGTTTCGGCAATTATGTTACGGTTAGTTTTAATTATGTAATGTTTTTAGCAATCATAGAATATTAACGGGAATTATAACGGTGAAATACAATAAGTTCATATGATATGTTTGAGAACATACCTACATGTTTTTTCCTGTTTGTATTATAATAGTTGTTCTTGCAATCATAGGGATGATGAGTAAAAATATTATTATTGCAGGGACTACGTTATAGTTGCAATTAACACAACTTCTAATATGGAATGTTTGGTGCTATCATATTATAGATTTATGATACTGTGAACAATTTATGATGTACTACTGTGATCAAAAAGTAAAGCCAATTTGTTTATAACTTTGAACATTTTTATTTATTCTTTCAAAACTATATCATCCCCTTCAAAGTAGTCCCCGCCCGATTAAATACACCTATGCTAGTGATTTTGCCAATCCTCGAAACACTTCTGAAACTCGATGATTGCAATGGCATTCAATTTCTTCTTCGATTTTTCTTTTATCTCGTCAGTCGATTCAAAACGGTGTCCCCGAAGCGGTCTTTTGACCTTAGAAAATAGCCAGAAGTCACATGGAGCTAAATCGGGCGCATCCGGTCGTTGTGGAACAACATGTATAGAATTTTTAATGAAAAAGTCTCGAAGAACCAATGCAGTGTGAGATGGCGATTTGGAACCAAACGAGATGTGACTCTTCTCAAGCACAAATGTTCTTTCCAAATGGTTTGGACCGATCAAAATGAAATCTTTACAGTAACAGCAAGATCTCTAATTTTCAACCGACGATTTTTGACCACCAAATATTTCATTTCATTGACATGTTGTTCACTGATTGATGTTGATGGCCGTCCGGGACGCTATTTGTCTTCAACGCTTTCTCTACTTTCTTTGAATTGTTTATATCACTTGTAAACATTTCTTTCAGCCAAAACCTGATCGCCGAAGGCCTTCTGCATCATTCTAAATGTTTTGGTAGCAGAAATTTCATTCCGCAAACAAAATTGAATGCAACTTTTTTGCTCAATAAAATCGCACATTGTAAAAATCGAAAAATTCACTTTTAGTTGCTCAGAAAACAGAACGAAACTAACCAAACAAGAGAAATACTGGCCTGAAATTTTACACAGATATGAGTGACAGTGCTGCCAACCTAAAAACAAGAAGATTTGCTCGAATCGTTATACCCGAGCAATTTAAATTCACAGTTGGCTTTACTTTGGGATCACAGTATTTTAAAAAGCCTGCATGATCGGTGAAACGTCTGATCCGCGGATCATAGGTTCGCCATCACTGCTCTATAGGTGTTTTGAAACCATTTGAACAATGGTTTTGCATATGAACAAACAAGTATCCAGGAGCTTTTGTAGAGAATTAAGTATATGTACATTTTCGCCAGTCATGGTCCCCAGAACATAAAAGAGCTATCATTTCAAAAGTTTGTATATTATCATATGCATAACGGAATATATCAATATTTATAGACATACTAGAGGCCGTATTTGTCAACTGATCGAACTAAAATTCGGTACAAACATTTTGGATCTATATTTCGGTAAAGTTTATAGATGGGCAAATCCAGTCCACAAATTTTACAGTAAGTAATTCAAGTTTTCAAAAGAATTATATAAATTCTATTTAGAACCCAATTCTTAAAAACTACGAAACCAATCAAACTTGCGATACCATCAGAGAATTTTTTTTTCTTTTACCATGGCTTGCGATTTATTTGATGTCCCTTTGCATATTTTTACTAGAGTATTTGAGTGGAGCTGCGTTAATACAACATTTGTCTGAAAGAAAATAATTTAAAAGTACTCTATGTGCACTTTGCATATGAGCTTGCACAAGCGGGAACAATTTCATATCATAGAATTCTCTGCTTTTCGGCTCGCAACTGCACTACTATTTGGTTCGTTCCAAATTTCCATTCAGCGTGGAATGCGCATATATTAACGTTGTTATGAGCGTGGAAATGCTGCACTGCAAGCTTAATGCCTGGCATTCATCTTTTACCGTCTTTTGCAGGTCCTGTTCCGCTCACATCTGAATGTTGTCCCTGACGCAGCTTCGCAATTTCACTTTCTTAGTTACTACAAAAGAAGTTTAAATCTTTTGCCTCCCTCAGTGAAGATTCTTTTGAAATTATTATTGTAGCGCCCTACTTAGCTCGTGCTATAGTCCGGGAGCCGGTGACAGTAAAACTGCACTTATACGGATTCTAAAATTTAGCATATGAATGAAAAGTATTTAATCATAGCTACAACATAGGCCCGGTGTGCCAGGGTTTATCCTGGGAGAAATATTTTTTAAAAATTTTTATTTTTTTAATAATTATGAATAATTTGCACTTATACGGAAATTAATGTTTCTAATACCATTTTATTGCAAATTTTATCTAAGTTCAAAAAAATTTGGTGTGCCAGGGTTTATCCTGGCCTAAAAGTCTGTCACACCACTTTATACAGCGTGATCCAAAAGTATGGAAACGGCTAAATAACTTTCGAGGAATGCATTTTGGAGAAAAAAGTTGTAGACAAAAGTTTTAGGAATTTTCCCCAGCTATTCAATGGTGACCTTAGATTTGACCTTGATCATGACCTTGAAGGTCATTTCAAGGTCAAGTTGATTTTTTCAAATGGGAAACCATATTTTTGTCCACGGAAATGGAAAGAGTGGAAGATTTGACGTCCGACTGTGACCTTGACCATGACCTCCAAGGTCATATCAAGTCAAGATGGTTCTTTAAATGGGAACCTGCATTGTTGCTGCGGACGTGGAATGAGCAGAAGTTTTGCATGCGAATGTGACGTTGACCACAACCTTGACCCTGACCATGACCTTGACTATGACTTCGAAGGTGATATCAAGGTCAAAGTGGGTTTCAGAAGGGGAAACCATGTTTTTGACCACGGAAATGGAAAGAGCAGACAATTTTCCGTCCGACTATGACCTTGACCATGACCTTGAAGGTCATATCAAGGTCACGATGGTTCTTTAAAGGGGAACCTGCATTGCTACTGCGGATTTGGAAAGAGCAGAAGTTTTGCGCCCGGATGTGACCTTGACCATGACACACTTGACCTTGCCTTAATCGACTTCACCATGGTCGGTCGTTAACTTTTCCGCTCTTTCCCTTTTCGTTGGAAAAAAACATGGTATCCCCTTCAAAAAACCACCTTGACCTTGATATAACCTTCAAGGTCATTGCCGAGGTCATGTTAAAGGTCAAGGTTGTGGTCAAGATCACATTTGGACGCAAAACTTCCACTCTTTGCAAATCCGCAGTAACAATGCAGGTTCCTCTTTAAAGAGCCATTTTGACCTTGATATGACCTTGGAGGTCATGGTCAAGGTCACAGTCGGACGTCAAATCTTCCACTCTTTCCATTTCCGTGGTCAAAAATATGGTTTCCCATTTGAAAAAATCAACTTGACCTTGAAATGACCTTCAAGGCCATGGTCAAGGTCAAATCTAAGGTCACCATTGCATAGCTGGGGAAAATTCCTAAAACTTTTGTCTACAACTTTTTTCTCCAAAATGCATTCCTCGAAAGTTATTTAGCCGTTTCCATACTTTTGGATCACGCTGTATAAAGTGGTGTGACAGACTTTTAGGCCAGGATAAACCCTGGCACACCAAATTTTTTTGAACTTAGATAAAATTTGCAATAAAATGGTATTAGAAACATTAATTTCCGTATAAGTGCAAATTATTCATAATTATTAAAAAAATAAAAAATTTTAAAAAATATTTCTCCCAGGATAAACCCTGGCACACCGGGCCTATGTTGTAGCTATGATTAAATACTCTTCATTCATATGCTAAATTTTAGAATCCGTATAAGTGCAGTTTTACTGTCACCGGCTCCCCGCCTACTAGGTTCATCGACGTGGTGCCAGAAATGAGGGCTCGGATTGCAACGTGTGCAAGATTCTGTTAGCAGTTGTGATGGTGGTGAATATTGAAATAATCTGGAAAATTTACTCTCTGTAATGCTTTTGCAGCAACCCCTTATTCGCTGCATTCAACTGCTGTTAAATTTGTGTGACAACTTCAAAGGGTTAAGGTCGACGCTGGACTGATGGGGAAGGTATTAATTTGATGCAAACCAAGCGTTTAAACACGTCATTAACCAAACGGAAAATTATTAAAAAGTGGAAAGGTCGAGCGGTGTAGTTGAAGTTCAGACTTCATGTGGAGGAAATACTAACTTACCTAATTTAAAAAGGAATGCGGTCCTTTTCTACATAGTTCTTTTAGTTCTTGTGAAATTTCCAAGAAAATTCTCAAAATTAATTGAAAGAATATTTAGCAATATCTTTTAAAGAAACAGATAAGCCCAAAGTAGCATCAATACATCTACGCTGCTTTTACGGGATAATGGCCAACATTTTCTGAAAATATCTGTTTCTGTTTGTCAGCATAATTCATCTGATATGACAGAGAAACAGTCAGGGCTAACTTGTATGAACTTTTTTTTCTATATGAAGAATTCGAAATAATCTTCATATTTTCAAAGTTTATCAAATAAAATGCTTACAAATAAAAATATATAAGTATATAAAAAAACGGTAATATTGTGGTTACGATGAGTTCATAGTAAATACACTCGTTTACAAGTTGTTATACCCTTAAAAAATGTACTAAACCTTTTATTATTAAGATTCTGTAATTTCAAAAAAAAAAAAAAAAAAAATTAAAAAATTCAATATTTTTGAGAAAAATAGGGTTAAAAATATATGGCTTTCATCTTCAAGAAAAGAACATTGTAACTCTAAATATCGCATCTTTTCTGGCAATATACCTGAATTTGTTAATGCATTTTGGGATAGCGCAAAATATTGGTATTATTTCTGAAAAATGGACTATTTAAATGATCAGCGACAAATGTTGGCATAATCTCCTAAAACTTTTGGCAAGATCGGAGACCTTGAATATTTCATCAGATACTCTAAATGATTCTGTGGTTACACATTGGGTTCGTCCCGTTTATCCCACACGAGGACCTCTTTCACTGGCTTCCAGCCACATTAACCGAACCTAACCTAGTCATTTATAGAAATTTGTTTAAAAATAACTGGATGTGTTACAAAGTTATATAATATCAATTAATTAACACCTTTTGTCAACGGTTATTTATATGGTTGAAGAATGAGCTTTTCTCGTTGCTTAAACAAATCTTAATAAAGTTTATAAATACTTAGCTGATATTTTAAAGCTATAGTTTAAGATTCAAGCTTTGAAATGGCTTACTATTCGAGCTGCTATAGCATTCCGTTATTTAAAAAAAGTGTCCATAAGTGACTAAATATGATTATTTTAATTTTTTAACTGTTGCACGGAGAGAAAAAAAATGGTAAATTCAACAATTCAAAATTGTCAAAGGCAAATCGGTGAAAATTTGCTTTAAAGAATTTATGTCAACGGCAGAAACTGTTGTTGTTACAAATGTTTAGTAAATTCAACCGACGAATTAGTTGATCTGAAAGATTTTGCATTAACAATAGACTCTGCAAAAGCAACAGCAAGTTTGTTGATTTTACCGAGAAATACTTAAAGGGATGTTTTTAAACCGTTACCTCTTCAGTTGTAATTTACAAAGAAATTTGTCAATTTTACCGAGTTCATCTCGGCGATTTTTCTGAATTGGTAAATTTGACAGAGTTTTCGGTTATTACTGCCGAAGCAGTTCCGTTATTATTTCCTAATGCGATTCTGCCCTTTATACGCATCATTTGTTTGGAATATTCGAAGAGTTCAGGTCGTTGTATCGCGTAGTGCAAAACATAAAATAAAGACCAAAGTGATAGTTTTGATTTAAAACTAAAGTGACAGTGCGACACAGTAAAATGGATGACGCTGCAACTGGTTCAAAAGAATGCAACATATTGAGTAAGTAACCCGCTATAAGAAATTATGTCTGTTTTTACACGTTTTTATTTGATCTCAGCTGAGTCATACTTTGAGTACTTTTCGTGTGAATTTTTTCGCTTAATCTGATTGCTGTGAGTTTATTTATTATTTTATTTCATACCGCACAGATTATCGGGACAAAAATCTGTATAGAATCATTCGTAGTACTCGTCTGACCTTAGATGTGAGCAATTGTTCCACTTGCACAATTCGTCGTGCATTTTTCTTGTAAAAAGATAATAGTAATATTTGAATTTTGTAGAAACATTTATCAATTTACAACGACTTCCTGTGAAAAATGTAAAGTATAAGTTAAGTTGATTTATTTTATTTGAATACTTTTTTAAATAAATCAATTATCTGAGTACGACAATACTTACTAAAGGGTGTGCGAATTCAAATCAAAATTTAAACTTTGACAAATGCCTACTAAATTGTTGGAAGATGTCGGTAATGCATATACACTTCCAATTCGTCAAATTTACTAATATCAATAATATAGTAGGCTACATTTTAGTTTTTTTGACATTGTGAACAGTGAAAAAGAGTCAGTAAAATCTCTGTTTAAAATAAAAACGCTGGAAAGTCAGTTTGCAGGTTTTGAAAAAATTAACCAAGGCTAAATTTTAGTTACAATTCGCAAGGCCCTGAATAATATTTGTAAGAATAAATATTAACACAATAATATAAATAGCATCTTTATCGCCATCACCTATATATACAGAGCTAAGTAATGTAGCATACAACTTGCCTAGGGCAAATCAGGAAAATTTAGTTTTATTGAATACAAACGAAATTGGACAATCATTTGGTTTGCTCAATGATATTACCATATCAGATACACCATCCAAGACTGAAGAAATTGAAGAAATACTGAGACATTGGGGACTACACGAAGAATTAGCGGATATATTTAACAGTGTGATTGTATTATTATTAGGTGGGCTTATATGTAAAAAATTATTTTTTAGAGCATAAAGTAGACAAAGAGGTAATTGCCCACATTTCTGAGAGTGACATAAATGAGCTCATTCCATTAATTGGACTTCGAACAAAATTCAAAAAGAACTTGATAGAGTGGAGGATTCAAAATGTAAAAACATTTTATTACTTTTTCTTTTTATTTAAAAATGATCTTTGTATATAGGGTTATAATACCACACCTTTAACAAATACATTGTCGCTGAATTCGAGTGTGTCTGATTGGTTAAAAAAGCAAATTTCATGTTCAGAGGAATCAATTCTAAGTTCGGCATCATTTGCTCCTCAATCACCAAGTGTTTCAGTTTGCAGTGATTTGGTAATTTTTTTGTTTTATCTTAATAGTTAGTCTACATATAAATCATTAAGGATATTGAAGTCATATTGAAAGGACACTATTTGGCGCAACAAGCATTTAGTTACTACAAAACAAATCAACATTTGGAAAATCAGCAAAGGAAAGATATAATAAATGCCATTGTAGACCATATAATTCAAAAAAATATCCGTTGCAGCACTGAAGACTTCTGTAGGATAACAGAAAAAATTATAGACCTATTTCCAAGTGAAAATAAGGCTTCATATTATATTGAAAGAACTGAGAACACTCACCCAAGAGGAGCTTTATACAATAAATATCAAAATTCCGTAAGAAAATTAAGAGAGAAAGGGCTTATCTTAAGAAAAAATAAAAACTATAAGAGGAAGTTTGAAGAAAACGTATTGCAACCAGGTAATAATATCTTTAAAATTAAATATTTACTGGTGACCGTAATATCTTTTCATAGAAACGACAAATGATTCAGAAAAAATATGGCTATTACATAATCAAGAACCATGGCCAACTGTTGAGGAGATGTGGAAATTGACGCATAAGCAGAGAAAGCAAGAAATAAGTTCATCTTTGGGACAAAACATTACTCAGATTCTTAAAGAGTGGCCTTTGCTAAAACATGCTTATGGGCAAAGATTGGTAATTTTAAACATGTTTAAATAATCAAAAATAAATATTTTTTTTATAGATCCAATTAGATTTTGAATATGAACATAAGGATGCTGTCAGCATATTTTACTCCGAATGGAGCGTAAAACGGGAAAAGATAATAGCGATTGCTGTGAAAAACAAAAAAATTAACTTTTCACCAAATGACGAGAATGAAGGTACGAATGCGATCCCTTCAAATTATAAGTATGTTACATTTTCTTTTATTTTTCAGATTTTAACAATTTTAAAGTTTTTGAAGCGTTGCACTACCTGCTGCCACCAGGAAATAGATACAGACTGAAAACATCTTCCGGTTCTTCAATGTATAAACCTTCTATACAGGATTCAATCAGTGCTATGTTCCTCGTGGTCAATACTGAAGCTGAGGTGAAGGAAAAACTTTACAGAAGAAGTGAAGAATGTAAAAGTAGAGGCTCAACGCTTCAGCCTTTAATCATAATTGTTCTTGAATGTGGTATTATAAGCACTTGTTTTACCAATATTGATGACATTTTATATAAACATCACTCTGTTCTCAGTGCGTTAAATTCTTGCTTCAGTGTATTTCACGTTCTGAATTTGTCTTATCCACGTGAGTGTCATAATGTGTGGTACTTTATTCAACATTTTTTTTATAACATAAAAACTAAATACGACAAACCAGTTTCATGTGTAGCCAATTTGATGGGTTCAATTAATGCATAGAAATTATTCAGCTGAGACAAAAAATGTTCGTTTGCTATACATGTAAAGCAAAATTTAATTGTGCATCAACGCTTTGTTTACACATTAAATCCTTTCATACAGGTGATGTACATGAAAATACTTATAAATGTGCTGTAAATGGTTGTTTTCAAAATTTTAACTCAATATATTCATTTAAGAGACATTTGTTAAATAAGCATCAAAATAATGTCACCGACTGTTTTGAAAGTGAGACATTGAATAATAATTATAATATGAATACAACCCCATTAACATTATTACCCTTAAGTGATATTTCGACATTAAATGTTAACAATGAAGAGAACCAGTTATTAGAAATAGAAAGTAACAGTAATTTATCTGAAAATGATCTTAATCTTTTAGCAATGAAAAAACTTTGCAAGTTATACGGAAAACCTTCTTTAGCGAGATGTCAAGTTATTGAATTCTCCCACTTACTTGAAGACGTCTTAAAAGACATTTTTGAAGATTTTAAACGTTCGATACAAAACGACTTTACAACTCAATCGTTATTACTTTTTGAAAAAAGGTTCCACAAATACATTATTAGTTTTCAACGGATTAATACAGAATATAGGTTTACTAAAGCTTTGAAAGATTTAGGGTTTTATGAAGATCCCGTTTCATTTTGTTTAAATAATGAAACAACAATGATATTAAGAAAAGGTATTCCATCCCTTGATGAAAATATGTCTTCAGGTATATTGATGCCAATAGAATTTCAAATAAAAAAATTTTTAGAAATGCCGAAAGTTCTAGATACAATAATAAACAACATGCAGCGTATATCTTCACTTGGAAAACTTATACACTTCATTAATGGAGAAAAATGGAAAAAAATTGAAACAAAATATGCAGGGAAAATTGTAGTGCCGATATTTTTATACAATGATGACTTTCAAATAGATGACGTTTTGGGATCGCATTCAGGCAAAAACGCTATTTCAGCATTTTACTGCAGTTTTCCTTCATTACCCGACTATTGCCTTTCTTCACTTCGAAACATATTCGTAGCAATGCTTGTTAAATCCAAATACATAAAAGTTTTCGGAAAAAAATTAGTTTTGCATCCTTTGATTGAAGTTTTTAAAAAACTGGAAATTGATGGCATAGATATTGAAACAAATTTAGGTAAGAAACGAGTATTCATTGTATTAGCCTTAGTATTAGGGGATAACTTGGGTTTAAATTCAATACTAGGATTTAGTGAATCATTTAATTCGATTTTTTTTTGCCGATTTTGTAAGTTACACAAAAAGAAAACTCATGCTTGTACAAGGGAAATTCCCAGTGCTTTGAGAAATGAAAAGAATTATGAAGAGGATATATCTTCAGGCGACCCTCAATTGACTGGTATTTATAACCAGTGTCTCCTTAACAATTTACAGCATTTTCATGTAACAAATAATTATTCGGTCGACATTATGCACGATGTCTTCCTGGGTATATGCAAATATGGGCTTTGTAAAGTTTTAAATTTTTATATAATATCTGCCAGACTTTTCACATTAGAATTGCTTAACTATCGAAAACAAAATTTCGACTATCAGGAAAGAGAAGTGCGGAACATTTCAGTGCCTATTACATTAGATAATTTAAAGAAAAATAATTTACAAATGTCAGCACGAGAAGTTTGGTGTTTTGTATGGCTGTTACCTTTAATAATTGGCGATCTTATTCCTGAAGGGGATGATGTATGGAAATATGTACTCTCACTTCTCAAACTTGTTGATACAGTATTAAGTCCTGAGATGTCCTGTAGTATGCTTTTCCAATTAAGTGATGTAATAGAAGAGCATAATCAGCTTTTCCAAACCTTATTCAAGGAAACACTTAAACCAAAGCATCATCTAATGCTTCATTATTCAACCATAGCACGTCAAGCAGGGCCCTTAAAATATTTGTGGTCATTCAGATTTGAGAGTAAACATCAAGAACTCAAATCCTATACTAAAGCTATAACTTCACGTGTAAATATTGCATATTCTCTTGCAGTAAAATTTCAATTTCATTTTAGTCTTCAACTTCTTGATAATGACGATATATTTTTGAAAACAAAAGAAATAAAATACCTCGATTATAACATAAAAGATTCAAAATTTTATAAAGATGTAAAAGATAATTTAACTCATTATAATCTTACAATAGAAGACTGCAAAACTATAAAAAGCTTAAACTATAAAGGAACTTATTATTCTCAAAATTACTACCTCTAGTCGGGGTGCCAGAGGTTCAAAAAATGGGTTATTTCGTTGTTGGACAGAATTTGATGAAAAATGGCAGAAAGGGAAGGTCATTGCCCGTACAGTGACCCATTAAAAAAGTTAGAATGAGCGATGTCGGGAAGGTACTTTGTTATTGCAAAATAACTTTGATAACCCGTTATTTTTCAGTTTTCTTGGAATAACTCGAAAACGAAGCGTTTCAGCGAAAAATATTAAATACAAAAGTTGTTCAGCTGATGATTTTACGTAGGAATACGGTTTTTTGATTAATTAAAAAATTGTTTTTCCGACCGAAAACCAGCAGAAAAGTAACAAAAATGCAAAAACAATAAGCATTAAAAAATAAAGGAAAAAAACGATTTCCATCGTTGATATTTGGGTTATTGATAGGTATTGGTATTGTTAACCAAATGCACCCGGTCCGGTTTTTCAAAAACAATATGGCGACCTATTGCAACATTGTTAAGTTAAAACTTTGGAACGCTGTAAATTCTGCATGAACAAACGGATCTTGATGAAACAAATGCATTTTGTTATTGTTGTAATGTTGTAAATTGACGAAATTACGAAGCACAGCAAATGGTTTTTGGTTAATAACAAAAAAAGTAATTGTTGAAAAATTTTGAAATTTGGCACACTCAAAGATGCCATTAATACCTACCGATTCCAATTTGTTTCATCAAGATCCGTTTGTTCATGCAGAATTTACAGCGTTCCAAAGTTTTAACTTAACAATTTTGCTATAGGTCGCCATATTGTTTTTGAAAAACCGGACCGGGTGCATTTGGTTAACAATACCAATACCTATCAATAACCCAAATATCAACGATGGAAATCGTTTTTTTCCTTTATTTTTTAATGCTTATTGTTTTTGCATTTTTGTTACTTTTCTGCTGGTTTTCGGTCGGAAAAACAATTTTTTAATTAATCAAAAAACCGTATTCCTACGTAAAATCATCAGCTGAACAACTTTTGTATTTAATATTTTTCGCTGAAACGCTTCGTTTTCGAGTTATTCCAAGAAAACTGAAAAATAACGGGTTATCAAAGTTATTTTGCAATAACAAAGTACCTTCCCGACATCGCTCATTCTAACTTTTTTAATGGGTCACTGTACGGGCAATGACCTTCCCTTTCTGCCATTTTTCATCAAATTCCGTCCAACAACGAAATGAAAACCTCTGGCACCCCGACTACTCCTTTATAAAGATAATTTAGAGCATATTTATCAAATTGAAGAACTATATTTGGCTAAAGAAAAAATGTTTGTAATTTGTTCAACAACTGAAGTCACAGGTTTTAATGAACATTTGCAATCCTATTTAGTGGGAAAGAAAAACACAAAACATGTTGAATTTTTCCCCATAACGAAGTTTATAAGTCCGCCATTTAATATTCATACACTTGTAAATGGAAAAAAATATTTTAGAATACAATATTTGTAAGCACATTGATGAATATAATTTATGTTTTTAAACATTAGTTACAAATTGGATCAAGTCCATTGAATGTGAATGTTTTTCTTTGTCTAATTATAAGTTTATTTTGCTCGTAAATTTGGGTGGTTCTTTTCTTTTTTTATATTACTTTGAAAGGGAAAGTGATTTAAGAAATTTGAAACACTACATGTACATATTAACCATACAGAATATAATATGTAAAATTGGAGTCATTGAATAAACAAAATGCAATATACATAATGTAGATACTACAATTTTATTTCCTTCTCATATCTTTTTTATTAACGTTGTTCTACCTTGAGTTAACATTCTTTTTCTTCGGTTTAAAAATTTCTATATTTTCGGTTGAATATTTAGACATTTTATGGTTCACAAAGAGCCGAAAATAACAAAAGCGGTTGCTAATTCTGCAATTCTGAAGCTTGAAAATTTGCAAATTCAATATCTATTTAATAGATTATTTTACAAAAAAGCGGTTCTATCAACGCACAAATTTGTTGGAACAACTTTATATATTATTGGTTTGGTACGTTCCTTACACTGTAAATTCAACAAATTGGTTGTTGGTTTTAAATATTATGAGTAGTTGATTTTGCAAAAAAAAAAAAAAAAAAAACAAAAAAAAACTATTATATCAACAAACAAATATGTTGATTTAACTATCAATATTGAGATAGTTTTCAATGCACTTTGCACTGTAAATTCAACATTATGAGATGTTGATTTAACAATTCAACAAAATTGTAAATCCAACCATTTATGCGATTAGCTGAAAATCAAAGCCGGAAATCGTTGATTTGATAGCCACTTTCGGTAATTTCAACAACTTCTTTCTCTCCGTGTGGGTATGAGAAAAAGAAAGTTCCTTTTTTAATAGATGGCGTAACTCCTACCGTATCTATTACGTGTAAACCGGCTTAACATGTATTTGACAGGTCTTAATGTCTATGTCAGAAGGCATTATCTGTCAATCAGTCAAAATATTTACAACATTTATTTTTATTCGATTGAAAAACAAGAAATTGGCATTTGTTTGTTTTCTTATATACGTTTATAATTTGAAGAAATCCCCTGCAGAAAGTCATCGTTTACTTGTATTGTAGAAGCGTAGGTGTGTATTAACTACACTCACCTGTAGTATTTATTAATCAGCACTTCAGATCCTACCGGCTGCGCCGCGTAGGTATTAAAACAACGTGGTTCGGTTTTCTAAATATTAATTTATTGCGAGCGCTTTGAGTGCTACCTAAAATGGGAGAGTGCCACTGACTGACTGATAACTAGCTTCTTGCTAGCGGCTTATCAGTCGCTACTACACTGCTATATTATCTCTACATCTCCCCGTTTTAACTATTATGGACAATTTTAAATTTACAATGAAGTGTTAATAACTCATAATTTATAATTAAAACTTACAATTGATACCTTCAAATTTACAATTTCAATCTTACTATTTCAATTTTACAATTTCAACTGTACAATTTCAACTTTACGATTTCAAATTTACAATTTCAACCTTACTACATATTTCAAAATTAATATATTAAACTTTATAATTTCAGAATTACATTTGCTTTCCAGAAGACCAACATAGTGCGATCTTGTGTCTGCAGTTTAAACCACTTCGCTTAGCCTGGTATCCGTTTTCTCAACACATGCGAATTCCTTCTTACAATTGAACCATTTGATTCAATTATGTACGATCTTGGGCTTGAGTGCTTATCTTGTACCGTTGCTGGGGCCCAACATTTCCGCGCCTCATCCCTTAACCAGACCTTTTCCCCCTTTTCAAAGTTATTTTTTATCCTAGCATTTCTATCGTAATATTTTTTGTTTGTACTGTTGTTTTTGTTTAATATAGGTTTTATTTTGGAGCATAAATTATTATTTCTACATAGTTCTGATTTTGCTGGCATTAGTGATCGTGTTTGTCTTCCCATAAGTAATTGAGCTGGGGAAATATTTGAGTTTTTTATTGGTGTATTTCTGTATTCTAATAGAGCCATCCATACTTTACTTTTGTCTTCGTTACATTTTCGAATTAAGTTTTTAGCAATTTGTACGCATCTTTCAGCAAATCCATTTGATTTTGGGTAATGTGGGCTGCTTGTTATAAGCTCAATATCCAGGTTTCTAGAAAAATTTTGGAACTCATAAGAATTGAATGGGTTGTTATCGGCTATAATTTGATTGGGAATACCGTGAGTGGCAAATATAATTTCTAATTTTTTAATGACTGTACTAGCTCGTTTGTTGCTTAATGGCACAACGTCCAAATACTTCGACAGATAGTCTCCTAATACTAAATAGTTTTGCCCTGCTATTTCCATTATGTCAATTCCTATTTGTTGAAAGGGATTTTCAGGCACTTCGTGATTTATTAACGGCTCTTTTATGTTAGAACTTCTAAATTTCTGGCAAATTGTACATCGAGTTACAATTTTCTCGATGTCATCATTTAAGTTTGGCCAATATATAAGAGATCTGGCCCTCTGCTTAGTTTTTTCAATACCTAAATGCGATTTATGTAACGTTTCTAGTACTGATGCTCGTAGTTTTACCGGTATGAAAATTCTGTCATTAAAAAATATTAGTTTATCATCAAGAAACAATTCGTTTCTATGCTTCCAGAAAAATTTTAATTCTTCTGGAACATCTTTTTTATTAGTGGGCCACCCTTCCAGGATTACTTTCTTCAATTTCGACAACACAGAATCATTTTCTGTTTCTTTTTGAAATTCTAATTTTCGTGCGGAACTTAAATTTACTGTGTGTACTAATTCATTGAGACCTTTTATTTCTGGTTCAGAATTAGTTTCCTTAATAAAATTTCTTGATAGGAGGTCTGCAATATATAATTGCTTTCCTGGGCAGTATGTGAGTTTAAGTTTATATTTTTCTAGTTTTAGTTTCATTCTTTGGAGCCGTGGGGAAGGAATTTTACAATATTCTTTTGCCATGATCCCTAATAGGGGCTTGTGATCCGTAATAATTTCGATCTCGCGGCCATATATTAAAGAATGCCATTTCGTGCATGCAAAAACGACTGCTAAGAATTCTTTTTCCGTTTGGGAATAATTTTGTTCTGTTTCTGTTAAACTTCGCGAGCCATAACACACGGGTCTGCCGCTTTGTATAAGACAGCAACCTAATCCTTGCTTAGAGGCATCAGTTTGTATGGTTATCTTTTGTTTACCGTCGAATACTTTTAATATTGGTGCTTTAATAACCGCATTTTTAATATCCATCAGACATTTTTCGTGCTTTTCCAGCCAGTGAAATTCTATATTTTTCTTGAGCAATTCTCTTAACGGCGCCGAAATTTGTGCCAAGTTGGGAATATATTCTCGTACATAATTAATGAAGCCCAAAATTTTCTGCAATTCTTTTTTGTTTTCTGGTGGTTTTAGTGCTTTAATAGCTTTAGTTCTATCATTATTAACTGCTATTCCTATTTCTGATATTGTATGCCCTAAAAAAGTTACTTCTTTTACCTTAATTTGTAATTTATCCGGATTGAATTTAATCTTTTTCTCCAGTGCTCTTTTAATTATCAATTTTAAAGTACGATTATGCTCCTCCTCTGTTTTTGTTGCTACAATTATATCGTCTATATATACTGTGACATTCGGAATATCTCTAAAATTTTCTTCGTTCATCTTTTGAAAAATTTCCGGGGCAACCTTAATTCCGAACGGGAGCCTGTTAAATCTGAAACACCCATAGGGTGTACTAAAAGTGCATAAATTTCTAGATTCATTATCTAATTTAATCTGCCAGTATCCGTCCTTTAAATCGAATACTGAGAAAAACTTTTTGTCTGCAAAGTTTAGCTTTAGGGATTCAAATGTGGGGATTTCATAATAATGGTCTTTTATGGACAGATTTATATATTTGGGGTCAAGGCAGATTCTAATCTTTTTATTGGGTTTTTCTACCACCACAATATTCGATACCCAGTCGCAGGCAGTTACAACTGGTTCAATTATATCAAGTTCGGTCAATCGTTTAAGCTCATCCTTCAGAGGTTGACGAAGAGTCAATGGGATCCGCCTTGGCGGTTTTGACACGGGCTCAACGTTAGGTTTAAGTTCTAGTCGGAAATTTTCACAGAAACACCCTAAACCTTCAAAAAGCTCCTTATATTTTGCTAATATTTCTGATTTAGTCATATGGTTTGGTTCTGTAATTTCATGAATGCGTTTTACTAACCCGAAATCTACGCATGCATTCAAACCTAAGATAGGAACTGAATTTTCATCTACTATGTGAAATGTTTGTTCTGCTATCCTATTTCTTGCTATGCATCTAATGTTTGCTATCCCAACTGTTTTGATGGGGGTTCCATTATAATTTTCTAATAACGCACCCTGTGTGGTATCTATTTGTACGTTTGGAAGTTTTGTAATAAATTTCAATGGTAACACATTTGTCTGGGCGCCAGTATCTAACTTAAAATTTATTATTTTTGACTCTATTTTTATGGGTTCAAACCAAGATCGTACTTCATGTTTATTTTCGTTAATAATATCAATATACCAAGACTCTGAATTATTGTTAGTAGGAGATTCCTTATTCTTAATTTCGTGCATTTTATTCTTTTTACATACCACAGCGAAGTGATTGAAACCATTGCAGTTCGTACAACGTTTCCCGTACGCAGGACAATTACCTCGTTGGTGATTTTTTCCACAGAATTTGCAGTCTATGTTGACCTTCTGGCGAGAACTTTTATTATGTGGAGAACTAGAATTTAGAGATTTATTAATTTTATGATATTGAGCATTGTGATTACTATGAGAACACTTTCCTGACTTAATTTTATTTTCCCGAAATTTCCGTTGACCCGCATTGTTTCGGGTGACTGCATCCACAGATTTTCCAGGTCCCCTCAGTGTGTCCATCTGGCTGCGTGATGCCTCCGCTGCTCGTACCATCTCAATTGCCTTTTGAAGCGTTAAACTGTCTGTTTCTAACAGTTTACGCTGAACCATTTTGTCATCGATCCCTAGCACGATGCGATCTTTTAGCATGCGTTCTGGATCACTGAATTCACATCGTTTAACTATTTTTTTGATGTCGAGCAGAAAATTATCAAAAGGCTCGCCGTGACCTTGATTTCGGCTATGAAACAGAAAAGACTCATACGTCAGGTTCTTTTTAGGTTTGCAAAACTCTTCAAAGGCTTTCACCACAGTATTATATTTGGTCCGCTCTTCTGCAGTTAAATTAAATGACTCGTAAGCTTCTATTGCATCTCCACCCACTGCATTTAGGAAGATTGCAATTTTAACCGGTTCTGATTTTTTTTCAATTTCAATTGCTGCACCGAAGATTTGGAACTTTTGCCAGAATAGCCTCCAGTTTTCGGCAATATTTCCTTCGAGTTTTAGCTCGTCAACTTTCTTTAGGTAATCCATGGTTTTATTAATGTACACGTACCGTGTCTTCGGTGGCCGACCACGTGTCTTGGGCTGTTCCGTTATTTTGTCTTTTTTAAATATTCCCATTCATTACATGCAGATACCTGATGATTGTCTTTAAGCCTTGCTTTTTAAGCCATTTAACCTTTGCTTACGAGATTTATTTCCCAGGGTCGCCGAGCAGCTAAACTTTTTTTTTTTTCGTAGACAAATTTCCTATGCAGACTGCGCCATGTATTAACTACACTCACCTGTAGTATTTATTAATCAGCACTTCAGATCCTACCGACTGCGCCATGTATTAACTACACTCACCTGTAGTATTTATTAATCAGCACTTCAGATCCTACCGGCTGCGCCGCGTAGGTATTAAAACAACGTGGTTCGGTTTTCTAAATATTAATTTATTGCGAGCGCTTTGAGTGCTACCTAAATGGGAGAGTGCCACTGACTGACTGATAACTAGCTTCTTGCTAGCGGCTTATCAGTCGCTACTACACTGCTATATTATCTCTACAAGGTGAACATGCTCTTTCTGATGGTATGTGGAAAAGATGGTTCAGGGAATTTAACGAAGGTATTTTTGATCGACGCTGAACGTGAAAGTAGGCAGAAAAAGTTTAAGGACAACAATTGCTAGCATTACTCGATGAAGATCCATGTCAAACTCAAAGAGAATGGGCAGCAGCATTAAATGTTGAACGATCAACTGTTGAAAAACGGTTAAAAGTAATGGGATTTTTTTAAAAACAAGGAAATTAGGTCCCACATGTATTAACCGAAAGGCACCAAGAAAAGCGAAAGATCATTTATGAAATGCTGAGGCAAAAACAGCAAAGAAAGGTTTTTTACATAGAATTGTTACAGGATATGGAGAGTTGATTCACTATGAGAAATCTAAACGTCAAAAAGCTTGGGTAAAGCGCGGTGAACCTGATTACATTCTGTTCATTACTCCTTCAGATTACTATCGGTTCCGGTCGATTCAGTCTGTTTTCATAGATTTACCTGCAAGCCAGCCAGGTAAAATGTTAAAGAAATATCTTCCCTTATAAACGTTAATTTTCCTTGTCCATTGTGAGTCGTTTTTTTATGGCAGCTGTAAAAAGATAATTTGGGAATTCTTTCTTGTCCGTCGCTTCTTTCAATATAATTCTGCAATCGAAAGTACTGTAGAAAAATTGTATTAAAAATTTTAATGGGATTTATTCGAAACCCATCTTTTTCAATGAGCTGGGAAATAAATATTTAAATTTCAAACATAATTTGCAATTCTCATACTTATCAATCTTCGGATAAAGTTTTTACTTATTATAATGTATAAATGGATCTTATAGGCAATTAATTCCTTCATGCATCCGCTTCCAACAGCTCAGCTAGCTCCAAACAGCTCATTAATTTATAGGCATATTGCGATCTACCTTGAAATCCTTTGGCTAATGGTTCCACAAGGTAAGAGTTAAGCCAGAATGCTTAGTGTTTTAACTTCACTGGTAATGATTTTCCGATAGTGTCTTATAGAAAAGTAAAATAAAAAATAACTCGGCTATCCCTGAATCATATACTGAATGCATAATATTAAATTTATACATTCGAAAAATAATTACGGTGCAATCATTCCTCTCCCCCAGAACATAAGGGTCGGCCACAGTCTTACAACATTGGTCGAAAAAATTTAATATTTAATTTGTTACAGAACAAGTCATATATTATTTGTATAGCATTTTTTTCGTAGATTACGAATTTGCAAACAAAAATATTCTATCACATTTTTGAAAAACAAAACAGGTTTGAAAAGTACAAAATACCTTATTATGGCCATTTTTAAAAATTCATTAACAAATAACGAAATGTGGAAAAAGTTCGTAACACGACTCAAAAGTGAGCCTGAATCCTTATCTATATATCGCCCATTAAATGCAATAACGTCATAACTCAAAAATCATTATTGTTGAATTACTTATACGGGTGGACTAAATTTCGTATATACTTTTAACTGTATTTTAACTGTAAAAACGTCATATCTGAGCTTTCATAATTCGCGACAAGGGAGAGGTAGTTTTGAAACTATTTCTTACTGAAATAACTATATAATAACTAACTGAATAATCTTTGAAATGCATTTTATGAAAAATGACAATTTTTGAGTTATGACGTTATTGTATTTAATGAGCGATATGTATATGGAATACCATCAATCTATAAGATTTTCATTCACAATCTACTTTATGATGTAATCGGTTTGAGTAAATTGCACAGAATATTTCAAAAAGTATTAACCTCTTCAGGGACATTGGCACATGTGTGTAGCTTTTTTTTTATTTAAATTATTTCAAGAGAAATTATGTAAAACTTTATGGGAGAATATTTTACTATAGAATCTCTCAACTAAAAAAAAACAAATTCGTCAAATATAATCACACTGATAACGGAATATTCTATTTTATTTATGGTGTTGTCAAAACATTACAACGATAACTTCTTGTGCGTAAAGTGTTTGCATTTATCCAAAAACTATCTTTATTATTTGCCAAATAAAATATCAGGTAAGTAAAATATAATCCCTTTCGATGATTGTATTAGTTTAAAAATCTTAATTTGTATTATTAGTTGTATTTTATTGCCAATTATAAATGTACACAAATGTGTACAGTTATCGGTTCAAGTAGTATTTCTTGCCAAAATCGTTTCGAGTAACATTTCATTCAGAATCGTATGTATATATGTTTGTGAAAGTCTATTATAAACAATAAATTCTTGTTCTAATGGATTTAATTTAATACCCAGATTACAATGAAGACAAAAAGAGGATACAATAAGGAGCAAATTATTGCAGAAAGACAAAATAATGTTAGCTCAGATGTTGAAGAATTAGAAGAAGATATGACGATTGGGCCCCAGGACCCAAATAGATGTTTTATAAATGAGGAAGACTATTGCGACTCTGATGGAAATATTTATTTGCGCAACTCCAGAAAACGTAGACGTATTTTAGAAAGTGACACTAGTGACGAGGAAGACCTATTAGATATTAGACAATACCAACGGTCCCCCATTTGGTACATTGAGAAGGATAACGAATTTTCTGGAACGCCACCATCTTTTGTGAGCCCCTTTGAAATTAAAATTACTGGTGAAACTCCATACGAATATTTTAAATAAATATTTACCGACGAAATCTTTGAACATATAGTGCGGGAAACAATTCACTACGCCGTCGATTGCGGGAAACATTCGTTTCATGTAAATGTTTCTGAAATGAAACAATTCTATGGAATAAATATCATAATGACGTACATTAAATATCCGAATTATAGATTACACTGGTCTTCTGATGTTGGTCTTCGACTAGGTATAATTGCTGACACAATGTCTTTAAAACGATTCGAGGAAATAAAAAGATTTCTGCACTACAAAAACAATCATACAATACCAAGTGAATGTAATGATATTTTTATAAAATTACGTGCATTATTAGATATGTTGTCACTTGTCACAGACTTTCGAAAATGGCGCCACGCTAACCGAATTTCAAGCAATTGATGAAATGACTATACCATTCAAGGGAAGACATAGGGGAAAGCAATATAATAAATCCAAACCCAAGAAGTGGGGTTTCAAATGTTGGGTCAGAGCGTCTCAAAACGGATATGTTTCTAAATTTTAAATGTATCAGAAATCTAAAAATAATATGTGACAGCGTATTGAGACTGAGTGCAGGTTTAGAAATGAAAAACCATAAATTATTTTTGGATGACCTCTTTACATCAATGCGTATTATAAAACACCTGCAGACAAAGGGTATATACCTCGTGGGAACTATCAGAAAAAACAGAGTACCTGGTGAGACTTCAACAAAGCTCATTTCTGAAAAGATTCTACAAAAGCGTGAAAGAGGTTCAGTTTCTATCGTTACATCTTCTAATAACATATCAATTCTAAGATGGAATGATAATAATGTCGCCCATATGATATCAACATATGCTGGTGCAGAACCTCAAGATTATGTTCAGAGGTGGGATCATAAAACTAAAAAATATATAACAATAATCAGGCCTTTTGCCATAACCGAATATAACAAATTCATGGGTGGTGTGGATATATCTGACCGTATGGTGGCACACTATACTCACTCTTTAAAGAGCAAAAAGTTTTATCACAGGATTGCATTCCAATTTCTCAATATATCAATTACTAATTAATGGATTCTTTTCAACTATGATAAAGAAAAAAAGATGTCTCTTCTAGAATTCAAAGCCTCACTGGCGAACGCACTAATAAAGATAGGTGAACGTAACAAAAAACCAGGTAAACCCTGTACAATTTGTGAACCATCTAAAAAGTCCAAAAGCAGGATTAAAGTTATTCCAGAAATTAGAAAAAAAAATCCTATAGAAATGATATAACGCTTATTCAGTTGCAAAATTGGTGTCGACCAATGTAATTTCTTTATTATCTGTTTAAAATATTGCTCTATTTCCAAATAATCGCCTTGTTTAAAATTAAATTATAACTCATGATTATTTTAATGTAGATAATAACTTATATTCCCATTATTATATATTTTTTCCAATAAAAGTTCAGAACTATCGGGGTTCGCTGGGCTTATAATATTAAATAGTCATGACTTTTTATACATTTTTAAAGTATACTTCATATTATTTAATAAAGTCATATGACAAGTTTAACTTCATATAGGGAATCCATACCATTAATATTACTTAGGAATTCGCTCTTGTTATTTTTAATTTGAAAATCAAATAAGTAATGAATATTAACTCCAGTGATCCCAGTACTTTTTAATTAATTTCTCAGTAGAAGTCAGATGCCCTCAAGCTACCTTTGAAGAACAGCAATAAAATTTCTGGGCGAAGGTAAGACCCTTCAAAGCAATAAAAGTTCGTCCTAAACAATAAAATCCTGAGCTAATAGGTTTGAGTTTTCAACCCCTACCGGCCTAGTGCAGGGCTAAACGGACACATCTTTTCCGAAAGCGCAAATTTTATTAAGCGCATTGACAATCTCACAGCTTTGTACGCATAGCTCGTCTGATTAGAATTAATCTCCGCAACTCAGAAAAAAATACGGCCATTGGCCCGATTCACACGGCTTCTCTTTTTCCATATTCCATAGGCTGTTGCGCTCGTGAGGGGGAAAAAAAATGAGGCAGTGTGAATCGAGACAATGATCTTATCCTTGAATGTTGCCAAAAATTATATTTTAGTTGAAAACACTATTTTTGTTACCTTTTTAGAGTAAGAAAAAGTTATATTTTTTCCTTTAATTTTTGTAGAGTCATATAAAAAAAGGTTAATACAAAATTTCAGGTCTAAATTTCAAAATATTATAATATTAATCGAAAATTGTCAGTCGGATTATGTTGATCCAACGAGGTAATACTTTCCTTTACCTTCGGCACAAGTTGCTTTCTACTGACTAGTACGAATTTTACCCCAAAGATTCAATTTGCGAATTCACTAACTTAAGGCGGAAAAATATATACATAAATAAAACGCAGTTATTTAGAGTCTTTTAAAGAAGCGAAGAAACAATAACGACGAAGATTTTCTTGTTGTGCTTACTCAAACTCTTCCTGTTAGTGCCATCAATTTTTAAACAGCTTGAGCTCCCAACTCTTTTTCCTGGCAGCTCATTAATCTTCGTTCTCTTGTCATTTGCTGCTTCTCCTTTCTTCATCGTCAATGCTCCTTGCTTTTATTTTCGAGCTTCCGCTTAGATTTATCTTTCGAAAATATTAACAAAAATTAATCTGAATCTTTCATAATTAATAGATAATTCATTTATAACGTCATCTTCATCGCTTTCTATCATATGGGGAATTGACACAGTTCGACATTTTGTAATTTTTTTAAGGATGTGTAAGTTTAAGCTCGGTATTGGAAGAAATAATTCAAAAATCATTCAAATAAGTATTTCTTTTAAATTTAAATTTTTTATTTCGGAATGTATTCCTTATGAAAATATTAGACTTTATAAATCATTATAAAAATGAATTTAAACCTGGTCTGGAGAACCAATAAGTCCGTTTTAGATGACAATCTTATCAGGAACAGGGAAGGATTTTTTTCTAAGACATCAATAATAATTATAGATTCATACTTTTATTTTAGATACTATACAATCTTCCTACAATTATTCGTTACTTTTTAATTAATTTGTCAAAATGGCTAAAATACGGTATTTTGTAAGTTTCAAACCTATTTTTTTTTCAAAAACTTTACTTTTAAATTTCAATGTACGAAGTCTTTTGGTATTCGCTTTAATTACAATCCTTTGCTGAAAAGTCCGCAATCCCAATATTTTTCCTTATTTATGTCTTTTGCGTATAAATAAATAAAAAATAAAATAAAAAAATTTATCACTTCACTTAATTGCGGACTTAAATCTTATAAAAATTTGGAAAAATCCGAAAAAAACATCCCCACGCTGGGATTCGAACCCGTGACCTCTGAATCCCAAGCCCAAGTGTTCACCACTGCACCAGTCGCCGCTTTGGGAGTGTACCACAATGAATGGTATTTAGAGCCGCGTGAAAATTTTTGTATACTATTATTTTGTAAAAGCGTGGCCATCTGGAGTTCGGGTACTTTCATTTGCTGCCAATCCCTACATGTGGTATAAATTTGAGTGAAATCGGTGATGACGACTAGGTGCCTTCTCCTTGTAAGTTAGATTTAAACTCAAAATTTTATATTTTTCCAAAGACGTGATCAAATATCTAGTGGATTAAAAAGCCAACAACTGGAATATTCACGTTGCGCGCCAATGTGTACAACCACTTTGCCCTATCATTGGGTGTATAAACCAGACAACTTCACTTCACTTCAATTAGAAGAATTATTTCTGTATCCTTTTCTTATAATAATAATAAGTCAGCTGAGTTTGTGTTTCCTCCTGGATATTTAATGGGATGTAGGTGTAAAAGTGCTCTCTTCTAGCTTGATAAAACAACAGAATTAAACTTCTTGGGAGTTTTTTTCTGGTTATTTGTGTCGCATGACGGTAATTTATCTTGCGTTGTAACATAAGTAAGTTATGGAACATTTTCTCTGAATATGAGTTCCTCTTAGAACAAATAATTTGAAGTTCCAGAAATAAATATTCCTCTGTTAATGTAACTTTTTTATTTTTTTTTTCAACAAATTTATTTTTCATACAGAAATAGAAGGTAACATCAGAAAATGTATTTTTATTTTAATAATTCACCGGAGAAGGTATTTTTAATTTAATAAAATTTAAGGAACATTTAAAATATATTTAAAATTTAAATTTTTTGTTATTCGTTACAGATACATACCTCTCCAATTGATTACTTTTTCGCTATTCAGCTCCTGATTTTTATTCTGGCCTATCTTAAAAATTCCACCCTACGCCACTGTTAGTTTGTATTGAAAACGAAATGCCTGAAGCTGTAAACTTTGTGATAATTTTAGACGTTTAATAACTAAATTGTCCATCTATCTTATCTATAGAAAACATCCCATAGGAACGACGAATTAAGAAATTATGTAAGTATTAAATAAAAGTACTACAGTCTAATGACGTTTATATAAGTTTGATTTTGACTGGTAACATACATAGATCGGCTGGAGGCTTATATAACTTTCAATTAAGAAGATAAAATATATTATGAATATTTCTATAGCCTTGTATAAGAAGTCATAACAAAATCGATTCATAAATGGCGTAGAGGCTTTACTCGTCTTTTATGGACTTAATTCTAGAAGAACCTATGGCCTATTTTCCTTTTTTTCAGACACAAGTGCAGATTGTAACAATAATTACTTAAGAGCTCAGAAGAAAAGGTCGTCCCCAGATTTGTGCTGACAATCTCGGCGATACTTTACTGTCCCCCAAGTAATTTGATAGGAGAAGTAGGCACATTAAGCGATCCTATTTTCGTAGCGTTCCCCGAAATTTGGCCAAGGCCATCAACAATAACGAAAAAAGTGAAATAGGAATGGCGAAGAAGAACACAAAAGGTGAATGATTCAAATAAAAGAAGAAGGCAATGTCGGAGAGTATCGTTAATTCCCATGATGCCGTAGAGTTATTTAGAACAATTCCAGAACCGCAGAACGGAGCTCCGGATAGAAATAACTGAAGGCCGCAGGACGTAGATGAGCCCCCTGATAAAATCTCAACGGAATTATGCGAAATATTAACATTTTAGAGGATGAATTTTGTGAGGTCCGGGCTACCTTAAATTAGCTAATTCCTGCCGGCTACGAAGACAGTGAAGGACAATTTAACGCGATATTGTTGGGGATTTCTCGCATTCTCTGTGATGTAAAAATAAAAAGCCTCCACTAAGCGTTATGAATTATGCTCTTATCGTACAAATTTGGCCACAAGCGCTCAAATTTTCCTTTGATGTATGCCAAATTAAATTCGTTTTAGGACGTTCTGGAGCTTTTGGAAACAGTTGGAAGTGATTTGTTTTCTTGAATTTCAAATACAAATTGTCAAAGAAAGTCAAATTCGATTGCGTTATTTTTGGAAAAAAAACTTTAAAAGTAAAAGAAGAGCCGTAAGAAATATTATATGAAAACCAAGGAAACTCTTGTTTGATTTGGATGCTTTTGTATCGAAAATGCAAAAAAATGGTACTTATTTTTTTTAGATTATTTCGAACTTTTGCAAATAGAGTCTAAAATAAGTGACCCTGAAAAATATTTTATACTTTTTAGGGTGTCAGAGTTTTTGAAGGTGCTGCAATGTTTTTTATTATGATATATTCATTATTTTATATAGTTTAGTTTCAACTCTTTTGATCCGGTGTAAGGAAAGACCCTTTACAAGATAAAAGCTCGATAGTCTGGTGCCAAAAGATTCGAAAACACATTTTAAATTAACTTTGGAATGAATATTCAATTGAATTTTACATCTAATAGTCCTAAAACATATGCCATTTTTTTATTTTCCATTATTTGAAATTGACGTACTTAAAGTACTTAAAAAAATATATAATATGAATTGCTTCCAAACAAATATTCAATATTTTTACTTAAAATTTATCTTTTATATTAATTATTAATAATATTAATCCAATACTCATTAATAAAGACATTCAAATTCATATTAATTTCTTAGTTTTCGCACTGACTTCAAACATCTGGTAAAATCATAGCGTTCAGTACTGAAGTAGTAGGAACAGAGGATTATTAAATAAAATTATTTAATGCCTTTTTGGAGGTGATTCTATTTATTTTTTTCAAGTTTTTATTTAATTCTTTTCAAATTCGCCATTTTGAAAATTGGATACTAAACTAGAAATCAACGATCCCTAAACGCAACTTCGTAAGACTTAAATTCAGTTGAAGTCATATTGAAGTACTCATAAATATGAGTAAAAGTATCCGACGTAAAGTATTGAATAATTTTGTTCTTCAATAAACCTACACTATTCAATAAAAAAAGAATCATCGATATAGGTTCATACGTTCCAAAGTTATGCGCACATCTTACAATTCTAAAAAACTTTAAAAGTTCTATTCGAATTTGTTCAGTGATTCAGACTTAAAGCATTTGAATTTTCAAACGTTTATAGGTATAATACAATATATGTGCAACAACACATGATAATGACTACGATTTCCTTTATGGTTGTTTTCTTCCTTCACTTCTCGGCTGTCTGTCATCACGGATGTGTGTGAAAGAGACCTTAATGAATTTGTCTTATTTTGATTCAATCTATTGAACTGTTTTTATAAATCGTTTGACGTTGTCACTTTGTAAAATATAGTTTAAAGTGAGAACTAAATCTTTCTTTTTATCCACTCGAAAACTCAATAGGTAATGGGTCCAGGAGGCTATACATTATGTGAAATGAAAGCAGACAATTAAAGTTAGCATTACCGGTGTATTAGCGACTTTAATACTCCTTTGTAATCAATTTAAATTAAATGATGCATACATTGCAACGACACGATTGGAGCTGCTCACAAAAGATAACTATGATACTTGGTTACTACTGATGCGAGCGGTTTTGAAAAAGAAGAGAAATCTTGAAAAGTACGTCGATGGACCTCAGAAAAAACCGCTCATCGGAAACGAAGAAAGTTATATACATATATCTAAAATCCTGGAGCGGGACACATGGCGTGAAAATGATGACAAGGCTAAAGCTGATCTTATTTTATCTATTTCTTCAATTGAGTTAATACAAATTTCAACATTGTTCTACTTTTAGCGATATGTGGCCAAAATTGAAGGAAGTTTACCAGTGGAGAGGTCCAGCCAAGAAGCTTAAGGGGGGATATACATTTAGAACGAGAAAAAAAACTCATTTTTGAAAATTTTTTTTCAAGGGGAAGTTTTTATTCAAATCAATCGAAACTTTTTTACAATTATAAGTGTATCCATGTAGTATACAAAGATATATTTTTTTAATTTTTTTCAACAAAATGACGGCCGTTAGATGGTGTTGAAAAAGTCGTTGTATTTTGCTTGTGCCGGCTCTCCTGGTCGCAATTTTGATCAGAAATCAAAAAATCAAAAAAATTTACATTAACTACATTCACAGTTAGTAGATGAATTGAAAATAAAGTGAAAAAAGAAAATTTGCACTTTTGGCGTAACTTTTTCGAAAAAATCAACATTTTTTCCGCCATTTTATCACATTTTTCCATATTTAATAATAAAATATTACAATAATTTTTAATTCATATAGAAGGTAATACTATAATAAAGAAATCCTATAAGTTTCAGCTCAATCGGATAATTAGTTTTCGAGTTATTACCGGCATAAACTCCGAAAATGCTGTTTTGAGAAAAACGCGTTGAAAATTTTAATTATCGAAAAATCGTACTTACATTTTAATCAACAATCCCGGGAACGATGAAAAAAAAAACACTTGGAGTTCGAATTTCGAAAAAAGGGTTTCAGCAGCGTATTCTACGGGAAATTTACTAACTTTTTATGCAAGAAAAAAACATTGAATTTTTTGGTCATTCTAAATGTATATCCCCCCTTAACCCGTTAAGGCCCAAACGGACGCATTTTCATAAGTTTTTTCAGCCGCCTTAAATTATACTTAATCCTTCGCACAAAAATTTTGAATTGGTCAATACTGATGTAAAATTTCATGAACTTTCAGAATATGATAATGATTTTTAATAAAAATTGTAACTACGTTGTGTTATGTTCGCTTTTTTCAAAAAAATCGTGTTTTTTCAAAAAAAAATTTCCACAAATCAATATTTATGGCTCGAAACCAATTAGGAATTTGGCGGAAAAGCAACAATATTGCGTCCATGGACCTTGTTCCTTAATTTACAGATGCGTACGCTTTGAAATAAAAAATGGCAGTATCCAAAATGGCGTTTGAAAGTCGAAAATTCAATGATGTATAATATTTTGTCTATTACAAAAGAAATTCTCAATGGATTTATTTAGAAACTTATAAAGGGGGGTTTTTGAGTTCGCTGATTGCGGATCTGAGGTCAAATTCAAGAAATCAAAAATGGCGGATTCAAGATGGCGGACGAAAACATTAAAATTATATAAATCTGAGCATAAAATAGCCCTAGGGGGTTTTTGGGGTCGCTGATTGCGAATCTGAGGTCAGATTTGCAAAAATCAAAGTGGCGGATCCAAGATGGCGGACGAAAAAATTAAAATCATATGGATCTGAGCAAAAATTTGCACTAGGGGGTTTTTGGGGTCGCTAATTACGAATCTGAGGTCGGATTTCAAAAAATCAAAATGGCGGACCCAAGATTGCTAATTAGGGAATTTTTCAGTTCGCTGATTATGCATCTCTTACAAGTCTTTTTTCATTTTAATTGTTTTTGTACTTTTTACATTTTTTTGTTGTATTATTTTTCGTTTTTGGTTGTATGTATATTTGTTATTTATTAAAACTCTATTTTATATATTTTTCTTTTATTGATGAAACAATTCAAATCTTTTTCTTATGTTTTAGAAGCAGTTTCGAAGAAATTATTGGACTTGCTTATGTAAAATTGGGAAACAAGCGGAACAAATGAAAAGATCACAAACGGTGCATATTTTCTGTGTTCTTGTCGAACATTTTGAGAAGTTCGTACAATTTCTTTTTTTCTCTACAGTTGCAGGCTCATGCGGTTGTGAAATTGGAGCTGAAGCCTTCACTAGATAATTTCGAGTTATATCTAATGCAATGTAAAAAGTATAAAAACAATTAAAATGAAAAAAGACTTGTAAGAGATGCATAATCAGCGAACTGAAAAATTCCCTAATTAGCAATCTTGGGTCCGCCATTTTGATTTTTTGAAATCCGACCTCAGATTCGTAATTAGCGACCCCAAAAACCCCCTAGTGAAAATTTTTGCTCAGATCCATATGATTTTAATTTTTTCGTCCGCCATCTTGGATCCGCCACTTTGATTTTTGCAAATCTGACCTCAGATTCGCAATCAGCGACCCCAAAAACCCCCTAGGGCTATTTTATGCTCAGATTTATATAATTTTAATGTTTTCGTCCGCCATCTTGAATCCGCCATTTTTGATTTCTTGAATTTGACCTCAGATCCGCAATCAGCGAACTCAAAAACCCCCCTTTATAAGTTTCTAAATAAATCCATTGAGAATTTCTTTTGTAATAGACAAAATATTATACATCATTGAATTTTCGACTTTCAAACGCCATTTTGGATACTGCCATTTTTTATTTCAAAGCGTACGCATCTGTAAATTAAGGAACAAGGTCCATGGACGCAATATTGTTGCTTTTCCGCCAAATTCCTAATTGGTTTCGAGCCATAAATATTGATTTGTGGAAATTTTTTTTTGAAAAAACACGATTTTTTTGAAAAAAGCGAACATAACACAACGTAGTTACAATTTTTATTAAAAATCATTATCATATTCTGAAAGTTCATGAATGAGTTCAACGAACCCGTTAAGGCCCAAACGGACGCATTTTCATAAGTTTTTTCAGCCGCCTTAAATTATACTTAATCCTTCGCACAAAAATTTTGAATTGGTCAATACTGATGTAAAATTTCATGAACTTTCAGAATATGATAATGATTTTTAATAAAAATTGTAACTACGTTGTGTTATGTTCGCTTTTTTCAAAAAAATCGTGTTTTTTCAAAAAAAAATTTCCACAAATCAATATTTATGGCTCGAAACCAATTAGGAATTTGGCGGAAAAGCAACAATATTGCGTCCATGGACCTTGTTCCTTAATTTACAGATGCGTACGCTTTGAAATAAAAAATGGCAGTATCCAAAATGGCGTTTGAAAGTCGAAAATTCAATGATGTATAATATTTTGTCTATTACAAAAGAAATTCTCAATGGATTTATTTAGAAACTTATAAAGGGGGGTTTTTGAGTTCGCTGATTGCGGATCTGAGGTCAAATTCAAGAAATCAAAAATGGCGGATTCAAGATGGCGGACGAAAACATTAAAATTATATAAATCTGAGCATAAAATAGCCCTAGGGGGTTTTTGGGGTCGCTGATTGCGAATCTGAGGTCAGATTTGCAAAAATCAAAGTGGCGGATCCAAGATGGCGGACGAAAAAATTAAAATCATATGGATCTGAGCAAAAATTTTCACTAGGGGGTTTTTGGGGTCGCTAATTACGAATCTGAGGTCGGATTTCAAAAAATCAAAATGGCGGACCCAAGATTGCTAATTAGGGAATTTTTCAGTTCGCTGATTATGCATCTCTTACAAGTCTTTTTTCATTTTAATTGTTTTTATACTTTTTACATTGCATTAGATATAACTCGAAATTATCTAGTGAAGGCTTCAGCTCCAATTTCACAACCGCATGAGCCTGCAACTGTAGAGAAAAAAAGAAATTGTACGAACTTCTCAAAATGTTCGACAAGAACACAGAAAATATGCACCGTTTGTGATCTTTTCATTTGTTCCGCTTGTTTCCCAATTTTACATAAGCAAGTCCAATAATTTCTTCGAAACTGCTTCTAAAACATAAGAAAAAGATTTGAATTGTTTCATCAATAAAAGAAAAATATATAAAATAGAGTTTTAATAAATAACAAATATACATACAACCAAAAACGAAAAATAATACAACAAAAAAATGTAAAAAGTACAAAAACAATTAAAATGAAAAAAGACTTGTAAGAGATGCATAATCAGCGAACTGAAAAATTCCCTAATTAGCAATCTTGGGTCCGCCATTTTGATTTTTTGAAATCCGACCTCAGATTCGTAATTAGCGACCCCAAAAACCCCCTAGTGCAAATTTTTGCTCAGATCCATATGATTTTAATTTTTTCGTCCGCCATCTTGGATCCGCCACTTTGATTTTTGCAAATCTGACCTCAGATTCGCAATCAGCGACCCCAAAAACCCCCTAGGGCTATTTTATGCTCAGATTTATATAATTTTAATGTTTTCGTCCGCCATCTTGAATCCGCCATTTTTGATTTCTTGAATTTGACCTCAGATCCGCAATCAGCGAACTCAAAAACCCCCCTTTATAAGTTTCTAAATAAATCCATTGAGAATTTCTTTTGTAATAGACAAAATATTATACATCATTGAATTTTCGACTTTCAAACGCCATTTTGGATACTGCCATTTTTTATTTCAAAGCGTACGCATCTGTAAATTAAGGAACAAGGTCCATGGACGCAATATTGTTGCTTTTCCGCCAAATTCCTAATTGGTTTCGAGCCATAAATATTGATTTGTGGAAATTTTTTTTTGAAAAAACACGATTTTTTTGAAAAAAGCGAACATAACACAACGTAGTTACAATTTTTATTAAAAATCATTATCATATTCTGAAAGTTCATGAAATTTTACATCAGTATTGACCAATTCAAAATTTTTGTGCGAAGGATTAAGTATAATTTAAGGCGGCTGAAAAAACTTATGAAAATGCGTCCGTTTGGGCCTTAACGAACCCGTTAAGGCCCAAACGGACGCATTTTCATAAGTTTTTTCAGCCGCCTTAAATTATACTTAATCCTTCGCACAAAAATTTTGAATTGGTCAATACTGATGTAAAATTTCATGAACTTTCAGAATATGATAATGATTTTTAATAAAAATTGTAACTACGTTGTGTTATGTTCGCTTTTTTCAAAAAAATCGTGTTTTTTCAAAAAAAAATTTCCACAAATCAATATTTATGGCTCGAAACCAATTAGGAATTTGGCGGAAAAGCAACAATATTGCGTCCATGGACCTTGTTCCTTAATTTACAGATGCGTACGCTTTGAAATAAAAAATGGCAGTATCCAAAATGGCGTTTGAAAGTCGAAAATTCAATGATGTATAATATTTTGTCTATTACAAAAGAAATTCTCAATGGATTTATTTAGAAACTTATAAAGGGGGGTTTTTGAGTTCGCTGATTGCGGATCTGAGGTCAAATTCAAGAAATCAAAAATGGCGGATTCAAGATGGCGGACGAAAACATTAAAATTATATAAATCTGAGCATAAAATAGCCCTAGGGGGTTTTTGGGGTCGCTGATTGCGAATCTGAGGTCAGATTTGCAAAAATCAAAGTGGCGGATCCAAGATGGCGGACGAAAAAATTAAAATCATATGGATCTGAGCAAAAATTTTCACTAGGGGGTTTTTGGGGTCGCTAATTACGAATCTGAGGTCGGATTTCAAAAAATCAAAATGGCGGACCCAAGATTGCTAATTAGGGAATTTTTCAGTTCGCTGATTATGCATCTCTTACAAGTCTTTTTTCATTTTAATTGTTTTTATACTTTTTACATTGCATTAGATATAACTCGAAATTATCTAGTGAAGGCTTCAGCTCCAATTTCACAACCGCATGAGCCTGCAACTGTAGAGAAAAAAAGAAATTGTACGAACTTCTCAAAATGTTCGACAAGAACACAGAAAATATGCACCGTTTGTGATCTTTTCATTTGTTCCGCTTGTTTCCCAATTTTACATAAGCAAGTCCAATAATTTCTTCGAAACTGCTTCTAAAACATAAGAAAAAGATTTGAATTGTTTCATCAATAAAAGAAAAATATATAAAATAGAGTTTTAATAAATAACAAATATACATACAACCAAAAACGAAAAATAATACAACAAAAAAATGTAAAAAGTACAAAAACAATTAAAATGAAAAAAGACTTGTAAGAGATGCATAATCAGCGAACTGAAAAATTCCCTAATTAGCAATCTTGGGTCCGCCATTTTGATTTTTTGAAATCCGACCTCAGATTCGTAATTAGCGACCCCAAAAACCCCCTAGTGCAAATTTTTGCTCAGATCCATATGATTTTAATTTTTTCGTCCGCCATCTTGGATCCGCCACTTTGATTTTTGCAAATCTGACCTCAGATTCGCAATCAGCGACCCCAAAAACCCCCTAGGGCTATTTTATGCTCAGATTTATATAATTTTAATGTTTTCGTCCGCCATCTTGAATCCGCCATTTTTGATTTCTTGAATTTGACCTCAGATCCGCAATCAGCGAACTCAAAAACCCCCCTTTATAAGTTTCTAAATAAATCCATTGAGAATTTCTTTTGTAATAGACAAAATATTATACATCATTGAATTTTCGACTTTCAAACGCCATTTTGGATACTGCCATTTTTTATTTCAAAGCGTACGCATCTGTAAATTAAGGAACAAGGTCCATGGACGCAATATTGTTGCTTTTCCGCCAAATTCCTAATTGGTTTCGAGCCATAAATATTGATTTGTGGAAATTTTTTTTTGAAAAAACACGATTTTTTTGAAAAAAGCGAACATAACACAACGTAGTTACAATTTTTATTAAAAATCATTATCATATTCTGAAAGTTCATGAAATTTTACATCAGTATTGACCAATTCAAAATTTTTGTGCGAAGGATTAAGTATAATTTAAGGCGGCTGAAAAAACTTATGAAAATGCGTCCGTTTGGGCCTTAACGGGTTAAGGGGAGGTTCTCATCTAGAACGTCAAAAAGTAGGTAAAGTTCGTGATTTTCTTTGAAGGCAAATGACAAGACAAGATATTTGGCATTATCTTTTATTGTACATTTATCTGTACGAAAAAATTTTTTTATTCAAAAAAGAAAAACAAAATGGCGCCCGTTATTCAACTTCTCCGGAGGCATGTTTTTCAAATTTGCGTACAAGATAACTCAAAAACGGTTCAACCGATCAACTTCTAGTTTCGTGCATATTAAAGTAAACAATTTTCTTCATAGAAAGAATGGAGCACATTTTGAAAATTGTAACATTATCTCCTTTTTGTAAGTGATAAACTATGAAAAAAAACGGCCGAAAACGGCCTTAAAATTTCAAAATCGCGCCATTCCGTCAATTTTAAATTTTTTTTGAAAGTCGTCCACTCTTTCTGAGACAAATTTATTCTAGTTTATAATAATGTCATCATTATTTGATTTCAGACCAATCTGCGACCCCTAAATTGTACGCAGCTGGGCAATTTTCGAAAAACATGCCTCCGGAGAAGTTGAATAACGGGCGCCATTTTGTTTTTTTTTTTTTAATAAAAAAATTTTTTCGTACAGATAAATGTACAATAAAAGATAATGCCAAATATCATTTCCTTATGTCTTGTCATTTGCCTTCAAAAAAATCACGAACTTTACCTACTTTTTGACGTTCTAGATGAGAACCTCCCCTTAAGCAGTTAGTAATCAGTAAAAGGGTGATCTTCGGGAGCATCTAAGAAATTTTTTCGATATAATTGATAAGCTTGCAGACCTGGAAACTACAATTAATAATTATTTATTGTCTGTAAGGCTATTCCTCCGAGCTATGAGAATTTTAGATTGGCAATAGAGTCTAGAGACGAGCTTCCAGATCCCGAACTTTAAAGATCAAAATACATTAAGAATATGAGGTACGCCATCACGAAATAGATCAGAAACGCCACCATTTTGTAAAATGAAAAAGTGATACGGTTTTTGAAATAAGCGACCTCAAAAATATGTATAATGACTATCCACATGCACTATATTTACAAAGAAAATATTTCTTGTTGTAATGCCGGCCATATTAGATCCGCCATTTTGTAAAATGAAAAACTGATACGATTTTTGAAATCAGCGACCTCAAAAATATAAGTAATGACTATTCGCATGCACTATATTTGCAAAGAAAAACCTTTTTGTTGCAATGACGGCCATATTGGATCCGCCATTTTGTAAAATGGAAAACAGATACGATTTTTTAAATCAGCGACCTTAGAAACATAAGTAATGACTACCCGACCACATGTACTATATTTGCAAAGATAATATTTTTTGTTGTAATGGCGGCCATACTGGATCCGCCATCTTGAAAATATGTATTTGTTACTAAAATTTGTATGCACTCTGTTGTTGTTGTACATACCAAAGATGTAATATGAGTAACTTTAGAACGTCATTTCTAAGTTTATGAAAAATTGGACAGTCGATGTTTCAATTTTAGGCATCTTTGGGGGGCCATATTTAATTTTTGGGGATTCTTTTTTTTTTTTAATACTGACTTCAGATTCGGAAAGAGCAGGTCTTTTTACTTTAGAAAATGTTTTTCCCTTATAATAAATCTTAAATCTTGCTGGAGTGGAGCGGTAATTCAATTTGACTGTGATAGCGCTGACTGTGATATTACTTAACTCTATGCCTTTGCGACCTGTGATATCTGTGGGAGTGCTTCTTTTTGATCGTTCGTTCGCTTTATTGTTTATTTATTTATTTATACGTGCCTATGACTTAGTGTTATTTATTACTCGCCGACTTGGTGTTATTTGTTATTTATTAACTTTTGTGCTGGTTCGAGTGTCGTATTCTTTGCGGCGGTTCGGCACCGGTTTTTGTTTACAACCGATCCAGCTATTTCTATGGTGCGGTTCTTTGCTGTTTTGCACTAATTCGCCTAAATATATGTGACTTTGCGAGTCCGTGGACAGTCTTGACTGATATTTATTTCCCACATATTAAATCAGTGTTACCGTCTTTTAACTTATACTTCCTTTGGTCACTTCTTCTTAATTACAATGAATTGCTGTAAGATTTGCTCGGATGATATCTCTGGGGAGGTGATTACCTGCGATGGAATCTGCAACGGTGTTTTTCATTCATCTTGCTTCTTCAAACGCTCTACTAGGAGTCAAGCTTCTTCGTCACGTACGACGTGCTCTGAATGTTCGGAGTTGAAGCCTTGTCATGTGTTGGGTTTTATGCGTGCGGTAGCCAAATCTATTCTAGACGAGCAGTCTTTGATTGCTTCTAAAGTTGCTACCTTGTCGTCTAATTATACGAATATTCAATGTCTCTCTGATGATATTGATATGTTGAACTCTAAACTGGACAACCTTCTTGCTATTAGCGGCGAGGCTAATTCTAACTCGGTTGCTTTATTGGAAAAGACCCATAACATTGCTTCTAAAATATCTATAGTATCAAGTGCCGTGGATGACCTCAGTGCAATTATCTTGAAGACTGATTTGCCGTCTTCTGTGATGCCGGTCGTTGAGGATATTCGCCGATCTATCGGGCAGGTTAAGAGGGACCTCGGCTCCTGTTCTTCAGTCGTCACGGGCAATGTTGCGTTAATTACTTCTATGGCTACGGAAATTGGATCTATCTCAGCACGTTGCTCTGAGTTTAGCCTTAGTGGTGTATCTCCATTTTCGCCTAAATGCGCGCCTCATCTTTCTGGTGAATCTGAGGGGGAAAATACCTGCACTGTTGTCGGGACTGATATTGGCGATGCTACGATGAAGACGATTACGGCCCCACTGGTGGACATACCGGAAGCTGCATCGAGCGGTTCGGAGTTCCGTCATCGGGGTAATAAACGCAGACGACACCGTCATCGAAAGGGTGATGTTACTGCCAAGACCCCCATCGTAGGGCATGATACTGATAATAAAATCCCTGAACCCTCGGCTCCTACCGTAAGTGATTCTATTTCTTCTGGAATTATGGCAGCGATTGATTTATCTGTTACCGGCGTAGAATCGAATAATGCCGATCTCCTTCCTAGCCTGGAATTACAATCGGCAGTGCTGCCTCGCAATGTTTTTTTGGCTCGCCTACACGCTGATACCTCGGCTGATGCTGTCGTACGACATATTTCTACTCGCTTGAAAATTTCGCCGCATACTATTGCGTCCAAGCGAATTGATAAGCGTCGCAATGGGGATACTTCTTTCTCAGCTTCCTTTAAGGTGGTTGTCCCTGATGCGTATTTTGACAAATGCATCTCACCCGACATTTGGCCGAAGGGAACTATTGTCCGCGAGTTCGTTCCACGTCGTCTACTTGGACTGAGCGAAAAGTCGATGAATTCTTCTGGATCAAAAAACGGATCAAAGAAATCAATCTATACTACGCGAACGTAGGTGGCCTGAGATCAAAGACAACGAGCCTGTATGCCAACTCTGCTAATTTATGTTATGACGTGGTTTGCCTAACTGAGACCTGGCTTTGTAAATCTTTTGGGGATGCTGAGCTCTTCGGTCCGGATTATATAGTTTTTCGACGGGATAGACATTCTGATCTATCAAATGCCCCAGTTGGGGGAGGAGTTCTATGCGCTGTCCGACGTTGTATACCCAGCGTTGTTGTCGCTCTTTCGGACCAAGATGATCTGGAGCTACTCGTCGTTCTTTTAAAATATCCTCACAAGAACATCTATGTTGCTACTGCATACGTCCCGCCTGGTGCTAAAGCGGGTACTTATGAGGCGCTCGCCTCCCGTGTTGAGGATGTGAATAACTCTATGCAGGCATGTGACGAGCTTTACCTGCTTGGTGATTTTAACTTGCCCACTATTAATTGGCTGCCGTCTGATCTTGATGAGTTTATTCCATCCTACTCTTCGGCTCCGCAACATTTTATACGCTTTATTGACGACCTCGCTTCTTCTGGTCTAAGGCAGTTTTCGGGCGTTTATAACGACAATGGACGTTTTTTGGACTTGGTGTTCGGCTCTGACACTGGTGGCATGGTCGTGAGGCGTTGTTTGGATCCACTGTTGCCTGAATCGTCGCATCATCCAGCTCTTCATGTTTCCCTGATCTTTGACAATGATGTTACTCCTCTGCTGTCTCACGCGAATTGTAGCTTTAATTTTAAGAAGGCTGATTTTGCTAAGCTTAACTTTTTGCTTTCTAATTGTGATTGGTCTTGTGTCGTTCTTGAGCGGGATATTGATGTTGCTGTCGGTAAATTTTATGAGACTTTGTTTGCGTGCGTGGTTCAATGCGTTCCTATTAGCAAAGCTAGAAACTCCTCTTTTAGCCCTCCTTGGTTTGACGACTCGCTCAAAAAGCTTAAAAACTTGAAAAGTAAGGCTTGGAAGCGGCTTTGTGTTTCAGGAAGCGAGGCTGATCACGATTTATATTTTGAATTACGCGATAAATTTAATAATGCTGTTGAAGCTTCATATCAGTGTTATGTATATAGGATGAAGTCGGTCTTACGTGACGAGCCTAAGCAGTTTTGGAAGTTCATTAATTCTAAACGAAAGACGGATGGTTTTCCTTCCTTAATGAGGCTAGATAACGTTGAGAGTAGTGACCCCTTAATCACGGCGAATCTCTTTGGGGAGTTTTTTACGACTGCATTTACTAAGACCAACTGTGATATTAGTCCTAGTGATTTCACTTACTTGACGTCATTTCCTTCGTCATCGTTGGAAATGAAGGATCTTTTATTCTTTGACGATACAATCTTGACTTACCTTAATAGTTTAGCAGATAGTTATTCGTGTGGTCCTGATGGTGTGCCTGTTTCTCTTCTTAAGAACTGTTCTGGTCCTCTTGTGCCGATTTTGTGTTATTTATTTAATTTATCTATCTCGCTTGGTATATTTCCATCTTACTGGAAATCCTCTATAATTTTTCCCCACCATAAAAAAGGTGATAAGTGCAATATATCCAACTATAGACCTGTTGCTAATTTGGGATCTATAGCGAAGATTTTTGAAGCCCTGATTTCTCAAGTCTTATATTTTCATTGTAAGCCATTTCTTAGCCCCTCTCAACACGGCTTCATGAAGGGTAGATCTACAACAACTAACCTTCTTGAATTTTCGCATTTCTGCCTTAATGCTATAGAGGATGGTAAACAGATCGACTGCATTTACACCGATTTTAGCAAAGCATTTGATAAAATTACTCACCCTGTTCTAATTTACAAAATGAAGGCCCTTGGCTTTCCCCCTCTCTTTGTGAACTGGGTCGAGTCGTATTTATCCCTTCGTACTCAGCGAGTATTGTTCCGTGGATTTCTTTCTGAGGTGATATACAATTCTTCTGGTGTACCTCAAGGCAGCCACCTCGGCCCACTTCTTTTTAATATTTATGTCAATGACTTACCTCTTTTTTTATCTCACTCACGAATCCTGTTCTATGCTGACGATGCTAAGATTTTTCGAGTTGTCTCTTCTAGTCAAGATTGTGATCTTCTTAATACTGACTTAGACGCCCTTTTCAAGTGGTGTTCTATTAATTCTCTTCCACTTAACATTAATAAGTGTACTTATATGTCTATTTGTCGTAAAAAAACTCCGATCGTGTTCGATTACACTATTAATGGCTGTGTTTTGGCAAGACTGGATAAAATTAAGGACCTAGGTGTCAAGTATGATAGCCGTTTGTGTTTCGATGATCATATCGACTCAATAGTTAACAGGGCTAACTCGACCTTAGGATTTATTAAGAGATGGGCTAAGGAATTTCAAGATCCTTATATTACGCGGCTTCTTTATTGTTCCTTTGTTCGTCCGGTCTTGGAGTATGCTTCCTGTGTCTGGTCTCCATTTTACTCCGTTAATATCAATCGTATTGAAACTGTTCAACGTCGGTTCTTACGTTTTGCTCTTCAGGGGCTTCATTGGAGCAACCCAGTCATTTTGCCTCCTTATGCTGATAGGCTTAAATTAATCAAATTAGACTCACTCCAGCTTAGACGTGATATCTCCAAGACTGCTTTTGCATTTGAATGCCTGCAAGGAATTATTGACTCTCCGGCTCTGCTATCGTCTTTTAATATTCTGGTTCCGGCTCGCTTCCTGAGACACCCGGGATTTCTTAGGATTCCTAACCACAGGACTAATTATGGTCTTCATGAGCCTGTAGCATCAATGTCTCGCTGTATTAACGCTCATTTCGAGCATATTGATTTTAATTTGACCAAGAGTTGTGTTAAGGCTAGGTTGGTTTAATTGATCTAGATGTACATATTTGTAGTAGTCAGCCTTTGGCGAAATTGTAAATAAATAAATAAATAAATAAATATTAAGTTGGTCTTAGGCTTTTTATAGACGAAAAACCAATCGACTGTGAAATGTCCGCTTAGTCGTTAATGGGTTACCAAGTTCAAAAGGCTGTAGTCAAACACACAGGAGCAAGAGCACCAGGTACCCTAAACAGAAAACACTATTTCGCTGTTTTAAACGTCCTAAGGTATCAGAGTACCGGGAAAAAGGTTTTCAAATCCTAAGCAATCTAATTGTGATAGTTGCGTAATACTAACCACAGTAGAGACAAGTCGTGAAGTTAATTTAGTGAAGTCGAGTAGTTTGTGGTGCCGCATCTTTGCAACCACAGGAACAAATTTAATTCTATCCATAATACTGAACTCAAACGGCTAAAGCTTGTCAATGGAGACATCAGGGATATTCACGCCAAAGGTGCAATTAAAATTAACCTAGCCGATTTGAATCCGATTAAGAATGTTACGGTCAGAGCCGTCGCGTTGTGTACGGGGGCCTGGGGCCATTTTTGAATTCGGGGCCTATATAAGGGCAGCGATTGTTGCAAAATGTGGAATAGATAAATAAATAAATTATTGTTATTATGATTATTATTATTGTTATTAAGATTTTATTCTAAAAATATTTTGTGAATTTCTTAGAAAATAAATACATTATAATCATATATTTTATTTAAAAAAAAAGTAATACAATTACATTATAAATTAATTCTTCTTGCCTTTTTATCAGCAAAATCATTTATTATATTGTCAAAATTTATTTCTTTTGTTAAATCACGTTCAGCTGACAAGATCGTACAATGATTTAATCGGTCTTCGCTGATGCAGGATCGAAGATTATTCTCAATAATTTTAAGTTTACTGAAACTTCTTTCCCCTGACGCTATAGAGACTGGAATAACTATAAACATTCTTAAACAAATGCAGATCTGAGAAAAGACTGTTTCTAAGCCCAAATCATAAATTTTATTTAAAATTTCTAAAGCAGAAGAAGTGGTTCCTGGTTATTTTGGAGAAATTCAATTTTTAATTTTCGAAAGTAAAAATATTTCTTGTGTTAGTAAATCTTTTTTCATCTCCACTGGATATCGAGTTTGCAGTATTTTAGCTGTCTGTAAGGCATGTAGCAATTTGGAGGCCTATGCGACCCTGGGGCCTGGGGCTGAGAAACCCAGCAGCCCCCCTCCCCCCTCGCGACGGCTCTGGTTACGGTTGAAGAGGTTTTATACGTGCCATCCATAAAAACAAATCTATAGTTAAAATTACTGATAATGATTAGCAGGTCTTATTTAAGAAGCAAATAGCAAATCCGGGAAAATAGTTTTTAAGGCGAAAACAGTTGGCGATTTGCATTATGTAAGTGACACTTTTACTGAAAATGCCTGTATATCAATTTCAGATAAGCAACAAAAAACGTTAACTGATTGGCACAAAACACTTGGCCATGTAAATGTCAAGGACTTGTGCAAGCTATATCAACAGGCATTATAAATGAAATGCGTCAGCTTAACCCATTAATGCGCAAAACAAGAATTTTGTGAACGCAAGTTCAATTGTACGACTCGAATAGAAATGGGGGCGAGTTTCTTCCACACTCGTACATAGAGGCTTTTTGAGGATGCTCATTCAGAACCTGTCATTTGTTTTGCATAAAAGCTTCAAAAACCCAATTATTTTTTGGGTTTTTTAAAAAAAAGTGCTGATTTTTTGCTTTGGTTTTTGCGAAATGGCCAATTTTTAGAGTAATGCAATACACGATTTTAATGATGAAATTTGGTGATATTTTTACTCAAAAAGGGTAAATTTTACGAATAAATTTTATAGGACTTATAGTGCTTTTAATTAGCCAAAGAATATATCTGATTATTTCCAGAATTTTTCGAGACATTTTTGGATTTTTCAAAAATTAGTCAAATCCAAACATAGTCGACAAAATTCTGAAAAAATTCATACGTGTTCTTTGGCTAATTTCAAGCATTTTCTGTTCTATAATTTTTTTTTGTAAATTTGATCCTTTTCGTGTAAAAAAATCCAAAGTTTTTTATTACATTGCTCTACGAAATGGCCATTTTGCAAAAACCAAAGCAAAAAAAACTTTTAAAACCATGGTTGGAGAAATTTTAGACATTCGGATCGCGATTTCTGGTGGTTATATGATCATTTAATAGCAGCAATGTCAAGATAATCAACTGTGAAAAGAAAAAAGACCAAAAACAATCAGCATTTTTTTAAAAAACCCAAAAAATAATAGGGTTTTTGAAGTTTTTATGCAAAACAAATGTTAGATTCTGAAAGGGAATCCTCAAAAACCCTCTATGTACGATTTTGGAAGAAAAACGCCCCAATATTCTATTCGAATCGTACAATTGAACTTCCGTGCACAAAATTCTCGTTTTGCGCATTATTGGGTTAACCTCATCAAGGATTTCGAATGCGAAATTTTTGTTCAAGATAAAATGTCATGTCTGCTTTGTCCAATATATATATTGATCTGTTTGGACCAATGAGGATCGAGTCTCTGGGAAGAAACAAATATTTTGTTTTATTTATAGATGATCCCATATGGTCGGAGGTATATTTCATTAAAAAAAGACGAAAGTTTTAGAACAATTTAAGGAGTTTTAGGCTTTTTTCAAAACTATACTGGGTAATGTATAAAATTTTTGCAGTCTGATAATGGGACGGAATATACACATTAACTGTTTAAATGCCAATTAAGGAGTATTATCCACAAAATTTTGTTTTCACTATTTTTTATGAAATTATTCGTTATACTACACTGCAGCACTGAAAAAATGATGAAAATGCCAATAAAGCTATATGAAGGACAAAAGATTTTATTTTATTACATGTAGTACGAATGTATCTCCCGGAAACAAGTCGCGTCCCATTAAATCAGCCGACAAAGTATCAGTAAATTCTAATGAAAACCACTTTTAGAAAACAAGGGCACGATAAAACTTTGCCGCAGAGAAAACCCTCATACTAGAGAAACCAGGCACAGCTCGGAGGAAACCACAAAATATCATGTGACGTACAGAATTACTCGGAGCAATTAACCCTGCAATCTGAGATGCCTTTGGGCACCTCATTTGTCCAGAGCTCCTAAGATTATGGGTCGGGCTTATGGATCAGACCTTAGTGCTGCTTTAAAGGATGTCCTCGACAATGGTCCTTCTATGTTCACACACCGTCACGGAGCTATTTCGCCAAAAACATTATATCCTGGAAGCGGCCACATCCCGACATATCCTAGCGCTCACGCAGAGGACGTACGTAAATTAGCGCAAAAGCGCTACAAATGAGGACTAATGGGGTGGTGGCAGGAGTCACATTTGCCCGCCTGTGCCGACTTCCAGGGAGGGCTTCTCTCATGAAATAAAATTTTATTATTGTTGCCCCCGGTACCGTGGACGGGTCTTCCCCATTCTAAATATTAACCCGGCCGGATTGTACGAGTAATTAAAGCAAATATTTTGCTTTTGTATGGGTGATCGTGGGTTCGCCACTCTTTTGTGTTCTGCTGATTACTTGCTCTCGACTACTTGTAATGTCGTTTAGGGACCCGCAGTGGTAAGCATGTGTTAATTAATACAAAATATTACCGGATAAAATGGTGCACTCTCAGAACTTTTATACCGCCGCGGCGACGCCGCTGATGCATATCCTGGTGGCGTAGAGCCGCTTTAAACGAACCTTTGTGCGCCTCCTGTTTTAAGCTCTGAGTACCTCCGAGTTTGGCTTTTCCCACGACCACCTTTCATTATAATGTTTGCATTGTACGTCGATTTTTTGCACATCGTTAAGCACTAAGCAACTTTTTATCCCATATTTAGGAATTGGGCGAATTTTCCGCACTTGAAGTTTCTTCAGGGGTAAAATTCGCTGCAGCGGGCATTTGTGTTTGCACAAGTTTTAATGCAATTAACCTCGATTAACCAAATAGACCAGCTTTCAGTGGGCGTTATGAGTTTCTGGAAGGTTTGCTTTATTTGCTGCAAATGTGCTTACATTATGGGATGGTCCCTTTATAATGAATTCGTTTGGTTAACAAAGCATAAATTTCGAAACATCACCTAATTCTGTATTAGCTTTTCGGAATTCACTTAAAAAATTATTATTAATGCGGAGTTTTTTTTAGTCAAAACGAAAAAATATTCAAAATACAATAAATATGTGATTCCCAATTTAAAAATGATGAAGAAGGTTTAAGTCCCACAGAATCTGATTATATCAGAATTACGTAGTTCCACTTAAAATGAGACTTATAAATTTACATAATAATAACAAAAAGAGATTAGGACATTAAAACTGCTCTGAATAATATGATTATTGATGTGACCGTTGAAATTCTTAAAAAATTTGATAAAAATACTTTTACTCTATAACTTTAAAAAAAAATCAGAAAGAATTTTTGGACAAATCGAAAAAACTTATTCCTTAACAATGACGTCTACAAAGATACAAAACACGATCCCTATACATATATATATATAAATGACAGTTTGTTTGTTTGTTTGTTGCTCAATCACGCCTAAACGCTTGCATCGATATTTTTCATTTTCTGTCCGTAGGTAGTACATATTCCAGCTTAACATATAGGCTAATTGTTTTTTGGATAATACATAGGATTTCAAAATGGCGGATCAAAGATGGCGGCTGAAAATTTGAAACTTGAAGCGATTTTCATGAAAATTGGCACATATGGGTTTTGCGCAATGCTGATTTCAAATCCGCTGTACAAATTTAGAAATTAAAGATGGCTGGTTCAATATAGCGACCTATATTTCTCGATATCAACGGATGTTAATGAAAGTTAGTACAATGATTGTTTTGAGGTCACTGATTTTGAATGTCGTGAAAATTTACAAATCCAAGATGGCGGACCCAATATGGAGACCAAGATTTCTCGATTTCAACGGATTTTAATGAAAATTTGCAATGATTATTCTGAAGCCACTAATTTCGAATATTATCAAAATTAGTAAATCCAAGATGGCGGATAAAATATGGAGACCAGATGTCTCGATTTCAAAGGATTTTAATGAAATTTAATACAATGATTATTCTGAGGCCACTAATTTCGAATATTAGCTAAATTGCCAAATTCAAGATGGCGGATCCAATATGGAGACAAAAAATTCTCAATTTCAACAAATTTTAATGAAAATTAGTACAATGATTATTTTAAGGTCACTAATTTTGAATATTATTAAGATTTGAAAATTCAAGATGTTTCGGGGTTTTCGGGTTGAAACAATTTCTAGGATATAACAAACTAGAAGAGAAGTGTTTAATTAGTAAATAATTACCCAACGCCGGGTGAAATCGGGTAACCCAGCTAGTCTTTAATAATTTCTCGTATATTTCAATTGTAATGTGAAGTTATGAGTTGCTTTGTTGGATAACTATTAAAAGTTGATTTTATCACGTTCAAAAGTTTTGGACTAAATTTCTAATAGTCTTAAAGACTAAAGCGTCTTAAAAAATAAAGCGTTTTTCAGTGCATCCAAAATGGATTCATTGTTTTGGTAGAATTGGAATATAATACAATTGTAATAAGTAATAATATTTTTAGTATTGCATTATAGAAATATATTTTAATAAAGGAGAAAGCATGCACCCTTTTTTAAATATTTGCAAGTTTCCAAATTTAATATTTTTTTTTGGTTTTGCCGTAGATGTCATATGAAAAATGTCAGAAGATATTCCAAAATTTTGGACCAAGTTTTATATGAAATTATTTTTAAGCATATGATGGATCAATATTGTAATAAATAATTTTTTTAGTATCTACTTCCACGTACTGAATCTGGAGAAAGCCTTTACATATTAAATGATTTCTTAAAGACGTAATAATAGTTTATTATCGTTGGAATGTATAGTATAGTCTGGAATGAAATGAACTGAACATAGTTTATCATATATAATCATTTTCAAATTGTATATAATAATATACAGGGTGTTCAGAGGTAAGAGGTCAATACTGCAGGGGGTGAAAGGTCAGACCGAGACAAGCAAAAAATCGTATAGGTGGGGGGGGGGGGGGCATCTCGCACCGTTTGGCAGTTACAGGGTGATTCGTAAATCAGGCTTTTGCCTTATATGGGAACCGCTCTTGTATTTTTATCTTTTTTTCTACGCATCGCAGCGGCCCCAAACTGATTTCAAAAAATCACTATTTGGAAGCCCTTTCCATAAAAGTTTACACCACCCCCCTAACCCCAACCCCTTGGCCAAAATCCCCCCTGCAAGTTGAAAAAATTAACTTTTATTTCACGATTTTTCACCTTTCGCCCCACTTTTCTCCGAAATTCATGTTATTAACATACCTACTTTTTATTTTTTTTAAGTTGCCTATCTAATTACCTTTCCAAAAAGGTGCAACATGCCCAGGTAAGAAAAGGATACGAAAATTTATTTACAAAAATCCTTTTACAGAATATCATGATAATTCGAATTTTTAGGAAATTATACTTAAGTTTACTAAAAAATACATTTTGTTCGCTTAAAAACTAATTACAATTAAAACGTTTGTCCTTTAAAAGCTGTTCAAAATGTTCTCCGCTAGTTTCGATGCATGCAAGTAGCCTTCGTCTTATTTCACGTTTGAGGTCTATGGTAGCCAGTCTCTTCCGTATTTTCGTGACTGCAGTCCCAATCCTGGTAACTAATTCTTCTCTAGTGTTGATTAGTCTTGAGTAAACTTCATCTTTCATCATTCCCCATAAGAAAAAGGCCAGTGGAGTAAGGTCTGGTGACCTAGCAGGCCAAGGAATCGGTCCACCTCGTCCAATCCAGCGCTCTCGGTAATGTTCATTTAACCTTGCCCTAACAATGTTCCCAGTATGCGCAGGTGCTCCGTCGAGCTGTAAATAAATTGCGCTTCTGGTGGCCAGGGGGATGTCCTCCAACAGATCCGGAAGGATATTCTCCAAAAAGTCCGAGTATAGCTGACTATTCAGCACTTGGGGCAAGATGAAGGGTTCTATCAACTGGTTGCCGATGATGCCAGCCCAGACATTGACACTAAATCTTTGCTGGAAGGACCGACACCTGGTCCTATGTGGGTTCACATCTGACCAGGTGTGGAGGTTGTGGAAGTTTGTGATGCCATCACGGGTGAATTCCGATTCATCCGTCCACAGAATTCGGTCTAGAAACCTTCTGTTTTCGATGTCAGACTCGAACAGCCAAGTGCAGAATTGCAATCGTCCTTCGGAATCTCCTTCCCTAGTGCTTGGACCAGGATATGGTGCTATGGGTGTAGTCCCTCTCGGTTCACAACGGTCCAAACTCTCCCTGAAGACAATCCTGACCTTCGTGCGACCTGCCTGATGCTTATTACAGGGCTGTTCCTGACGATGTTGAGGATTTGTTGGTCGGGGTCCGCTGAATCGGCCGATTTTCCTGCTCGCGTTTCTGCTCTGGGGGCGGTTACACTTCCGGTTTCTTTTAACCTTCTGAAAGTCCTTGAAAATACCCTTCTGTTGAGTACCCGCCGATTCGGAAATCTCCTTTGGTATTCTCGTACGGCCTCACTGTCATTTCCTTCTACTAAACCGTGCACGTAAATTATATCGGCATACTCGTCAACACTGAATTCTGCCATTTTATCTTAATTTTTTCTATTAAACACCCGTTCTTTTCACTTCCTTCTTCAACTGTGGTCAATGTCCTTTCAAACTCACCCATTTTTATACCATAATTCATAGGAGGTATTAGAAACGGAGCGTCAGGATACTTAGGAGTCAATACTGGATATAATAATCTAATAACGCTATTTAACGAGATTACATTTATTATTTTATTACTGTTTTGCTGAAATACAAAAAATTTATTACCTCTGTTTCCTAAACAAACATTTCCGAACTTGCTGTCATAAAAATTGTTTACTTAACGACTTTTTCCATTATGGTGCAATAAAGTAATTAGGTACCTGTGAGGATGTTTTAATTTCAGGACTTTTGCAACCCTTTTCTACCTGGGCATGTTGCACCTTTATGGAAAGGTAATTAGATAGGCAACTTAAAAAAAATAAAAAGTAGGTATGTTAATAACATGAATTTCGGAGAAAAGTGGGGCGAAAGGTGAAAAATCGTGAAATAAAAGTTAATTTTTTCAACTTGCAGGGGGGATTGTGGCCAAGGGGTTGGGGTTAGGGGGGTGGTGTAAACTTTTTTGGAAAGGGCTTCCAAATAGTGATTTTTTGAAATCAGTTTGGGGCCGCTGCGATGCGTAGAAAAAAAGATAAAAATACAAGAGCGGTTCCCATATAAGGCAAAATCCTGATTTACGAATCACCCTGTAACTGCCAAACGGTGAGAGATGCCCCCCCCCCACCCATACGATTTTTTGCTTGTCTCGGTCTGACCTTTCACCCCCTGCAGTATTGACCTCTTACCTCTGAACACCCTGTATATACTTTTTGTGAAATTAATAAGATTTCTTATTGACATAAATCTTATAATATCAAAACGAAACTACTTAAACTAAGGAGAACTATAGACTGTCCTCTTAATTTTAATTGAAAAATCTTTCTTCTTCCCAACCATATGAAATTAAGAAATTTGCTTATTGTTTTGAAAATAAAGAGCATGTTTACTGTTGTTAAAAAGAAATCTATTATAAATGACAAAGTTTCTTTTAAATTTTCCATGACTTTGCTGCCTAGAATTTATTTAAGTGACTTTCTATCGAATACTGCTGTGGTTTTTGGTGAAGCTTAAAGCGTTGTCCTATATATTGTATATGAAAAAAATTTAATTTAATAAAATAACTACAACTTAAATAGTCTCTTTTTTATTTTTTGCTTTGTTCCTGCAATAATTCTAATACGTACATTCCGAATTTGAATAAATTTTTATTATTATATTCAACAAACATTGGATTGAGAAAATAGTGAGATCTACTGACAAAAGAAATATATATATATATGGGATAATCCATGTCAAGTGGATCAGAGCTGTGGCCAAAATTGTAGGTGCCCAAAAAAATCAACCGAGGGCTCATTTTAAAGCTTATGACGTCTACTTTTGAATGCCGTGTGCGCCTTTGAAAAATCAAATATGGCGGTTTCAATATGGCGACCGGAAGTGGAATGAAAATTCAAAATTTTTGGAAAAAAGCTTATAGAAAAAAAAATTTGCAAGCGACAAGACCGTATTTCGACTCAAATTGTAGCAAATGAACAGCTCTTTAAGGCTGGTGCAGTTGGATAAGAAAATTCAAGATGGCGGATCCAATATGGCTGTGCAAAATCCCACTTTATGGCCGAATTTTTCAAATCCAGCCATTTCGCACCAAATCTTGTATACGGGGGTTTTTGGGGTCGCTGACCACGAATATAAGATTATATTTGAAAAATTCAAAATGGCGGATCCAAAATGGCGGACGGTTGTTTTCGAAAATCAACCGATTTGCACCAAATTATGTAAACAAGGGTTTTTGGGGTCGCTGACCACAAATATGAGATTATATTTGAAAAATTCAAAATGGCCGATCCGCCATCTTAGTTTATTTCGAAAATCAACCGATTCGCACCAAATCAGGTATACGGGGGTTTTTGGGGTCGCTGAACACGAATATAAAATCAGATTTGCGAAATTCAAAATAGCAGATCCAATATGGCGGACGGTTAATTCCAATCGAACGACTTTCAGAAAACATTTTAGCCATATTATATTCTCATAATGTATTTTGCAAATCTGACTTTATATTCGTGATCAGCGACCCCAAAAACCCCCGTATACCTGATTTGGTGCGAATCGGTTGATTTTCGAAAAAAACTAAGATGGCGGATCCGCCATTTTGAATTTTTCAAATATAATCTCATATTTGTGGTTAGCGACCCCAAAAACCCTTGTTTACATAATTTGGTGCAAATCGGTTAATTTTCGAAAACAACCGTCCGCCATTTTGGATCCGCCATTTTGAATTTTTCAAATATAATCTTATATTCGTGGTCAGCGACCCAAAAAACCCCCGTATACAAGATTTGGTGCGAAATGGTTGGATTTGAAAAATTTGGCCATAAAGTGGGATTTTGCACAGCCATATTGGATCCGCCATCTTGAATTTTCTTATCCAACTGCACCAGCCTTAAAGAGCTGTTCATTTGCTACAATTTGAGTCGAAATACGGACTTGTCGCTTGCAAATTTTTTTTTCTATAAGCTTTTTTCCAAAAATTTTGAATTTTCATTCCACTTCCGGTCGCCATATTGAAACCGCCATATTTGATTTTTCAAAGGCGCACACGGCATTCAAAAGTAGACGTCATAAGCTTTAAAATGAGCCCTCGGTTGATTTTTTTGGGCACCTACAATTTTGGCCACATAGTACAGTCAATCTGTCATTTTGCGTGGAAAAAATTTTCTAACGAGCAAATGTACGTGGAATCGTTGAAGGGTAAGGAGACAAAATGATTTGTCATAAATTTGTCACTTTCACACCCTACACTTTTTTGAAAACTCAAAAAAACTCAAAAAAAATTTTTTGAACGCATTTATCTCGGATTCTATGCATTTTTCAGAAAAATTTATCAAATAAAAAATGTAGAGAATGTTAAAACCTACAATTAATGTCATTGACCCAATACCGTACGACAAAATCTGCGCGCTGTAGGTGGCGCTGAAGTTCGTAAACATGTGTTTTTCAACTTTTTTGTCCGCAAAACGTTTTCTTTCAGCAAAAAAGTGAATGCGAAAGTTGTTGCTCATAAAATTACGTACAATATTTATTTAAAACATTTTTCGCTACGACTTACCTTTTTCGAGTTATACCGCAACAAAGTGTGTTCTTCAGACATTTCCTTCAGACATTTCCTTCAGACATTTCCAGAAATTTTAGTTTCAATACCGTGTTCTTAGAACTTCAAATCGACAATTATATAACATCTAAGAGAAATATAATTTTTTTGATTATTGAAAAAAAAATATTTTTAAAATCTTACGAATGGAGTTACCTGGTTTTACCTACAAGCCATAGCATTTGTTACGCTATAACTCTTAAAAGGTAAGTCGTACAGAAAAATGTTTTAAATAAATATTGTCCGTAATTTTATGAGCAACAACTTTCGCATTCACTTTTTTGCTGAAAGAAAACGTTTTGCGGACAAAAAAGTTGAAAAACACATGTTTACGAACTTCAGCGCCACCTACAGCGCGCAGATTTTGTCGTACGGTATTGGGTCAATGACATTAATTGTAGGTTTTAACATTCTCTACATTTTTTGTTTGATAAATTTTTCTGAAAAATGCATAGAATCCGAGATAAATGCGTTCAAAAATTTTATTTTGAGTTTTTTTGAGTTTTCAAAAAAGTGTAGAGTGTGAAAGTGACAAATTTATGACAAATCACTTTGTCTCCTTACCCTTCAACGATTCCACGTACATTTGCTCGTTAGAAAATTTTTTCTACCTAAACCTTATTTTCACGACAGAATGACTGTACTAACAGCTCTGATCCACTTGACATGGATTATCCCATATATATATATATATTTTTTTAAAGTCAATAAGAAATATCATCTTTTGTTCTGAAGAAAGTCTTTGCGCATAAAACCCATTTAGAAAGTATCATTAAAAAATAATTGAATTCATTAGAATAACAATATTAACATGAAGCTTTGAGTTAAAATCGATGTTGGGCTGCAAAAACCCATAAAGTGGTAAATACGTAATTATGAAAGTATTTAAATGAAGCTATATTGACTGTAAATTGATTTCAAATTTGTGCAGTCAAACCTTGGAAAATCTGTTACAAAACTAAGGTAAAACCTCAGACAGATACCACTTTTGCATAAAAAATCCAGAATTTTTCTCGGAAAGCAAAGGTTTTTTCGAATAGATTATTCCTCCAAAGCTACTGGCTGCTGTCTCTCGTAATTCCTTATTAAATACAGTGATAAGAACAAGTTGTTAAAATGCTTCAAAATTTATAAATTACCCAATGACTTCCAGCACCCGTCACCTTCTGGCAGCGTTACCGATAAAATCCAACCAGGGAAGAATGGCAAAAGCTCTACAAAATTCCCTTATTATTCTGGTTATCCTGACGACATATTGTAACATTGTATTTGTTTGTCTCCAACCTGTTGGAAATATTCGGGACGTAAACTTGCATGAATGTTTATGGGGCAAAAGATAAGATAATTCGATGTCACCTCTCCCATTCTTTGAAAATAAGTATCACCCAAAGGGACAACGATAGAGGGAATATTCTTTTCAGGGTAACCCCAACAACAAGAACGACAAATTGAAAAATTCCTTTTAGATGAATTTTTTTCGGAGACTTTCCGAAGCTTCTTTATAAATAATGCGACTTTGTCTTAGTTCTTTGCGCTCCCCTCGAGTTGATCCTGAGGATAAAAATGTTCAAAAGTTTATTGATCTTTGGTAATAGCAAACAAATTTGAATAGAAACCGCCTTCTGAATTCGAGAGGGGTGGTAATTCTGCAAATACCCATTGAAAATTCTCCAGATAAGCCAGAATAAATCACTAGGAGATATAACGATGCAAAATATGCAATAGAAAGTTTCTGAGCTCCACTCATAAAACTAAAATAAACTTTCTTGGCTATCATCCAAAAATATTTCTACAATTTTAATTTCAACGAGTAACGCACATATTCTTTTCCTTGAGCGAAAGAGCCAGAAGTGAAGGTTGTATAGTAGGGTGATTCAAAATTGTTTTCGTTTTCTTCAAACAGATTCAATCGGTGCTAGGACAGGAAAGAAAAGTCCTGGCCCAACCCCAGCTCATAATATCAATATTTACTGGTGGCTCATCGAATTTTTTTGTTTTCCGTAAGAATAACATGGGAAAGAATACATCACTAGACGTTTTTGTCTGTATCTCGTGAAATAATGATCATAGATGAATGGGACCAATTTCATTAGAAAGATTATAAAATTTTCTACGAAAAAGTATTTTTGCATTTTTTCCGTAAAGTTAACACAATATTAGTTTATTAGCATTCAAACCCGAGGCATAAATTCAAGATTGAGGAAAAAAACGATTTTGTAACTTCTTCAATAAAACGGAAAAAAAAAATATTATTTTCTGGATGTCAAACTATTGAATTATTTAATATTTTTAGATTTGGTGCAACAGGGTCAAAATATCGAAAAACCATTTTTTCAGCATTTTTCGTCATTTTTACCTCTTTTTTAAGTCTGAATATTCTTTAAGTATGCATTTTTTTAAAGTAATTTCCTACCTTGAAATCATCCAAGCAGTTTTTGAAATTCAGAAAGAGACATTATCAACGGTTTTCCACCTAAAGGCAAGATTAGTGAGTCGACAAAATGAAACCGAAACGAGTGCCCTGTGCGGTTTTTCTAGGATTGGAACTGGCGTGACATCATGCCTGCATTACACTCACGCCACCGTTCATCCATATTTGTCATGCACGCTATCCATTCCCGCATGTTTAAAACTGGGCGAAGTAATAAAAATTCCAAATAATTGCAATATATTTCTTAATAAAAGATCTCAGAAAGTAATAATATTTTGCTCCACTCTCTTCTGCACTCACTTATAATATAAAACTGTATTAAACAAATTAATAAGTATACAAATAAATATATATGATCACCTGAAAAAGCAGAAAAGTCTGAAAACATAAGACTATACATAAAATTCCGTATTTGAGATATGAATAGGATAATTAATCTTCATCACTATCTTCTTCAATAACTGGCTCAACACCTTCGGTTTCAAATATTTACTTCAATTTAAATTTTTTAGTTATATATCATGCATGAGATAAGTAATATATTACAGCTGCTACATGCGAACAGGAATCGAAGAATTTTCTACGTCGTCCACAAGAAGCCGAGATATCGCCAAAACACTGAAAATCACGTTTTAAATTTTTTTTTGAGGTTATGTGACGATCTATGGGTCTGAAAATTTCAGCAAAGATATACTTTTTCATGTACTATATAAGGATATTTTTTGTTTTTCAAAAGCGCTGTCGGCACTTTTTACCTCCTTAACCGGCTAGATCCTTTGGTAGACGGCAAAACCTTTACGTCAAATGAGGACGTCAAAAATGACATGAATCAGTTTTAGCCAGCAAGGATCAGAAGTTTTATGAGCGTGGAATCATGCTACTGCCAACCAAAATGGAGAAATATTTATACACTATAAGAAAATCATCTTTCATTTTCACCAAAAAAGAAACGAAATTACTTTCCGAACAACCCAATACATATTCTCATTCGCATGGATGTGTGATATCTCTGTCCGAAAAGTGAATATTATTAAGCAAAATATGACTTGTCGATGCGTAATTGAAACATTTTTAGAGAAATCATTTTCTCAATTAAAATTAGGAGCAAAATCAGAAGTGATTAATTCCGTTAAGCCGATATCGGCACTTCCGGACTTGATTCGCAAGGTGGTAAATACATTTTATGATTAAGTCCTGGAAAATGTTGTCAAAAAAAGTCGTCATATCGCACTCATATACAAATAAATATTCTACATAGGTAACTATTTAAAATTGTTTAACAAAAAATAAAAATTAATGAATACGGATAATTCTAGAAAGAAACTAACATAATATATAATAAAAGCAAAAATATTCAAATTGGATTTTATCACGTCCCCGTCGTGGTCCTACCTAAGAATATATTTAACAACAAATCAATGCTGAACAACCTGCTGAAAACACCACAGCACGTCACCGCGTATACATTAGGAGTACCTATCACACATATGTTCACGGAGATAATATTATCAAAGCAGTTTTCGAGGATTAAAGTTCTTCATCTCATCAGGATAATTTTATGCAAACTTGAAAGAAACGACTTACTATTTTACCTCGTGTTAGTTGCACTCTTGCATCACTTTCGCTAAACTTGAACTACAGGCTCCGGTTTTCCATGCATCCCAGTACCTTTTGAATACAAGGAGACTTAATTCGAGCACTGCTTTCCTTTGCATTTATTACAAAGGAAGTTGGCAAATCATTCTTTAAACTTCGTTACAACTAGCATGTTAAAGTATGTCACTTTCTCGCCCTTGGTTCTACTTTCGTCTGTCATTTACGTAACTGTAGCAATTTGAGGGAAATTGAAAAGCTCCTTTCAGTCACGTTTGCATTATATTTGACACATAATCTTGGAAACTGGTTCAACAGGCCAACAGTAGAAGCAGAGGAGGACCTGACGGAGCGTGGAATACTCATTAGCCAAACATGTGCACAGTGTTATCCCGGGACTAAGTGCTCTATTGTACAACGAAATTGACACGGAATAACGACTTCAGCACGAGGATACCCTAAAACTTATCTCGACTCCTGTGGCTGAGCCAGCTTTTGAGGAGACAGTAGGGCCCTGTTTATTTTTCTAGATATCACCTCATTCTACCTGTAAGTTATGCACTTTGAGAAATTCAAACTTGAAACTTATTTTCCTTGCTCTTCCCGGCCTGTATCCGATACGTAGCCGTTTGGATTACTCTTGGATCTTCTACACCCCAGATGTACGAAACGCACAAGTATTTAGGGTACCTACAATAAAGCCGATCTCAAAATGGAATGCAAAAGGATTCCTCCTTGAGAAAGGATTGGGCCCCTTTTATATGAACAGAGCATATTGCAGATGTGTAGCCGTTTCCACATTCGAGACTTACATATAGCTTCTGTGAAAATAAACAGGATTTTTAGCTCTAAATTAGAAAAGTTTCGTGTATTTTCTCGCAGCTTTTATTTCAGTCAAACTTCAAGTGAATTTTAGAAAATGGGGTCAGGTACATAATGCTGGAAAATTAAGTTTCAGACAGCACACAACAAAACACATACATATCTCCGGCATTATTAGAGCTCGCTCCCTAACGAATTTAGTGAAAACTTTGGAGCTTCGGTAAAAGTTGCATCATATAACCAACCATAAGTGAGTGCACATACAATTACGACGCTTGGATTAGCAAAGGTTAGTGTCCTATTCGCAATAATTAGAAGGGCACACATAAACCATCCGAAACGTACTCGTCTGCTCTTAGTTACATACATTGGAAAGTGCTCGCCAGCAAAGATAAACCCTGCGCCCTGGGAAAAATAAATCTGCAAACAAAACTTCTGCTCTTTAGTCACAAAGTGTTTCTACAAAAGTTACCGAGTTAACTTTTTCAACGAGCTGCTTTATCTCTCGCCAGTAGCTTGAAACAATTTTTTAAAGAATTAATTTAATGTACAGACTTCAATAAAATTCTACTGAATTTCGAAGGCCCCGAATATTTTAATTCCAAGACGTGTACTTAGTATACAAAAATTCTCTCTGTAAACTCGACCAATGATGATTTCGATTTTACATATTATTAAAAATATCACTGTTTAATGAAATATTTTAATTAAAAAAAAAAAATTATTATTCTAATCTTCTCTACAACTCGATAAAGTTTTATGGGTTAGTTAAGTACAACTTATATATAAATATGGGTAATTTTTCAAAAATAAGAAAAAAAAATGTGTGTTAAGTTCATTATAATTCTTCTCAATATGTTCGTTTCTGGGGATAGAAAATTGCTGTCTTAGTATTGAAGAACCAAGTCATTATAAAGGAACAATTCTCTAAAGAGTACTTATTGATATATTTTAAAACCTTTTTGTTATTAGGGAGAATTTAATAGTCAATATTTTACATGCACCACAATTATTTGCACTTTTTAATGAATTTCACTGTAAAAATCCCATATTTACATATTTGTTTCATTCATTCAAATTGAAATTAACTGAAATAATATTAGGTATAATTTGTAAATTAAATTTTATTAGCTTACTTTTTCCAATATATTTAATGATGAGGAATGATAAATTTCAAAGATAAGGACTGAATCGAATAACTTAATGCTTACGAACTTAGATTGAAGAACAAAGCTACTATCTACTATATTGTTTATGCAATATATACAATAGGTTGATTAAAAAAAAAATGTTTTTCTTTTTCAAACAGGTTCAATCGTTTCTAGGACAGGAAAGAAAAGTCCCGCCCAACCCGAGCTCATAATATCAATATTTACTGGTGGCTCATCGATGGCGTTTTCCATAAGAATAACATGGGAAAGAATGCAGAAAGAGCATAGGTTCAATAGGTTAATCAATAATATTTTATTTTGACCCTGTTGCACCAAATCTAAAAATCTGAAATAATTCAATAGTTTGACATCCAGAAAATAATATATTTTTTTTTTCGTCGTTTCTATTTTTTTGACTTTTTTTTTAATTTATTTTAAAAATTTCGAACTTGTATAAAAATGTGAATTTCTCGTAAAAAATTTCGAAAAAAATATCATGTTGTAGCTGACAAAAGACCCTAAATTTGAAAAAAAAAAAGAATTTCCTACGTCCACAAGAAGCCCAGATATCGCCAAAACACTGAAAATCACGTTAAAATTTTTTTTGTAGGTTATGTGAGGATCTATGGGTCTGAAAATTTCAGCAAAGATGTACTTTTTCACTATATAAGGATATTTTTTGTTTTTCAAAAGCGCTGGGGGCACTTTTCACCTCCCTAACCGACTAGACCCTTTTCTAGAGATCGGAACAAATTTCCTACTTTTAGAGAACTAAATCAACGAAGGCATATTTTATAAAAAGAAAAAAATTATTAAGGGGTTATTCTACCTTTTCGAGGCAAAAAAACAGTAATAATTTCAAATTGTTATAAAAAAAAAACGACAAAAGGAATCGATCTAAAATTAAACATGGTTGTTTATTAATAAAAAAATTCGACATTTTTCATGAAAAAAAAAAATATTAAAACAAAATGGCGACTGCACTGGCTGGGGCGCTCCGTAGATTTTAATTAGAACTAATGATTTATTTTTGTTAAATTACTTACAGATCACTTGCACGACCTGGGTACTACGTCGCGCAATTGGCTTTGAAAATTTTTTCGCGCTGCAGCAATGGGCCAGTGCAGCCGCCATTTTGTTTTAATATTTTTTTTTTTTATGAAAAATGTCGAATTTTTTAATTAATAAACAACCATGTTTAGTTTTAGATCGATTCCTTTTGTCGTTTTTTTTTTATAATAATTTGAAATTATTATTGTTTTTTTGCCTCGAAAAGGTAGAATAACCCCGTAATCTTCGCAAAAAAAAAAAGAAGTTTATGTCAGTCACGAACTTTAATAAAACAACAAGGGAAAATTTAAGGAATTTAAGAAATTAAATACAACTAATTAAATTTAAATAAATAAAAGTGTTTAAAAAAGAAGTAAAATAAATTATTAAAATAAAATAAATAAAAATAATTTTAAAAATAAATAATAAAATTAATTCGAATAGGACTGGGAAAAAATAATTAATGTCTCCACATAGTGTATCCTATCTAAGCTGTAAAAGCTTTTGGCGAGCTACCAAACTTGTAAGAGGTTTCGCATTATCTTGGTGGAACACTATACCATTTGTTTTAATCAATTTTGGTCTTTTCTGTTTGAGTGATTGTCTGGTTGACGACATTACACTTCAGAATTGATTGTCAGGGTTGTTACTTTATTTCAAGTAATTAATACTAGGAGTAAAGTACAGTCGCCAAATATCGTCCACAACCCTAATTTCGTCCCCTTCAATATCTACTCTTTTAAAAACCGCGATCTATTATCAGTGACCCGAACCGACAGCTAGTTGCATCAGTCGGACATTGTGTAGAAGTGAGTGCGTCACAACGTTCGTACCGACAGAAATTCGAAAATCAAAAAAAGTGTTCAAGGTGAGTTTTTCATTGAAATATTCTCGGATTCCATAAAATTTTGAGGTACCTGACTTACTGATACAATTTTTTTGTCAAACTAACTATTAATATCTCAGATATTAATCGATTAAGTAAAATTTTCAGGTTTATGACACGTTTTTTGCTTAAATGGATGCGACAAAATAAATATAAATTTCCTAATATCGTCCCCTTACGTGAACCTTATATCGTAACATGTAACTTTAGAATTTAATTTTTTTTATTTTTTAGATGCTGAAAAAATTATTAAAATAATTAAGAAAGGGCTGTTTAGATATTAATATGATAGTTAGGTTCAATTTTATATAATAGAAGAGGAGTAAGTACAACTCCAGTTCACGTACTGATTATTGTGATCTTAATATCGGCCCCGGGACGAAATTAGGAGCCCAAAAATATATTTGAGTATTTTTGTTAAAGCTATTATATAACTTTTTCTAACAATGTTAACGCGTTTTTGATTATTTTTAAGATTAAAGGAATATTGAACCTAATGTTTGACGTTTCATTTATTACTGTGGTATTTTTTTCTATTTTTTTAGATTTGTTTTACAAAAAGGGGACGATATTTGGCGACTCTACCTTACAATTATCACTATGTTTTATTAAAGCGAATACTGTTTCACCTTTTATAGTTATTAATTTATTAGGTATTATTAAATAAGTACATTTTTGCAGTTGTTATTTTAATTCTATTTCAACTCAATATACGCGACTCGAAACTCAACTTTCAGCTCAATTTTTCAATCCTACATGTAAATATGTTGTAATTGTATCGTTTTGCAAGAGTTTTTAAAAGTAGGACGTAAAACGATGAAATTCTATGAATTTTACCTCTGTACTGGTTCGCTTCCTCTCTAAAGCTTACCTTCGAAGTATTTTAGTTCCAACATTAATGGGTCCTAATTATTTAGACTAATGTTATTGCTCCAGCTCGTAATGTGCCAGAAAAAGGAGCTATTTACATGAATCTGCAAAGCCACTAATTTGTTTCTAAAAGCCGTAAAACTTGCCCTACCTGACCAAAATGTAGATAATTTTCAACGTTGTATTTCAATGTCAGTTTTATTATTCAACCGTAGGTGCCTTCAGTTTTATTTATTATTTCTACACTTGCTTACCGTAAAGTTTTCAGCAATTCTTTCAGTCTACGTTACAATAAAGCTTTAATTTTTGTTTTCAACAAGAAATATTTCATTGCGCTTATTTACGGAACTTTCCTTGTGCCATGAGTTTCTAAATTAATAATTCATGAGCCAGGGGAGGTTTATTTAAGTCAACATTGCGAGCGACTCAAAGTCCGGTAGTAAATCGTCACCGGTGCATGAGCAGCCTACCCCAAATATTCGTGCAACCGTCTTGTAACCCGCGGTTCGAAAAAAAAAACCAGCAGAGCAAACAAGTGTTCGTTGAATTAAGCTATCTTGTATATTTGTCTGCACTGCATATTGAAAGCTTTTTAATGTCAGATAAATAATTTATCTGAAGGGCTACGAAGCATGAAATGTTTGTATTTCATTCAGCTCAGGCCATTTTGTTGGTGAAAGGTGGGCACTATCTTGATGTCGACACCACCAGCACCTCCATATGCACAACTAAGCTTCATTTAGAGTGTCTGACCTATACCTACATTTTGTTTGCTTATTTACATCCGAGCATGGTGCTCGTCCATGTATTATAGCACCTCAACGCAAGGCAGACACCTTGGATTCAAATTGCAAACGAGAAGAACTCACAGGGATGCAAGGAACCTAAAAATGCAGCGATGTTATTATAGCAAAAAATTCAACGAAAATTTTACTACGAGAGCAGGCATGCAGGCCATGCACTCACGAATGGCGGTTGTTTTCTCTGAGCCACTTCAAAAGAACTCCAGTAACTTTATCATAGTAAATTTGTAATGAGATTGCACACTGCCAGGACTTAACGGTAAAATGTGGGAGTTAATTTACGGTTTGCTACTTTTCCAAATGCATCTCCTATTTACCTGCATATTAAGCAAATAGAATTCTCTGTTTAAAGCGACTATCATAGCATTTAGCAGGAGTCTAGCCCTAATTAGAATGTCAGAATCTTTGCAGACGTGGGTAAGATAAAAACGCCGAAGACCTGAATTGCTCAAAACTTTCATTGCGGAAGAACTTATAAGCCTGCATTAGAAAAAGAGACCGTTTGCTTTCTTTCATCTAATGAGAAGACTTTTGGTTGGCCTTTTCCCAAAAGGTGTACCTGATTTAGAAAGTCCAATATAACAAACAACATACATTAAAAGTATCAAACATATCTTTGAATGAACTTAGCTTTGGGAGGATGAATAGAGTAATTATTCAGAAAATGAAGTTCTCTTTATCAGATAGAAAATTCATATATAAATATAAAGAAAGCTAGTTCCTTTTTAGAAATGCTATAAAATAAACACTGTTCAATATTTTTCAAAGTTTGTTGTTTTATTGAAAAAAGTAAATCCTTCGACTAGTTACAGAGTATGATTTTACATGTCCAAAAAAGCTGATATCACGGTATTTTTTTAAATTCACACCGTTTCGACAATATAATACTTACTTTGAAAATAAGTTTTGAATATTTCCCAACATTATTCAAGCGTAAATCTATTCATTTCATATCGCGAAGTTATGATACAGGGTTTCTATCAATTTTTTGAACGTGAAAGAGCTTTCTGTGACAAAAGAAAATGTAATTTAAAAAGAATCTAGCATAAGGCCCATGCTTTATAATTATTGGAAGTTTGCTTATAAAGTAGAGAGTAAGGCGGACCAACTGTTATTGAAAACTGTTTATATTTTACGATCTTGTGCTAATTTTTCATACTCTAAATTATATATTGTGCAAAGATTGATTGATTGTGATCTTAATGAACTCTATTTCAGTCAATGCTCAATTATTTTAAATACATTTTTTTTTTAAATGAAATCATTTTTATTTCATTTAGGAATTATGCGGATATAATTCAAGCTATTAATGACTAGTTGGACAATCGTACTGTCGTTAACCATTCTTGAGTACCCAATGCGCATTTGATTATAGCAAGAACAAATTGTTTATTTTTACTTCTTACGAAAGCTCAAGTCGAGATTTGAGAAAAACGTCTGTTACATACGAACCTACAGGCAAACTTCAAAGTTTGTTTTTTTGGTATAGAATCCTAAAATGTATTTCAGTTGGAATGAAAAATAAATCCAAGTTCTGCGCAACATACATTTTAATTTAATATTGTATGGTGCACTAAATATTTTACTTCAAATATATTTATATGTAGCACTACTGCTTATATGTCATACCATATTATATAGAAAAAATTTCTAAATCAAACTATTTTTACAAATGCAAATGTTTGGGAAATTTACAGAAACAAGGCAATTTCGCAGAAAATTCCTCCAAATAAAAGCGGCGTATGCAAAAACCAATAAATGCAGCGAAATTGAATTGCATATTTAAATTTCATTTGATTTGATGCAATTTGTATATGAAATGTTGTAATAAAAAATTGCTTTCCTTGTTAATAAAAAAAAATTATAACCATTGTATTAGTTAGAATACGAGCAGGTTTAATAAAGATAAATTTAATTCTGTGTTCACAAAACTTCAAAGAAATAAATGTTACTTTCAGTGGCCTATTTCGCTATATTTGAAAATGACGTTATCATGAATAACAAAAGTTAGTCTGAAGGTTCACTAAATAGTAAAACCGGTAAAAGCTTAAATCCAAATCCACCCCAGATTAATATTTTATTCAAATTCAAATTTCACCCAGCGGTCGTAGCTTCCTTATCATGACATAGCTTCCTTGATGGCAACGAAGGCTTGGAATCGTCATTTCCTCATAGTGCGGTTTAACATTTTCACATCAGCACACATCGTTCCAAATATCAACAAAAATTTCCAATCATCCTCAGATATTTGCAAACTCACCCTGTTCCACCGGGACTGGTTGGACGCCATTACACCTGGCCGTCCTCTGGCCGTGTCTTTTCGTGACTAGCAGCGAAAAACTGCTTTATCCGACTGACACTCCACCTCTACCTCTGCGGACATAGCAAACGCGCTACAATATGCGGAGATGGATTTATTGAAATCCAACTGCCAAAATGGGGCTGCTTGGCAAATGTCTGTGGTGAGCGCGGGGACGGAATGTGGTGTAAAATAACCAAATCCGTCTGGCGCGATAGATGAGACTCGGCTTGCAGATGGGTGGCAAACTATAGTTTGCTGGGATTGATTTTTTTTTCCTTTGTGGCTAGGATTTGGACATATTGATTTGTCCTGTCATTAATCCCCCGGGGCCGTCTTTGAGCGAGAGTTTTCACGAGATGGAGTATTTATTAAACCAGCCCCTGATGGTTATTAATTTTGAGATTTATTCTCCACATTTGTGTCTATCAAGGGTCTGAATTTCTTAACAAATCACCCTAGATTCGCTTTTTATTCTTAAAAAAATTAAGGGATTTAAAATTTGAGGAGAGCATTTTTACCTCATCTGTGCAAATTCTTAATCGTGAATCTTTCACGAAATATGTTTGTAATGTCCCAGGTGTTGTATTTGTCCACCTCAAACCTCAATAAAAGCCGGAATGCTTTACAAAGCACAACTAAAACAAATAGGTTTAGGAGAAATAATTATTTAATTAATAGTTCCTAGTTTCTCATCTTTTTATTTATATTTATTGCAGGACAAGTGGATTTTGCAACAGGTATACACTAATTGCACATATTGATTTTATTTCCAAGGGAGAACGTATTATTTCTAAATACTATTGTTACATTTTATAATAGATATTCGCAAATGTTAGAGTAGTCATATGGAGTATACGTTTGGAATTGGAACTATAGGTTATTTTGAGGTTGGAAGGTTTGATGACATTTCCGATGTTACAGAAATTTAGTTTTATGTTTGACATTTATGAAATGGGTCGCTTTTCGCTTGAACAAATTTGGGAAATATTAAAAACTTATTTCCAAAGTGGTGAGTCTTCTACTCAAACTGTAAGAAATTTACGGAAAAAATTTGACAAAAACGATGTGTCAAAAACGCAGTTTGTGGATCAATTTGTGAAGCGAGTTCGTCAAACTGGATCGTTGTTGGATAAAACAACCCGTGTACGTACTCGTCCAGTGCGCTCAACCGAAAACATCGCTGCTGTTGCTCAGAGTGTGCGTGAAAAACCACCCAGCAGGAAAATTCACAAGCGCTCCTATAAGAAGGAAATAATAAACACTTATTATATAGCTTAATCGAAGCAGTAAGTAAAGCGCTTTCTTTATGGTACTTTTAGGCGCTTATAAGAAGCTCTTTGATTTTTTGTTTATCTGCGGGAGCTGTAACGCGTCACCCATAGAAAATTCGAAACAAAAAAATATATATGGGCCTTGGAGAGTATTGCGTCTCTCAGTCTCAAAGTGATTATTGTGGCGACAACATCTAATTGCGGTTTAAAATTTAAGTTTAAAGTTGTGCAAGCCGTGGTCTCATTAAAGTTTATAAAAAAAAACGGTAAGTACTGCATTCTTTTGTTATATTTAGTACAATATTAATATTTACTAGAACTTAAATATGAGTCGACAAGTAAGTGGGTCCAGCAGACGTCATATGAGACGAGTTGTGGCAAAAAAAAATAAAAGATATAAGAAGTCCACTACAAAATGAACAATTAAATTTAAACATCAATGAAATTAATATTATAAATTGCTCCAGCCCATCTAATGGCGAGAATTGCACCTTACAGGTGACAGAATCTTGCGAAGGAGAAAAAAGGGAGCAAACAGTACAAGAGAAAGTAAGAGACTGGGCTATACAAAATAGAATAACGAGAAATGCGTGCGACCAGATTTTAAGTATCATGAAAGAAGGGGGATTAGATGTACCTTTATCAACTAAAACTTTACTAGAAACTAAATATAAACAAATTGAAGCAATAACAGTACATCCTGGGAAATATTTTCATTTTGGCTTACAAAAATCATTAAAAATGTTAGATATCTCTCCCGAAAACTTAAAAACTCCTTTACTAATAGATATAGGCATTGATGGTCTTCCAATTTTCAAAAGCAGTTCCATACAGCTATGGCCTATATTAGGGTGCATTGCTAATTGTTTGGAAACCAAGCCATTCCTAATTGGAACTTATATTGGCTCTCGGAAACCAGAAAAAATTAATGACTTCCTCAAAGAATTTGTGAAGGAGGTCAAGGACCTTACAAGCACAGGTGTTATAATAAATGGGAAAGTTGTGGCTTTTAAAATTAATTTTTTCATATGCGACGCTCCAGCAAGATCTTTTGTAACAGGGACAGTTGGACACACTGCAAGTAAAGGATGTTCCAAATGTATCCAAAACGCTGAAAGGAAAAATAATAGATTAACATATGCCACAAACATTTCTTCGCCAAGAACAGATGAAGATTTCCGGAATAGAAAAGACAAAAATTATCATTTGCAATGTTTTCATGAAAATATGTTAATTCTTGAAGAACTAAATATCGACATGGTTTCCCAGTTTCCTCTCGACGTTATGCACCTTGTCGATTTGGGTGTCACAAAAAAAATATTAACTTATATATGGAAGAACAACCATTCCAAAACAAAGCTCACTAACGACGAGAAAGAAATTTTAAATAAAAATATACTTTCATTGAGAAGTTATATCCCAAAAGAGTTTTGTAGAAAGCCGAGAAGTTTTGATGACATTTGCAGGTGGAAAGCTGTGGAATTTCGGCAAGTTATATTATACACAGGCATCGTACTTTTCAAAAATATTTTGGATGAAGAATTATATGTGCATTTCTTATTGCTTCACGCAGCATATAGGCTTATCTCTTGCCCTAAAAATTGTCGAAACAATTTGGAATGTGTACAAGAAATGTTAAATACGTTCGTGGAAAATTTTAAAATTTTATACGGCGACAACAAAATTTCTTATAACGTGCATAATTTATTGCACTTGCCCGATTGTGTCCAAAAGCATGGCAATGTGGATCAATTTTCTGCCTACAAATTTGAAAATCATCTACAGTTATTGAAAAAAGATATTCATCAACCTACAAAAATTTTGGAACAAATTTACAACCGAATAATTGAGAGAAATAAGTTTGCATTTCTCAAAAAGAATAAACTTGGAATCCAAAATTTAAGAAGAATCCATAAAAATGGTACATCCCTATATCGAAACTATCAATTCGATTTATTCATTTTAAGTATTACACCTCCTGACAACTTCTGTTATATTAAACCACTTACACCAATAAAAATTATTGGGTTTATTAAAGAAACTACTGATGAAGAATTTATAATTGGACGGAAGTTTTCACAAGTGGATGATTTTTTTACGGAACCTCTGCAATCGTCACAAGCCTTAGGAATTACAATAGCCAAAACTCTTGTTGAAAAAGAAGAAAAATTTGAAATCAACGACATTTTATGCAAAGTAGTAGCGTTACCATTTGATAATGGCTATGTACTGATACCGATACTTCATCAATGCACTTCCTAACGTAAGTGAATTTTAAAAATTTAAAATAATGATTAAAAATTTATTTACAGAAACATGAATCCGATGAAGAGAAAATTCGGTGATGTTAATTTTCAGTACGAAGCCACTCCCGTTTATAGATGTAATGCAACAATCGGCCAAGAAAATAATGATAATGAAAATGAACTTCAAAAATTACAGACAAAATGTCTCGAACTTGGTAACATAAACGGACCCTTTATCTAGAATATGCTATTAAATTTATAATTTTCAGAACAAGAAAATAAGTATCTCAAAGAAGCTATTAAACAAATATTAGAAAACCAGCAAAAAATTTTATGCAAGCATTTAATAATGCTGGAAAAGTTATCTGATAAAGCTTTTCCGCAAAGAAAAAATCTGGATATCTTCCCCCTAAAAAGCTAGGAGCATTTAGAGCAAACTGAGTGCAATATAGAAAACCAAAATATCAAAGAGGAAGAATTGGTAAAAATGGTAACTTATCTAAATTTTAAAATATTTGACTTTATTTTTTACAGCGAGTATATATTAGAAATCATTGGCTCAACTCACATTTCGAAATGTGTGCGACTTCTTTTCGAAGAGAACTTCCTTTTAGAAGTAAACTGGGATGGGAACCAAAAAAAGATTCCTTTAAAAGAGAGGAAACTTTTTAATAAATTTGTTTATGGTAAGATTGTTACCATTTCTTAACATATAAATAGTATCAATTAAATTAATAATTTGAAGACGCTGTCAAGAATGAAAGATTTGGATTCAAAAATTTCGAAGACGCAATGAGATCCGGCATACGGCACAGCAAACATTTAATATATAAAAGGACCCATGACACTAAAAAAAAATGCCAGGACGGAAACCCATCTACTACCCTCAATTAGGACTTTTATTTTTAAAGCACGTGATGACATGAAGGCTGTTTCTTTTTTATAGTTTGTATTATCAAAGTTTGTATTTTTTATATTAACGTTTTGTTTGTCATGAAGGCTGTTTCTTTTCTATAATTTGTATTAGGTACCAAAGAAAAGACTAAGTTTGTATTTCCTATAATAACTTTTTCTTTGTCATGAAGGCTGTTTCTTTTTTATAGTTTGTATTTTTTATATTAATTTTTCTTTGTCATGAAGGCTGTTTCTTTTTTTATAGTTTGTATTTTTTATGTTAATATTTTCGTTTGTCATGACGGCCGTTTCTTTTTTATAATTTATATTCCCAAAGAAATATGACTAAGTTTGGATTTTTTATATTGATATTTTTTTTTAATAAAAAATATAGTTAGAATAATCGTTTCGGAATTTGAATTCTCCAACCTAAAATACAAATATATGTATGTTGCACGGGTATTATTTATTTAAACACTATGTTTTTCGAAGGATCATTTTAACCACTCTAAGTTCATTATTAATTAATTTACTTTGCAAAATTTCAGAGCATGAATTTCTGGAAAAATCAAATTGAAAAGTAAAAAGGCCCCTTGTTTTGAAGCACTGAAATTATGGTTTGTTGTAATCTTCATCGAAGCGCTTCTTGCGGTATTACTTCAACGTCCAAGTATAGATCTTCATAAAAGTGATTATTTCTGCCTTCCTTTAAAGCGCTGAAGTGGTGTTTTTAGTAATCTTAGAGTAAGTGCTTACCACTGCGGACATCCAACGTTAAAAGGAAGTGGACAGTCATATAAAGTGTAAGCGCTATGCGCTTCTAGATAAGTGCTTAAAAAAATCTATTTAAGCGCTTCATTTCCCGCTGGGCATCAACATCAACTCGTCATCGTTCTCAAGAATTGAACATTTCACGCACTTCTTTCAGAAGAATTTTGCATGAAGATCTCGGTATGAATGCGTACAAACTTCAATTAGTGCAAGAGCTGAAGCCGCATGACCATCCGATGCGTTTTCGGTTTGGTTCAATGGGCCGAACACCGCTTGATCGAAGATGGGCATTTTTACCGGAAAATCATCTTTTCAGATGAAGCTCATTTCCACCTCGGAGGAAACGTCAATAAACGAAATTGTCGTATCTGGGGCTCAGAAAATCCACACATCATCGTGGAGAAACCAATGCATCCACAACAAGTGACTGTCTGGTGCGGATTTTGGTCTGGCGGCATTATTGGGCCATTTTTCTTCGAAAATGAGCAAGGAAACGCCGTTACAGTGAATGGCGATCGCTACCGCGCCATGCTAAGCGATTTTTTGTTTCCCAAAATTGAAGAGTATGACATAGACGACATTTGGTTTCAACAGGACGGCGCAACGTGCCACACAGCCAACGTAACAATCGATCTTTTTCGCACTGTTTTCGGAAATCGCATAATCAGCCGAAATGCTGATGTCAATTGGCCACCTCGAAGCTGCGATTTGACTCCGTTAGACTTTTTTTTGTGGGGAGCCGTTAAGGACAAGTGTTACGCTAACCATCCAGAGACGATTGACGACTTGAAACGTGAAATCGATGTTGCCATTGACGAAATAGAGGCCCAAACAATCGAAAATGTACTAAAAAATTGGAATGATCGAATGGGGTATTCCTAAATGGAAATTTTCAATCTTTCTAATAAACTCATAACTTTGAAAAAATATTCATTTGTTTTTTTTTATAGCCGATTCAAATTCCAATTCTTAAATTGCCCACCCTGTACTAATAAGGCGGGGTAAAAGTAATTAATTAATTTTTATTGCGCCTACTTACAGTTTAAAAAAAATATATTCAATTATCTGGTAAAAATCCGGCTGATGACGATGAAATTTAATTAATTAAGTTATCTTTTTACGCGATGTTCTATTCGCAAAATGATCGTCGTATGAAAACTTGTTAATTAGTTTTGACTCTATGCACAAAAAAGCTAAGACGTTTAGCTTAAGGTAGATTTAGATAATTTTTCACACGTTTTAAGCAACCGAACAATTTGTCGCTGGTTTACATAGAACCATACGAACTGCTATATTCAAGTTTGAATAAAACTTTTTGCAAATTCTGTTTTCGCAGGAACGAAGACAGACTTTTCAATGATCCAGAATCTGGTTTCACCAAAATTCTCTCAGAAGAAAGGTGACATTGAAAATGTATGCATTCTTGAACTAAGTCAGTCTCTAGATCATTACGATACATTTCTTCCATGATGACAATTCACTCATTTTGGTGAGAAATGAAAACTAAACTTTTCATTGAACCTGTGTGTTTGCTTTGCTGCAAGTTACATGACTTTCTTTGGGAATTGTGAAGTGTGTTTCATTTTTAATTTCAAATATTTTTCTATTTATTCTTTATACACTTCTTTATTCCTTTTCCTTTTAATTTTTTGTTGTTATTTAAAACAAATTATGCAGTCTAATAGGGATTTCCATTTATAATCTCTTATACATATTTATATATAATTTATATCTACTGGTAGAATGCCGACAGCCGGCGAAACCGCGGACTACTAGTTTAGGTATACAGGGTGATTCAGATCAAGGTGCCTCGGTTTATACCACGTAATTCCTTGAGGTGAGCTGATAAAAAAAATCGTTCCACAAACTAAGGTCAACCGAAAGAGCATAACACAAGTGAGTAAAATAGTTCTAAAACATTCCTTAAATACCAGTTATTAACGGGCCGGGTATGATTGGTGAATTAAGCAATAATACGTTACCTTATAGTCCGGAAGTCCGCCCACATACGACCGGAATTATTAATATACTCTTCTTACTTCTTGGGTGGCTTAAATATGGGTAGTCTACCACATTTTTTATCTGCGAAAATTCTTGCAAACGGTTTCTTGGCTTTCCCGATTTTCCGAAACACCTCGATTTCCCGTTGTATGTATATTTATAAATATACTTTTTTTTTTCCTCAAATTGTAGTCGTTAGATAATTGAACAAACCCCGCGAACTATTACCTCTCAACGTTGACCCAGACAATTCATTTTTTTATTTTTTCATTGTTAAAAAATAATAAACCTACATCCCGTAGAAAAAAATGTTGGAAAAAAATGGATTTATTTTCCAAAATTCTAAGTAGAAAATCGAAAATTGTCGAGTCTTCTTGTAATATCTTGAAGAATAGTTCGTCGATAGCAACAAGTGAAGTACCAAAAGAAAGATACTTATGAAAGCTTTAAACCACAAATAACCAGAATCCATAGGGTGATTCACAAGCTATGAGCAATAATTTGCATCAAGGAACATCCAAAAAATCCAAAATCTTTGAGGGGCTATAACTCGTTAGGGAGGGGTTTTAGTGGGGGGGGGGTATGTGGAACGATGATTTTATCAGCTCACTTCAAGGAATCACGTAGTATACCCCGCGACACCTAGATCTGAATCACCCTATGAAAATATGAATTTGTTTAATTTCTGTAAGACATTACAACAACTTTTTGGCCCCAAATTTACCGCCCCTAAAATCAGCCTGCTTGTAAATCCGCCACTGGTCATGCGGTAACATTGTGTAACCTTTGCCTTTATAGAAAATTAATAACTATGTATATTGAAAATGCTTTAATTTACAAAAGTAGTGGCTCAATGAATGAAGTCAGTTGCGGAAAACACAGAAACGTAAAACAAAAGAGGAGGAAAATTTAAATATAACAAATGTTAATAATGTGTACATTGCAATATGTAATGTTCTTTATATTTGACAGACTTGCTGCATGTGCACAATTTCTGGGGAAGCCCTCGTGGAGTTCTGTCTACTGTAAATTTAGTTTACAGAAGAGAACTGTCGTTACTGAAACGTGTATACATCATAAATACATACATACTTACAGGGCCGTAGCCAGCGGGGTTGGTCAGGAGGTTAGTTCCCTCCTCCGAAATTTTGAAACTTAACTAAAAATTTACATGATTTTTTAAGAACAGTACAAGGGTTGAACGAACAGTCAGATGGGTAAAATTTCCGCTCTTGTTTTTTCTTTTACAATGATGAAATATGTTAAAGACATGTTTGTATATTAGGCAAATCATTTTTTATTTAAATTTTTTAATTTAATAAAATTAATTAATTAATATTAAAGAAAATATGTGAAACAGTTTGACATATTCAGTTGCACTCAGCCGAGTTAAGTTCTATTTACATTTTTAATTTTGTAATATTTAATTCTATAAAAGTATATTCTTATTACACAAAAGGTAATACTAGGGTGCTGTTTTTTTCCCGACTATTTTTTTTTTTTCAATTCCACCTCGAAATTTTGTGGGAAATACCTAAACAAAAATTCCCTAAAAATTGGAGCCCTTAATATTAATATTAAGTGCTCGACCAAGGCTTATAAAGATTTCCCATATAAAAGACACGTAAACTTTGATTTTTTTTCTTCAAAACTCTACTGCTCAGAAGGATTTTAAGGTATAATCTACGTCAATGATACGGTTTCTTCAGAATTGAATGCTCTACAAAAGTGTCCATTGCGGCGTAACCCTAACTGCCACCAGCGAGGTAGTACGGGTCACTAAACCCAATTTTTCCATGAAATTCTCATTTTTTTCCTTCTAACACGTAAAGAACAAGAGCTACAGAAAAAGTGAATACTACAAACTTCGAGGAAATTAAATTTTCTACAAAAAAGTTCTAAGCACGAAATTTCTAACATCGATATTTCTTGAGATATTGGGCTTTGAAGTTGAGGTAGTGTTTCTACAATTTAGCTCAATAATCCATGAAAATTCCACACCACCTCAACTTCAAAGCCCAATATCTCAAAAAATATCGATATTAGCGATTTCCTGTTCAGAACTTGTTTGTAGGAAATTGAATTTCCTACAAGTTTGCCATATTCAATTTTTCTGTAGCTCTTGTTATTTACAAGATAGGGGCAAAAAAACGAGCATTTCATGAAAAAATTGGGTTTAGTGACCCGTACTACCTCGCTGGTGGCAGTTAGGCTTACGCCGCAATGGACACTTTTGTAGAACATTCAATTCTGAAGAAACCCTATCATTGACCAAGATTATAACATAAAATGCCTCTGAGCTGTAGAGTTTTGAAGAAAAAAATTCAAAGTTTATGTGTATTTTATACAGGAAATCTTAAGGCCTCCAATTTTCAGGGAATTTTTGTTTAGGTATTTCCCACAAAATTTCGAGGTGGAATTGAAAAAAAAAAAAAAATAGTCGCGAAAAAAAGCACCCTAGTATTACCTTTTGTGTATATATAAGAATTTACTTTTATAGAATTAAATATTACAAAATTAAAAATGTAATTAGAACTCAACAAAGTCGAAAACTAGATTTTGTTTTGTGAAATTGTTTTTTTTTTAATTTTGAAAGATATTTTTTTAAAAAAATTAGAGCTTTTATTTCGTAATTTTTAAACAACAGTTAGTAGTATAGATATTTTTAAAAATATTTATTTAAATATATGTTGAAGATGTCCAAACTAAACTTAAGTTTTAAAATTTAAATTTAGTTCAAAAATGTAAATACGGTTGCAGTCAAAATAATGAGTGAGCAGCGTAGATTTCAACAAAATTCGTATTTGAACAATTTGCAAGCGTCATCTTGCACCTCAGGTTGACTATCATCGATCGTTTAATTTTGCCAGAGCTTATTCACATAGCAGCAGCAAATTCGCGCAGCCACATCCTCATAATTCAAATCTAGTGCTGGCCACCGAGCAGCTTTGCATTCATTAAGGATACTGCAAGGGACCAAACATAACTTTGTGATGTTTTGCTAGCCGACCATGGGGCCGAGATACAATTAAGCAGAAGGAAGGAAAATACAGATATTCTCGAATGTACTTAGGATGACCGGACCGGGCAAGATTACTGTAATCCTCCCTGACCGAATGACTTCGGAGTTTATGTTCGTAATGACCCACAGCCCTATGGCTGCTGGCAGACTCTAGAGACTCAATTTTCTAATAACGTGAATTTGTTTTGACCATTTGTCTCATTTAAAATGAACTCAACCACAATTTCGCAGTGAAATGGAAATCTGCTCGACTTTGGGGAATCGCAGGATTATTGGCATTTAACCACTACATCCACTTTGCCTTTATTCTACTTGCTGCTCTATTCTTGGTCCAGATCATATTGATCTGCCTCAATTTATTATTGCACATTGAAGGGCATGTCTGGTAACTTGATTCGCAAATTCGTCATGTCTTTAACATATGTAGGGTCGGAGAAGTGTAAGTATTACACTTGCAAGAATATTACAGATTGCCGTCAGTATTTCGTAGCATATGGGTTGTTCTGACAGAATTTTGATTTGTGATTTTGTGTTGATTAAAAATTTGGCATCCATTCAGAGAGAAATATAAACTATTATTTATATAGGGTGGTTTTCTAATAGGCACCGGACAGGGACAGCTGTCATTTGTTGCAAGTGACAATTTAATTTTCATTCGGTAACTATCCATCATCACTGGAAAGATACACACCGCAATAATGATTCCAAGTCGTGAAAATTCATTTCCGAAATAAGGACTCAAATTTAGTGAATTTTATGGATCGAATAATCACCCATCAGAACGTGATATTCTTAACGCTGCATGACAACATGTAATCAAGAAGTACTAGTGCCTTCTGAAGAAAATATCGAAAACGTTGAAACCATTGCAGCTGAAAACCAGAATTTTTCGATTCGCAGGCATGCGCAAGAACTTGGGCTTTTTCCGTCGACAATTTGCACAATTTTGCGTGAAGTTCTTGGTCTTAAGGCTTATAAGATCCAATTGGTGCAAGATCTGATTTTGGGGCAGTACAGAGCAATGACCCGTGAACTTTTTGTTTCCTAAATTTCGGAATTTTAATGTTAACGATTTGTGGTTTCAACAGGATGGCACTTCGTGACATGCAGTGACCGAAATAATCAATAAATTTGCCGAAAATCTTATTTCAAGAATGGACCTGTCAATTTGACCACCAAGATCGTGTACATTTGATACCGCTGAATGGGTCCACATTGTCTTTATACATATAACGCATTGTTAACTTGAGAGTCTATCGCAGATCTATAACAGAAAAACCGAACTTTGTTCTTTATTGTAAGCCTTTGTACGTTTGACAGTACCTACATATATTTTTTTATCTACAAAACTTTTTGGTTTACCAACTATGGAAAGATTTTGGGTAAGGTAAGCAAAAAACCCAACATTTATAATGAATTTAAAAACTGCTGAAAAATAGTCTGGGGCCATGGCGGCTCAGGTAACTGAACACCTTAGTATACTTAAAAATATGGCAGTTAATGAACAAATATTTCGCTTCCATTATTATCGTGATAGAAGCATTTATAACATTGATGGTTATAAATAGTAATTTTTATTAATATAGAGATTTAAAAAAAAAATAAAACTATCATTTCTTTCAAATTATTGTACAATACATATAATCGAAAAATCGTTTGCAAAAAAAAACAAAAACAAAATGTTTAAATAAAACCATTTTGTTTAAATTACTGGAATTTTCAATTGTATTTCAGACCATATAGGTACACTTTTAAAATTTGAGCTCAATCGGCAGTGGAAAGTGAAAAATCGATCACAAGATTTGATACTTTGATTGACATGAAATTAAATGGAAACGTTTAAAAAGACATTAAGATGAATTTATAAAGCACAACTGGTAAAAGATAATTCTTATGGTAACTGTTTTCCGCATAATTTTAGTAAAAATAATACGTATTTTTCACTATATGATCAATGGTGCCACATTTTTATTGAAGAGGTCATAAGTCACGTATGTTCTGACACTTTTGAATAAGCAACAACATTTTTAATCATTAAATTAATTCCAAATACGTCGAAAAGCATGCTCCGTGTTATTTTGCCACATTTTTCACGTACAGAAATCTTTGTTCTTAATATTTCCTCAGACTCTTTAAATTTTAAAGGTAAGGAAAAATATAAGCTCAGAATAGACCTGCACGTAAGCGTAAGGGAAATGGCACCCAACTTGTGTTGTAAAAAATCGATTCCAATTTCATTTAATTAAACCAATTAAAAAGTGCTGAATAGAAGCTTAACGGTGCGAATTAATGAGGAATTTCTCTCAAAGATTTTCTCTGTTTCTTCCCTCTAGTAAATTTTCCCTTGTTTTGTTAATGACTTTAAAGTTTGACACACAAAAATAAAGTCCCCAAAATGAAAGTAAACGTGTAAATGACAAAGGCGCATCCACTTAGCTGCAACCATTGATTTAAATTTATCTTAGTTAAGAGAGAACTTTTTAACGTAATTAAGGGAAATGAGACTTAGTACCAGTTTTGGGATGTATCAAATATTAAGGGGTCAGCAAAATTAAGATTAGAGGATTTTTGTTTATATATGATATACTATATATTCGTACATTTGATTTTTTAAAGATGCCTTGCGATGATCACTGAAGCTCGAAACTAGCTTGTCTCAAATAAAAATCGTTGTGGTCATTTATCTAGCTGCTCTAGGCACTGACACTTAACGAAAACTTGATTTTACAAAAATGGAAACATAAGTTCACTATTTTCGCGAAGAATGATCTGATTCCTCTCCGACAAATTAGCCTATTGAAAAAAAATTATCAAGTGCGGTCCGACATTTTGAAAATTCATTATTACACAGGTCAACATTTTATGTAGGCTTGTACCCGGGAATCGAAGAAGATGGTATCCTAGGGTTTTTGGGGTCGCTGATAATGATGAGCGGGTCGGTTAGGCACCATCACGTCAAGTTCAAAGTCATTTGTATAGTAGTAACAATAGCAACAACATTTTAAAGCAGTTTCCATAAATAAGCAAACTGACAAAACAATTGTAGTTTGTTAAAACAATATCGCAAAATTCAAAACTTAAAACCATGTCCGGGGGTACCCGACATTATCGTGTTCGGGGGTACCCGATCGCTATCATGTAACATTTTTAGACACAGCTCTTAAATTGTACAAGAAATGTTACAAATACTATTACAACCCTTAAATATATAAAATTGTCTGCAACATTAGCCAAAAAACAAGTACGCACACTTACTTATTGTACTTGATAACCTTCAATGAAGTTTGACAGGAACAAGGAAAATGTTTTACCGGGAACAAAACACACACTCACGTGTAACTCACTCTGTGCCCACGCCGAAATTAAGTTGGATTTGTTTTTACTCCAGAGGGCACACATTTATAATAAAACTATACCTATGCAACGTGGTTAGTTTCTTAAAAATTTAAATGTCCGGGGTTACCCGCCGTACGGGGCTACGAAATAAAATGTGTTTCTGACCCGAAAACCAATATGTTTAACACTAGAATTGCCAAAACCAGTTAAATTAACATCCTTGAATTAATTATGTATATTTTTAAAAGTTTTCTCTTAAGATTTATGCCAATATTTATTAAGGATCAAGATTATGACACATGTCAAAAAATGTTTGCATGTATGTATAATTACTCATTCAAAGTTAAAAGCAAAAGATCAAAGATGCAGACAAATTTCTAGTTTTAAGATAAAAACGTGAGACCAGCAAATGCCTTCATAAATGATAGTAAGCCCCCATTTTAGGTAAACGAAGAAGTAAAATTACTTTCTCTTATATAAGAAAAACAACATTTAGCTTATGTGGAAATTTTTATGTTTGTATTTATGTACAATAAAATTGTAATGCTCTTTAGAACATATTTATTTCAAAGGCGTATAATTGAAGTTATGAATGTTAGGCTCTAAAAGTAAAGAAGAACATAAACTTCAATAAATATTATACTGCACTGAGCGCCTTCGATTTTAGGGAAATAACTATTTAGCATTACGCGTTTTGTCGTTATATAGCTGTAATAAAAGCGCAAAAGTTCATAAAATTTGGGGGATTTTAAGCGTATTTTAAAAGCGTTTCTGATTTCCATAGAAGCCCGATAAAAAGGGCCGAGTATCTGTAACATTATTGGAAATTTCATTGGCAGGCGGCTGTATCTTCCTTTTTGTGACAGAAGATCAATAAAAATACGAAAATACGCTACATTTCCTTTGAGCTCTGCACGCCCCCTTTCCTCGACAGGCTACATGAAAAAATTATGCGAACATCCCTAATACGTACAAATGTGGTAGCTCTTTGGCGACGCATTACTGCGGGAATCGGGCTGGTAAAAGCCCGTTTTATGCTCACCAATCGATAAATGTCTGCAAAGAACTGTTGTAAAACGATTTATCATGACAGGGAACGAATTCAAGCAGAATTGACAAATGGAAATGCTTCAGACATGTGTTATTTAAAGAAGCCGTAGAAAGAGGATGTCTCGCAACAAAAGCAATGGCAGCATAACGCCTCTTGCAAATATGCACGCGCTCCGAAGAAGCAAATGAAACACTTCTTTCCGCTGTTCCTTAAAATGGCAAAAGCAATCAGAAAATTCTGAATCGCACCATCATTTCAAATATTTGCGACGGACTCGTGGGAGGGACTGGAGCTGTTTACCTTATCAAAGGAAGTGCTGGTTAACCGAAGTGCTGTTGTACGGATGCCGAGGTAAAGTGAATGTAAAATATGCTAAGCCGAATGTAGTCGCTGAATGCTGGTGGAATTTTAATGTTTCATTTCGTTCTCCATTCGCAGATTGATTACATGTTTGCGTTGGGAAGACACCGATATATTTGCATGAATGGATGAATGAATTTTTTAAAAATCCTAAAAGCAATCGGATAATGTTGCAGAACAATTTCTTTAAATTATTTTATATATTTTTAAAGGACATAATGTTGTGGACTGCAATACACACACCATAGTTTTCGAAAAAGGGAAATATAATAGATTTTCTTTCACAAGCTTCAAGTCGAATTTTTATTAAAAAAGACATTTTGTGAAAGTAAAGGGATGCGTCAATCGACTTAAAATAAATAGTCACCATAACATCTGTCGATCGAAATGTCTGCAAACATCGCGGAAATGTTTATAAGATAAAATAGATTAATTTTTTTTTTTTTTTTTTAAATCGATTTAATACACTGAAATAAAAATATTTGCAAAAATCACCAAAATTGTAGATTTCGCTAGCCCACAGGTAATGAGTGTAAAAAGTGCTCAGTCGCGCTTTTTTTTTTTTAATATATTTATCTCTGCTCCGAGATGAGTTTTTAAAAAAATAAAAGATTAATCGATATTTCGAAAACAGAGCCTCATTACAACTCGCTCAAAGTTAACTTACTATGTGCAAGATGTCGAACATTTGTTCTTTTAAGATGACTATTTAAATACAATTTAATATATTATTCATTTAAGGGGTTATGGGAACTTAAAAGGGGCACTTTTCTGATATTTTTTCCTAATATAGCACGTAACTGAGCAAAATTTCTTTAACATTTTGAGAAAATTTCTAACAATCTGCTCAAGCGAACAATATGGAATTTTGTTAATATCTTTTAGATATGAAAAACTCGTTGCTAATCAGAGGATTTAAAAAAAAATGGTAGATTAAAAAAAAATCTAATTTTCCTTATTAAAAAAAGTATGAGTTGGAAAAAAATTTAAATTATTTAAAAGACGTTCAAAAAAATAACTTTCTTATACAATGTTCCGCTTTAAAATTGCCGACTGAATTGTTCTTAAACCGTTCGCTACTAAGGTCTCCCGGAGAAAACTGCCACCACAGCCCAAGACTTTTTTCATGATTATATGAAACCAATTGGAATAAATTTAACGTATGTGAATAATCTAAAAAAACAAAATAAACATTCTCTCAAACTGACATAAATATGTGACGCTGGGCTATAGATAAAAACGTAACAGTATTGGCCAATACACAACATGTTTAAACATGCCTTAGTAAGTTGACCAAAAACGTCTGTCACATATATGTGACGTCGGGCTGTGGTAAGAAACTACTGTGTCACATATGTGTGACGGTTGGTAGCAAACGGGTTAAAGTAAAAAAATAGTGAATATTATCTCACTCACGATTGTTGATGAGCTGCAGTATCTCAAACTAATAATCAGACAAAGGTAATTGCACATATTTTCGTTTTTTTTTTATTTTTTTTTTTCGTTTTTTGTCGTTTTTTGTTTTTTTTTTTTTGTAATTTTCTACGATTTTGAAATACGATCACTTAATTGAATTCTCTAAAATTTTGCAATTTACGTTAATGTTGACATGTCATTTTGTCATAATTAACGTTGGTAACAAATTGCTAACATACAAAGATAAAAAAATAAAATAAGTGACAATGAATTGGAAATAAGAAGCTTGAATAATAATTCAAATGAATGAAAAATTCTAGTGTGTATTGCTTAAAATCTATTATGCTACACAAAGTTCAAAACAAATTGCGTAACAAGTCCGTGCTGGACATCAGTATGTAAACTTCGACAGTTTATTTCTATTTTTGAGAATGATGACTTATTGCAAAATCCCATATGAAGAAGAATATTTAAAAGAATTTCAATAATTTAAGGTGAAAGAAACTTATTTATTATAAAACACATATTTCAGGTGAATAAAAAACTTATGCTATCCCGCAATTGTTTTGAAACATTTAGTTTCTATTGAAGTAGGAGCTAAGTCTGAAATATATTGTAAACGTATAATCTGAAAAAAAAGTTCTGTGGTCCCCATTATGTATCAGTATTGGTTTAACCAATAGCGATATGCACTTTAAGGTCCTTGACTAAAAAACAGCCTATTTAGGTTCAACAGAAGTAATAACAAACGTAAAATAATATTTATCAATATTTAGTTTGATAACTAATGCATCTTCAACCATAAACTATAAATTCAAATCTGAAAGTCAAAGCAAAACATTGTCACGCCCTCTGTAAATTAATTCAATTTATTACCTGTCACAGAAGATTCATGTGGCCGATATTAAATTAATCCAAATTATGAATGCTTCGGCGGTGTACAAATTTCCTTTAATATTTATGATATTAAGTACATTTTAAAAAGTAGATAAATATTTCAGCAGATTAAATTTCGAAATTTCTATTAGTTTTCAATTTGTAAAACGTTTTCTGTATACATCACATGTATAGTCGACATAATCGCCTTTCTTCAAATTGAGTCATCTAATAACCACGAAATTTCAATGAATCAACTCAATCAGTAGGTAAATGTTATACAGTCCGCGCAACATGATTAGCCTCACCCCTATTTATTATAATTATTTCATAATGATGGAGAGAATTTTAAAAATACTTGTTATAATTAAAGCTCGCAACAATTCGCATCTTTGCACTACACCATACATGAGATTTAATTTACCTAATGGTAAAATTTTTGTTTTTTGTTATTCATGGGGACAATAAAGTGCGCAACTTGATTAGCCTCACTAGAAATAAAACACTAAATCTCATAGAAAAAAAAGTCCTTATTATTACAGTATGCTTCTTCTATTGTTTAAAATTAATTCAAAACTTCTTGCCGGAATTTTATAATATTGAATATAAGAAATTGGTATTTTTAGGGTTCCGTAGCCAAATGGCAAAAAACGGAACCCTTATGGATTCCTCATGTCTGTCTGTCTGTCTGTCCGTCCGTGTGTCACAGCCACTTTTTTCCGAAACTATAAGAACTACACTGTTGAAACTTGGTAAGTAGATGTATTCTGTGAACCGCATTAAGATTTTCACACAAAAATAGAAAAAAAAAACAATAAATTTTGGGGGTTCCCCATACTTAGAACAAACTCAACAATTTTTTTTCATCAAACCCATACGTGTGGGGTATCTATGGATAGGTTTTCAAAAATTATATTGAGGTTTCTAATATCATTTTTTTCTAAACGGAATAGTTTGCGCGAGAGATACTTCCAAAGTGGTAAAATGTGTGCCGCTTCCCCCTGGAACTTCTAAAATAAGAGAATGATAAAACTAAGAAAAATATATGATGTACATTACCATGCAAACTTCCACGGAAAATTGGTTTGAACGAGATCTAGTGCGTAGTTTTTTTTAATACGTCATAAATCGTAAACCGCAATTTACCTTTCATTCAATCAACTCAAGTATAACAAGAACTTTTATATTATGTTACTTGCTGCTACGGAACCCTTCATGGGCGAGTCCGACTCGCACTTGGCCGCTTTTTTTTTCCATTCAGTTTTTATAGCGTCAATCAAATCTCTTTTTTTTATCATATTGTTTACCATTGGCAAAAATATGACGTGCTAAGTATCCCCAAAGATTCTCAATAATATTAAGGTCTGGAGATAACGCTGGCCACTGCAAGATCTCAATATTTTCTGCTTCCATCCACTTTTCGACCAACTTCGCTGTGTGAATACTCGCATCATCATGCTGAAATATGCACTTTCGGCCTTCCATGACCTCATCAATTTTAATTTTCTGAATTTTCAGAAGATCCTGATACTTCTCCGCGTTTTGTCGGCCCTCTAAAATGACTATATCAATCGGTCCATAATAAGATATCGCGCCCTATATCATGGCTGACCCTTGACATTGCTGACGGCGTGACAAAATAACTTTTTCCTTTCGCAAATCGTGGTAATAGTACGCCCACCCGTCCGGGCTATCTCTTTAATAAGGGCTTCCTTTTGATTTTTTTTCTTTGTAAATGGTCACATGACTTTATTATATTTTGCACTGTTAGGTAAATGAAATCTCAAAGTGTAGTGCAAAGATGCGCATTGTTGCGAGCTTTAATTATAACAAGAATTTTTAAAATTCTCTCCATCATTATGAGATAATTGTAATTAATAGGGGTGAGGCTAATCATGTTGCGCGGACTGTAGTTAGTAAATAAATAAAATCGTATGAAACCGAAACGAGTCAAAAATAAAGCGAAACGAATTGGAGTAAAGCGCCAAAATGGGTTAATTTTACAGACTTTTTCGGAAAGGTTGTATGTTTGCGCATTTCAAAGAAGCTGTTTTAGAAGAAATAAGGCAATTTAGATCTTTTCAGAGTTCCCTAAAAAAATGGAAAAAACATAACTTTTATTACTAAATTTCGATATCTGTCTATAAACATAAAATTTGCTTGTATACTGTTAGTTTTTGTTGTTTTGTTGTTTTCGAAACCGCATTTCGTCGGAAAATTTGTTAATTCTATTGTTTAATGCTAAAAAAGTTTCTCAATTTCAATTCCGTTTTCTAATGCTAAGACTATGTCACCTAACAAAATACCCAGGTCTATCTTTAGCGTTTACGCATAATGTGATAAAACTGTTGTGGGTTATGAATTGTGTCCTTTATTGTTTTGGTATGTTTTTGAAGGTCGCCCTGTTACTAACCAAATACACTTCTTGTTAATATATTTCATCCATCGCAAAATAATAAATCCTTCAGGCTTTCGATTAAGGACTCAAAAACGCGTCTACTTCTTTCGTTGTGTAGGATTCAATATTCTTTAGAATTCTGAGTATTATAATATAAGAATTAGATTTCCTTTGAGCCATGATATATTATTTAATTCAATTCTTACAAAAAACAAGGTTTAGGTAATAAAATATAATCTAAATGACCATCTGCATTAAATTGGCTTCCTATCGATGAATTATTCAAATCGGTCCAGAAGTTTTTTCACAACTGGTTACAGAAGGGTCATTTTGCCATCTATCAGTGCAGAAGAAGTAAGACATGCATATCAAGATATTTTTGAATAAATTGCAGTGAGTCAAAATGGCCCCTCGTCAAACCTAGTGTTAGGTTGTCTGTTACACATATAATTAAGTAACCAAACAAACTCCTAGCAGTAAGTTATTTAATGCAGCAATCGAAATATCAAATAATTGCTTTACAATTTAAGCATTAAACATTTTGTAAAATTTATTATTTGTATAAACTATCGGAAAAGTTGGCTGATATTTGCTGATTGGTTAGGTTGACCGCATTCCTTAGGGTAGCAGATCGTCTTTTACTGTAAAGGGGATTCGGCACAAAAGACCGCCTGGTCGCAGTGCCCACCATGAGGGTCACCCCTAACAATAATAATAATAATAATAATAGGTTGACCGCATCAGCCTATAAATGGCTATAAAAACTATATGGAAAATAATTGGATAATTAACTCGGAAACAAGATCCTCTGGCCACTGCCATTTGCAGTGATCTGACCCTTGAACATTCCCAAATTAAGTGCATCGATATTGGCTTTTATTATTTGCATTGCTCTCAATTGCAGCAAGACGCAATTAAATATGGCCAGAGAGCAAGCTGCGTCAATTGAATGTACAATAGCATCCACCGGTGAGTTTGCCTACAATTAATGAGGGGGGGCTGCACAGAATAAAGGATACTTACCAGGAAATTTATAAAGTGAAACCTCATTGCAATTAATTTCAATCAAAGTTGATGTTTCATTTGGCAGGCCGGCACATTGGCACATACTATTCAAAGGGCAGGCATACAGGACATCATGATTTCCATTCAATATGGCAACGCCACTCACTGCGCCATTGCTGCCACCCAGATTTGGCGGCCCCCCGTTTGCAGCACCGCCGCCACCGCCCCCTCCGCCTCCTCCACTGCCTCCAGCAGCACTACGTGCATCGAATTTCCAGCAATCAACTGAGGTTTTTAGCCAGTACATCATCGATATGGAAATGATTATCAAATTAGGGCGGTGGTTCTCCATCCTGCAACGAAATTTCAAGAAAAGGAAGCATGTTAATGGATCGTGCTGAATATTTCACCGGCTGATAAATATTTAACTCTTTAAAAGCAGTAGCTCGGATTGGCAGGCAATTTTTGAGATAGGCAACCAACCCCTCAGTCGTTAGTCCTGTTCGCGTTTCCCGAAATATACTTTGTACTTTGCTATTGCAGAATGCGATTCATGTGGAATTAATAGCTTTTACTAGGTTGGTAGTGTTTAATTTTATTTAATTAAATAATAACAAAACAAATATTTTTAATGGATAACTTTAATGCAGGAAAACAATTTTGTCTCTAAATGAAGTGATTGAGAAGTAATGACAGTGGATTAATTCAATTTATATAGCTAAAGCTTTATTCCTTGTTAGACGGTTTAGTAAGAATCATATACATATGTACTTTTATTTCAAACGTCTCCTATTTTCTTATATACTCAATAACATTAAGCGACAAATTGTTTTTCTGAATACTAAATTTCAATGTAGGATAATTTACTCAGCCATCAGTGATACATCACTGAAATGGGGAAAATACATAGAACCTGTTGTGCGAGTCAGTTTTTGACTATTCGCGATTACAAATACCCTTTTAATAATCTATAGAACATGCGCAGCGCTAAATAGGAAATGGTAAAGATACTTTCAACACCCAGATAAAAAAACTATTAAAAAATCACCTAAACCAGCTAGGGTAAATTGTTTTGAATGGCAATTTATAAGTAAGTAACAATTTCACTAATATTTTCTTACTTTGTACCAATCCCAAGTTCAGAAGCAGTCAGAAATTACTAAATGCAACAATCTACAGCGGCTTGCTTGCCTCTCCGTAACAGGAGCTATGTGAATGTGAACATGGAATTGGACTTACTCCTCTTCACATTTTCATAATGAAATCAGAAGCAATCAATGCTCTGAGAGTGCAGTTAACGCACATTATGCCAGGTGTAACAGACCGTATGAACTTCGCTTTGGTAGGAAGTTCAGGATCGTCATACCTGACCGCGCAGACTGGGAAGACGACAGCCTTAATCTTTACGACAGAAGCCTAAATTTGTATACTGATGGGACAAAAATGGAACTAGTGCTGGTGTCTGTGTCGTCTACCAGGTCGAAATCCATACCATTGATACCTGCGCCGTTCTCAGTGTCAATAAAGGATTAAAAGGTTCCACTATCACTGCACCCTACATTTGGCTACCCGGAATTGAGTTACGCACCGCTGTGTATCAGGATACTCCGAGAGTATGGTAGCTGATGAACTTGCAAGATAGGGTCATTATCTCGTTACCATAGTCCCAAACCATATTGCGGTCTCATCTGGTCTTCTAGCAGAGCTGTAATCGAAGGGCCAAGAGTCAACAGTGCTTATATAAATTAAACTATTTCTTTATCTTGTCCTTAAAAAAAAACAAAGTTTAGTTCTAGAGAACTTTATTTCTCCGCGACTCGATACAAAGTGTACTTACAAAAATTAGCTTTACTTAATTTACCCTAAATCTAAAGTCGCCTGAGCACCGTCGCAGACATGGTGTCAGCAGAAATGCGACGACACGTTTCCCGGTCACGTTGGGTTCATCCATGGCTACGTCGACCTCTGGTTGACCGAAGCTTTTTGTAACGCGTGTCGTTAACTCCTCCCCTCTTAGTTTTCAGCGTCCTCCTTGAACTTTTAGAAGAATGGTATGTTTTTAACACGTGTGACTCTAGGTGGCTCCAATTCGACTTCATCTGTTGGTCCTTCTGATCCTTCTGGTATTGTGGTCGATATCTGGATAGGCATTGGGGCTGTTGGTAGGCTTGACGTTTTTGGCCATGCCATTCTGATGATGATGATGATCACTGCCAATATCGCCAAAGATGATAGGCTGAGGTTGGTGATGCTGCCTATGTGGTCTTTAGTCCTTAGGAGCTCGATTTTTTCCGTGTTGTTCAAATGTAGTCTTCTCATAGCCTGTAGCGTAAGCGTTTCTTCGAAGATTCTGAAACTGGAGTCTAGTTGGGCGATAGGAGGAAGCGGTTTTGCGGTGGAGATTTCTTTAGATGCGTAGCTTTGTCCGTTTACCAAGAGGGTGGCATTTTGGTACTGTATTATGAAGGTGCCTGATAGGTTCATAGCTTCGGTGTTGACTAGGATGGTCCCATTAAATTGATTTAGCAATAAGGTCCCTGGGAGGATCTCTTCTACTGCGGGAATGTGTTGATTGTCTATTTCGGTGCAATTCGTCGGTCTGCTGGTGAGTAGGTTAGGAATACAACTAGATTCGCTTAAGTCTATAATTTGCTTTTTTTCGCATATTGTTAATTTACTATTTGTCTTACAATTTTCTTTTATGCCATATATCCTATTTTTACATTGCAATATATTTTCGAATTTTACTTTTATTACAGCATTTTTTCTTTTTACAGGTTTTACTAATAATCTTTTACATAGTTCTAATTCGGTATTTGGTATGCTTACAATGTAAAGTAAGGTTGAATTATTAGATGCAATTTTTATTTGAGCAAAATCAATAGCGTCTTCTAAGTTGATATACGGTATATTGTTTCTTTCAAAAAGTTCCTTAACAGAATTTATTTCGCTATTAGATAGAATAAAAGAATTAACTATTCCTGCTTTAGCCCAGTCTAAGGCGTAGTCTACATTAATAATTTCTTCTTTAATAATGTCTAACCTATATTTGATATTTGTTGCTATTCCATTTTTAATATCCTGGTCGGTTTTAAAATTGTTAATTATTTTATTGGTAACATTGGTTATTTCATTTATTCGATCTATTGTCGATTTATTTATTATGACTTGCTTATTGTTATTTTGTAATACATCGTCTATTTTTGCTTTTAATATTAGGAAATCATCGTGGTCCGGACTGCCGGCCAACCATTTCCATGCACTACCAAGAAAGTTTAGTGATCTCTTACTCTTAGTCCTGGGTTTTAATCTATTAAGTAAGTAAGCGTTTTTTCGTAAGTGTCCAGTTCTATGATGTGTACCAGTTTTAGAGTTCCAGTCTGTAATTTTGCGTTTCCAGTAGTCAGTATTATTATTTTCGAGTTAGAGTAATCCAATATTTGTACGTCGCCATAGCAGAAAGTAAACGCTATCCTGAAAGGAAAAATAGATATCAATTTCTTATGTGACTTTTGTGTACTGTCCTGTCTGATTCTGTGATCACTAAGCTATTCTTATTTTCTTTGACAATTTCCTTTTTGTACCGCGGTGTAAGTTTAGTTCCTTGTCTTTTATTGATTTTAACATAGATTATATCTCCTGGTTGATATGTTTTGAAAGCTTGTCTATTTTTATTGTGCGTCTTAAGGTCTTGTTCTTGTTTTTCAGTTAGTCTCTGTACGTTGTCTTGTCTGGCTTTCTCATATGTTTCCGGATCAACTCTGACTTTCCTACCAAAGAATATTTCTATAGGCTTCTTGTTTGTTGTTGAATGTACGGAGCAATTGTATTCATACACTGCACGGTCTAATAATTCTTCGAAGGATCTGAGAATATTTTCTGCTCTTAAGCATCTCATGAGCTCTGACAGCGTGGAATGGAATCGTTCTATTTGTCCGTTTGCGTTACTGAAATATGGGGGCGTTTGGAAAATTTTGATGCCCAATTGATCTTCTACCATGAAACTAATGGTACTGGAATTTAGAGATTTTTCATTGTCTATTACAAGGGTTTCCGGGACTCCAAACATGAAAAGAAGTTGCCTTAGGGGTTCTCTTATGTCTTCCGCAGATCGCGATTTTAAGATTTTAGCTTGGGCGTATTTTGAGAACTTATCAATTGCGGTTAATACTAAATTTTTCTCTACTATATAAATATCCATATGAAGTATCTGTCCTGGATACTGAGGTATTGGGGTTTTTCCTATTTCGGGGTTAGCTGGGTGTCTTTCATATTTATGTTGTTTACAAGTGTGGCATTGCTTCACTAAATTTATTATTTTCTGCGTCATCTTAGGGAAGTAGAATTTTTCCAAAAGCTGTATTTTATTTTCTTTAGCGTTTCGATGAGCTCTTCTGTGCTCTAGTAAAATCTGTTCTTCTTGATCGGTTTCTGCTGTTAGGTCTCTAATTTTCGTTTGGGTGAATTTAGCTTTGTAGTTTTTAAAGTGCATAGGCCAGAAATTTTGAATCATTCCCATTATGTTTTCTGAAGTAAATATTCCGTTGAATATTGCTGGGTTAAGGTATTTCTTTAGTATCGTAATTAATTCGTCCTCGGTATAGCTTGTTCTAATTACAATATGTCTATGGTATGTTGGGAAGGGAATGTGAAATTGGTAGTTATTTTCTAAGCCTGTTTCGATCCATATTTGATTTTTAAAAGCATTGATGGGCGCTTGCACTGTCGGGATAAGGTCTTCAGCAGAGCTTTCGGCGCTATGGACTGTGTTCGTCATTGAATTAATTTCTGGTGTTAGAGAATCCTGCGGGGGTCTCGATAATGCATCCGCAACTATGTACATTTGTTCGTCCGGGTTTATAGTCAAGCTGGTAATTGTATTCTTCAAGGATCGCCTTCCACCTTTTCATTTTCGCGTTATGGTTTTTGTGGCTTAACGCGTAGGTGAGCGGTTGATGATCTGTGAAAATACGGACTTTTGAGGTGCCATACAAGTAATTTCTTAGGGAGTTTAAGGGGAGGTTCTCATCTAGAATCTTGAAATTTTCGATTTTTTTTTTATTTCATATTATTAAAGTTTAATATGTCTAGAATGTTGCTTTAAAATATTTAGTCGATCCGAGCACTAGAACGGATTCTACAGCCCATTGATTCTGGCGGTGTCATGATCGTAGTGGGGCGCTCAGCCTGTGCCGTGCCGTTCAATCACGATTATCTCGGAACTTTGTTTTTCAAGATTTTTCAAATTTGCGTACAAGATAACTCAAAAACGATTCAACCGATCAACTTCTAGTTTCGTGCATATTAAAGTAAACAATTTTCTTCATAGAAAGAGTGGAGCACATTTTGAAAATTGTAACATTATCTCCTTTTTGTAAGTGATAAACTATGAAAAAAAACGGCCGAAAACGGCCTTAAAATTTCAAAATCGCGCCATTCCGTCAATTTTAAATTTTTTTTGAAAGTCGTCCACTCTTTCTGAGACAAATTTAGTCTAGTTTATAATAATGTCATCATTATTTGATTTCAGACCAATCTGCGACCCCTAAATTGTACGCAGCTGGGCCATTTTCGAAAAACATGCCTCCGGAGAAGTTGAATAACGGGCGCCATTTTGTTTTTTTTTTGAATAAAAAATTTTTTTCGTACAGATAAATATACAATAAAAGATAATGCCAAATATCATTTCCCTATGTCTTGTCATTTGCCTTCAAAAAAATCACGAACTTTACCTACTTTTTGACGTTCTAGATGAGAACCTCCCCTTAAGGCCCAAATAATTGCCAGCATTTCCTTTTCGTTTGCTGCATAATTTTCTTCCGTTCTATTGAGAGTTCTGGATATAAAAGTTATGGGTTTGCCATTCTGTTCGAGAACTGCTCCTATAGCATATTGGGAAGCGTCTGTGGTCAAATGGAATTCTTTATTAAAATTTGGATATGCTAAAATTACTTCTTCGGAAACTAGGGCGCTCTTGATTTTGGAGAATGCTTTGAAAGCCTCGTCATTCAGCTGTAAAATTTTGTTTTTCGAGGAATTTTTGGACAGTCATCCATCCTCCCCTCTCAGAAGATTTGTAAGGGGTTTCGCTATTTTAGCGTAATCCCTGACAAAGCGTCTATAATAGCCGGATAATCCTAAAAATGATCTAAGATCCTTTAATGTTTTCGGTTGCGGGAAGTTCAGAATCGCCTCTACTTTTGCCGGATTAGTTTTCACTCCTTCGGGTGAAACGATGAATCCTAGAAACTCAACGCTAGTTTTGAAAAATTCGCATTTGTCTAGCTGTATCTTCATATTTGCGGATTTGAGGGTCTTGAAGATGGTCTCTATGTCTTTAAGGTGTTTATCCTCGTTTTCGCTGAAAATTATGATGTCGTCTATATAGACGAAGCAGATTTTTCCTATATGCTCCCTTAGTATATCGTCCAATGCTCTTTGAAAAATTGCAGGAGCATTTTTCAATCCGAATGGTAGTCTGGTAAACTCATATTTACCATTATTCACCGAGAAAGCAGTCTTCTCTATGTCAGATTCCTTTAATGGAATCTGATGAAATCCACTTTTCAGGTCTATTACAGAAAATAGCTTGTTTTTACCCAGTTGCATTAGTACTTCACTAATTTCGGGTATGGGGTAACGGTCTGCGATGGTAATGCTGTTCAATTTCCTGTAGTCAATTACCATTCTGAATTTTTTCTCACCAGAAGCGTCCTGTTTTTTTGGGACGACCCACACGGGTGAATTGTATGGGGATCGAGATGGTCTGATTATACCGTCGGTGAGTAGCTTTTCTATCTGCTTTTCAATTTCATTCTTCAAGGACATTGGGTATGGGTAAAATTTTGTATAAATAGGATTATCTGATGTTGTACGAATTGTTCCTATCACTCTGGTGGTATATGTTAGTTTTTCGTCAGGTTCGGTGAATAGTTCGCGATGGTTCTTGGTTAATTCGTTCATGTAGCGTTTTTGCTTCTCGTTCATATGATCGTTTCTTATGGCGATTGAGTTAACGGATTGAGCTGCAAGTTGTTTTATTCGTACCTTTATGGAATTTTTGACAACCATAAAGTTGTGCTTAGTATGAATGACCGCTGATAATTCTTTGAGAGTATCATTTCCCAAAATCGCGTTAAATGAAACTAATGATGGTAATAGGAAGAATTTAATTTTTTGTTCTTTTAGATTGAACAAATTTACAAAGACATGATGGGTAATTTTGACTTGACCTGCTACTGAATTAGCGTAAAAACATTGATCATTTGGGACGAGATTTTTTATGAAACGTGGCTGGATATAATTTTTGTTAGAACCTGTATCTATTAAGATTTTCAATATCTCTCCGCTTCCCATCTTACATTCAAAATAGGGCAGCGAAGAGTTCTTCATCCTAAAAAATGGATATCGGCGAGATCAATATTTTCGTATTGTGTTGGTTGAGTGCCGTCGTAATATTGTTCGCTATACTCCGACAAGGTTTGGTCGTATGTATCTTGACCATCGGCTTGTTGCTGAATTTGTTGGTAGTCTACTATGTCGTCGTGACCTTGCTGGGGCGATTGACAATCAGCTATTTCAGTATTTATGTGAAAGTTCCTCTGGAGTTTCTGAGGTGGGTATTGTTTTCCGAACGTATTATCGCCTTGTGGTCTTTTCCCAGCATATTTTATAGGGTTAGGTCTGTTAGCATAATTGACTGCATTGGTTTGAATGCTTTGGTCTATATCCATAGGCTCGGGCCTAGGTTGTGGTTTTGGGGCGATTGGTCTTTGAGGAGGTTGTGGGAAACGTTGTGCCAGATTGAAGGATCTATTTACGTTAGGTTGTTGTTGGCCGCCAATTTGGGATCTAAATCCTGGATTGGGAAGATAGGCTACTTCTGGATAGAATTTCTGTTGCAGGTTAGGACGGGATTGCTGCATTCTTGGGGGAGGTACCGGAGGGAGATTATGCTGTAATTTTCTATTGTTTCCGTGGTAATTATTCGCGTAATTAGCCCTGAAATTTTGGTTTTCTAGTTTCAAGCCTGCAGAAATGTAATGCTTGAGGTAAGTCTAATGGCTCTTTTATGCCAAGAAGTCTGGGTAAGTCGCCGTTAAGGGACTACTACCGGTTATAATTTTGAAAAATTCAATTTTTTTTTTTTACATTTTTCAACTCAATATACCTTCAGAAATCACGTCTCACAATTTTATTTGGATATTCCCAAAAATATAAAAGTTACAGCAGTTTAAGCGTGCCCGCCTATCATATATTTATAAGTAAAAAAAAAACTTTAAACGTGATTTTCTCAAAATGACCTTTTATCAAATGGCGGACACACTAACTCCGAATTGGCCCAACCGATTGGGCTCAAATTTGGAGTGTTTCTTTATTTGAGTATTCTGCACAGGAAAAAACCACAATATTAGTCAAAATTCAATCAAAAAAAAATGTAGCAAGTGAAAACAAGTGAAAAAATAAGCGATTTTTTGAAAAAAAATTTCAAACATCCGCCATTTTGTTTTTTTAATCATTTTTTGACATATTCTGGTTTTTTCCTACGTAAGGGACATTCCTTAATAAAATGCCGTTTGGTTTATTTGTTTCAAGCTCTTCGTTTCTGAGATGAGTTGTCCGCCATGGGACGAGTCATTTTTTGAGCTAGCAACTTCGGCGCCCTCTATAAACAAGGAACAAAAGGATAAAAGTAAAAAAAAATTTTGTTGTAATATTTGAAATAATTATTATCACCATGCAAAATTTGAAATTGATATATAATAAAGGAGCTGAGAAAAAAATTATTGAAAATTATGCTGTTTTTTTGCAATCTAACCGGTAGTAGTCCCTTAAGTCCACGTATGAAAGTATCGAGGGCTTTGGCTCTGTAAGTGTCTGTCAGCAAGCGCATTGATTCGCTGCCAATCTCCATGCAAGCGATCTTATTAAGTATCAACGAAAGGTGCGAATAAATTCGTTGGTAGAATTCTTGAATAGTTGATCTGCCCTGGATAAGAGATGTTAATTGGTACTCTAAAGTACCTAGATCGCGCTTATCAGCGTAGTGGATAGTTAGACATCGGTTAATAGCCTTCCAATCTAAAGGTGTATTATACGACTCGAGGGCTATGTCCGCATTTCCGATGATTTTATTTCGGATTACGCTTAATATCCCGTAATATTTAGGCGTTCCCTTAGTTGGTTCGTAGATCTGCAATACTCTTTCTACACTCTTTTTCCACGACGAAAATTCTCCTGGGTTGCCAGAAAATTCTCTGAGGCAGCGGACAACATCCGGCACTTTATCGAGATCAGACAGATTATTTCGGAATTGTGAGTCAATGGTTTGGTCCGTAGCCGTAGTTAATTCGGCATTTGGATTTAGATGTTTCCTTACCAGGTCTTTTGCCTGTGAATTTAGGACTTGTGTTACGATTGTTGTAATAAGTGACGTCAATTCTGGTGTACTGTTTGCATTTTGCGATGTAGTGGGCATAGGAGGGGGTGGATTATTTAAGTTCGGTAACGGAGTTGGGTTGTTATTTAGCACGGGTGGTCGAATTATATTATTTGGATTAGCCATTTTTCGCTTATTGAATTAACCCGTAAGAGGACCACTTCACTTTCGGATAACTTACGTTAAATAGATTTAGAAATTTTTCTTTAATAGGAGATATATTTTTATTTGGGATGAACTATTTAAGATTTAACTTTAGCGTTTTTATTTTCCTTTTTTTTCTCTATATATGTATGTATAATTTATGATTTATAATTTTATTTTTCAGCTTTTTATCGCAACTTCCACTAGTAAAGAATTTTTTTTCTGTATAAAACTTAACTCTTTTATCCTTCTTTTCCTTTTTTAATATTTTTATCTATTTGTCACTCAACACATTTCTTAAATTTTTGCACTTAAAATAATTGACAAAATTTGTTAATCTATAATTAAACACACTTTTTTAACTGATAATAATTTTAAAAACACTTTTGTAACAAAGGAAACTTATTTCTTATATTCTAACAATTTTATGCTTAAATTTCTAGGACTTACAACAGTAGAAATAACATTGCTGGCTGGACGATGCGTTCTGGGGCTGTATCGGATAACTCCCTTTTATCCTATTGGTGACTCGGGATCCAAATTACGGCACCGGCAGGGACGAGTGCAATTTTCCTAATTGGGTGTTACACTTCCAGCACAAGCAATTTCTTGTGGTTCGGGGGGCACAGACACGCACTACTTAAGGGCTTGGTGAATTTGTTAGCACTACTTGAGGGCATTAACTGCGTCGGATTCTCGCACTACTTTAGGGCTTTTCCGAAGGGCTTTTCCACAGTTCACAAACTTCACTGCCTGTGCCCCACGTTGGGCGCCAATTAAACTATTTCTTTATCTTGTCCTTAAAAAAAAACAAAGTTTAGTTCTAGAGAACTTTATTTCTCCGCGACTCGATACAAAGTGTACTTACAAAAATTAGCTTTACTTAATTTACCCTAAATCTAAAGTCGCCTGAGCACCGTCGCAGACATGGTGTCAGCAGAAATGCGACGACACGTTTCCCGGTCACGTTGGGTTCATCCATGGCTACGTCGACCTCTGGTTGACCGAAGCTTTTTGTAACGCGTGTCGTTAACTTATACGCACTGGGAAAAGGCTCCTGGGATGCGGCAGGTCTATGCCTATAAAGAAGCCACCGCCTTATATAACAAAGAATAGCTCTCAAAGTTTCAACCCATGTGCAAGCTCTCAAAAATACACTAACTAAGTAATATAATTTGCAAATAAATACTTATGCAAAGTATACAAATGTTTAGGGAATTTGCAATCGACATTATGTTTATTGATGTTAAATGTTTTAAAAATAAAAATCTAGGTAAACAATAATGCCCAAACCATTAGGGTAGTTCACTTACATAATAAAGGAGAAGGGATATTCCGGCAATTGAGTAAAAATAACATTGTCTTTTAAGAGAATGTGGTATAAATATTTAATACTTCAAGGCTATATCAGTATTGTGTGGATTCAATATTGCGTAGGCTTGTTAGACGTCGTTGGCAGATAGTTGTTTGAACTCGTAAGATGAACTTCATTAGTGGCGAGAGTAAAATTAGAAAAGTACTGTCGAATTCACAAAAATCTCAAATAAATGTTGGAGCATATGAAAAGGATAATTTCTCACTCTCGTTTTATCGGTCGTCGTCGGCTCGGTCGCTACAATTAATTTAAAATATCTAAATAAATAAATCGTAGTTGAAATCAATCGACTGTGTTCTTTTTCTGTTTTATTTCAAGAATTCATACACTTCATATTATTTTATATACATATATGATATAAACTTAAAAATAATTTAGAAAATGAAAGTAAGATTGATTTTTTCTAAGCTAACATTAAGATTTTGAGGTCACAATAGCACAATAGATCTTTCAGGTCGCGTTTGCTATCGAGAGGTACCTAGAGTAACTTAACGACCCGCTATAATAATAATAATCTTGAGGTCACTGATTTTGAATGCTATCAAAATTTAAAAATCCAAAATGGCGGACTCAAAATGGCAACCAATATATCTCGATTTCAACGGATTTTAATGAAAATTGGTACAATGATTATTCTGAGGCTACAAGTTTCGAATATTATATCAAAATTTGTAAATCCAAGATGGCGGACCCAATATGGGACCAAATGTCTCGATTTAAACAGATTTTAATGAAAATTAGTACAATGATTATTCTGAGGCCCCTAATTTCGAATACTAGCAAAATTTCCAAATTCAAGATGGCGGATCCAATATGGCGATCAAAATTTGTCGATTTCAACCGATTTTAATGAAATTTGGTACAATGATTATTTTAAGGCCACTAATTTTGAATATTATTAAGATTTGGAAATTAAAGATGGCGTATCCATAAAGCGGTTTTCAGGTTGAAACAATTTCTAGGATATAAAAAATTAAAACATTTGAGAAGTGTTTAATTAGTAAGTATTTACCTAACACCGGGTAAAACCGGGTAACCCAGCTAGTATTAATTAATAATTTATTTATTTTATTTTGTTTTTTCTTATTTAATCAGCTTTCAAATCCAAGCCAGCTATTATCAGTTCATACATGTTTTCTGTTTAACATTGGACATCTCATTAAGCCACATTAAGCTTTTAAATCTAATGAATTTAGGATTAATTCAAACCTATTTTCTACTTAAAATTGGCTCATCCCATTATGCCGCACTGAGTGAACGCGAACGAAGACTGAAATTCCCAGCGAACATGTCGATGTGGACGGTATCACGAAAGCGAACGAGTGGCTTCGCTGCCAAATTAATTACTAGATAGAAAAGTTTACAATACCTTTAATGGTTCCATTTATGTAATCCTTTGAACTTTCGGCGGCTTTATAGCCGCTCTCTCCTATAACATGAATAATTCATATATGGGAATATGTTTATCTACGATTAATTTGACAATTCTAAAACGATCTAGATGAATCGTTTTGATAGTTGAATTATTCCAAGTTCGTTGTACTTGAATGTATATTCCAAAACATTAGTCATGGATTGACAAGTTTGCTATTACTTACTACCTTTCATTACTCACTGAATAATTTATACATTTAAATACATTCTCTTATTTATTTTTTTGTTATTCTGTTATTTAAAAGTGCCAATAAAAAATTATTACAGAGCAATCATGCCTCTAGAAACCCATTTAACAGTTAAAAAAAAAAAAGTTAATGAAATTTTTTTTTATGGTATAAAGTGCTATCAGAGGATGAATAATTTCCGAAAGCAAAAACATTTGGTTAGTATTTCGTTATATTTATATTATTTTCGATAAGCTCACCGATGAAGGACGTAGAGCGGCACATAGGGGGTTATGTTATGTGTGGAGTATGAACGCTTAAATCAGACGCATTTAGGATTTTGTAATATGTACTAAAGAGAGAGCATGGTGATTTTTCTTTATATTATGGAGGATACAAATTGGACTTGCAGTATCATTTCATGTTGTTTTGCACTAATGTTGCACACAAATATAAAATTATGCATTTCACTTTTTTTTCTTTTTAATAATAAAAGAGCCAAAAAATAAGGAAATTATATTTATTATTCAAAATTAATTCCTTGAAGGTGTTTAGATAATGTAAATACTCATCTTAAGGGGAGCTGCGAGAGCTTAAGATCGTCCTCTGGGAACATTGGAAAAGTTCGCTTTTTGAACTGGGACATCAGGGCAGCAAGATAAATAACGATTACAGCAGTCGCACATGTGACCGTGGAAAGGACGACTTGAAATACATTTCCTAATTTATGACCCCCAGAGCACTCCGGCTAAATCTGGCGAAGCTAGCAACGTGCACATACATGTACATTGTACGTGCTAGTCTGGCGCAAAAATAAAATGAAATCGTCAAAAATGTTCATTTCCTGAAATATGTCGCTCTTCCTTAGGCGAGTATATTGTGCAAATCGCCAGTAGAAATGGTAAGTGAGTGGAAACCCAAATAATTTAAAGCATGGATAACAAGACAGGAATAGGGCGCCTTTCATTTGCATCTTTACAAAGCGTTGCAGACCGTTCCAATTAAATAAACACAAAAACGCAGTTGAGGCTCAAATTTACTAATAGGATCTCTATTGCACGCGGAGTATATAAATTTATATATTCATATCCATTGAAGCATTTGCAAGCAAACATGATGCACAGAAGCTTGACATATTTTTATTGGAATTCACCGGAAGTAAACTGGCATTCCTCTTCACTTTGAGTAGTTTGAAATCAAGTCCTTCGTCCTACAAAATTCTTTACATTCCTTAGCTGAAAGGAACCCGGCCTTTTACAAAAGATACCGGACAGCCTAAGGCACACCTCTATCAGAAGGCCAAAAGGATAAATCCTTCATTTGAACGCTTAGAAATAAATTATCAACGCCGACGAACCCTTCGGCTCTATATATCTTTTTTTAAGAATATCTCAACCACGCAAACGACCCGATACCTTTCAGGATAACAGCCACATTCGAACACCCTACCTTCAGTGGACTCTTAAATCGTCAGTCATACTAATGGTTGGGCGGTCAGTCTACTTCTTTTTTCGGGTTTTTTGGAATTTTAGTGAAAGGCACATAAAGTAAAATTATGTTGTGATACGTCTTCTTAAAATGTCCTTGCTAAGACTATAATTGCAGGACCCAATTTGCCGAGCACTCCCCTTTTTAGAAATTCAGATGAATGGGAACTGTTCGTTCCGTGTCATACATATTCCGAAGTTCAGATAAGAGTTTTTTGTATGGCAAGAGCCGGTCTGCGGGTGGTCGTTAAAACTATTATGACACAGGGTGTGTTGGTGGCAGCAGACATATTCAGACCCCTTTCTGGATTAATGTCCGAGTTAGCTGTGACACTGGTACTTGCGAAAGTTGGGCATAATGTTGCCTGGCCGTGGCGTAATTAAAAAAATTTTTTATCACTGGAATATTTTGCATTCAAGGCAGTAGTTAATGTATGTAAAACGGATTTTAATCTGATGCCCAATGAAAAGATCTTGCAGTTAATTTGAAAATGTCTACAAATGCAATATGTATATTATGATAGGAATAATTTTTCTGCATTTTGGCGGCCATGATTAATTTATATGGAAACCCATTTTTATGCATTAGCAAGATTTTCTTGACATTGGATAATCCCAACTAGCGAAGAAGACATTATCTAGGTATGTATATTTTTTGGTTCATGATGAAAGCTTTGAAAATTTTGTTAAAAATATAATATGGCATAAAGAATGATTAAGCACTCATTAGAATATCGGAGTCGATTATCTATCGCAATTATCAGATGCCACTAAACACAGTAGGCCTGTATATTTTCTAAACAATTTTAATCATTCGAACCTGAATGTTATCTCCACCTTAGAGAAAATGTTTATGTTTGATAGCGCATTCCCTCTTACAAAATCTTAACAAATTTTACTCGAGAAATTTGCCTGGGTAATTGAATTTATGTAAAATCACGCTTCTCATGGTGTGTGTGTATCTCGTGGCGAATGTCAAAACTAAACGGCCGCCTAGTTTAATTTTCGAAAGTTTCTACATTATCAGATAGAAGTAAATAGTTTAATGCTTTAAATTTAAATTATACCCCGATTCTACATAAAGATTTTTAATATATCTCTTAACCTCTTAAATTTCGCAAATAAGAGATATTAAAATAATTGATATTCTGCATTGAAGTTTTTGGAGAAATTTTAAGTTTTAGAGATTAAAAGGTTTTGGAGAATCGGAACGCTATGAAATTCAAACAAAGTATGCTGTGATTTTGGGTAAATATTTAATATCGGTGATAGTGAATTGAAAAAAGTGCATTTAATATTCCATAGAATTTGAAAAGCTGGAAATGTCAGCTGAAGAACGAAAAAAGATACATAATTTCATCATTTCAATAATGGATATCCCGAATCTCCGAAAAGCCAAGATTCACCCTAGGGTTCTATCTTCTGAATATGACGACGAACGGCGAAAGTCATCCCTATTCCACTGTCATGAAAGCTTCCGGGGTACCTTACATTAACGGCCAAAAATATTCAATTTGAGTCGCAAACCTGAAGTTTAAAATAATTTTAATAAAATTTTAAAATCCAAATTCATACCGTTTCCACATTAATGCTGCAGAAACCTTTTTCTGTTTGGATGTGCTCGTGGCGGGTGCATTTCGTTTGAAACGGCAGGGGCTGTTATAGCTATGTGGGTGCAGTCTATACACCCTACTATATTTTCTATCCCGAATTTAGAACGAAAACTATTTTTTACCTCATTTATTTCCGAATTAGTTTAAGGGACCTTAACGTAAAAATTTAAATGTTCTATTATTAATTGCGAAACATAAGTAATACACCTTGAAATAAAGGATTGGCTTAAATTTAGTGAACTATTATGGCCAACAGGATTTTGGTAAGACCCAGTTGCGAAAAAATTTAATGCTGCTAATAATTTTAAATGAAAGGGTATTCTCGCATATTCCTGGTTATCAAAAGGTTTAAGAAGAGCATCCTAAGTTTAAAAGCAATTTGTTAAGGCATTCTAAGATTTCGTATGAATGCTGTATTGGACACACAAAAAGGATCAGCGATATCTCGCAGATTCCTTCACACGATTCTTTGAGAATGGTTGCAAAAAATTCTTTTGATTGCTGTGAAATGGTGACATAATTTTTTTAAATCACCTCCTACCATTTAAAAAGTCAGTAAAGAAGTTATTTCTGTCATGAGCAAATTGGTCGTTCACCCTCTGTCTATTTAAATAAATTATATAAACTATAATATTTTAAAATTAAAATTAAATTAAATCTTCAACTTCTGCGGTGTCATTCCTCATTACCATGATGTATATATTGGCGATTTTGATAATTCCTGTTTTGGATGCTTTTGTTTTTATAATTTAGACCATGACTGGTATTAACTAATACAAATTGTAATTTACAATCGATTTGTATTATATTTTATATGTATCATCGATATCATGGCACATCGACTTATTTATTGAAATTGTTTCACTTTAAGCCAACAAAATTATTAGTATAAAAAATGTAAATATGTATATGCATTATGTACGGCGATGGTACGCTTGCAACCTTTGTACTGGGCTCATAGCCCGTTTCTTCTCAAATAAATAAATAAATATAAAATCATATGTATATTCAATACTTTCATTCAATAATTTCATTTCTTTCCTGATTTTCGCGAAACTTGTTAAAAATTATCAGTAACAGCACTTCTTCTCTCGCTATCATTTTATTTTAAATGTCAATATATATTATAACAGCTCCCCGACGAGGTCCTCTTTACTCAAGAGCTTTCCTAGGGTAAAAAAGTCTATTACACTTTTTTTCAGAATGCGAAAATCGTTTAACAAAAGTCTCCACAAATAATAAGAGATCAGCTGATTACTGACTTCTCTTAAATGCTAAAGCAGAATACGAATTTCTGTTAATTGATTTTTGACAACGATATAAAATGTTAAGAGCTCTTAACTTTCATGTAGAATCGGGGGATTGGTTACATTATATAAGAAATTATATATTGCTTAGAAGAGTATAAATGTGTATAAAATGGATCAGTCAAGTACATTCGGAATAATTGAAATCAGTAAAAACAGTCAGTACTTTGTATAAAACTGATATTAAATCATATTTTAGTATATGACTTACTCTCCGTCCAGGTACTTTAAAATTGTTGGAGGACAGTGAAGTAATTTATTTTGAATTTGTAATGAATTTTTTCAAATTTTAGTAATTGTTTTACTTACAAGAAAAGTATCAAACATGTCCACCTTGAATTTAGATGAAATTATTATAAATATATGGTGTAGAGTTCAATACCCTCAGAGAAAGGGTAATAATGTTTTGGGTCAACGTGCCAACGAACATAAAACTATGTATCACTTGCATATTATAGAGAAACAGAGGCTAAGTTCCGAATCAGACTCAAATCTCATTTACGTCATAATACTTCATTGGGTAAAAGAGTCATTGTGGTTGAGTCGATATGTCAAATACCGAATCCTTCCAACTACCCGAGTAAAATGTTCGAAATTTGACGAAGTCTGCACGGGATCCGTTTGTCGAACAACTTCGGCTGCTCCATAGCCGCACTATGGTCGTACGATGATCGCACTGTAAAATATATGAAAAATGGAACTAATACATTTAAGACCGCAGGTCCACCACTTAAAGGTTACCACTTCTACCGTACCATCGATTTAACCAATTCATAAATATATACATGTAGGAATAATTCAAATTCGGAACGTGCCCCAAGAGACGTGTGACGGACACACCCAGAGACAGGTCCGCTTGAAATGATTGCCCTTCTGCCCTTTTTTGGTTTAAGGGGGGAGTAAGGGTTTCAGCGTGAAAAAAACACTTTTCTTTCCGATTTTTTTTTAGAAATATGGATTGAGCAAAGTTATTGAAACCTTTTGTACATTATTAAGTATGATGTCGATAATACTCAGTAATTTTTTTATGCGAAAATATCGACAAACAAGCCGGTAACGGAGCTTTTCCAAGAACGTCTTTGGAAATAGACGATTTGCGGTGTACACTGTATCTCAGCTGGAAATTATCCGAAATTTAAAACCTTTAAAATTTAGTCAGAGTATCATTCAATCCTCCCCCCAACGTTCTCTGATTATTATTTTTTTCATTTATACATTTTTGGTGGTCATTTAAAGTAAAAACTGCTATTTTTTACGAAAAATTTCGTCATTTTGTAAGTGGGAACCCCCCTTAATGTAAAAAAAAAATTTAAAACTCAACGTTGGGGGGAGGTATTTTATATATAGAAAGTGTGTACCAAGTTTGAAATGAATCAGTAATGTAGTTTTTAAATAGCAGTGTACACGGACTTTTAAAAAGTGGTTTTGAAAAAGTTCAATCACCGGCTTGTCTGTCGATATTTTCGCATAAAAAAATTACTGAGTATTGCTGAAATCATACTTAATAATATATAAAAGATTTCAATAAATTTGCTCAAACCATATTTCTAAAAAAAAATCGCAAAAAAAGTGTTTCTTTTTCATGCTGAAAACCTTACCCCTCCCTTAAGCTTTCGGGTGGCTCTTGAAATGAAGCGAATCATGAACTAATCTCTCAGATAACACTGAAGTATGCACAAGGAGTGTTTAATTAAGCAATTATTCAAAAATAAAATAAGCTGTTATGTAAGTCACTAATAATCAACTGTCAACTATTGTACTTCTTCATGGTCAGTCCCATTTAAAAGCACCTACGTGCTGTTAGTTTTGATTAAGCATACATAAATAACACATACATTTTTATCGGAAATGTAAACAACCAAAAAATTAATTTATTATTGCGAGGTAACGTCAGGAAAGGTCAGCTTAACGTTATTTTGCTTAGCACAGACGTTACGAAAATCGTTGTTTTCATGTTGAAAATTTACTAAACTCCAATCAATGCGAGCAGGAAGCCATGCATAAGGCTTTCAACCTTGATCAACTCTCATCAAGAAGTATTTGTGGAATAAAGGACTTCACTCATCGCTGTTATTAGACATAATACCTCAATAAAAGTCCATAAGCGAATATATCTTTATTTGCTTCAGTTTAATTAACGTCTGAAGTCCTCTTATGATGCCTATAGATCCAAGCTTGAACGATTCCTCGTTAGAATGACTATGGGAGGGAAAGAATTGAAGGCAGGAAAACTGCCCCGCTAGCGTCGTTAAACCATTTTATTCCGAATGGTCCTAAAAGGACAATGACGCCATAAGTTTGCCGCCACTCTAAGGAGGAAAACTAGATTATCATTTTGCCTCGTCATGTTATCTCAAGTGAATTAGTCTCTTGGCGTAAGGACTACAAACAAAAAGGGATGAAATGAAGGTGGTAACTATTCGGCAAACAAAAAACAGCGATGGAGCCCATCCATGGACTGGAACACCATGACCAGCCGCTTCTTGAGAAATCGTTTTTCGTTCTCTATTCTGTTTGTGTCGGCAATTTATCGAGGGCTTTTTTGGGTGGAAGACCCAAATTTGGAGGCTGGACAGCAGTGTTGACAAAATTGATAAATAAATTGGAAAGGAAGGACAATCACTTAATGGGTTTTATTCCGATAAAACATTCTTTGACTTCTATTTATGATTATGCGGTCCAAGAAGACCGTTCCTATAGAATGGTTTTTGAATTAAATACCATTGTGTAATAGTGGGTTGAGTGATGACAATGTCTTAAATTTCAAGTGTAAACATAACTCAAATGTTAACATTTATCTTGGAATACATGAAATGAGTATTTTTACAGAGAACAAATATCTTGATTTTTAATTCAATTTATGTTATAAGAATCAATTTACATTGTGTTTTCTTTTTTTTTGGATTTGAATTTACTTAATCTTTAGAAAATTCATCAAATCATTTTTTTTTTAAATTTATACTTATATTTTTTTTTAATTTATACTTATATGGATACCTTTAAATTTTCCAATCGCATTATTAGAAGCATAGCACGATTGGAAATGCCAAATATGATAAATTCTTTGTACTTCGCTTACAAAATGGGTAATATGAACCAGTATTCAAAGAAGCATTTATAAAGATTTTTCAGCTGGCTATAGTTGGCTCTGGGTACGAGGTAGGTGGTCGATGTTCTATAATAACATTTCTACATACCTTGAAATCTATTCAAATTTTATGTCGTTTTGCCACTCGAGTTCATATCTTTAGTGAATAGGGACACATTATTAGCAGTAGCGGCGGTTGTTTAAATTGCGCTAACCATTCCAATAACCAAAATAGAACCACAAACTAACACTACGTCAATGTAAAATCTCGTTCTCGAGAGTTTTTGTATACTGTAAATTGACTAGTACCTGTAAATGCTAAGTGTGTTTTTCAACACACGTGAACGTGTATTTTTCATGTGGTCATTTTTGATTTACTTCAAGGTGTGTAATTTTGAAACACGCTAAAGTGTGTTTTTCAACACGTCAGAGAGTGTTCTTTCAATTTGCTGAAGTGTGTTTTCTTAACACATGTTGATAGAACACTTTTTACACTGTAAATTCAAGAGAAAACTCATTGAATTTTTCAGTTAATTCCCTGAAAACGGTTACTTGGCTCTGAAAATCAATGAATTTTTACCAATTCAATTTTAGTAAGTAGCCTGTTTTAAATTACTATAGTCTTTCATAATTTATAAGTTATACAGCAGTGGTACTATATATTATTGAATTGTTAATTGTTTTAATTACAAAAAATGAAATGTTCTAATAGCACTGAGGAGAAGATAATAAAAAATTGTATAAAATTCGATTTTCACAGGATGAAAAAATAACGACAACTTATTGTTATTAATTAGATAAGTTTTAATAAAGTTTTGGAATTCCGAATATATTGAATACAAAATTAAACTTAAGGAATATACAGGGTGTTCAGAGGTAAGAGGTCAATACTGCAGGGGGTGAAAGGTCAGACCGAGACAAGCAAAAAATCGTATGGGTGGGGGGGGGGGGGGGGGGGGGGGCATCTCGCACCGTTTGGCAGTTACAGGGTGATTCGTAAATCAGGATTTTGCCTTATATGGGAACCGCTCTTGTATTTTTATCTTTTTTTCTACGCATCGCAGCGGCCCCAAACTGATTTCAAAAAATCACTATTTGGAAGCCCTTTTCAAAAAAGTTTACACCACCCCCCTATCCCCAACCTCTTGGCCACAATCCCCCCTGGAAGTTGAAAAAATTAACTTTTATTTCACGATTTTTCACCTTTCGCCCCACTTTTCTCCGAAATTCATGTTATTAACATACCTACTTTTTATTTTTTTTAAGTTGCCTATCTAATTACCTTTCCAAAAAGGTGCAACATGCCCAGGTAGAAAAGGGTTGCAAAAGTCCTGAAATTAAAACATCCTCACAGGTACCTAATTACTTTATTGCGCCAAAATGGAAAAAGTCGTTAAGTAAACAATTTTTATGACAGCAAGTTCGGAAATGTTTGTTTAGGAAACAGAGGTAGTACATTTTTATTATTTCAGCAAAACAGTAATAAAATAATAAATGTAATCTCGTTAAATAGCGTTATTAGTTTATTATATCCAGTATTGACTCTTAAGTATCCTGACGCTCCGTTTCTATTACCTCCTATGAATTATGGTATAAAAATGGGTAAGTTTGAAAGGACATTGACCACAGTTGAAGAAGCAATCGATAAAACCGGGTGTTTAATAGAAAAAACTAAGATAAAATGGCAGAATTCAGTGTGGAAGAGTCTGCCGATATAATTTACGTGTACGGTTTAGTAGACGGAAATGATAGTGAGGCCGTACGACAATACCAAAGGAGATTCCCGAATCGACGTGTACCCGACAGAAGGGTATTTTCAAGGACTTTCAGAAGGTTAAAAGAAACCGAAAGTGTAACCGCCCCCAGAGCAGAAACGCGGTCAGGAACATCGGCCGATTCAGCGGACCCCGACCAACAAATCCTCAACATCGTCAGGAACAGCCCTGTAATAAGCATCAGGAAGGTCGCACGAAGGACAGGATTGTCTTCAGGGAGAGTTTGGACCGTTGTGAACCGAGAGGGACTACATCCATACCACCATATCCCGGTCCAAGCACTAGGGAAGGAGATTCCGAAGGACGATTGCAATTCTGCACTTGGCTGTTCGAGTCTGACATTGAAAACAGAAGGTTTCTAGACCGAATTCTGTGGACGGATGAATCGCAGTTCACCCGGGATGGCATCACAAACTTCCACAACCTCCACACCTGGTCAGATGTGAACCCACATAGGACCAGGTGTCGGTCCTTCCAGCAAAGATTTAGTGTCAATGTCTGGACTGGCATCGTCGGCAACCAGTTGATAGGACCCTTTATCTTGCCCCAAGTGCTGAATAGTCAGCTATATTCGGACTTTTTGGAGAATACCCTTCCGGATCTGTTGAAGGACATCCCCCTGGCCACCAAAAGCGCAATTTATTTACAGCTCGACGGAGCACCTGCGCATATTGGGAACATTGTTAGGGCAATGTTGAATGAACTTTACCCAGAGCGCTGGATTGGACGAGGTGGACCGATTCCTTGGCCTGCTAGGTCACCGGACCTTACTCCACTGGACTTTTTCTTATAGGGAATGATGAAAGATGATGTTTACTCAAGAAAAATCAACACCAGAGAAGAATTAGTTACCAGGATTGGGACTGCAGCCACGAAAATACGGGAGAGACTGGCTACCATAGACCTCAAACGTGAAATAAAACGAAGGCTACTTGCATGCATCGAAACTAGCGGAGAACATTTTGAACAGCTTTTAAAGGACAAACGTTTTAATTGTAATTAGTTTTTAAGCGAACAAAATGTATTTTTTAGTTAACTTAAGTATAATTTCTTAAAAATTCGAATTATCATGATATTCTGTAAAAGGATTTTTGTAAATAAATTTTCGTATCCTTTTCCTACCTGGGCATGTTGCACCTTTTTGGAAAGGTAATTAGATAGGCAACTTAAAAAAAAATAAAAAGTAAAACTTTTTTGGAAAGGGCTTCCAAATAGTGATTTTTTTAAATCAGTTTGGGGCCGCTGCGATGCGTAGAAAATAAGATAAAAATACAAGAGCGGTTCCCATATAAGGCAAAATCCTGATTTACGAATCACCCTGTAACTGCCAAACGGTGCGAGATGCCCCCCCCCCCCCCCCCCACCCATACGATTTTTTGCTTGTCTCGGTCTGACCTTTCACTCCCTGCAGTATTGACCTCTTACCTCTGAACACCCTGTATATAAATGTTGCATTTTTCAAAACTTTAGTTTTTACTAAATATGAAATTAAAATTTCAGATTCAATTATAGCATTCTTACTCTTCTTTTGAAGATTGTTCAAGTTTTCGTAAGAACTTTAACAAGGTAACTTGTTTATTACAAATTTTGGTCCCAAAATCTTGGTACTCTATATAACGTAGCATATTTGAGTAGCATATTTGACTACCCACTAGTCTCAGTGCGACACAAAATATGCAGAGTTGATTCCAAATATGACTTTTTCTGTTGATGGATTTTTTATTTCCATCTTTATATTCTCATTGGAGACTATATAGGCACATAAAACATTATTTTGAAACAGACATATAACGGTACGACTTGCTTCATCTTCTTTAAATATTAAGGAAGAAGTTGATGAATCGCCTAAATGTTTTTTTTTAAAGAGTTTTTCAAATTAAAAATTTTTAAAAAGTTATATTATTTAAAGAACAGCTCTTGTACAAAAACAAATGGAGTCGGTTTAATTTATCGGATTAATTTATTATATAGTAGAGTCGTAGTTTAAGTTTTTGAGCTTTCATCATTTCCTTCGATTGAAAAATATTGCATCAATTTTGCAATCATGAATTATAGTTTATCAAAAACTGTATTTTCGATCGTATTTTTCAAATTTAGAAGTTCAAAACATATCTATAAATTATAATAAAAAAGACGATATTGCTTCCAAAACAACAATAAATTGAATTTAATTATCGTACCATTTCATAATGGTTCAATGCTGGATATCTTCTGATAATCTCGGTAATTCTATCCACCTTATTTTCAATCCAATTTATTTGATCTTCCATTGTACAATAATTTTTAAAAGCTTTTTTTTATATGCAGTACATTAACACCCTCGTCATACTCTTTCTCTAATTCTGTCTGTTCAACTCTATACCTACATTAAACAATAATAACATACAAAAAAAATTAATTAATTGTAAAATGAATTCAACAGATTCTAAAGTGTAAACAAATTACATATATTCATTACAATTTGTTAAAATATTATATTTACGAAGAAGAAGGGGCAAACACTGCCTGTTTTACAGGAAGTTTTTCTTTATTCCGTTTTGTCCCCTGTTTTTACTGTGACACTTTTAAATTCCTTCGATGATTTTGAATCCATATACTTTGTAGAGTTAGACAACAAATAATGAGTATAATAAAATGTTACCAATCTAACTCCGCTGTTGATATTGTAATATTTAAATTACCTATTCTATTTAACGTGGAATTAATGAAACCAAAAATTTACTTTACTTATACTGCCAGAGAGACCAACGTTAAAAATTTGGTATGCATTAATTATATTTGAGGCTAAATCAGAAAAGTCCATTTTGATGGAGCTTCATAAAATCTTTTTGATTGTTAGTAGTTATCTGTTGTTAAAGGTGGCAATGACATTCCTGGAGAACCTGGAGTATTTGTATTTCTCCCAATTTAGATGCTATATTAAAAGGCGGTAACAATATTGCTGAAGTATCTGTAGTACTTTGTACTTTCATTTCTACATTTAAATGTGGTAACGATATTATTGAAGTATCTGGAGTACTTTTTATTCCTTTCGATGTCGATAATGTTTCTTTTACGGGTTCATCATTATTAACGCAATTTAATGTATTTTTTTTTACATTTTTAATTTATTTTTGTATTTGAAAGTTAAAATTGTAGATCGATTGGAGTAAAACTACCGGAGGTACAGTGCCTCGAATCTCCTGCGGTAGCGAACAATTCATTGCGCTATTAAAACTTTAAACGCATTTTTCTCCCACTTCGTCGGACACTGTAACTCAAAACCTACTTGACCTATCTTCTTCAAATTTGACACACTACAGTACATAAAATATGAGGTAGTGTCGTCGAGAAAAAAAAATTTTTTTTTGCATTATAATTTGTTTTACTATGACAAATAGGCTGATTTTTACCGATTTTTTCTTTTAAAATTTGTTTTTTGACTAGAAAAATCGTAAAAAAAAAAGATCTCGACGTCATTACCTCGAGAAACACATAAACTAACCAAATATATTATTATGTGTACAATTTACAAATAAATACACTTTACCACTTGCTCAAAAAAAATTATCAAAGATATGCTTTAAATGAAGCGAATTAACCCTTAAGAAATAAGAAAAATAAAGAATTAGTTTTTTTTTGAGAATCAGTTCTTAGAAATTGGAATTCAAATCTTTAAATAGTGTAATTGATTAACGTTGCCTTTTTTTCCAAATACTTTCTAAATTCCTTTTTAGAATGGAGAAACACGAAATTATAAGTACAATTCCTTAAGGGGAATTCTTTTTTTTGAAAAAATCGATTTTTTTTTTATTTCATAAATGTGCTCTAATATATCACAGAAATGTTCTCCCAAAACCGTTTTGAAAAATTCGATATATAAATAAAGTTATAGACACATTTGTAGCGGTGCCTTACGCTTATCGCGCCTTAAAATTATCGAATAAAAACTTTAAACGCGTTTTTCTCAAAACCACGTTTTTTGAACTGGCCGACATGATTTTGAAAAAACTACTGGTCTGATCGGGCTCAAATTTTTACGGGATACTCTATACATGTGTAGTTCTCGTCCGAACTAGGATTTTGAAAATCGGTTAATGTTTAACCCTTTTTTTAAACAATTTTGTGCAAAAAAAAATTACCGAAAAATTAAAAAGTCCGCCATTTTCTTGTTTTTTTACCGAAATTTTTTATCCTAGTTCGAACGATAGCGACTGATCTATATTTTAATATGCACTTTGAATTGTTTGTTTCAGACGTTCCAGAGTCGAGATATCATGTCGGCCAGATTAAAAAGGGGTCACCTTCAGGCCGCCATATTAGGGTCCTATGAAGAAAAAAAAAAAAAATTTTTTTTTTATATTCTTGAATGTTAGTTGTATCATATATAAAAAGTTTGCAAGATCAAAATAAAGTTAACTATAAAAAAAAAAAATCTTTAAAAAAAGGCCTTAAGAAGTGTACTACCCCCTTAAGTAGTTGATCATTATCAATTCACTATCACATCCTCCTAATGGAATTGAAAACTTCTTCAAGTACAGTACTAAGGAACTGGAATTGTAATTCAAATTACCCAGCCCTGTGCGTGATTTTTTTCGATTCTTGTAGGTATGAATAATTTTATTTATACGAAAAATCATTTTTTTTTTCAACGTTCTATGCGCACAGAGACAAGCTACAATTCAAAAACATGAAAATAATTAAATACACATATACATAATTGCCTAGGCTCAAAAGCCGTTTCCAAAATAATTGCAGAGTTAAATTATACTTCAAAAAGTATTGTTCCTTCAATTTTATATACATAAATTTTCATTTATTTGAAGTAGTCTTGTCTCTATGCATTCAAAAGGAAAAAAAAACAAACATTATTTTTCACATAAATAAAATTGTTCATACCTAAAAAAACCGAAAATTCAAAATTTCAAAAAATCATAACTTGATAAATTGCAAAGCAAAGCACGTGAATCTTTCACCAACTTATGAAAAACCATACTTACTAATACACTATAAAGGGATTCCGTGAAGTTTTGTGAATTTGTTGAGAAAATTTAAATTTAGTGTTTTCCTCCATATACCAAAAACTTGTTTAATGTTCTTTTTCTAAGTAAACATTAAAATATTGACCCCATCTTCTTAGCACTTACTCATGTTATTATTATCTATGTATCTCATAAAGAAAAGTTAATAATATTGAAGTTTTATTAATGCCCACTTTTTTCCCATTTCAAACCACTGTGCGTCGTGATGTTGTTGATATTATCTTCGCCCATAAAATCCTACCTGGTTCGATTGACTGTCATGAGTTTCGACACAGTATTTCCCTCAACACCAACCCTCGTAACGTCAGATCTTTCCCCACCTTCCACCTCGAAAGTAATCGGACTAAATATGGTCATTTTGAACCCTTCACCACAATACTTCGGAAAGTAAACAATACAGTCTTCAAAATCCACTTTGATAAAGCTTCCCTAAAACGTGCCCTTTAATCACCCAACTCACCTTTACTTAAGCCTTTCTACACTCGGTTTTTCTTTTTTTTTCTTTTTAAATCCCTTTTTTTTTAGAACTTAGTTTACTTATTTATTGTAGCTTGTAAAATCACATTTATGTAATAAATTCAACAGTAGTCATTTTATGGCATTTTATGTCACCACAATACAATATTCACATTCCCTAAGGAGTTTGATAATGGAACAACTTGCTCCATATGAAACGATCCCTTTCCAAAATTTGGCTCATAATTTATTCATAGTACCGCCGATTCTGAGTTTTATTCAGAATAAATTGGGGATTCATAATAAAAATAGGAAAAACGTCAAAATGTCACGTAATCGGAAATAAAATGCAACAAATTCCATAGCTTTCATGTGAGTAAATTCTATCCCTTCCAAGTTCTGTGACATAACAATGGGTGGATGGCTATTTGTTGTGCTCCTTCTAAGATGTTGGCCTAGGTCCAATGACTTTTTTTGTATTCCTATTCTTCACTTAATGGATGTGACCGTGCGCCAAATCTTGAGATTTTTCTAGCCAAGGAGCAAAAGGAAATGGTACAATGTTTCTTAACCCAGTGCCTATATGCGAACCGAGATATACTCAATTTGGGGAATAAGTCTCCCCAGCAGTCGCCAGCAGAAGCCGCCAGTAGTGGCCGCCTTGAATTATTCAGAATGTCCCGTCTAGACACATCCAACTCTGGGCAATATAGAAAATTTATATCTCATTCGACACCCTTTTTTTTTGCCGAAGCTGGTCAGGGTACATCGAATTCATTTTGCGGTTGATTTCAGCCCTTGTTCGGCCGATGCGAACTTGTTGACTGTTTTTATAAAAGAGGGGCTATTCAGCTGACCCAAGACTGTAAATAAGGAAGAAAATAATTATACCCGTAGAAGAACCCGGAAGCCAATAGAAAAATGTTCTTCCTTTCGAGATCTTGTCACATCAATATACTTTCCCGACAACCATGGAACTTTTGCGCAATTTATATGCACGGCAAGTTTCTCATTTGTAACAGAGGCCAACAGTTATGGCAAAAACGAAATTTATGCAGGCAGAGGACAAGCCTACTTTATCTTAATAAGATCGCAACAGTATCTCATCACATCCCGAAAATGAAATATGTGCCAAGTCTGGAATTTTTTTTCGGGAAAAGTCAGTGAGCTCGGTTGATGAATGGCCCGACTAACCCATTGGGTAAAAACCGGTCTTTGCCGAAGTCCCTAGTGTCATATTACAGACTCATATCGATGGGATATGTACCGTGAAATGGGTAACAAACGAGTTTCGAGCTAAGAATGATGCATATCTGGACATCCGGGGATGAAGCACAGATACAAATATCCTGCATGCTCCGCGGACCCACTTATCCAGGCACCCAATCTGCTCTCCTATACGAGAAAAAAACTTGAAAATAAAATAAATTTTTGAAATCTGCAACCGACGAGCGCCTGTGACCGGAATTTATAAACTCGGGCGATCCATAATGTGGTTAGGAGCGAGAAATGTGCACATGGCTCAGCAACTGATACGAAAGACGGTGGAATCTCAAATGCGAATTGAAATGAAATGCTTCGAAGGTTTTAAAGTCATAAATACGACAACCCTCCAGAATGTTGCAAAATTTAATTCGTTCTGGTGCTTACTTGGCATCATGAAATGGACATGACAGCTGTGTCCACAAGTATTACAATTTCTGCATAATGTTGTTTTACCCTCAATACGTGGACAGTGGATTTTACGAACATTTATATCCAGCAGAAATTTGTGGGAATTACTGAGTGCGAATTTTATTACAATACTACAAATTGTAAATTTTAATGAAATATCATATATTCCTGAAATTATCACTTAACTGTGTTTTCTCCCATCAAATACTTGTATCTTTTTAATCTCCTAATCCTTTTAATATCTATGTACCCGAATAAAGGGCTATAAAAAAGTCTTGCCAAACTAAAGTATACTTTCCTGCTACAACAGTAGCAAAATATGTGTTTCCTAAAATATCCATAACCCGGGGGAGAATGATGGATAAAAGATAAAAAGAATTTTATCTTTTATTTGGAATTTACCAATATGGCCTCAATTCCCAGAACGAAGTAAAAATATCAGAAATGTTACTTGAAAGTGAAATGTCAAAAGACTGTCAAAGGAGCCACTGATTTAATTCAGTTAGAAATGAGTGTATCACTACCAGGGTACGGAGAATCAAAAAATTTGATTCGTTCGTTTGCGAATGGATCCCAAGCGAATTAAATTTTTTGATTCGCTCACGAATTTTATTATTCGATTCTTTTTCTAATAAAATTCGACTCGCGAATTGAATCGAAAATTTCAAGAACTGAAAATTTAATTCGTTCGCGAATTTATCGCAAATGAATGATTTGGGAATCAAATTAAATACAACCGATTGCAGATACCCAACAACATAATACGCATATACTTTTATTCATAAATTTTAAATTTATTATTAAATTTAAAAAAATCACGTATTCTACCGCAGTAAATTAAACTCTTTCACTCTGGTCAAAATAATTGCAAAAAATAAAATTTCAGTTATTATAACAATTAATGCTTGTAAATATATTTCGAACTTAGCTGATCGGTTCCAAATCGTCGACGAGTATTCTGCATGCCGTAAAATGCAACTAAACAGCTAATGACACATGATGTGACATGCAACATGACATGTGACATGAAATTTGTTTTTTGCACTATGTTGTAGAGCGGGTCCGGTAACCCCCCTTAGAAACCCCGTAGGGGTCGAAAAAGCCCTAGGAGGCCAAAAAATAGGCCAAAACATCATTTTTGTTTTGTTTACGAATGCCAAATTAACGACGAGTCTATTGCAAGCCGTAAAATGTGGATTAACGGCTTATGACACATGATGTGACATGTAACATGACATGTGACATGAAATTTTTTTTTTGCACCATGTTGTAGAGCGGGTCCGGTAACCCCCCTTAGAAACCCCGTAGGGGTCGAAAAAGCCCTAGGAGGCCAAAAAATAGGCCAAAACATCATTTTTGTTTTGTTTACGAATGCCAAATTAACGACGAGTCTATTGCAAGCCGTAAAATGTGGATTAACGGCTTATGACACATGATGTGACATGTAACATGACATGTGACATGAAATTTTTTTTTTGCACCATGTTGTAGAGCGGGTCCGGTAACCCCCCTTAGAAACCCCGTAGGGGTCGAAAAAGCCCTAGGAGGCCAAAAAATAGGCCAAAACATCATTTTCGTTTTGTTTACGAATGCCAAATTAACGACGAGTCTATTGCAAGCCGTAAAATGTGGATTAACGGCTTATGACACATGATGTGACATGTAACATGACATGTGACATGAAATTTTTTTTTTGCACCATGTTGTAGAGCGGGTCCGGTAACCCCCCTTAGAAACCCCGTAGGGGTCGAAAAAGCCCTAGGAGGCCAAAAAATAGGCCAAAACATCATTTTTGTTTTGTTTACGAATGCCAAATTAACGACGAGTCTATTGCAAGCCGTAAAATGTGGATTAACGGCTTATGACACATGATGTGACATGTAACATGACATGTGACATGAAATTTTTTTTTTGCACCATGTTGTAGAGCGGGTCCGGTAACCCCCCTTAGAAACCCCGTAGGGGTCGAAAAAGCCCTAGGAGGCCAAAAAATAGGCCAAAACATCATTTTTGTTTTGTTTACGAATGCCAAATTAACGACGAGTCTATTGCAAGCCGTAAAATGTGGATTAACGGCTTATGACACATGATGTGACATGTAACATGACATGTGACATGAAAATTTTTTTTTGCACCATGTTGTAGAGCGGGTCCGATAACCCCCTTAGAAACCCCGAAGGGGTCGAAAAAGCCCTAGGAGGCCAAAAAATAGGCCAAAACATCATTTTTGTTTTGCTGGAATTTTTCAGAAAATTAGAATTTGAAAGTTTTTGAAATTGAAGATAGTAGTCAAATCATAAAACTTCAAATATTTTATTAAAAATTGCTGCGAGAGGGTTTTCAGGGTTGCTCATTCCGATTTTTCTTTTGAGAGTTTGGAACTCTAGATGGCGATTGAAATACAAAATTCTATGGATTTGAAAATTAGTATCTAGGGTTTTCTGTAGAAGGCGAGGAGGGACATTTTTGAATCAAAGTCGGATGATTAAAAGTGGTGAGAAAAATAAGTAGGTCAAAAGATTTAAATGAAAGTTAATTCTAAAATAATAACAATAGTATTTTTTGTTGTTTAATATTGCCAGTTAATTGTCCTTTTAATTTTTTTTCCGCATTCTAAATACGTCGACATCTTGCTATCCTTATCATAGCAGACGTATTTAGAAAATTCAAAAACTTTAAGTCGACCCATTCTTAAAATTACAATTGGTTGCACCCTGAAGATGCATATACCAGTGGCTAAACAGCTCACAAGAGTGACTGGCCTACCTACTACACAGTCACAGCTGACGCATCGCCAACAAAGAACAGCAAAAAGCACGAGAAGAGAGCGAACCGAAAAGAATGATTCTTTTCCATTCATATTCGCTCGTGAACGAAATCTGAAAAAGTTCATTTGACTCATTCTCAGGGATGAATTGAAAGCTTTAAGTTCTTCTCAAAAAATTCGCTCACGAATTTTATAAATTTGATTCGATTCGCGAACGAATGGAAAGAGAGGAATTAAATTTTTTCGATTCGCGAACGGAATTTTTCCGTACCCTGATCACTACGACTTGATCTAGTTCACAAATGTCGAAAGGAAAATTGAATTGTTCAATTCAATGAACTATAGTAAAGAAACAGCTATACCGTGTACGTGTCGTATTTTCGACTGAAACAGCTCTAGCAGGGAAAAGTCAGGAGAAATGTACCTTGCGTAAGAAGAAGATACTTTGGTAAATGAAATTATGAAAGGGATTCATTGAAAAAGTTTAAAAAATCAAAATTTTGTTTTTACTATCTCAAACTGTTGTCCTTTCTTTTTATATTTATTCAGTAGTTCAATTTTTAGGATATAATTATGCTACTTGTGAACAGCTGGCGATTTTTAGGTGAACTAATTTTTTGCGTTAATTGTTACTATGGTGTGGGATAGATGTGCGTACGCATACATAGGTAGCTACAGTCCCTGCTCATCTGATTAGGACCACTCAGAATTTTGTTGAAATTCGGTCTTTTCGTGTTGTTAAAACGTGAAGGAAACATAAATATAAGAAAAGAAGTGTAGTTTTTGGATAATTGTTTTATTGGCTATTAATTAATAGAAAACATATTTTAAAAATATCTTAATTCTTAGTAGGACCACCATTAGCACGATTAACTTCACTTATTCGTTGTGGCATGCTTTCATAGCATCGCTCTATCATTTCTTTAATTTCGCAGCTACTTTCCCAAATATCTGTAATATTTTATTTTAAGATCGGTAGCATAGGATTAGGAAGGGAATAAACTTTTGATTTGAGTAGTAATAGTAGTTTCAATTACATTTAAATCGGGAAATTACCTGGCCAAGGAAGAACTGGAATATTGTGGGTGCTAAAAATGTTTTTTATTGATCGGACAGTGTGGCAGGATGCACCATAATGCATAAAGGAGTCAGAAAGGCCACAAGACTTTAAGTAATAAAAAAGCAGTATTAGAATTACCTCGATGACCTCTCTGTATACATCCTGGTTTATTGTCCCGTCGACAAAAAGCAGAGGTCCAGGTCTGTCGGCGGAGATACAAGACCATATCATTGTGGATGGTGGATGCTTCACGGTCGATACCATGCATTCATCATTATACCGCTCTCCTGGCCTCCTTCGAACGAATTGGCGGCTCTCCGTAACAGCTTCAAGCCTGCACTCGTCGCTAAATATTATCTGGAAAAAACTTGTTTTTTAATATTTCGTTTCTAAGTGATAATTAAACAGACAAATGCGGTTTAAAAACGTCAAATACCTTTTTAAAATCCACAGCAGTATAATGGCGATAAGCTCTTGCCCGTTGCAACCGAGCTCGGCGCATTCTAGCAGTGAGTTTTGGTTTTTTCACTGGTCGTCTTGTCTTAAGGTTGGCTTCATACAAGCGTCTCCTTAGCGTCATTGGAGATATTTCGATCACTTAGCCTTGTAACTCTCGATATAAACTATGCTAAGGGATGCGAAACGATTTTCGATAGACTTAAGGACTATTCTTCGGTCAGTTCGAGACGTTGTCTTTCTTTGACCGCGACAATTTTGACGCTTATTGCTTGATTGTCCTTGATTTTCATCCAACGACTTCGAGTGTAATGAGAACTTTGATGAAATACTTTCTCTCTTGACGCGATTTCGCGAAAAGAAATTGTTCCAATCTTTAACAAGGCAATTATACCTGACTTTTTTTCATTATTAATGACCCTGCACTTACCAATTTTGGTTTTTTCCAACAAATTTTACCAAAATTCGCTGCACTTTTTAAATGTTCACTATTTTCAGTTATTATCACAATTATTAACTACTCCAGCTTTTAAAAATAGTTAAACAAGACACTCTTTTTACTCACAGATAATCACTTGCCAAACAAATCCTAAATAATGATGATTTTGCGGTTTTTTCGACCGTTTTATATAGTAACACAAATCTCACTAAAAACGCCCATAAAGAAGGACAGGTCAAAAAACCACCCTGAAAAAGGGGTGAAGAGCTAATGGTGTTGTAATTGTGCTCACATTATGTTGGCGCCACCACTAAGAATAAGAAAAAATGATTTTTTTTTTTGGAAAAACCCGCATTTTTATTACGCTACAGGTAAAAATTTCTGAGGAATGATAAAAATTGTGAGTGGTTCTAATTCGATAAACAGGGACTGTAATATACACGTTAGCTAGAACTAATATAAAAATCATGCAGTTTAATATACATACATTACGAACATCATAACAGCGTAGACAAGATATATTCGTCAACAAAATTATCTTATATGGATTTGTAATATGCTTACAACGCAAACATCATTGAAACCAAACTGTTGTACAGCTCAGGAGTAAACTCAGAAAGGAATGATGCCTTAATTTCTAATATTGGTATTTGAGGCAACAATACCTTAATTTTTTTCTAACAAATTTTGATTACAACTGTCGTGGTTTCATTAAATCAATCAATTAAATAAAAAGCTTTTTCTACCACGTAATAATTTGCCAGCTTTTATAAAACTCCTCGATAAGCCTATGAATTGTAAGTCGCTGTAGTTGGCAAATTTAATGGGCGTTCAAGGAATGTTTAGTCACACTGGGGCAACAACGCGTAGATGAGAGCTGATAAAGTAGAAAAAAAAAAAAGGGAAAAGTCCCCAGTCTAATCGCAAGCAGTTCCTTAATTACGTGAATTGCTGAGGGGAATTGCGGTAGCGTGTCTCGTTGTTTAGCTTTGAGCAAATGGACATAAGGTGCGGAACTTTCTCCGTTTTAATAACTATTTGCACGGATGCTTGGGCCGGAGTTCCTCACGTAATGAATCGTTAAGGTAATAATTACGGATAAGCTTTTGTCACGTTTCATAGTACCTGGAAGGCTAGACAATTACATACTTTTGCCAACGGTGTCGAAATTGAAATACTTTTCGTCAGATAGAAATTTTTGTTGACCCTTTAGAAGAGAAACTTTTTAGGCCACCTGAAAAGTCCGTAAATTCAGAAGTTCATTCGCGTGTCTATCCGTCTATCATAGCCGATTTTCTTAGAAACCATGCTACATGAAAACTTGAATTTTGGCGTAATAAGACATTTTCTTAACCCATTTATTTTGCAATGGTCTCAACTATGGGACCCAAATTTAAAAAAAATCAATGGTATATTCTTTGTTTCAAGTTTACCGGAAAATTATAACGGTTATATTTAGAAATTCTAGAAAATATTCCGTAATATATAATTATTTGTTTTAATAACTTAATAACGCCACAATCACAAAATCTTAACCCCTTTAAACTAATTTATTAAGTAAAGCCTTATGTATTTAAAACTACCTAAACTATTTAAACATAACTAACAGGTAGGATCAAAAAGATCCCGAAAAATCAACTGCAAGTCTTATCTGAAAAATACTTCAAACCAAGGCCCAAAATTCGAATTTCTACTTTACAATACTATTGTCACGTGTCACAAATGTGGTTTGATATGACAGACCGATAATTTTTATTCCAATAATATATTGTCTGTAGGTGGAAAACCGTTGATATATGATCTCATTATGAACTGAAATGTTTCAAATGTATATTGCAGTTTATATTTGGATGATTACAAGGTATAACTAAGGATTGAAAACAAAAAATTATCTAAAAAGAGGTAAAAACACCGAAAATGCTGAAAAAAAACGGTTTTTCGATATTTTGACCCCGTTGTGACCACACCTAAAAATCTGAAATAATTCATCATAATATGACATCCGGAAAATAATATATATTTTTTTCGTCGTTTCTATTTGTTTTTTGTTTTTTTTAATTAAATTTTTAAAATTTTGAACGCGAATAAAAATTTGAATTTCCCGCCAAAAATTTTGAAAAAAATATCATGTTGTAGCAGACAAAAAACCCTAGAATTTAAAAAAATAACTAATTTTCTACGTCCACAAGAAGCCGAGATATTGCCAAAACACTGAAAATCACGTTTAAAATTTTTTTTGAGGTTATGTGAGGGTCTATGATTCTGAAAATTTCAGAAAAGATGTACTTTTTCATGTACTATATAAGGAAAGTTTTTGTTTTTCAAAAGCGCTGGGGGCACTTTTCACCTCCTTAATCGGCTAGACCCTTTGCCTTCGTTTATAATTCACACTTCGATTTAGTATCGGGCAAATTAGGGATAAGCTTTCGATCCCCCTTTGTGAGTGTCTATGGCAAAGAAGCCAAGCGCCAGTTTGTCTGTCTGTTTTTTGGTAGATGGATTATAGCGAAGACAGATAATGTAGTTTTGCCGGCTAGCCAATCGGCGAGCAAAATTCCAACAATATTTTAATAGATTTTTGTGTCACATTTCTTAACTTTTTCTATGTCTTATGTCATGTGTCAGGTTATATCCTGTGTGATGTCATATATCAAGTCTTGTGTCACGTCATGTGTCATGTCACGTATCATGTCAGGTGTCAAATCATGTTGTCATGTAGCAAAAAAGTAAGCTTTCTTTCATAAAAAAGTAAGTGCAAATTAGTGTGAACGTGTTCGCTCCATGACAATGAAGCAAAGAACTAGGTGCCCCATACCCGACATTGCTCGGATGCTTAGACACAGATATCCAATAATTATATGTAAAAAAATCGAATTATCACAATCATACTAAAATACAGATACAATTTAATAATGACCATAAGCATACTTACGGACTTAAAAATATCAACATTTTTTTACCAGTGTTATTAAACACTGTTATGAATAATCAAATAACATTTTAAATATCTATAATATGATTTTCATAAAAGAAAGTCATCCATAAATGTCCCTTTATGGGTTATTACCACCAGCCGCTGTATATAGTTACTTAAAGTTTGATTGTTCATTTTCATTTTATAATACATATGTATAATTGGGACATCCTTAAAGATGAGAAAAGTAAAGGAACAGCAAGTTCAATAATCTCATAGAATTTTGCGGAAGACGCTTTAATTCAAGAAATAATTTTACGGAGAAGTCTGCGATATATTTTAGTGGTTAATTTTCACAGCACTTCCGCAAATGTGTCCAGCTGGTTCAATTATGGATTGCGTTTGTGCAGCATGCGCTTCTTTTCCAAATTGCACTTCTGAAATACTAATTTATAGGTGAAAATAGCGCAAAGTGCCGCAGCTAAATTACCCGAAAGAAACAACAAAAGCTTTCCCATTTTTCGTGTTCTGTAAAAATTCTGGAAACGACTCAACTATCCAACTGGGAATAATTTAGGAGCATCAGAGCTGCAATTTCTTGTCTTCTAACCCTAATTTATGGTGGGTCGTTAAGTGCAGAGAAGTGAGTTTGTTGAATTATACCCAAGCTGATCTTATTATTACGCGGCTTTCCTCTTTTTCTTGTTTTTCTACGCATTATACAGCACCCAGATGGCCTGCATAAGCACACATATACACAAATTGCACAAGTATATTCTGTTGCGGTATTGATAAGATTTTAAGTTGTTTTTTACTGACCGGTAAGACTTTGAACCCCTTCCACCCCTTCCTACAAGCAAATTGTTGTTATTTGCACTTCGTGAAATACGACTGCTCTTGATAGCTACAAAATACTCGTATAAAGTTTCCTTAAAAGCGAAATCAAGTTTTGTCTTAACATTGTTGGACTCGCAAGTACACGACTACCTAGGCTGAAAGTAATTAAATTAGAAAGTATTACTGTCAGTTCCAAGCAGAATTACTTTCCTCCACTGGCTTTATATAATCAAAGTAATATTTAATGTCAAGCTTATTGGAAGATGAAGGGGTCCACATTAAGTGCTTTAGATAATCTGATGTGGACGATTTTCTGATCCTATGGTCTATGGAAGCAAGAGCAACTTGGAATGATGTATTTCACAGACGACCCGAAACTTGATGTAAATATTGAATTATGCAAGAAGCGAAGGCTACAAGTTTTAAAGTTATTTAAACTGTAACAATATTCGCTAAAGAATTTTCGGAAATTTAAATTGTTTTTCTTCAATTTTTTAATCATATAGAACAAAATTATCTTAAAAAAAAAAATCTTGTCAAAAATATAGGAAGGTGTACGTGAAATTTTAAAAATGTTCTAAGAGGTTTTGTCTCAATAATTGATATGCAATTTTGTACATTAAAAGTAGAGTAAAAGCGACTGGCAGTACGGTTATTCACCAATGTAATTGGAAAATTACAAAAAATTTTCTTTTTAAAATGGCTAAATGTAGTTAAATTCGAGTTAATTCTGAGTAGATATATCTCAGCACTCCAAGTTATAATACAGTGGAGGAAATAGCTATAAAATCACTCAGTATTATTTTATAAATTTAAGGGTATAGTCGTTTCCTAGAATTATTTTTGTAAGGAGTACCCTTATATAGTTTAATTGTTTTATTGCCGTCCCGAAAAGGTTAGGTACTATACTATACTAAAAAATATTCATTTTCAATTTGGTGCTCGAATTGCAAGGATAAAAAGCGGAAATAATTATAAAATCAGTATATGTATTTTCAATTTCTACAAGTTTTTATGACAAAATTATTATAATTTATAATCGGGTAAGTTCAGATAATTATACTAAGGAGTTTTAACGCGAACTTTTAATTAAAATTACATAATTTGTTTAATTTTTTAAGAATGACAAGAGGGGTAGTTTTATCTGAAGAAAAAACAAGGGAAGGATCTCTGCGTTTCGGGAAATGGGAAAATCCATTAGAGAAATTTCTCCCCTGATTTCCAGGTCTTTTACTCTGATGCGAAATTTCATTGTTTTAGGCGATGAATACAATAAAAATCAGCGTCCAGGAGCTCGTCCTAAGTTAACACCGCGAAATAAATGCCAAATTATTTCAAAGGCAATGGCAGGAAAGGCGGTAGCATCACAAATTCAGCGTGACCTTGGTTTGTCCGTAACGGTACGACGCATGTGACAAATTCTGGCGGAGTCGAATCAGGTAGTATGGAGGAAAAGGATGCGAAAACCGGCACTGACACAAAGCCATAAAGATCAGAGGCTGCAATTCGCGGAAAACCACATGTCTTGGACTGAAGAATGGAAAAAGGCCATCTTTAGTGATGAACAAAAATTCAGTTTAGACGGTCCAGATGGGTGCCAGTTTCATTGGCACGATTTAAGAAAAGAAAATGAGACAATGATGAGCCGTAATTTTGGAGGCGGATCAGTGATAATTTGGGCTGCTTTTTGCTTCCATAGATCGACTCCTGTATGTTTCATTACACATAAGATGAATTCCGAAAAGTACACTGAACTTCTAGAGGAGGTCCTCATCGAATTTGGTGACAATCAAAACGGTGAAAATTGGATATTCCAGCAAGATAATGCGGCAATCCATGTGTCAACACATTCGAGGAATTTGTTTAGGACCAAAAATATTGAACTTTTGCCGTGACCGGCTCGTAGACGGGATTTAAATCTCATCGAAAACTTATGGGGTATCCTTACCAGGAGAGTTTATGAAAATGGACGGATGTTTCAGAACTCAAATTGAAAATGATTAAGGAATGGAGTAAAATAGACAAAAAAATATTTGAAAATTTAATTTTGTCAATGACAAGAACAGTATTTGAGCTTATTAAGAAGCGCGGTAGCTCTATAGATTTTTAATTTATTTAAATTTAAATAAAATATGTTAAGAATTTAAAGTGATTTTATATCTATTTCCCTTCCAGAAACGCCTAATTTTTATATATTCGATAGCTTTTCAATACTGTTCACAAAAACTAAAAAAATTTAACGTTTATTAACGCTAAATATGCTAACGAATTATATTATAAAAGTTGGTTCTAAAACATCCGAACAGTTTGTATATAATTACCAAAATATAAGTGATTTTATAGCTATTTCCTCCACTATATGTAAATTGTATTAAAACAATTGTGATCTATATTTTTCATAACTAATATTTTCCAATTGTTAATATCAATAGCTAATTATTTTTCTTTTCATAGAGATATTGTTGGATGCCGAATTAAATGAATTTATATCGTTGATTTTTTATACATATTTTCTTTCCGAATTTAACTTCTGCAAAATATTTAAGCATACTGAAGTGCGCGTTTTCTAGTTTTCCTGTGATCAGTCATGAGTATGACAAATATTTCTGCCGTTGAAACCTACTTTGAGTACAACATGAGTTGAATTATTTTACGGCGGTTCCAACAAAATATCTTATAAATTAAGCCGTGTTAAGGGGTTACGTGCGTTTTAAATATAAAATAAAACACTAATTTTTGGCTTAATTTCCATTTTTTTCTCGTGAAATTTTTTTTATAATATGTTCAAATTATTTACTTTTATATGCCAAATCTTAGAATAAACCATTTTTTTTTCTTTGTTTTTTTTTTTTGTGAAAAAGAAAAATTCCAAAAATAATGTTTTATTTTATTCTTAAAACCTACGTAAACCCTTAAGCAAAATCAAAATCGTTTTTCCATTCGTTCCGATTCCTTTATGTTATTTAAAATGTTCAAATTGACCTTCACATGACCTCAAGATCATGGTCAATTCAACCGGACGGACAGCGTTCTTTCCAGCATTTTTCACAGAAACTTGATTCCTCAAAGTAATTCACAATAGCAACAACTTTGTTCCACGTATTTTTCACAGTTTGATTCGTCAAAGTTATTCACAAAAAAAAAAAAAAAAAAAAAAATTATAATAGAAACGACCGAATTTTAACACTTTTTTTGTTTGCAACATTATCATCCAATTGTTTTATTCTAATGAACTCCATTAACTGAAATATAAACTCAACCCTGCTTACTGACTCTATCTGTAAAATGAGAAAATATTAAAGATAGCATATGAAATTATTAAAATTGCACACATCGCACTGATAAAATTTTACAGTAAAATTTATTTACGTGTAAATTCTACGTACTTTGATACATTTAAAGCATAGTTTCAATGAACTCATTTTACTATCTGCATTAAACCTTATGAGTTTTCTTTCTTTCGCTTTATATTTTTAATATAACTAAATTACCTTTTTTCTCTAAGAGGAAGGTTATATCAAGGTCAAGGTGGTTTTTTGAAGGGAAAACCATGTTTTTGACCACGGAAATGGAAAGAGCGGAAAAGTTAACGACCACGGAAATGAAAAGAGCGGAAAAGTTAACGACCGACCATGGTGAAGTCAATTAAGGCAAGGTCAAGTGTGTCATGGTCAAGGTCAGATCCGGGCGCAAAACTTCTGCTCTTTCCAAATCCGCAGTAACAATGCAGGTTCTCCTTTAAATAACCATCTTGACCTTGATATGGCCTTCAAGGTCATGGTCAAGGTCATAGTTGGCCGTTAACTTTTCCGCTCTTTCCATTTCCGTGGTCAAAAACATGGTTTCCCCTTCAAAAAACCACATTGACCTTGATATAACCTTCAAGGTCATTTCCAAGGTCATGTTCAAGGTCAAGATTGTGGTCAAGGTCACATTTGGACGCAAAACTTCCACTCTTTGCAAATCCGCAGTAACAATGCAGGTTCCTCTTTAAAGAGCCATTTTGACCTTGATATGACCTTCGAGGTCATGGTAAAGGTCATAGTTGGACGTAAAATTTTCCGCTATTTCCATTTCCGTGGTCAAAAATAAGGGTTCCAATTTAAAAAAGTTAACTTGACCCGGAAATGACCTTCAAGGCCATGGTCAAGGTCAAATCTAAGGTCACCATTGAATAGTGGGGGGAAAATTCCTAAAACTTTTGTCTACAACTTTTTTCTCCAAAATGCATTCCTCGAAAGTTATTTAGCCGTTTCCATACTTTTGGATCACGCTGTATATTATTTTTTTAAACAACAACAACAAAAAATCCGTTTATGCGACACTACTAAACATACATTAATAGGACTTTAGTACCAAGAGTATAATCAAATAACTATTATTATATCTATAACTCGAAATACTTTCATTGCGATTTCCTAAAAACCTCATTTTTATTGAATAACACCTTCATCCACTCATGTCTCCAATTAGTTTCCTTCAACTTAATTGCTTAATTTGATTCACTTAATTTACTATCTTAATTGACTGATTGAATTATTGTCTTCAGTAGTTTTCAAAAAACGGAAATCATCCTCTCAAGCGAAAGCCAGAATTGAACGTTCCCATTTCCACAAAATTTCATCTATAAAATTTGAATGGCCAATTGAATGGATGATGACGAAATCGACTTTAGATTCCTTCTCTTGATAAAGGAAAAGAATTCAGTTTCCTTTTTATCTTAATTTTCTTTAAATTTGCATATCGTTCATTGAACGGAAGTTAGGTATCTCAAGATGCATCTTCTCATTAAGTGATGGGTTAAGTGAACTTGATAATTAGTTGCTTGAATACTGAATAATAAGATATTTTCCTCTGTACATTCTGTTTTGAAACAAGATATGTTGCTTTAATTTCAACGCAATATATGTATATTGTTAATGAGTGCTAAGTTTGAGAATTTGAACTCTCGGATTTTTTAATATTAAAGAAAAATAAAATTTCACTTTATTAAAAACAAATATTTTTCTTTTCCTTGGTATACTCTACTTATAATACTTAAATACAATACAGGATGAGTATATCTTATAGAAGAATATAAATTATTGAAATTTGAAATTTACTACAGCATTTCATTTACTGCGATTCAATAGTATAGACTTCTCAAGAATTCGATTGAACCTTCACTCCTATTAACTTCATTATAAACATGAGATTAGATATGTTAGGGTCCACTTTAAAATGCCAGAAGTTCGCCTTAATTTGCGAGCTAACTCGCTTTTAACCTTATTAGTGATTATTTGAAAATATGTTATTTATTTCGAAAAAAGTTGAACCAAAAATTAGATTTGTAACACATTATTTACAGAACATTTAGAGGTTAGGTTGAGTATTCAATTAAAAGTTAAAAGAATCTGTATAATATCTGCGTTATATATTTGGTCAGTAACATAGAAACTCGAGTAAATATATCTAAAATTTTTAAGAAGGCCGCAACAGGTTCGCGCAAGTTCTGCACTTACAATGATACCACGGCTGCGCCAAGTTATAAATACACGCATGTGTATATCTATATAAATTGGTTCGGCCATGGTACCTCGGCTGCGGCCGTTGTGGTTTGTACTCCAGTCCGGCCCTGAGCATGCAGCCGTTAAAATTCTTCACAAATTATTTCTGCTCCGTGCGGTCGTTTTGTATTTTTCAAAAACACCACGGACCGCATGCAGCCGTCGTATCGCAATCTATAAACCGTGCCACCGAGGTGCAACTAACGTTCATTTTTACTTGCGAAGCATAAAAATTTCTCAAACAAAAATATCGGGTTGGCACGAAAGAAATGAGACAGTTTGTTTTTACATTTTAAATTCTAACATTTTTATTTTACTATACATTTAGTCAATCAAATACTCGCCGTGAGCATCTACGACTTCTTGCCAACGTACAGACAAGGACTGGATGCCTGTTGCCCAGAACTCAGCGGGCCGTGAGTTGAAGAAGGTGGCTACTTCATTAAAAGTGTTAAAGCGTTTATCACGCAAATCATTTTTCATGGCTCTGAATAAATGATAGTCTGAAGGGGCAATGTCTGGGGAATATGGTGGATCAGGTACCGTCTCCCAGCCTAAGCCCTGCAGCTGTTGGCGGGTGGTGGATGCAGTGTGCGGGCGAGCGTTGTCATGAAGTAAAATGACATTGGCTCTTCTTCGTCTTTTTTCTTTGATAGCTGTGGCTAGTTTATCGAGCTGCGCCGCATATGTGTTAGCATTAACTGTTCCATTATGTAATAATTCATAAAACAGCATGCCCTGAGAATCCCAAAAGCAGCACAATTGAACTTTTTCGCCGCAGTTTTGATATTGCTTTGGTTGAATTGGTGGGTCTTCCTTTCGTGGCAGCCAGAAGGCACGGCGCGTATTATTTTCGTAGAGAATACACGACTCGTCCCCTGTGACCAAATCCTCCAAAAACTCCTTCCGGCGCGGTCGAAGTAGTAGCGATTGGCAGACGGCGACCCGAGCAGTACGAATGGCGTCTGTGAGGGCATGAGGTGTCCATCGGGATAAAACTCTCCTATATACGAGCTCGTGCAGGTGATGTTCTATAGCGTGATGGCTGCAGTGGAGTTTTGTCGCTAATTCACGAGTGCTTGCATCCGGCTTCTGTTGCAGTTCACGGCGCAAATCATCATTGTCGAAAACTGCTGGTCGTCCCGAGCGAGGCTGACTTTCGAGGCTTCGGTCTCCTGTACTGAAGCGTTTGAACCAACGAGACACTGTTGCGTGACTTGTAGTATCTGAGCCAAATGCAGTGTTGATGTTGTCTGCCGCAGCTCGCGCACTATGGCCTAACAAATAATCGTAAAGGTATAGAGTTCGAACTTATCGCTCAACCATTTTTCTTCAAACTGACTGAATTAATCGTGCGTGCGCTTTTATATACCCCTAGAACTGAAGCACCTAGAATGTTCTACAACATACTAGAATATGGTCGAAAACAATTGATTAGAAAAACAATATGAGTAGAGTTTTCTAGAGTGTCTCATTACTTTCGTGCCAACCCAATATAAAGGCATTACTTTGTGATTCCCATTAGTTGTTAGACTGATGTCGGAAAGCACACTTAGACCATTCTAGGACCACTGTGACACCACTTTTTGTGACAAGGGTTTCTGGTTGAAATTGGAACCACAATCTTTGATCCTCCTGCTGGGTCGTAGCCAACACGTCGCGCTACCAAGCGAGTTATTGAAGTCCCTCAATTCCCATTATTTCCATTAGAAGTAGAATCTTCTGGGAATTTTACATTGGGTGATACAAAAAATTCAACCTAATAACTTCATTAACTTTTTACTTTACGTTATATATGTTATTCGAAATACAAGATAGGTAGATAGGTAAATGTTATATTCTCAGGAATAATAGGTACAGATGAAGTTAGATATACAGAAGGAGTAACAGTTTCATATGTTATGTGCAAAAATTCACTAAATAAGAGAAAGACTTCAAGTAAAAGAAAACACTTCAAGTAAAATTCCAGAAAAACTTTTTATATAGAGAACTTCATGTTTTAAAATAACCTTAGAAAGAGCTTGGTATTAAAAGCGCATACACTTAGGCACTCTAGTACCAAAATTTGCCAGTTAAAATAAGCTTCAAAATTGCTATGAGGAAAACAGTAGTTGTGGACAAAAACAACATTTCATCGTTCAAAAAAACGGGTGAATTTTATTCCTAAGGTAAGTTCGCCTTTTCATACGCCCATTCCACACAGTTATACCTCTGCAAACAAAAGTATACCTGGCATTAGAATGTTTTAAAAACGAATGAGATCCCTCTCGGTGTTTCAAAAAGAAAATCGATGGCAACTGAATTATATATACAGCGCCACAAAATTCAGCACCCCAAATAATTCTTCCGCCATTCGGGCACACAGAAACGAGAAATTTCTCTTTGAGTCAAGAGAACCTCAGATTATGAACTGATCTGAGCTTTCAAGCTCATCGTGTGGGTAGTCTGCAGGCAAGCACAATCACGGAATGAAAAGGTCAACTCAACGAACAGACTGCCTCTTTATTAAAAATTTATCTCGAAAACAGGAAAGCCTTTTGCTCCTTTAATTTTTAATTTTTACGTGCATTTAAGAATTCTGAAACTTTGTACAAAAAGAAATATGTATGTAAAATATGCACAAAATGAACACACCGCTGGGCAGAGGGTAGGGCATTCATTTTCAATTTCCATGCTTAAAGGATAACGCCGACTCGCCTCCTGTGAACTGATATGCTCGCATTTCATCTAAAAAATCAATATTTGCTCTTGTGGCACGGAATGTCAGAAAGGGAATCTAATAATGCTATCATACCACTCTACTTTAGTAGGATGACTGTAAAAGGAAATTGGCAACTAACCTCCAGTTAAATAAGAGTAACACCCTTCGTCAGGAGCTACCATATAATGCAGAATATATACATATAAATTCAATGATTTATGAGTCCAGTGTCAGGTATGGATCGCGACACCACAATCAATGTGTCACAAAATTGTCACACTCATGTTCCGTATGGAAAGAGCAAAATCCTCCAGCTCATATGTTTCTACTAGAAGCAGTCACATTAACTATCAAAATCCTGCAATTACCGGCGCGACATTATTCATTTTGTCACAGTCGAGTTCATCAAAAGCCGGGACTGTGAAATTCATAACATCCTCGAATTGAATTCCACCCGCAAAAGTATGCCTCGAACGCCCGAGATCTTTGGCGTGGAATGGAAAATGTGAATGCGAGTTCAAATGAACACGTTTCAGATTCCTCTCCCAGAACGGGTGAAGCGGTCGGAGAAACCTCTGCAACAATTTCACCGACATTAATTACATCCTCTTTCGGATGTTTGGTTGACACACATTGAGCGTATCCGTTTCGAGTAGGTTAAATACATGCAGGCCAAAAAGGAGCGTTGTAAAATATACACACAGAATCCCAGGATACATTTGTACCGGGGCAGGAACATGGAATTCGATTACAAAGGATATTTAAAATTGCGGACTATCTGGGTTTGGTTTGGTTTGTGCGCAGGGCGAAGCGACCAAAAGAACGAACATACTTCAGATATTCGTCTTCAATTGAAAGCTTCAGATTCCCGAAATTAAGTATGTCTCGAGCAGATAAAAATGAAATGTGTGCTCGTTATTCGTGACTCCCGGAGGATATAGCCCATTGAATTCCTTGGCGGAAGTTATATAACGGTTCGCTTTTCGAGCAAAATTGAGAACTTAAACTTAATTTATGAATGTTCGGAACTTTAAGATTATGCGCTGCTCAAGACATATAGCCTGAGAATTAAGGTCATAAATTTTGACCAATTTGACGAATATGAGTGAATTGGACCATGCTAGTGTGGAACTCTTGCTCTGTCAGATAGTTCACTAGTTATTTAGTTTTGCCTGCACTCTAAAAACTATGGCATAAAATTGGTTAATTGTTGTTAAAAATTTAAATTTTACAAAGAATTATTATAGTGATATAGCAATATGGAATGGTGAATGTAAATATACACCAGAGAATTTACACTCAGTTCTTATAAAAATACTGCTCGATTGGGTAGAGGGATTTTATAAAGTGTAAATGTACACAGCGAAAGATTAAAAATTTTTGATATATTGAAATGTAGATTTAGTTATCGGCATTGTAATGTAACTCACATATGGAGCAAATTATCACCATACATTTACACGGAAATGTATTCAAAAGAAGCAGCTTGGAATATTTCATTGATATTAACTTAAATTGTCTAAAATGGACCCCGCCTGCAAATCTTCATCACAAGAAAATCTTTTGCCTCTTAAGGTACTAGTTCCCTGTAGAATAGGCAAAAATTGACTTTTAAACTTTATTTTTTTTCTCAGCTCTTTTATTATAAATCTAACTGGATCTTTTTTTATTTGAATATGTAAGTCTTGAGGTTGACAAAAAAATTGTTTTTCTTTGTTTAGTACTTTATTATATATATAGAGGGCTCTCAAAAAGGAGCAGTCCAAAAAAAGAGGGTTCCATGGCGGACACTCAATCTCAGAAACGACAAGTCCGAAACAAAAAAAACAAAAAGCATGTTAAAAAGGAAGATATTTGATGAGGCAATTCACCACAATTAGTAAAAAAATTGGTAAAAAAAAAAATGGCGGATATTTGAAAAAAAAATTTGAAAAAATCGCATTTTTTTCTCTTTGTTCGGTTTGGAAATATGTTTCTTATCAACTTTTTCGGAATTTTCTGGTGAATTGCCCTAGAATAGACCTTAACAAATAAAACGCTATACAGTTTATTCAAATCGGTTCAGCCAATCGGGAGATTGACTGTCCGCCGTTTTGAAAAATGTAGTTTCGAGAAAAACGCGTTTAAAGTTTTTTTACGATATATTTATGTGTGTATAATCAAAAATGCGCGCGCACTAAAACTGCTGTAGCTCCTCGATTTTTTCGAATTTCTTTATAAAAATTTAGCAGATGATTTCTGAAGGTATAAGGAACCATAAAATGTAAAAATAAAAAATTCAATTTGGCGGAAAATTTTGAGGGAACTAGTACCTTAAGGGGGTACATGGGTCTTAAATGACAACACTTTGGACACATTTTTTAATGGTGAAATAAATATAATTATATTGAAACTATTATTTATTGAAAAAAGCAACATTTGAACAATATTTTGTAAAATTTTTGTGTGAAAATTTTGAAAAATGACCCTCTGGTGGCTATTTTTCGAAAACTTGGTGAAAATGCGGTAGGCATGATATATTGGTTTAGATTTATCTGAAATAAAAATTTTTTCTTTCTTGTAGTATACGCGTTGCGCGCTAAAAAATCATTTTTCGGTATAAAAAATCAATATATCTTGCCACATAAGTAAAGTTGTAATGCACCAATAAGAAAATCCTTCGTTCACCCCCTAGAGAATAGTATGTAGAAGAAGTGTGCAAAATATTAGAATGATCGGTGGAATAGTTTTTAAGTAATCGTGACTACCGACTTAAAAAATGTGTTTTCGAGAAAAATGCGTTTGAAGTTGAAATACGGTTCGAGCACGTGGTAGAGCTTAGTGGGGGAAATCGCTCGCTCTCTTACAGTTTTGCTCCGATCGATTTGAAACTTTGAGAAAATACTCTTGTTATGATATACTTTAAAATGAAACAAAAAAAAATCGATTTTTTCAAATTTTGAAACCCATGTACCCCCTTAAGTCCCGCTTCAAATTTGCAAACAGAAAATAATCGGACTGGGCTATCTCCGTGAACTCGCAGTCTCGAACTGCAGCCACCAGCAGTATAAACTGGGGCGTTGTCGTGGAGCAGGAGGACTCCTTTAGAGAGCTTTCTCCGACGTTTTTCTTTTATCATGCCACGTAATTTATGAATTAAAGAAGTATTATATTCGCTGTTCTTTAAAATCTGCCAATAAAATTCCTTAAGATTCCCAAAAGATAGTACACCTTACTTTTGCTGTGGATTGTTGCACCTTTGTTTTTCTGGGCAGTTGTTTTCCCTTATAACGCCATTCCATCGATTCGCGTTTGCTTTCAGGGTCATAATACAAGACAATAGTCTCATTGCCAGTCACTAAACGTTCGATTATCTCCTGGGGATTGTTGCCACAATGCTCCAAAAACTCCGAAGCACATTGCACGCATTCCCCTTTTTGCATCGCTGACAGAAGTTCGGGCATCCAACTTGCACTCATTTTCTTCATGTGAAGATGGTCTTGAATGGCACGATGAACGCTACTTTTGGAAATCCCAAGCTTCGCTACTATTTCCCTAATCTTGGAACGGCGATCACTCAAAAGCTCTTCTTCAATAAGTGCGATAGTTTCAGAAGTGAGCACTTCTACCGGCTGGCCCTTGTGTCTCAAGTCTTCAACGGTCTGTCGTCCAAACTTTAAATCCTTTGTCTAACAAGGAAACATTCTCAGGTGTGTCTCACCGGTTTTGATGAAATTGAAATACGTTATAGAGTATCGAAAAATAAGAGACACGTATTTTTTTTTATCTGCGGATACGCACATTTAGGGGGTACTTTTATTTATTGTTTCTCTTTATAAAAGTTGGTGTATTTTTTCAAAAGTTTGGACCCACCATTTTGAATTTTTTAAATGTATCAGATTCGTAATCAGCGACTCCAAAAACCTCTTAATACTGGTTTTCACGAAAAAACTGATGTCTGAAAGAATATGCCTCATTTACGTATTTGTGCTAGGGGTTGTTTATCCCCTTGAGGAGCTTTTTTTACGAAAACACAAAAACACGTCAACTTTATTTTTCAAAATCGTATGTAAAAAGAAAGTTTCCAATGATTTTTAACTAAAACTGTTATTTTTATGACGCAAAAATATAAAAAAAAAACATCGTTTTTCTGCAAATAAAAATTAGGGTTGCCACCCCCGGGAACTGGATTACTTACAAAAGGTTAGTATATTTATGAGACATCATTTCCACTTTGTGTCATTCGAAAGACTTCATTAGAACTTGAAATATTTAGTCAAAACTGTTTTTGGAGGGTAAACTTTAGGGGTGGTTTTCACCCCCTAAATGTGCGTACCTGCAGATAAAAAATAATACGTATCTCTTATTTCTTGATACTCTATAACATATTTCAATTTCATCAAAATCGGTGAGACACACCTGAGAACGTTTCCTTGTGAGTTTTCACAGTGCTATAAGCGGGTGAAGACTCTCCATATACGCCGTCTAAATGTTCTTTGATTTGGGAAGGTAATTGACCTTCTTTAAAAAGAAATTTTTTTACGCTTCGATACTCAATTTTCGACATTTCGAATTAACACTCAACACTTTTTATTTACTTCACTGCTGAACTACAACTAATGAGTTCACGCTGATGCGTGTTTATTCATTTATGATAAAGATGATGTACCTTTACGATGCAGCATAGCATTTTCCTACTAATTTAAGAATTTTCTGCAATTTTGTATAATATTACATAAAATCGGAGCTTCGATATATATACACGGTGACCCATTTTAAATGATCCACCCGAATAACTCGGAACCCAGCACCCCTATAGCCCAACAACCTTATACAAAGTTGTAGGGTTTCGAAAGGGGCCACCGGATAGGGCATTTTTCAATTTCCAGTTTGCATTGGAAGTGAATATTTTAACCGAAAGTCCATTTTTTTTAAATGGAAGCACATTTTTTTATAGCAAATTTCGATGGTATAATAAAAATGAAACACTTTTTGTTCTATTTGATTTTTCGATTTTCGCTGGGTTCGAGTTATTCTAATTGTCAATCAACGATGACTTGATCCTTGACTTCCTTCATCGGTGGACGTCGAAGAACGGGCAGTACGTTCATTGCCTTCTTTAAGCAACTTATATGAATCAAAAACACTTGCTGTGGACAGTGTATTGTCACCAAAAGTCTTTTTGAACATTTCCAACGCTTCAGAAACCGAAATTCAATTTTTGAAAAAAAATTTAATGCAATTTCTTTACTAAACTTTTTCACTCAGTTTAAAAATCGAAAAATACTCTTCTTTAGGTGAATGTTAATAAGCGTATATCATTAACTACTGAAGATATTTGGATGAAATGTGACGCAGCTGTCAGTTAGAGTGCTATCTATCCTAAGAAAAAAACTACTCGTTTGGATAAGCCCGCGCGATTTAAATGGGAAAAGTGATACTATTCTTTTATCGCGGTAGTATATAACTATTTTTATTTTTATTTTTTCCGATGGGGAAAGAATTATTTTTGACATGTCTGCGTGTTTGTTTACGATACCTTAATCGAAACGGACGTTTCAATGTCGCCAGATCTTTCTTTATGATAGGACATGCCGTGTAAAATTCCTGTACGTGAGTGAAGCATTTTCCCCTAAAAATAGGCCCTAGTGGGGAACATGATTAGAGTAGGTCAGCGATAGAAAAAATAGCATTTTCGGTTAATTTTCCGAGCAATGTCAAATCGCACTATGGCCTATTGCATATGTATCGTGCGAAAAATGTCATCTCTGGGGGCTGTAATACGCGTATTTACTTTGCATTTAGTGCCTCTTTTGATCTTGATGAAAATTATCTCAGAACTTTCGGTTACTACATCAAATTCTAATAAAATACATTTAAACTTATAGCCGTATTCTGGCATTGTGACCGGTCACAAGTCACAAGCTCTTGTGATGTTTGACTATGATAGGTGATGTGTGCGGTATTCTGAGTTAGGAAAATCACAATATATTTACCTCAGTGTCCTGTGACTTCCAATTCAGAATACCAAAAAGTCACAAATAGTGATTCACCACACCCTTGTGATTCTCTTGTGACTTATGACTGGTCACTGACGGTTGCTAGAATAGGACTGTTAGTTTATATTCATACTTTTCTTTTTTAAAATTGATTGTTTTGCGAAAACTATGTTTTTGGGAAATTAAGTCATTGGGAACAATTTTTGTTTTTTTTTTTTTTTTGATAAATGGTCATTGGGAAAAGTGTCCACCCACCACAAAATGAAAGGCGATATAGAAAACTGCTCATTTATTAATTAATCTTCACAAAATCACGGTTATTAACATTAAACATCACGGTTATTAACATTAAGTTCTGCACATTTTTGGGCAACATCGGAAGCCACACTGCCGACACTTGAAACGGCTAGAAAGATGGAGACTATCATTTATCAGCTTCTATTGTCTACTTGAATTCCCTGTATATTTAATAAATAAAATGAAACGATACAATAAAAAAATGAAAATAGTTAAAATAGTTAAATTACTTATAAAACTTTTCCTTGTTAACACTAGGTTTACGGAATGCGTCAATTTAACGTATTTCAGATTTTGTAACGAAATTTACAGAAGTTGAATTTATCTATTTTAGTGAACTATGTTTCATCTAATTGATAAGATAATACGACGATATGTTCTTGCAAATTCCTTACGTCTCGAGCCATTTATTCCGAACGGAAATGTATTTCTTAAGTTATTTTTTCGGAATCTTTACAAATCATACAATAAATGTTCGTAAACCTAGTGTTAACATAGTACTAAAATATCAACAATTAACAGTAACGAAATTTTGAAAACTGCTATTTGCAATAATAATTGTCAGGTTATATAAAAATCAAACCGATTAATTGTTTTCTAATCAGTATATTTCTGTAAAACTATATGTTTTATATTGATACACTTGGAGAATTTCCTATAATTGTGAAAGTTAACCGAATTTTATGTCCATAAAATGCAATAATTCAGTACAAGTTCCAACCCTTCAAAACATTAATTCTTGAAAAGTTACCGAGTCCTTTCTAGGTAAACGAGACCCTTACATCAAACTTTAGTTGGATTCAGCCAATAAAAACCATATTGAAGTTCTCTCCTCCGTAACAAATTACCGCCATAACGTAGGATGTTGACAGTGGCAGGAAATAAAACAAGGTTTATCCCCAAAGCACCCGTAACCCCAGTAACATTTTCGAAATCCCTAAACGTCAGAAAAATGTCCTAACAATGGCGCAAAACACATCCACTTGACCCATGAGGAATTGCCCTTAACTCACAAGTTTCGTATGCGGTGCGTATCCCTAATGCCCCTAAAAGTTGCTCGCAGCCGGGCACAGGTGGTACAAGTGTACATGCCGGAAAAAAAAATAAAACAAATTTTAATCAAATTTTGAGGATAAAACTTTTCTACTTAATTTTTTATCCCTTTCTCTTTTGCCTTTTGTGCTGCCGTTTTTATTCTACTGTTCAAGAAGGAACCACACACGTCTTGGACCCGCCAACTCCCCCCTGTTCCCAAGCCAGCCTATCTCGGACTCTCAGGACGAAATTATCTTTTTGCTACGAAAAAGAATGGAAATGGATAAAAACACTCCAAAAAGACACTCGGCAACGTTAAAGTTTTGATTGAAAAAAAAAACGAAGAATAAGAAAATTTATTCGCCAGCATGTTTCCGAGAAGGCAAGACATGGTAATTGATTTTGAGTTTCGGGGGATGCATGATGAATGGCGAGGAACAGGGGACTTTTTGCGCAATTCTGAAGCTTTCCTCACAAGAAGCCCTCACGCTTCGCTGAGGGGCCATTGCAACATATCAAAGCCGCTCCTCCCCACTTGAAGCACGCGACACTAACGACGAAGAAATGGGTCGCTCTTTGGACAGTTCTTCAGGCGTTTTAAACACTTCTTTTGAATAACTTTAAGCAATTTTCTTCGTTTGGTTTTAAAAGACTTCTCTGGTTGCCCACCCGAAAGACAAAAATTAATAAATTTGCATAAAATTATGTAAAACCGCCCTTCACAAAATATTAAGGTAGATAATTTGTATGCGCCAAGATATTTTATATCTCTTCCTGAGACCGGAGTAAAGGCACTCTACTGGGAAATTACGGCTATACACAGGCCGGAAAACAAAGCGGAAATCACCATCACCGGAGAGGAACCTGAACTATTTTGTACCTTAAATGTCCCCTTAAAATTTCTTGACCATACCATGGTAAATGTCTTCATAATTTCCGCATACTCTAAATGCCCTAGAAACTGAGATTTAAGGAGCTGGCTCACTAATCAGGCAAAGAATGCTTCATTGTGTGCCTGCAATGGCAAAAAATAGGTCAGGTATATGCCGGAACACATTTAGGAATATGGTATTTCTACCACACACCTACTCGCTCCTTCAAGGAGGTGGTAGAACTCTTGCTCCTTCTGGCGCTTCCGCCAGTATTTTATTTCACAAGATACATGCTTATTACGGCAAACTAACAACCACCTATTAGGCGCATTTAGTATAATAGATAAAGGGCACTGTGCAGTCCCTCTTGCTTTTTGCAAGGAACATACCGGATATTGTTTTGGGTAGGTATATCTGACTGACCTTTAGCGTGCAAGACCTTTCGTTTCCTTTGCTCAAATAAACGCAATGGTGGAGGCGCACACATTAGTATCGATTAGAAGAGAAAGTCTTTTGAAGTATTTATGCAACTACCTCTTAGTTCTATTTTTATATCCATTCACGATAATAAATCCAGTGGAATTAAAACAAAAAGTAAATTTTGTAATTTATCTAGGATCTACACTGAAAAAATTATTTCTAGTTAATTCAACAATAACACCTTGTTAATTTATCTGTTACGAATTTTTTGTTTCATCGTAATTCATCTAACTATTTTAATGTTAATTTTACTATAGAATTGTTGCAATAAAGAATGCATGTCAATTTTACTAGAATAATTTTAATTTTTAAATCAAAATCGTGTCATTTTACCTTTTAATTCACATTAAATTGACTGTTTCAATAAGCATGTATTATGGTCATTGCTATCACTACGAGCAACAAATTTGTAAAAACAATGGAAACAACATTAAATTAATAATTTCGAAATATGATTTGGCACCAATGCCGAAAATTATTAATTGAACTACGTTTCGCATTAAACTTTGGAGTTAGTTCCATCGATAATTTGACAAAAAACAATTTTGAAATAATATTGTAAACGTATTCAAAACAAAGTGCATAATTTTTGTTATTAATTATATTTGTTCAAAAGTATTAGCATTTTGGAACAATACATTTCGTAGTAAAATTACGTAGAGCTTTTGATTCCACTACTGTTTATATTTACCTCAAAATATTTCTTTTTTGATCTAAATATATGATATGATTGCTTTTATAACGAATTATAGTTACATTTGTGCCCGTAAAATACTTTCAGCTTTGTAATAAAAAACCCAGTTGTTTAATCTAACATCACTCCATCACCTTTCTTTTAAGTTGGAAATTTGTTGTCTTTGATGGGAGTGCAGTTACTTAAAGCACCATAAGTCCTGTAAAGAATATCGCAAGGTAATAATAGAAGGTTCGTTAAAAAGTAAACCTTTGAAACTATATGCCTTATGAATTAACACAACTCTAAAAGCTGGACAGAGTTCAATATCAAAATTGTGAAAAGAAAAGGAAATAATTCGACAAATATTTAAGTACGGAAGACAACTGAGGCTACCATCCAAATGCAACTGCACACAATAAAATTATAGTAAAGGGCGCTGCTTTAAATATTTTTCTTTTTCTTTTAAAAATATATTGTGACTATAACAAAGAAAATTGTTATTTAGAAAAGACGTAGCAACATACACATATACGTGTAAAAGTACTTATAAAACTGGAAGATTAGCGCACATATGGGTTGTCCTTTTAAAACACTCCTTTCATAGCTGCCCACAAAATTCAGTAAATCCCATGTTGCAATTGGATTTTCAATCAGATTTCATACTTCCGTTGACAAACGCCTCACATAAAGCATCATATCCTATGCGCATATTTAGGCAATCAAATCGATTTTTTCTGGGGCTCCATTTAAAAATCATTGTATTATGGTTTCCTTTTCTAACATTGAAATATTTGCATATATGATCCATTTTGTAGCTAAATATTCAAGTGCCCCCACATTAAAGCAATGGCGAATCCCTTTATCCTCATCTTGTTGGCACTTTGGCCACTTGTTATTTCCAGGTAAAGCTCACCTGAATTATGCGGAATTCATTATACAAATATGCGGCAATGCTGCATTCTTCGGCCCACCGACTTATTGTATACAATTCCTGGTTGATATCGATTATTTAAGGTACTATTACCGTCTAGAATTTTCAAAAAATGATTTTTTTTTTTTTTACATTTTTAGATTCTTTATACCTTCAATAATAACTGTCTAAAATATTAAATCGAAATTCGAAGCCAGTCCCGAGATATAACGACTCAATTGAAGCGCGCTCTCGGCTGTTCCCATGTTCTAAATAAACTTTAAATGCGTTTTTCTCGAGTTTAGGTTTTTTTAACTGGCGGACAGTTAATCTCCGGATCTACTGGGCCGATTTTAATAAATTTTGAAGCATTCTGTTCGTTGTTATATCCTGCGTGATAGTTTACCACAATTTGACCACAAAAAAAATATATAAAATTTTTGAGCCTGAAAAAAGGTCGAAAAAAAGGGCGATTTTTGAAAAAAATTTTGAAATGTCCGCCATTTTTTTATTTTTAATGATTTTTCAATTTTTCTGGTAAACTATCACGTAAGAGCACTTCCTTTTTGTAACTCTTTTTGAATTTTATGTTTCAGACTTACCGTTCCAGAGATTAACTGTCCGCCATGCAGCAAAGTTTTTTTGAGAACAAAATTTGAGCGCCCTGTATTAAATTTACAGTTCATAGAAAATAAAAATAAAAATTTTTTTCGTAATCTTCAAGAACTGTTTAATACTGTAAAAAAAGTTTGATAACAATATATAATATAGAAAGTGAAAAAAAAATTGTTGAATATATGTGATTTTTTAGCATTCTAGACGGTAATAGTACCTTAAATAATTTTTAATGAGAGTGCGTTCGGGTTATTTTCACTTAACCTCAGGCATTCACAATTCCCGTGTGTTGACACTGGAAAGCGATCTTTCGATTAGTTAAGTTAAATGTGAACTTGTCACGGCAGGAAAATGAAACAAATGTAAGGGTCTTGTTATGTTCGCCATCATTTGAGGAAAAATCAGGTTTTTAAACAGTGTGCTATGTATGCGTTGATATAATCGAATGTTTTTCCCCAGCTGTTTCGATTACGGGCAATCCTCCCGATTTTACCAGATATTTTTGTATGTTTAGTGTTTAGCTAAACACTAGTTTTTTCTTATTATTTTTTATCATAATAATATATTCTTCAAAAAATTTTTTAATTCTTTTATTTATTAACAATATGGAGAATCTTTTGTAAAAGCAAAAATCTTGTTAACGAAACATGAAATCAATTGACACTCAAATTATTGAACTGAAAAGGACAGAGTTGCAATTTTGCAGGAATCAGGTAACCTACAAAAATATTATTTTCGCAATATTCGATGAACTAAAAATCCTAAATACTTAATACGTTTTTCTGATAAAGATTACGTTCGGCTTCCTTACTGATATTTGTTTCTATGACATTCACAAAACGTTCTGTAGATAATTGCCGGGGTCTGACTCCGACTAGGAAGTATAGAGTGGCACAAGCTGGATTAGCTGAAATCCCTACTGTGTGCATTAGCAGAATTAATTGCATTCGAACGAGCTTTAACACGCTATGCAGCCTAGGATATGCTGATATTCGCTTCACATCTGCTACATTAAATCCCCTATCTGCACTAATGGAATTAAGTTTACAAAAGGTTTTGGAGCTCAAAACAAATAGTTGAATCTGTGAATCCAACAGGTTACACCTCTAATCCTTTTTCCCTTGTTTTGAACATATCTCGGCCGGCACCCTTTATCCCTTATCGACATATACTTTAAAACCTGCTTGGAGGCAGCTTTGGGCGAACATTTCAATTTCGCCTCCATTTTCTAACCTACAACAATTTTCTGGCCGAATTCCTGAGGGAATATTATCCAGGTCGGACCAGCATTAGAATTCTGATCCCAAACATATCCTCTACGATAAATTAAATTAATTTTGGATTTAACTTGCAGGAAAGTGTGTGAGGCGTAAGCAGAGTTTTGTCTGTTTCCCGGCTCAGTTTTATTACATGAATATTATCGGGGTGCTTAATAGCTGAAAAGTTCGCAAACTACTTTCAGATGATGTATATAATTGAAAGTACTTATATGATTTAACTATCTTAGGTATTATATTAGTGTTGCATTTGACCAGACCTCCCATTGTTTAATATACCACATTACTTATGAGTAAATGCACTTGCAATCGAATTTTGCTTTCTCTTATAATGCAGTAAATCTGGACGGAAACGATAGTTTACAAAGAAACTCGCTGATAAAGAATAATGGTTCTTTTAACTGAGTTTAAATGCCTCCGTAAGTAAATATTATTCGATTTATTAACGTTAAATTTCTGAACTTAACTTAAGAATCCATTTGTCTATTGAAATACCATGTTCTCATTTTATTTCAGTGTGGTAGAAGTATGTACGAGTTTGCATTCTCGACCCCAAAAATATAAAGGTGGAAGTTTGAAACCATTGAAATTGGATAGTTGGAATGGCGGATCCGATATGGTGACTGAATGCTCTGAATTTCAAAAGATATCCATTAACATGGATGCATAGGTTAGGCTCCGGATTAACGATTTCTAATTCGTTCAAAGCATAATATGTATAAATATTTTGTCTACTTCTTTATTTATTAGAGGCCAAATTTTTTCACAAATCCGAAAGCACTATAATAAAACCTTCAAGCTGGGTAAAGGAGGAAGGTTTCCAGAAACTAACTGTCAATCATCAAATTAATATAAAGGTTTTCTTTAAAATTGAATGAAGCATAAAAAAAACTTAATTTCAGACTAGAACGTTCCATCATTCTGTTACCAAAGGTCACTCGTGCACATCAAGAGTCCAACTTAAAATAGTTTTCGATCAATCCACAACTACATACAAAATGTGGCTAAAAGATTACTTGTGTATTCAATTACCTCAAATAAATTACTTACTGATTATATCTTAGTTGGATGGCTTGCGAATTGCCCATAAATTGTTTATATCTTACCTAAATTCTATCAAAAAGCAGCAAATCAGAAAGCCCCGCCCAATGTCCGCACTACTACACCATGTAGTCATATAATAAACGGCTCTGGAGCAAAAAGGCGCCAATAAGGAAAATGAGTCCGACTTAATCAGGAAATTATGACAATGTGGTCCTAATTAAGAATCAATTTGCCACAAGCTCCCATATCTCTAGTGAGTAATAAACGGCCGGTGGTCCTGGAAAACCATTTGTATAGGGTTAATAATAACCCAAACAAGTCTAGATGTAGCTTATCTGCTGCCATCCGTCAGGCGGAACGATTAATAGTCAATTTATCGTGTTCGACTCGTACATTATGGGGCAGGGTTGCCCATCATCGGGGAGGACCTCTTACCTGCACGATTTTGCCGTAAATCGAATTAGGATTAAAAATTTATTGCTACGGAATTCTGTACATAGCCACGGGCACAATGAATTATATATTATTGAGCAGGTATAAGGTACTAGATGGATGGCCATTACAACACCTTTTATAGAAAAATTTATGATATGCGGGCTTCGAAGCTCATCAGATAAAGGGAAATTACCTCTTGGGTATTTTCGTGACTTGCACCAGTACTCCTGTGCAAATTTTCCTCGGGCCGTTTCGAGAGAAGAAAAGGGCAGCATCTGATTTACGGGGGTATTTTAGTGAATTGAAAATATTTCTACCTTCGAGATGAGCGGAATATACTCGGTATAAATCGCTGCAGGACTGCCAAATTTTTATTCAGTGGGGATAACACTGGATTTCCCAAGGCTCTCTAGAGATATCAAATTGGAATTTGTTGGTTTTAATGTAGGCGTAACTTCTAAGTTAATGTAATTGGCGTTCTCCTGCCTCCAAGTTATGCAAATAACTTGTTTTTCTCTTGGAATCAGGGAATTCAGCGAGGATATCCGGTATGTGTATCATTGTATACATAGGTTGTAAATTATATCATAAATAAGTTCATGCAGAGATGAAAATAAGATGATGACTTGGGTTGAGCCACCTGAAAATTAAATAAATTAAATCATTTTGGATAACTTAAAATGAAATAAAATAAATTATATTTTGATTTAATTATTATTAATTAATCCTGGAAGATCGCCGTCCCTAATAAGTTGTTTAAATCTGAAAGAAAAATTAAAGTGAAATACTATTTAAAGCACAAGTAAATGCAACATAAATATGAAACATAAAATTGAAGCAGACACTTAATAACATGATGAATGCACGACTAGCGTGCAAATAAAATATTTTTAAGTGCAAAGGTTTTAATATACATACTGCTGAGTTGAACGAATAAGAATATAAAAGATTACTTCCCATAGTTATTGTAAAAGAAACAGTATTAAATTTTGGTTCCTGAGCCAAATGTCAAAATTTCACACGCGATTAATGTCGCCACTAACAATTTCTGAAGAACACAACTAATACACATTGTCGTGTTAGTACAGTGCTGTGCAAAACATTTGCAACTAAAACCCCAATTTTCTATGTCTTACTACAACAAACCTTAAATTCTTAAAAACAAAAAAGTTAATATGGTATTTTATTCTTTATTATATCTAATTTAAGAATATTAAAAAACTAAAGGTAACTATTCAATAAAAAAGGAGAAATATTCGTTTTTTCATACTAAGATACAAAACTGACTGTGCAAAACATTTGCAACTCCTTGACATTAACAATGTTGGCGACTTTAAATATATATTATCATTAATATTTGGTTGTCATTCTGGGTCTGTCTCTCGTAGCGACCAGGCGTATTACAGTGTAGTCTATAAGAGTTCAATTAATATCTATATTCAAACCAATTTTAAAATCATAAAGCGTTCTCGCGAAGTGTATCCGAATGATGATGACTCTAAAGAGTCTAAGTACAATCATTTGGTTAATCATAAACGATTCATATTAAATTCAGATATCGCAATGAGTGATAAAAGAACTAGTGCACCACGTCGTGGAAAAACTCTTGCAGCGGCAAGCAATATCAGTGAAAGCCGTACAGCTCAAAGTGGAAATTATTTTACACCGTTACAAACTCTTGCCGATGAGTGTGACTCTGGTGATGATGATGCAGTTCGGTCAGCTGGTGATAAAGTAAACAAAACTAGCGAACCTAAACCACCGCCCATAAATGTTATTAAAAGCAACAGCGCTCAGGTACACAAAATCTTAAACGAAAATGGCGTTAATGATTACACCATTAAGCAAATGTCTATTGGAATAAAGATCCTATCTGTATCTATTGAAAGCTACCGGAAGATTTGTGAAATTCTAACTGCAGCCAAATGTGAGTTCTATTCTCACAGCTTAAAGTCGGAACTTCCGCTTAAAGTTACTCTATCGGGTCTGGATATGAAAGATCCTCACTCCCTAAAATCGGAACTCAACGAGGCTGGAGTCAAATGCACCGACATTAAAGTGGTAAACAGAAATACAAATTATGGAAACTTGCCATTATTTATTGTTTATATTGAACGCGGTACAATAACCCTAAATGAGCTTCGGGATAAGTTTGGTATAATAAACCGAACAATTGTGAAATGGAACTTCCAGAGAAAACTTCCTAAGAAAATTACTCAATGCTACAATTGTCAAATGTTCGGACATGGGTCGAAGCATTGTCACATTAAAACCTTTTGCGCGCACTGTTCTGGATCTCATGCAACGTCAGAGTGTGACTCCAAGGAAATCATTAAATGTGCTAATTGCCATGGAAACCATAAATCAACCGATTCTGATTGTCCCAGTCGTCGTAATTATATAGAGGTCCGTCAAAAAAATACTGCTAGGAAATCATCAAGCACTTCCCAACCCAGAGGATACATCCCCCGTTCTGAAGATTTTCCACCTTTGAATAAAGTAAATCCCAATCAGCAGTATGGAGGTAATTCTGCTTGGTCATCCCCTAGATTTATCCCCACTACAGCAAATACTAGCTTAAATAACACTAATAATACAAATCTATTTACAATAACAGAAATTCAAATGCTTACTAATGAATTAATTTCTAAAATGAGAATGTGTAAAGATAAATTTGAGCAATTTAGTGTCATTACGGAATTAGCAATGAAATATTTAAACAATGGATCGTAATCCAATTAAAATTATTACTTGGAATGCTAGAGGCATCAGATCCAAAATCACTGAATTCTTCAATTTTATGATTGCAAATAAAGTAAATGTAGCTCTGATTACGGAAACAGGCTTAAACCCTAATATAAGTTTTTCGAACCCAAATTATAATTGTTATAGGTTAGACAGAGAAAATTCTAGAGGTGGGGGAGTTGCTATTGTAGTAGATAAAAAATATAAACTCCACCCACTACCATTGATTGGGACAAAAATTATTGAAACCATAGGGCTTGAAATTCACTTAGAATTAGGCAACACTATAAAAGTCATTTGTGCATATTTTCCAGGTGGTCCAAAAAACATTACAAATAAAAATTTCCTACGAGAGGATATAAGGAAATTAACGCGATTGCAAGGCAAATTTGTTATAGGTGGTGACTTAAATTGCAGGCACCAGGCATGGGGTTGTATTCGATCTAACTGCTGGGGCAACATTTTACATGAATTGCATTCTAATTACCCTTTTACACTGCTTTATCCATCAAATCCCACTTACATCCCCAGTCAAGCTAGAGCAAATCCTTCGGTACTGGACCTTTTTTTAACAAACTGTCCGGAGTTTTTCTCCCAACCCCTTGTGACTAATGATCTGTCCTCGGACCACTTACCAGTCACTGTTAAATTCGGAGTTAGACCAATGGCTCAGGAAGCATGCCATTATCATTTCAGGCGCGCAAATTGGGTAACTTATTTTAACGCTATTAAACAGAAATTGCCCAGTTTATTGAATCTTTCGCTTGACAAAATCCAACATACTTCCGAAATAGATAATATGATCGAACTTTTTTGTAAAGCTATTAATGAAAGTATTGCAGTTTCGGTCCCTTACTCCCCTGCGAACATAATCCAAACGAAGCTGCCACAGAATATATTAAATTTAATTTCAAGAAGAAACCATGCAAGGAGAATGTGGATCCGCTACAGACTTCCTTCATATAAAAATGATCTTACTTATCTAAATCGGCTTGTTAAACATGCAGTCGAACAGTATAGGAATCATAAGTGGAGCAGACTTCTTCAAGGTCTAGACAAATGTTCTAAACCATTCTGGAAGGTAACAAAAATTATTAAAGATAAACGAAAACAAATCCCAGTATTAAAGTAACTGGATAACATATATATAACGAGGAATGAAAAAGCAGAAATACTGTCACAAAAATTTACTACCAACTTTAATGTTTCTGCAAATCTCAGCAACCACTTAACAAAAGAATTAGTTGCCACTTCCATATCCCAGCTAGAACCTGTCTATCCCGTACTAGATCGCTCGTGGTTCGTAAAACCTAAGGAAATTAAAAACATCATCAAAGGCACCCGCGTTAACAAAGCTCCCGGTTTGGATCAAATTCCTAATATATGTCTGAAAGCTTTACCTAACGCTGGACTCGTTTATCTTACTTTCATTATCAACTCGTGTCTAAAGCTTCAATATTTCCCAACAGCATGGAAAGTGGCGAAAATTATTCCAGTTCTTAAGCCCGGGAAACCTCCCCACGAGCCCGCTAGCTATCGTCCAATCAGTCTGCTAAATAACTTGTCAAAAATACTAGAAAAGGTAATTAAAATTAAGTTGATGGACCATATCTACGTAAATAATATTCTTCCCAACCAACAGTTTGGATTCAGACCGGGACATAATACATGCCATCCTCTTTTAAGAATTACGCAACATATTAAATCCCACTTTAATATGAAAGAATCTACTGGGGTGGTCCTTCTTGATGTTCAATCTGCCTTCGATTCTGTTTGGCACGATGCTCTTGTACATAAAATGATACATTTCGGTTTCCCTGCTGCGCTTGTTTTAATAATTAAAAATTTCTTGTATAATCGTACATTTAGAGTTTGCATTGGAGATACTTTTTCCACTGAACTTCCCATTACCGCAGGAGTTCCCCAAGGTTCGGTTTTGGGGCCAATTTTATATAACATTTACACGGCTGATTTTCCAGAAATTCCAAACTGTTCCTCCTCAATCTTTGCTGATGATACAGCAATATTTTGCTCACACAATAGCGCTACGTACATTTGCTCCAGTCTCCAACATGGACTCGAAATGCTCCAAAATTATTTCCATAAATGGAAAATTAAACTAAATCCGAATAAAACACAATGCATGTTTTTCACTCGCAAACGAGCTGCACATAATCTCCCCAACACCAACCTGAGCTTGAACGGTTCTCTTATCTCATGGGCCGACCATATCAAATATTTAGGCATCACTCTTGATAAAACCTTAACCTTCAATAAACATATAACATCAGTTATTAATAAGACAAATCTTTTAATTAAAACCTTATACCCATTTATAAATAGGCGATCCACACTGAGCCTAGAAAATAAGCTAATAATTCATAAAGTGATATTTCAAGCTCTCATGCTGTATGGAGCGCCCGTGTGGGTTCAATGTGCCAAGACACACATAAATAAAATCCAAGTTGCCCAAAACAAAATTTTAAAAATGATGCTAAATCTACCATGGCACTTCTCCACCACAGAATTGCACGAAAGGGCGGACTTAGAGCTCATAGATGCCAAATCAAAACGCATCACGGAAAAATTTTTCGCAAGTTGTTCTTGGTCGGAAAATATATTAATTAAGGAACTATGTAAACCCTAATAAACCAGAACTGACGCAGGATAATTTAGTTGTCCGCAGCTTTAGTAGTATGTAAGAATAGCTGTAGTTTTCATCATTGGGTTTTCAGAAAATTATTTTTCCCAAAACAATATGTTATTTAAATACTTTTTCGCTTAGGCATAAAAAATAATATTATAGTTGAATGAATTTGAATTCAAGCACTAAATTGTAAGACTTCTATTGTATATACTTTTAAGATTAAATTGGAATAAATAAATAAAAAAAAAAAAAAAAAAAAAAAAAAAAATATTTGGTTGAATAGCCTTTATTTACGATAACTGCTGCACATCTTCTTGGCACAGAATTAAATAGCGACTCAATATGCAAAGAAGTTATATCATTCCAAGCCTTTTTTATACCATTAAAGAGTTCGTCACGGTTGTTGTAAAATTGACCCCTCATATTCTTCTTAACCAGTTGCCATAGCTTTTCTATGGGGTTGAGATCTGGAGACTGTCCGAGCCATTTCAAAACTTCAATGTTTTGCTGCGAAAACCAAGCCTGAAGAAGTCTAGAGGTGTGCTTGGGATCATTTTCCTGTTCGAAGCGCCAGTGCAGGGGCATTTCTTCCTCTGCGTAAGGGAGCATAACATTTTCCATAATGTTTTTGTAGTCCTCCGCTTTCATTATCAGTGGTATTTCATAAATAGGTCCCACGCCCTGAGCTGATAAACACCCCCAGACCATTGTATTACCACTTCCATGCTTCATAGTTACCACAGTTTATTGCGGATTTAGTCGTTTGTTCGTCGGTCGTCCAACTTTTTGCCTTCCATCTAGACCCACTAAGTTAAACTTAAAGTTAAACACTCATCCGAAAAAGGACAGTTCTCCATTTTTCTAGGGGCCATTCTAAATGACTTTGAGCAAAGACAAGTCGAGCTCAGCCATTTTTTTCGGAAAGTAGTGGCTTTTTCGCTGGCCTGTATGTCTTAAGATCGATTTCTATGGCTCCTCTTCTTACTGTCGAAGGATCCACATCCAGGTTTTATTCGAAAGACAGAGATTTAATTAAAATTTAAATTCTACGATCCTCAGCCTTTGTCGTTTTCCTTTGTCTACCACCCTTTATGAATATTTTCAATACTCCCAGTCTTTTTAAAACTGCTTATAATTCTAGATATGGTGGATTTAGCTATTTTATATTTTTCACTAATGTCTTTTTAGGTTATACCATCTGTGTAAACAAATATTATTCGGTTTTTTATTTCGTTGTAAAATTAATTACCCCCATTTTAAGAACTTTCAGTTTAATTGCGTTTAAAGGAAAAAAATATTTTAATAATACACTCCCGCGCATGGATCGGAATAGAAAATTATTATTATTATTTTTTATTAACTATATATGGAATAGAAAATAACAGTTAACTAACAAAGTACTGCCAATTCTCATTTATTCCTAGAAAAGTATTTGTTGATATATAAAGTTGCAAATGTTTTGCACAGGCAAAATCGTTAAGTTGAATAAAAAAATTGATATTGCTCCCTTATTACGGGATATTACATCCTGCTATTGTTATATCTGGAAACTAGACATAATAAAGAATAATGCACTGTAAAACTTTTTTTGGTATCAGTGGTTTAGGAAATTTTATAATGATCTGTAAGAAACTATGATTTTAGTTGCAAATGTTTTGCACAGCACTGTATATATTAAACTTATTAATGTCACAGCTAAGCATGGTTACGCTCCAGGTACATAGTTAATTCAACATAACCATACTCATAAGGAGTAAAGGAGATACATAATATGTGAAATGGAAATGTTTTCTAAACCCCTCATTGCACGATAAGTGCAAGGGACAAAATGTAATTCCAATCAAGGATATGTGATCCAATGAAGCATATTTTTAAAAGGAATTATGCTTATAAATTAGCATACAATGATAAAATACATTAAAAACGTAATTTGTAATTAAAATGGACTGCGTAAATGTTCTGCAAACTGAAAAAAATTGTCACCAAGTTAGAAGATATGGAACATAATCAGCTTTTACGTTCCACTAAACGATCCTCAACTTGTTAGTGTGGCAGGCCATCAAATATTGAAAAGTGTTCCTTTAAAAAGGAAATTCGAGCTTATCCACTACGTCTTCTTTTGTTCGATTTTGTGAAGCGCGGTTATTTCTTTGAGCATAGTTACTGTGTGATATAGGATATTGAAGGAAGCTGCCAATATGTTGGCCAAGTAACCGTGAAGGTAAAATGGGCACTAGAAACTTATTTTCAGTTATTAGCTAGATATTGCACAATACAGTGGAACCTCACTAATCCGAATACGTTTAATCCAAACATCTGGTTAAACCGAACAGGTCCGGAATTTTTTTAAATTCAAGTTTTTTATAACTTTAATGAAAATATACGAAAAATAATGTAAATGGTTCATAGAAAAGCGAAAAACTAAGACTACTTGAACAGTACGTTGTTACGTTCCAATAATTAAAAGCTAACGTAGATAATTTCTAAATTTCCGTTCTAATTCTTCTTACACTTAGTATATCGCGCGGATCAAATTTTTTTGCTGACACGACAGCTCATGGCACCTTCCTACGCGCAGTTCAAGCGATTCGCTATCGGGCACGTTTTGCTGACATGGCTTCTGGCGGCTGGGCTCAGTGCACCTCTAAGAACATTTAACATTTTTACGAGTTGAGTTGGTTTTTGATTTCCCTAGAGTTCAGATCGAAGTTAGTAGATGGAACTATTAATATTGAAATAAAGATTTTCCAGAGTGTGCAATTTCTTTCATTGTGAATAAAAAAGAACTTAACAGTGGTGTCAGAAGTAGGATTCACCTTGAAGTGCACCAAACGGATACTTTCATAGTTCATTCTACTAAGTACTACTACATCCGATCCGAACCAAAGGTCGAAGGAAATCATCCAATCCGGCTGAGCTGAGGTCACATTTCAATTTCATCCTTAGCTACTCAAATTCATCTAAGCTGAGGTCACAATTCAATTTCATCCTTAGCTACTCAAACTCATCTAAGCGAATTTTTCGAAGGAAATCATCCAATCCGGCTGAGCTGAGGTCACATTTCAATTTCATCCTTAGCTACTCAAATTCATCTAAGCTGAGGAAATCATCCAATCCGGCTGAGCTGAGGTCACAATTCAATTTCATCCTTAGCTACTCAAACTCATCTAAGCGAATTCTTCGAAGAAATCATTCAATCCGGCTGAGCTGAAGAAATCATTCAATCCGGCTGAGCTGAAGAAATCATTCAATCCGGCTGAGCTGCGGTCATAAACCAAATTCATCCTTAACTCCTTAATTATTCAAACTCATCCAAGCGAAATCTTCAATCGGAACCGAGACATCTTCAGACATCAGTGCCAGCAACCCAGTCAATTGCTTCAGAGGGAGAACTTTCACACAGCAACAATGCTCATCAGCCTGATCACCTGGGTACAGCTTCTTTTACTGTGAGTTAGTGCATTAATAATATAATAGAATCTGATTTTCTAGTTCTAATATTGTAAATTAAGTTAATATCAATAACAAATATTCTGTTAAGTATTTTGAGAAGTAGCTGTTAAGAGTTCGTGCTGTTAAGTGTCAAATTATAACATAAATCCGCGTTTGTTTTCCGCTCACTATCACGAATTTATATCAAGATGCCTCTCACAAGAAGCCAAACGGGTGCAAACGAGAAAGTTGAAGACGAAACCTTTAATTTAAATACTCCTCCGAATAATAATGATCCTGGCCCATCGTCGGAAGATACTAGAGGTTCTAACTTAATTAATTTAAACACGTTATTTAAATTTATAAAGCCTTTCGATGGCGATCGTGAAAAATTAATTCCATTTCTAAACAATTGTGATTCCGCTTTTTCCCTTGCCAGTGGCGATCAGATTTCGATTTTATTAGCTTATATAAAGGCCCAGTTAACCGGTAGGGCAGAGGCTGCTTGCTCAAATCATGTTTTTCGTAATTGGGATGCTCTTAAAGAATATCTAAAGAATATGTATTCGGATAAGAAACATCACGGACACCTCCTCATGGAATTATTAAGTTGTAAACAAGCAAGTGCCGAAACCATTTCCCAGTATATGTTTCGTATCGAAAGCTGTTTAAAAAGGGTTCTTACTTCCGTTCAACAAAGCAACCATCCACCAGAGGAACTACCTGGTCGATTGGCTTCAATGAGAGATCTTGCGCTTCACACTTTTATCCTTAATGTTCAACCCGAAATAAGCCAAATGCTTCGTGCGCGAGAAATTAAAACTTTGAATGATGCATTTAATATTGCTATCGAGGAGGAAAAGGTCGTTCTTCTCATGAACAAGCATCGATTAAAGGACAAATTCTGCCAAAACTGTAAAAGGTCAGGCCATAACACGCAGAATTGCGTAAGAAAATTTAATCATAATTTGCAGAACCCTAATTCTCAAAAATCTAATAAAATTATTAACTCAGTTTTAACAGCTACGGCTGGAAAATTTTGTAATTATTGCAAAAATAAAGGCCATATTATTTCGGAATGCAGGAAAAGAATATATGCTAATAAGAAAGGGGGCGACGATTCCAATTCATCTCAAAGCAAACCAAATGAGGTAACAAAACAGGGAAACATTCACACTCTCGATGCTTCAGCAGCAGTTCCTCGGGAGTTGGACCAATTTGCTGCAATCAATATTCATTAGTTCTAAACACTTGCAATACGACCCTTACAGAAATTATTTGTAATGAGTCAAAAAGGGGTTCACTACACCTTCTTATCGACAGTGGAGCAAATGTTTCAATTATCAAATCTAATTCACTAAAACCAGAAACCCTATACTATGACAACCAGATCCTTACCCTTCGTGGAATCGACGATAACAAAAACCCGATCAAAACGATTGGATACTGTTACTTAAATTTTAAAATTAAAAACATAAATCTTAAACACAAATTCCACATCATTTCTACAAATTCTAATATTCCTCATAACGGAATCTTGGGCAATGACTTCCTCAATGCTTACAAATCAGTGCTCAATTATGAATCTGGCGAGCTCATTCTAAGAATCAATAAAAACCATTCAATCTCAATTCCATTTTCCCAAAATAATACAAATAAAGAAATAATATTACAAGCGAGATCCGAAACTCTTATAGAAATAGAGGTCCTAAATCCTCAGTTAAAGGAAGGAATAATTCCCGACGTAAAAATTCTAGATGGCGTTTATCTCAGTAGAGCCATGACCTCTGTTAATGCTAACAACAAGGCTATTGCCTCAATCATCAATACCCGAGAGAATAAGATTCTCATCAAAGATGCAAAGGTTACGCTTTTGCCGATCCCTGAAGAAATATATCACTTCAAATGCAATCCTGATTTCAAAGTAAACCGAAACGAACTTCTGAAAACTAAAATTCGCATTGATCATCTCAATCCAGAAGAAAAAGAAAGCATATTCAGGATCTGTACAAAATTCAACAAACTCTTCTTTCTCGAAGGCGATCAACTCACTTCAACTTCCGCCATAAAGCATTCCATCAATACTGGCAATACGCCTCCAATAGCGAGCAAAACTTATCGCTATCCTGAATGCTATAAAGAAGAAGTCAATAGGCAAATAGATCAAATGCTTAGTCAGAATATTATCAAACCATCCACTTCGCCGTGGTCCTCGCCTCTCTGGGTAGTCCCCAAAAAGACTGATGCCTCCGGAAAGCAAAAATGGAGGATAGTAATAGATTATCGTAAGCTAAATAACGTAACTGTAGGCGATTCCTTTCCGCTCCCTAACATTAACGAAATTCTCGATCAACTTGGTCATAGTAAATACTTCACAACTCTCGACCTTGCTTCTGGCTTCCATCAAATCGAAATGTCTGCAGAAGATAGATGCAAAACAGCATTTTCGACCACCAGTGGTCATTATGAGTATAACAGAATGCCGTTCGGGCTTAAAAATGCCCCTGCGACCTTTCAGAGGTTAATGAACTCAGTCCTCTCGGGGTTGACCTCTACTCACTGTTTTGTATATCTGGATGATGTCGTGGTATATTCGTCTTCTCTCACAGATCATGAAGAAAAACTGACCAAAGTTTTCGAACGATTTGAAGCGAATAATCTCAAACTTCAGCCCGACAAATGCGAATTTCTTAGGAAGGAAGTTGCGTATCTAGGTCATGTGATCTCAAATGATGGAGTCAAGCCTAACCCTGAAAAGGTAAAAGTCATACGGGAATTTCCCCGTCCAACATCCGGTAAACAGATAAAATCCTTCCTTGGTCTTGTAGGATATTACAGGCGATTCATACAAGATTTCAGCAAGATTTCCAAACCTCTCACATCGCTCTTGAAGAAAGGGAAGAAATTTCAATGGGATTTTGAACAAGAAGAAGCTTTCAATAATCTTAGGGACAGATTAACGCAAGAGCCTATTCTAATATATCCAGACTTTACGAAGGAATTTATAATCACGACTGACGCCTCAAATGTGGCAATAGGAGCAGTCCTGTCTCAAGGGCCCATAGGAAAAGACTTACCTATAGCCTTTGCATCTCGTACACTCAATAGAGCCGAGTCTAACTATAGCACAACGGAGCGAGAACTTCTTGCCATTATATGGGCAGTGAATCATTTTCGCCCATATGTATACGGTCGCAGATTCAAACTTGTAACCGACCATAGGCCTCTACTATGGTTGTTCAACTGCAAGGACCCTGGTTCAAAACTAGTTCGATGGCGCCTTAAACTCGAAGAATATGATTATGAGATAATCTACAAGCAAGGCAAAATAAATTCGAACGCTGATTGTTTGTCCAGAATAACCACAGGGAACGTGAATGTTCTGAGTTCAGTCCAAGATACGTACGAAGAGTATATTAAGTTCTTTTATAATTCCCTCACTCCCCAAGTTCACGATTTTGTCGAAAAAGACTCGCATCTGGTAAAATCAAATAGCGATATTGCTTATATAACAAGCGTTGATCTAAATGAAAACAATAAGTTTAGTCCTGAACTACTTTCCTTATCGGATAATCTAATACAATTACAAAACACTCCGCATGAGATCTATTCCAATTTCAAATCAACAAATAAAGTTTCGCGAAAGGCGATATATCATTGTTTTATTAAACAGAATCATTGGGAGAAACCGCTGTATAAAGACATATTTTACACTCTCAGGAATTTAAAAGACAAGTTAGTTGAAGAAGCAGTCGATTGCATATCTATGCCAAATTTCGAAGATCCCGTCAACCAATTCAAGTATGAGAAGATAAGGACAATGATCCAGTATATCTTTAGGAACACTAAAATTAAAATCATCATCCACATGGGAAGGATTATCACTCCCTCAAAAGAAGACATCCCTCATATACTAAAAGAAAATCACGATGATCCATTATCTGGACACGGAGGTTTCCATAGAACTTATAGACGAATCAAGTCGATGTATTACTGGCCGCAAATGAAGAAAGAAATAAAAGGTTATGTGAAGTCGTGCAAATCATGCCAACAAAACAAAACAATACGGAAAACCTTCAAGGCACCTATGGAAATAACCTCTACTGCTAGTAAACCATTTGAAAAACTTTGTCTTGATGTTGTAGGTCCTTTACCGATTACAGAGAAGGGAAATCGTTTTATAATTACTATGCAAGATGATCTTACTAAATTTTCTCTCGCATATTCCGTTCCTAATCACGAAGCTGTAACAATAGCTGAAACCCTGCTTCAATTCGTAAGTCATTTTGGAATTCCAAGCTCAATTCTATCGGACAGAGGTGCCGATTTCACTTCAAACTTATTAAAGGAATTCGCAAAGTTCTTACATGTAAAACAGATCCATACAACAGCTTTTCATCCTCAAAGCAATGGAGCATTAGAGCGGTCACACTCCACGTTAAAAGATTATCTAAAACATTACTTGAATCCTAATTTAGATAATTGGGACGAGTGGATTCCAACTGCAATGTTTTCATATAACACATCTATCCATAGTACAACGAAATTCTCTCCCTTCGAGCTTCTTTACGGATACAAACCCAAACTACCTACATCCTTAAATCAAGACCCAGAATTCAAATATACGTACGATAACTATATAGACCAATTAAAACTCAGATTACTCACCTCTCAAAAAATCGCTCGGGAAAATATAATCAAATCCAAAACACAGTCAAAAGAAAGATACGATAAAAACGTAATCATCCCCGACTATGAAATAGGTCAAATGGTATATTTGGAAAGAAACAGTAAGCCAAGAGCATGTAAAAAACTAAGTCCTAACTACGAAGGACCATACGAAATAGTAGAAATTCACAACAATCAAAACGTCACCCTACGAATGAAAGGAAAAAACGTTAGAGTACATAAAAACCGACTAAAACCCTCTACATAATCATTTCAGGTTCCCGATTTCGTCATTTGCATTCTCGTATAGCCTGGAGCAGCTGGGGAACAACAGTGGCTTATATTATGAAAACATTGGGTACGCTAAATTCCACAGTTCTACTTGGAGAATTGTCACCTTCCTTAATCTATCAATCTATACGGAAAAAGTAAACTTAGTTCGTAACATTTACCATAAGTCCGTAGGTTTATGCAATAAGCTCAATAACACTTCGGAAGTTTATTATTGTAAGCAATCTCTGAATCTGATAGAAGTGCAGTTACCTATACTCAGTACGAAGCTAGAGTCTCTTGGAGGTTTAATAGGTCATACAAAGCAAAAACGAGGTTGGTTTAATGGAATCGGAACAGCGTTCAAAACTGTTTTTGGTACTCTCGATGCTGATGATGCGGAATATTTTGAAAACGCTATTAAAGAGGTCTCTGAAAATGAACAAATCAGCTTCAATCTGATGAAAGAACAAATACATGTTGTAAAAACCACTATTGCAAATTTTAACGAAACCATAAGTAAATTAAAATTTCATGAAAACAGTCTGAACGAAAACATAAGGAGAATAAACAAGTATAGTGAAACGGTCACAACTGAATTAACTAACCTACGAGCTAACGAAATTGCTACCCAACATATCGGTTTGCTTAATTTCCTTACAAACGAAGTAAGTGAAGAGGTGGACGGTGTGATTAATGCAGTATTGTTTGCCAAGAAAAATACCCTCCATCCGATTGTTATTACCCCTATCCAATTAATTACGGAATTAACCAACAATATTCGTTCCTTACCACAAGGACTAAGTTTTCCGGTACCAGTCGACTTACAAAATGCGCACGTTCTGTTCAATATAGTAGAACTTCAAGTCTATCATAAGAATTCAAAGTTAATTTTTATCATTAATTTGCCTTTGTCAGAGGATAAATACTTTAACTTGTATCATCTCCTCCCTTTACCAATTCCTCACGATGACCCACCTAATTCTTATGCTTATATCCAACCCAATTTTAACTATCTGGCTATATCTAGTAGTCACATGGATTACGCAATAATTCATGACATCAAGGAGTGCAAACCGTTGGTTACCGAACACCTTCTTTGTAAAAACAAAATCATATATCCGACTAGCCGAACTTCTGTGTGTGAGGTGGTTCTCTTTATGATGAATACAAAGGAAATCCCCAAAAACTGTAACACAAGATTCTTATATGGCGATGTCGAAATAATACATGTTCTCAAATTCAATAAGTGGATCCTAATTTCTACAGAAGAGAAATCCTTAACAATCTTATGCGATAAGATCGAAAGAATTATTGATCGAACCATCAAGGGAACTAATTTGCTCACTCTAGATAACACTTGTGAAGCTTACGCAAACTCAAATAGATTATTACCAAGTTATGAAATAACAACCGAATTTATATCGGTCATACCACAAATTAATATTATAGAGGATAATTGTTGTGCACAGAAGAAATTAAATTTTACCCATGAATATCTTCAACTCTCTCCTGTATCGTTCACAAATGTAGACTTAAGCAGCTTAAAAGTCGCGTCTCATAATCTAGAAAGCATTAATCAAAAAAATAGAAGATGTACAAAAACATCCTTATCTGATAAGATATCCATCATTGTATTCTATTATATTATATGTAACGATATCTTTAGTCATATTAATTGTACTCATCAAATTATATAAGTGTAGTAAACAATCTAGAAATTCTAAGAAAAATTGTAATCATATAACTAGAGTAAGAAGTAAATTCTCTGCGAAATCAAAACCCACAGATCAGCCAACCGACACATTTGTCCAAAGTCCTTCAATAATAAGAGTAGAAGAATCGAAAATTCCTGAAACAATAATCCATGTTCGAAGTAAAGAATCAAGAAACCCATCGGTTTCCTCATTGAGAGATATTGACTATAATCTTGCAAATTGATTTTCTTTTAGAAAAATCAATTTATTTAAGGGGGAAGGTGTTACGTTCCAATAATTAAAAGCTAACGTAGATAATTTCTAAATTTCCGTTCTAATTCTTCTTACACTTAGTATATCGCGCGGATCAAATTTTTTTGCTGACACGACAGCTCATGGCACCTTCCTACGCGCAGTTCAAGCGATTCGCTATCGGGCACGTTTTGCTGACATGGCTTCTGGCGGCTGGGCTCAGTGCACCTCTAAGAACATTTAACATTTTTACGAGTTGAGTTGGTTTTTGATTTCCCTAGAGTTCAGATCGAAGTTAGTAGATGGAACTATTAATATTGAAATAAAGATTTTCCAGAGTGTGCAATTTCTTTCATTGTGAATAAAAAAGAACTTAACAACGTATTGAAGAAGTTTCACTTAAATACAGGGTAGGCCATTTAAGATTTGGAATTTGAATCGGCTATAAAAAAAAAAAAAACAAATGAATATTTTTTCAAAGTTATGAGTTTATTAGAAAGATTGAACCTTTCCATTTAGGAATGGAAGACAACATCATTCAAATGACTGCCACGGCTAGCCTTACCATACCCCATTCGATCAGTCCAATTTTTTAGTACATTTTCGATTGTTTGGGAATCTATTTCGCCAATGGCAACTTCGATTTCACGTTTCAAGTCGTCAATCGTCTCTGGATGGTTAGCGTAACATTTGTCCTTAACGATTCCCCACAAAAAAAAGTCTAACGGAGTCAAATCGCAGCTTCGAGGTGGCCAATTGACATCAGCATTTTGGCTGATTATGCGATTACCGAAAACAGTGCGCAAAAAATCGATTGTTACGTTGGCTGTGTGACACGTTGCGCCATCCTGTTGAAACCAAATGTCGTCTATGTCATACTCTTCGATTTTGGGAAACAAAAAATCGCTTAGCATGGCGCGGTAGCATTCATACCGAGATCTTTATGCAAAATTCTTCTCAAAGAAGTGCGTGAAATGTTCAATTCTTGAGAACGATGGCGAGTTGATGTTGATGGTTGTTCACGCATACTCTGAGCAACAGCAGCGATGTTTTCGGTTGAGCACACTGGACGAGTACGTACACGGGTTGTTTCATCCAACACTGGACGCGTACGTACACGGGTTGTTTCATCCAGTTTCACGAACTCGCTTCACAAATTGATCAACAAACTGCGTTTTTGGCACATCCTTTTTGTCAAATTTTTTCCGTAAATTTCTTACAGTTTGAGTAGAAGACTCACCACTTTGGAAATAAGTTTTTAATATTTCCCAACTTTGTTCAAGCGAAAAGCGACCCATTTCATAAATGTCAAACATAAAACTAACTTTCTGTCACATCGGAATGATGACATTTCCAACCTCAAAATAACCTATAGTTCAAATTCCAAACGTTAGATGTCCCACCCTGTACAACTTATAGTCCTAGAATAAATTAATAAAGTACATTCAGTTATTCAGTTATGTATTTTATATTTAATAATATTAGAATTTTGTAAATTCATCTTGTTATTCCAGCTAATCCGAACAGAGTTCGGTCCCAATTGGTTCGGATTAGCGGGGTTCCACTGTATTTCCAATTTACATTTTTCTTGCTGAAAATATTGTACTTTACAATTAAAGAAATTTAATATCTATTTATTTTATTTTATTTTTATATTTTTTTTTTCCTTTTTGCATAAATAAATAACAGTAAAACCGAATACATCTTTGATTCCAACATCCTTTTGGAAATTTATATCAGCTTCAGCTTCTTAATTAAAAAAATTGTGCAATAAAAGGATTAACTCAATCATAAGTCTATTTTGAAAATAGTCGCAGAATTCAATTGGCTATGAAAATAAGTCGAAAGTGTTCACTTTTATTAGATTTTATGTCATGTTAAAAAACATTGATCAACTTCTGTTGTTTTTTAAAGAAACGAAATTCTTGAAACTAATTATTACAAGGAATTACTCCCAAGGAGAATATATTATTATTTTAAATATTGAAAATGATGCGAACAAATTATATTTGGCTACTGACAGTCGTCACATACTTAAGAAAAAGTGATTTGCTTACAATTAGTTAATTATGAACAAAGTAAATGCGCAATCCAAGAATAATATAATTATTCTATCAAGAGCAATCTTATTTTCTGCTGCAGATATTAATTGAATGTGCCTTTTTGGTTTTAAGTTTGCAGAATATAATTTTACAACAACATGGCAAAAAGCAGTGCAAAGTATTTGGTATTTGATTTAAGGTACTAGTACCTATTAGGAACTAAAAAACAGCACATTTTTTCTATAATATCAAGGAACTCTTATAGTATACCAACAATTTTTTTTTTTTTTTTTTTTTCATTATCCCAATCATGCGCGCCTTATAAAGAGCGCCAAAATCGACCCCTCAAACAGGAACAGCAAGTCTGAAACAAAAAATCAAAATGGGTTTTAAAAAGGAAGCCGTCTTACACAAGAATCGACCAGAAAATTTGAAAAATTAAAACAATAAAAAAATGGTGGACGTTCAAAAACAAAGTTCGAAAATCGACCTTATTTTCCGATATTTTTTTGACGCTAAAATTTTGTTTTTTTTCAATTTTTCAATCAAATTGTGGTCGATTCTTGTAAAGGTAGCTTAAACAAACAAAATGCTTCAAGATTTAATTACATCGAGCGAGTAGATTCGGAGATTAACTGTCCGCCAGTTGAAAAAAAAAAATGATTTCGAGAAAAACGCGTTTAAAGTTTATTTAGAACATAGAACAGACGAGAGCGCGCGCTCACTAGAGTTGATGTATCTCGTTTTCGGTTTCCAATTTTCATATAATATTTAAGGGAGTTATTTTTGAAGGTCTAAGAGTCGTAATTTCTACTAGGAAATTTTGTCTGTCAACTTGGATCCTGTATTTTAAATTTTGCAAATCTGACTTCAGATTCGTAATCAGCGACCCCAGAAATCCCTGTATACTGAATTTGTGGAAAATCGGCTCATTTTTGACAATTTTTGCCGCCATCTTGGTTTCGCCGTTTTGAATTTTGTAAATCCAACCCCGCATTCGTAATCAGCGATTCCAAAAACCCCCATATATCGAATTTGATGCAAATTAGTTGATTTCTTAAAATTCTTCTACACATATTGAATTTTCGACCGCCATATTGGAACCGCAATGTTAGAGTTTTTCATTCAACCACACCAGCTTTTATAGGGTGTTCCTTAGCTATAATTTGAGCCAAAAGTCGACCGGATCGGTCGCGTATATTTTTTTCCGGACGAACATTTTGATATCTCGAACGTCAAGGTTCATTAACCCTTTGCCTTAAAACAACGTGTGGGAAACGTGCTCCTACTTCTGTGCCTAAAATGGGAATCTCGTATCAGACACGTGATGACTGCTTCTGGTGACCATGCATCAGAAAAGCTTTCATCAAAAGTGGCACACACAATCGTCGTTCGATTCATAAGGCAAGGGGTTAACACCAATTTTGGGTATGCAGGTGATCCATTCTGCGTGAAACGTCCCATATATGTATATATGTTTGACTGTTGTTCAACAGGTTCTGCGTTATGCCACACAACGGGCCACAGGTGTGGCTCCAAGTTTAAGTTTTGATATACTTACAATGTAATGTGCTTATAAAAGATTGGATCTGCTTTTTTGCCCGTGAGATAAAGCGCCAATAAAACTACTTTACGTTTTAAAAAGTAAGACTCTTTTTTGTCTAAAAGTAAATAAGTACAGTATGTTGGGTGACGCAAGCAAAAGTATTGAACATTTGTTTAAACCGTTCATAAATCGATCTTTTTTCTCCTTAATTCCTATAATGTTTGGCGAATAATAATTGCTGGAAATTGATTAATTTATTGTAATCTTCATAGGGGGCAGAATATTGCTCTGAGATTTTTGTATACTCTTTTCACATGGAACAAATTTTACAAAAACGTCCATTCGCAATTTTCGCCCCTTTGTGAACAAGGGAACCTTATAAGCACTAATAATGCGCCTTGCTTCATTCGAAACGGAACAATGAGGCTTCCTCCATTCGAACTTTCTCTTTATGCCTGCAAAATCATATTTCCTTATTACTGCAATTATATTCCATTCCCAGTTTCAGTTTTATATCATAATTTCCCAGAAAATTACAGTCGTATAATACGATTACCCAATTAAGCCCGAAGTTCCATCGTACGTGTCGCCGTCATAGTTCTAATCGAAATCGACAGTAACAACCTGTGTGCTAACATGTTAATATTCTTCCCATGTTATACGTCCAAATGGCGTCTTCGGGATCCATTCCTTGCAGGAGGCTCCGATTAGACAAACTTATGGACTCAGTTCACTGAATTTACGCCCCTTCACGCCAGGGGTTTGCTCCGATTTAGAGAAGGTGCTGGGATCGAACATCATTAATCATTGAGATCGGGGAAAGCATACATATGAAAAAGAAATCCTTAAAAACGCTTAATGTACTGACTCGTAGCCACACCCGGGCTTAAATTGTCGAGGGCCACTTCACATCCTGGGGACTGAGGAGGATAAGGAATCAGGGCTGCCCCTCAAAGCCAGAGGACTGACCGAACTCGGGTTTGAGACCTAGGTTATTTCAAGTGGAAAACTTCCTTAGGTGATTTGATGTGAGATGCGATTTGTGAACTGGAACGATAACATCTCTGGACATTTTTCGCTCCGAAAAAAGGATTTAAGGAATTTTCAATATATACTCGTTTTTTTTTTTGCCAGCAATTCTCGTCCACTGGAACCAGAGTGTTTTATGTGTTCACAAGAGCCCTGGAGACTTTTCCGGACGGGGAATGTGCCTGAAAGTACGGGAAATCTCTAATCAACTGTCAATAAGCATTGCGAGCAAAACATCATTCTTGTTTTATGGGCAACAAAGAGCATTTTATCTTCAGACAGGAACAGGACGCATCTGGAGTGGAAGGAAGGAATTGTTCCCACGAGAAGAATATCTGCAGTGCATGTATCTGGATCAAGTGTAAATAAATAAAGTGCACCCCCATATATCGACGGTAGTTTATCTATTCAGCCAAAGTTTTCTTGTCCTTCGGGGAATTGGTGTAACGCTAGAGTACTTTTTTATAGTTGGACTTTCCGAGAAAGCATCGTAGGTCCCTTTAAAACGGATATAGAGTTCACCCTGTAATTGCAAGTTACCAACGAAGGAAATGCTGCTTGAATTGTCTCTTTTCGAAGACTGCCCCACATTTTTCTGGCGTTTGCCACATATACATACTTACTTGTGAGTGTAATATATTCAAATAGAGCTGCCTTCTCGGTTACCTAAGACGGGAAGTCTATTTAAATTTACTGGCAAAGTTCCTATTTGCGCTTACTCCTTGTATACGATTCTATTTTTCTAGCAACTTTTAACGATGCCCACTTATAAGTTGTGCAGAGAGCTTTATGGACTTTATAAAACGAAACACAATATACGTTTGATATTTAGGAGAATGAATTTCCAGATTGGTTGGAAATAGGAACAAATAAGTTCTCACCAAAAATTACGGCCACAATATCCTCTATTGGACCAAAAGATCAGATTCGCCAGGAATTTTTCTCATTCATCTTCGAAAGTGAGAGGGCCAAAAAGTTTTATATGACTAAAATTTGTTTCATTAAATCTTGCATCAAAAAGATCAAAGCTCCATAAAGTTTATTCCCCTAGAATTCTTGAAATAGGAATTTCAAAGGAAAATTCGCTTATTGGAAAAAATAATCTTTGCACTTTTTCTTATTAAAAAAAACCAGAGTGTTTCTTCCCGATATAGAATGTTGTCAGAGATGAGGAATGTATTTCGGGAATCATTAAATAGAAGACCTACCATACCTTAAAAGATGTGGTCAACTACAACTTTATTCTATTCCATTGACAAGCCTTTGAATTTAAAAAATCTGAAATCCATTACGAAATTAAAATGTTTCAAACTTGGTATATATTAACCAAATATTTTCATTTCTCAAATAATGGAGATTTGTTCAGATATTTCCTTTTACACAAGTAATCGGCAAATATTTTTATGATTATCAAACATAATTAATTCAATAATAAAAAATAATATGAATTGAGTGCGTAGATAAAAATAGAAAGATTCATATATCTATATACAGTGATGAACAAAAGTATTGGCACAGAGAGGGTTTTTCAATAAAACTGCACAGATTAGAGTTAGAAATAAATAGATTTATTTCATTCTTTAACAAAATTATTCTTCCTTTTATTAGGTTTTAATATATATAAAAATTAGTTATATATACGTACTTATTAATAAAATAATGTTCATTTAGTTCTTAACATTCAAATTTTACATAAACAAAAATATTGGCACAGTCAAAATTTTCTTAACAAATTATAGAAATCAAACATATTCAATACCTTGTCGGATGTCCTTGTCTCTTAAGCACTTCCTTTAATCGGTCTCGCATACTAAAAACCAGTTTTTGTGTTACTTCAGCACTAATTCCTTTCCACTCATCCGAGAGAACCTGTTTTAGTTGAGTTTTACTGGAAATGTTATGTTTTCTGACCCGTTTTTCTAATTCTTCCCAAAGGTTTTCGATGGGGTTTATGTCTGGGGACTGTGGAGGAGTCTGTAAGATGTGGGGAATGTTAAAAACGATCCACTGGCGGACGATATATGCCGTATGCTTTGGGTCTTGGTCATGTTGAAAATAAAAGTTATTTCCGAGACCCAATTTTTCCGCACTTTTTTTCAAATTTTCTTTTAATATTTGTAAATATTGCATTTTGTCCATAGTGCTGTCTATAAAAACTAACTCCCCTACACCCGATGCGGCCATACAACCCCACACCATTACTCCTCCACCTCCATGCTTCACTGTACACTGTAAGTGTTTTAGATCCAGTTCAGTGTTTGGCTTTCGCCAGACCAATATTCTGCCATCGGAACGAAAAATTTTAAATTTGCTTTCTTCCGAGAAGAGCACTTGACACCAAAACTCGTCACTTTTATTTACGTACTGATTTGCAAATTCTACTCTCTTTTTTCTATTTCTTAAACTCACTAAAGGTTTTTTCCTTGCAACTCTGGCATTGTACCCGGCGCGATGAAGCACTCTACGCACTGTTATTGGATGTACTTTTTTGTTAAGGTCCTCTTCGAGTTGCGCCGCTATCAGTGATGAAGTTATTTTAGGGTCCTTTTTTATTATGCGTATAATTTTCCATTCATCCCGATCACTAAGCTTGCGAGGTCGACCTTTTCTAGCACGATTTTTCAGGTTTGCACTATCCTCAAATCTTTTAATTACATTGCGAATCGTATAACGGCTTCTCTTGACAATTTCCGCTATGTCCGAATAACTTTTATTTTGTTTACGTAACGTTAAAATAATTTGCCTCTCGCTTTCAGTCGTCTCCTTCCCTTTTCGACCCATACTCGCCCCTCTTATAGTTCCACTTAACTAGACGTACAAGATTTGCAGCTGATACATACGCAGTTAAATGTAACGGGAATTCCCCCATTCTAAATTACATGATTAGTTTTCCCAGAACATGTCACAGGGTGCTTCATGTGTTAAAATGTAAGTGTGCCAATACTTTTGTTTGGGCAAAATTGGGATAAGTTTAATTATTTTTGTAGTTCTTTGGCCAAAAATACTTCTACTATATGTTAGGAATTTCTGAGTACATTAGCACTTTACATAAGCAAGAAAAGCTTTGTTGTAGAATGGAGTCAATTCTTTCATTTATACCATAATTCTGTTCCGTTTTACTTAAAAGTACTAACTGTGCCAATACTTTTGTTCACCACTGTATATATAAATGAACCCGTTTCCGTTGGTCACGCCATAACTTGAGAACGACTTTACCTATTTCATTCATTTTTTTTTAAGTTTTCTAATACTTTGTAGAAGGTTCTTACGGAAAAAAAGTTAAGAATATTGGATAATTTCAGAAAACTAAACGACTAACTATTTTAACTTCGCGAATTTGACAGTTCGCGCGTTCTCAATTTCAACGGATTTTAATGAAAATTAGTACAATTATTGTTTTAAGGCCACTGATTTTGAATAATGTCAAAATTTACAAATCCAAGATGGCGGCCCAAATATGGCGCCCAAGATTTCTAGATTTCAATGAATTTTAATGAAAATAAGTACAGTGATAATTTTGAGGGCACCTGAATATTATCAAAATTTACAAATCCAAGATAGCGGACCCAATATGGCGACCAAGATTTCTCGATTTCAACGGATATTAATGAAAATGAGTACAATGATTATCTTGAGGTCACTGATTTTGAATATAACCAAAATTTACAAATCCAAGATGGCGGACCCAATACGTCAATGTCTTGATTACAACGGATTTTAATGAAAATTAGTACAATAATTATTCTTATCGAACTAATTTAGAATATTACCAAAATTTCCAAATCCAAGATGGCGGATCCAACATGGTGATTAAAATGTCTCAATTACAAAGGATTTTAATGAAAATTAGTACAATGATTATTCTGAGGCAACTAATTTAGAATTTTATTGAGATTTGCAAATCCAAGATGGTGACCAACAATTTCTCAATTTCAACGGATTTTAATGGAAATTAGTACTATAATTATTCTGAGGCCCGTAATTTGAATGTTATCAAATTTCCAAATTCAAGATGGCGGATCCAACACGGCGACCAAAATGTCTCGATTTGGACTGATTATAATGAAAATTGGTATAATGATTATTCTGAGGCCACTAATTTCGAATATTATTAAAATTTGTAAATCCAAATGTATGGCGGGTCCAATAGGGAGACCATAATGTCTCGATTTCAACAGATTTTAATAAAACTTAATACAATGATTATTATCATTAATATTATCAAAATTTCCAAATCTAAGATGGCGGATCCAATATGGTGATGCAAATTTCTCGACTTCAACGGATTTTTATGAAAATTAGTACGATTTTTTTGTTGCCACTAATTTTGATCATTATCGAATTATCAAAGTTTCTAGATCCAAGATGGCGGACCCAATATATATAAAAAAAAATCTCGATTTCAACGGGCTTTCATGAAATTTGTTACAATAATTGTGTTAATGCAACTAATTTTAAATATTATCAAGATTTGGATGTTCAAGAAGGCGGATCCATAAAGGGGTTTTCGGGTTGAATCAATTTCTAGGATATAACAAACTAGAACATTTGAGAAGTCTTTAATTAGTAAGTATTTGTTTACCCAACGCCGGGTGAAACCGAGTAATTTTCCAATATTTGTGAAATGTAAAACGGTTTACTTAATATTAAACAACGTGTAAGTTTGTTCAATAAATTAATTAGGGATATGAAACGGAAACTCTGTTTTCTTATATTAATGGTATTATTTGTAGAAACATGTGAAAAGAAAGAACATGATCAAATATTGGTCGACGCACATGGCTTAATGAAAATGTACCGGAAAGGGCAGTACAACGTCTGCTGGGCCAACTAGTAGTTAAATAAATATATGGGTAGATACATACAGCAAGTCACTTATTTATTCGTACATGTGGAAATTAAAACTTAAGATAGCACTATTTTGAGATTGTAAACAATAAATGTTTTATTTCCTAATATTTTTTCAAAAATAAAAAATGTACAGTGTTTCAAACTTTGAATAAAAAATGTCTCTTTAATCATTTATAAAAAACTGTTCAACCGAAAAAATACCCTCTGACAGACTATAACTACTGCAATATTTTACAATATATTTTTTAAATTTTTATATATTGGATGTTTTCATTAGTAGTTTGACCCTACCTGTACAAAATTATGTTAACATTGAAAAAAAAAATAAAAAATATTGTATCTTTTTTATTATAAATTTACAGCAATCAAAATAAGATAAAATTTATTTCCCATATGTGTTGCACGAACCCAAAATTTCAAAGTAAATAAAGGTTATCATTTATTCTTAATTTTCACCTTGAGTTTGCTCTTGGAGGCATATTAATTTGTATAATAATACTCGGAATGCGGCTGGAAACAATTGAAGAAATTCATTTATTTTCACTATCTGGGCCAAAGAGCAGTTGTGAGAGTACATTCTGCAGTAGGAGAAACAATTTCCACAGCGACAACCTATTTCAACTGAAATTCCAAACCACTATTCGCTCAACTGGATAAAGTTGCAATTAAAGGTAACAAGAAAATTCCGTTTCGCTCAAGGCGTCCTGATGAATATTGAATTTCTGTGCAGCAGCGAATTGCTCCCGCCTGAACTCTCATGCCGGGCGTGTATGCATCATCTGCCACCGGTTCATCTGTGCATCTGTGCCAAATTAATAATCAAGCCAAATCAAGGTGGCGAGATGAAAAACCCAAACAGTCGGGACTTGGGGAATTGGGGCTTACAAGCAAAGCGTAGTCGATTTTAATTGAGTTCTTTGGAAAGCTGTTCCGGATTAGGGTTGTGTCATCATGGAAGCTAGCTATGATTGCGTGAATTTTTCGCCAACTGGGTCTTGTCATTTCAGGAAATCTAAAACTCCTCGCCATCAGAACACCGAATTTATATTTAACCGGCTTTTGTTCGTGGCCCACCGGGAACTTTTAATTAAAATTGTTAGCTGCAACTTCGTTCTCACATTGGACTTAGGTTTCGAATTTATGAAAACAATATGCAGGTAGAGGAGCGCCTTAATTAAGTCAAAATTACATTCATAACTATGGCTAAATAATGTCGACGTAAATGAAGTCGTTCTAAGTGCTTGGGTGCTCCAGTTTTTCCAGTTTAACGTGGAACTCTAGCAAAGCAAGTACAACTCAGATGGGAGTTGAAATGATGACAAGAAAAATTATTGCCGAGTTACCGAAGATAATGAATGTTGTTTGTTACAGTTTTGAATTTGCGTTCACCATTTCGGAATAATTGCTTCCAAAACTTTGTTTCGATACTTTCATTAGACATTTTTCATATCTTACTCTGGTGCAAGTAGTGGCAATTTCTATTAAGTTAAGAATTTGCATACTCAGGATGGATGAGCAAATAAGGGAGTGAAGTCTAATCGTTTCTGTATTGCAAACATAACTACTATTAAAAACTAATAAATGACATATAAATAAGAATTTTAATACTGTTGGACCATGAACTCTTAACCTAATCACACTATTCATATGGCTCAAGTTGAAAACAACATTCTAAGTCCCAAGTATGTTCAGATCAGCTTATTGCTTTCCAATGGAAGTTCTAAACAAAATCCATCGAAAAGAACTCGTGCTTGAGTCACAGTTTGTACTGAAAAGTGAAATAGTTCTCGCAAGAAACGAAAGAATTTCTATGTTAGCCTACCGTGCGTTAAGAAATTATTTATAAGTAGGTACTTTGCAACAGAAATTTTTCAACTGCAACGAACTGAAAAAGTTTGAATTTTCCAAAATTAAAGATCACTTTTGTTATTTAAGGATAGACAATTTTGCATTTGATGTAGAAACTGACTAAGTATTTGCTATCCAGAAACAATTTTTATTAAGAGCACTAAAATTATAAAATCGAAAGAAATCATTCTACGCTGATAACACGGATTAGCTTCGCAAAACTAGTAAGGGAAATATTTATTATCTCATCTATCACGCTGAGCCTGAACCATGATTGAATGAAAAAATCTCTGATTGCAATTTTTCTTTCTGATTTTAAATATACAATACAAATATTCTGTGGAGGGCTTTTTTAAAAAATTGATTTTTCATCTTTCTCCAAAATCACAATATCGCCAATTTGCAATACAAGTATCATGAATAATTAATCCGAAAAGTATTACAGTAAATATTTAATTTTTAATAGAAATAGATAAATTGACATGATAACATACATACACAGTAACCAATAAGTTCGAATACAAAAAGAATTTGCGAGATCGAAACACTTTAACTACGTGTATTAAATATTTTTAATGGAATTTAATAAAGTGTATATTAAGAACATTCTACAATAAATGTTTTTTGATTACACCTCCTTTAGCTCCTTTTTACTAATAATAATCTCTTTTCAAAAGAGTTACAAGCGGCACGGACTATTGGTATAGGTATTTCGTCCCAAATTTTAATTATTGCCCGCTTGAAATGCTCTAAATTACTGATGTTTTGGTTCTTGAGTTTTGACATCATGTAACCCCAGGCAAAAAAATCCAAGGGATTAAAATCAGGAGTACTAGGAGGCCATTCATCCTATGGCAAAAAGTCGACTAAATTTTCAGTACACCACTTCTGAACTGAATTTGCGGTATGCGGAGGTGCTCCGTCTTACTGAAAAAATAGTAGTCGTCTCAAAACAAATCTTTAGAGCCTGGAAGCAACACAGCTTGAAGAACCTTCTTCTGGTAGTATGCAGCGTTGACCTTGATACCCTTTTCATTAAAAACCAGAGGGAGCTTACCCCTTTCACAAAAACTCCTCAAACAATAGCAAATGAAGCATTTTGATATCTAGACACATAATGCTCATTTTCTGGAATGTCTCGAATTTTTACAAACAGACCACACGCGATCATTTTGAAGGTTGTGCAAAGAGTTTTTCATAGGAAAACACAAACTCTTCTCCAGTGTGCCAAGCAAGAATATTCGAAACTCTTGTAGCTCTTTTTTCTTTGGATGATGTCGAAACTCCATGAATTTTTTTTTTTTTTTTTTATAAGCCTTTAAGCCAAGATCTTGGGTGAGTATCAAATGTGCCGAAGACTTTCCGATTCCTAATTTTCCAGCGAGTTTTCTTACCGAACATTTTTTTCTTCGAATTTCCTCTCTTACGGCTTTAATGTGTTGCTTAGTAAGTACAGTGCGCGGAAATCCACTATTCTTACGGTTTTCAACAGACGAGGTTTCCTTGAAACGTTTGTTGGTCTTATATACAAAGTCCCGTTTTATTCCCTCTTTTTTCAAATCACGAAATATCTCACAAGGCCTTGTATTTCAAATTGGTGATATTGTGATTTTGGAGAAAGATGAAAAGTCAATATTTTTTTTATAAAGCCCTCCACAGAATATTTTCATTTTAATCTCAAAATAATTCATTTGTATTGTATATTTAAAATCAGAAAGAAAAATTGCAATCAGAGATTTTTTCATTTAATCATGGTTCAGGCTCAGCATGCTATGTGTTAAATATACAGGTTGAATTTTTAGTACCACAGTCCTTCCTAATACTCATACATCCTGAAGACAACTCCAGTTTATTTGAAATATTCTTTATCATTTATGTTTACATGTATCGCAATTAAATTTTTTTATAGTTTTAAAAGTGACGTAACCTATAAAGTAACATTTTTCTGTATTTAAAACTTTATATTCCTTCTCTGAATATCTTTCCAATGTATTTCCTATAAATTTTTTCTAAACTATTTCTTTTTCATTCTTTTTGTTTGGAAGGGTTATCCCGAGATTTACAATTTAATTTTTTAAATCGGCTCTTGAAAATTTTTAATTTTTAATCCACTCTACTAACATATCATCATTATCCTAACCACTTTTAATGTTACATCTGATTTTTATAAATTTAGCAGATAAAAGCTTTGCGACCGATACATTAAATATTCACCCTCACAGATTTCTGTTAACCGAACATACTATATATACATATGTATGTCTAACTATGTTTCGTCATTAAAGTTTATTTTTTGCTTAAGGTTCAATCAAGACCCAATTAAAAATGTTGTCTCTCAAGTTAGGGCTAATAATGGCCACAATAGGAATCCCTTGCTGTCAATATTTAATGTACTGTTGAAATACAAAATCTGCCTTCTATAACTCAGCAATGAACAGACGGACAGAGAGACCGAGGGTTTTATTGAGGGTCAAAAAGTTGATGAGTGTTTCGATCTGAGAAGCCAAGCTGATGTCATCAGTATGACACTTTGGCTTCTCTGCCATAGACACTCACAAAGGGGGATCGAAAGCTAATCCCTATGTCTGCCCGATTAAAATTCAAAGTATGAATTATAACGAAATCAAATTTTGTAACAATACTTCTAGTGCTCTTAAGAAAAAATTGGGTCAAGATGGCAAAAGCTCAGTAAATTCCAACATTAAATCCAAAATTGACTATCCGATCTTTTTTTTTGGAAAATTCAAAATTTCTCAGCGAACTGGGGATATATGGGGGTACATTTAATTAACTAGTACAATCTTATTTGGGGCAGTTTGCACCTTAAATATATATACATATATGTATTTCTTTTAAACCGCAAGAACACATATTTAGTATAGTTTTTTGTTCTTTCAATTGAAATTGGTCTGCTTAAGAAATAAACCATAAGTTTTTTTCATTGAATTTTTATTATTTTCAAACATTGTAAATATTAATCAATAATAACTTTTGAATGTGCACTTATATGCATTTTTCATCACTTTTCATGTTGATTAATACCCAATTCGTCGTTTGAAAAAATATTGACTACAAGTATTATATCTCAAGAAATATCGATGTTAGCGATTTGGTGTTCAGGAATTTTTTGGAGCGAATTGAATTTTCTACAAGTTTGCCATTAACATTTTTTCTGTAGCTCTTGTTATTTACAAGATAGGGGCAAAAAAACGAGAATTTCTACAATTTAGCTCAATAATCCATGACAATTCCACACTACCTCAACTTCAAAGCCCAATATCTCAAGAAATATCGATGTTAGCGATTTGGTGTTCAAGAACTTTTTGGAGGAAATTGAATTTGCTACAAGTTTGTCCTATTCACTTTTTCTGTACTTCTTGTTGTTTACGAGATAGGGGTAAAAAGCTAGAATTTCATGGACAAATTGGGGTTACTGCCCCGTACTACCTCGCTGGTGGGAGTTAGGGTTACACCGCACTGGACACTTTTGTAGAGCATTCAATTCTGAAGAAACCCTACCATTGCCCAAGATTGTGCCATAAAATGCCTCTGAGTTGTAGAGATTTGAAGAAAAATAATCAAAGTTCACGTGTATTTTATATGGGAAATCTTTATGCGTCTTGGTCTAGTACTAAATATTATTTTTAAGGGCTCCAATTTTCAGGGAATGTTTGTTTAGGTATTAGCCACAAAATTTCGAGGTGGAACTGAAAAAAAAAAAATAGTCGCAAACAAAAAGCACCCTAATAAATGTATATATTTTTTTAAATGTTTGTAATGTAAAGTTAAAACTTAACATAATAATTAACCTTAACCATTAATATAATACTGCAATATTCTACTTATAATAAAGAAGAAGAAGAATATTTTTCAATAAAGGAATTTAATGAGCACCGATTGAAATTTCAAGTTACTATGTTATTTTACAACAGTTACGCAAATCTTTTTTCATTAAATCGACACTAGATATATAAAAACTAGTTTTTCATAGTCATCGTTTATTACCAGAATTTTCTAAGTAATATCTACAAAACAATTGTCTTAGATTTCGAACACAATTTACAGTGAGTCTATTACATCTAAAATTATATAGATATGGGGTGTATTATCACATTTTGCAGTTCTATAATAAAAATGGGTTATAGCAAATTTTCTAAAATTTGCCTTATTTTTAGCTTGTACGTTTACGTCCAACGGGTACTAAACTGAAATTTTTAGGATCAATGTGAGTGCATGTCAAGTGTCCCATAGTGCGGAATAAGGATTACAGTTGAAGTTTACTGAGGTCGATACCGGACCCAAATTGTTACAAAATGGAGAAAAGTGGTATTCTTAAATCAATAATGACTGATATTAAGTTAAAGTTAAGACTTATCAGTAGGTGACGTTGTATATTTCCCTTATGGAAACAAAAAGATAATAAAACTATAATGAAAAATTAATGAGCAATTAGTTTTTTCGTGAGTTAATTAGTTCTTTCACATGAAGGTTTAACTCAATTTGTTCTTAATACTAGATTGCCGGAGCGAGTCAATTTGACTCATTTAATATTTTATTGCTGTATACAGGGTGTCCCAGAAATCAACGTCAAGCCGAAATCGAGCATTAGGCCAAGTCGTAACAGTTATCAGAAAAATATGAAAAAAAAATCTTGGTCATGTACTTTTCAAATTATAAGGATTCAAAAATAAATCTTAAAAACTGACACCCTGTGATGATCTTTCAAGTCCTGTGACTGCAAATATTAACTTTTCGTCATTTTTTTTTCTACCGTATAACTATGAATAACCCTTCTGTCAAACACAGTTAAAAGTTAGAATATAACTGCCTCAGTTTCAAATAAAAAGTTAGATTTTTGCCCAACATTGAATGCAAAATAATTACATTACTCAACTTTAACCGACTGTACTGTAAAAAAAATGTACTACACTATTTTGGCAAGTAACATTAAAAGATGGCGCGTTTAGTCTGGATTCCAAAATGGTATGACACTTACTAATTGCTTCTTCATAATTAAGGAAAAAAAAATTTTTATGAATGTGACGTGACTTACTGCTTTAATAAGAGTGAGCGAGGATAGTGACGGTACCTTGATCAAAGGGTACCACTACTTAAAAAAGTAATTTGTTAGTTTTAGGTGCATTTGAAATAAAATTTAGTCGTTGGGTTTCCTTATGATTTTTATTCAATCAGATTTAATGTTCAATGTAACAAATGTTCAAACTGTTTGCCTTCCGCTGCAATGCAAGCTCTACACCTCTTTAAAAATGATCGCGTGATAAGACGGGCGTATCTTTTCGAGTTGATGTATTCAGCGGCTTCTGAAATTCTTTCGCGCAGTTCATCTAAATCTTGGATAGGTTTACAGTACACTTTCTCCTTTATCGTACCCCAGTAAAAGAAATCTATGGGGTTTAAGTCTGGTGAACGGGCCGGCCACGAAATTGTACCGCCCCGCCCAATCCACCTATCGGGGTATTCTCGATTGAGAAACTCTCGTACTGTGAGAGCATAATGCGCTGGGCAGCCATCTTGTTGATACCACATGTTGCCGTAAATGTTCAGTGGCACTTCTTCCAATAAATCTGGTAATTGGTTCTGTAAGAAGTCCAAATAAGCCTGGGCATTTAAGTTCTCCGGCAGCTCGATTGGACCAATAACTTTACCATTTAAAATTCCCGTCCACATGTTTACTTTAAACCGGTACTGCGATCTGTCCTCCCGCATCAAATTTGGATTTTCCACGTGCCATTCGTGCAAATTGTGGAGGTTCATGTAACCGTCCTTTTTAAATGTTGATTCATCGGACCATAGAATTTTTTCAAAGAATCGCGGATCCTCTCGGTACTTCTGCAACATCGTTCGACAAAATCGCACTCTCTCTGGGTGGTCTTGGGGTAGCAGACTTTGTACTCGTTGTACATGGTATGGATGAAACTCGTTTTTTTTTAAAATACGATGAGCAGTACTTTTGGGGACTCCAATGCTCTGTTGAATTCCACGTACTGAGATAGTTGGGTCTTCTTCAACTGCTTGCAAGACTTCGTCCTCGTAGGGCATGACGGGTCTTCCCTCGCTTACCATTTGAGTAGGGAATCGACCCTCTGATAATGACCGATGCAAATTAATAAAAACCCGATGATCGGGATAACGCTCAGCGTTTGGGTATCTCTCACGATACATTCTAGCTGCAGCATTGGCATTGCATAAGCATTCTCCATAAATGAGATGCATGTTGGCGTATTCCCGTGCGGTATATCGAGATGGCATGATAATACACTACACAAACACGGGATCACGATTAAAACAATTCAGTCAATACGAATACAGAAAGATGCGCAGTAAACGAAAGAGCGTAACGTACTGCAGTATTGCACAATGTGTCTACGCATCCCTGTTTTGCCAGATTAGCGTCTCTATCTGTTTCACTTACACATACGAAATAATGTATCAATACGTCTCGCTCTTAGATAGAAGTAGCGTCACCATCTGTCTCGCTCACACTTGATAAAGTAGCGTCACCATCTGTCTCGCTCACACTAGTCAAAATAACGTCCCTCTTCTGGTCGCTAATCACGCTGCAATCTATCAACTCAACTTGCGACGTCTGTAAGCAGCATTCATCTCGGTCGACATTGTATGAAATCCGACTTTATTCAAAAGTTTTTTTTTATTTTTTTTTATTAAGAAGTAGCAATTAGTAAGTGTCATACCATTTTGGAATCCAGACTAAACGCGCCATCTTTTAATGTTACTTGCCAAAATAGTGTAGTACATTTTTTTTACAGTACAGTCGGTTAAAGTTGGGTGATGTAATTATTTTGAATTCAATGTTGGGTAAAAATCTAAGATTTTCTTTGAAACTGAGGCAGTCATGTTTTAACTTTTAACTGTAATTGATAGAAAGGTTATTCGTAGTTACATTACAGAAAAAAAACTGAAGAAAAGTTAATATTCGCAGTCACAGGACTTGAAAGATCATCACATGGTGTCAGTTTTTAAGATTTATTTTTGAATCCTTATAATTTGAAAAGTACATGACCAAGATTTTTTTTCATATTTTTCTGATAACTGTTACGACTTGGCCTAATGCTCGATTTCGGCTTGACGTTGATTTCTGGGACACCCTGTATACAGAAAAACAAATAATTTTTTTCAAAACAAATGTTGGTTTTTTTTAAGAATTTTTACGTACCAAGGTAATTTCGGAATATATTTCTTAGATTTATTTACGTAAATGTAAATAAATATTTCAGTTACGGGTTTGCTATTATACTAAAAATTCTAAAGATCTGAAATTGCAACAAAAATTTATCCAAATAAGAGAAAACCAATCAGATATTGAACATATGATCATAACCAATAATACTTTTACGCCTCTATCTAATATACAGAATATTGAAAACCATTTGAATTGTCAAGTTCAAGTATCATGCAAGAGGTAGAGTAAGGGCGCCTGTACTAAATGTAATAAAAAATTCTGCGGAAAGAAAACAGAATATATAAATATTGTTTTGTATAAAGTTACTTTAAAAAATTTCGATTTTGATGTTTTAGTCAAATTGACTCATTTCAGGCAAAATAGGTATATACCCAACATCCGGCAATCTAGTGTTAAAACAACCTCACACGTCCTTCGTATAACACTATCCGAGATCAACTCAAGAAAATATTGTAAGAAGGCTTTATACATATTATTCGTACTCTGCTTTTTCTCAGCGTATATTATACACAACTTAACATCTTTTGCTATACTCTAATGTTCCACTCACTGGTAACTAAAAGATTAAGGAAATTTTATAGGTGTATTTAACACCTTTACACCTTTGCTTGCACATAAATTCTCAGAAAGTTTTTTCAAAGTGTAACGATCTCCACATTACTTGAATATTTGACGTGTGTGTACTTCTAATGCTGGGGAAACTAATAAATCAAATTAAAAATTGTGTATTTTGATCGGTCTCAAATCAATTCCAATTAGAGGAAAAGACAAGGCATATTATTTAATAACGTCGAACTAACTACTCCGAAACGAACAGCCGTTGCACTCAACACCCCGATGCCGAGCGAATAAAATTGACTTGCGGCATATGGCCAGCTGTCCCTGCGGGTTTTCCCTTAGGAAGAATTTGCGATATGGTGAAACTATCATTCCAGAATTCATAAAGCCGAGCAGACAAAGTCAAAGAAAATTCATCAGTTGCCCAGGTGCCCTTTTCGAAGAATTATGAACCCTTATTAAAGCAGAAGATAACGTGACAGCAACTTTATGGAACAAATTCAGTTTAACTGACTTCGTCTTGACGTTAGTATGTATGCCAAAAGTTTTCCGGAGCCAAAAAGTTTATTTTGATGTAATGGACAACTGACTAGAACGCGAGCTCGGGGTTAGCTGGCAAAAGATAACGCGTACGTAATTAAGATTTCCGAAGCGGATAGCGGCGAAATGCGTGACAGGGGAACTTTTTAAGCTGAAACACTTCAAATTTTGGCCGCAGTAAATGTCGCGGAGTGATTCACTGTAATTTGAATAATTTGCGTCGGATGAAAAGAGCTGATGTGCAGTAAATGTTAAATGAGGAGCACGTAGTCACTGTTAAGAGCCAGTAAAATATGATATAATTGCACTTAAGATGGTCGATTGCTCCCTCCAAACAAAAAGCGATTTTAAGATTATCATATCATAATTAGCATTTCTGTATATGGGTGTTTCTTACCAAATTCCGAAATTAAAGTCCCGAGCTATTAGTGCTGAGTTACATCCACTTATTGTTGATGTAATATTTTTATTCAAAGAAAGATAACTATATATTACTATTATTTCAAAAAACGAGACGTCATTCAATAAAAAAAAAAAAAAAGTTATAGTTAATTTAATGTCATGAAAATCATTCCCTCACGTTGTCCCTCAGTCCGAGTTAATTAATAAAAAAACTGCCTTTCTCAAATAAAGCAATGTTCTTATTAATTAAATATTGCTAAAATATTCGTAAGATAGTGTTTATTGTATTTCAGATTTCTTTTTTACGCTTCGACAAATACATTAATCATAAAAAGATTTTAATTATCCGTCCTTTAAAATAAAATCATTCCCTCACTGTTTTACGAATATTCGATTTATGATCGTACCGAACATTTTTTAACGCAACCTTCAGTTTTTGAAACCTAACAACACTGTTAATATGTCAATATGACAATTTCTTGTTCAACTTCGCCGCGAGTTTGTTCAAGAATGCATTTGGTTAAAATTATTTAAATATTACATTTCTCTGTATCATTACCTCACTGAACGTATAGAGACGATAAATTGTGTATAAATAAATATTTCAATAGGTTTTGGTGAGTAAAATGCATTGTTCAAAATGCTAAATTAAATTGAGGTTATGTGTCTGTGTTTTCTTAGCTTTTGTCTGAATTCCTCATTCCCTCATTATTTAAAAAAGTAAAGGGAATGACGATTGTGTGAGGGAATGATATATACAGTATTATAATAAACTACCTATATAAAAAAAAATGTATTTTTGGACTTCTTTACTGCTTAGTTTCAACTGGTATTGTATGACTTTTAATTTTAAACGGATATTTCGAGCGATAAAAAATGGCATGACGAAAGAAGTTCCCTCATTTTGTATTTCTTTTAAACTCATTTTTTATAATGTTATGAACAAAAATATGGAAGACCATTACACACATAGTAAAACTTTGGCTTTCTGCTATAAAAAATTATTTTCTGAACACAAAAAATTTACATACAACCCAAACTGAAATTTCGGTATTTGGTGAGGTATTTCTCTAAATGTTTATGCGTAGCATATTATTTTAATATCTTGGACCTATTGAGAAAATATCCTGTTTTTTTATACGAAAAAATCTTTTTCTAGCTTATTTTCTGTAAGTGTACTTGAAAGTAAAAAAATGTGATAATAATTTCTTGGCATTTACTCCTAACTTCGAAATTTACATGAAGTTGAAAAAAAAAGAATCATTTCTTCTTAACCTTTTAAGGACGAGGAAAATTACGTTAAAATTGACCTTTTATTAGACATGAATATTATAAATAAATTCAATGAACTTCTTATGTCCCCCCCTCCTTGCTGGTCGATATATCGACCAAGCCCGCCCGCAACGGAAAGTCCCATGTAAGAAATTTGGCGCGACGGTTTGAAAGTATTTTTCTAGGTAATTTGATGCAATGAATACGGGAAAAATCGTGAAAATTTAAATTTTTGACCTTGAATTCACCTTGCAGATGAGTTACACGATTCGTGGCACTATATTTTTCGTACATAAAAAAAAGTAGTTATGCCAACTTTCAGGGCGTAATAGCAAACAAAAATTTGACTTTGAAATAGCAATTTTCAAGGTCAAGGATGCTTCCAAGAATTTTTACACTATTTTCCCCATATTCAGCGCAAAAATGTAGGCATGCCAACTTTCAGAGCTATATAGCAGAATAAATTTGACATCGAAAACCGCTATTTTCAAGGTCAAGGATGCTTCCAGGAATTCCTATACTATTTTTCCCATATTTAGCGCTATTTTCCCTGAAAAACATCAAATATTATGTGTCCTCTGGCTGGTACATATATCGACCACTCCCGTCCTTAAAAGGTTAATACATATGAAAATGGTATAATATAATACAATAGAACATAGCAAAGTATATATGATACCTATTTTAGTTTGTCAATTCGCTCTCTTCATGTAAAAATCTTTTAATTAATTGTAAGCAAACCGTTTTAACCAAACTATATTAGATAAAAGACATAATATATTTCTGTATTCATAAATGGTACTTTCTCATATTTACTAGCACTATTAAAAGGATGTTGATATTAATATTAACCGCACTGCACACAATGAATTATTCATAGTTAGTTAATCTTATTTAAGGGACTACTACCGGTTAGATTGCAAAAAAACAGCATAATTTTCAATAATTTTTTTCTCAGCTCCTTTATTATATATCAATTTCAAATTTCGCATGGTGATAATAATTATTTCAAATATTACAAAAAAATTGTTTTCTTATTTTTATCATTTTTTTCCTTGTTTATAGAGGGCGCCGAAGTTGGTAGCTCAAAAAATGACTGGTCCCATGGCGGACAACTCATCTCAGAAACGAAGAGTCTGAAACAAATAAACCAAACGGCATTTTATTAAGGAATGTCCCTTACGTAGGAAAAAACCAGAATATGTCAACAAATGATTAAAAAAACAAAATGGCGGACGTTTGAAAATTTTTTTCAAAAAATCGCTTATTTTTTCACTTGTTTTCACTTGCTAAATTTTTTTGGATTGAATTTTGACTAATATTGTGGTTTTTTCCTGTGCAGAATACTCAAATAAAAAAGCACTCCAAATTTGAGCCCAATCGGTTGGGCCAATTCGGAGTTAGTGTGTCCGCCATATGATAAAAGGTCATTTTGAGAAAATCACGTTTAAAGTTTTTGTTTTACTTATAAATATATAATAGGCGGGCACGCTTAAACTGCTGTAACTTTTATATTTTTGGGAATATCCAAATAAAGTTTTGAGACGTGATTTCTGAAGGTATATTGAGTTGAAAAATGTAAAAAAAAAAAATTGAATTTTTCAAAATTATAACCGGTAGTAGTCCCTTAATACAAATAAAATCTATTTACTGTTAATAAATATTTAGTGTTAAGAATGTTCTTAATAAAGGTAGGATTAACAGAACTACGAATAATGTAAAATATCTGATGCAAAATTGCTTGATAATAATAAGAATATGAAATTTGTTTTAGTATTCGTATCTTATCAAAAGTAATAGGAAAAACTACAAATTGATTAAATATTTTTTACTGATAACATCTTAAAATAATACATATAACGTAATTTCGGCCAGTGTCTGTATATGATGTATTCTGATGATGGTCACATGAGCATCCTCAGCGCATTCCTGACGTAATGAGGCACTTAAACACGTAAAATTATAAAGATAAAATTACATAGTAATATATTCTTAAAATATACACTAGAAGAGGTGTTACACTTGAATTGTTGTAAATATTCTTACATCGTATAAGAAGTACTTTTCCTTGAAAAAGGTTTAGAAGAATTTATCATAATATTATATATGGCAATAGACTTAAATGTCTCCACCAGAAAAATCATTTAAAAAATAATAATCTGAGTTTGATAATAAAACCTATCGTCACTGCTGCACATTCAGGGAGCTTAGATTCCTACAAATCCTTTCATTATAGGTCGTTACTTTATAAGGCAAAAATATTATTCTCTACATTTTTAGCTCTTATAAAGTTATCTACTTGAATAGTTGACTGAAGAATAAATTACAACACTTCATCTTATATTTTTATTAAAAAAAAAACAAAACAATAGGTCTGTCTGGTAACTATAAAGTTTTTACTCGCGGGTAAAATTTTTACCTGAAAGTGTCTGTTAACCTCACGGAGGGGAAAAACTGAGCTCTTGACAGCACTTCTTCTCTTACACAATTTTACCAGATTTTACCCACGCTGCGGAGACCGAGTAAAGGGTAAAATCACCGATTGCTTGTCACTTTGTAATCTGTCATTTGTGTGTTTCAATTTTGCGTTGCGATTTAGATAGAAGAAGAAGTTATTGAAAAATTGTTTAAATAAATAAAAAACATATTTCAAAATCCTAAAAAATATTAAAGAAATCCATAAGTTTTCCCTCTAACATCTTGATCACGTTTGACAATTTACATACACAAGTAAGATTTACCTAATTTTTACTTGAAGCCGTCTGGTAACTTTTGATGTTTATCCCCACTACCATATGAAACTTTTTACCAGATTTTTACTCAAGAAATTTTTACCCAAAAGTTACCAGACAGACCTAATATATTAACCATAGTAGTAAGTTCAAGTAAGTAGCTAATTATTTCCTAATAAGTGTTTCAAAAATTACTGCTTTGGCTTTTGTTAAAATAATTGGATTTGTGCTGTAATGAACGTGAAGGATATTCTCTGTTCCTTATCCAACAGACCGACCACAAGGTCTAATTAACAAAAAGAATCGTCGCCAAATCAAGATACTTTCAAGGAATTGATGATAGCACACAAATCCCTTGCCCAGATAACGCTCCAAGAAATTCCAATCAAATTTCAATCAAAATAAATTTAATTAATAACTTTAGTTACTGGTAACATTCAGAGGAAAACAAGATTGAAATTGGAATTGATCCAAAGTGGCAATAGCGAAGCAAGGAACAGACCTTTCAATTAAGCAACATCCAGATACCTACTTGATTCGAAGTTGCTAGTGCTGACACGGCCCCCGAATTTCAAGAACGGAACGAGGTTACGACTCCTTCGAATTACAAACAACTGTTTGCTGTTGGCGTTGTGCGTTTTGGGAGCTCATTAATGCCTCCCGTAATGAGTTATTAATTGTGTTTGAACTGTGATCAACAAGCAGCCAGATGAATGTCACTATTAAAACAATGCGGAGACACGAACGTTATACTTCCGAAGTTTAGCATATGGTAGAATAAATAAATTTACTTAAAATGTTTGAATAGCATATTGTGGATTGCTTTCATTAAAGACAACTAAGCAATTGTAAAAGCGCTTTGCATATTCTACAATATTAAATATTGAAAACAAAGAGGAAGGAGTTATTCATCAATAAAGTGTAATCCCATATTTGGGATTTAATAATTGTATCCTATTCTAGATTCCAGAATAATTACATAGTTAGCAAAAAAACTATCTTCGAGTAATGCTTTTTGCTTCAACAGCGTAAGTAGAAATAAGATAAAATTTATATTTGACTTAAAAATTTCCTACTCTCTCAATTGGAAATAGGAATTTTCATATAAAATCTATTAATTTAACCTCTAGATTGTGTTAACGATTGTAATTAAGTGCCCACCCACAACATTAACAACTTTTGTCTACAATGATTGTTTGGCATATTAATTACTTTACAAGTTACTATATTTACGTACAGGGTGTCCAATAGGAAATTGCGAAAACTAATAGGTCACAATTTTTTAACAAATGGAGAGGTCGGTAAAATGTAAATACTTTTTAATAAAGGAAAGTCGTCATTTTTATTATTATTAATAATATATATTTTTGAAATGTGAACCATCTACATAAAAGTTACTACCTGCATTTCTTTGAATCTTTTGTCGCCGGAGAGAAGTACAAAGAGATGTTAGATACCAAATCCTTTCTCATGCGAAAAAGAGGAGCCGCGTTAAATCTTTTTTTTTATTCAAGACGGAGCAGCACCTTATCGCACACAATAAGTATCATCAAGAAATTTTATGGCGATCAAGTTATTGGCCTAGGGTACCCACGCTTTGCTAGGGGAAAAGGAATAGAATAGCCACCTTACTCGTCAGATCTCACTTAAGGGGGTAGTCCAGTGAAAAAATTTTTTTTTCGTTTTTTTTTTTTTTTTGCTTAAATCTACTCTACTACACCTAGAAAATACTCCCTTAAAATATCTAAGCAAAATATTGAATAGTTTTAAAGATACAGAGAGTTTTCGACAGACGTATAATCCGAGCGCTCGAAGGTCCCCTGGCGTGTTTCGCAGCAAAGAGGACTCTTGTATTTCTGTTTGCTTCGCCCATTTTTTTTCGGTTTATAACGGTCTAGGTCCTTCTGCTTTGTATTTAAGGTTAGTTATGTATTTAGGAGGCATCGCGTTATGTATGGAGCAGGCATCGCTGACTAAGGTAAAATTAATTTTTTTAGCTTTTTTCCGCATAAAAAACTTTAAACGCGTTTTTCTGAAAACCGCATGTTTTGACTCGGCGGACGTCAGATCTCAGAGTCTTTTGCTCCGATTGATCTAAAAATTTAGCTGTATATTTCTTGATTGTGTATCTATCGTCGGAACTAGAATTATTAAAATCCATTGTTTATTTACAAAGTTATAAACAAATTAAGCACCCGAAAAACACCCGAAAAATTCGAAATGCTGCCATTTTGTTATTTTTTATTGAAAATTAATAATTCTAGTTCCGACGATAGCCAATGTTCTACAGATTAAAACCTCGTTTGAATTTTTTGTTTCAAATGAACCGTTACAGAGATTCGACGTCCGCCAACAAAAAAAAATTTTTTTTGCAGCGGCCATTTTGTCGGGATGACTCATCGAAAACAAAAACAAAATTTTTTTTTGTGTAATTTAATAGTTGTACTATCATAAGTCAAAAAGTTTTTTAATAAAAGTTGACTTCTAATATGAAAAAAAAATCGTTGAAAAAACATTCGTTTTCACTGGACTACCCCCTTAATGTGATTTCTTTTTATGGGGCTACATTAAAGATCTCTGCTATGAAAATAACCAAAAAACAGTTCAGGATTTTATTAAAGACATTGGGAAGATCGTCAATGGCATTTCAAATGAAACGTTAGAATATGTTTTTAATAGTTTTAGAAAGCATATGGATATTTGTGGCAAATTAGATGGTTAAAATATCGAAAATATATATCATTAGTAACTAACGTTACTACTATTTTAAATTAATTGTTTTGTATTAAATAGATTTAATCTTTTTATAATAAAATGGACATGAAATAAAAATGACTACTTTCCTTTATTAAAAAGTATTTACATTTTACCGATATCCACATTTTTTAAAAAATTGAGACCTATTAGTTTTAGCAATTTCCTATTGGACACCCTATATACACTGGTGGAAATTTCCATAGTTCATTTTCTGTTTTGCTACTTTAAAGAGTGCAACAATATGTGCAAAAATGTTTTTGCCTTCATATGGCAACTCTATATCTTTGCGGTAATTCCAAGTTGTTTCAGTCCACGATCCCCCGTAATTTCCAAGAAACTGTAAGCAGAACTAGAAAATCATATGCTGAAGTAGGAAATTTCCATAGTTCCATTTAGCGATAGTGTTAGTTGTGTCAAGTTTTAAAAAATTGTTTGCAGTTATAATCTCAGATTTCTTTGGTATACTCTGAGTTTATTAATTATAAACAATTTTATTGAGTTTTTTTTAACTTTTAGAGCAATGCCAAGGGGAAAATTACTTACGGAGGCTGAAAAGGCCAAAATAACGGCTTATAAAGATTTAGGATTATCGAATCGTGAAATCTCGAAAAGGATAGGAAGATCTCATCACGTAATTAATAATTTTGTAAATTTAGGAGAAAATTACGGTAAAAGTCATCCCAAGGGAGGAAATACGAAACTTACACGTCGGCAAAATTCTGCCATACAACGTCTCGCCGCTTCAGAAAATAAAAACGCCAGTCAAATTAGGTCGGAGTTAGAGCTACCCGTCACGGACCGAAGAGTAAGACAAATTCTAGCTTCCAACAATCGCTTCAAATGGACTAAAATGGCGCTTAAACCACCATTGAAAAAAGAACACAAGGTCGCTAGACTTCAGTTCGCTAAAGAGCATATGGGGTGGGTTTCAGAATGGAAGAACGTGATTTTCTCGGATGAAAAAAAGTTCAACTTGGATGGTCCGGACGGGTTTAAGTACTATTGGCATGATTTGACAAAAAGCCGCAGTGTTGCCATGAGTCGTAATTTTGGCGGAGGATCCGTTATGGTATGGGCAGCTTTTAGCTTCTATGGGAAAACACCAATTTGCTGTATCTCCACAAAAATGAAATCGACAGACTACAAAGATCTTCTGGAAGCAGTTTTGATCGATTATTCCGAAAGCATGCCGACGGATGATTGGATTTTCCAGCAGGACAACGCTGCTATCCATGTTTCAGGTGAGATGAAGAGATGGTTTAGTGAGAAAAATATAACGTTGATGAAATGGCCATCTCGCTCACCTGATTTAAACCCCATAGAGAATTTATGGGGGATATTAAGTCGAAGTATTTATGCCAATTCGCGTCAATATAAAAACATAACAGAGTTATTAAAACAAGCCATACGGACTGCGTGGACCGAAATACCTGCTTTAACCCTTCAAAAGTTGGTAAATAGCATGAGTCAAAGGATTTTTGAAGTAATAAGGAATAACGGCGGCAATACGAACTATTAACTGAAATTTAATTGTAAGCATTTATAAGAAATAACGTTTTTTTTTATGTGGAACTATAGAAATTTCCTTGTTTTTTAGAAACGAAATCTAATTTTTTAAATATGTCGAAATAAATAGTGAACGTTTATTACTTTTCTCTTTGTGTTTCTATTCCGAATATTTAGCAAGTTATTTTAAAATTAAAAACCTAATGTTTCCCAGTGTTCTTTTTCCGGTATGAAACGAAATATAAGTGGAACTATGGAAATTTCCTCCACTGTATATCCTTGCATTGTATAAGAAGTAATTTTCCTTGAAAAAGGGTTTGCAAGAATTTATCATAATATTATATATGGCAATAGACTTATGTGTTTCCACCAGAAAAATCATTTAAAAAATAATAATCTGAGTTTGATAATAAAACCTAGTGGTACACTTACCTTTATCATTGCTGCACATTCAGGGAGCTTAAATTCCTATAATATTGGTTTGTGTAAATTATACATACAAATTATACGATTGTGAGAATATAGACATAAAAGAAACTCAGTCCCTAATTTCATTGGCCCGCATAACCTTGAGCAACATCTGTCTACGACTCAATTGTCCGAGTGGCGACGGTCGTATACCTGCTTTTTTTCTGGAAGGCATAAATGAAATACTTTTAGTGTTGCATTTATACTCAATATCATCAGTATTTGATAATACCAATTATCCCCTGCTTAGTCGAATGTTTGAAGATATTAACAGCGATATTCCGGAGTCATTTACTTATTTTTGGAGCAAGTAATTCTTAAAAAAAAACAATCTAAATTAGAACATTTAAAGTTAGTATGTACAAGTATCAGCCACAGTATTATTTCTGCTGTCAGGTCTAGTATTTAAATTATTTGAAAAAGATGATTTAATTAATTTCGCAGAAGTATTTCAAAAGATCGACTCTTCTCCACAAGACATCATCACAAACGGAATTCGCTTTCTTCTTGCTCTGTATGGAGCTCAGAAAAAAATTGATTGTTGAGACAAATATAGATATTTCAGTTTTGTGAAAAATACACTGAACAATAAAACAGTGCAATCTGGTCTAACTCCAACATCTGCTTCTGCTATTCAACACTTATGTCGAGAATACTATCAAGTTCAAGTATGGCATTCAATTGGATCCAGAAGACTGGGGTTGGAAATTAGTAGATAATACTTTGGAGCCAATTAAAACTTTACTCTCGCCTGCTCCGGAAAGACTTCTCAACACCATCTTTTGCAAGTGCAAAAGGGTTGTAGTGCAAAATGCAGCTGTAAAAAAGTCGAGTTATTTTGTTCACCAGTATGTACTAATTGCCAAGGCCAGACTTGCTCCAATGTTGAAGCAACTTCAACAAATGAAGATTTTTATGATATCAATGAGGAGGCAACTGATGTATCTTTTTCACATATCCAGCTAGAGGAACAAGAAGAAGAAGAAAGCCAAGAAGATATAACTATTGAAGTGGTATTTGAAGATTATCAGTCAGAATAACATCCTCCCGAAACCAACAATAATTCGTGCGATTTAAATCACTTTCAATAGTACCATTTTTCAGTAAATACAATATTTTTTAAAAAACTTAGTCACAATAGATAGAAAATACGCCGAGTACACTACCTCACAGGTGGTGAAGAAATGTGTGCATATTACGTAAAATACGACTTCTTCAACTTTTAGAATTGCAATATCTCGGGAATGGTGATCCTTAAAAACAAAAGTATAAGAACAATTTTTGTAGATAATTTCATGATCTAAAACTTTTGTCCGATTTATTTTTATGATAAAACTTATCATTTACCAGAAAAATTGGAAAACCCATTTTTTTTTACTTTTGACCTTGAATAACTTTGTTTGCAGATGTGGGATAGATGGAGACTTAATGTTCCGAAAGTCTGTACCAATTTACAGCTCTATGCGAATTATTGTAAATTGAAATGTCTACTTTGACCGGACTATGTAGAATTAATTTCAAATCTGAAGAATTGAATAAACTCATCATACTTTTTAACATTATATTTTTGGTTTCTTAACAATAAGAAAAGGTAATAATTCTTGGTCAAACTGTACACAATTAATAAAATTCCTATTATTTGCTGCAGTCATTGGAACATTTACAAAACGTGGGGAGATCCGTTCAATATGATGTAATCAAACAGTTTTTTTTTTTCTAAGGTACCAACACAATTTATTTTACATCGGTACAATAATTCAATTTTCGTACCAAATCTCTTAAGTTCTAATTAAAACCAACTAAAACAAGGAGCTCAAAATAAATTAGTCCCAATACTGAAATATTGCAAGAGATCGTCTCATATCTAAATTAAATTAATTGATTTTTGTTAATTTTATGTTATAAAATAAAACTATTAAGACCTTAATTAGAATGATATTTAAATAGTGAAATAGGATAATTAAATTTTACAACAGGTTTTATATGGATTACATCAAAAGAGAAGTTTTGAATTAAAACTAAACTCGCTAAGCTTTACTCTGACAGACCAACCATGCGGCTTGAGTTTGGAGATTAATTAACCGATTGTAAGTGTTGATAGAGTAGATGGTTGCTAATTATAAACAAAAATAAATTAATAAATAAAACTCTTGAAAATTGAGAAGAACAGAATGAGTACAGAATTTGTGGTTGAGATCAAAAGTAAGATGTATGCGAAAAAATTTTGTGGATCGCTTCTAGTTTCTTAAAAATTTTGAAAAGTTACATATTGATCAGAAGAAGATGGAAAATTGGGTAATCATATATACTTTAGCTTACAATTCGAGGGGGGGGGACGTTGGCATATGTCATTTTTGGGGTTATTCTGAGCATGCCCATGTATTTTTTAAGGCGAGCTTACACCTCCTTAATTTTTTTTTTTTCCATTGAAAATTGACGATTTGCACTGCTTTAATAAACTTTCTTTTTTTATACACCCTCCCCTCACCCCACCCCTGTCGTCTCCTCAAGTCCCATCATCATCCCCTATCCCCTTCTCCCTCTAATACTTCGACAATTCCCTTCACTATACACTCTGCTACCCCTCTGATTCTCAGTTTTTTCACTCTTATTTTCAAGAGCGTTTTTTACTCAAGCGCGCTTCCCACCCCCCTCATATTGTTCAGTTCAACAACATATATTGACAACATATGTCAAGGTCAACCCACTCGCGCACCTCCCACCCCCTCATATTGTTCATTATGACGACCTTGACAACATATGTTAAGGTGACACCCCCTCGAGGGAGGGTGTAAGCGCGCCTTACAAAATACAAAGGCATGCTCAGAATATCCCCAAAAATGACATATGTCAAGGTCACCTCCCCCCCCCTCGAGTTGTAAGCTAAAGTATATAATTACTGAAAATTGTCTTCTAAATTGTTACAATCGACCCAAGAAATTGCACTTTTTAATCTCAAAGGAAATTTCCTATAACGCTTTAGGAAACCTCAAACTCAGTTTAAGAACCAATGGATTTAGAAGACTAGAAAACATTTATTACATTTATAAGTTAAAAACATAAGAATATTGTTAAAAATAATCTCAACTGTGACATAGGTAGTTCCATTATACGGTACCAGCTTTCGGAAGTTACTCTTATGAGTAAAGTTTAGTGTACAGTGTCAATTTTAAATTTCATATTTTTAAACAGAATTTCATGCGACCAAATTCCCTTCCACTGACAATCCAGGTAGACCTTTCAATCAAAATGTATATATTGATTTTGCATAACATTTCATGTTTTCAGCAATAACAATCTACCGTTCGTTATGAATAATGGGTGAAAGATGATAAAGCGGTTTGAGAGGTTTGGCGTGAGAGTTTCTTTTGATTCTTAAAGCTTCAGTCAATGTTGTAAATTATGTATGAAAACGAAATATTTGTTTTGTCTTAGAGCTTTCAAGAAATATCGACTTATTTGGGCCTTTTTGGATACAAATTCCTACACGTGGTTCATATTTTACCTTTAAACTTTTTCCAGTGTACCGTACAAAAATATAACCATTATAATTCAATTTCTTGGCTTTCCCATTCTCGAAATATTTAAAGACATCATTGTAAAAAACCGAGGAAACCGACACGCACATAAAGAGTTAAAGCCCGTGAAAGGAATAATTTTTCTGAAAAAAAAAAAAAAAACGAAGCACTCTCTGTTCACGCACAACCTTTTATGCCACAGAAGAGAAAAGGTATACCTGTTGTTAAGACAATAGAATTCTTGCACACTATTAAAGCGATGATTTTGTTTCGTTCCCATGTAGAACATAGAAAATAGAAGCGAGAGGTTTACCGTCAGCCCTTGAGGTTTTCTGGCAGCGATACATACCATAGCCTGAAAGGAGAAAAAGAAAACATTTGATACAAAGTGTTCATTACTTAGGAGCGAAAGTAAACGAGACGTAAAATGCCATTTAAATTTTATTGCCATAAGAAAGTTGCTCGTAATTAGAATGGTTATTCGTCACGAAGTCCTAGCTTCCACATTTGCAGATCCATGAAAATCCAGTACAGATTTCCGCTCTCTCTGGAGACTACCTAATTGTAGATTATTACATAAATGATGGGTTGTCTTTATCGCTACTATGGCAGCGGTAATGAGTCAGGAACAGGAAAATTCCCAAAATTTTAGCACAAAGTACAATGTTATTTATCCAGGCGATCAAAGCGAAGCAACATGTAATGACCGGTCCTTGTAGATTAACGATGTAAGAAAGTCTTTTAAAACCGCCTCAGGAATTAGCCCCGGGGCACATAATTTCCGTCAAAATTCCTGTCCTCTTAAAATCGTTAAAATAGGACCTATTGCGACAACCGAAGTTATTCGGGTTTCATCATTGGCCGCCGAGCTGCGTTCGTATCGTCCTATTCATAAAACTTATCCTTCGTGGATAACCCCGACCCAATCCAAAATGGAATTTCGCAAAGTCCTTTGCAAGAATTAAAACTTTTCCAGCTCCTATCAGTTCAAGGTATACTCTAACTTACGCTTATCCTCCCGAAGTAGGATACTTTTTCTTCCCGTGTGCTTCTTGAGTATTTTCCAGGCCCCATGCCAACGTCTTTACAAAAGGTGGGCTCACTTAATATATAAGTGAAGTTTTTATTGAGTCTGAAAATTTTGGTCTTGAGCGCAGGACCGCGTCTCATTGTCAGACGCCAACGTGAGGATCCCTCTAATTAGAAAAATTAAGCCGTGATTCTATATTTTGAATTTGAGATGAGGCAGCAATTTTGTTTGGGGAGGATAATTTGTTTGGGATGTCCTACAACGACGTAAAAGTCATCAAATATTAATAACAATCACTTGTAATTAGTTGGGGGAACTTTTGGGTGACGTTTAATAACGACTGGATAAATGTCAATTTTGATTAGAAGTACCTTGTTATGCTCGGCTGGGTTTTGAATAATTTTCTTGTGGAGAATTTAATTTGACAACTTTTGGGAGAAGTTTTAAAATGATTTGTTTATTAGGGTGCATAATGACTGAAAAGTTTCAATACTTAATAGAATTTTCTCACTAAGTTTCAAACTTCAATTACTCCTCATTTAAGGTAAATTAATGTTGTACCCATAGGAAAATCAATTTCCTGTAAAAAATGATAATTTATATTCGTCTACTTTTGAATCTCTACGCTATACAAATTCTTCCTTAATTAACTGTGCTTTATTATTACGATGTCGAAGACGTGCGTATTTAGGATTTTTTTTAGTCAGTCATTTTCCGAATTTAGTACAAAAAGGTAAAACAAATTTCTTATATATCGAAACCATTAAAATTAGGTTTAGGTGCCACTTCTTAATTATAATTTGCGTTTTATAGTTTCTATCCACAGTCATAACATTTTGTAGTATAATTTATATCCATATAAAGTAGGAAATATTTCAGAAAACCCTGGGAATTGATCAGAAATTCTTTAAGTCCTCAATACTCATACATATACCTATGTTACGCATTATCCCCATCGGCATGACAGATCTGGCCTCGCTTATGCTCACCTGAAAATTTTTGGTCGAGATTTGAGTTGACTTTTTTGACAAGTCCTGGTGTTCCTGTTCTGGTCAATTTAATTGAACCTTATAGAACCTTTGAACTTTATTGTAAAATAAATTATAAGCCAGGTCGATTACAATAACTAGACTTTATTCTTTTAAAATACTCTGCACAATTTCTTCTAAGTACGAAGTAGGGACTACGACTAACTAACTATTCAAACGATCGTATGATCTGTAGAGTTGCCGGTATACCTGGTAAGTAAATCAATGAACCAAAGCCAAAATATTTGGCATAGTTACGAGTTATACAATTTTATATTTTCATAGTTGTTTCTTCACACCTTGTACAACAACACCAATACAACAAAACTCGTGAATACCCGAATTGTTCCCGAATTTCTGCCAAATCAGTCACAAAGTTTGTGTGTTTACTTACAATTATACAATAGGAAATAAAACAAGAGTTGAATACGCTTTAATATCAACGAAAGTGATAAAAACTATTATATGCGAATTTTGAAACCTTCTTAAAGGAGACAAAAGTTTAAAAGAAAGGCAGAATTTAATGACGATAAAAAAAATGTGTTTGGGTCAAAATCACCAAGGTTACGAAATTGGAAATCTGAAATATTGTAAAAATTATCACATCATGGAAATCAAAAAAATTAACTTACAATGTACACGTTACTATCAATAATTGCGCTGTTAAAGAAGCGCGCAAAATATTCACATTTTAATTATTTATCCAGGATTCCAAAGAGACTGTCAAGATGGCGACAAGTGATGACGAGGAAATGGACGAACAGTGCAAAAAATGCAAAAAAGATGTGAAAAATAATGAAAAAGCAGTGCAGTGTGATGGTTTCTGCAAGAAATGGGTGCATACAAAGTGTTGTGGAATTAATGATACGAAATATAAAAAAATCCAAGAATTATCATCCATCATTATGTGGGTATGTAACGAGTGTAGGGAAAACTTAGTCAAAATTACAAAATTGAATCCAACGGAGATTTTGGCTAAGCCAGGAAAACCGGTAGAGAAGGCTATTATGGAATTAAATAATCAGGTAAGAAATTTAAGTGATAAAATAGCAGCGCTACAAAAGAATGAGTCATCGGAAAATCCGTTATGGAAGAAACCGACTTATGCTAACATGGTGCGAAATGGAAATGAAAAATTGGAAACAAAGGAGAACAGCAAATTTACGCAATCCATATTAATAAAACCAAAAAATGATAAGCAAACATCTGAAGAAACAATAGCTGAGCTTAAGGAAAAAGTAAACCCAGCGAAAATAAAAGCCCCAATTAAAATGCTTAAAAATATAAGCAATGGAGGCGTGATACTACGGTCAACGGACTTGGAAGCAAATAAAAGACTTATTGAGGAAACGGCAAAGGAAATGGGAGAAAAATACGGAGTAAACATAACTAAACAAAGAAACCCCAAACTGATCATAACAAATTTATATGAAAATTACGATGACACTAAATTAATGGAAGAATTAAAACAACTAAATCATTTTATAGACTCTTCTGATCAAATAAGAATAACACACAGTAAACAAAACACCAAAACAGAAAACTGGACACTTTTCTTTGAAGCAACAGGTAAAACATATGAGAAGCTTGTAAACCGGTACGTTAACCTGGGATGGGGCTCGCGATTCATCAAGGAAGACCTCAGCATCCTGCAGTGTTTTAACTGCCAGGGATTCCACCATTCAGCTAAAAACTGCAAGAATAAAAAAGCAGTATGTGCAAGGTGTGCAGGTAATCACAGCATCAAAGAGTGTAAAAACGAAACTATAAAGTGCGCGAACTGCAGCAAAAAGGAACACAAATCTGGGGTTAGGACAACACAAACTTCAAACTGCCTCTCACCTAGATCTGACAGTAGGGTCTGTCCGGTATACAGCAGCAAAATAAAGCTCTTGATGGAAAAGACAAACTATTTTGTTGAAAAGCTTTACGAATAATAATGGATTTAAAGCTTATATCAAATAATAAATTGAATGTACTTTATCTTAATTGTAGGAGTCTTAGAAACAAAAAGAATGAACTAAAAATGATAATGATGAGTAATCCGGATCTGCACATTGTGATCTTAAATGAAACATGGATCTATAGTGAAGAAACAAAGTACTTTGATATTGCTGGATATCGGGCAACTTTCAACTGTAGAGATGAAAATAGAGGTGGAGGCACGGCGATATATATTAAAAAAGAAATTGATTATAATGTGATAACAGTGGAAAAAAAATATGGGACAATAATAATAGAAATTACAGACCTCAGAAAAGAAAGAATAAAAATTGCAACTATGTATAAAGCACCGAATGAAAATTATTGGGAATTTATTGAACACTTTGAAAAATTATTATCTACAAATAAGGATATGACTTTCATTGGGGACACAAATATTGATTTATTAAAAAGCAATCATGAAACAGATCAATACATTGACACAATTGAATCGAGCGGTTATAAAATTGTTAATAAAATTGATCCGAATTGCCCCACAAGGGAATCTGAAATATCATCAACAATATTAGATCATGTGATTACAAATGTTAATATGTTAAAATATAAAATGAAAATAAAACTTGGAGACTCAGAGTTATCGGACCACAAAACAATCAGCTTATGTATTAATATAAAGCTTAATAAACTGAAGAAAATGGTTAATAAGCGAGAAAAAAAGATAAAAATAAATGAGTTTAAAGTAAACTTCCAGTCGGAAATATCAAAAATAAAAAATTTAACGTTAGAAAATTTAATTAATACTATTAAAAAAGCGAAAGAAAAGAGCACAGTAGAGAAAGTATTTAGGACCAGAAATAACGAGTGGATTACGACAGAAATATTAGAAAAAATGAAAGAGAGAAATGAGGCATACAAAAAAATGAAGCAAAATACGGAATCACAATTTAAGGAAAAATATAGGAAACTAAAGAACGAGACTGACAGGATGGTAAAAGCAGCCAAACAAGCACACATAAATGGAAGAATAGAAAGGGCAGGAAGGAATGGCAGAAAATTATGGGATGTAATAAATCAGGATATACTGGAGAAAACTGGAAAGAACGTGAAGACCAACATTGAGAAGCTTAACTACGAGGGATCTACATACACATCGTCAAAAGAAATCGTCAACATACTCAACAAATATTTTAATAACATAGGGATGAATCTACAGCAAAAAATCAGAGAAGGAGCTACAATAAACAACAACATTAGAAATCAAACCATCTTCATGCAGCCAACGTGTCCTGAGGAAGTGGAAAGGATCGTCAAAGGTCTAAAAAAGAATGCAGCACCAGGGATAGATGGAATTACAACAGAGGATGTCATAACTTTAGTGGATTATATTAAAATACCCTTAGCAAAATTTATAAATGATTGCCTTGAGGGTGGGAACTTTCCAACGTGTCTAAAAGAATCTATTATAATACCAATATATAAAGGAGGAGAAAAAGACAATCCATCGAACTATAGACCAATTACAATAGTCAGTACCATCAGCAAAATATTTGAGCGCGTAATTCATAATCGTATAAAGGAGTTTATTACAACAACCGGGGGATTTGATCAAAATCAGTTCGGTTTTCAGGAAAAGAGTAGTACTGAATCAGCGGTGATAGATGTGATTAAGACCATCAATGATGATCTCGATGAAGGATATTATTCCTTAGCAATCTTTATAGATTTACAAAAGGCTTTCGACACTGTAGACCATCATAAATTATTAGAGCTTTTGGAACAACTAGGTATCAGAGGAATATGCAACAATTTAATTAGGGATTACCTGTCATCGCGAACAGCAAAAACTAGACTAAATCAGTATCAAAGCAAAGAGGAAATACAAAAATGTGGTGTTCCACAAGGGTCAATCTTGGGGCCGTTACTTTATCTGCTGTATATAAATAATATTCAGAACGTTCAACTAAAAGGTAAATACAAAGTATATGCTGATGACACTGTATTAGTATACAGGGGAAGAACAGAAGAGGAGCTGAAGGAGAACGTAAATGGGGATTTAATAGAGCTCAGTAAGTGGTTGCAAGGAAATAAACTCTCAATAAACATTAGAAAAACGAAATATATGATATTTAAGATAAAAAATAAACAGGATATAAATCCATCCATTGAGATAGAAGGTAGAAAGCTTGAAAGAGTATCAGATATACAATATTTAGGCCTCAGGTTGGACGAAAACTTAAATTGGAAGTTACATATATCGACGTTGATAAAGAAAATCACACCGATAATAGGAGCAATAGGAAGGACCGCAAAGTTAAATGGTTTTGTTTCCAGACTAGTATATAATGCTCACATATTGAGTCATGTAAAGTACCTAATAAACATCTGGTCACAAACGCCGCAGTACAATCTTGAACGATTACAGAGATTAATGAACAAGGCTCTTAAAATATTGTTTCGTCTTCCGTGGGACACACCAACAAAGAATGTTTATAGTATCACGAATAATTTTAACTTGAAGGAAGTAATTTATATAGAAAAGGCAAAGTACATGCACAAGGTAATAAACAGAAACATAAAAAACAATATTGAGCTTACAAGAAACAATGAGGTGCACAGATATAACACGAGAGAGAGAGAATTTATAAGAATGGATAAGGCGAGAACGGAAAGGAATCGTACAGGACTCATCAACAGCGCAAGTGATATTTATAATAAACTTCCGGAAGAAATAAAAAGGATAGCAGATTTAAACAAATTCACAAGAGCCATAATGGATTATGTCAGAAAAGGACTAGCTATCAAATAAGTATATGGTGCAATTTTATTCATACTATTGTATGTATAGGTTATATATTAATATGTTAAGCTTAGGTTGTAATAATAAGTAGGTTTAGTTAATTTTTTCATATAAAAATAATTTTTTTGCGGAAACCAGTATATGTTCAAACTGCTCTAATACCAGTGCCAGTATTTTTTTTTTAAATTTGATGTGATATAGGCATTTTAGGAAAGGATCCACAGAGCCAACATTCTAACGCCAGGGAGGCATAGAATTAGGTGAATGTTTCCAGCAACATGCTGAGAAGTGCGTCATATAAATCTATTATTATTATTATTATTATAATATTATTCAGGGAACTTGAAATACTTAAATATTTTTGTTAAAAATATAAATTTTATTTAGCTTACCCCCCAATTCTACATAAAAGTTAAGAACTCTTAACCTCTTAATTGTTTTGAAAAATCCCTTTAATTCAAGAAATGGACCTCTTTTTGTAGAAGAATTCACAAATTATAAGAAATCAGTGTATTTCTAATGTTTGTTCAATAATGTGGTAGCATATTAATTCCTTTAAAAGGATTTTTGATAGTAGTTAAGTCTTAATTTTTATCCAGAATCGGGGGGTGAGTTTGGAAATACGGTAATAAAATAAATATTTAAAAAAATATATTTAAATCTGTACTCTACATCATCTTATGTTCTCTTATTTTAATAAAATGTAACTTTTATGAAGCACTCCTTAAAAATTCTTAGACGGAAGTTCTATTTATTTATCAAGGATTAGGTTTGAACGTTTAATTGTTTTATCCAGAAAATTGTAAAACCGTTTCTCTGTTTATACACGATTTATATATTTTAGCACGATTTTAAAACTCTTTCCTTTGAATTTGTTCGTGGTTGATGGTTTTGATAAACAAATTATAAGCAAAAATTCAGTTGACAATTATTTGATAAAAAAAGTAGAAATCATAAAAACTCTCAGAAGCAGCATATCTATTCAAAATATTATTACCGGACGGAAAAACTCATTAGATTCAGTTTTTTCTTTCCAGTAAGGACAGCGATTTTGGAAGATCTCGTCGGAATGCTTTTGTTATTATTCTAGATTTTTTAATTTAAACTTTCAATTCTTCCCTTGTGTATTATATTAATAATTTTATATTAGTTGATTTTATGTCAAAATGCACTTTTGTATTGTACATGCACTTCGCCACAAAAGCCTACATACGATTTGAAAATTCGGGAATTAAGGAGAATATATTAATAATATTATTAATTTGCAAAGAAATTGAGACTTCTTTTTCATAATTTTGACAAAACATCGAAAATCATTTAGAAAGTACAAATGTATAATTAAGAATTTTATTGATTCAATATAGACTTCACTATTTCTGCTATGCGTATATAGACTTTTGTGGTGTGGTGTACATCGATACGTATGTACTATACAGGGTGTTCAGAGGTGGGAGGGAAATATTGCAGGGGGTGAAAGGTCAGACCGAGACAAGCAAAAAATCGTATGGGTGGGGGGGGGGGGCATCTCGTACCGTTTGGCAGTTACAGGGTGATTCGTAAATCAGGATTTTACCTTATATGGGAACCGCACTTGTATTTTTATCTTTTTTTCTACGCATCTCCGATCTCAAAAAATTACTATTTCGAAGCCCTTTCCAAAATGGCCAACACCACCCCCCTATCCCCAACCCCTTGGCCACAGTCCCCCCTGGAAGTTGAAAAAATTAACTTTTATTTCACGATTCTTCACATTTCGTCCCACTTTTCTCCGAAATTCATGTTATTAACATACCTACTTTTTATTTTTTGTAAGTTGCCTGTCTAATTACCTTTCCAAAAAGGTGCAACATGCCCAGCTAGAAAAGGGTTACAAAAGTCCTGAAATTAAAACATCCTCACAGGTACCTAATTACTTTATTGCACCATAATGGAAAAAGTCGTTAAGTAAACAATTTTTATGACAGCAAGTTCGGAAATGTTTGTTTAGGAAACACAGGTAATACATTTTTATTATTTCAGCAAAACAGTAATAAAATAATAAATGTAATCTCGTTAAATAGCGTTATTAGTTTATTATATCCAGTATTGACTCGTAAGTATCCTGACGCTCCGTTTCTAACACCTCCTATGAATTATGGTGTAAAAATGGGTAAGTTTGAAAGGACATTGACCACAATTGAAAGAGCAAGCGATAAGAACGGGTGTTTAATAGAAAAAATTAAGATAAAATGGCAGAATTCAGTGTTGAAGAGTATGCCGATATAATTTACGTGTACGGTTTAGTAGACGGAAATGATAGTGAGGCCGTACGAGAATACCAAAGGAGATTCCCGAATCGGCGTGTACCCGACAGAAGGGTATTTTCAAGGACTTTCAGAAGGTTAAAAGAAACCGGAAGTGTAACCGCCTCCAGAGCAGAAACGCGACCAGGAACATCGGCCGATTCAGCGGACACCGACCAACAAATCCTCAAAATTGTCAGGAACAGCCCTGAAATAAGCATCAGGCAGGTCGCACGACGGTTAGGATTGTCTTCAGGGAGAGTTTGGACCGTTGTGAACCGAGAGGGACTACATCCATACCACCATATCCCGGTCCAAGCACTACAGGAAGGAGATTCCGAAAGACGATTGCAATTCTGCACTTGGCTGCTCGAGTCTGACATCGAAAACAGAAGGTTTCTAGACCGAATTCTGTGGACGGATGAATCGCAATTCACTCGGGATGGCATCACAAACTTCCACAACCTCCACACCTGGTCAGATGTGAACCCACATAGGGCAAGGAGTCGGTCCTTCCAGCAAAGATTTAGTGTCAATGTCTGGGCTGGCATCATCGGCAACCAGTTGATAGGACCCTTCATCTTGCCCCAAGTGCTGAATAGTCAGCTATATATATTTGGACAATACCCTTCCGGATCTGTTGGATGACATCCCCCTGGCCACCAGAAGCGCAATTTATTTACAGCTCGACGGAGCACCTGCGCATACTGGGAACATTGTTAGGGCAAGGTTGAATGAACATTACCCAGAGCGCTGGATTGGACGAGGTGGACCGATTCCTTGGCCTGCTAGGTCACCGGACGTTGCTCCACTGGACTTTTTCTTATGGGGAATGATGAAAGATGAAGTTTACTCAAGACCAATCAACACCAGAGAAGAATTAATTACCAGGATTGGGACTGCAGCCACGAAAATACGGGAGAGACTGGCTACCATAGACCTCAAACGTGAAATAAAACGAAGGCTACTTGCATCCATCGAAACTGGCGGAGAACATTTTGAACAGTTTTTGTAGGACATAAGTTTTAATTGTAATTAGTTTTTAAGCGAACTAAATGTATTTTTTAGTTAACTTAAGTATAATTTCTTAAAAAATTCGAATTGTCATGATATTCTGTAAAAGGATTTTTGTAAATAAATTTTCGTATCCTTTTCCTACCTGGGCATGTTGCACCTTTTTGGAAAGGTAATTAGATTGGCAACTTAACAAAAATAAAAAGTAGGTATGTTAATAACATGAATTTCGGAGAAAAGTGGGGCGAAATGTGAAAAATCGTGAAATAAAAGTTAATTTTTTTCTACTTCCGGAGGGGATTGTGGTCAAGGGGTTGGGGATAGGGGGGTGGTGTTGACCATTTTGGAAAGGACTTCGAAATAGTAATTTTTTGAGATCGGTTTGGGGCCGCTGCGATGCGTAGAAAAAAAATATAAAAATACAAGAGCGGTTCCCATATAAGGCAAAATCCTGATTTACGAATCACCCTGTAACTGCTGAACGGTGCGAGATAAACACAAACGTTTGTAGCATTAATTGCCACCCTATTGAAACCATCTCGAAATTTTGCTGAAATCAAAATTGTGGATGGTTGCAACAATATAATTCAGACTGTTCTTAAGTACGTGCTCATTTAAGATAAAGATATTAAACGTACATAATATACCTACATATATCATTTCCTAAATATTTGGGTACCTAAAATGTTTGAAATGTTTATGGTAATAACGATTTATGATAAATAGATAGCTACACTAAAACTTAAAGCTTAAAAATGGTAGATTTAGCTTATTTTCAACAAAATGCTAATAAAACCACAGTACTATAATGAGTTTCAACTAAATCTGCAAATTTCGAGTTCGCCGAGTTGGGGTCACATGCAATGCGAACCATGGGGTGGCAACAATAAACTATTCACCAGGCCCCAAAATATTTTGTAGTTATGCGCATGAATAATTCATATGCCAATTTCAATAAGTAAACACGCAACCTTCCATTGCCACCCTGCGAAATTTACTTGGATCTAAATCAAGCCAGCCGTGAACGTATACCCACCACATGACCTGGCAAAGGTTACATATCACTCTGCCGCACAGGTGCGTGAATCCCGTGCCTGTTTGTGTAAATTTTCTGAGGGAGCTGCTTTTGCATATTCAACTTCACTTCATCGATTAAAAATTGAAATGTTTGAAACCAGGGCCGATCCATCAATGAATGTAAAAGGTTTCGTAAAGGGAGTTCGAAACCTTCAAAACACCATCGACCATCCCAATCCATCCCAAGCTCACCTATTGTGTGCCTGTACTTTATATTGTGCAGTCATCGTTTTATCATCAGTTTTATTCGCACGGAGCTGGGAATCTGGCAAACCTGTGGTGCAGGTCAGCTTCGCGAGGCATTAAATCGGATGGTTGAACAGGGAAACTACCTCATATGAAATTTTGCTGAGCTCCGCACTTCCCATCGTTTGCCCTAAACCACTACCTGAACTCTACGTCCAGTTCAAACATCAGAGGACGTTTGCTAATGACGAAACACATTAAATCTGAACGTGGTAATACTATTCGAAGTGGGCTGTTTTATTAGAGTTTTAGCAAAATTTGAAGATCAATGGTGAAATCAACATCGACTCCGAGGTTCGGAAATTAAAGGGGCTCAATGAAACTGATATCGAAAATGAGCAAGACTGCTGCGAACCCGCTTCAGCCGGAAGCAGGATGCTTGACTTCACAATTAGCTTTGAAATGCAGTTTCAAAAGTGCTCTCGCAGAGTAGCAATTTCATTTTAAACGCATCAGTTCTTAACGTATAACTAGGACACGTTAGGTTTAAACAGGATTAATTTCTAGAGACTCGTAGTCAAATTTCATCTGCGCCTGGTTAATGGTAATGTGATGTATAACAAGAAGAACTAGTGTTCTCAGTTTCATACTCTTTTTAAAAGTAAATCACGAAAACGGTGAAATGGCATAGCATACACTATAAAAAATTAATGTAATTATCCTACAATAAATATAATACAAATTATATACACTGCCCGACAATAGGTTAGGTTCGGTTTAAAAAACGTACCTGCGCCAATTATTTTCCATCCTTCTTAAGGGATATTTTTTCATATGTTGAAGGGTTATGAGAGATAATAGTTCATAGGAAATGCTAGGTAATTACCTGAGTAGGTAACATTCTAGGAATTTTTTTTAAAAACGTGCGTCTTTAAGGGGACCTTTACTTTCAAAATCGAAAAAAAATCAATTTTTTTTTCATAAAAATGCTTCTTAATATCACAGAAATGCTGTCCTAAAACCGTTTTAAGAAATTCGGACAGGAAAAAAAGTTATACCTGGCTTTTCTTACTATTTCCTCGATCTTCGAAAGGAAGTAAACCACCTGTCAAGAAGCCATAGCCGTATAGGGTCTACGATGGATTGGGTATCACTTTCATACTACATATAATCGATTTGGTCATTATAACGAAAAAACAGATTGCAATCAAGTATAAGGAGCTACTTGAATCTCAAAAATCGGAATTTAATGAAGTAATGGCATGGCCAATGGATTTTCCAACAAGATCACGCGTCAATACATACTGCAAGAGTGGTTTCTAATTGGTTTTGTGAGCAAAATATTACAGTTTTAGATTGGCCTTCTATGTCTCCCGATTTAAATATAATTGAGAACTTGTGGGGATGGCTGTCAAGAAAAATGTATGAAAGTGGGAGACAATATCAAAGCAAAGAAGAACTAATTTTAGCTTTAAAAAAGCAGTGGCCGAGAATTCCAAGAAATATTATAACCTAATACGACTCATTACCTGCAAGAATTTTTGAAGTTATAAATAAAAATGGAGTAAACACACTATTAATTAATAAAATACATTAACATCTAAAATAGTGTGCTATTATTTTCATCTTCAATAACAGACCTTTGGAGATTGCTAATAATTTCACTTCCGAACCTATCCTTTTGTCGCACTTAAATAGGTACATTTTCAGAAAAAAATTCCTAGAATGTTACCTACTCAGGGAATTACCTAACATTTTCTATGAACTATTATCTCTCATAACCCTTCAATATATAAACAAATATTGGCGCAGGTACATTTTTGAAACCCAACCTATCCTGTATATAATACATTTTCGAAAATTAATTAAAATTAAATCTTAAACATACACTTAGAAACACTTAAACACAATGCCAAAGCGAAACTTCTTATGTACACTCAGAAAAATCTTAAAATTATAAAATACACTAAGTAAAATTTACGAAAACACGACGATTTTGAGCCAAGAAAGAAAATCCCGTAAATCTGAAAATAATTTCATTAGCGTTTGAAAATATGTTTAATATAAAACGCAGTTAAAGCTATATCTTATTTCGTAAAACCAACTATACTTATCATAATTTGAACAAAATTTATTTTAAAATGGTATTAATTAAAATAACGCTTGTAAAGATTTATTTTATTCTCAAAAATAAATATGTAAATTACAATTAATACATAAATTGTTCCGAAAAAGGATTTTACTTTTAAATGTAATTACTGGTTGTATGAATAATTATTATTTATTTTATAATGATGTTAGAATTCTCTTAAATGCTATTAATCAAGATGTAAATGAAATGCAAGAGTGGTTTAAAGAGAGTGACATCTGCATACTTGATTGTGGATATCGTGATGCTATACCCATTTTGAATGCAATGGGATTGATCACAAAAATGCCACTACTTTTGTATCGAAATCAGAATCAGGCGCGTAACGGCCATTTAAAGAACATTTTCAAATTCTTTTCTGGTATAATAACAGCTCATGTTCCTAACTTATCCGATTTCCTTCGCATTGCTTGTGCAATCATAAATAAATATTTTGGACTCATTACTATGCGGAATGTGAATGTAGAATTAGCAGAGACAATGGTCAACCGATCCCAAGAAGTTAATGTTGTTCAAGCCAGAGTTGATGCCGAGAATCTTAGAGGCAGAAGAGGGCGCTGGGTACAGATAACCCCAGCGCACGTGCCATTATTTCCGATAGTAGATATCAAATATATGCAAGCATTAACATTCGGAACATATCAAGTATACTTATCGATATCTTATATTCAAGATAGTTCTCTAAGACTTGATCTGGAAAGAAATGAGCAAGAAGATATTGTTGTCGAAATAGATCAGATTACTAACGAACCGGGATTTATTCGAATCCGACTTTTTTCAAGATTTAGTAATGCTACAAAACATCAGATTTGGATTGCGTTCGACGAAGAAATTGTTTGTAATGTTAATGAAGCAGAGCCTATTTTAGGTTATTATTGCACATGTAAAGCCAGAGCTCGAACTTTAGGAACATGTGCTCATGTCACTGCAACTATATGGTATTTAGGATATGCTAGACACCAAGAGAATATACGTTATCCCACACTCAAGTTTTTGCATACTATAATGAATGCAACTATGGACGTTGACAATGACATAAATTTAGAGATAATAGATTAAGATTATTAATCTTAACTAAGTTTTAATTTAGACATGCATAATGGTTCTAACCGTTCTGATCAACGCTATTATTTATATCACTTAAGCATTACAAATGTTACTTTGTTAGAACGATGCCATATGGCTTCAAGATCTAACATAGGAGTACATAAAATATGCAAAGATTCACATCGTAAATACGCAAACATACCTGAATGTATATTTAGATCATGGTTATAGACACTGAAAAATACACAAACACATGAACACACACAAACACGTATACAAATACACTTGGAGTCAGATAACCGCCACGTCCACGTCCTTGATTCTGGGTAAAACTAAGAGCGGAAGCCAAAATACATATCAGTACAAGCGTACGCACATGAATAGAATGACTTTAAACTTCATCGCATTTTTTCTACACTTTCCTAATCATTTATCTTGGTGTAACTTTGAAATGACCTCTACGTGACTTTGCATAGTCAAATAAACACTTCATTCTGATTCAGCGACAGCGGATATCTTTACTTGTTTTTTTCTACATTATTCCAACCATTTTTCTTGGTTTGACCTTGAAATGACCTATAGGTGACCTTGCACAGTCAAGCAAAAACTACATTCGGATTAAGGGATCCCGAAAACTAATGTTTAATGCCACTAAGTCTGGTGATACTAACGGAATGAAATGTTGACCTGTGAATTATCCCTCTTCGGAGAACCTCTAAATGACCCACTTTGGGGCCTGATATCTCGAAATCTATGCATAGCCGGTCTTCGGACCCTTTTGATCACCATGCTGAAAACTATCTTTCTGCAAAATTTCAGCCCAATCGACCGGGATTTTTTTCCCATACTTTTTGTGCGGGGTCCTTCACGAGTTGAGGCGAGAAATAACGTTACGAGTTTGGTATGAATGTATCATTTAACCCTTTAACTGTTTATGTCGAGTATACTCGTCATGAACAAACCACGATTTTTCGCATAATGTCGATTGTATTGGCCACAATGATAAAAAGATAGGATTTGTATTATCAATCAACGAAACGACAATAATTTTGATTTCTGAAAAAGGGCAAATAAAGAAATTTAAAAAAAAATTACATCTTAGAATATTCGTTAGTTTGCGGGCAGAAAAAGTTCTTAAAAACAAAATTAAACAGTTAAAGGGTTAAGGAATTAAAGTTATGTGGAATACAAGAAAATTTTTCTTCATAATTTTAAGTAGCATAGATATTCTGAAAAATATGCCAAAATAGAGAATTCCTTTACCATTCTGAAAGTACTGGACCTAAATTTGAAAAAAAGTTATAGGGTAAATGTGGGATAGTTGCCACACTTTTTGAAATCAGCGATTAACACACAGAATATAAGCATTTAATGATCTTAAATTTTTGTGATGCTTAGTATACTTATTAATGAAGAAAATAATTGAGAGAATTTAATTCTATTAGTTTTATTTATACTTAGTTACAAACGAAATAAACAATCTTATAAATGAGGATAGATGCCTACTTTGTGGGTTAGCCGCCGCCATGATATTTCGACTTGTGGGTTAGTTGCCCTAAGGAATTAATAAAAAAATATTTTGATTTTCTTAACTTTAATTAACGTTAGCTAAGTGGCACAATCAACTAAACTTAAATATTTTTTTATTAATGAAAGAATATTTTTGTTTTCTTAACTAGATGGCACAATCATCTTTGTTACTAAACTTAAATACTTTTTTATCCATAAAACAAACCACAAATTCTTATCCAGTAACACGTAACCTCTATTATATATATAAACCTCTATTATATATATATATTAGGGTGCTTTTTTTTCGCGCCTATTTTTTTTCTCAGTCCCACCTCGAAATTTTGTGGCTAATACCTAAACATACAATCCCTGAAAATTGGAGCCCAAAAAAATAATATTTAGTACTAGACCAAGACGCATAAAGATTTCCCATATAAAATACACGTGAACTTTGATTATTTTTCTTCAAATCTCTACAACTCAGAGGCATTTTATGGCACAATCTTGGGCAATGGTAGGGTTTCTTCAGAATTGAATGCTCTACAAAAGTGTCCAGTGCGATGTAACCCTAACTCCCACCAGCGAGGTAGTACGGGTCATTGACCCCAATTTTTCCACGAAATTCTCGCTTTTTGCCCCTATCTCTTAAATAACAAGAGGTACAGAAAAAGTGAATATGACAAATTTGTAGGAAATTCAATTTCCTACAAAAAAGTTCTGAACACCAAATCGCTAACATCGATATTTCTTGAGATATTGGTCTTGGAAATTGAGATAGTGTTTCTACAATTTAGCTCAATAATCCATCAAACTTCCACACTACCTCAACTTTGTTGTAGAGATTTGAAGAAAAATAATCAAAGTTCACGTGTATTTTATATGGGAAATCTTTATGCGTCTTCGTCTAGTACTAAATATTATTTTTTTGGGCTCCAATTTTCAGGGAATGTATGTTTAGGTATTAGCCACAAAATTTCGAGGTGGGACTGAAAAAAAAGAAATAGTCGCGAAAAAAAAGCACCCTAATATATATATATATTTTTATACATTTTATTTATTTTTTCTTGACGTAGTATTAAACGGTGACATTGATTATAGTAATCGCCATACATTGTGCAGATTTCGTGCAGCCAATTTTTACAAATGACGCACTGAATCCAGTCTACCTTCGATTTTGTTTTTTTGAAATCTTCGAAACATTCGAACGTACTTGCGTGGCATGTCTAGAAAACGAAAATGTAATGAATTGAGTTAATGATACCATGTGGGAGAGATATCTCTAAGGGCATCTATACTCACAAATACTGGGGCATCTATCCTTATTGCGGAGGATAGGTGTCCTCCAATTTAATAAATAAATCGTGGTAAAAAGTACTTAAATAACATTTAAATGTTTGTATTTGATACATATGCAGATTATAAATACAAAAATATAAGCACTTACTCTATAATATTAATAATATTGCGTGCAACCCAAATCCAAGAATCTGTCGTCGCGTAAAATGTTTTTCTCTACACAACTCAAAACACATACTTTCCGGCGAAGTGCACGGCAACGACTGGCGGAAAGAAGGGGGTAAGCTTACATTTAAACAAAACACTGCGGGTGTATTGCTCGTACAGGTCGCTACGTGTTTACTTAGGCATCTATCCCCCTATGGCATCTATCCCACATTCACCCTATAATTTCTTACTTGAAGTTTACAGGAAAATTATAACGAAAGTCGTAGATCTTATAGAAAAATAAATAAAAAATATGGTACGGAAGCCTCTGCGTAAGAATCAAACTAGCACTTGACCGTTTTTTTTTTTTTTTTTTTTTTTTTTTGTGTTTCTCTACGTGGTAAAGTATGGGAAAAGCACATCGCCACTTTCCGTAGAACGTAACAACGCCTTGCTGATTTCTTCAGATTTATTTCATAAGAGCGTTGCGGTTAAGCTAAGCTTTGTTAGAAGTAGATAAACGTGGAAACGCTGAGTATTTTGGTGCTCCCATGTTTCTGGCACCTTATGCTTAACATTATATTTTCCTTCTAAGCCATTTTATGTTTCTAAATTTCACCTTATTATTACCTACCTGATCTTCCACTGCAATTTGCAAGGAGAAGTTTATAAATATGTTATATGTGCACTAAATTTATTTAGTTTGGATATCTCAGCATGTGATATGATACATGCGCACTGGTATTTCAATAGAAAATTGCAACACAACTTCGTTAAAATTTATATCCATCGTCTGAAGGTAAAATCAATAAATGTATTTATAATCGACTCCTCACCTAACTACATCAAAATAGATAGGTTGTCCACTTTTAAGTTTGATTACAAACCCCGCCTGCACCTCGATCGACCTGGCTTCGATGGTAGTAACGCTTTTCTGAGTAGATACCCGACTCTCTGATCCGTCGATGAAAAAGATATTTGCGAGCGACATCTTAGCTTAAATTATCCGTCTGCATTGCTGAGTAGCCTTCTTCGTGCAGCCAAGGAAACGTTAGATTATCTCCAGAGCGGACAGGCTACAGAATACTTAATTGGCAATTTAGCCGGAGAGCTTTGATATACAAAAACCCTTAAATTCGATTAGTGATGAATTTCGCATTAAGCAAGGTTGCATAATAATTACCCTTAACTGACAATTTATCAATCTCACGTTCGGTCGTCGCCGGAAAGCGAAAGCCCCTCAGAGTGGGATTAACTCGATAATCACAGTTCTTGCCAAACAAGGAGGGCATTAATTCTGAAGGAAGTCTATCACGCGGCTCAATAGCTCTCGCAGGAGTTTCGGGCAAGTACCTTGATCCGCTCGGAGTATTGTTCCGCCTCATAACGTCAACCTATACATTTTTCTATGATACAAGAGACTCTCAACTCGCAACCAGTTTGTATCAAATTACTTTCGAAACGAAGACTTTGCGACACTTGCTCCACACGGCTCATTGACTTTCATGGCTCATATCAGTCGGATGTCCATTAAAAGCCCATGAGCCATACCGTGTGGGAAAAAATCAGAACAAATAACCATCTCCGTTAATTATATCTGATATCGACAGGACGTATAGGCCTAAATTGTATCCTTTATGTCAGACTTCCGATATGAAATAAAATTGTGCGGCAATTTAGCCCTCCTGATGATACGTTGTTAATCGCAATTAATTGATTTTTCTTTGTTTTTTTTCGGCCCCACATGTGCCGGGTACAACTTGACAATTTACATGTACACTGTCGGACATGATGTTTATTTTTTAATTAAAATTCCCAGTTGGGCCTACATTTAAATGAAGATTAACAGTATATCTGCTAATTGCGTAGAAGTGATTGTGTACTCTTTTAATTGAACATTGTATGCAAGTTAAACAATCGCGTATAACTCAAATTTAAAAAAAAAAATCAATTAACGATTTGTAAAAAATTTCAAAAGCTTATTAAATGGCGTTCTCTTGTAAATATTTCCTCTTGCTAAATATAAAGCTCAAATAAATATATGCTATGGCATTCTCAAAATTGTACCTTACCTTTTTCAATATTGCAAAATTAACAAGAAACTTCATAAAAGAAAAGTCTAATATTAAATTTCTTTCAAAGAAAGTGTCGAAAAATAATGTAAGGAAGGTAGGTCTAATGAAAAAGTATTTAATAAATGTCTCAATATTTTATGAAATTAAAGCAAAGTAGAGGAAACCACAATGAGAAAATTAAAAGCCTGCGTACAATAAACATTATTAAATAGGACTGCATTGAAATCAATCACAATTTCTTGCCATCCATGAATTAAAAAACAGTCACGAAAGCGATTTTGCAATTCTATATTCTTTGGCATTTTGAATTGCGGAAATAATACTTATAGGGTGACAAATGGAAAGTTGCCTAAACTAATCATTCATAATTTTAAAACGAGTGCTGGGGAAAATAAAATCAAAATACATATAAATTCAGTAAAGATTAAATATTTACATAAATGCTTGAAAACATTATTAATAAATGCGGTCATACGATGAAACCAGATAATTCTTTCATTCTTACCTTCTGAGAGTGTTTTGGCTCGCTACATTTTTACTTCCAAACATGGTATTAAGGTCTCTATATGCTTCAGTATAGTTTTTATGTCTAGAACAAAAGCACTCGTATTTCTTCGTTTGTAAGGTGGCTCATTTCAAAGGACACGTATTATGACGTCTCAACAGAAACTGACAGCACTCTAGTATATAACTACGAGAGCCCAACGTTCTACGACATATTAGACGGGAAAAGACGTAGGTATACTTTAGGCAACTTTCCATTTGTCATTCTGTACATAACATATTAGTTTTAGAACATTTGGCTAAATATACAATAAACCACAAATAATTGAGGTGCAACTCTTGTTCTTATATTTTTTCATCATTTAAAATACAACATTCGACAATTCGAGCAATACTTCACTTATACAATACAGGTAGGCCCCCTACAACACATGTTTATATATTGTTGTCAGATATTATACAATTTCACAATCTAGAAATATTCTAATTTTTCTGCGAATTTTGAATATACTTATTTTCAAAAGTTCGAATCATCGCAAAAAACGTTTGCATAAATTCTAAATTTTAATAATTCAAACATAATTTTCGGATTTTGAGAACAATTAATTAATAAAGTTAAGATCTACTAAATTTAAATTATTTTCCATGGCTTTAAAAATTTATGGTGGATTAAACAAACTTTAGCATTTCTCGGTTTAATTTAAGCCCGAATGAATCCGCATATTGCTCCCTTTTCACATATCTTTGAAATAAAATTGCGACGTGGGTCAAGAAGTTGAAAACTAATAAACTTTGTTGCTTTTCTACGTTGAACTACAAAAGCAATAAATAGTCCCATCTGGTCTATATATGGAGAGTTTCTCTAAAACATAAGACAAAATAGGGAAGTACAAGCTTTATAAAAGTTTTCTTTCTAACATTTTCTCTTTTCGTGGACTAAAGAATGCTTACAAAATACGAATCTTATTTCTACACTTTTCACGTAAACTTTATTATAGACACCTAAGGCTTTAATAAAAGTATACATTAGGGTACAAAAGTTTACATAAATGGTCGAAGAGCTGGTGAAAGTTTATTTACAATGTTTAATATTGCATACAGGTTAAAATTTTGCAAAGTCTATTGCTAAAAAGTAGTATTGACCTTATACTACTGAGCACAGGATTGGAACATAAGACAATTTTGTTGACGAAATTTTGTGTGATATGTTTGTGATTGTGATAATTTCTAACATGGTGCTACTTACACTTAGACCCAGAGAGATTTGACAGTTAGCAGGCAAATAATTTTCCAAAATCATTTCATATTCATTTCAATATTATTTATACCTTTAGAACTGTCAGAACAGACTAACTTTTCATACGTACAAATAATACCTTTTCAGCAAAAAATAAGACTTTTTTTTTTTAGACATGCTGAAACATCATTTTAAAAAGAAAAGTGGAATTACATATGAAACAATTGTTTATAATAATAATAATTATTATTATTTTCTCCTCCCCTCTTATCATTTCTCCATTATCTCGCTTCTTCAGAGCACGTAAAAAGTAAAAGAGAATTTTTACAGAGAGCCAGAGACTGGTATTATCTTATTTTATGTACAAATAGCCCGAAACTTGCAATACCGGCTGTTTGCCTTTTTTAACTTATTGCAACAGTTCCAGTGTCATAATTTCAAGGTCTTTTCTTTCACAATAACTAGTTAGAATAATTCTTCAGCAGCAAAAAATAGTTTTTTTTATTGCACAATTCGAATTTTTTTAAATAAACAATTGAAGAATTTTCCGACATTACGATTCGACTTTACAGTAAAAATCAGTTTACAAATAAGCCAAAGCCAAAGAAGATAGTGGAAAAAAGTCTTTGCTAGAGCCGAAAAATCACTGCAGTTTCGATAGGAATTAATTCATAATTTTATTCTATTTAAAGCCAAACACTACAAGATTGAGTTATTTAGAACATTACGTTTCCTAACTGTAATATAATTCAGCTAAATACGAATTTCCATGGGAGTTGCATACATCCGCCATAAGCGTCAATGTAAATTTCTTGAACTGCCAGATCACTTACGCATACCTAAAGGCCACTTCAAGACAATATTATTTCGGAGCGATTTTCGGACAAGAAAAAATATTAAACATATTTGCATTTAAAAACAACTCTAGCCACTTCTTCAAACAAAACCCCTATAATGATTTTGTCACCATAAGAACGGCATTCCTTCCTAGTTATAATCACTTAAACTTCACATTTTCGATAGTTTAGCCGATCTGTCATAGGAAGCCATGTTATTTCGCAGAAATTACCGAACCACGTCATTCTTTATATGGGGTAGTGAGCAAGTTTACATCACGGCTTGTTATATAAGCTGCGTTTTTTTAACGATCTATATAGATCTCCCCATACAAATTTGAAACTCCTGCTTTTTATCTGGTACTACGTATACATGCGGGGATTCAATCCGGATTTAATCGTGATTCAAGCCAGTTAAATGTCATGTAGACGCAGATCGAATCCAAACGAGATCGACTCGATCCGATCCGATCGAGAGATTGAAAGATCGAAATGGCTTTGACAGCTCAAGCTTTTGAAGTTCTCTGAGGTTAAATGTAATAAGTCGACGCAAGAAGTAATCTGTGATTTAATTTATTAATTTATTATTTATTTTCAGGCAATGAGTAAGGTATAGTCGCCAAATTTCGTCCCCAAACCTAATTTCGTTCCCTTCAATATCTACTCTTTTAAAAACCGCCATCTATTAGCAGTGACCCGAACCGACAGCTAGTTGCATCAGTCGGCCATTGTGTAGAAGTGAGTGCGTCACGACGTTCGTACCGACGGAAATTCGAAAATCAAAAAAAGTGTTCAAGGTGAGTTTTTCATTGAAATATTCTCGGATTCCATAAAATATTGAGATACCTGACTTATTGATACAATTTTTTTATCAAACTAAGTATTAATATCTCAGATGTTAATCGATTAAGTAAAATTTTCAGGTTATGACACGTTTTTTGCTTAAATGGATGCGACAAAATAAATAGAACTTTCCTAATATCGTCCCCTTACGTGAACCTTATATCATCCCCGGGACGGTATTAGGATCTCGTATGGTGAACACAACGGTCATGTCACTTAATACCTTAATACCTTACCAATGATTAAAATAATTAAGAAAGGGCTGATTAGATATTAATATGATAGTTAGGTTCAATTTTATATAATAGAAAAGGAGTAAGTACAACTCCAGTTCACGTACTGATTATTGTGATCTCAATATCGTCCCCGGGACGAAATTAGGAGCCCAAAAACATATTTTCATAATTTGAGTATTTTTGTTAAAGCTATTTTATAACTTTTTTAAACAATGTTAACGCGTTTATGATTATTTTTAAGAATAAAGGAATATTGAACCTAATGTTTGACGTTTCATTTATTACTGTGGTATTTTTTTCTATTTTTTTAGATTTGTTTTACAAAAAGGGGACGATAGTAACCTTGTAAGTAAATATTTATTAAATAAATATAAAGGGTCTAGCCGGTTAAGGAGGTGAAAAGTGCCCCCAGCGCTTTTGAAAAACAAAAAATATCCTCATGTAGTACATGAAAAAGTACATCTTTGCTGAAATTTTCAGACCCATAGACCCTCACATAACCTCAAAAAAAATTAAAACGTGATTTTCAGTGTTTTGGCGATATCTCGGCTTCTTGTCGACGTACAAAATTATTTTTTTCTCAAATTATAGGGTCTTTTGTCAGCTACAAAATAATATTTTTTTCAAAATTTTTGGCGGGAAATTCAAATTTTTATACAAGTTCGAAATTTTCAAAATTCAATTAAAAAAAAACAAAAAAAATAGAAACGACGAAAAAAAAATATGTTATTCTCTGGATGTCAAGCTATATCCATGAATTATTTCAGATTTTTAGATTTGGTGCAACAGTGTCAAAATATCGAAAAACCGTTTTTCAGCATTTTTCAGTATTTTTACATCTTTTTTAAGTCTGAATATTCTTTAAGTATGCATTTTTTTTAAGTCATTTCCTACCTTGATAAATTCACAAAGAGATCATAATTTCATCCTGGCGTGACATCATGGCTGAGTTACACTCACCCCACCGTTCATTCATATTTGTCATGCACACTCGTTCACGCATGTTTGAAACTGAGCGGAGTAATAACAATTCCAAATAATTGCAATATATTTCTTAATAAAAGACCTCACAAAGTAATAATATTGCCCCACTCTCTTCTGCACTCACTTATAATATAAAATTGTATTATACAAATTAATACGTATAAAAATAAATATAGGATCACCTGAAAAAGAAGAAAAGTCTGAAAACATACATGTATTATACCGAACCTGAAAACATAACACAATAGATAAAATCCCGTATTTGAGATATGAATAGGACAATTAGTCTGCATCACTATATTCTTCAATAACATCAACAATCTTCCAAAAGAGTACCAGATCATTTCTACAGGATTTTTTCCGTATATTAAGAATTCTTAAATGAAAATTCTCAATCAGTTCGAGAAAAATTGAGTGGAAAATTCAAAATATCGAATTTTTGCTATTTTTGAAAAATCATCAAAAAATAACAGATAGTCACTGAAACTTGTAACATGGCTCAAATCAAAGTCTGAAACTTATTCTAAAAATGATCGAATACAACTAATTTCTATAGCTTGTCTAAACATTCTCGCGAAAAAGTTTTTCATGAGCGTGTATTTATTATAGTCTTCTTTCAGCATCTGTTGTATGATATAATGGGTTTGGTCAAACATTTGATTTTCAAGGCATTTTTCGAACATTTTTAAGACCTTTACTATTTTGAGATAATAGCTCAAGGTTCTAATTTTGGTTTTAGCCACGTTACAAGTTTCTACATATAATAATCCGTTATATTTGAACGAGTTTTCAAAATAAGTTCTTTTGACTTTTTCACTCACCTATTCCTTGAAAACGGGAGTTGATTGATCATTTTCATTTACGAATTCATAATCTACGGAAAAAATCGTAATATATTACAGCTTACGGCAATAGACTGTTCTTAAGCCATTTGCACATTCCCAATAGTATCTGAGAATATTTTTATAAACTATTGATTCCGGTTTATAATGGATATAACAATTGTAAGTTTTACTGCTAATGTGCCCGGAACGAACTTGTATCTTAATTATATATTTTGATTTTTTTTTAAATACTGTAGATTGACTTCATCTAGCATTTCTGCTAAATACAAAATCGCCTATTGCGTTTGATACGTATCAGTGAGAAATATTTTCAAAACTTTTTCTGTAGCTGTAGAATCACAAAATAGCAATTGGAGCAGAAGAAAATCTTTATTCACTCGTTTGACTTCAACATACGTTTTAGACTTTCCCGAGCTTACAGTAAATGGCTTAAGGGGGTATCCCACCCTAGAACGTTAAAAATATGAATTTGTTTTTAGTTTTGAAAAATTCTGTGTTCTTTTCTGAATCGTTTAAGCTATCTCTTGTCGCGAATTTGAAAAGCCCGCGCTGCTACAGGCAATTCCGTGCGCAGCTGGCGCTCCACACCACTCCTGGTTGCCTTTATCTTTAACTTAAATGCCGTTTTTCTCAAAATACCGTTTTGATGAATGGTGTGCAGCATTCTGAGAAAACCATTCATCCGAAAAAATTCAGATTTTGGTAAAAGCTGTGTTAGCTTGAGCTTCTATAACCTAAGTGGAGCAAATCAGGCATTTTTACATCTACATAGCTTATATCCCATGTTTTAACAGTAAAAATCAACTAAAAAATATAACGAATAAGTAGGAAAAATTAAAGTAATGAATAAAAATTTTTTTTTCTAAATGTGACACACTCTTGCCATAGCCACATATATAAAGAGTACTAATGTGCAATCTCACTTTTTTCCATGATCCAACTACTCAAAAAAAAAAAAAAAATTCTGAGATTGTTCATTAAAGATCAGATAATAAAAGGATTATTATGTATAACTATAAATGTTTTATATTTTCTTGTTCAACACCCTGAAAAAAGCGTTCAATTCAAGGGCCTCTAGAGGGGGATACCCCCTCGGTTCCTATTTGCATGTAGCAGCTGTAATATATTACTTATCTCATGCATGATATATAACTAAAAAATTTAAATTGAAGAAAATATTTGAAACCGAAGGTGTTGAACCAGTTATTGAAGAAGATAATGATGAAGATTAATTATCCTATTCATATCTCAAATACGGGATTTTATCTATTGTCTTATGTTTTCAGGTTCGGTATAATACATGTATGTTTTCAGACTTTTCTTCTTTTTCAGGTGATCCTATATTTATTTTTATACGTATTAATTTGTATAATACAATTTTATATTATAAGTGAGTGCAGAAGAGAGTGGGGCAATATTATTACTTTGTGAGGTCTTTTATTAAGAAATATATTGCAATTATTTGGAATTGTTATTACTCCGCTCAGTTTCAAACATGCGTGAATGACAAATATGAATGAACGGTGGGGTGAGTGTAATTCAGCCATGATGTCACGCCAGGATGAAATTATGATCTCTTTGTGAATTTATCAAGGTAGGAAATGACTTAAAAAAAATGCATACTTAAAGAATATTCAGACTTAAAAAAAATGTAAAAATACCGAAAAATGCTGAAAAAACGGTTTTTCGATATTTTGACACTGTTGCACCAAATCTAAAAATCTGAAATAATTCATGGATATAGCTTGACATCCAGAGAATAACATATTTTTTTTTCGTCGTTTCTATTTTTTTTGTTTTTTTTTAATTGAATTTTGAAAATTTCGAACTTGTATAAAAATTTGAATTTCCCGCCAAAAATTTTGAAAAAAATATTATTTTGTAGCTGACAAAAGACTCTATAATTTGAGAAAAAAAATAATTTTGTACGTCGACAAGAAGCCGAGATATCGCCAAAACACTGAAAATCACGTTTTAATTTTTTTTGAGGTTATGTGAGGGTCTATGGGTCTGAAAATTTCAGCAAAGATGTACTTTTTCATGTACTACATGAGGATATTTTTTGTTTTTCAAAAGCGCTGGGGGCACTTTTCACCTCCTTAACCGGCTAGACCCTTTATATTTATTATTTTGTAGAAATCGTTTCACACTAATTATTCGTTTCTAACAATACCTTCTACTTTAAAATTCTCAATTTTCCTTCAAATTTGACACTTTCACTAACAAGTGAAGATAGGTTCGGTACCACATTTGATACATTTTTAATTGATCCGGATCTAGATTTAAAAAATGCAGCTATAGTGTCTCGGAGGTTTTGGCACATCTAAAACCTTTTACAATTAAAATTCATGAATTGACATTCTGTATGCGGTCTAGCAGCTCGATAAATTTAAATTGATGCTTATGGCGGGTCGTGAAATTCGCATTTAGCTGAATTATGTCACTGCCAGGAAAAATAAAGTTATATTCTAGAAAATTCAACCTCAGTAAGTTTTCCCTCATATAGGCTAAAAATACGTATTTATTGTAGTAAATTTTCAGTTTTCCGGACAGGTCTTCCTCCCACTGTCAATTAGTGTTACGTTGCAAGTGGTCTGGGGTTCATATTTTTCGTTGAGTTAGATTAAAACTCAAACATTTTACATACTTTGCTTAAAAAGGTAGTAAAAAGTCGAGTGAAATGAAAAGACGAATTATCAAGGTAAACGTGTGTGAAAACAATTTTTAAATAGAAGCTTGACTACTTTACGCTATCGCTATGTGTGTTCGCCGGACCACTTCACGGCTTATAATTATAGAAATTGTTGACATATCACTAACATGATCACATAAACACAACGTAAATTATTATTCGTTAAAATCATCTTGAGAAATTGTATCAAATTTGAGGACCGGTATTCGAATACTTGTGAACGGATTATGACATTGTTGTTCTCACTCTTGGTACTGCAATGCTTTTACAAGGACGAATATTTAAGTGAGCACACATTTTACACCCTATTTTACAGGAGAAAGGTTTATTTTAGAGAGGGTGTCAGAAAAAATATTGTACCTACAGGACACTTCTAGGAATTGATTGGTATTCTTATTCTATGTATTTAAGCTACATCCTCTATGAATTAATACAAGAAGCTGAAAACGTCCTTATAAAACTAGGAATTCAAAGAGAATAATTTCCTTGTATCACACACACACACTGATTTTGACATTGATTTTGTAAAGAAATACTTCTTGCAAATTTTCACATCTATATTTTAGGTACTACTATCACAAAGGCATATTTTGACTCATTCTTTTCTACATATACTGTATATTCGGCAATAACTTTTGAACCACTTCATTTCAAGTTACGAAGCACTATAATATCATTAAAATCAAACAAGGTCATGTCCATTTGTCATTCACAAATGATGTTACTGTAGGTGTAAATTAAATTGGCTAACTTTGCATCAATTTCAGCCAAATTCTGAGCTTATTTCCTTTAACTGAATGAAGATTTGGCCCATTACTTCAACCACAGAGTAGCACCTTCATATATGTCCAGATATTACAAGGTTTCGCCCCTTTATCGCAATTTTATTGTAATCTCTTCTAAATGTCTCCACTAAGACCCATTTCAACGTAGGGACTAAACATCCCATGTGACAGGTGCTTTTTCATCTTCAGAGCAAATTTCTTTTCGGAGCATATTTATATAGTGACCAGGAGGTAAGGGCCCATTATCAAGAGAAAGCACCCAACGTATAAAATGCGCTCCGGCACTAGCAATTTACAGAAATCATAGGATACAAGGAAGCTTGTTCGCCCGAGCCGCAGAGCTGCTATCATCATCAATCACGACGGAATAGCACTCCTCCGGTAGGATCCGGGAAGGGCTCTGGAATGGCAGTGTGTGCGAATTTAGCGCGTCAGAACAGCCCTTGGTACCCAGGGAAATCCCGTTTTTACAAAACGCCCGGCGAATACAAAAATCACTAACCGTAACTGTAAGTTTGGGCCTCGTAGCGGGCTCAAGAGGGGTTACAAGGGGTAATAAATAAATTTTCTGTTTCACACCCTTCGCTGGAACTTAGTCACCCGCAAGGAATATCACCACCACCGTGCGGTAGTAATGAGGAAGACGATGGTACTACCCAGTAAGAAGGGCATAAACAAGGAAGCGATTTCCTTTTCTTTTTGTCGGAGAACAACTTTCGATCCTTGTTAACTGATAAGATTCAGACTTAACGCCTTCTTCAGTGTCCTATCCACCCGAAATGGGAAAGCTGTACGACAATAAATCTGATAAGGCCGAAGCAAAGTGCTTACCGGAGCTACTCATCGCGGGTCCAGACAAAGATACTGGGAATGTGGGAAAAGTATGCGAAAAACTCATAGGGCAAAGTGTTTGGGTTACGTTGATGCGCCCGGGATTTTCCAGGATTTCTGTGTGATTTTCTTGTGTTCTGACCAACACTTGCGATAGGAGTTTTCTCGTAGCAAACTTAGAGATATATGTATGCTTTAGTGGCCATTGAAGGATAAGTGCAGGGATGTAGAAGGATAACGAAGCATATCAATGTTTAAAGTGCCCCAGTGAACGTGATCAATGGCTTCTTTCGAAGGAATAAAAATGCGACCAGGAAGAGAATAGCTGTTCGCACTGTCCGGGATCGACATAATTGAAAAGGACATATAGGAAAGATACATCTTCCTGCGGTTGAAGCAAATTTATCTTTCGATTTTGTGTAGGAAATACACTAAATGGAGCATAGGAAGGTCGCTGTGAATATAGTACTATTTCTCAGAGCCCTGGGAGGACCACCGTGCGGGATGCCATGCTCAGGGCAACGAAAAAGGAACCATTTGTCTTTTACAGCTGTGTTAGCAATGACACATGTCCACTGGAAAGAAAATGTTTATCGCAAACACAAACTGTTGTACCTTAAAAAAAAAACCCCCTTTCGGTGATAGGCGTACATAAAAACGGTGAGTTTTCCTCACAAGATACTTTTAGTCGCATCAGTGAAAAGTAATGTAATTTTCCTTGTAGCGACAATATTGATGAAAACTTCCCGAATCTTGGGACATGTCCCCTTAAAAAAAAAGTTTTTATAGCAACTGTATAAATCTATGTAATAAATATAATTGCACTATATTTCATTAAGTTCAATTCAAGCATTGTGTTTTGCTTTTCATTACTAGCAATGATAAAGATTATAGATGCTGGAAAAATCTTGTTGTGCACATTTTTGTTCGAAATACTAATGGATGATGAATCAAATGTGGTGCCCAAATTCAAGGAACTTCCTCGCAAATTAACTAGTATCCCAACAAACAATTTGGAAGAGTCAATTAATCGGAAAATTTGAAATAGGCGTTTAAAGCTCTTAGTAGCTCTTCATAAATACATTCGTTTAAAAGGTTTATAAAAAAAAATTTCTAATTGTAATATAAGAATTACTTTTAAAGGCATTCGCGGAGAATTCACCCTTGGTTAAAATACTTAGAAGTAACATTGACTTTTTATAATTACTTTGTGTTAGTGCTTTATAAGAAAAATAAGAACACATTCTTGTGAGAGTTTAACTTAAAACTTTTTAAGAACAAAAAACTGAACTCTGAGACTACGATCTTATAGGATCGTTATAACAATGGAAGCTAGTAAAAATTTATTTATTTTAAAAACCTTATGAGCTCGTGACATTATATGAAGCTAAAGTAAAGTTGTTATAAAAATAAAGATTTTCTTTACTTTATGGAAGTAGTTTTATAAGGACTTAATAGAAGACAACAATAACCGACCATATTTTGCTTTCTGTGTTGCGAGAATATATATAGTACACAAACTCTAAAAATAAATATAACGTATGTAACAAAACACACAATCTTATTTAAAGTTTATTGTGTAGGTAATACTCTTATTTGTGACAATTCTTAGAAGTATATTGAAGAACTCTTCAGGAAATCTTCTAACGCCTTAACAGATTCATTTCATAAGCCACTTCTTGGTTAATAATGGTTTTTAAGAATTATTAAGGAGTTATTTTTTGAAGGTATTATCTAACATTTTAATTCTTATATAACTCTTGGACGGCTTTATAAGAAAAATATTGTTTGTTGGGATATATTAATATATATAACTTTCTTATTTTTTATTTCTCACAAAAATATTAAAAAAGAGCAAATCCGCTGGGTATCCATGGTTGGTGATTTCGAAACTTTTATCTAACAGAAAATGGAACTATAAATGGAGCTGATTTGTACGATGATTTTTTGAGCCATTTTACGTAACAGCCTTGCGGAATATGACGTTAACAAGTAAATTAATGGTGAATGTAAAGTAAAAGCACAGACAGAGAGCTAAAAGTTACTACTGAAGCAATGGGAAATTTTTTTGATAATAAATATTAGCTGGTTTTTTCTTTATCTGTATAAAGTGATGACCAAAACAAGACCAAGCCTAAGACTATGATAGTCTTGGTATTGGTCTTGGTCCTCTGTCAAATCTTGGTCTCCTTTGCAAGACTCCTGCAGCCTTGTATTTCCACACTCAATTTATTTACTCGAATTTAGTAGATCTTATAAGTAAACCGAGTAATTTTCTTTCAGCTACTTACAGTATTTTGAGTAGTCTACAATAAAACAAATTAAATCTTTGTTCTGAAGTGTTTATTGAAGTAATCTCCGTATTTCCTTATACCCTTGATACACGGGCACGACTGAACGAAGATCCAGCAGGGATTATCGTAGGCTGTACCGTGTATCACTGTGTATTAAGTTTGAATCTTCATTCATAACTGCATTCGAAGGCTACTCGATGAAGTTCCAAAAACTTAATTCAGAGCGGATGAAAATGGAAGTCCTGGAAAAATCAGCTGAACTGTCAAAACGAAATATCATCGACTCCTATGCCCGTGTATCTTGCATTGAATGAATTAAAATCCGCGTGAATTTTCATTCATAGGATCTTCATGCAGCCGTGTCCGTGTATCTTGGGTATTACTTTCTTGAAGATTGATTGATGTGAAAATCATTTTTTTCGAAACTGTTTATCAATTAATTGTACCTGAAAAAATGCTAGAGTGGACGACGAGATCCTACCAATTCACTATTTTGTGTGCTCTTATAAAAATCTAACTTTACTGCCTAAGTACATGCCATTCATGAGAAGAGATTAATTAAACATTTCACACTGAAGAACAATTAATTTTTATTCTAATTTGTTTGACCAAGAGTTTATAGTAGCAGACACATTATAATTCTCCGTCAAAGCCTGAAGAGTTGCTTGAATAAACAAAAAATCACTAAGCATTTTGGCTAAGATAGAATTTTAACAAGTATTAAAAAGATAGACTGCTATTCCTTTGAATTGTTATGAATAGCCAAGTAGATTGGTAATTTTTACCACATTTGGTAGGAATTTTTACTATAATTTACTAGTAAAATGCTCTTTATAATTTTCTCAGTGCACGTGCACATAACTAAATTTAGCGCAAATCTATGCTAAGTTATAAAGCAATTATAATAATAAATATTATAAAAATGTTTTAAGACAAGTTAACAAAAATTTATATAGTGTAAAAATCTTTAAATATGCAGTGGGTGTAACCAATAACCCGCCAAAGTCGAATTTTGGCATTTGGTCATTTTCACTTAATATTTTCATCTATTATTTTTAACTTATATTTAAACAAAGTTGCCATCATAATAAAGACCGCTATAATAAGAGTCCGTATATAAGAATCAAATTTGGAATTACAATATGTAAGAAATTGTAACACAAAAAACTTTCAAATTTGGAATATTCAGGGTGACAAATGTAAAGTTGCCTAAACTAATCATTCATAATTTCAAAATGAGTGCAGGGGAAAAACAATAAAAATAAGTATAAATTCAGTAAAGATATCATTATTATTTGAAATTACATAGTTCTAGTTGAATCGGACATTTTTGACAGATACTTATTGAGATTTAAAAAAATCGAAAAAATTCGGCCAGTGGATAACTGTTTACATAAATGCTTGAAAACATTATTAATAAATGTGGTCAAATGATGAAATCAAATATTTTTTTTAAATTTTTACCTTCTGAGAGAGTTTTAGCTGGCTACATTTTTACTTCCAAACTTGGTATGAAGGCCTCTCTATATGCTTCAGTATAGTTTTTACCTCTAGAATAAAAGTTTGTAAGGTTGCTCATTTTAAACTACACGTATTGCTCTTTATGACGTCTCAACCGAAACTGATAACACTCTAGTCTATAACTACGGGGGCCCAACCTTCTACAACATATTAGAGGGGAAGAGTCATAGGTATACTTTAGGCAACTTTCCATATGTCACCCTGTAGTTTCAGTTAATATAAAACCAAAAAATTTTTTGTTATATTTTCATAAAATTCTGATGATATTTACTAGACCCTGTTTTAAAGATCATTATTTTAAGGGGTTAGGTGTAGTCAGAGGCATAAAAAAATGACAATTTTAAATAATTTTTTTTTGCCACTAAATTATTTTGTTTTGTAAAAGTAAAAACATAGCATTATTAAATAAGGTTTCGACTTCACTTGACAGAAATTTTGGAAAACAAAATTAATAATTTTAAAAGTTATGGCTGTTTGCTTTAACCCAGTTCCAACCGAAGCGCCTTGCGGTGGCCATCATATATCCTTGGAGATTCATCCAAAATCAATTGGACAAAAAAAAATTAGTTTTATTAATATCTAATCTAGTGCCTGATCGAAGCTTTTTTTTTTTTTTAAATTAACAAAATGGCAGCCTCAGGAAAAATTTTTCCAGATTTGTGGGAAAAAACCTACAGTTAATTGTTTATAAAAAATCGAAATTAAAAAAAAAAAAAAATCCTTCGATCAGGCACTAGTTTTTTATGTTTTCAAAAATCTGTATAAATTTCATTAAAATCTACGGAGCGGTTTTTGAGCTAGAGTGGCCACCAGTTCAAAAAACATAGTTTTGAGAAAAACGCATTTCAAGTTTTACACTCAATTTACGGAAAGTAATACGTATTATTTAATTACTTACACCGAGTCATCTATTCCTGGGCCATATAATAGGTCTTCAGCCGTTGTAGCAGCTTCCAAAATATTTATTTGATATTGTCTACGTAGCATTCTACCTTCTCGAGTGTTGTCGTTAGCGCGCATATCTGCCACTTTCACACGTGCAGTATCGGTTTTTTTGTTCCAGAGCGCCGGAGAACCCTTTGTTAATTATCGAATAACTCGAAAAGTATTTGTCGGATTTACTTAAAATTTTCAGAGAATATTTCTAAGATATTATACTTTAAGAAAATCCAAAAGAAAATCCTGACTACACCTAACCCCTTAAACTAGCAACCCTCCTTAAATTTACTCAAGATGAAAAAAAATGTTTTTCAGTCAGCACAAATCTCGCAATTCTGTCTTGTTTTATAAACATGGCTTATGTCTTGGTTTCGGTGTTCCAATTCAGATTTTGGTATTGGTCTTGCTACCGCAGGTATATTATTAGTCTTGGCCTCTGTACTTTGTGCAAGACCGAACCCCAGACTGCAAGATCAAGACCGATTCTGTTCATGGCTATATAGGTACATACCATGATCAGATTTAGTAGTAAAATTTGCTTAAGGGTTTATACATATATCCCTGCGCGTTGTAAAAAGTATGTATATTTAAAAAATTATTTTAAAGGTTATTAAATGGGAAGTATCAAAGTATGTCTGTTAAAAGTTTTGTTGAACTTTAAGTTATTATAAAATAAATACAATTTTTTTTTTTTTCTGTATTAACATAATTTTTTATAGGGTCAAATGGACCACTGAGGGCATGATAACTTCACAACAAATGATCCAATCTTCTTTGCGCAATAATAGTGTTTTATTTTTCAGAATAGAGTCCGCTTTAGCACAACCCTTAATGATACAAATAGTAATTTCTAAGTTTTTGTAAAATAATTCCCCAAGTATCATACCATTTCTGAATCTGCATTAAATTAAGTAGTTTTTAAGATAATTTGCCAGTTTATTTTAGTACATTTTTTTCCACGATTGATTGTCAAAGTTAAAGTTACAATTTTGACATAGTTAAAAGGTAACACAAATGAGTTATTTTTCTTTGAAGGTACACTCATTTTCGGCAAAATTTTTCTTTTAACGCCTGAAACAACTATTCAAGATACCTGAAAAATAAAAAAGTAAACAACTTGAAGTTATTTTTAGCAATGGTGGTTGAAATTCTAGCTAAAAGGAGAGATTTTAAACAAGATTAAAAAAGTTACAATATCTCGAAAACTAAGAAACTTTTACTAAAGTCATGTTTATTTTATCTGACAGATCTAAGACAAACCTATCTTCCATGTCACTCTGACCTGGTATTTTTGGGACACCCTGTATATGTATGCATAACACTGTATATAAAAATTTGATATTATTTATTTTTCTCATAAATAATTTTAGATATACATAATATTAAGTTTGGTTTCTCATATGGGCAAAATAAAATTTTAGCGTTTTAAGTTTAGGATTGAAATTATTTATTTATTTATTTATTTATTAAATGTCTACAGATGTTAAATCTTACAGACTAGCATACAAAATTATACAAAAATACATAGGTACATAGTTCTTTACATGTTGATTCTCAAAAAGAGCTAATTTAAATTCATTTCTTGGCATTGTAAAATCAAGGGAGGTAGCTAAAGAATTAAAATAAACTATACAATTAGAAACTGGTTCATGACAACCATAATTAGTCTTATGAGGAGGGGCGTACTTACAGCAATGATCTTGAACGAATTGCTCTTTCTGGTGCATAAAAATTAATCATTGACAATAGTTCAGGAGATTTAATTCTAAAAGATAAAATATCCCTAACAAAGACCGCACAACTTACTTCCCGTCTGAATTCTAAACTTGACATACCTAGAAATAAGCATCTAGCAAGATAAGATGGCATGAAGTTATCAAGCAACCTACAATTAAAAAAGACAAATCGAGTGAAATTCTTTTGTATTGATTCAATTCTTTTTATATGAATCTGATGATAAGGGCACCATATTACAGAAGCATATTCAATTATAGAACGCACTAATGCAAAATAAATGGACATAAGTGTTTGTGGAGATTTAAAATCTTTAGCGTTCCGTTTTAAAAATCCTAAAGCTTGAAATGCCTTTGTGACGGAAGCTTCTATATGATCACTAAAAGACATATTTGTATTGAAAATGACCCCTAAATCCTTAATTTGGTCTACTTTAGCGAGAGAATTATGATCTAATTTGTATGGAAAAGGGATACAATTTATTTTACGAGAAAAAGTCATGACTTTACATTTTGATATGTTAAGATATAATTTGTTAATACTGCACCACTGATAAAGTCTGCCAAATCGTCGGACATGAGAATACAGTCATCTGGAGACCTAATTGTATGGAATAATTTTAGATCATCGGCAAATAATAAACATTTAACGGAACGAAAGCAATCGACAACATCGTTAATAAACAACAAAAATAACAACGGTCCCAGGTGACTACCTTGGGGAACGCCGGAATTTACAATTATTTTTTTTGAAAGGATTCCTTCTAATTTAACATACTGAACACGATCTCTAAGATAAGAATTAAACCAGTTAATGATTGTTGAATGAAAACCAAGATTACCTAATTTATGTATTAAGCATGATATATTAACTTTATCAAATGCTTTAGCAAAGTCGGTATAAACAACATCCACTTGGTCACCATCCTCCATTGCGCTAATAACATAGTTTGAGAATAGCGCTAGATTGGTCGAACAAGATCGTCCAGATATGAAGCCGTGTTGTTGAGGACAAATAATTTCTTTAACCAAAAAACTGAGTTTAAAATGAACTAATGAGTCCAGCAGCTTGGGAATATTCTTCATAAGAGACCCCGCGGTAATTAATAACATTAGATTTAGAGCCAAATTTAAAAATCGGAACAATATAAGATATTTTCCACGTATCCAAAAATAAACCCGGTTGTAAAGATTTATTGAAAATATCGCGAAGAGAACAAACCAGCAATTCAGAACAATTTTTCAGCAAAGATGGGCAAATTCCATCGAAATCAGGTTTTGTACTATTCTCTATGTCTTTTAATGCTAAAAATATTTCATTATCACAGAAACTTAAATTACCTATGTCCAATACAGTGCTGTGCAAAACATTTGCAACTAAAACGCCAATTTTCTATATCTTACTACATCAAACCTTAAATTCCTAAAAACTAAAAAACTTATACAGTATTTTATTCTTTATTATATCTAATTTAAGAATATTAAAAAACTTCAATAAAAAAGGAGAAATATTCGTTTTTTCATACTAAGGTACAAAACTGACTGTGCAAAACATTTGCAACTCCTTGACATTAACAATGCTGGCGACTTTAAATATATATTATCATTAATATTTGGTTGAATAGCCTTTATTTACAATAACTGCTGCACATCTTCTTGGCGTAGAATTAAATAGCGACTCAATATGTAAAGAAGTTATATCATTCCAAGCCTTTTTCATGCCATTAAAGAGTTCGTCACGGTTGTTGTAAAATTGACCCCTCATATTCTTCTTAACCAGTTGCCATAGCTTTTCTATGGGGTTGAGATCTGGGGGCTGTGCGAGCCATTTCAAAACTTCAATGTTTTGCTGCGAAAACTAAGCCTGAAGAAGTCTAGAGGTGTGCTTAGGATCATTGTCCTGTTCGAATTGCCAACGCAGGGGCATTTCTTCCTCTGCGTAAGGGGGCATAACATTTTCCATAATGTTTTTGTAGTCCTCCGCTTTCATTATCCGTGGTATTTCATAAAGAGGTCCCACGCCCTGAGCTGATAAACACCCCCAGACCATTGTATTACCACTTCCATGCTTCACAGTTACCATAGTTTATCGCGGATTTAGTCGTTTGTTCGTCGGTCGTCCAACTTTTTGCCCTCCATCTAGCCCCACTAAGTTAAACTTAAAGTTAAACACTCATCCGAAAAAAGGACAGTTCTCCATTTTTCTAGGGACCATTCTAAATGACTTCGAGCAAACACAAATCGAGCTCAGCCATTTTTTTCGGAAAGTAGTGGCTTTTTCGCTGGCCTGTAGCTCTTAAGATCGATTTCTATGGCTCGTCTTCTTACTCTCGAAGGATCCACATCCAGGTTTTATTTGTTTTTTACCTAAGTACCTTGAACTGAGGAAAGGCCGAGATTTACTTAAAATTTAAATTCTACGATCCTCAGCCTTGTTTCCTTGGTCTACCACCCTTTATGAATATTTTCAATACTCCCAGTCTTTTTAATACTGCTTATAATTCTGGATATGGTGGATTTAGCTATTTTATTCGGTTTTTTATTTCATTGTTAAATTAATTACTCCCATTTTACGAACTTTTAGTTTAATTGCGTTTAAAGGAAAAAAAAAATATTTTAATAATACACTTCCGCGCATGGACCTGACCGACAGACTGGAATATATGCCCTGCAGTAGTTGGATTGGAATAGAAAATTATTATTATTATTTTTTATTAACTATATATGGAATAGAAAATAACAGTTAACTAACAAAGTACTGCCAATTCTAATTTATTCCGAGAAAAGTATTTGTTGATATATAAAGTTGCAAATGTTTTGCACAGGCAAAATTGTTACGTTGAATAAAAAACTGGATATTGCTCCCTTATTATGGGATATTACATTCTGCTATTGTTATATCTGGAAACTAAACATAATAAAGAATAATGCACTGTAAAACTTTTTTTGGTATCAGTGGTTTAGGAAATTTCATAATGATCTGTAAGAAACTATGATTTTAGTTGCAAATGTTTTGCACAGCACTGTATATTTGCACCATTGGGATTATTGTTGAAGAAATCTATGTCCTTAAGGTCAGATTCATACACAGAACTGAAATATTCTGCAAATAAATTAGAACTTGTTAGCAAATCATAAGATTTATTATCATTATGTTCAAGCACTTTGGGGAGACCAGAACAATTTCGTTTATTCTTAATATAGGCCCAAAAAGCTTTACTATTAGATCGTATATTAAATTCCATTAAAAACATATACTGCTTGTAATAAAACCTGTGTAAACATTGAAATTCCATTCTCAGTTTTTTAAATCTGTTAAAGGTTTCTGCACTTTTTTGAGCTTTATATATTTTATGTACCTTGTTTTTGATATATTTTTTTTTATTTTTATTATTATTATATAAAACTAAATTTGGACGAAATTTCGTGAAAATTCTTCATTTTATATACATTCAGCAATAAATCAACCATTATCTGCATTGCATATAAAATCAATAACTTTTTTAATTACCAGTCCATTTGACCGAGCGCGGTAGGAATAGGTATACAAGAACGATAGGTTTAGTGTTAATAAAACTCATTATTCATATTTGAGAAAAGTTCAAAACGCGCATAACTAACAAATGTATAAAGCATGTTAGCAGGTGTAACCCATTTTAAAACTCACCGACTATAAGGTAAATTGCTACTGAATCTCTCAGCCTGCAACCATCCCCCAGACAGCCACAGGCATGCTCGGAGAATTCATCCTGACATGATTTCAGCATAGGAAGTCACTACTGAAGGCTGGAAATGCAATTGACTGACAAGCCCGGAAGTAACAGTGCATCCGACAAATAAGTGCATCTCTTGAGAATACTAGCAGCACCATAAGACTACTTTAACTACCTGAAAAATCATTGTTACATGAGAATGGAGTTCACCTGCACATAAAAAGCGCCCACAGGTGTGCACAACTAGAAGACGGGCTTAACACTAACGGACGCAGCTGGAAAAATGAAAATTCAGCCAGACTGAGAGCAGCTACAATGTTGATAGATTTATTATGACGAAAAGAACCTTTTTTGTTTTTTTCTCGAAGGATGGAACAGAGCAGTGCAAAACGCGCGTAGAGCCTTCCTGTCCAAAGTCAGGCCTTAGGGCGGGAAAATCGATTAATCGAAAGATTCGAGCAGGGCATAATTCAGAGGATATCAGCCAGCACCAGACCTACGGCTTTTCTTGCTCTCCGTGTTTGTAAAAATTTATCTCAAATTGAATTACTCAATTTCGCTTCCTCCATTCAGCACATTAGCAATGTAATAAAAATGATTTCGTGTCGGAATTCGAAGGGGCTTCGGGCGGTTCTCTTCTTGCCGAGGTCTGCACGTCTATAAAGGTGTTTGAGTTCATTCTTTTGGTTCAATGTGGTGGCGACGCCAGCGGAATATCCTTTGTGCCGCCTCAGACTCATCTTAACTTGAATCGATATGTTTTTACAAGTTTACCAGAAGATATCCTACTTCTATCAAGAGATAATCACTTGCCTTTTAAGATATTCAGGTAAATATTTTCTCTCGGTGTAAATATACTGGCGATAGACGTGAACGGAATGAATATTTGAAGAAGTACTTTGTAATAGCTTTCAATATGGTGTGATAAAATTGTATTACTTTATCAGCTCCTTGAACGTACATAGGATTATTGGAAACGTACTACAGCTACATACAGGGTGTATCAAAATAAAGCGCCTTAAAGAGCATGTTCGTATTCCTTGGAGCAATGTTGATAAAAAAAAAAATAATAAAACTAAATGTTATTTCTTTGAATACGGTTCGTTAACGCGATTCAAAATTCAAAATTTTGTATACAGGATGTTTTCCATACATTTTCTAAGGAAGTTTTTTATTTGGTTTCCGGTATCGATGAAAATAGTAATAAGGACCATTTACATATGCCAATATTAATTTTTCCTTTTCTTAATGATATATAATTTTTTTATAATAAAATATAATCTAAAATTAAAAAAATAAAAGAGTAATATTGAAATTTTGAATGATTTAAGGGGTTACATGTCTCCGGAATCTTTTGTTCATTGATTATTATTGCCTATATGCTTTAGAAAACATAAGAAAAAAAAGAATTATTATGAAATTATTAAAAATACCAGAGCAGAGGTTATATTTCTCATTGAAACTTTTAACACATTTTTCTCGAAACTCTGTGTTTTTGTAAGTTCGGCATGATAACTCGAACTCTCAATATTTTTGGCTGAGTTTTTTTTTCTATATTTTTTTGAACTGATTTTTTATAAATTCTTAAAGAATGAACATTTTCACAAAAACTGCAAATTTAATTTTAAAATGGCATGAATTGTTTATTTCTATGAAATTAAAAGAATTTGCTCGTGAGACTATAGAGAAAGGTGTATAAAAAAAACCCAGTCAAAAATATTGAAAACTCTGAAAGTTATCGTGCCGAACGTAAGAAAAGGGGTTTCGAGAAAAACGAGGACAACTCATATTTTGCGTTATATTTTCTGATATTTAAGTAATTTCGTAATAAATCTTTCTCTCGTATTCCCTTAAGCATGTAGGCTATAAACAATAATGAGAAAAACCTACCATTTAAAAAATTCAGGAGTATGTCACTCCTTAATTAAAGTAGGTTTCTATTTGAGATTTTTAAACAGGTCCTTTTTATTTCAAACAGTTTAAACTGACATCTACTTGAAATCTTTGAATAAAAAATATTAACTTTTAATAGATAATATGTTTGATTCAAACATAAATAGGTTATACTAATGACATGATAATATCAAACAGATTTATATTTAAAACATACTCAAATCATGTTGATGCCAAATCATATGTGTTTTTTTTTTTTTAATTAAATATGAAACTATTTAATTTTTTTTCTCAGTGTAGAACATAGGTGTAAAAGTGAGGCATACGAGTAACATTTCTAAATGCAAGACGGCGTCGGAAATCAAAAGCCATTAATTACACAATTTAAAGTCAATTAATTAAAAATTATTTTAGAAATTATGAAAAAGAACTACAATCTAGATATTTCTCGTTAATAGATAGCTCGTTGTATCGCTTGGAAGATAAAATACATAATTTATGTAATCCATCGCAGTAAAGGTTTTCAAACAATAAAATATATTAAAATTAATTCCTGAAAATTCAGAAAAAATAATTTGAAACTGAATTCACCTTAGTTGATCAGTCATTTTGAATTCGAAAATTTTAATTACTATCATTATCACCCTAAAAATGTATGTGAACGTGGACGTAGCTTAGGAAAACTTATAAAAATAATTTAAAGCACTACTGGTGCTGTAAGTATTATATACTATATATATTAGGGTACTTTTTTTTCGCGACTATTTTTTTTTTAGTCCCACCTCGAAATTTTGTGGCAAATACCTAAACAAAAATTCCCTGATTGGAGCCCTTAATATTAATATTAAGTACTAGACCAAGGCGTATAAAGATTTCCCATATAAAATACACGTAAACTTTGATTATTTTTCTTCAAAACTCTACAGCTCAGAGGTATTTTATGGTATAATCTTGGCCAATGGTCGGGTTTCTTCAGAATTGAATGCTCTACAAAAGTGTCCATTGCAGTGTAACCCTAACTCCCACCAGCGAGGTAGTACGGGTCACTAACCCCAATTTTTCCATGAAATTCTCGCTTTTTGCCCCTATATTGTAAACAACAAGAGGTACAGAAAAAGTAAATATGACAAACTTGTAGGAAATTTAATTTCCTACAAAAAACTTCTGAACACCAAATCGCTAACATCGATATTTCTTGAGATACTTATTGGGCTTTGAAGTTGAGGTAGTGTTTCTACAATTTAGCTCAATAATCCATGGAAATTATACACTTTCAATACCAGTAGCAGTAATGTATACTTTAATTAAAACTAAACTTCAAGTGTGTGTCATGTAAAACATTGTTAAGAATTTAGAAATTATAAAGTTTTGTCATAGATACGTATGAATTTGAATCTTTTTAGGGGATAGTTTCAAACCAGTATGAATAGATTATTATTACCATTTATAATTACATACCTACCTTAATTTGGTTTTTGTATTTTGAAAATGTTTGTTTATAATTAATTGCTATTCTAAGTCCTTAATTTTTTAATTTTACTCTTACGCTTAACACGTCATCAATATTATGCCGCAATTATCGTGGCGTGAAAAATATTTTCCTTTAAATATGGTAGACCACAACACTAAATTTCGGTCAACAATTAATAGTTATTGAAATAAATATTGACGGCTATTGTCTGTGAGATATTTTAAAAATTATTGAAAATTAATTCGATACGTTTCGTTCATGTAGATTTTATCTGTTCATTATGCCGCGACATAAGGTTTTAATCGTTTAATTATGCAAATAAAATTAATGCGCGAAATTACTGCCGACGGTGGGCTTAAAAATGAATAGCTCAGGGCGAAAAATATAGTTTACAGTGATTTTACTCGCTTCCGGAACATGAAAGTGGAGAGCAGCGCGGACGATAATGAATATATAATTATTAAACAGGCCGTTCCGCTAGTTATTGGTTAAACTCAATATCGCGTGAAACAAGGAACCAATAATACTGCAGTTGTCTGCTGTATACTGCTTGATTAGAAAATGTTTCGCTGCTTTGGCGGCAATTATTTTATAGTTTATTGAGATTTAACGCCCTTCTCATCCTAACTTAAGTGGCAAAAAAAATGCCTTCTTTGTAATTCACATTTGGAATTGTAATCGAGCAGAATATAGGGACTGACTTTCGATCCCTCCTTTGTAAGTGGCAGAGATGATGAGATCAGTATTAATTTTTTGCGGTAAACGAGTCAAATTCTCAACAAAAATGTCCCTCGGTCTGTCTTTCTGTCTGTTTGTCGCTGAATTAAAGCAAACACAAATTTTGTAGGTTTGCCAGCTAATCGCTCGACGAGCAAAATTGCAATAGTGTATTACTATTAGGTATATTAGTTTAAAAAAAATGAAAAAATTAATGGTTTATTCACATAAATACAAAGGACCCCGCACATTTTGTATGGAAAAGTGCGTACAGTCAAATCGACTGAAAATTTAGTATGTTGTACTTCAGGACATCCTGATCAAAAGTTCCCATGGGCGCAACTTCAAAAAATGGCCAGTTTTAGAGATACAGGGTGTTTCATTTTAATAGACGTACTCACATATCTCGAAAACTACGCATCCTAGGAAAAAATGTTTCGGACAAAAGTTATAGAGTACCACAAGAGTTAACTAGCGGTGACCTTGCCTTTGACCTTGAAGTCAAGGATCAAGGTCATGTCAAGGTCAAATCAATTTTTACATAGTGATCCCTACTTCTGACCCCGGAAATGGAAAAAGCGCAACATTTTGCATGAACATGAACAATGAGTATATGTATGTCGCTAATATGTTTAGTTTCTTTAATTATTTCGATTACCAGCGTCTCTTATATTTTTTGAATTTGATGAGCACCGGTATGAAAATGATTTCCTCAGGGTACGGCTGTACTCCCGCTTCCGAAATTCGACAAGGTATCAGTTATGGATAACTTATAGACCTCATGAGGATCAGAATAATGAGCCTATAAGAGGTTATTACTGTACTTGTGTATCAGGTTCGAGAATATTAGGTTGCTGTGCACATGTCGCAAGTGTGTTATGGTTCTTAGGGTATGCGCGACACCAGCCTCATATCAAATATCCAAGCGTCACTTTACTTGATAATATAAGAGACGCTGGTAATCGAAATAATTAAAGAAACTAAACATATTAGCGACATACATATACTCATTGTTCATGTTCATGCAAAATGTTGCGCTTTTTCCATTTCCGGGGTCAGAAGTAGGGATCGCTATGTAAAAATTGATTTGACCTTGAAATGACCTTGATCCTTGACTTCAAGGTCAAAGACAAGGTCACCGCTAGTTAACCCTTGTGGTACTCTATAACTTTTGTCCGAAACATTTTTTCCTAGGATGCGTAGTTTTCGAGATATGTGAGTACGTCTATTAAAATGAAACACCCTGTATCTCTAAAACTGGCCATTTTTTGAAGTTGCGCCCATGGAAACTTTTGATCAGGATGTCCTGAAGTACAACATACTAAATTTTCAGTCGATTTGACTCTACGCACTTTTCCATACAAAATGTGCGGGGTCCTTTTTCATCATCTTCACTTCAAAACCCTCTACATACTCGTATATAGGCAAATAGGAAGATCAGTACGGAATTGAAGAAATATAATGAAAACTAAATAAGGAATTCTTAAATGTAAAGGGGTGGTTGCCTTACTACGTGTTAGATAATATATGTACATATTATATTTCAGCAAAACAAAAACGAATTTTTCTAATGAAAAAGTAATTAAGAAATATTAAAAGAACCATTTTTTCATTGCTAAAAACACCTTTAGGATCAAAAATTCAAATATCTACCACCCTCTGTATTGATGTAATGGGACTTAAAGTTTTGAATTAGACTAGACTTTTTTTGTAACCATGTAACCCAGCCTCTACGTAGGTACAAAACGAAGACGCTTGTCAAAACTTACTCGTGTGCTCCGAAGAGGTGATTTTATTATAATTCGAATAAAATTAGTAGTAAACAATGTGGCAAATTACTACAAACGATAAAAATAAAAACCTAAAAATCTACCATCTTTGCATACTTATTTCTATTACAATTAATTCGGAGCTATACCACCCAAAATTACTTAAATGATATATACTTACAAAAATAGAAGTGGGATTATGTAATTCCCAAACTAATATATTTTACTAGTCGTTAAGATCTTAAGGTTTCAAGTTCCTTTAAGTAGTCGTAATTTAGCATTTCGCTTTTATATACGCATAATTTGCACTAACTTCCTGAAAAAAGTTCTCAATCTTTTTTATAGAATCACTTTTCTGAGTTCGTACAATGGTAAACATCCATGGTAATAAATTGCAGTAATTTGTAACATTTTGCTGTTGCTCTTCTGAACATTTTTTACCAAATTTCCTTATATAATTCCTAATTTTTTGGGGGTGTATCAAGGCGTGGCGTAGGACTGGCAGCCACTCCCACCATCTCCCACATAAAGAGGTAATCACTGGATATTATCATTATTATAAAACTTATAACATGCATATATCATGTTTTTCACCATTTTGGTAGTATGAAGGAACATGAGTGGGTTTTCGACCTCTTGAGAGTTTAATTTTTTGATTTACACCCTACACATTTTTTTAAAGTACTGTATTAGTCAAATATGTCATGCAAATTCATTCGTGGTAGCCCTTGTCTATTAAATACTTTTGATTGTGTTATAAGAAAAAGAGAATGTTCAATTTTTATGATCACTGGCCTACCCCACAAACAGTAATACTACTTATAAGATTTGATAAACGCTTTTAAATAAAACAAAAGGAAATAAAATATATTTTGTTATTGACTTTGGAACATATGTTTTTTGTTAAATGTAAACTTCTATTTTTAATTACGGTATCTTATTTTTCGTAAAAAACCGAATATCTTTTACTGACCCGACATAAATTTTATTTTTATGCAATTTTAACATTGGATAGCAAATTTCATTAATTTGAATGCATCATCTTTTAGAGAGTAAATTAATGCAGAACTTCAGCAAAGAACTTATCATTAGATCCGATTAAATCACTTGATTTGGAAGAGTCCACAATAAGAAATATAGGTTTATATTAAAAAAAAAGAATAAATAAACTCAAAAGTTAACTCAATACTCAATACGTCGTTCGGATCAAACCCACCCCGTTTTCAAAATTCATTGCACAATATTTAATTGTTATTGAGTAATCTTATTTTGTTACTAAGTAAAGTTATTTTATATCCTTCACTGCGATCACTACGATATCGATGAAATAAATAATCAAATTTAGGACCCTCGGCAGCCGAAGTCCACCGAAGACTACTCAACATGATGACTTCCAATACACTCTCCCAAACGACGGTTAAAGAGTACAGAGAAAGGGTCAATAATGGAGACGTCGATGTCGCGAAGCACCGTGCAGGCGATCACAAATCTGGACCGGAAACTGACAAGCGCCTCGAGATGGGTTCAACAAACGTTTCGCAAATCAAGATCTTGTTCGCTAACCTCGCTGTCGGCTGAGACTGTTATACCCAAAGCCACCTGTTATAAATTAATTTTAAAAAAAACTCAACATGACAAAAATCAACGCAAGATGGGTTCCGCACAAATTAACTGAAAATCGAAAAAATCTGCGAGTGTAGTATTCAAACGTAAATTCTAGTTGATCCTTAAATATACGAACTAACACATGAATACTAAATTAAATTTTTGGTGTGGGCGGGTTTGATCCAAACGACGTATATCAATGGGGATCTCAAAGTAATAAGTGGAAGAGAGAGGGGGGTGGTAATTTACTTGTTTGAACTAAATTGATAATTTTTTTAAGTACTTAGCATTGAAATATTTATTTAAAATAAAGTTTCATTTTAACATTTTTAAAAATATATATATCTTAATATTTTTAAAAATATCGACTACTACTAACTCTTATTAAAAAATACGAAAAAAAACTCTAATTTTTTTAAAATACCTAATTTTTTGAAAATTATATCTTTTAAACTTAAAAATAAAATAAAACAATTTCAAAAAAAAAAAAAAAAATCTAGTTTTCTACTTTTCGCAGCGAAAGAAAGACTAAGAAATATTTTAAAAAATATTTTTGAACTTCTTCAGTTATCAGTTATAATCTGAGTAAATAAGTACTAAAGATGTTTGTTGATCGCATCTAAAATATACTTATAATATTCCACTACTTTCAAATTGAGTAAAGGCGCCAATATTTATTGCCTAGTGGAGAGGACCTATTATTTTGTTACCTTTGTTAATGAATTTTGCGATGAAGTATTATATTTTTTCATTTTGAGGGCATATTCTTCATACATCAATTTTTTTGTAGGACATAGCGCTTTTTTTTAAAAAACCCTTGAAAAGGTAAATGCTACCTGCCTTTGTCGTATAAGGAAAACATCCCTGATTATTTTTAAAAAGTTACATCGATATAGAAATTATACTAATTTCTATACTGTATGTAAAAAAAGAAAAAAATTTACAATTATTTCCTTTTGTATATATAGGAATATGCTTTTATAGAATTAAATATTAAAAAATTTAAAATGTAAATAAAACTCAACTCAACTGAATGTAACTGAATATGTCGAACAGTTGCACATATTTTCATAAAAATAAATAAATTAATTTTATTAAATTAAAAAATTTAGAATAAAAAATAATTTGCCTAAGAAACAAACATGTGTTCAACATATTTCATCACTGTCAAAGAAAAAACAAGAGCGGAAGTTTTACCCATCTGACTGTTCAACTCTTTCATGCTCAATGCATTCTTTTTTGTTTTTAAAAAATTAGTAGTTAATTTGTAGTTAAGTGCCAAAATTTCAGGGAGGGGGGGGGGGGGGGGGGGGTTCTAACTGTCTAACGCCCCTGTTTCTCAGGTTTATCGCCATTATAAAGAAATCATGTATGTAAAAATACCTTTCAAACGACATACGGCCCGTTATTGTAGGTTTTTTGTTTTAAATTCCTCCGAATTGTCTATAATACAAGGACTTTACGTCAATAATTATGAAGTCAAGCTTTTGTTTCGATCTAGAGCAAAGTCAAATTGTTTCGTAATTTCTACAGAAATTCTTAAAGTCAGTTAGTGGTTTAATAACTTTTACAATATAATAATATACTATATAATTTATAATAATGCTATTCATAATCTCCAAAGTGCAGAAGTAACAAAATATGTATTTTTACATTTCGATAAAATAAGGCCCGATTCAGAAAGTTTTGTTCACTTTTCCCGATGCTCCTATTAGAACAATACGGAACAAATAACCCTACCAAGCACATGCATTAGAGAATATACTCCTGTAGTATTAAAATTAATTGTAAATTCTTAATTTGGCTGAGTCAGTTTTCAGCATGAGCTCTCAACGCAAACAAGTGCGTCAGTCGATTTTGCGCATTTATATGTAAAATCCTGAAAAGAGTATTTCAAGGATCGCTAAGGAGGCCAAAACAAGTCGTCCGACGGTAAAAAGAAATGTTATTATTATTAGATTCAGTTAAGAGCAAACAATTAAGGAAAAACCAAAAAGTGGAAGGCCGAAAGGAACTGCAAACAAGAATTTAGAAAGAAAAGTGTTAGTAGCCATCGATAAACAAGTCCATATCTGAACGAGATGTTGCCAAAAAATGTAAAACTAGCCAAACAATTGTTCATCGAATTAAGGTTCGGAATCAAATAAAGACATTTAAAAAACAAAAGACTCCAAAAAGAACGGTAAAGCAGCAAAATACAGCTATAACTCGAGCCAAAGAACTTTACAAACTGTTTACTGCGAAACAAAATTTTTGTTTGGTGATGGATGACGACTCGTATTTTAAATATCATCGGACATCAAACCTCCAAATGTCCCAGAACTTCGCCCACTTGAAAGATATTGGGCTTTAGTAAAGGCAATATTGAGGAAGGAAGGAAAAGTAGCCAAAAACCTACAAGAATTTAAAAGGTTCTGGACCGCAGCTAGAAAAAAGTGATATCAGAGACTGTGCAAAAAATAATGGCACCCATTAAGAAAAAAACACGACTATTTTCCAGGAAAAGGAAAAGTGTTTAATATTTTTGTATTTTTTTAAATGTTAACATGTATGTTAATTTAATGAATTAAACCGATTTGTATTCTGAAGACATATAAACCGAGGATTTAATTTTATAAAGTGAACGAAACTTTCTGAATCGGGCCTTAATTTAACAAATATACATATAATATTGTTATTGGGTGCGACAAGGGCATTTGATATCAGTAGAATTTTTATTTACTTTCGAACTTTAGTCCAGTTAGCTATAATTATAGTATAATTATTGTTTATCTGCCCTAACCATTAATAAATATATCGGAGTTTCTGGGTTAACATACAAAAGCTTTAATATCTGGCCAATATTTTAACAGTTAATGCAGATGGACATGATGGTTTAAATACCATGCCTTTATTTAAATAAATATCCTCTCAGTTCCTCAACTTTGGTAAAAGTTGCCAGTACAGCAGTTTACAACGCGATTATTTTTTCAAAGAATAAATCTGGAAAATCCTTAATCAATCACGATGTGAGGGGAAAGTTTTGGCGTTGAGTTATTAAATTTGACGGGAATCAAAACGTTGAAAGTTGTTATCCGAAACATATCAGCTCCCGGAGTGAATCCAACACACAATTTTCCGGCCATGCTACTCGTAACATCCCTACAAAGTGGAAAGCGTGACGGTAAATCACGTGTTTGCTCTGGTGGTATTTGACACAACACCTTACAGAAGTTGCTTCGTATCATCGAAAGTCATCATACAGGTGCTTTATTCTAACCTGGCTCAGTCCGTTACACACGACCATGGTTTGAGTTAGATAAAGAGTAGCCAAAAATCAGGACCACTTACAATTCCCACAGTTGCTTTAGCTGTAAGTTAAGAAGTTTAAACACAACCCGTGCAGGAGGTACACTCATAAAGCGGAAGAGAGCTGCACTTACTGTGATAAACAGGTACGGAAGCAATGCCATGTAGACGTAAAATACTGAAACTTTCCTGCTGCCATGCCGTGTACTTTATTAAGCGGGCTCATCGCCGACTTTTTGCAGGGGAAGCTGTTAGCAGAAACGAATTCGCCGGCATCAACTAGCAACAAATATGCTGGTCGGAGCCACTTTAAGTAGTGCGCTAAAATCTCAGCAGCAATGTTTCAAACCACAGCGCGCACTGTAATGGTTCGCGTTTATTGCTTATAATTCGCTTTGCAGAAGGTTTCGCACCTGTGAGCACCTTAGTCTGAATGCGTCCAGAGGTGGATAATAAGATCCAACAGTTCGGTTCTTTCCCATTTCAGCTTTCACAGAATGTTAATTGCAAAAATAAGGTAAATAACAATGGAATCAAGACTTCAAAAATCTAACTAGAACGTCCCATACTGAAGATTATTTGACATTATGCATACTGAAGGTTATTTGGGATTTTGAATGCAACAACAAAGGAAGAAAGAACGTCCCGTACTGAAGGTTACATTTGTTCCTTTGTTGTTGCATTCAAAATGCCGTCCTTTGCGAAAAATTAAAAAGAAAAAAAAACTTTAACACGCCAAATGCATAAATTGAAGCTTCAAATAAAACCTTTCTAATCATATTCGTCATAATCTACGAAATTTTATATCTGGGATTTCCACAAACAGAACAGGTTTCTTTTCGTTATGCAACTCAGAGAGGGGTACCAGTTATATCAGGTGTCCCGCAAGGAAGTCATCTAGATCTACTCCTTTTTATTCTCACTAATGATGCATCACATACTTACTTTAAGATTTCAAAATCTTAATCTACACCCAATATACAAAACTTCGGCATATCGTGTCATATCTTCATGCAAGTAACATGGCGAAGCGAACCCATAAATGATAAAAGTAAAATTACTCGCTGATCCAAATCGTCAGAAATAAACTGTAGTCTCAACGACAAACAAAATTTTACCACCGTGAGATTCTTAATTTAGCTTTATATTAAATTCCTTACTGCTTATTAATAATAATTAATTAATTTATACAATATCTTGTAAATACAAATTTTACAAGAGGCCACATTTATAAGGTACCTGAAAAGAAATAAAGCCCGCATAATTAAAAAATGCAATAAATCGTGTATTTAGTGATATAGTAGAAATACAAAATCAAGTTTTGCATTAATTTTATTTATTTGCATAGCTAGTATTACAAAACATATTTTAGTTTTTATTAATTTTTTTTTTTTTTTTTTTGCTTTATTAAACCACCGTGGTATAAGGTTCTAAAATATACTTGCACTTTGTTAATAACTAATCAGCAGAATGTTTCCCTTTAAACATGTTAAAAAAAACAATAAAATTTGCTAGGTAGGATAATAAGGCCCATAAGATGTCATCTTACAAAACGAATAATCAATGAAATAATTGCGATTCTGGATATTAAGGGGTTATTCTACTGTTAAACGGGTAAAAAGCAGTATCTTTTTAAAAGTGTTGTAAAAACAAAACTATTAGAGATATCAATTTGAAATTTTGCATGCATCTTTATTAATGAAAAAAATATATAATGGCATAGTTGATATATCAAAAAAATCGGTTAAAAAAACTTTAAACGCGATTTACTCAAAACGTGTTTTTCTGGTGCGCGGTACATCGTAGAGAAAAAACTAATGAAGCGATTTAGCTAAAAATTTTTTTGCATAGTTATATATCAATTTTACACAGACTGAACCTAAATTGAGCCACAAAAATTGAAATTTGGTTATTTGGGAGCACTTTTTTCATCGAAAAAACGTCCAAAATCGAGCATGCTATTTTCCAACACTTGTCAAATCGCGAAAATTTAATATTTATGGCTCAATTTAGGTTCAGTCTGTGTGTTTTTAGCTAAACTAATAAAATTTCATCGTTAAATTGATTGCAGATCACCTGGACGACCTGGGCAATGTACCGCGCAAACGACTCTGGCCGTCAGCGCGCGCTACATCAATCATAAACCGAAGCCGCCATTTTGTTTTTTTTTTTTTAATCAACTATGCCATTATATATTTTTTTCATTAATAAAGATGCATGCAAAATTTCAAATTGATATCTCTAATAGTTTTGTTTTTACAACACTTTTAAAAAGACACTGCTTTTTACCCGTTTAACAGTAGAATAACCCCTTAATAAAAACTGAAATCATAAACTAGAACCATACGTTCACACTGAAATTAAACAATAAAAGGTCTAGCCTATTAAGATAGTCAATTCAGGCTATGTCCCCAAATGATATAAAATATATACCATTGTATAGGGAATATTAACGTCACTGTACCAAGTTTCAGATCATTTTAAGTTGATATAACCTCAAAAAAAATTGAAATGTGTTTTTCGATTTTTGACGATATCTCAGGATCCAGTCAATAAATTTTTTTTTTTTTTTTTAATGTAGGTTTTGTCATTCCCTACAAATTAGTATTTTTTTAAAAAATTTTGGCGCGAGATTCAAATTTTTAACAAATTTTGTAAATTTTAAAATTCGATATTTTCTTCACGAAGGGGGGCGTTTCGACGAAAAAAACTTTTTTACAATACTCACATACTAAAGTATTACTGTGAATTTTTTCAGGTTTTTAAAATTGGTGGAACATATTAAAAAAAAAAAAAATCTTCGAAAAGAGCTACAGCAGGCTTAGTGCGCGCGCATTTTTTAATATAAACACATAAATAAATCGTAAAAAAATTTTAAACGCGTTTTTCTCGAAACTACGTTTTTCAAAATGGCGGACAGTCAATCTCCGTATTGGCTGAACCGATTTGAATAAACCTTATAGCGGTTTGTTTGTCAATCTCTATTGTAGGGAAATTCACCAGAAAATCCTGAAAAAATTGATAAAAAACATATTTGCAAACCGAACAAAGCGAAAAAATGCGACTTTTTCAATTTTTTTTTTTTTTTTTTACCGATTTTTTACGAATTGTAGTGAATTACCTCTTTTTCCTTTGCCGTTTCTGAGATTGAGTGTCCGCCATGGAACCCTCTTTTTTTGGACTACTCATTTTTGATAGCCCTCTATATATGTATATAATAAAGTACTAAAAAAAGAAAAACTATTTTTTTTGTCAACTTCAAAATTTAAATATTATTAATAAAAATATTATTAATAAAAAAAAATGTAGTTAGATTTATAATAAAGGAGCTGAAAGAAAAAATAAATTTTAAATGTCTATTTTTTCCTATTCTCCAGGGAACTAGTACGTTAAGGGATACATATTTAAATTGATTTGCTGAATTACCTTAGTGACATAATCTTTACTAAAAACTCTCATCTATGTCCTCCAGGACGTCCTTTTTTAAATTATTAATAATTATTCAGATGAGGATGAGGAACACTAATAACTCTTCAGTTAATTAAGTTTTAGTGAGTTTGCAAAAATAACTTGCCATTTAGAAGTATTGTCCACTCGTTACTCATATTGCCCGTATCAAGTTTTTTCATTCTTATAGTGCCTTTTGCAGCCATATGTGCCCGCACATTTCAGGCGCAGGGAATATTTTGCGAAGTGTTTTTCCGGATTTTGCGGAAAATTTATGGCTGTAGAGCTGGCGTTTTTGCAATCAATAAATAACTGCTTGCTTTGAAATAACCTCGGCTAGTCATTATTGGAATTTTTTTAAAGCTGGAATAAACTAGCCTTCCAAAATTGGGACGCCTAAAGAGCTTTGAAAACTTTTAGTTTTTTTTTTTTTTTTTTTTTTTTCAAATAATCTATGCCCGTCTGTCAGATAATGACCGTTTTATATTAAGTGTATACAAAACCACATTGGCATATTCATTATATCAAAGAAACTCGTTTCCGTATATGCGTATGTGTAAAAGGAGATAAAAATATTTATGTAAATCACAATTTTTTTAATAAAAGTGGTATTGCGTAGTCACATAAAATTGAGAAAATCGTCTAAGCAAAGCAGACTGAGTATTTTTACTCAAGTAATCGATTTTTCATATAAAATTATACACGAGTTTTTTTGTAATTAGAAATCTACTCTTGACACATGTTTAGTGTTCGATGAACAATCAAGATGACGCCCATCGAGCTCGTTTATCAGCAACATGTCTACTGACCTAGTTGTAAGCAAGCGCACTTGGGGTACCACGGTGTGCTTTAAGTATTTTTTTTCAGTATCCAGTACATTGTTTACATTGTGTCAGTCTCAGTACCAACGTATAACAATAATCGATAAAGTACGGTCCACACAATTATTTTTAACTCTAATAAGTAAGCAAAAAATTACAAGAATTTTATAGGTTTTTAAGGTTTTTCTTTAAATTTTTCTATTCATACGTCTTCAAACAGTAAATATTCATTCATTAAGAGATTTTTAGAATAGAAAAGAATAAGAATTTAAAAATGTAATGTCCGTTAAGTAATGAGAACTAGATATTTACAGAGATGATTGAATGCCAAAGAAATAATTAATATAGAATTACAATAAGTGAAGGGGAAAATAAATTATTGCAAACACTTACTTATTTACTTCTTTTTCTTACTAAAACAAAGGAACCCGCGCAAACTTTATGGAAATCAGTCCCGTAAGTGGGTGTTTTGACCGGATTTTTTAAAATGGAAACTTGAAATACGGGGGCTTTTACAGTCTCTGATCATAAAGCTGAAGTCCGATTTTAAAAATTTTCAAATCCAAAATGGCGGAAGCAATATGGCGCACGAAAATTCAAAAATTAAATTATTTTCATCCAAAATTATTTTACAGCTATTTGCTGGGTCAGTGATCACGAATATAAATTGCAAAATTGTGCAAAATTAACAGATTAACACCAAAATTAAATTTTGAAGAGAACTTAAATTTCGAAATCTGACGTCAACGTCGTCCGTATGTACCCGCCATTTTGATTCTTCGTAAAAATACTTGAATAAAAGCAGTCGCAAAACGCTTTTTTATGTCCCCAATAAGAATCCTCAATAAAAAAGCGGTTCCCATACAAAAAATCTGTTTGTCCGGTTAAAATTCTCACTTCCGGTGAAGCCGGAAGTCGCAAAATATCCTGCCGGACTTGGTTTTTAGTCCGCAACAACAATCCGGCATAAAAATAGAAGTTCCATTTTACTTCCGGTAAAAAAAAGTCCACTTCCGGTGCAAAAGTCGTAAAATACCATACCGAACTTATTTAAACCACTTAAAAAAATCGACTTCCGGTAAAAAACCCACTTCCGGTGCAAACCGGAAGTTGCAAATTGCAACATCAGGTGGCCTCCTCGAAACCCTGTACATTTTGTTAAGGTTGTTGGGTTATTGGGTCGAGTTATTTAAGGTGATAGATTCAAATAACACACCTTATACATAAGGTATATATATAAGGTAGGTGCGGGTAATAAGGCCTAGCTAAGGGAGATTTGAAATAAAATAAAAAGTTATCCGAATCAACAAAAGCGTCGCAAAAAGTTTCCGGTGCCATCGATGAGTGTTAGCTACCTGCGATTATGACCTTGAGCGACATCGATCATTTTAAATTATATTTTTTGTTACTTAGGCTTTATTAGCCGACAGGCCTTATTACCCGCACCTACCTTATATGCACACATCATTTATCATTAATATGTTGCCCCTAAATCAAACGAACAAGCTAAATCACTTATTTCTTAGCTTATAACGCGCACAGAAGCATATACTTTCATTCAAGGTTCTGTATGAGAGCACGATTTTACCAATTATTGTAAGATTCAAGTTCATATATCCAGAAAACGCTTCATAGGATTGCGAAGTACCCGTGAGAACTTTTGATCAGGAGAATTTATTTCCAAAATTTGAGCAAGATCCACCGGGGACTGATTTCCATAAGGTTTACGCGGGGACCTTTGCAATTAGATCATTTCTATGAGGCTTAATACTTTATACAACAGTATTAGGGAAATTACGAGAAATAAAATTAGTGTTGACATGAAGCTTGCGCTTTTAGAATTTAATTTTGCTTCTTTGAAGCTAATGGGTATGAATTCTAGCAAAGTTAGTCCATACAGGAGAGCCGTACAAAAGAATAGCTCTAAAAATAACCGTTTTGAAATTGTTTTTTTTATTGAAATGTGACAAAAATTTTTAAAGATAGATAGTCCTAAACATTAACTCAAAAGACGTAATACAACACTATTAAAAACTTATAATATAAAACCACGCAAGCCGGGAAAATCGATATAGCCACAGGCCTGAATATATGTAATTACAAATCGACACTGAAAATGCAATATTGAATTAAAACGCGATTGTACTTAAACGTGCTCCAATCACAAAGCTAAAAGGCCAAAATTAGATTCATTGTACAATTTCTCTTGCAGTGGAAAGCGATAGAATGCATATTGTGCAAGTATTGTCACTAATTTCCGCTACTATCCTTTTAACACATCTATCGAATTGTGGTATGCACACAAACGGCTAAATTAAATTTCATTTCATTAATATTAGCTCAAATCTTCTTCAAACACCCGTCCACATTATTTGGTATCAAATCTGCATCGTAAACGGAATGCCAATGACAAACATATCGGCTCAAAAATTGATCGGAATTAAAGTATTATCGTGAAATCCAATTATGTTTGCTATCGAACGCATAGCACGGACGGTGCTTCTCATATCCAATTATAATATTAATGTCCTAGGGCTCGCGTAGTGTATGGTTGACAAAAATCCCAGCGACAGCTTCGCCGCGTTCATACGACAAAGCTATTTCCGCATTGGAAAATAAAATTTTATTCAAAATTAAATTTCAATTAATTCAGCAGGCTTCCCTCACGTGCCAAAATTCTGTTTTTGAAACGACAACTCAGGTTGAACATGCCCATCTGAAAATCAGCCCACCGCCAAAGAAAACGGACGAACGAGGGATGGTTTAGAGCTATATACGCATAGTTACAGTGCCCGTGTAGTCAGGTACCACAAGGCGGAAACATTTGACCCCCACTATTAAACGATTAAATCGATTGCGGCGAATTTCCATTAATCGTTAGTGTGAATACGTGCACGCCGTCATGAATAGATAAATTCAATTTTAATAGATATGCCAACGTATGAACGTTTATGGAAAATTTTGTGCAAGGTTTTCAAAAGTTGGACGAATGGTTTGCTCCGGAAGTTCTAGAGCGGGAAAGGGCGGGCCAGGGAATCTCTGATAACAAGCTTTCGTTATTAGTGCGTTAACAGGGTTTTTCCCATAAATTCGCAATATTATCGAGTGCCCTCTATGTAAATATACACACAACCAGAATATAACAGGCCACAGATCTTCGCGGCGGTCATGTTATCTGCGTAATAGCCTTTGCATATTTTACTATATCTAATGTTCATTAATATCCAGCGTGTGTTAGACTTGGGGATACATAATCAATCCAAATGAGTGGGCTATTTACAACCCATTTGCTCGCTAATAAAAGTTTATTATTACATACGCACATTATTTTCGCGGTGTTACAAAGATATAATATTAAATTTCTTTTTTTTTACAATTGAAATATGCTTTATCTACTCTTATGTTGTAATTTCGATAGGTTCATTATTTTCTATTATTGCAATTGTGACAAATTTAATAAAATAAAAATACTTATATAAAATAATTAAAAATATATCAATAAATATTTTAGCGAGGAGACAACACATTAATTGTAATTCCCAAAACTGGAATTCCGAACTGCATGAAATATTGAATTAATGCTGCAAAACGATCTATAGGTATAATTAATATTATTGATTTATTTAATTAATTGTAATTGTAATCAAGATGAAACTTCAAATATATGAAGGATATCAACGAGTTAGTATATTGTCACATAAAATACCTAATACAACAAAACATGATTACTCCTATATGTATTGTGTTTAACAAGTCTCCAAGTGATTACATTTCTTAAACCAGTATTCTGTGAAAATTATAATAAGATTTTCGACTTCTCTTTTATTATTGTTTTCTAGTGAAATTGCCAAGGGCAAAGGAGAGAGGTATAAATTTTCAAACATTCCCAAGTTTAAAGTATTTGACTGAATTTACTAACTGAGTAAAACTTTGCAATCCCCTTGGATGTTGTCCTTTTCCGGCGGTTTAACAAATTTTCATAATTCCCCTTCTTTACTTTAATGTCCTTAACTTTTCGAGTTCTTTGTCGCCTGGATCGAAATCATAACCAGGGACTTTTAAAGATACATTTTAAACTATAACCATAAATAGCCATAATTCAGCCATCATCAAACGCCGCAAATTTCTTTCGCCCTCCTAGCGTATTATCCCGTTGAAGAAGAAAGGAGACATTAAGTGTCAGGGATGATTTTGTTATCACTCACTTCTACAATGACAAAAGTTAACGAGAACATGCTAAGCATAGCCCTTAGCGTAGTGTTCCGAAGCAAGTGCTTAATGGGAATTTCGCGGATATTTTCTGGTCAGCGTTTTAGCATTTAATTGACCTTTTAAAATACCTTTCTTCAAAGTCGTCGGATATTTTGTGATAGATGTATTCTTTATGTAAAATCTCCAGATAGTAATGATCTTTTCTATACCATTTACATCCTGAAAATATTAATAATATAACAAGGTATAACTAATGGTTTTGATTTTCATTCATTTATTTTTTTCGATTCAAAAATAGCTGAATGTGAAAGTAAATGAAATTTCATATTCAATTTTAACTTAATTTAATAATAATATTTAGAAAGGTATTTTAATATACTTTAAAAGAGTATAAAAACAACACAATTTCTAATTGTTTTTCCCAAAACTTTCATAAAAGACGCCAATAATTTACCAAATATATATTCATTAAAGTAGGTATCGCTCGAATAATGAAGATGACATTAAGTGGGGTGAAAGGGAGTTCCTAAATTTCACTGTTTTTTTACGTACAGAGTAACTTAGGTTCATGTGGAATATTCGGCTAATGTGGGCCACCCCATTTTTTCGTAAATTATAACTCTAGGGCCAGCAATACCATTATTCATTTAAGCTTAATTGCGATAGTAATGTGGTTCAAAAACCTTTCAAGCTTTCACAAACTATCACTAAGTGGTCCTGGGCGTGGTCAACATTTTTTGTGTGACTATACGTGAGTACTGTTAATTTTTAAATACTATAAGATTCTACAAATTCGTATTTAGTTTGTGTCGGTTGGGCAAGCTCATTATCTGTAGTAAAAATCAAGTGAGTTATATCCCTTCTTCAGGTAATGTGGACTAGCAAATAACGGCTAATGTGAGCTAGTATGCCACTTTACTATAATAAACCTTAGAATATATACATAATACAAGTTGGTATATATTATCTTTCCAAATAATGATATAGCCTTTTTTGTGAATATTCAAAAGGATTGCTCTTAATGATCTTGAATGGAATTATTTACGTTTTTGCATTCTCAAATAACTAATCAAACACAATATATGTAAGTGTTTTTGAGGACCTCCCTCGGTAGTTCAGTGCTAAAGAGAGCTGGGCTTCCATTGCCGAGGTGGTGGGTTCGATCCCCACTAGTCTTTGGGCACTTTAGGGAGGCCCATATCTCAGCCATTAGCTTGGCAGAACACGTGGTCAGCTCTACTGCTGAGGCCATGGTTCGAATCCAACATGGTCAATTGACCACTCTGGCCAATTCTCCCACACCTAGATATTCCTTTCATGGGCGTAGCTCCTTTAAAAATAATAATAATAACAAAATACCCTAAGTGCATATTTTATTTTGAATTTCAGGTTTAGAAATGCATCCCTACAAACATTTCGAATCCTGTAACATAAATAAAATATGTAGTGCTGCCATAGCATTTTTAGGTAAACTTCTATTGCGGAAACACGTAAGTCGCGACTTCGGAAAATGAAAGCAGCCGTATTTTTTAATCGATTTTTGGTAAACTGGACTTGTCCGATTCAATATCTTGAATGTATCCCAAAATTGTAGTGATTGTTGAATAAAGAGAAAAGTTTCATTACGTTTTGTATATGATGTTTTTTTTCTATTTCTTAACAAGTTTCGATCAAACTTTATTCATGTATTAATAAGATCAATATCTCAGTCAAATTTGCAAATGGAAGCGAATAGTGAAGGAGCATAGGGGCTGCACTTCTATCTTCTATCAACAAAATTTGTTTTTTAAATCCAATAATAGGTTATTTCTATAGTTAATTATTAAATAAAAGTTTATGCAAAATTTGAAGTAAATCGGCCCAATAGTTTTTCACAATTTTACCACGCGCACCGAAAAAGAGCGTTTTGAGAAAAACGCATTTAACGTTTTTTTAATGAAATTTTGTGACATAAGTGATAGTGGGTTCCTTCTAATTATAATAGTATAAGAAGCATAATATAAGTATTTGTGTATTTTGTAATATATATTTAGAAAGTATTACATATAATAGGTAATACACGCAACAGCTGTTCGAACGGCTACAAGGCCACACGCTTTCCGAAATCGTAGTTGAACGGAGGGGAACTGTGAGAACTGTAGAAAGAACAATTATTTAGATATCGATCTGAAATTTTACACAGATATTCTTGTGTTAATATATCGAAATATCTAAAAAAATCGAATTTATTTAAAAAAATCGAATTTTTTTTTCCAACAGTGGGTTACCCCCTTAATTGTATTTTAATGAAAATTAATGACTTATGATTAAAATTTATGTTTGGCGTGTAACAGTTGCCGGCACATTTTTTTTTTCTTGTAAATACATATGTACATTTGTTAAGTATAATCATATAACATTATGTAGAAAATTTTAATAACTTGATTTTAAACGAAATCAGAAAAAGGGCGTTTAAAGTACAAATTCTCTCAATTGAATGCATATAAGTGGTCAGTTTAAACTCCAACGCTGGAATTCCATGTTTTTCGGCAGTTAAGATATGTTCAGAAAATTCCTTAGTATCAAAAAAAAAAGACAAACATTTTTCAGGGATCCATTCTTAAAAAATTGTTATCTGTTTCTGTATATATGTGTAACAGTGTGTATGTTGGTATATTCGACCATGTTTGAGCAAGGTTTTATATTACACGTAACTTATATAACATAATTAAATAGAATAAGCTCCGTGGGCAAAATTTTATAATTTTTTATTATTGTAAGTTTCTTTTGGTGTTTTCCTATGATCTCTTTATTATTTTCTATTTACCTTTTTGTTTTTTATTATTATTTTTTTGTTTTTTATTATTTTTTTTGTTTAAACTTAAACTTAACTTTTTGTTGTAAATATAAACACTTATTATCGTCCTAATCTCCAATTATTTCAGAAAATTAATGTCTGAGAATGTTTTATTTTTTTTTTATTTTTTTTTATTTATAATTACGAGTAAGTACAACTATAATATGAGTAGCCCATATGCAAAACGCGCTATATGCTTTATAAAAAGTTTTGAGTTATTCAAAGAAAACGTGTAAAAGTTCTCACAGATATGTTAGAGTGTGCATTTTTCTCGCCTTATTTCAAAAGAGTTTTTGGTCTTTTTGCAGCACAAAATATTGTTTTTCAGATGGCAGAAGACATAAGGTTAATATTTCCACCATTAACTGAATATTGACTTTTCTTGCATATAGCGGGTTTTGGATATAGGCTACTCATATTATCTTCTACATAATTTCTAAGAGTGCTTTGCTTAGTATCAAATAATCAAAGACATTTCAGGCAAAACTGAATTTTGAATCGAGTTCCCCCAAAACACCAATAGATGACCGCAGAGCGACCGACACATTTAGCAGATCGATCCAGGCAACAGAAGGTGCAATCTGCATTGCTTTGTCATTGTAGCAGAAATTATTTGAATTCTAATTTTTCAGCGCAAGCGTGACCGCGGAAGATGCTGAACTGGAAGGTGCGATGATACTGAGGAAATATTTCACAGAACGAACGACGAGGAATGAAAGACTGCAATAGATTCACAAATGTACAATGGTATACAATAAGAGTCCGCAATGTTTAAAGATATTTGAAATAAGTATAGTATACCGAGTGTTGCAAATATCTCAGCACTCCTGATTTTCTCGGAAAATAGATTCTTAGGAGAATGGGGGCGGGCCAATTTTGACTGGACTGAATAGATTTCTGAAAAATATGAAGCTTACATACCGAACATTTTTTGTGTTCTATTTGTATTTGCCGAGAAATGCAGTATTTCCAACGTATGTATTAAACTTTCTTAAGGGGATTTCGGTTCATGTTATTTCTTAAACTAATATGGCTTGGACCAGCCGTCCATTGCCATGAAACCTAATTTCATGAACTGCTTCCACTATTTTAGCCAGAAAATGCTGCAGTTGAAGACTTTGCTCAGAAGAAATTCGTTTTTCTATTGTTCACAATGGGCCACATCTCGTTAATTATCTTCGTACAAAGCGAATACCTATCGCTTTAGCAAAACCAGTAAATTGTATGATAAATTGCAAATGCTGACTTCAACAGCAGTAGTTAGCAGGCAACTTGCAGCAAATAGCCAGATTGTAAAAAGGTAGCTCGTGGTTACCCAACTGTGTTGCAAAGTACTATATTTCAGTTCCAGTAGATATTTGGAGGCGTCCAAAGTTTTAATGAAATTTAATGGCCGAAGAAAATGTCTCTGAGGAGCGCTCGTGCAGGCCGGCCTTAAACTTTCACATCCATACATAGCCGGAGCAAGAGTGTGTTGTTTGCCGACTAGGGCAAATAAATGAGGTTTAATTAGAAGTGAGTTGTTTGTATTGCTTAGTGGGGCTCCCGCAACTATTTGCAGAACGAAACTTTTCCCAATTGACTAAAGTAAAGTTTGTCTTATCCCTCCGAGTGGCTTGTTCCACCCTCTCTATTTACTCTATTTGGCGACGATCAAAAGTGTCGCCGGGTCCCAGGTAGATAAGGCGAAGAAGCCTAAATCAGTTCGGTTTTATGCTGATGCGCGAAAAATTAAAATTTTAATTTTATTTTATGCATTCAGTCTTCAGCACTAGAAAATATAAAAAAAAACATCTGATAAAAACCTGCATTACCTTATTTAAAACTTAGAAAATTATTTCACGATTTAAAATTATATTGCGAATTTATTAAATCCATAAAATTAAAGAAAATGTTAAACTTTAGAAAGTTACACGATAAAGATTAAAGCATGATTATCAGATGAATTGCAAAAGACGTTAGCCTCTCTAGCTTACTTGCCACCGATTGGACAAAGAATGATTTTTCGGCCCTTTTTAATTATGAGTACTGTATACTGTTATAGTGTCTCAGCAAACCAAACGATTTGTAACCCAAGTAGCAATGAATGGTTGTAGAACGTTTCCTTATAACTCTGTAGTTGCTGCAAACCATTCGCAAATGGGTACGACCACTGCGTTTACAACAATTGCACAATCAAATTGGAGGAAATATCCTAGTTCGCACATAGTTGACAACCAATATGGTTGAACAAACGAAAGATATCGATATAAGATATTTACCTTTTGTACGAATATCGCAATGACAAGCAATGTCTCACTTTTCTCACATATAGAAAGGAATGTTGTTTGCTTAATTATATGTGATGTTCTGCTTCGCCCAAAGACAAATTTTATAAGCAATAATCTTTCTTGTGTAAATGCATACATGCTAGGTACTTTGGTAAATAACAACTACTATAAATGTTTAACCCAAACAAAAAAACTTAAATTACTTATACGTTTTTAATGGATACAAAATATTTTTGAATTCATAAAGTACTACTGTGATCAAAAAGTAAAGCCAATTTGTTTATAACTGTGAACATTTTTATTTATTCTTCCAAATCTATATCATCCTATTCAGAGTAGTCCCCTCCTGATACAATACACCTGTGCCAGTAATTTTTTCAATCCTCGGAACACTTCAGTTGCTTCTTCGATTTTTGTTTTATATCATCAGTCGATTCAAAACGGTGTCCCCGAAACGGTCTTTTGAGCTTAGAGAATAGCCAGAAGTCACATGGAGCTAAATCAGGCGAAGATGGTGGTTGTGGGACGACATAAACCGAATTTTTGATGGAAAAGTCTCGAAGAGCCAATGCAGTGTGAGATGAGAAATTGGGGGTTTTTGGAACTAATCGAGATGTGGCTCTTCTCAACCACAAATGTTCTTTCAAAATAGTTTGCACCGGTCCAAACGAAATGTTTGCAGTATCAGCAAGGTCTCTAATTGTCAACCGACGATTTTTGAGCACCAAATATTTGATTTCATTGACATGTTGTTCATTGATTGATGTTCGTCCGGGACGGACGCTCTTTGTCTTCAACGCTTTCTCTACCTTCTTTGAACTGTTTATACTACTTGTAAACATTTCTTTCAGAAAAAACCTGATCGGTGTAAGCCTTCTGCAACATTCTAAATGTTTCTGCAGCAGAAAATTCATTCCGCATACAAAATTTAATGCAACTTCTTTGCTCAATAAAATCACACATTCTAAAAATCGAAAAATTCACTTTTAATTGCTCAGAAAACACAACGAAACTAACCAAACAGATGACTTACTAGCGTGAAATTTTGCACAGATATGAGTGACAGTGCCAACCTAAAAACAAGATTTTTTCGAATCGATGTACACGCGTAATTTAAATTCACAATTGGCTTTACTTTTTGATCACAGTAGTATCTCTTTATTTTGCTGAAATATGGATAAATTAATAATTCATTAACATTTTAAATGTAAAATGTTGTTCCAAAATAGAAAATCAGTCATTTTAGTCAATAAATAGTGCGTTTCATCAGTAGTTGTTACCTTCAACCGTTTACTTGGTTAGATTAGCCATAACTATAAAGTTGTAGCTTATAGCTATGGCGTTGTAAACCAGAACCATAGTAAGTTTAAATGTAAAGATGGACCTCTCAACCTCTAGTTCCGGCATTAGGGAGGTCCCGAGGAGGGTTCCTTCGAGGTCCCCTCCGTAACTTGGTGTTTTTTTATGCTTTTTTTTGCGTAGAATCGATTTATCGAGGTTACTACCAGGCCGAAATCCTGCAGGTTTGTTGAGATATGTTCCCGGACAGACGCGAACCAGTTACAAACCTTTTCAAAGTCCAAATAAAAGCAATATTTAATTCATTTACCGATGCTTTTAATAATGTGAACTTTATTTCTTTTTTCTTTTTTATTGTAGAATTGCTTTAGATTCAAGTAGGGGGGGGGGGGGGGCAGACTTTTGTAAAGTATAAGAAAAACGAACAGTGAACTATTTTTCCGATTTTCACTCTGAAATCTTGGGGGGGGGGGCATCATATTCCGTAAAAGTGAACAATTCTTCGATTAGTGTTTTGTCTCCTTATAACACTCTCCACAAATCTTTACAAAATACTCGTTTTTATTCGAAATTTACGAACTCTCGTAAAATTATTTCCTGGGCTTAAAAACAATACAAAACAAAATAACTTAGATCAGCGGTCGGCAACAAGCGGCCAATAGTCAAGAAATGGCCCGGGTAATATATTAGCTATTGCACGAATCTATGAATCTACATTTTTATTTTTTCTATGGGATATGACGAATTATACGTAGGGTTAAATTCACAAGTGCGGCCCGCCTTTAGTTTATTTTGCCACCTTGTGGCCCTTGCCTGCCAAAAGGTTGCCGACCCCTGACTTAGATGAATAGTTCCAGTGAGCCTTTCCAAAATATTAGTAAGTAAGAAAATAAATGTTTTCTTAAAAAATTTCCGACTCCGATCTGATCCTATATCATTTACCTGCACGCGAACTAAAAGAAATTAATGTTTACTCCTTACAAATTTCGAAAAACCTACAATTAATTGAGGAAAGAAGACAATATAATAATAATCCAGTCCTGCCTCGTTTGGCTCAGAAAATAGATTTTCTTTTCTGAAAACGCACATACATTCGAAAAATACAAAATCGCGACCATAGGCATTCATTTGGAATTTTTCCCCGAAACTTAGAAAAAGCGACCGTCCGCCACGTCAATTTCTTTGCGTGTCTTGATCAATGTCAGAAAAATTGTGGATCAGGATACGCAAAGCTCCAAGAAATCGATCCGTATACCCCATTCTATTTATTTCCCAAACATCCTTTATTCATTTTTCGAAAAGAGCAATGTGTATTCTCAAATATTCTAAAGCGTAAATTAGTATTATGGAAGCAAAAAGAGGATCTGAAAAAAATGTATTTCACTTTTATTTTATATTTACGTCCTACTTAAATCTTATAAGGCACATATTTATTAATACATAGAGTATGCAGTAGATTCAGTTTTCTTTTAATAGTTATTTCAACATTAAGATGAAAGAGGTAACCACTTATATAGAACCTTCTGGAGCCGGATTATTATATTTCAATAAAACGCATTTTTGTAATGAGAGATGATATTTTAATTTATTAAAAAGTAGCAAAGCTATGATGTAAGCGTAACATAGTTAAGTCACACTACTCACAATAGTTTATTCCTACTGTTGAAATATTGGTATCGTTTATTAAAGTTATAGTTTAAATCTTGCAAAAATCATCAATTAACCCCATTAAGTTATGGCGATCATAAATCCTGGGAGGCAAACCGGGGCATTTAATCAAACAAATATTCAGTTTATCATTAACAATTCAAATTCGGTACAACAACTAAAAAGCTTGACGCCGAATAATTGATAGCTTCTCTCTGTCGATAAACCTTAGCATCAATTAACAAGTTAAAGTAGAGGGACTGCTAACGAAATTTGAAATTTGGAACTTTAAGTACAGGCCATAAGTGTGTGAATATTCTTCAACGCTTTCACTATTCTTTCAAAAGTCCATACCTCAAAGGTTTTAATTTAAATAAGTTTAATATGTTAATCTTAATTATGAAGTGCCCCACTGATTTCGAATTTAGTTAACCATCAGTAATTTAAAAATAAGTGCAAATTTTTTATAAAGCCTAACATTAAGCTTTGATATGATGTCAAAAGAAAGCACTCTTACCATTTTGTAAATTCTACGAATGGATCCCTTGCAAAGTGTCGAGCAATATAAGACGAAAATAAGCTGTTCTCGAAAAAAACCTTTTTTTAGCTTCGAAATCCTACACACCATAGCTATGTTTTCTTTTCACAGCGTTCTAGATGCGATAAGTGACTAATATGGTAAGGGAATCTCAGAAAATTTCTAAATCTTATCTATAATACTTGGACTTTGGTACCCCATCAGCCTATCCCGTCTTGTTCCACTCTCGATTTAGTCCAGAGCTGGGCAAACTCGGTTCTTTTGACGCCCGAGAGCTCCCCAGGCTCCTTTGGAGTCAAGGCCATCTCTGTTCTAGACCAGAGTTTGACTCGAAGGATGCCTGGGGATCTCTCGGGAGTCGAAAGATTCAAGTTTGCCCGGCTCTAATTTGGTCTAATGGCAAATAGAATGCCTACTAACTACTTCAAGTTTTAAAAGTTTTACTGAAATCAATTCAGTTACAGTGTAATTTTAAAAATAACAATAAAACAATAAATTTTGCCACTTTCATTACAAGGACTAGAAAGTTTCAGAATTTAAAAAAGCAACCAATTTTTTTAAAATTTAATTAAGTATATACTATACTTATAACTTATTTTTTGAAATACGGAAAAATAATTTTAAACATTAATCTCGAAATTTTGTGCAGTATTACAGATATTTTCTTAAGAAGTTGGAAAAAAAATATAAATGTTTTAGATACAACGAACCAATTAAATATAAAACTACAAACGATAATTTTTCAGTAGAAAAATCTTTCCAATGTTCTACAAGTTTACGTTTTGGCCCAGCAAACATTTTTGTCAACGTGCAAAAAAACGTAATTTTTAGACCGGCTTTTAACTAGTAAAAATTACGTATTTTTAGCGCTTTCAATACGTAAATTTTTTAGATTACCGATTTTTCACTTACAAGGAAACGTTCTCAGGTGCGTCTCACTGATTTTGATGAAATTGAAATATATTATAGAGAATCGAAAAATATGAGACACGTATTTTTCTTTATCTGCGGATACGCACATTTAGGGGGTACTTTTATTTATTGTTTTTTTTTATAAAAATTGTTTTTTTTTTCAAAAGTTTGTCATTTTGAATTTTTTAAATATAACATAAGATTCATAATCAGTGACTCCAAAAGCCCCTTAATACTGGTTTTCACGGAAAAACTGATGTCCAAAAGAATATACATCATTTACGTGTTAGTGCTAGGGGTTGTTTACCCCCTTGAGGAGTTTTTTTTAAGAAAACGCAAAAACGGGTCAACTTTATTTTTCAAAATCGTCTGTAAAAAAATATTTTTGAATGATTTTTAACCAAAACTGTTATTTTTGTGACGCAAAACAATAAAAAAAATCGTTTTTCTGCAATATAAAATAAAGGTTGCCACCCTCGGGAACCGGGATACTTACAAAAGGTTAGTATATTTATTAGACCTCATTTCCAATTTGTTTCATTCGAAAAAATTCATTAGAACTTGAAATATTTAGGAAAAACTGGTTTTGAGGGTAAACTTTAGGGGTAGTTTTCACCCCCTGAATGTGAGTATCCGCAGATAAAAAAAAATACGGGTCTCTTATTTTTCGATACTCTATAACATAGTTGAGTTTCATCAAAATCGGTGAGACACACCTGAGAACGTTTCCTTGTTAGACGGATAGGTTTCCGACCACACCAATGATTTGAGCTATTCGATTTCATTAGGATTAAACTTTTTCTGATTTTAGGTGTGTATACTGTTCTTTCAATATAATTTGTACTTAAAGTTGGAAGAGCATACATAAATGAATGTAAAAGCAAATTCACAAACATACAAATCCTTAATAAAGTCAGTATGATATAGTAGACATAACGTACCTCCCACTACAGGAATCAGACATGGACAATAATTTCAATTAACAATTCCGGTCTCCGGCGCAGCTATAATATAGTCTTAGACGATTAATCGCCGCTTAGTGCAGGTATATTATATGTTTAACGGTTTTAGGTAGATTGCTATTTGATAAATTTCATCACATATTATGTAAGGATTTTGGCGAAAATGGGCGAGTACTAACAAAAACTAAACGAATCGCTTCAAAATTTCTATACCCTTTTGTTCCACGAACCAAGTTCTCGATTTACGTTCCTTAATGGTTTATTTTTTGTTTTCAAATTACGTCTCTCACATTTCGATTTAAGTCGTAAGTAGAACGATTCATTGGAAACATTTTTCCAAAAATTTTCAGCGACATTAATAAAAAGTTAAGGAAACATAAGCAACTCAAACAAAATTAGGGAATATTTTGTGTTTGCAACTAATTTCGATAATACCAAAGAACGTATAACATAAAGAACTCGCACTAGGAACAAACAAGCTGAGCTGACAATTTTCTTCTAGGGTTCTGCCAGCAGAACCCTACAGTCGCCTACATTTAATTTCTCGCGGCAGCTCAGAACATCGTTTCGTTTGGCAAGAGCTTTTGCCCATGTGCCTTGCCTTTGGCTGTTACCGCTGCGTGAGTGGCTGATGTTTGTCGGAATTATTTCTCTTTTAGATTTCGATAAAAAACTGTTCGTGGGATGTTGGATGCTAATTTGATTTATATAAACATTTAAATATTTTACTTATTACGTTAAGATACATACTGAATCTATATATAGTTACTCTAAAATATTGAATAACATTTTTGCATAAGAAGTTTCTGTTTATTTTTTAATTAAATACTAAAATTATTCTGTGAACGATTGATTATTTTTGTTTATTTTTTGCTATCTTATATGCTAAAATGAGTCAAAAATCGGGTTTGAAATGTAGATTATTGGAGACTGAATATGTTGACCGTATGATAGAAGATATTTTTGGGTCTGAAAAGTTTGGAATTGAGCTTCTTTCTATGAGATATTTTGTAGGTTACGTAGTATTTCAATTTTAAATTGCTTTTAAAAATAAAATTTGAAAGTTGTGAAGAAATAGTACGGAAAAAAGATGATGTTTTAACTTGTCCTTCAGAGGAAGGTATTCATATTTACAAAAATTTATAATCCATCAATTTCAGATTTTGGTAATCTTTATGCTCCATAAAATGAATTTTTTAATGTGTGCAAACTACACATAACTGTCTTTGAGGAAATTTTTAAAAATACGATTTTGATACAAGATTGGTTTAATACGCTTAATTCCTGTTATGAACATAGAATCCAACTTCTTGAATTTATGATACTTGTTGCATTGATGTTTTATTGATAAAACATTGTTCATGGGCCGTAAAAAAAACTGAAAAGAAGGCAAACAGAAAACTAAATATTTTAACAAGTTGAAAATATCGCAGCAAGAGATATGCTTTGATTAAGGGGACCCTCTCTTTGAAATTAAAAAAAAAAACACACTTGTTCAAAATTTTCTTGTGAAAAGACTATTATATTTATTCAAATAATTTCTTCTGGACATTATCAAGATTATGTAAAAAAAAATTGATCACTTTTAGTGGTTCTTGACAGCTGTAGCTGTCTTCCAAAAAACACATTTTAATCGGTGGGACACTTTTCGGACTTCCTGTAACGGTCTAAGTAAAAATTTAAACGGGATTCTATTTATAAAGCTTAGACGATAGTCCTGAAAAAAATTTAATTCTTTGTATTTGCATTTGCATATTTCTGCAAAAAAAGCCACATTTTTGGGTCCATCTACCTCTGTATAAAAAAACATAACCAACTTCTTTAGGTCTATAGTCTAGTATTAAGCCTATAGAATAGAATCCCCTTTGAATTTTTACTTAAATTGTTACAGGAAGTCGGCAAAGTGTACCATCGATTAAAAAGTGCCTTTTGGAAGTAGACGCCATCTACAGCGGTCAAGAAGAAATAAAAGTGCTTACCATTTTTTTTAACATTCTTCATCTAATATATAATAAGGGTCAAAAGAAATTATTTCAATAAATATAATAGTCTTTTCACACACAAAAAATTTAAACAAGTGTGTGTTTTCTTTCCAATTCTAAAAGATAAGGCCCCTTAAATAAGCATTTTATTTAAAACTAATTATTTAACGAAAACAATGAAGACATATTTTTTGTATTATTATATATATTGATTTTTCAATTAGAACATTTGTTGATTCCAAAAGACCAGCGTAAACAAAAATATTTAGAAAACATTCCGCATTGCTCGCTTTTTGTTAATTTTTAATATCAATTTATATATTTTTATTTACTTCCAAACTAACTTTGAAGGGTTTTCTAAGGAACATTAAATATTTAATAAAAATCAATTGTTTTAAGAAGTATTATTGACTAGGTTTGAGTTATTTTTAGGAATATTTAAAATTTGGTGTTTACAGATTTACAGATAAAATTTAAAAATAATATTCCACACCAACTTTAACCGCTACTCCTAATGTTTTCTAAGTACCCTAACACATCCTAGTTTAATTATTTTATAAAGCATTTGAATTTCCCATCACAATCAATAATTCTTTCTAAGCTGATCTCAGCCCCTAATTTCTTTTCCAAAAATCCAATCATACCATCGGGCAGAGAATTTCAGCACAACACAGTGCGGCGGCTCGAGAAGCAATTCGCTTGCGCTACCTACATGCCCACACGAACGGTGGTCTACAAAATTTTCTTCAATTCTTCCTGTGCTGATGTTTCGCTCGCTTGCCCCTCATGTTTTCCCTTCGCATCCAGACGAGCTGAGGATATTTTGACTAAGTTGTGAGCCCGATAAGAGTTCTTTATGTTATATGTTCTTTGATAATACTGAGTTATTACAATAATCTGCTATTTCTTTTTCGTTTTTAGTTACTTGAAAATATTTCTTGCATGTATTAGTTGTAATTTACAATTTAGTTTATTATTGTTTTATCTTTATTTTTTCCAAAATTGTACATTCAGTCAATTGTATCCTAAATGCTGATTTACGTAGATAGTTGCCAGTACAAAGAAAAATAAATCCAGAACTTCCTGTATTTTAACACAACAAATTAATTAATTTTTTTACCATCTTAACAATTAAATAGCAAAAGCAACTTTCACTTACAAAATTGTTAACCCTTTATTGGCCGCTCACACAACATGTGTGTGATAGCCGGAACAACTGTTAGTGGCCGATCACACAACATGTGTGTGATGCTATCGCCGACTATTATTGGCCGGTAACACAACATGTGTGTGATTATTTCTGTACGATTACAGACTGATAACATAATACAAATAATTGGCTTTTTTATATTTCATAATTAATTCTTTAAAAATATTGCCGGCCCCTGGAGAAGTTTAACTGCGCAGACGTGCGGCCATTAAAGTGTTAATAAAAGGTTCGTATGACAGCAATTGGCTTGGGTTTAGATGGTTATTAAATCAGTGATATTTTGAATATGGTCAAATTTTCAGCCAGGTGTGTCATTCAAAATAAAGGAATAAAAAAATCAAATTAAGTTTATGGGTCATCTACACTTTCGTTTGCAACATTAAAATATTAGGCAGATGAATTCAATCACGATCGTACAAGCATGTGTGATTAAGAACGTCCAGGTCGTCCACATAAGGTCATCAAGCCAGAAAGGATTGAGAAAATCCACGATATGATAATAAATGATCAGTGATTGAAATTTGTAAGATTGGTAAGGCTGAGAAATAATTTTAACGTCGATTCATATCTGTGGACGAAAAAAAGTGGATTTCTCGTGGCGAAACGTCTATTTTGAAGAGTTAGAGAAATCATATTATTCAGAGATTGAAAAAACGTTGGACTAAGTGCGTCGAACTAAAACGAGATTATTTTTAAAAATAAAATAATTTTTTTAATTTATAATAAAACTTTTTAGAACATTTCTTGAAAAATAATTGCATTTCCTGTGCACATTTTCCCAAACGATATTTTTAGGATTGATATTGTTAGCTCTATTTTTGTTGCAACAGCGCACTGGATTTGTGTTTATGGGAACTTTGATCATGAAAATACAATACTATAGCTTTATATTGCCTTATTTCAATAGCTACAATAATAAAATGGTATATATATATTAGGGTGCTTTTTTTTTCGCGACTATTTTTTTTTTTTCAGTCCCACCTCGAAATTTTGTGGCTAATACCTAAACAGACATTCCCTGAAAATTGGAGCAAAAAAAAAAAATATTTAGAACTAGACCAAGACGCATAAAGATTTCCCATATAAAATACACGTGAACTTTGATTATTTTTCTTCAAATCTCTACAACTCAGAGGCCTTTTATGGCACAATCTTGGGCAATGGTAGGGTTTCTTCAGAATTGAATGCTCTACAAAACTGTCCATTGCGGTGTAACCCTAACTCCCACCAGCGAGGTAGTACGGGTCATTGACCCCAATTTTTCCACGAAATTCTCGCTTTTTGCCCCTATCTCGTAAACAACAAGAGGTACAGAAAAAGTGAATATGACAAACTTGTAGCAAATTCAATTTCCTCCAAAAAGTTCTTGAACACCAAATCGCTAACATCGATATTTCTTAAGATATTGGGCTTTGAAGTTGAGGTAGTGTGGAAGTGTCATGGATTATTGAGCTAAATTGTAGAAACACTACCTCAACTTCAAAGCCCAATATCTCAAGAAATATCGATGTTAGCAATTTGGTGTTCGCAACTTTTTTGTAGGAAATTGAATTTCCTACAAGTTTGTCATATTCACTTTTTCTGTACCTCTTGTTGTTTACTAGATAGGGGCAAAAAGCGAGAATTTCGTGGAAAAATTGGGGTCAATGACCCGTACTACCTCGCTGGTGGGAGTTAGGGTTACACCGCAATGGACACTTTTGTAGAGCATTCAATTCTGAAGAAACCCTACCATTGCCCAAGATTGTGCCATAAAAGGCTTCTGAGTTGTAGAGATTTGAAGAAAAATAATCAAAGTTCACGTGTATTTTATATGGGAAATCTTTATGCGTCTTGGTCTAGTTCTAAATATTTTTTTTTTTTGCTCCAATTTTCAGGGAATGTATGTTTAGGTATTAGCCACAAAATTTCGAGGTGGGACTGAAAAAAAAAAAATAGTCGCGAAAAAAAAAGCACCCTAATATATATATATGTACTAGCTGGCCCGGCAGACGTTGTACTGCCCTTTTATATTGTTATATCCTAGAAATTGATTCAACCCGAAAACCCTTTTATGGATCCGCCATCTTGAATATCCAAATCTTGATAATTTTTAAAATTAGTGGCATTAACACAATTATTGTACCAAATTTCATTAAAACCCCTTGAAATCGAGAAATTTTTTTTATATATATTGGGTCCGCCATCTTGGATCTAGAAACTTTGATAATTCGATAATGATCAAAATTAGTGGCACCAAACAAATCGTACTAATTTTCATGAAAATCCGTTGAAGTCGAGAAATTTGCATCACCATATTGGATCAGCCATCTTCATCATCGTAGTGGTATCAGAATAATCATTGTATAAATTTTCATTAGAATCTGTTGAAATCGAGACATTATGGTCTCCCTATTGGACCCGCCATCTTGGATTTACAAATTTTACTAATATTCGAAATTAGTGGCCTCAGAATAATCATTATACCAATTTTCATTAAAATCCGTCCAAATTGAGACATTTTGGTCGCTGTGTTGGATCCGCCATCTTGAATTTCGAAATTTTGATAACATTCAAATTAGGGGCCTAAAAATAATTATAGTACTAATTTCCATTAAAATTCGTTAAAATCAAGAAATTGTTGGTCACAATCTTGGATTTGGAAATCTCGATAATAAGGTACAGTCGCCAAATATCGTCCCCTACCCTAATTTCGTCCCCTTCAATATCTACTCTTTTAAAAACCGCCGTCTACTATCAGTGACCTGAACCGACAGCTAGTTGCATCAATCGGCTATTGTGTAGAAGTGAGTACGTCACGACGTTCGTACCGACAGAAATTCGAAAATCAAAAAAAGTGTTCAAGGTGAGTTTTTCATTGAAATATTCTGGGATACCATAAAATATTGAGATACCTGACTTATTGATACAATTTTTTTGTCAAACTAATTATTGATATCTCAGATGTTAATCGATTAAGTAAAATTTTCAGGTTTATGACACGTTTTTTGCTTAAATGGATGCGACAAAATAAATAGAAATTTCCTAATATCGTCCCCTTACGTGAACCTTATATCGTAACATGTAACTTTAGAATGGTTTTTTTTTTATTTTTTAGATGCCGAAAAAATGATTAAAATAATTAAGAAAGGGCTGTTTAGATATTAATATGATATTTAGGTTCAATTTTATATAATAGAAAAAGAGTAAGTACAACTCCAGTTCACGTACTGATTATTGTGATCTCAATATCGTCCCCGGGACGAAATTAGGAGCCCAAAAATATATTTTCATAATTTGAGTATTTTTGTTAAAGCTTTTTTATAACTCTTTCTAACAATGTTAACGCGTTTTTGATTATTTTTAAGAATAAAGGAATATTGAACCTAATGTTTGACGTTTCATTTATTACTGTGGTATTTTTTTCAATTTTTTTAGATTTGTTTTACAAAAAGGGGACGACATTTGGCGACTCTACCTTATTCTAAATTAGTTGCCTCAGAATAACCATTGTACTAATTTTCACTAAAATCCGTTGTAATTGAGACATTTTAATAGCCATGTTGGATCCGCCATCTTGGATTTGGAAATTTTGGTAATGTTCTAAATTAGTTTAATAAGTATAATCATTGTTATAATTTTCATTAAAATCTGTTGTAATCAAGACCATGTTGGATCCGTCATCTCGGATTTGGAAAATTTCATAATATTCAAAATCAGTGACCCAAAAACAATCATTGTACTAATTTTCATTAAAATCCGTTGAAATCGCGAACGCGCGAACGGTCAAAATCGCGAAGTATAAAATAAAAAATGCTATTAAAAAGTAGGGGTTGGTGGTAGAAGGGTAAAAATTTAGGACTAAATGTGTTTTTTAATGCCACACCATAAAAAAATTACAAAAAAAAAAATTTGTCCAAAAAATAAAAAAACTTTTTTTAGGGTGACCCACCCTTAACATCTAGGGGTATAAAAATTAGTTATAAACCTATTCTCATACCTACTGAATATATATATTAAATTTCATCAAAATCGGTCAAGCCGTTTCGGAGGAGTATGACCACTAACACTGTGACAGAAGAATTTTATATATTAGACTATTAAAAAGTAGGGGTTGGTGGTAGAAGGGTAAAAATTTAGGACTAAATGTGTTTTTTAATGCTACACCATAAAAAAATTACAAAAAAAAAATTTGTCCAAAAAATAAAAAAATTTTTTTTAGGGTGACCCACCCGTAACATCTAGGGGTATAAAAATTAGTTATAAACCTATTCTCATACCTACTGAATATATATATTAAATTTCATCAAAATCGGTCAAGCCGTTTCGGAGGAGTATGACCACTAACACTGTCACAGAAGAATTTTATATATTAGACTATTAAAAAGTAGGGGTTGGTGGTAGAAGGGTAAAAATTTAGGACTAAATGTGTTTTTTAATGCCACACCATAAAAAAATTACAAAAAAAACATTTGTCCAAAAAATAAAAAAATTTTTTTTAGGGTGACCCACCCTTAACATCTAGGGGTATAAAAATTAGTTATAAACCTATTCTCATACCTACTGAATATACATATTAAATTTCATCAAAATCGGTCAAGCCGTTTCGGAGGAGTATGGCCACTAACACTGTGACAGTAGAATTTTATATATTAGATATTAGGGTGATTCAAATTTTTTTTTTCCGTTTTTTTTTTCTTTTTCAAACAGGTTCAATCGTTGCTAGGACAGGAAAGAAAAGTCCTGGCCCAATCCCAGCTCATAATATCAATATTTACTGGTGGCTCATCGAACTTATTTGTTTTCCATAAGAATTATATGGGAAAGAATGCATCGCCAGACGTTTTTGTCTGTGTCTCGTGAAAAAATGATCATACATGAATGGGATCAATTTCATTAGAAAGAGCATAGGTTCAATAGGTTAATCAATAATATTCATAGTTTCATTGAAGAAGTCACAAAATCGTTTTTTTCCTCAATCTTGAATTTATGCCTCGAGTTTGAATGCTAATAAAGTAATATTGTGTTAACTTTACGAAAAAAATGCAAGAATAATTTTTCGTAGAAAATTTTATGCTCTTTCTAATAAAATTGGTCCCATTCATGTATGATCATTTTTTCACGAGATACAGACAAAAATGTCTAGTGATGCATTCTTTCCCATATAATTCTTATGGAAAACAAATAAGTTCGATGAGCCACCAGTAAATATTGATATTATGAGCTGGGATTGGGCCATGACTTTTCTTTCCTGTCCTAGCAACGATTGAACCTGTTTGAAGAAAACGAAAAAAAATTTGAATCACCCTAATGTATGTATATAGAATATGATAAATAAGAAAAAAAGTGTCAGAAAAATGATATTTATGTAATAAGCAGAACAGAAATCCTCGACAAATTATAGGGAAAATCTTGTTATACGTATATTTTATATTTTTGTAGACTTGTTACAGTAAGTGAGGATGACATTTTGAGAAAGTTGAAAAATTCTCTATTTTGAATCTCATGCCACTCTAAAGAGGTGCCATTCAACGGCGATCAGGGCGGGAAAACGTTCTCCCTGCGTCCAAAGTGAGTTGACAGTATGAAATAATTAAGCAATTAAGCTTGTTATATCAACGGATTTTGATGTGTTAGGTATCATAAGCATACTACCTTGAAATAATAGGTAATGATTGATGGAGAATATAAATTGGCATATTTAATAATTTTTTATCTCGACAAATGTCAACGGAAATTCCGTCAAAAGCATCTTGACAACTTTCGAATTACCAACAAGAAATCTAGAATCTGTCAATTTGACGGGTGTAGTTATTTTATTGTTAAAATTATTGTTATAAAAATATATAAATATTTATTTTTAAAAAGAAAGCCATGTTGAGGACTTAGCCACTGCAGTTGTTACATTACTGGTATCTTCACATTGCAAACGAATTAAATTTTGTTTGAGACAAAATTTATTTTAATAATTAACATGACTTTGAAAAAAAGTACGATTTGTTAGGAACAATTTAGATTTAATCATTAAAGAAAAAATAGTTTAAATTAGTATTTTCAAATAACCAAAGACCAAATCAATCGGCTTGTTTTTTTTTTTTTATCGTGTTAAATATATGTACAAACTGGAAAAAAGTCGTTTTTAAAAAAAAACGCTTTTGTATAATTGCTTGTAGCTTTTCTACTTCTCGGGGCTATAACTCAAAAAATACTTTAATTTTCGGTTTGAAATTTTAAAAAGATAATTTGTCATATTGTTATGTAGATTACACCTTAAGATATGTATGGTATGCTTTGGTAAAGTAGCTTTTCCTTAATTGATTTAAACAGTTAGAAATATATTTTAAAAAGTGTTAAGAATTTAATGATAATGGAATAAACGTACATGTGCCTTCCCACCAAGAAGACTTCCATTTTGCCACCGAGTGTAGTGTATCCTTCAGGAGGTAATCCTTAAAGCACAGAAGAGCCGAATGTATCGCACTTATCACTCACACCTGGTTTCATTAAACAGAGATTTTATAACGAACTTTTTCACTTCTTAATTAGAATCACCCTCTCGCTCCATGATTTATTGCCGACACACCTGGAAGTATCAATAGGGCCAACTTCACACACTTCAAGGATCCACTGCTCCTCGGGGAGACATCATGACTTCATTTCCTTCGCGAATCCTTATTCATTCATTCAAGAAACTCGATCCAGACTCGACTCCGGATGAGGGCATGAAACACCTAAATCTCCGCGTTTACTTTTTTCACTTTTTCACGATACAGCGCCGAAGACGAGGACGAGACGACGACGAGCACACAAGGAGCAAAGTACACTTCCTGGATGAGCTCGAAACGAATTCCACATGTGAGGATTACGATTATTCCATGGGATTCCATCTACTGCACGGGCACATGAACAAATCCAAGAAGCGTCCAATCAAGGGGATGTTTAGGATACTCAAATCACATCGCGTGATCACTTAAGCGACAGCAACCCTAATTCTGGTGCCCTCCGGCCTCCTCGTTCATAATTCACAGACAGAGCCCCACTCACTGTACCTCAGCGAGTCCCGACCGTTTCACCCTGGATTGTCTCCGACGTTACCTTTTTAATGGGTCCACCCGCAAACCACAAACAACCCTTAGAACGCCCTCGATACACTGCCGTAATACAACTGAGTCGTCGATTCCAAGATTGTCGCATTTATACAAAGTTTTCGGAATTCCCTGCTCGGGCGAACTGCAACCATGACGAATTCTCCTCCAACGGAAACTGTTGGGATAGTCCGCTGCACGGACGTAATGCCGGTGAAATATGTTCGGGGAAGAACCGAGCCTCCGTCTGCCCGGCACAGGATAATTTTCGGAAACTGGAGCACCTACGCTCAATTCAAAGGGGAGCCCCAACTCCGGAGAGATTCTGCCCCAGAACGCATGCCTTGAGTTTTGAGTGATTCCCCCCTGCAAAAGGAGAAGCACACTTTCGGAAAACTGAGTGGAAACTTTTGTTTTGAGTGAATTTCCGGCTAATGTCTGCAGAGGTGACTGACACGATTTGCTGCTCATTGATTTTATTTTCGTTATTCTCCGCTTTTATTGCTTGTTAGTAATGATTAGATTTGGGGAACCGAAAAATCCTCAGAACGATGATTTATTGGCTTCTATTAGATTGTAATCGCTCGAAGGTGTCTACCGCTATGAGCCTCCAAGAATTTGCGTGTTAATTGGGGGAAACAGGTCAATTTATTACCGGTGGTGGACTCTCTTGAGGCGATGCCGCCGCCACCGTCGGAGTAGCAGCCTTGGGAAATTATCCTTGAATTTATTTATTATGCGATCAGCGTACATCGGAGTCTTGGGTGAAGCTTATTTTGTAGGATTATCGATTTCGTGCCAACACCGAATGTGGTTGCGTTGCGAGTTACCTTCAGAAAAATAGGCCGTTCTCCTCTTCTCTGCATGCACAATGGGATTTTTAAATGGTAGACATTTCCTTTTATAAAACGTATACACTGTTCGCACCACTTTCTGGAATATTGTAGCTTGAAAATATAATTAAGGGAATTGTGTGTGTGTGTGTTGTTTTTTTTCGCGGTCAAAAAGCGTATTTTTTAAATTAATCAATCATTTCTCAAAGCCCACATGGTGCAGTAAATTAATTTGTCAGGAGATAAACAAAAATGCTTATATATATATAATATATGTATTATGGATATAAAAATACGCCTTGGGCAGATAGTCGACTTTGGCGCCTGCGACAGTATATTTAAATTTTACATTCACCCGAGGAGTGATTGTACAAAACAAAACAAAAACATTTTAAGGACACATATCGCTCGATTTGTATGGTACTTGGTTTGCATGGTTTAAGTTTTAAAACGTTTTTTAACTAACAAAAAATGAAATGTCTGTATGTTATTTGGATTATTTTATAGAGCTACATATCAGCCGTTATTTTTGAAAGCGGTATACTCTATTTATTAGTTATTAATGGTGTAACTCTATTTATTCATACACTGAATTTATTCACACTTAGAAAAATTGTTCACCAAAAATTAAATATGGCCGCCCAAAGATGCCTAAAATTGAAGCATCGATTCTCCAGTTTTTCACATATTGTATTTTCCGCTATTAAAATAAAAAGTTTTTATTTTCAATTTCAGAGCATGCAAGTAGTCATTACTTATGTTTTTGAGATCGCTGATTTCAAATTTCATATCAGATTTTCATCTGACAAAATGGTGGATCCAATATGGCCACTGCAATAATAAAATACTCAATTGCTTTCAAATTTCATGAGTTTTTAAAATGTTTCTGTTCGTTTGCCATCTGTAATGTTGCCCGACTCTCACCACGAGGAGGTGAACAGAAATATTTGTTACTGGAATTTGCATGTACTCTGTTATTGTTATATATTCCAAAGATACAGTATGAGTAACTTTAGGATGTTATTTCTAAGAATAAATTAATACTAAGTTTATGGGAAATTTGACAGTCGATGCGTTAAATTTTAGGTATCTTTTAGCGGCCATATTTAATTTTTGGTGAACAATTTTTCAAATCTGACAGAATCTGAAAGAGCAGGTCCTTTTACTTAAGACAATGCTTTTCTCTAATAATATTTAGTTGGTCTTAATTTTTTATAGACGAAACTGTGAAATATCCACTTCGCCTTTAATGGGTTAAAGGGCAAGGAGCAATATATCCCTGCTCGAAGTTTTAAGTGCATTAAAAAGTCAGTTTTGCCATAGTAATGAGGGAAGTCTGACATGTTTTTAGTATTGGTTAAAAATTGTATGCACTTTAAATCAAAATACCCGAAATATACAGAACCTGGGTTGATTAGGCCCATATTTGGTCCCAATCAGAGCTGAAAAAAAAATTGTTTATAGGTCTGTTTTGACCTTATTTTTAAATAATTGACGATACTATATATACTTATTTTATTTAGGTCATGAAGATAAGCACAAAAAATAATATAACTGATATGAAAATAAATCTACAAATTGTAGTCCACCTCGGAACCAAAAAAAAAAAAAAATTTATTTTAAGTCCGTTTTGAATTTATTTTAAATAATTCAGGATATGCATTTTTAACTACATACTTATTTTATTTTGGAAATTACGATAAACACCAAAAATAATGTAACTAATATTGGTTAAAATTAATGTTTGGCAAATTTTACATTTGTTTTAGATATATAATTTATTCTACAAAATTTTGAAGTTCACAGGATACCACTTTCAATTTCACATATTATAATCTTTGATTTATATGACATTAACTAAAACAAATTATCGTGATACTATGTGCAAGTTCAACGTGCAACGTCTGAGGGTATAATTGTAAAACGAACAATTTATACCACGAGCTGTAAAGTAAAATAAAATTACAATATAAATTATACCAATTTCTTATTGCCTCATTGTTATATTTAACCTTCCGACAGAAACCTTCCAAACAAAATTTAATTGCTTGATTAATAAGTTAATAATGATGATAAGTATAACAAATTTAACACGTTCACGCCGGCGCGTACCACCGGTGGCCCGCACTAGACTGTCTCATCGGGCGGCGCGTACCACCACCGGTGGCCCGCACTAGACTGCCTAATGGGGCGGCGCGTACCACAGGTGGCTCACATCAGCTTTGCGTAACACATAATAAATAAAACTATTATGTCTTAATAAACGTATAGTAAAAGGAAACTACACTTTTGAAGTTTTGTTAAACAACATTTTGTGCAAGGCGCCGCACTATGATATATTTGGACGATTTTTTTCCATTTTTCAATTATCTCCCGATAGAATAATGCTATTGAGATAAATTTTTTTTTAAATTAAAGTGCACACTTTGGCGGATATGGAAAAAATACTAAAAAGTTTTGACGACCTTCATTTGACCTTGAAAATTGGCCTCAAAGTTGACGATTTTTAGAAAAAATTGATATTTTTGGATGTAGAAACTATATAAATTTTTCCTTTAACTTTATTTCTGACTGAAATTCTTCGGGAGGTGTTTTAGAACTAGAGAAGATCGATAAAGGTCATTCGAAGATCACGCGGAGGTCATTTGAAGGTCATTTTCCATTGGACTACCACGAAATCGCTTTTTTCGCAGTCTGACCGGGAAAAGGATTGTAGATTCGGTCTTTGGATGCTCAGGTCGAGCTACAGCCTCAAGGATAGTCGGTAGTGGCCAGTCTAAGGTCATCCAGAGGTCATTTGGAGGTCAATTCAAGGGTCATTTGGTGGGAATCAGCAAGAAATCGCCTTTTTTCGCAGTCCGACCGGGAAAAGGAGTTTGGATCCAGTTCTTGGATGCTCAGGTCAAGTTATAGCCTCAAGAATTATGGGTAGGGGCCAGTCTAGGGTCATATAGAGGTAATTTGAAGGTCAATTAAATGGTCATTTGGTGGGAATCACCAAGAAATCACCTTTTTTCCGCAGTCTGACCGGGAAAAGGGTTATAGACCCGGTCTCTGGATGCTCAAGTCGAGTTATAGCCTTACGGATTATCGACAGTGGCCAGTCTAGGGCCATCCAGAGGTCTATTGAAGGTTATTCAGGTTCATTTCAAGGGAATCACCACGAAATCGCTTTTTTCGCAGTCTGACCAGGAAGTGGATTGTAGATCCAGTTCTTGGATACTCAGGTCGAGTTGTCGCCTCAAAGATTATCGGAAGTGGCCAGTCTAGGGTCACCCAGAGGTCATTTGAAGGTCATAATCAAGGGAATCACCACGAAATGGCTTTTTTTCCGCAGACTAACCGGGAAAAGGAGTGTAGATCCAGTTCTTGGATGCTCTGGTCAAGTGATAGCCTCAAGCATTATTGGTAGTGGCCAGTCTAGGGTCATCCAGAGGTCATTTTAATGGAATCACTACGAAATTGCTTTTTTCCCTGCAGTCCCTGTATGCTCAGGTCGAGTTATAGTCTCAACAATTGTCGGTAGTGGCCAGTCTAGGGCCATCCAGAGGTCATTTGAAGGTCATTCAGGCTCATTTCAAGGGAATCACTACGAAATCAACTTTTCTCGCAGTCTTAGAGGGAAAAGGATTGTAGATCCATTTCTTGGATGTTCAGGTTGAGCTATGACCTCTGAATGACCCTAGACTGGCCACTACCGTTAATTCTTGTGGCTATAACTCGACCTGAGCATACAGGGACTGGATTTACGATACTTTTTCTGGTCAGACTGCGGAAAAAAAGCCATTTCGTAGTGATTCCCTTGAAATGACCCACAAGTGACCCCTGGATGACCCTAGACTGGACACTAGCTATAATCCTTGAGGCTATAATTCGACCTTAGCATCCAAGAACTGGATCTACACTCCTTTTCCCGGTCAGTCTGCGGAAAAAAAGCCATTTCGTGGTGATTACCTTGATAATGACCTTCAAATGACCTCTGGGTGACCCTAGACTGGCCACTTCCGATAATCTTTGAGGCGACAGCTCGATCTGAGTATCCAAGAACTGGATCTACAATCCACTTCCTGGTCAGACTGCGAAAAAAGCGATTTCGTGGTGATTCCCTTGAAATGAACCTGAATAACCTTCAATTGACCTCTGGATGGCCCTAGACTGGCCACTACCGATAATTCGTAAGGCTATAACTCGACTTGAGCATCCAGAGACCGGGTCTATAACCCTTTTCCCGGTCAGACTGCGGAAAAAAGGTGATTTCTTGGTGATTCCCACCAAATGACCATTTAATTGACCTTCAAATTACCTCTATATGACCCTAGACTGGCCCCTACCCATAATTCTTGAGGCTATAACTTGACCTGAGCATCCAAGAACTGGATCCAAACTCCTTTTCCCGGTCGGACTGCGAAAAAAGGCGATTTCTTGCTGATTCCCACCAAATGACCCTTGAATTGACCTCCAAATGACCTCTGGATGACCTTAGACTGGCCACTACCGACTATCCTTGAGGCTGTAGCTCGACCTGAGTATCCAGAGACCGAATCTACAATCCTTTTCCCGGTCAGACTGCGAAAAAAGCGATTTCGTGGTAGTCCTCTGGAAAATGACCTTCAAATGACCTCCGCGTGATCTTCGAATGACCTTTATCGATCTTCTCTAGTTCTAAAACACCTCCCGAAGAATTTCAGTCAGAAATGAAGTTAAAGAAAAAATTTATATAGTTTCTACATCCAAAAATATCAATTTTTTCTAAAAATCGTCAATTTTGAGGCCATTTTTCAAGGTCAAATGAAGGTCATCAAAACTTTTTAGTATTTTTTCCATATCCGCCATAGTGTGCACTTTCATTTAAAAAAAAATTCATCTCAATAGCATTATTCTATCGGGAGATAATTGAAAAATGGAAAAAAATCGTCCAAATATATCATAGTGCGCCGCAAGATAAAGCAAAATGCTATTTTAACTGCCGCCCGATGAAGTGAAATACAAAAAACTGCGCCGGTGTCAACGTGTTAACCAAACAAATTAATTAAATTTTGTTTTTAATTATGGTTATTTAACCATATTTCATTAGCTATAATAATAAGCCGTAAGTAGCGAGTAAGACAGTCACACAAGGAACCGCTCAGTACAGCGCGCCATGCGGCACCTTCGTACTTTAGTTCATATCTTCTAAACGAATCGAGATACCATTCTAAAATTTTTTGCATAATATGTCTATACTACAAGCTATATTTTATGGTTAAAATAAAAATTTAAAAAAATGCGAAGTTGGAAAAAATCAGATATTTTATGTTAATGCCCGGTTTACTATACGAAAAAAAATCCAATTTCAAATTTTAACTAATTTCTAAGAAAAACAATTAATGTTCTCAAATAAACACGATTTACTTATTATTCAATCCATATGATTCACTGTGTTAATAGCATTCGAAAAATCCGTTCCTCAAATTTTGCCAATTCTTTGAAGTCGCATAAATTGGTAACTAAGCTAAACAAAATAAAAATCATGTATATTTATTATAGAAGTACAGTTAACCCAGTTATGAACAAAATCCAGTACTTGACATTTTTTTCGTTGTCCGCTTCACGTGAAATGCCCCAGGTATAAAGTTTTTAGTTGTATCTTTTTCAACAAGTTCCAATTTCCATGACTTTAAGAAATCACTATAAATGCTCCTAATTTTTCTATTTCGATTATTTTTCATTAAAAAAAACAAGAAAGTTTATTTCATCCGTCATTAGGTTACTCTTAAAAATTATAACGAATCCCTAGAAATCATTAAAGTGTTGATTTATAACTTCGACTTTTATATCTTTTTATTTTTTACCATTAACGAAATGTTTGTTTTCATAATATTAAGAATACGTACTATATAAAAAAAATTGAATGGTAACACCCAACTAGAGGACCAAATCACCCCAACTCATTTTTGCTTTTAATGATGAATTTTTGTTTAAAATTTTCTGATATTTCTCAAACAGGTATAAAAATTCCCCTAATACTCAAAGGGTTAAAACTATAAATTTGTAAAATTTTATTACATACTAATAATAAAAATATTATATAAAATAAAAGATTACAAATGGAATTATACCACTTTCAATAATAACAAATTATGAAAAATTTAAATAATTTCAATATTAAATTTATATGTTAAGTGAAATTGACTCTTCTGAAATGTATTTTTTAATTTAATTTTATTTAACACTAGAACTACCAAGACCCTTCAAATTGACGGCTACCAAATTCCTCCCTTGAATTAATTAAAGCTTCCAAAGTTTGTATTTTAGCTAAAACATATTAACGTTTAAAATTAGAACATATTCAAAAAGCTATTTCATTTGTAATTACCAATTCAAAGTTTGTAGCATATTACATTAAAGGTGCAGAATAATTATTAAAATTATAAGCTTGTACACCGGTAGTTCTAGTGTTAATGAGTAAAAATACCTTTCATCCCTTTATATAAGCAATAACATCCTTATCTTGATTACAGCGTTGTGTTTTTAAGCTGTAAATAGCTTAAGGGCCGTGCACATTGATGTTGTAATAAGTAATATTTAATGCGATTAGAAAGTTTTTTCGTTTGTTATTATTACGAAAGGACTTATTCCACTTTCAACAAAAACGTTCCTGCAATAACATTTTACATTTCAACTTGTTTTGATTAATTTTTGAAAATATTGTGCACCATTGACTGTGTGATTTTTTTTATAAATATGAAAAGAGTACATCTATATCTGATTAAAGCTCCCATTAACTAATTTTTTTCCAAAAATTGACTTACATCACAAGGGCTAATATATTGGGCGCATTCCTTCCAAAAACTCGATTTATTATTGAGCCTTTGTACATATTAATTGCCTTGATTATTTTATAATATTAGAACTTCAATACGTCTCTTCTCTCGATTTCTCAATGGGAATACGATTTTGTCATTAACAGGGCAATTACTTTTTTCACTGCTAATGTTTTTACGCATCCCAATTTTTATTTTTTCCAGAAATTCCTTCAAAATTCACTCCACTGTTGAAGTTTCTGCAAAATACACTAATTACCATAATTCGAGTTTTCTTAAGCCTTAAACAATATCCTCGTTCAATTCATTTCAGTCAGTTTTTATAGTCATACAAATATTAGTATTTCTCTCTCTATATTTCTTACAAGAATTTATAGAGGTGGTGAACCTTACCTACTTTATCTAATGGAAAATTTTAATGGGTGTATTATAGAGACCGTGCATATGAGTTGGAATTTTGAGCGTGTAGAGAGTGTCCCTTCTTGTTAATTTCGATATTATTTGCCGATTTTTGCCCCGATTGCTCACGGTGGACAACAAGCGGATACCGCTGTCAATTTCGAAGCAGTAGTTGAACCACTTTAAGCAAAATCCGCAGGAGTTTTTGCCACAGTCGTTACCCTCGATGAAATCTGGATCCATTAAAATACGCCAATAATGGCAAATAAAGGCAAATACGGTTTCATCGGCCTGGAAGTTCATAGCCATAATTTTTTAAGATTCGAAGGCAATATAGAAAATTGACTTCTTGGAGAAAGTAGACACAATCACGAAGCAGTACTACAGTGAATTATTGGATCGATTCGTGGATAAATTGAAAGAGACACGGGCCTCATTTGCCAAAAATAAGAGTGCTATTCCGCCACGATAATGCACCAGCTCACACATCCGGGATCATTGCGGCCAAATAAAATGAATTACGCTATAAATTGCTGCCGAATTCACCATACTTACCCGATCTAGCTCCTTGAGACTACTTTATATTCCCCAACAACAAAACGTGGTTCGCTGAAAAAAAATTAAGCTCGAACGAGAAGGTTTTTGTCGAAACAAAAGCCTATTTTGAATTTATGATTTAACAAATCGTATTTTTTGTAGGGATAGAAGAAATATCAGGGACGTATAGAAAAATCAATCGTCCTAAAAAGAGATTGCGTTGGAAAATACGAAACAGTTTTGTGAGGCACTTCCGTCTACGTTTTATTTCTATATATTCTAGAAAATATAGTACGAAACCTTTGGCGCGCCTATTTCGCCATATAATCAGCCGGAGACAAGGTAGCACAAGACTTAGTTTTCAACATTAATTTCTCCATAAACAAATTAAAATGTTGTAATTTTATCAACAATTACAATTTCATTCAAGCATATTTTCTCTTTTCGCACTAAATAATTATATTGATATTACTTAAGATAAGTTTCAATTGCTTCATTATAATTTAAAAATGTCTCGAGTTCACGATCGGTTCTCTACTATCTGCTACTTCAAGTATCCGTAAAAAGAAAGAAATGATATGTAAGTACATACATATATGTAATATATCGAATGCAATATAGCTATTTTATTTCCTGATTTGCAGAATTGAACTTTGTTTTGTTCCTTGTTTGACACCTTTGTTTAGGTAAATCCTAAAAGGATTGTGCTTTTAATGTTTCATATGTATCTTTTATTATGAGAACAGAGAACGTATAGGATTGAATTAAATTTGTTGTAGGAAGACACCTAAGAATATTTTTTATTTTTATTTTGTTGACAGTAAAATGCGGAAAAATTACATCTAGAAGAAGATGATCAAGAGCGTCAAGATAAACTAAGAAAATCTTTTCACACTTTTTCATTTCACCCTAAATTCTTCCGCCCAATGCTCAGTTGATTTGCAAAATATTCACAAGAGTTTGCTGCAGCGTTCGGTCGCATCGCATTCATAGACGAGCATTTTCTCACGCCAGGTATGATGTTGCTTGCTTCCTGCAAAATTTGCAGTCCACGACTGTGTCTGAACTGCAGCCAGAAAGGGTTGGCAGGAAAAACATTGACAAAGAATGCTCCACTACATCGCTTTGTCAACTTTGCTAAGGAACTTTTCCTGCGGGCTAATGCTCCACAATGTGCTGGTGCTGCTCAGCCTGTACTTGAGGTAGCACCCACATTTTTCATTTCTTCGTTGGCTTAAAGCGGCAGGAGTTGGTTAGTAATAAGAAAACTTTGCTGAAAAAATTTCGCTCGGAAGCAAATAGTTTTGGCAAAGTTCGCGAGAAGATAAACAAATAGATTGATTTTTAATCTCCTAGCAGCCTTTGATATAACTTTATGGTAGTCCAGGGGACGTCGTCCAGCAAAGTTATTATTTATAGCCTTCGGGACCTTTTAATGGTCTGAAAAGCTTTCATAGACTTGGCAAATTGACTCGGGCCAGAATGTTGAAATTAGATTTATCAAAGAAAAGTCGAAAGTCAGTCCATAAATTTAATCAACTGAACCAATGTATTAATAAATATGCAAAGCTAATAAATTTTTGCATTTAATATCTTATTGATGAAAAAATGACTTCGTAAAATACTTTTATTTATTCTTAAAGTTATGCATTGTAAAATGAAGCAGTGACTGTATACAACTATATAGTGCTTCACTGCTAATTAAGAAAACAACTACAAATTATTATTATTATTAAGGGGGGAAGTCCATGTAAACGACTGATTTTGAGGGTAATATTTTAAAAATGTAAAATAATTTTATTGTTTTCAATTTTTAACATAACTTTATTTAAATTTTCTAAAGTATAAAAAAAAATTTATTTTTTTTCCTTCCAAAATGGCGGCTCAGGATAATTAAAATTTTATAAATAATTTTAAAAACTGCTCATGTCGTAACTCAAAATGTTATTGACCGATTTGCCTGACATTTTGAGAGGCTTTTCTCTACATTATTATTGGAAGGATAAACCTAAAATTTCAGATATTTCGCGTTAATAAAATACTTTTTGGGTGTCAAATATATCGAAAAAATAGCCAATTATTTTATATTGAATTTTATGCTTTTTTTTTAGTTTTATAGGTTTATCCTTCCCGTTAATATGTTATAAAAAGAAAACAATTTAATTTGTCTGTTTCTGATCAATGGTCAATGTGTGACAAGTGGAGCATTTTTGGACTGTGTGACAAGTGGAGCACTTTTGGTCGGAGACAACAGACAAAAACTTATCCTGAGCTGCCATTTTGGAAGAAAAATAAAAGAAACAAGCTTTTTTTATGCTTTAGAAAAGTTAAATAAATTTATGTAAAAAATTTAAAACAATAAAATTATTTTATCACCTTCTAAAACATTTTTAAAATTTGACTGAATTTGAGGCGTTTACATGGACTTCCCCCTTAAGAGTCAGAGGCCTGAAAGAATGGGCTTTTTTTATCAGTATATTAACACGTTGACGCCAGCGCATTTTTTTTTTGTACTTCACTTCATCGGGCGGCAGTAAAAATCGTATTTTGCTTTATCTGGCGGCGCCTAGCACAAAATGTTGTTTAGCAAAGCTTCCAAAGTGCAATTTGCTTTTACTATACGTTTATTAAGACATAATAGTTTTATTTATTATGTGTACGAAAAGCTTATCTGAGCCATTGGTGATGCACGCAGCCAGATGAACCATTCGATCGTGAGCCACCGGTGGTACACGCCGCCAGATAAACAATTCGCGTGTGAGCCACCGGTGGTACACGCAGGGTTGAACGTTTTAAGCAACAAGGGCAGTAAAAGCCAATTGCTCACGATGGCATGGTTAGACACAGCGAATCGCGAGTTGCAGCTGCACGGGCAATAGTTGAGTTACCGCACGGAAATGCGTGCGGTAACCTAGTAGTGACGTGCACAAATGGTGATAAATAAAGTTTTTTGCAGTTATGTTATTGTGTTATGTTGTAACTTTATTTTATAAAAAGTTTAAAACAAAATATTTATTCCCATAAGTCGGTGATAATCATTACATTTTACTGGTTCATCTAAAACCAATCTGGCAAAAAATATAATTAGTTTAATAGTTAATCTAGTGTCTGATCGAAGGATTGTTTTTTTTTTTTTTTAATTAAAACTTAAATTTTTTGTGAAAAATAAATTAGTGCTTTTTTCCTTGGAAATCTGCGAGTAAATTATCAATGGCCTTCATTTTGTTTATTTAAAAAAAAATGATTCGATCAGGCACTAGATTAACTATTAAACTAATGATTTTTATTTGTTTTAGATAAACTAGCAAAATGGTATGATGATTGTCACCGCAAAGCAAAAGCTTTTAATCACCGCTGAGAATTAAAATTAAAATTAAATTAATTAATTTGTATTCCAGAATTATCCAATTTTTTCCAATTTTAGAAAAGAATATTCATCCAACTTAATATAACTATGCTCTGGTATAAGAACATTTTAAAAATGAAATATATTTGCCGAATTTTCCAATATATCTATCTATTAGCACAAATAGTAAGTATTTTATGAATCTTTAGTAAAAAATTTAAAATAAACTAACAACTACGACCTAGGAATATTCACGATTTGTTCTGTTTGCTATTGTGTTCTTTTAAAAGGTATACAAAATTGGTTAACATTTCAAAAACCATAAAGCAACAAATCAATAGGAAATTCAACAAATATTAGTAAAATTTAAAATTGGAATCAATTTTATTTTTAAGCACGTGCTGTTTTCATTAACAAAATGTGGTAGGATAACCAAGAAGAGTATGTATATGATTGAATATGAACATAGAACTAACAAAAAAATAATCATAATTGAAATTATATAACTATCAAATGGATTTGCCCTATTTTTCATGTGCCCAACAATTGTTTTTATGTTATTTTTGTTGAATGAATACATTCAATTCATTCTTCAAAGAATTTCGTTTTTTGGAACTACAATTTCTGTAGTAGACTCATACATTTTATAAATTTAAGTGGTGCTTTCATTTTATGTTATTCGCAATGGTAATGGATTTCTGATGATGTCCGCTGTATGTAGAAATCTTCAAATATTCAAATGAACGAGGAATATTCTATGTCATTCAATGATGTCTTTTATGAGCATTATGTTGCAAATCTGTAAGTGATTTGTGTAGTTATAAATTAGCATTAAAAATATTGTCATTATTGAATTTGGTTTGTGTCGTTGAACAAAGATATCAAACCGACCTTTCCGAAATTGGAAGAAGAACTCATTCTTCATTTGAATAATATCTACTATTGTAAAATTAATAGTTTTAATATTATGGTAAGTATTTCATGAATGAAATGAATTTTTAATGAGTAATTAAATAAAATATTATTATGCTTTTTACGGGTGCGTGTAGATTCAACTGAATTTAGACGTTGAATCATCCTAATATTGCGGTTGTTTCAAATGCCCGAATTGCGCTTGAATCAATCGCATTTTGTCGTTCATTCAATGCCCAAAGAATAGTTGAAACAAATTATTTCGAAAAGTTGAACCAATTATTAGAAAATAATTGAAAGAGAGGTCGATAATATTTTAGTGTACGTGTGTATAAAAATAAAATTGTATATTTAAAACAGCAATAATAAATTTAATTAGATTGATGTTAGGTGGTTTTTTGATAAATAATGTGAAAAACGAACAGTGAACTAATTTTCCGATTTTCGCTCTGAAATCTTGGGAGGCAATGCCCCCATGTCCCCCTTAACTGTGCCAATGAACACGCATGCAATAAAGTTTGAACGTTGATATTATTTAATAGTTTAGTAATTCATATGTAGATATTTTATACCATAAAAAAAAATTTATTTATCTCATATGAAATTATTTTGTAATTCATGTCAACAAAAATAACCCATGCAAAAAAATTTATTATTTGTTCTTCTTTGTTGATCGTGTTATTTTGAGTTCGGTGTACCTTCAAGTAATTGCGATGTGTTGACGAAAAGTGGCATCAATCCTTCATAAAAGAATATTAATTAAGAATATTATTAATATAAGTTGTATGGTTCCTCAGAAAATAAGCTGTGACAGACTGATGAACAGACAGATAGATAGATGGTGATTCCATAAGTGTTCCTCTTTTAACAACATTTTTATTAACTTACTTTCACCTTTCGGACAAATCTTGCAATCAAATGTGCAGTTATACACTTGGGGTCAAACATTTTTGAACAAGGTCAATACATGTATATTTTTTGTATAGATTTTTAAAACTAAAACGTGATAAGTTTTACATTTTCAGAAATAAATCAGTTTTCATAAAATTAGAAATAAACTATTTTTGTCCTTTTTATAAAAACTTTGTTAAAAAAAAAAGAAATTATATATTTTTTTTTCATATTTAGTATGAATACGGACCATTAAAATCAAAATGTACGACATGATTGACTTAACAATTTTTCTTTGTGTAAGTATATTTCCGTTTTTATAATTTAATTTTAAAGTCCAATAATTGTGGGAAGCACTCAACTCTTTTCCTTTTGAATTACAGAAGTGGAAGGTGAATGTTTTATCTGGAAGCAATTGGCCACGAATTAAAACCGAATCCCTTCTGAGCAGCAGAGTCTGCAGTAGGTAAAAGCTTTCTTGCTTGCAAATGAATAAACTGGGAATAAAAGGGAATTAGTGTTCTCCCCAGTCCGCATTGCAAAAATTGACCACACACGTGGATTTACTATAGATAGCTCTGGCGCAGAGTTTTCGTATGCCAATTGTTTCATACCAATTTGTGTGAAAGTTAAACCAACTTGTATCGTGGCGTAGAGGTGGTTTGCATAAAATATTCCAAACGTAATATTTTTCAGCATTATTTGAAAACGCCAATTTAACAAAAAGTTTCCTTGAATTCCTTGCTCTGGTAGCGTCCCGTTTCATTTAATCGCTTTTATCGATTCTGCGAAAACAATTTTTTGTCGTGTCCTATTATTCACTGCACACATTCTGCCTTTTAATTGTTCCAGTGATTTACGGACTTTACAGGCTGCAGCGCTACAGAATATAAAAGTAAAATATATATATATAAAAAACGGCAAACGGGGAAATAGAAAAGGGAAACGGTTTGCAATATCAGCGCGGACGGTTTCGCAAATCGCGAGATGTAGACAGGGTGAAATGTGTGCAAAACTAATAAATTTGTTTATTTTGGTTGATTTATTTTTTAACAAAATATAAAAGGTAGGCCTCGGAACAATGAATTTTTATACCGCCAGAAAAATATTAGCCAAAATAGTAAAGTCTTTTTGCTCTTATTGTGACTAAACAAATCAGTAATTGGAGCAAGTAAATCAGCTAAATTTTTTTTTTTTTAACGTGTAATAAATCGCCCAACGCAGTGGCTCCCAAAATAATTCAGCAAATTCTTCCTAGTCAGTAGCGTTTGTAAATCTATTTTCCAGCTGTATTTGTGTTGTTACATGCTACATTCGAAGGCACTGTCTGTCGGTCCCAGAAATATTTTCTTATCTTATAAATGTCTTATTTGACCTAAGTTCTTTCAATGGGATGAAATTCTATAAGCGGATCATGCCGTGTATTGATAACCCGAAAACGGGAAAACACTTCACCGAGGAAAAAAGCACCAGTTCCTGGCATTGTCGTCTATGACAGGATGACATTTATTTCAATGTAAAATTTTCCGCATTTTATTCACCCTCACCGTGCATATGCGCTGAATTTAGATACGGGGGCAAGTTTGTTGCAGTTATACGTCTCAACCTATTGATGCCGGTCTCCTTGAGAAACCAGAATTGCAAAATACACCTACATACAGAGCACATCCTTCCACAGAATATCCTTCTTGGTTTGTGCACATCTCGTCTTCCACCCCTGGCACGGTCTTACTAGGTGCTGCAAGCTATTTCCTTTCCCTAGCAATGGTATATCCTGAAAATCCTACCTCAAATCGCCCTTTCAGTCTTTCCTTTTTGATTTATTTTCATTTTCTACGTCCTGGTGGGACCAACTTCCCGAGAGAGGGAGTTTTGGAACCTGAGTCTCACGGTAGATACGCTCCAAAAACATAGAATAACCATGCGAAGGAAAGGCCGGAGAGAATTACTTGTGTACGTTGCCACCGAAAGAGAAGTCGAAGGTTGAGTTAGATACAATAACAGATGGAGGTGACCTTAAGCTTTGAAGCATAATTTTTACACCTTTTACCCGGGCCTTCAAAAGCATAAACATTATTTTTTTTTTTCAAATTTACTATATGAACACCTGCTTACGATGAGAAAATTATACGAAGAATTTAACTATTTGTGTCTCGACAGTACTGAAAACCATAGTATACCTGAGAAAAGTTGCTACTTTAGGGAATTTTTAAGTAAATTTCTCACGAAGCAACTTTTTTGTTTTTTGTGCCCCAGTTCTTTTGGTAGATTTTTCGGCATGTATTACTGATTTCAGCCGGACCGGGCCAAGCCTCGCTTATTTTGAAAGTATTCAGCGGAATGCAAGGCAGCACCGGCTTCAAAACTTCATTGCTACGTTAAGCGTAGGATAAATTACTTTGTGTGATAGCGCAGTAATGTAAATTGGAATTTCACAGGAAAGCAAATTAAAAGTTGCCAGTTGGCGAATATTTTGTTCAGACAACAAAATATGCCTTTTCTTCAAGTATATTCTCGGCTGTGCTTTTTAGAGCGTGCTCATTCTTTTTTGCAATGAATAAAATAAAGGATTATTGTTGCCCCGTAAAGAATATTACGGTATACACCAGAAAATGTTTCTTGTGCCGGTTTTGATAAAAAAAATTTCTACACCATAAAAAAATTATATGAAATTTTAACGTTTCACTTTTAAGATAACTTTAAAGCTAATAATGATATTGAAAATTTTTAAAAATTCGTCCCGTATCTACTACTACTACGTACTAAATCTGTAATATAAATATTGAACTCGAATATGTACGTCGACGGGTTTTGTAAAATAATTTAATATTAAGCCCCTTAAAGCCACAGGTACCTGTAATATTAAAAGGAAAACTGACAATATTTTACTGGACTATCCAGCAGGAATTTTGCGGAAACCTCCCCTATGGTGTTATGATGGAATTGATATTTTACATGGAAACTAAATTTTAACAACACAACCCTTCCGCGCACATGAATTTGGGAGCTTCGAGGAGTTTTCGCATTTATTTACGTGTCTTTTGCGCACTTAATTTTGTGAAGTGCAGTCAACAACAGCGCAGATGGAGTTTTTGAATTGACAGTGATTATACATATTTTAAGTGAACTTTAACTACAATTTTCCAACAAATATGATTAATTCTTAGTAAATATATATTTTTTCATATTTTCCTAAGTTTTTAAATTTTGTCCGCAATAGATTCGCAATGTTATATTAAATCTATACTAATATTATAAAGCTGAAGAGTTTGTTTGTTTGAACGCGCTAATCTCAGGAACTACTGGTTCGAATTGAAAAATTCTTTTTGTGTTGGATAGTCCATTTATCGAGGAAGGCTTTAGGCTATATAACATCACGCTGCGACCAATAGGAGCGAAGAATCAGTGGAAAATCTATACTAATAATATTATAAAGCTGAAGAGTTTGTTTGTTTGAACGCGCTAATCTCAGGAACTACTGGTTCGAATTGAAAAATTCTTTTTGTGTTGGATAGTCCATTTATCGAGGCAGGCTTTAGGCTATATAACATCACGCTGCGACCAATAGGAGCGAAGAATCAGTGGAAAATCTATATATATAAAAGAAAATCGTGTTAGTTACACTATTTATAACTCAAGAACGGCTGAACCGATTTTGCTGAAAATTGGTAGAGAGGTAGCTTAAAACCAGGAAACGGACATAGGATACTTTGTAGGGTTTCAAAATGGCGGATCCAAGATGGCGGCTGAAAATTTTAAATTTGAAGCGATTTTCATGAAAATTGGTATATAGGGGTTTTGCGGGATGGGGATTTCAAATCCGCTGTCCAAATTTAGAAATTCAAAATGGCAGATCCAATATGGCGACCAATATTTCCTGATTTCAACGGATTTTAATGAAACTTAGTACAATGAATGTTTTGAGGTCACTGATTTGAATATTATCAAAATTTAGAAATCCAAGATGGCGGACCCAATATGGCGACCAAGATTTCTAGATTTCAGTGAATTTTAATGAAAATAAGTACAGTGATAATTTTGAGGGCACCAATTCTGAATATTAAAATGTCTTGATTACAATGGATTTTAATGAAAATTAGTACAATGATTATTCTTATTGAACTAACCCCCTAATTCTACAGAAAAGTTAACAACTCTTAACCTCTTAATTGTTTTGAAAAATCCCTTTAACTCAAGAGATGGACCTCTTTTTGTAGAAGAATTCACAAATTATAAGAAATCAGTGTATTTCTAATGTTTGTTCAATAATATGGTAGCATATTAATTTCTTTAAAAGGATTTTTGATAATAGTTAAGACGCTAAGAGCTCTTAATTTTGATCCAGAATCGGGGGGTAATTTAGAATATTACCATAATTTCCAAATCCAAGATGGCGGATCCAACATGGCGATTAAAATGTCTCAATTACAACGGATTTTAATGAAAATTAGTACAATGGTTATTCTGAGGCAACTAATTTAGAATATTATCGAGATTTCCAAATCCTAAATGGTGACCAACAATTTCTCAATTTCAACGGATTTTAATGGTAATTAGTATTATAATTATTCTGAGGCCACTAATTTGAATGTTATCAGACTTTCCAGATAGCGGATCCAACACGGCGACCAAAATGTCTCGATTTGGACGGATTTTAATGAAAATTAGTATAATGATTATTCTGAGGCCACTAATTTCGAATATTATTAAAATTTTGTAAATCCAAGATGGCGGGTCCAATAGGGAGACCATAATGCCTCGATTTCAACAGATTTTAATGAAAATTAATACAATGATTATTCTGATTTAACTAATTTTAAATATTATCAAAATTTCCAAATCCAAGATGGCGGATCCAATATGGTGATGCAAATTTCTCGACTTCAAGGGATTTTCATGAAAATTAGTACGATTTTTTGTGGTGCCACTAATTTTGATCATTATCGAATTATCAAAGTTTCTAGATCCAAGATGGCGGACCCAATATATAAAAAAAATTTCTAGATTTCAACGGGATTTAATTAAATTTGCTACAATAATTGTGTTAATGCCACAAATTTCAAATATTATCAAGATTTGGATATTCAAGATGGCGGATCCATAAAGGGGTTTTCGGGTTGAATCAATTTCTAGGATATAACAAACGAACATTTGAGAAGTCTTTAATTAGTAAGTATTTACCCAACGCCGGGTGAAACCGGGTAATTTTCCAATATTTGTGCAGTGTAAAACGGTTTACTTAATATTAAACAATGTGTAAGTTTGTTCAATAAATTAATTAGGGATATGAAACGGAAATACTGTTTTCTTATATTAATGGTATTATTTGTAGAAACATGCGAAAAGAAAGAACACGATCAAATATTGGTCGACGCACATGGCATAATGAAAATGTAGCAGAAAGGGCAGTACAACGTCTGCCGGGCCAGCTAGTTAACTTATAAGTATAATTTATTGTTAAGTACGATGTACTGCGAACATTTTGCGGTTTCATATAAAGCTCCAATTATGCACTTTTGGGAAGTGGCTATGAGCAAATGCAAGACAAAGACAAAACTAACATAGCCTTGGTCTTGATCTAGCACATTGAGTCTTGGCCTTGTTCTTGGTCTTGCGAGATTGGTTCTTGTTTTTGCAAGACTTGTCGTAACATTTTAGAAATGAGTATATAGAAAGTTTTCCTAAATTTATTTTGAAGGTATCTATTTAAACCTGATTTTGCCATTTTAATATAAGTACAAAAACAGTATAATTTCATTATTTACCCTGGATGTACTGTTTTTGTTCACTTTATGAATAAATAATTTTATGTATAAAATTTTAGGCCGATTTTATACGTATTGTATTCTTACGGGAAGACTGTTAAGTATTCTCGCAAAATTCTCATCAAAATTTCTAATATTGTTACAAAATAGAATAAAATAACTCAAAGTCGAATAAACTCTATAAAAATATTTTTCATTAGAATGTACATATTATAATAATAATATGTTTATCTATTATTATTATAATATGTACATTCTAATGAAAAATATTTTTATAGGGTTTATTTGATTTTGAGTTATTTTATTCTATTTTGTAACAGTATTAGAAATTTTGATGAGAATTTTGCGAGAATCTTGCTAATAAGTCTTGGTCTTGGTATTGGTCTTCTTCATTTAGTCTTGGTCTTGGTCGTGCGAGATTAGCTAAGTCTTGGTCTTGATCTTGGTCTTGTTAAATGCGCAAGACAAGACAAGACAAAACTGCAAGACCAAGACTATTTTTACTCATCACTACTGGGAGGTAATAGTGACTTCTCCTATTGTACTGCTAGGTAAAATATTCAGGTGCCCCCATTATAAGGAAAGAAGGAGATTTGATTTGATTGCGCAAAAGCTCCATTTCCACTTTTTCGATCTTCATTTTCACTCTTTAGAGGTTAGGTTCAAATGGGGCCTTTAGAAGATATCAAACCTCGCTTATGTACTCTCTAGTGTAATTAGCATAAAAATACACGTAATTAACAATTGTACCGTATTGTATTATTTTAATACACTCAAAAATTGCCAAAAAGTTTTCACCACTGTCGTTGTTTTCCTTCTCACTAGATTCTAAACTCAGAAAAATAAATGTGGTAAATTTAAGCAAAATTAATTGTTAAAATACCAAGCCATACATATTGCTAAAACTGCAAATTTTTAAACATATTCCTTGTTCAATACTAACTACCAAAAATAGTTAATTTCAAATGTTACTCTTAAACAGGCCACACATCGCATTATTTGTCTTGGAATGCAGGAACTAGTGCTTCCTTATTTTTACAGGCCTAACCAATATTTTATTTAATCTTCTACTAATTTGTATAACACGTGGTCAAAACTTACTATTTTAGCTCATCAGCAAATGTAAGGTCAAGCTTCACGAAATTCTTTGTCGGCATTTTAAAACGAAACTTTGTCAATGATGGTTATTTTTTGCTAGTGCTTCAAAGATTTCAATTTTTTGTCCAACTATAGAATACCATTTTGTAACAAAATAATTATGTTTTCTAAACGTACAATTAAACACTAGTTTTTCATATTTAGAACATATGGACAAAATTCCATGTTGCTTGCTCGATTAGCCTATGAACTGCATTACAACAACAACAACAATTTGGTGCATTTTTTATGTACCCGTACCTCAAGAAAATGTTAATTTACATTTAAATAGTCATCTTACAATGAAAAATGTTGTAACTGGCAAATTAAAAAAAAGGTGAATTACCATTTAAATAGCAAGTCAGTAAACAATTTTCTTGTCAAAATCTTATATCAGTAGATTAACTTATTTTCTTGTTTAAAAAAACCAACTTTATTGTTTGCCGTATTTTTAACCTAGAGTTAGGTCAGATATGGTACAAAATGTTTGTTTGCATTAATTGTGAATAAACATGTTCTACGCAGATTGAACCACCAATTCACAAGCATTACAATGGAGGAAGAATGGCATGAAACAACTAGTTTTAAAATAGGGCTGAAAAATAAATATAACAAACGAATAATACGCTTATTAACAAAATATATTATTTATTTATTCTCTTATGTTATGACATCAAACCTAAATTCAAAAATAAGAAAAGTATGTAATTTTTTTTTTTCATTTAAAAGGAAAAAAACTAATAGCCGCGCTTGCGTAGCATGTCGGATTGAAATAGTCATCAAAAGTTATGAAAAAAGCCAAATTATACTATATCTATACTTCCAAAGTGAGGTTGTTTATGTAGCCGATTCCAATATTTCTTCCCCCGTTGAAAAGCTTATGTCTTCCCGGTGGATAAAGGCTATAAATAAACACGAGGTAGTACTTTTACACTAATTTACCTATTTTTATTTGTAAAATCAGTCTGCTTAACGAATAAGCGATAAGTTTTTTTTCATTGCAATTTTATTATTTTCAAGCATTGTAAATATTAATCAGTTATAACTTTAGAATGTGCACTTATATATGCATTTTTCATCATTTTTCATATTGATTAATACCCATTTGGTCGTTTGAAAAAATATTGACTATAAGGATGTTAAACCTTCAAACTTTCTCTTAAGGTGGTTATCGTTAGGGATCCATTTTACCCCCAAAACATGGTTATCTAAAATAAGAAAAAAAAATACGTATCTCTTAAAATTTGATGCAGAATAACATATGGTATTTCAATTACAACAAAATCGGCGGTGACACGTCCGGATACCTTCCTTGTAAGGTAAATCGATGGTAATTGTTCAGATAATTTACGATATTAGAAGTAAAACTATATGCAAAAAGTTATGATGTAATCATTTTATCATTATTTGTTTATTTATAAAATTAGTTTGTAAGAAACTACAAAACACAAGCGTGTAGCTCACGAAAAAGTTGAAAATAAAATAAAATCTTGTAATTAAATTTAAAAGCGTGGTGCGCAATTATATAGCGGTCTAGGCATGATTAACAAAGTGTAATGTAGGTAAGTATGTTAAATTCACATTTTATTTTATTTTTAACTTTTTAATGCGTTACTAATAAAAGCGCGTTTTTTACTTTTCTAAACTATAATTTGTTTAGCTGCTTTTAAGTTTTATATGGTGGCGAACCTATAACCTGACCAGACACTGACCCACGCAGACTTTTGAAATGACCCACGCGTTGATTGTTGTAAACTTATTTTTTATATCATAAAAGAGGGAACAGAGAATCAAAAATATTTAAAAAATAAAATATATATCTAATGTCAAATTTATAAAAAAAATATTTCCATGTGGACATTGGCTAGCTGATTTTCTATCTGCACACTGCACTGTGTATGACGTACACTGACGAGCAAAAGTGGTTTATGCACTGAGGTTTATGAGGTTTATTTATTTAGGATTCATCAACACCTGACTACTACAATAATGAGATAAATAAAAACCTTAACGAAGCTGATTTCTTAAATTGCGCTTATTTAAATTAAAATCAATCACATCGTATTTGCTATTAAAAAGACGAGACATTGAGGAGATTGGCATGTGCATCCCATAATTAGTACTATGCCTAGAAACATGGAAAAAGTCATAGCTCCTAAAAGAGCGAGGAGGTACAGAAATATTGAACGATGAAAGCAATTCAGCAGAATTAATACCGCCCTGGGTCAAATGTTGTAACTTTTCTGGTTTTAATGATATCTCACCCAAAAGATGGGTATTACATAATTTCAATAAACATGTTTCAATTTAAACATGTAAAACAAAACACAAGATTATATTATGATATTTTGTTTAAACGAAGTTATTTTGTTTATTAAATATAAATATTTTTAAATGTGTTTATAGTGCTAGATAAGTTCACTAGCACACATCATTTTATTGCGTCATCAAAAAAACCAGAAAAGTTACACGGAGAAAAGTTTAAAGTAAATTTTACCAGGAAAATCTTGTAGTTTTTACTATAACCCATTGTAATGCGGGAACAGGTGAAGGTTAAAATATAATTTACAATGGTACAATGTAAATTATACTTCGTGCGGTCATAAGTGAAAAGCGCTGAAGAATATATACATCAAGAAATTTTTACAATGGTGCCATAGTAATTTAAGTAAAGGGCATGACAAAAATTCTTAAAAATATAAGAAAATTTAATATAATTTAAAGTAAATTACTTAAAGAAGTGTAAATAGTAACCTAACTATTATTTGCAAGGTTTCATTGAAAAATTACAATGGACCTGTAGTAAAAATAATAATTTCTGTTGTACCAATTATAATAAAATATAATAATATTTAAATGGTGTCCTGACTGATCCGCAGTTACAATAGCTCCATAGTAATTTTTATAATAAACTTTTCTCCGTGTAGAAACATGTGGTCACAATGTTCAAATTATTTTAATGATGTTTGAAAATATTAAAATATTTATTACGAATCTTGACATCTTTACTAAGGATTTGGAAATGAAAATCATGAAATATTCTCCTCAATTACAAAAACATTTTCAAAACACAATAATTTTTGAAAATACGCTTGACGTTCAAAAAAATGTAATTAAAAAATAAAAATTTTGAGGAGAGATTTAAATAAACATAAATATAAATAAATAAATTTAAAAGTTTGGAAAATACATTTCACTTTATTTTATATACATACAAAATGGAACTCGAAACAATAACCGAATTTATGTGCCTGGGTATCTATAATTTCGAAATGGAATTAGTTGAATTTCAAAGCAGCATAGTGTGGAAAAATAAATTTGAAAACTTGATTTCCGAAGTCGAAGGAAAAATGTTAGAAAGTAGTGCAGATAATTATGATCCCACACTAAAATTGAAAATATTGTATTAATCGTATGGGATTCTTCATCAAATAATTGTGTATCAATAAAGAAACTTGCTAATGATCTTCTAATTATATTTGGGTCCACATATTCGTGTAAAAAATTGATTTTTCAATGAATTTTGTAAAATCTACCGATAGAAATGAACTTGGAAATTAATTGATTGCGAAATGAATTAAACTAATGAATACGGAATATGAACCTAATATTAAGAAACTATCTGAAACTAAATAACAGTAGATTTCCCATTAAAAGTACTTCCACTTTATAATACTTATGCATACCCGTAACTATATCTATTAATATATAATATTTCATAATATATTTTTCTGATTTTCTTTGTGTCATTTTCATTCTAATACGTATACTCAGAGCAATCACCTGGTTAATAAATTTTTTTACCTTTATTCTTAGCTCTTCAATTACAAAGGTAAAAGTTGTAAAACAAAAAGGAAACGTAAACTTTTTAGAGGATATTAAAAGTGAGAACCAAAAAAAGTAGTTTTTAAGAATCCTCCTCCCCCCCTGTCCAAATGACGCCACTGACTTAGTGACCGACGAGTTAATACTAAAAAAAAAAAATTGCACAAAATTTGACCCACTTCCCAAAAAGGTTCGCCATCATTGTCCTAGACGCTCCTGGTATGTAAAATTACTCACTAAGGCAAGTCAAACTAGCCCAAACTCGATGGGCTTATTTTTGATATTGATACATACAAGGTCGATGGTACCATATTATTTTATTGTCACCAGAATTTTGTAAAATTTCAAATCGATACGATAATAAGAAGTTGGTAAAAACTGATTTGTAAGATTTGTTTACATTGTTATAGGTGAAGCTAATAAAAGCGTGTTAAAAACAAACAAATTCAATCCAAATAAAATACTTACTTTTCAATGACGAAATTTTGGTACTTAGTACCAGCACTATATATTTTCATCAATTGTCAACTGTTTGTGCATATAACAAGTAACTAAGTAGTGCTGTCATATAAAAACTAAAACTTCTGTAAGACTCATCTATAAAATTCCGAATAAAAAAATGGTTTTTTCATACTGCTCTTCCTCGAAAAATCTTCACTAGTTAATTTTTATAATAATTATGTATACAGGGTGTCCCAAAAATACCAGGTCAGAGTGACATGGAAGATAGGTTAGCCTTAGATCTGTCAGATAAAATAAACATGACCTTTGTAAAAGTTTCTTAGTTTTCGAGATATTGTCACTTTTCTAATTGAGGACGGGTCCGCAGGTAGCCGACAAGCTTCCTATTCATTGTGCATAATAACAAGTTTTCAGAATAGAGTCCGACTTTAGCACAACCCTTAATGATAAAAATAGCAATTTCTAAGTTTTTGTAAAATAATTTCCCAAGTATCATACCATTTCTGAATCTTAATTAAATTGAGTAGTTTTTAACATAATTTGCCAGTTTCTATGAGAACATTTTCTTCCACGACTGATTGTCAAAGTTAAACTTGCAACAAATATTTAAGATACCTGAAAAATAAAAAAGTAAACAACTTGAAGTTATTTTTAGCAATGGTAGTTGAAAATCTAACTAAAAGTAGAGATTTTAAACAAAATTAAAAAAATAACAATATCTCGAAAACTAAGAAACTTTTACTAAGGTCATGTTTATTTTATCTGACAGATCTACGGCTAGCCCAACATGTCACTCTGACTTGGTATTTTTGGGACACCCTGTATATATAATTAAACAAGAAGTCCACAAGCATCCCTGGATGTCTTCTAAAAAAGTTAATAGCCTTTCTGTTTTGGTCCATTTCAAACTAATATATCATAACAAAGCTACTTTGTAAAAAACTAAAATGTTTTTAATCAGTACGCGAGTATAGAACGGCATGCAACATGATACGAGTATATAGGTCAATGACGTAATAAAATAAACTGAATTCGCATTTAGCAATAATAAATGATTAACATTCATCTAATTAAAACAGACGAATATATGATTAAAAGGGGGGTCATTCTACAGAAAATCATCAAATGGTCAAAGCCGCACTATTTTTGATTTGGACGAAACTTGGTGGGTATCTTTGTTTAGATGTCAGAAGAGAAAATTCACCATCATTTAATTTTTCTGATGTCTCAGCTTCGGTGCGCGACCGCTAGAGCACTCAAAAAGTGTGATTTTTACGCTCTACTACTATGCGCTGTCAAAATTGTTCTATTAGAGATATTTAAACATTTGTGGTCGCAGTTGAAAGCTAAAATATAGTAGTTTTAGGAAAAAAATATGGAAATAGAAAAATATTTTTATTCGAAGTATACTAGCATCATGAAAATACGATTTTTTTCACATTTTTATATGATTTTCAAATGGCTGTAGTATCTTTCCTGGTAAATAAAAAAAATTTACTTTTTGTGTACATCATGTCCATATATTAAACAAAACAACAGTTCATTATAGACTCGTTCGACAAATGTTTTATATTAAAAAAATAAGCTTGAAATTTGAAAATTTCTGAAAATTGCATATTTCGAGCTTCAAAATGAAAATGTGGGACAGGAGATAGAGAACTGAAATTCTCAGGAAATTTAGGTGTAACCTTGAACTTTAAAGACCCGTTGAGTTTGCTTTGTTTTTTGCATCCCTCTAGTAATTACAGCCATTTCAATACAGCTAGTAATGCAGATTTTCCTTTTTAATTAGTTTCTTTTCTTACTTCACAATACGAGGAAACAATAATGTAGTAATAAAAAAAGAACAATGTGCAGCAGATACTCCGTAAATGCTAGCAAACAAATGAGATCAAGCCACTTTACTTCCTTTTATAGTGTATCATAAAAAAGATAGTTTGATTTATAAGTTAAAAACATTTTGTGTAATTAGCGACTACTTAACCCATAGTACTGTAGCATTCTATTCATTTCAAAAAGTGTTAATTCAATACATCGAAAGATATTATCCAGAATTTAAAAAAGTTAAATATTTCATCGATGGATCAGCGGCTCAATACAAAAATAAGAAAAATTTTGTTAATCTATGTCATCATAATGATGATTTTGTGTTGGAAGCAGAGTGGTATTTTTTTGCCACTTCTCACGGGAAAAGTCCATGTGATGGTGCAAAGGGAACGATCAAACGAATAGTGCGGAAAGCTAGTTTACAACGAATTGAAGATCGTCATATATTAACTACTAAAGCTATGTTAAATTTTTGTTCCGAACAAATTTCTGGAATCGAATTTTTTTTTTTTTTTTGTATCCAATGCTGATGTTGAAGCTGCGGATAAATTTGTATGTGATAGATTTAGTAATATTGTTACAATAAAGGGAACAAGAATGTTTCATAGTTTTGTACCCATTTCTCAAAGTAAATTGAAAATTCGTAAATACTCGGCTTCAAATAATTCAGAAATTATAAGTATGTCTAACATTTCAAGCATAATAATATAAAATATTAATAATTCATTGTTGTATTAATAATGATATATATTAATATTAGAGTAACAAAATAAAATTCTGATATTTGAAATCGCATTCTTCATTTACGATAAATTGCATTCTTCTTTTGGGATATATTTATTTAAATCGCCTTCTTCATTTGGGATGTATGTATACGGAGTATCTACTACATATTGTTTTGTTTTTTATTGTTTTTGTTGTTCTTTTTTATTACTGCGTTGTTGTTTCCTCGTATTGTGAAGTAAGAAAAGAAACTAATTAAAAAGGAAAATCTGCATTACTAGCTGTATTGAAATGGCTGTAATTACTAGAGGGATGCAAAAAACAAAGCAAACTCAACGGGTCTTTAAAGTTCAAGGTTACACCTAAATTTCCTGAGAATTTCAGTTCTCTATCTCCTGTCCCACATTTTCATTTTGAAGCTCGAAATATGCAATTTTCAGAAATTTTCAAATTTCAAGCTTATTTTTTTAATATAAAACATTTGTCGAACGAGTCTATAATGAACTGTTGTTTTGTTTAATATATGGACATGATGTACACAAAAAGTAAATTTTTTTTATTTACCAGGAAAGATACTACAGCCATTTGAAAATCATATAAAAATGTGAAAAAAATCGTATTTTCATGATGCTAGTATACTTCGAATAAAAATATTTTTCTATTTCCATATTTTTTTCCTAAAACTACTATATTTTAGCTTTCAACTGCGACCACAAATGTTTAAATATCTCTAATAGAACAATTTTGACAGCGCATAGTAGTAGAGCGTAAAAATCACACTTTTTGAGTGCTCTAGCGGTCGCGCACCGAAGCTGAGACATCAAAAAATTAAATGATGGTGAATTTTCTCTTCTGACATCTAAACAAAGATACCCACCAAGTTTCGTCCAAATCAAAAATAGTGCGGCTTCAATTTTTTTTAATTTTTGATGATTTTGTATGGAATGACCCAGGGGTAATTCGTTCAAAGCTTTTTGATAAATTGGTAATTTAAATCAGATAATATCTGAACAATTTATGAAAACCTGCTTTAATAGTCGCGAAAATATTAATGCATTTATGAAAACCTAAATAAAAATTTTAATCATCTCGAACTATATGTCGGACAAAATTTTACTTTAAATATAAACTTTACTTTAAATATAAAATAAAAAAAATTAATGAATTTACCACCATAAAATTATCATATTAACACTTTCGCTACTGCAGTAGTAGTCCTCGGGCCCACCCTTTACCGGGTTCGGCGACAACCGCTCTCTCGAGACTTCGTATAACGCTTCATTTTCTTGAGTCGGACAAATTTTTTATTTTGGAAAATTCTGGGAAACGGGGCGTTTTCCTTTGAGGATTTTCCAAAGTCATTGATTTGGTGCGAGCATAAAATTTATGACCGTAGTATTAATTTTGATTTAATTGAAAGATATTTATGTATAAAAAGCCAAAGAACATACTGCGGACAAATGTTTTGGGTCAGTGAGCGTGACCGCCACCTGCAACATGGGTAAGTTATGACGTCATACTTATTTAGTACCGCATAGCTCATCTTTTGAGAACTGGTTAAACAAATAAAAATGAATTTTTTTGTAGTATCGGCGGACACATTTTTCGGGGCATAAGGGGTGACGGACGCCCTAAAGTCAAGGGTTTTATGCTAACATTTTATTTACAACCGCTGCTCTGATTTTGATTTTTTATTGTTTGAAATAGTTTTTACAACACACTGAGCCATCTGACCGACAATAATAGTTGGGATTTTTAAGGAAAAACTGGAAAAACATACTCAAATATATATACATTAGGGTGCTTTTTTTTCGCGACTATTTTTTTTTTTCAGTCCCACCTCGAAATTTTGTGGCTAATACCTAAACAAACATTCCCTGAAAGTTGGAGCCCATAAAAATAATATTTAGTACTAGACCAAGACGCATAAAGATTTCCCATATAAAATACACGTGAACTTTGATTATTTTTCTTCAAATCTCTACAACTCAGAGGCATTTTATGGCACAATTTTGGGCAATGGTAGAGTTTCTTCAGAATTGAATGCTCTACAAAAGTGTCCATTGCGATGTAACCCTAACTCCCACCAGCGAGGTAGTACGGGTTACTAACCCCAATTTTTTCATGAAATTCTCGCTTTTTTGCCCCTATCTCGTAAATAACAAGAGCTACAGAAAAAATGAAAATGACAGACTTATAGGGAATTCAAATTCCTACATAAAAGTTCTGAACACCAAATCTCTAACATTGATATTTCAAGAGATATTGGGCTTTGAATTTGAGGTAGTGTGGAATTTTCATGGATTATTGAGCTAAATTGTAGAAACACTACCTCAACTTCAACTCCCAATATCTCAAGAAATATTGATGTTAGCAATTTGGTGTTCAGAACTTTTTTGTAGGAAATTGAATTTGCTACAAGTTTGACATATTCACTTTTTCTGTACCTCTTTTTGTTTACGAGATAGGGGTAAAAAGCGAGAATTTCAGGGAAAAATTGGGGTTAATGACCCGTACTACCTCGCTGGTGGGAGTAAGGGTTACACCGCAATGGACACTTTTATAGAGCATTTAATTCTGAAGAAATCCTACCCTTGACCAAGATTATACCATAAAATTCCTCTGAGTTGTAGAGATTTGAAGAAAAATAATCAAAGTTCACGTGTATTTTATATGGGAAATCTTTATACGTCTTGGTCTAGTACTAAATATTATTTTTATGGGCTCCAATTTTCAGGGAATGTTTGTTTAGGTATTATCCACAAAATTTCGAGGTGGGACTGAAAAAAAAAAATAGTCGCGAAAAAAAAGCACCCTAAATATACATATATATTAATTATTTCCACTATGAAGATGTTATAATAACTTAAAATTGAATTCTGATATTTTTTAACTAAAGTGACCTATGGTTGAATCAAAGCGATATAATAAATTGGATTTAAGGGGGTATCCCACTCTAGAACGTTCAAAAAATGCATTTTTTTTTAGTTTTGAAAAATTCTGTGTTCTTTCCTGAATCGTTTAAGATATCTCTTGCCGCAAAATTTGAAAAGCTCGCACCGCTACAGGCGATTCCGTGCGCAGCTGCGCGCTCTCCACCACTCTTAACTTTAACTTAAATGCCGTTTTTCTCAAAACACCGTCTTGATGAATGGTGTGCAGCATTCTGAGGGCCTGTCCGAATTCATGTCTTCGTCTTCGTCTTCGTCTCGTTATGACATTTTGTGAAGTCAACAAACAAGCTAAGCTATTATAGCAAATAAGGCAAAGACAAAGCTGAGATGTACGAATTCGTTGGCTTAGCTTGTCATTTGTCAAGTTTTTAAAGCCGAAAAAGAAGAATAAGACATTTGAAGTTTAAGTATCTGCAGTTCAGAAAAAATAAAAGGAAAATAGGAAAAGTTCACAAAGAAATATGAACGCAAACATAGTTGTTGTGCAAATCGTGAGCCGATTTTGGGTCAACAGCAGCAGAATTTGGAGCGACATCGATCAGGATGAGCTGCCTGAAAATGATTCTGTAAGAAAACTATTAAATTAATAATTACTTACACTTTTTAGCTGACATTTTCAAACAAAATATTCATCTATTGTACCAGAAAGTCAACGCAAACCTTGACTCGCTCATCAAGCTAACCAAGTGACTTAACTGTTATACTGAGTAGCTAAGCTCACTGACATAGACATGAATTCGGACAGAGCTTAGCTCAGTGTGACGTCATGAAGTGTCATAATAAGACGAAGATGAAGACGAAGACTTGGATTCGGACAGGCCCTGAGAAAACCATTCATCCGAAAAATTTCAGATTTTGGTACAAGCTGTGTTAGCTTTGTCTCTATGACCTAAGTGGAGCAAATCAGGCATTTTTACATTTACATAGCTTGTATCCCATATTTTAACAGTAAAAAATCAACTAAAACATAAAACTTATAATAGAAAATATTAAAAAAATGAATAAAAATTTTTCAAAATGTGCCACACTCATGCCATAGCCACATATATAAAGAGTACTAATGTGCAATCTCATAATTGTCAGATTATTTGTTTGGCTGTTATCGTGCACACCGTTCCTAAGGTATGAGTCCCAGTAGCAGGCCTGCCCTGACCCAACCACTCATAAATAAATCTATTTTAAGCCATTAACATCATTTTAAGTAAACCACATCGCGATTAGCCCGATTATTTATTGATATTACAATGATTTTTAATGCTTAATTTTAAAATTTTTATAATTTTTACTTATATCCTAGTACTGCGTCTCCGTCAGAGCACGACTCGACTTCGATAAATTTTTATTGGTTGTGTATGGCACGACATTGAATGTTCGAGAAAGACTTAATTTTGATTTTTTTGAAAATTTCACTTTTTCTGTCCGTCAGTTGATTTTACCAATTTTTTTTTTGTCCGCCAACTACATCACTAATCAGTTAATTAACTATTTTACATATTCATGTTCTTGACGGACAAGCGGTTGTAAATAAAATGTTAGCATAAAACCCTTGACTTTAGGGCGTCCGTCACCCCTTATGCCCCGAAAAATGTGTCCGCCGATACTACAAAAAAATTAATTTTTATTTGTTTAACCAGTTCTCAAAAGATGAGCTATGCGGTACTAAATAAGTATGACGTCATAACTTACCCATGTTGCAGGTAGCGGTCACGCTCACTGACCCAAAACATTTGTCCGCAGTATGTTCTTTGGCTTTTTATACATAAATATCTTTCAATTAAATCAAAATTTATACTACGGTCATAAATTTTATGCTCGCACCAAATCAATGACTTTGGAAAATCCTCAAAGGAAAACGCCCCGTTTCCCAGAATTTTCCAAAATAAAAAATTTGTCCGACTCAAGAAAATGAAGCGTTATACGAAGTCTCGAGAGAGCGGTTGTCACCAAACCCGGCAAAGGGTGGGCCCGAGTACTATAGTCCCCGGCGCTCACCGCTAAAAGGGTTTAAAAAAAATACATTATACTAGCTATCATTCAAATATTTGATTAATCAATATGGAATCCCATTTGTTTTGTTTTTATTCAAGATGCTTCGACTACTTGATTAATGCTTGAAGCTTAAAATCCTTAAATCACGATTGGGGACTTTATGAAATTCTCATGAAAATTAGAAACTGTAGATTTTCGGGGACACTGATACGAAATATGCTGCACAAATTTAAAATCAAACTTCATTGAATTTTTATGGAGATCTATACCTACCTACTTGAAAACTTCTGGGTACATTGCTTTTAACTATGTGGTCCGCATTAATAAATAGTTCAGTTCTTTCAGCCAAACAACCGAAAGTGGCAACAACACTTTGCTTTTAATATACACAATAATTGTGGTATGTCGCTTCAAACATATAAGTATTTAGGTATTCTGGAAACGTACTTTTTAAAACTTATTTTAATGGTAATCATTCCATGAGTTGTAAAACTCTTAGCGCAGATAGAACACGAGCGAAGAACGTAAATTTTGCCATTCAGTTTATAGCCAAGGCCACTACATTCGAGAGTTTTTCACATTCCTCGAGCAGTAGCAATGACGAATAAATTATGATAATTATTCAAATAAACTCGAAAAGCCGCGAAAAAGTTTTTTCTGTCTGCAGCAGCCCCCCAGAAACATTATTGATCGGAGTGGAAAAACAAAATGAATGAAAATTAAGCAAAGTCACTTCTCTAATGTTTCCTCAAAAAGTATTCAGGACTTCATCAAAAAACAATTTGTTTCGATTCTGGTCCCGCAATTGTTCTCTGCTCCACCGGAATGGTCCTTGTTTGTGCTGGAGCACGATTCCGTGAAGCGGTTAGCTGAACACATAAATGAGGTTTCTCTAGGAGTTTGTACCTTCTGTCATCAGTTGATGCCTGAAATTACTTCGTTCGCATTTTAAATGCTTTACGAGGGCAAAACTTTGGAACGCACTGTCAACTGCTATTTAATTCTGCTGGTGAAGTTTACGCTAATTCCGGTGGGGAGAGTGCCAACAAGGATGAAACAATAGTCATAGACTTGTTCTTTGTTGCTCTTTTCAAAAATTTTGTATTGCCATCACCTCACCATCAGAGCCCTGCCTGGCTGACCAAGCTCCTGAAATGAGATTTTCATCTGAAGAGCAATCGAAACAGAAATCGCTACAAGCTCCCCATGGAAATCTCTTTATTTTATTCACAATCCAATATTCCGTTGGTAAATTAATCTGCCAGCGAAATCTGCATTTCATTTGCTTACCCTAATCCACATTCTTCACAGAACTATCACAACCCACATTTAACGTTAAGCACTGGGCCAAGCCGAGCGCTCACGTACCGACCCTTTTTGATCTGGTCGGGGAGCCTCGGGAATGGTACCCTCCTAACAGAGCAAAAATTTTCATAAACTCCCAGGATTTTAGTTTTTAATCCTTGAAATTTGAATATTTCAGTTTTCTAGGCTAGAGTGCCCCGGTGCAGTTTGGTCTTGGGTCTATGCCACTCCGGCCCGCACAACCTGACCATATGTTGAAGGCTGGAGCACCGAGGTAGGTTTAGGCGAAGGTTTAGATTTGTGTGAATGTGCCCCCTAATAATACAAATCAAATATTCATAAGACGACGAGGCTAATCCATTTTGAACTTTTTGATCTCCACACAGCTGCGATGTTGCTTCACGAACGCTCCAGCTGACTGCCCGAGATGGAGGCTTTTATGCATTGAATAGGCGCTGAAGTGGAAGGGTGAAAATTAAATTAGCGCAAGCCTCTTCGTCTATCGCGCTATATAAAAAGGACTTGGACTTTTGTCTTTCATCCTTTCCGCCCCAAGCGCTTTCTGAGTGAAGGTCCCCGTTGAAAAATAAAAGAACCTAAGCCGGATGGCGGCGAAGAAAAGCTTCGTCCTCCATCTCACGCTTTCCCTGTTGCGGGCATTAAAATTTCACACTATGAGGCATGTTCTTACGAATTGCTGGCAACATTTATTATCCTTTCTCATGGACGCGTCACTCGGCTCCTTCGTCACGAAAAGTTAGTTGTGCGCCGCCAGGGCGTCTTTGTCTATATTTTGTGCCTTCACTTAAATTTTGGTGATTTAAGAACATTTTGCAGGCCTGTTTGCATGAATTAGTTGTGGTTTGTGTGGCTGATTCTTTTATAGAGCGCGTTACTGAGAAAGTGCTTGAAGCCGTTTGCCAGACTTGAGAACGTGAACGACTATATTGGCACACCGCCAAGGGAGGTAAGGGTTTCCTTGCGTATGAATAATATTGCCGAAAAACACACTCGAACGCGGAAGAGGTAAGAAGAAAATATTTTGTAGACTTGCGGCAAGCCAAGACACGTTTTTGTAAAAATGTATTTTATATATTACAAACGCTTTACTTACTGTTAGTATTTTTCTCCATCAACGTATGTTTTTTTTTTCAAAATGTATTCTTCCCTGAATGCCAAAATAATTGTTTCCAGAATTCTTGTCTATCTCTTTGCGCATTACACAAAAACTACAGGATGATAATGAAGCTTTTATTGTATAACTAATATAGCTTTGGAATTTGCAGTATTGGCAGAAAAGGCAGAAAAGTGACATAACAGTAAAAAACATATCTATAATATTAGCTGTTTTTTTTTTTTAACCTATCTGACTCAGGATTCGGATAGATGAAGTCATATTATTTTATTTTTTATTTTTTTAAATCTGAAGCTAAAGTATTTTTATGCTTTTATTCAATCACTTATTTCCAACCTTTTCATTTTTACTTCAATTATAAATTTCACTGCTTTAGGCAAATAAAAATTAGTGATATTATAATAGTAATTGAAGTTGAACTTCTATTAGACACTCGAAGTAATGCCGTGAGAATATTCAAAGTGTAAAAAAGAAAATTTTAAATATAACAATGATTAAAAATATAATTCAATTAAACAGCTAAATAAGACACATGTTCTTCTCAAATGATTTAGTTTGGTATATTTTAGAAATTGTTTCAACCTGAACCCCTTTATGCCAGTTTTCATGAAATCCTTCGAATTATTGTAGAAATAGGTATTCGCCGCTATATTGGCTTCGCCGCCTTTAGTTTCTAAATTCTGTTAGAAGAACTGCTTTTCGAGAGATTCGCAAAAATGGCGCTGGGAAATCCTTTGTATTAATTATCACTGAAATCTCTTACAACTAGGGAATTTTGTACATATAAAATATATGTCGAAGTATTAAAGTAAATATAGTAAATTGGAAATTATTTGTACTATTTTCTTTGAATTATAGCAATTTTGTTCCGCCATATTGAATTTCCAAATTTCAATTCGAAATTGATTACCCGTTGTGGCTTTTTAACAAATTTTCATTAGAATCTTACAAATTTCGAAAAATGTTGTTCGGCCAATTGGATCCACCATCATGCATTTTAAAATTTAGATATTTGATTCCAAATCATAAATATTATAAAATCCCTTAAAAATCCCCTTCCCCCTAATTTAAAAAACGAATTACAATTATTACGTAAAACATCGTAGAGTCACAGTATTTTTATATTTGAATTATTTTGATCCAATCAAATTCACTCAATGCACTCGGCGGTAGCCACAACGTAATTTAGAAATTGCGCAATATTTTGTGATTTGCATAGATATTAGGCTGCTTTTTTTTCGTCACTATTTTTTTTTTTTCAGTCCCACCTAGAAATTTTGTGGGAAAAACCTTAACAAAAATTCCCTGAAAATTGGAGTCCTTAATATTAATACTAAGTGCTCGACCAAGGCGTATAAAGATTTCCCGTATAAAATACACGTAAACTTTGATTGTTTTTCTTCAAAACTCTACACATTTTATGGTATAATCTTGGTCAATGATAGGATTTCTTCAGAATTGAATGCTCTACAAAAGTGTCCATTGCGGTGTAACCCTAACTCCCACCAGCGAGATAGTACGGGTCACTAACCCCAATTTTATCATGAAATTCTCGTTTTTTTGCCCCTATCTCGTAAATAACAAGAGTGTTTCAACAATTTAGCTCAATAATCCATGAAAATTCCACACTACCGCAACTTCAAAGTCCAATATCTCAAGAAATATCGACGTTAGCGTTTTGGTGTTCAGAACTTTTATGTAGGAAATTGAATTTCCTACAAGTTTGTCAGTTTCATTTTTTCTGTAGCTCTTGTTATTTACGAGATAGGGGCAAAAAAACGAGAATTTCATGAAACAATTGGGTTTAGTAACCCGTACTACCTCGCTGGTGGAAGTTAGGGTTACGCCGCACTGGACACTTTTGTAGAGCATTCAATTCTGAAGAAACCCTATCATTGACCAAGATTATACCATAAAATGTGTCTGAGCTGTAGAGTTTTGAAGAAAAAAAATCAAAGTTCACGTGTATTTTATACGGGAAATCTTTATACGCCTTGGTCGAGCGCTTAATATTAATATTAAGGACTCCAATTTTCAGGGAATTTGTGTTTAGGTTTTTCCCACAAAATTTCGAGGTGGGACTGAAAAAAAAAAAAAAAATAGTCGCGAAAAAGAAGCACCCTAATAGATATATAGTGATTACTTCCCATTTATGATGAATAATTTAGTGCAGCACAACGAATTCTATAAATGAGAAGGGGAGGGGAAACTTATGACAGACAGTGTATGTCATTTTGGTCGCCATACTGGATCGTGGCATCATGAATTTCCTAATTTTGATAAAATAATTAAAACCAGTGGCCTCAAGAAATTTTTAGTATCAAAACCCGTCAAACGTAAAAAAGGCTGCTTGCCATATTAGATCGGCCATTTGGAAATTCCATGAATATATTCGAAATGAGCATCTTAAAAAAAACGTAGGTACTAATTTTCATGATAATTACTTGAAGTTTAATGTTTTCGCCGCAATTTTGAAACTCTATATATTTTCCGAATAAAAATTAGCCTATGTGTTAAATTGAGATATGAACTACCTTCGCAAAAAAAAAATGAAAAATATCCGTGGATATTGAAAATTCAATATTACATGTAAGAAACGACTTTTGTGCTCATTTTCTTAAGAATTCACTGAATGTGAAAAATTTTTTTCGCTATATTAGATCAAGATAACGAATTTGCAAATGTTGATAGTAGTTTTGAAATTAGTTACCCCAAAATTGTCATTTGTTCTAATTGTAATAAAAATCAGTTGAGTTTCAAAAATGTTGCTTGCCATATTGGGTCCGACATCTACATATGTATATATTATCTGGAAAAAAGAAACCTATATGTTAAGCTGGAAACTGTACTATCTTTGGACAAGAAATCAAAGATTTCACAGGCAAAGTTTTTATGTGTGAATGAGCAATAAACAAAGAAATTTTCATCTTTATATGCATGTGAGTACAAATAGAGATATAATATAATTAATAATATACTTTTATACTTTTTCACGCTCGACATTTTTTCATTGAAGCCTACGTTAGATATTGTTTTGTTTCGCACGTACTTATTCATTTTTCATTTTTTGTATTTGGTGTGTCACAGTTGGATGACCCATGAGCATTTTGACCTCCCTCAAATTTGAATTTCGGATCTAGCCCTGGAATTGGATTACGCAAATTTTGCATAAAATTGGAATTTCAAAGCGACTACCTAAAGCTATAGAATTTTAGATTTTCGAACAAAATTGCCATGATTCACACACAGAAACTGATAAAATTAGAGCTTTTACATTACATTACTTATAAAAATGTTTACATTTCGTCTATTACTCCTGCTTGCAAGTATCATAAATTCTTAGACTTATTATCAAAATCGAAAATAGCTGATTCAATATGGGGACCGAAAATGTTTGCTTTCTTACTTTTAAGTTTTTAGGTTTTTGGATCATTAATTGAAGGATGCTATTTCACAATGGCGACAAACTCACAAAAGCTCACAACTCCACGGAATTCCCATTAAAAATGGTACATGGGAGTTTTCATAAACATTGGTGTATTCAGTCGGGTTGGTGATTTTGATTTTTATATCAGAATTTCTAAATTCAAGATGGCGATTCTAATAAGGTGAACCAAAACATTGCATTTCAGTGGGTTTAAATTAAAATGGGCACATATGCTCTTCCAGGGTCACCATTTGCGCATACTTTGCGGAATAGCACCCAAGAAATGTTAAACTCAATATAAGTTTTGGGCATTATAGTTTTTTTTTTTTTTTAATTTGGTGATGTAATTCCGTGGATATTAATAAAGGTTTTTTAAGTTTATTACAAGGTCCGTTTATATAGTTTACCCGGATTTAAATTTCACAGTATAATTTCGTAATAAACAAAAGTAAAAAGAAACAGTTTAGTAGTATACCCTCTAATTTTAATTCTAACTATCTTTATATCTGTGTATTATAAAATCGAAAAATGTATGAATTTGTTTGCCTTTTATTTAATAAAATTTCAATGGTGTAACTAATTTGAATATAATTTCGCTTGTAGGTGTTGTACGATTCGGTCAAAGATACTCTAATCATATAGATTTCCACTCTAGAACAATGAAATCGGCCGCTGTTTTCGTAAAGCTTTTTCTGCCTATGCACAACTACATAGGAGACAGAAGTAGCCGCTCTCGATCTGAAATTTCATAAACAAATCCAACAACATGCATTAGGGAAGAGAGCAAATTTTACGTATGCGTAAGTTATCTTTGCTGGGTGCAACCCCCTATGCACCCCCCTAACCTGCTACATAAATGAATGAAATTTCTGTTTAGACTATTGAGTTGATATATATTCAAGTTCTTGGAATTCTGTATGTCTCGATATATCACGGTGGGATTTTCAATATTTTGCGTATTTTCAGTATATTTTTGATTCTAAGAGTTTTTCTATAATATTTGATATTATATAATAAAATTATAGTTTGGTAATTTTGTAGTTTCGTAATTTTGTAGTTTCGTAGTTTCGTAATTTTGTAGTCTAGTAGTTTCGTAATTTCGTAGTTTTGTAGATTTGTAGTTGCGTAGTTTTGTAGTTTTTTAGTTTCGTAATTTTGAAGTTTCGTATTTATGGTAGCATTATATTTGTATTATGAATAATTGTACTTGAATTGAATAGTTTTTGATTTTTTTTTAACACATATATTTGCGATAATGCCTGCGAATAGGCGATAATGCTACATTTGTCTCTAGTAGCTCTTCAGCTAGGAAAGCAAGATTTTTCAAATTCCCTGTTAAAGACGATGAAAAATATGAAAAGTGGATGTTAAAGTGTTGTGAGCCGAATTATTAGATTAGGAATATATAGGGTGTCCCAATATTCACGCAAGAAGTAATTTTAATAAAAAAACACACACGCTGTTGGACTTTTTTCTTGGTTTTTTTTTTTTTTTTTAAAGTCTAAGCTTTATGCCAATAAGACCACGACCACCTACGCTTGAAGGAGGAAATTGAGCGCTGTGCCAACGAAATCCAGCCACATTTATGTAAAACGGTCATGGAGAATTTCAACAAAAGAGTGCGTTTGTTCCAGCAAAGTCGTAGAAGCCATTTACCCGATATTATATTCCATATATAACCCTATACGGTATACTTTATGGATCAAAAAAAAAAATACAATTTTTAATTACAAACCTGTGTTTTCTATCAAAATTTCTTCTTGCGTGAATTTTGGGACACCCTATATTTTCATATTTCATCAAATGTAGGAAGCTTACTCGCAGCTCTTATTATTTGAACATTTTGTTATTAAGAAAAAGAAAGAAAAATATTAAAAGAAAAAGAGGATATTATTGAAATGTGTAGTAAAAACATTATTATTGTAATGAAATAAAGTGATATTTCCTGTTAATTATTTATTAATATGCGTATTATACACATATAAAATTCCAGTCCAATTTTCAATTCGGCGTGCGTAGTTATAACTCCAAGACGCTTAAGGGGGGAACCCAGTTTATGAGGTCGAAATTTTGGTGTTTTTCAGGATTTTTTTTAACCAGGAAGGAATAATCACAAATTGTTTAAACTTGTAGGATATTTTAATTATGTTTTCAAGTATACTTTAAAATTTTTTCAAACGATTTCCGCCGGAAATAGTGGAATTACCGCGTGCAGTCCATGGGCGATTGCCATCCGAGCATTTGGCTTGCGTATATCCCTGACGTCGCAATTTTTATCTGTAATCATCAGGATTTTTTTTTTTCATTAAAAACATATTTTCTAAGAATATGAACCTAATTTTGATCAAACAAATTGAAAATTGCATGTTTTTGAGGTGTTTGAACACAATGTCATGTTTTTATACTATATTTTTTCATCTTTCTTGCATAAAAAAATATATTTTTAATAACAATATAATCCCCGAATTTGGTTCATGTTTCGTGGAATTGAATAAAGAATATCTACACCAAATTTCAGAACGATTGATCAATAACTTTTTGAGCTAGAATATACGCAAGTCGAAAAAAAGTCGTTTCGAGAAAAACGCGTTTGAAATAAAATGTAGAAAGCCGGAGCTCAACTAACCAGACTCGACGCTCTGTCGAAATATCGTAAACGTTCGAGAACGTTCTACCCAATGCCAAACAATAACATCTGCCGAAACTCTCCTCTTTCTATTATTCAATAGCACAGCGGTATTGAGGCAGGTAGCTGGAAAAGAACGGCCTGGGCGACCGCTCCGTTATAATTACCGTGCGCTTCTTCACAGAACCGACGGGCTGTCACTTAAGTGCTCATTGCATTCGAACTAATGGGAATTTTGCTTTGAAATTTTGACCACATATTCTTGAATACTTATACTAATGATTCATGCAATAAAAAAAAAGACGATTTTTCGATCGGTCTAAACTGGGTTCCCCCCTTAAGGTACTATTACCGTCTAGAATGCTAAAAAATGACATATATTCAACAATTTTTTTTTTCACTTTCTTTATTATATATGGTTATCAAGCTTTTTTTTTACAGTATTAACCCTTTAACTGTTTAATTTTGTTTTTAAGAACTTTTTCTGCCCGCAAACTAACGAATATTCTAAAATGTAAATTTTTTTTAAATTTCTTTATTTGCCCTTTTTCAGATATAAACAATATTGTCGTTTCGTTGATTGATAATACAAATGCTATCTTTTTATCATTATGGCGAATACAATGAACATTATGCGAAAAATCGTGGTTTGTTCATGACGAGTATACTCGACATAAACAGTTAAAGGGTTAAACAGTTCTTGAAGATTACGAAAAAATTATTTTTAAATTCTATTAATTGTACATTTAATAGAGGGTGCTTAAATTTTCTTCTCAAAAAAACATTGCTGCATGGCGGACAGTTAATCTCTGGAACGGTAAGTCTGAAACATAAAATTCAAAAAGAGTTACAAAAAGGAAATGCTCTTACGTGATAGTTTCGTGATAGACATTTGAAAATTTTTTTTCCAAATTTGCCTTTTTTTCCACATTTTTTCAGACTCAAAAATGTTATATATTTTTTTTGTGGTCAAATTGTGGTAAACTATCACACAGGATATAAAAACGAACAAAATGCTTCAAAGTTTATTAAAATCGGGCCAGTAGATCCGGAGATTAACTGTCCGCCAGTTAAAATAACCTAAACTCGAGAAAAATGCGTTTAAAGTTTATTTAGAACATAGAACAGCCGTTATATCTCGGCACTGGCTTCAAATTTCGATTTAATATTTTAGACAGTTATTATTGAAGGTATAAAGAATCTTAAAAAGTAAAAAAAAAAAATTCATTTTTTGAAAATTCTAGACGGTAATAGTACCTTAAAAGGCTTTGATACGTAGTACAATTTATAATGAATTTTTTATCTAATTTTTTAATCAAAGAAAATTGTATTTAATTCAATTTCAAACCGACTGGGCTAATGTGTTGTACATTTTATTTTAAAAATGTATAATCATTATTCATCAATTTAAATATTCATGAAATCAAAACTAGGAGATTCTACGAAAAAATTATAAACCTTCCCTCAGAGGTTTGAAACAGAAGAAAGTGCACCCTAGTCCATTTTCACTAACGATCACCGCAGACGAACTACTGTTTTTGGCAGACAATTTTAATGCGAATAGAATTTCGGCGAATTAATATCCACTCATTTTTCAGGGTCTAAACTGTATACCGCTCCCCAGACAGTATCTCTCTTGTGCGATAATTCTAAAAGAGCGAAACCAGCGAGAACTTTGGTTGTGCGGTCTGTAATATTCTGATGTCGCATGAACACAAGAACTGCTTGTGTGTGCGTGCGATCAGAGGCCAAGAGCTTTACTTCAGAGGCCAAAAATGAAAAGCTCTACGGCCGTTTTTGTTCCTCTAGAGTAGATATCTATATGATTATGTTGTCTGTGATTCGGTGTAACATACGCTTCTTTCTAATCCGGGTATATCAAGTAGCTCTCGTGATAAATCAGATTGAAAGTGAACGAAACGAAAGCTATTTATTTATTTATTCCGCTGAATACAAACAAATCGTCTCATGTAGTATCATATCATATATTATTTAAGTTACATATTCGAGACATATATAAGAGAATTCTATAAACTCCCAGATCACACAATCAAAACCGAGGCAATTTTTGAATATTCAAACATAAATGACTCCGAAGTGAAATGGGGGTATATAAATATTAATTATTAATTTGATTTGTTAATTTTTCAAGGAGTAAAAAAATTGCAAATCAAAGAAATATTTCCCCAGCAAATGTAAGAAGCGGAAAATTTAGTTTAATAATTGTCCAAATGTTCAAAGATTAGAAATTAAAGTAATAATATTATACATTAAACTTTGTAGACGGTCATAAAAGACACAAATTGTTCACCGGAAACAAAAATTGGTTTATATATATATTTCACAATTTAATTGATACAACATAAAACACCGTTTTGTTAAACAAAACAACTATTTTTCAGTTTCAGAAACTAATTTATAGTTTATTTATGATTCAGCAGAACAAATGTTGGTGGCAACCTAATTAAATTGAATTTTTACAAATTCTTTAATTACTTTCCGTTTGGATGTCTGAATAAACGAAATTTGCTATTGGAGATGGCTATTTCTTCTATTGTTATTTTTAATTGATCTTCATCACATATGCAATTTATATAATATAATAGTTTGGGATTTAGTGCAAAACAGAGTAAGTTGTTAAGTAATATTAATATGTTAAATTAAGTAATTTATAAGCTGTAAATAAAAACACTTTACGAAAAAAGCGAAGTTTTTTAAAATAATATTAGCTAATAAATTACAATAAGGAAATGTAATGATTTTCCTCTGTTGTCTAAATGTTTGTTTCAATTATCATTACTTTGTCAATAAAATCGTATTACATGCTTTACAAAATACTTGTAAAAATTTGGCATTAAGCGGACTCTTCGTTTCATTTTTGAAGAAAAATACGCATTTTAATTTTTTTTGTGTGGAAAAATATTATATTTATCAAACTAATTCCTTTTAAATATTATAGTTGAACATATTGAGAATATATAAAAAAATTTTTTTTACATTTTTAGTATATCTTGTTCACTGCAGAGGGCGTCTTCCAAAAGTCACTTTTAAAACGCCTGTATTTCTCTAGGACTTCTTATAACACATAGAGTAAAAATTCCAACGGGATTCTATTCGTAAGACTAAATACTAGTAACTAAAACTAAAAAACACTTTATTTTTAATATTTTTATCATTTTATAAACATTTTTCCGAAAAAAAAAAAAATTTTTTTTGTGGGTAAAATACACCTGTATAAAAAAAAATAGCGGTATGTAACACAATATTTTTAAAAGGTTTAGTTTCTAGCATTCTTCATAACGAATAGAATCCATTTTGAATTATCCAAATCCGTTGAGTAGTTTTCGAGTTATAAATGCGAGCAATTTAACAAAAACCTGGTCACTAGAAACAAAATGGAAATATTTTGGACAACCGAAATCATACAGTAGAGCAATTTACGAGATTGCGTCAGAAGAGTATTTTTCTGGTTGTATGTTATAAGTGAAGTTATAAGAAAAAAATCAAACATTCAATAATTAAAGGCAACAATATAATCTTTCACTAAATTATATTTCCGTCTCATTCCTTAAAAATGCCATATCCATATCGACATCTGTTTCCCAATATGTTTTCAGCCGCTCGACAGCATTTTCAGAAAAAGCCCTTAAATTTCACAATCAATAGTCAACAAAACCCCAGTTTACTTCTATTTATGCCTTTTTACCTAGTAAAGCGTCCATTATTACTTTACATCGCTGAAATTCCCACCCGAAGACGCTATTATACCACGCTACGTTCGCCTGTAAATTTGATCTGATATCATTCTGCTCAAAACTTATTTTAAAAAATCCAAACCAAGCAGAGCATTACTTGCTGTTTTATTTATGCCATGGCGGGGGTGAAAGGATTCTCAGATTTATGACGGGACGTAGACATGCTTCCTTTTACGAGAATTTCTGTATCAGTTCCTGTACTTCATGCACGTTATAGAAGGCGAACACCTGGTGCGAGATAATCTTTAGAAGTTCCTTCCATTTACAATAGCACATCTTTGAAAGCCCTTGAAAAAGAAGCATGAGTTTCTTACGGATGAATATTGAATCCGAGGAATCTTCTTGAAAGCTTACATATCATCGCCATAGTTAAGGCTCCAATTCAATGCAATTGCATCCTTGCAAAGCCGAGCAGGGATATCGACATTTTATCCTGGCTTCTCGAGGGAGTTGCAAGCCCCACGAACATATACTCGGAGAAGGATATTTCACCTGATGGTGCAAATTATTACATCTGAAAATAATAATTTGCCCAAAACACCAAATCGGCGATAATTTTGGCATTCAAATTATTCGCCACTAAGGAAAGGTTTCGTGACTATCAATAATTTACCTCGAGAGTATAGCCAGATTTCGTTCCTTAAATTCCCGGTTTTGATTACCGACACCTGCGCCTTCATCAACGAATGGTTGCCAGTCCCGGATAACGTGCTTAATTTGAATGAGAGTAAGCACGTAAGCCAAATGATAATTTTTTTTTTGGGCGGCATATTCTTGCAAATTCTACGTATATTTCTCAATGAAACTTATGAAGCAATTTTCCCACATCGCATTCACTTAGTAACTTGATCACAACTTCGTCTATAGAAGTAGAATAAATAAATTGCCTGTAAGAAGCTAAAAGCGAGAAGAAACCCTGACCCCAATTCGAAGTATAAGCATTCAATTAACTTTTCCTTTGCTCGTGTTTTTGATTAATGCTTAGGGACATTTAACAGAAATTAACTATTAAAATTGTACAGAAGGTCGTGAAATTCAAAATAATCTAAGTAGCCTAAATATCTTTGGTAATGAAATAAAAATTGTAATCCAGCTTCAATTAAATCCGCTTTTGGATACTAGGATAAAATACCGTTTTGATTAAAATTTATGATTTTGAGTATATATGTGTAGTATATTTATTGTTCAATTATTTATTTTTAAGAATTTTCTCTTATTTTACTGATCGGAGCAGATTTTTAGGTTTACTCAGACCACTTGCAGAACTCTTACAACTTAGTTTTTGTATTGTATGGAATTGTAATTATTCTGTAAGTGGTATTAAGTAAAGTTGTTATATTGATAAAATTTAATAAGAAAGTTGGTAAATTGGAAAAACAGCGATTCTCATTGTCGAAAACTAAAAATTTTACAAAGGAGGACAAGTTCATTATGTTTGCAAGCTGTGAAAGATTTTCTAGTAGTTAAGGTTTGTGAAAAGCAGAAAAAAATTGTAATTAATATTTTTGTAAAACTCTTGATCAAGGGTATGAGAAATAGATTTCAAGAATGGATTTATTCCTTTAATATTTATATCTATTCCATCTAGTTTGGGGCCGTTCAAATATTACGTAAGCAGATTTATTACAATTATTTACCCCCCCCCATCCCCCTTGTCAGCAAAAGAAAGCAAAGCTCTTACCCCCTCCCCCCATGCTTACGTAAACATTTTTCAATTATAAATGTTTTTTTTTTTTATATTATAATTATAATGTTATAATTATAATTTTAAAAATAAGAAAATAGATTTAGGATAGAGATTAGATTTTACTGATACAGTATTCAACATAGAGTAAGGGACAAAAATATTATAATCTTACGAACATAACAAACTTATTTTAAAAGTTTTGGTACACATATTAAATTCAAATTAACAGTCTTCAGTCCATGAAACCCGAATCCATGATTCTAAGTTTTCGATCACATTGGATTGCTTGGATTGCTGATCAGTGTTGTGAGTCTGCTCACCTTCATCCGATTTTGGAATGTCTACGTCGTTCTCATCGAACCATTCAACATCATGGTGCCATTCGTGTAAAAAAGTAAATAACTACCGATGACGTAATCATCATCTAGACTCCCCTACCCCCATGTCATCCAAAATAAGCAAAACAAAGACCCCCCCCCCCCCCCCCCCCCCCCCCCCCCATAGTGCTTACGTAATACTTGAACGGCCCCTTTACACTAATAATTGCTGGGAATTTTCATTTATTATAGAAGAATTCTTTATTTATTTGAATTTCTTTATAATTCATTATTCTTCATTAATTTAGAACTAATTATTTAATAGCTGCATTAAAAAGAATCATTAGTTCAAATATCGGAGTAAATATAACTGGAATGATTTAGAGAAAGAAGGATGGACAATTTGGTCTACAAAAACAACAGCATCGTAACATATGTCGTTTGAAATCAGTTTTTATAAATATGACTTTTTACTATGGGAGTGGTAACCCTGAAAAATGTGGGGTTCTAAAGTTCATAAATTTTAAAACTAGGCATTATTGTCATTGTAATACGTTTATTTTGTTAAATTTGAATATTTACCACAGTTAGATAAGATGATCTGATATTCTTTTCATTTTAGTCGGGGTGCCAGAGGTTTTCATTTCGTTGTTGGGCGGAATTTGATGAAAAATGGCAGAAAGGGAAGGTCATTGCCCGTACAGTGACCCATTAAAAAAGTTAGAATGAGCGATGTCGGGAAGGTACTTTGTTATTGCAAAATAACTTTGATAACCCGTTATTTTTCAGTTTTCTTGGAATAACTCGAAAACGAAGCGTTTCAGCGAAAAATATTAAATACAAAAGTTGTTCAGCTGATGATTTTACGTAGGAATACGGTTTTTTGATTAATTAAAAAATTGTTTTTCCGACCGAAAACCAGCAGAAAAGTAACAAAAATGCAAAAACAATAAGCATTAAAAAATAAAGGAAAAAAACGATTTCCATCGTTGATATTTGGGTTATTGATAGGTATTGGTATTGTTAACCAAATGCACCCGGTCCGGTTTTTCAAAAACAATATGGCGACCTATTGCAACATTGTTAAGTTAAAACTTTGGAACGCTGTAAATTCTGCATGAACAAACGGATCTTGATGAAACAAATTGGAATCGGTAGGTATTAACGGCATCTTTGAGTGTGCCAAATTTCAAAATTTTTCAACAATTACTTTTTTTGTTATTAACCAATGTGTATTCGTAATTTCGTCAATTTACAACATTAAGCTTTGCAACAAAATGCATCAAATCATCAAAACTCGCTATTTTCGCGTTTTTAGTCACCACTGTAGGATGTTAAGAGTAATCAAATGCATTTTGTTATTGTTGTAATGTTGTAAATTGACGAAATTACGAAGCACAGCAAATGGTTTTTGGTTAATAACAAAAAAAGTAATTGTTGAAAAATTTTGAAATTTGGCACACTCAAAGATGCCGTTAATACCTACCGATTCCAATTTGTTTCATCAAGATCCGTTTGTTCATGCAGAATTTACAGCGTTCCAAAGTTTTAACTTAACAATGTTGCAATAGGTCGCCATATTGTTTTTGAAAAACCGGACCGGGTGCATTTGGTGAACAATACCAATACCTATCAATAACCCAAATATCAACGATGGAAATTGTTTTTTTCCTTTATTTTTTAATGCTTATTGTTTTTACATTTTTGTTACTTTTCTGCTGGTTTTCGGTCGGAAAAACAATTTTTTAATTAATCAAAAAACCGTATTCCTACGTAAAATCATCAGCTGAACAACTTTTATATTTAATATTTTTCGCTGAAACGCTTCGTTTTCGAGTTATTCCAAGAAAACTGAAAAATAACGGGTTATCAAAGTTATTTTGCAATAACAAAGTACCTTCCCGACATCGCTCATTCTAACTTTTTTAATGGGTCACTGTACGGGCAATGACCTTCCCTTTCTGCCATTTTTCATCAAATTCCGTCCAACAACGAAATAACCCATTTTTTGAACCTCTGGCACCCCGACTATTTGGGATATATTACGTTACACTCACAAAGTCATAATGAGCTAAACATTTGAAAAAATCGCTTTTTATATTGTATTATTGATATACATATGGGTAATTCTTTTACAAACCGAACACCTTTTTGACCGACACATCTCCGATTTGACTGAAACTTTTTCACTGATTCTATATCGAAAAATAAGAGATACGTGTCCGAGGATTTTTTTGTTTTTAGCATATTTCCGATAATACAAGTGATCGAAAATGTGAGAATAGCGAGTTTTTTGGCTTGGATACTCATTTTCAAAAATGTATAACTCTGGTTCTATTTGAGGTACAAACTTCTTTTTTCTTTCATTTTAAATCTAAAGGACTGAATTTTGAGAAAAAATATTTTTAATAAAAATTATTAAGAAATTCATATTGTTATTAACAATTTAATTGTTTAAATCAATTTTGAACAATGGCCGCCACCTCGTAGCAAGTTTTTAGTATTTTTATCGTTTTCTCCGTCAAAGTTTACATAAAAAACATGTTTTCAAAATATGGTACGTATATTATTATTATTTTTAAAACATTAATTTATATAGCGGGACACGTAAAAAGAAAATGGTTTTTTGTTAATAAAAAGAAAACTATAGCTCGGATCAAAAAAGCTTAAATACAATAGTTGTAGATAATAAAAAGATCTACAATTTTTGTCGGAACTATTTTTCGACATAACCTCAAACTCTTCGAATAAAATGCAAAAAATGTTAAAAATCAAAAAAAAAAAAAAAAAAAAAAACCTTATTTTATCCCGTACGAGTCTTGGAGAACTGAGAAATTATCGAGAATTGTGCTCGAATCAAGATAGATTAACATATTTTCACTGACATACCTTGATATCTTCAGACAGGAGCAAGACGATTTCTTCGTACTCTATTTATTTGAGAATTATGTAGTTTTATTGTACAATTTAGTGTCTGGGGAGGTAATCATTTTTGCGGTGTCCGAAATCTAAGAAATCAAAAGAATCCGGCAATATTCGAGATACGATGGTGGTAAATAATCCAGACTAAGGTGATAGTTCAAAATTACTAAATATTCAACATAGAAAGTATATGACTCAAAATATGCAAAAGGTTAAACTTCTTTTAGATAATTAAAATATTAGTTCATTTTGTACTCAAAAATGAACTTTGTTTTCAACATTATTCAATGTTTCGCAGATAAAATATTCACTCTACAAATTATCATTATTCTCAACAATCAATATAAAGCCCATGCCTATATTTAGCCTGATGATGACAATCAATTTAATTATAAACTTTCCGAACTGTAAACTCATCTGTGCCCTCCTCCCGGCCCCCATAAGTATTTTCGATCGTATTTTTGGTGGTGGCAGCGATGAAAGCAGTATTCAATTTTTGTCATGTGCTAAAATTTAATTAAGGAAAATAAATGGGACCCTGCTGAATATAACCAAAAAGGCAAATATTTGTATTAATTTAACGTTTCAAAATATTTTTCGTGATTCCTAGAGTTTCACATGCTCTCTAGTTGGGAGCGAATGAGACTTGTTCGACCTAGCCAATTTAACAATATGAAAGAACTTTTGCCTTTAAAATCAAATGAGCTTTAAAACTCTGTCGATAGTCTGTTACTGATTATTTTCATTAACGCCTACGTCATATTTTTCACAAACATACGTTTTCATATAGTTTTCTCAAGAAACTAGTGCAGCGTTCTTAGTGAAACGTATTTATCTAAGCGAAAGTCATCGGGGATTTCAGCTATGTTAACCGACATTATATCTGGGTCATTTGAAAAAATACGTTTCCCCCATTTCTCAGCTCCGAGTACATAACGCGTGGAAATTATTTTTCATATAATCTTCTTCGCCTTAAGAAATTGCCAGAGCTTGAAATTGTTGCAAGCAAATAGCAATTAAAGCCATTCTTAACGACGCTAAATGGGATTTTCGCCCCGCTAGATCGGGGAATCCATATCTCAGGCACATGACAACACCCAACCACAGACAAAAGAGATTCTTCTATCAACTTAATTGCTTTATTCTCTAATTACCAGGACGAGGAGTTTGTATCTGTTTGGTCTCTAACCTCATCTCGTCTTCGTTATTTATTTATTTATTTTTTTTTTTTTAATTTTCATTTAGACTTTTGCTGGCAGAAAGTTAGAAGTTGTGCCCATGCAATTGAAAAGCAACTTTCAACCTGATTTTATTTTTCGGGCTACATTCAAGGCAAATTTTTGCGAATTTTTCAACATTTGTATAATTTTAAATGCATGCCATAAAGTCCAATTACGAAACTTTCAAGGGAAATGCTCCAAGTCCAAGTATTTTCCAGAGACTTTTTTTTTTGGCAAACGAAGGCCTTCAGTTGAGTAAAAATTACAAAAGAAACGGTTCAAGGATTCCTTTGATTGGATTAAAGTAAAAAAAGAAACCTTACAATTTGAGGACCCTTTTCCACATTATCCATTTAGTTTATAACTAAGGAGTATAAAGAAAAAAAAGATGTTTTAAATTACATTTGATTACACACCTAATACCTTCCTCAAACTATGTCTATTCTTCCTGATTTATAAACCTATTTGGTAGACATTTGTTAAACGCTTCCTATTAAAAATAAGTAAACCATACCGAGTCGGACTCGCCCATGAAGGGTTCCGTAGTAGCAAGTAACATAATATAAAAGTTCTTGTTATTATTAGAAAATAATGGTTCACGGTTATGTTTATGAAATTAAATGTTTTATTTTTATTTTTATATTTGAGTTGATTGAATGAGAGGTAAATTGCGGTTTACGATTTATGACATATTAAAAAAAAACTACGCACGTTCAAACCAATTTTCGGTGGAAGTTTGCATGGTAATTTACATCATATATTTTTTTTTAATTTTATCATTCTCTTATTTTAGAAGTTACAGGGGGGGAGGGGGGGGGGGGGGGGGGGGGGAGGACACACATTTTACCACTTTGGAAGTGTCTCTCACGCAAACTATTCAGTTTAGAAAAAAATGATATTAGAAACCTCAATATCATTTTTCAAGACCTATCCATAGATACCCCAAACGTATAGGTTTGATGAAAAAAAATTTTTGAGTATCAGTTCTAAGTATGGAGAACCCCCAAAATTTATTGTTTTTTTTCTATTTTTGTGTGAAAATCTTAATGCGGTTCACAGAATACATCTACTTACCAAGTGTCAATAGCAGTGCCGGCCTTAGGCTTTTGCGTTTAGTCGGGCAAACTTTTCCTCGGCGCCCCTTTTAAAGAAAAATATAAAAATTATGGCTTAAAAAACAAAAAAACACGCTTTTATAAGTAGCGCAATAAAAAGTTGAACAATTATCGCAGGTTCAAAATTTCTTTTTTTGTAGTGTCATCAAAAATTTAGCAGTGTGAACAATTTCAAGGTTTGGGCTTTCTCCGAACATAGTTAAACTTCGATTTCTAATTTTGAATTACACAAAAAATGCACAGGCGGACGGACAACACGGTCAAGTGGAAAAAAAGTACGATTTTTTTGCTACGATGAACTGACCATACAGAACAATCCGAAAAAATTTTAGATAATTCTTCTATATTTTCAAAAGTTCCGTCATCTAGCGCATTTTGATTGTTGGGCTCGTCCTCATCTATATTATATACTTATACTTATTTCCATCCGAAATTGGTTTAGGCGATTCAGATCTAACTTCATTTTGAATAGATGGTTCTGACGCTTTTCTTTTTCTGTATTCATAACCAGACGGGTCTCGTTTTCCATCGTTAAAATAAAATATTATCAGCCTGCATAGGAGAAAAGATAACAAATGTTGATAAGAAAAAATTAATTTTTATGCAGTCCAGACCGCAAAGTGTCAACTTTGTAACCACCACTCAAAACAAATTTCCACTTTGCGTAGGCTTCGAACGGAAAAATCGTAAACGTTACTCGGGTGTTAAAAAAGAAGGCCTTAGATCAAATAGTTGGGCATTCTTTATTTATAACCGACTTCAAAAAAAGGAGGAGATTCTCAACTCGACTTTATTTTTTTCTTCTTTTTCTTTTTTTGTGTACGTTGCGCGATATGTTCGCCGATTGTGAACCGATTTTAATAATTCTTTTTTTATTAAATATAATATTTCTCAAGGGTGTTCCCATTTAAATTTGAAGAAAATATTCCTCCTCTAAAGGTGGAATCTTAGGGGATGAATCCCTTTTATTGAATTTCAACCACTTCCCTAAAAATTGAAAAATAAAACAAAATTTACAAAAAAATAAAAAACGACTTAAAAACTTTGCCTGTATGCACAAATTTAAACTAAAAAGTTAAAAATAATATTTTTTATTACTTTAAAGAGAAGAGCATTCAAGCACAATATACAAAACACTCGTACTTAAATATTTACAATATCTAATCAGATACTTTTTGGAGTCGGTGCCAGCCAAGGCAAGTTTAAAAACCCAAATTGTCTAGGTTTAAAACTTGCCTTGCCTACACCAATTAAAAACTGACTGATTAGTTATTGTAAATATTTATATATCAATAATTTGGTACATTATCCTTGAATCTCTTTTCTTTAAAGTAATAAAAAATATATTATTATTTTTAATTTTTTAGTTTAAATACAGGCAAAGTTTCGAAGTCGGTTTTTATTTTTTTTGTAAATTTTTTTTTATACTCCCAACGTTGCGTAATCTATTATTGAATTTCATATATAAACTGAAAGCTACATTTAATACTGGATGTGACACTGGACAGAACAGGATAAAGAAAATTAAATTTGAAGGGTGAATATACCTTCCATCAAATTTCCTTTGAAATACTTGTTAAATGTGCAATAATAAAATCAAAAAGTCAAAAATTAGGAAGAATAAAGAGTGTAAGTAGAAAATGTTGATTCATGTATTAAAGAATCTTCAATGCTTCATCTGAGAATAAAATTTACTATATCCGAGTAATGTATCTCTGAGAATCAGCAGCTTAAGGCTTCATGATTTTCGAAACGTATTTTGGATTTCCTGAAATAATCTTTGTATGCATTTAAATATTGTATAGCATTCCAATTGTTTTTCATTGAATTACGAATCTTTGCCACGAAAACTTAATAATCAATTAAACTAGTAAATACTTCGAACGCAGTTTGATATTATCATGAAATCTGCAGTTTCAAAATAAACTATTTGAAAAATTTGAAAATCAATTTCGTATTTACGTTTCATAAATTTTGCATTTCAATAACATTTACAGGTAAATTAGAATAACTTTATCTCGTCAGAATCAAATACTAACATAAGTGTATAATAATCAGTTTTTATATCTTGCTTTTCTCTCAAAAACTGAATGCATAAAAGGTACAACGTCCAAAAATGAAATCGTTCATTTACCTTATGCATCACTCGTTCCTTTATTATTTTTGAAGACCAAATGAGTTTTTAAAAATAATGATTTGCAAATATTATTTAAAAATTTTATGGAACTCTTAGGAAAGCCCAGAACACTCGCGACGCCCTCAGGTTACGAGTGATAGCTGCAGTCTGCAAATATATACAATATATATATATATATTATATAGCGCCCATCGCGAATTTCTAAGAAAAAATTTATTCGAAAATACACAAAAAAATGGAAAACGGCTCTTACCAAAACTCCCTCTAATACATATAAACCCAAGCCGCGAAGTTGAAAATGCACATGTAGTGATGTAGTCCAAGAATCGGCGCGATTGCTTCTTATGGCAGAAATTTGAACGCAAATATCTTCAACATTTTGTTCTCGCCCCTATAATGGTTTTGGTACTGTAAGAACGGCATTCTTCCTAAGCTACAATTAGTAAAACATCACTTTTTCGTAAAATAGTTCAGCAGATTCGCCCTGTGGAGTAGAATAAATGAGCTATACCGCCATAAGAATTAGACGGCTTGTATTTATGATATTGTTCGTGGGAATTAGACGGCTTGTATTTATGATATTGTTCGTGGGGTTTTTGCTTTTACGATACTTATACATAAAATTGCCACTTTCCTTGGGGGGAACACAAAAACACCTCGGGAAGTAAAAAAAACTGCTTCAAAACGCATGTTTCGTCTTACATATATTTTTACTCAATTTTGCAGTTCTACAAACTTATTCTTCTGAGAAATTTTAATATGTTCCTGATTCATTCCGCGCTCCAAATCGAACGGCGCCCTCGGGCGCCGCCCGAGCTTGCCCCCCCCCCTAAGGCCGGTACTGGTCAACAGTATAGTTCTTATAGTTTCGGAAAAAAGTGGCTGTGACATACGGACGGACAGACAGACAGACAGACATGACGAATCCATAAGGGTTCCTTTTTTTGCCGTTTGGCTACGGAACCCTAAAAACTGCCGTCTGATGTCGGATCAATATTAAAACCATAATGAAAATTGCTTCAGTAATTTTTACCTGAAGCGCGACAAAGACAAACAGACAGAATGATTTCAAAAAAGTTATTTTCCTTTCTATTTATGTATAATCTCTAAAACTAGTTATTTTTCAAATTACATTAAAAGTGTGCATTTTACAAATTTATAAACTTCAAATAATTTTATGTACTTAAATAATTGCTTCATGCTTCGAAACATGCTAGGAAAACGTTATGCTTAATTTTGCTAATAAGAGCATATAACTTTATCAGCGTCATACGGAAAGATATTTATGTATGTGGTGAAGGCCTGAATCAAATTGTTATATAGTTTCACGTATATAGTACATTGCTATTTAAATTCAACAAACAATAAGTTTATTATTATTATTATTATTGTTAGGGGTGACCCTCATGGTGGGCACTGCGACCAGACGGTAAAAAAAAAAAGTTAATATATGTACTTTGAAATTATTTGTTCTAGAAATATGAAGTTAAATAAAACGTGGTAAACAAGTCATTCCAGTGTTTTGTACTAACAACATAAAAGATTTCGAAGAAGTTTTATCTAATTATGTAACATATGTACAGCGCTGTGCAAAATAATAGGTGAAAATACTAGCCTCGCACAAACTACTTATTTTCTCAACAATAATAACTAACATCAGTTGTATCACTTCTTTTTTGTTTTCCCTGAAATAAGATTTGTATTTTCCTCTTTATATATTTACATGAAATAAACAGAAAGACGAATTTCTTGAACTAATTCATAAGTTCACACCTACTTTTTTGCACAATGCTGTAAGCATATACTTTAATCATGCAGACACACTTAGTTACGCAATCTAAGGGTTCATAAAGGAAAACCTTTTAATATTAAAAAGAACTCTTCAATAACTGCCCTCTTTATTATGCATCTACCTTTTGTAAAATTAAACTGATATTAAATTAAAAAAAAAAAAGTGCTGGCCATGAATAGCTGCATAGATTTCGATATGATAAGCAAAAATTTTAACTGCTTCTTCTCAACCTCCTTCGACGTCTTCCAAAACTCAGCGTGGGATATTGTATCTAATCTAGGGCAAACTGTCCCAACTAACGTGCCCATGAATAAAAATGAAAATATGAAAGATATTGCGCTATACAAACGAGCCATTATCCTTCTCGTCTTATATACTTCCAGGAAGGAGAGAGTCTTGGATATTTACCCACATTTTGATTAGCAGAAGGTCCTGGTAGCCTTTTTAAAATTCATATCGCATTCATTGATTATCTTGTCCACACGAAACTAATAAGAACCCCACTATGCCTTACCTGGCAACAAAAATTTTTGCTAGAGCAGGATATAATCTAAGGAAACATAAAAATGTTACGTTACGGCCGTCTCTAACGAAGTTGTTGTTCTTATTTATTCTGTACAAATAAATAGGAAAACAAGTTTCACCAAAGTGAGCTCATCCCCTGCAAGCTAGAAAAACTTTTTAAATCAGTGAATTTGACTATTGCTCCATCTTTAATTTTCACTACGATGCTGAGGGTAAGGATATAGGGATATTTCTACCTAGATTGGGGTTGCAGTATTAAGTCATGAAGTGCAACTAAGGATATCTCCAAAACCACATTTCTTGGCCTTATTTCGCACACGTACCCGTCACCCATACCTTATTGCTGTCTGGCCTGATTGGCAGACAGGCAGACGAAATCTGAACCAAAACTAATGGCTCTGGTGAAGATTTCAAAGATTTTGCAGGGAGAGACACTTATTGATGGGTCCGTCACTCATTTATGTAGACACGAGGTGCAAATAAATTGAATGATCGATGCAGAACCAACAAATCTTCGTTCGGAGCTGATGTTTTGCTTGTGCAGAGCTTGTAAGAAGGCAAACGTAAATCAATTACAGAATTTATAATGAATTAATATTTCATGCCAGACTTGAGACAATCATTAATTGTGTTATTTCAAAGTATACACAGTAAGTCATTGGTAATAATTTTCTATAGAGTAGTTTAATACACTGTCTGATAAATAAAGAAAAGAAGATTGGTTCGTTACATTTGGGACCGTAGTTTGATTTTTCAGGTTTCTATGAGAAGTAAAATATTTACTTGCTATTTCGCTAGCAAATTCATGCGATTTTAAAAAACAACCTAAATACGAATGTGAGGAAACACTGAAGCAAACCAAAATATAGAAAGCATAATAATTATTATGGGCCCCTATTAAGTTGCCAAAAATGAGGCAAGCTAAAAAATTGCCCCGTCAAGGTTTTGTGTTTTCTTAGGCACGCCTAAACTAGGCATATCTTCGGAATTCTTAATCCGAATCTTAAAGCTGAATTATGTTTTTGGTCCGTTTTTAAAAGATGGTTCTGGCTGTTATGAATGTCTCACAGTGACAGCTGATTTCGATGGTTTCAGAGAGGTCTGAATAACATTCAGTTTCTATCACTTTGAATTTCATAAAAAACCTTGTTTTATATTTTGTCGAATATGTAAAATTTTGTGTTAACTAAGCTGCATGTGCGGGAGGTTTTAATTTGTTGCTTTAATTGGAAGAAATGTGCAGCGGAAGTGCATCGAATGCTTGTGGAAGTTTATGGTGATAATGCTCCAAGTGATAAATCATGTAGGGAATGGTTTCGACGTTTTAAAAATGGTGATTTCAGCGTTGAAGATAAGCCTCGCCCTGGACAACCCAAAAAATTCGAAAACGAAGAATTGGAGGCATTACTCAATGAAGATCCGTGTCAAACGCAAGAGGAGCTTGCAGATACATTGGGGGTGACTCAACAAGCAGTTTCTGTAGGATTAAAGTCCATAGGAATGATTCAACAGCAAGGAAACAGTGTTCTTCATGAATTGAAAGCAAGATACGTTGAAAGGTGATTTTTCACTTGCGAGCAGTTGATTCAAAGGCAAAAAAGAAAGGGTTTTTTACATAGGATTGTTACTGGGGGTGCAAGAAGAAGAAACATATTACGATAAGCCTGGTGAATCGTTACCATTGACCTCAACATCAACACCAAAGCAAAATTTAAGTACAAAAGTCTTGATGTGTATTTGGTGGGACTAAAAGGGTGTTGTGTCTTATGAGCTGCTACAACCTGCTGAATCTATTACGCTCGATCGGTATAGGCTACAATTGGATCGTTTGAGCAACGGCAGGAATATGAAAGAAGACATGATAAAGTTATTCTTTTGCACGATAACGCTCGACCTCATGTCGCAAAAGTCGTCAAAAAATATTTAGAACACTGAAGTGGGATATTCTACCGCAACCGCCGTATTCTCCAGACCTTGCTCCTTCTGATTACTGGTTATTCCGACGGATGCAACACGACTTGGCAGGTCACCGGTTCACTTCTTTCGCAGAAATAGAAAATTGGATCGGAAGTTGGATTGCTTCAAAAGACAAAACATTTTTTCAAGATGGAATTCTAAAATTGCCTGAGAGGTGGGAAAAAGTAGTAACCAACGATGGATAATACTTTGATTAATCTGTTAATTCATTTTGTTTCAAAATAAATATATTTCTAACAACAAAATAACGGATCGAATTATAATTCAAATTTTATAAAAATCTATAAAAAATTATATTTTGTAATTAGGTCTACCTCCTACATTAGGCCCACATAATCCAATATTCATATGCCACATTTCCTAATTACAACCGAATATTCAATAATTGAGATCTCATATGCCTTACTTTTGTAATAAGAGCCGAATGCGGATCCTTATCATGACTTAATGCGGAATTCGGCATGCCTAATGGTCACGTCTTGACCGAACTCTAAATTCCAGTAAGGAAAATTAGTATAACATTAACTAAAAAACTAAGGGAGTAAGACATAAAGTATTTTCTAATTCATTTTTGTGAATTTTTGCTTACTTCTGTTGAACTGATAAACAAAAATGGAGTTGATTCATAAGTTTAAAAATATTTAGCTGTGGGTTTCGAAAAAGTGAAGTTGTATTTCTGAATCCATTCGAACTTCATTTTCTTGTTATTCGAAGTGATATGGAAAATGTTCAACCGTATGATGTATCTTTAATAAAATTGTGATGATTAGTAAAAACTCGAACTGAAAGCCAAGATGATACATATAAATGTATACCATCAATATCGGATATTGAGAAATAGTTCAAATGTTTTTACATTTCGGAACAATATGTTTCTAAAAAATCCTCCCACCATCATTTATCTTTCACAAATATTATAATCTAAAAATCTTTTTTTGACCCATGTGACTCATAAGAAAATTTATTTTCACTATAGTTGTTAGTTCGGTAAGTAATATATTTTGTGAATTTTAATTTAAAAAAAGAACAGAGCAATATTATAAAAAGAAATTGTCATTGTGAATTATCTACTAGTCGTGGTAGTCAAGAAACCTATTTTAATAAATTTTATACTTGCAGCATATGTTGTTCCCTAAGATTGCACAGTATTCAATCAAAGCGCTGTCTCAAGTGGCAGCATATAGCCTTGCATTTTCAAGTATCTGTTATAAGTACATTGAAATCTTCAAAGTTGGTCATTTTCAAAAGGGTGCAAAGCTAAAGTTAGCGTTTTAATCGCTTAATCATTTAAAGCAGGGCATCAGAAAGGCACACCGTCTTTGCTAGTTGCTGCTGGCACTACACCGCCTTGGCAATTCCTCTGATGCATTTGCCCGCCTTATTTCTCATTAAGCGCTCCTGCACTTCCTAGTTAATTATTGTTTACAAGACTTTATCCAGCAATTGCAGGAAAGTGCATTTGTGTACCGTGGAAACGAAATTGTATGCCTTTCCAATTCAACTTTTTAAACTCTGCGAGTTAGCAGCGCTAGCCCTGCGCCCAGCTGTATTTACACATTAAGGCTTTTGTTCATCTACATTCCGAGCACTGGAATAAGGACAAAGTTTTGCATAGTTCAAATATTGTTGAATTCAGAAAATAGTGGTGAACTCCTCAAAAATGCTAATTTAACAGGGTGCAGGCATACAAGTGCGGTTTCTCCTACGAAGAGAATCTCCACCTACTTTTGGGTATTTCTGCGATTGTGAATTGAAACATTGTGCACCTGAGCTAAAATTGTATGGCATGTATTGGGTTTGTACGTGTCCTCAGGTGAAAGTAAAATAACTTCATTTGCCGCATGCTCTCCATATCTTACTTAATAAATGGATGATGAAGCTGTACCGCGTAGTGCTAAATTTTATAGTTTGCTCGAGAGAGACTCTCCTACTCTTCTATAACCTAATCGACATAGGTTTACCAAACTTTAACAGTTTTGAATAATTCAATTAAAATGTTCATATAAACTCAGTCCGATCTATGGGACATAATGTTTCACAACGGTAAGTAAACAAGAATAATAAGATATAGTCCTGCCAAAAAAAAAACATGGCAGTCGCGGGACTGGCCGATGGAAGCTTTGCTTCCTACTAATATTAAATAGAAATATTTTTTCAAAGTCAATAAGTGCATATGATATTATTAAAATATTGTGAAAAAAACACTATGGAAAATTTAAAAAAATTGGGAAATTCAAAAAATTAGTACACTTTAGAATATTTGGAGAATTTAGAAAATGTAAAAAATTTAAAAATTGGAACATTTAAAAAATTTTGAAAATTTAAAAAAATTTAAAAATGTAACAAAATTTGAAAATTTAAAAATTTCGAAAATTTAAAAAATTTTGAAAATTTAAAATATTTTCAAAATTTTTTAAATTGTGAAAATTTAAAAAATTTTGAAAATTTAAAAAATTTTGAAAATTTAAAAAATTTCGAAAATTTAAAAAATTTTGAAAATTTAAAAATTTTGAAAATTTAAAAAATTTTGAAATTTTAAAAAATTTTGAAAATTGAAAAAATTTTGAAAATTTAAAAAATTTTGAAAATTTAAAAAATTTTGAAAATTTAAAAAATTTTGAAAATTTAAAAAATTTTGGAAATTTAAAAAATTTTGAAAATTTAAAAAATTTTGGAAATTTAAAAAATTTTGAAAATTTAAAAAATTTTGAAAATTTAAAAAATTTTGAAAATTTAAAAAAATTTGAAAATTTAAAAAATTTTGGAAATTTAAAAAAAATTTTGGAAATTTAAAAAATTTTGAAAATTTAAAAAATTTTGAAAATTTAAAAAATTTTGAAAATTTAAAAAATTTTGAAAATTTAAAAAATTTTGAAAATTTAAAAAATTTTGAAAATTTAAAAAATTTTGGAAATTTAAAAAATTTTGAAAATTTAAAAAATTTTGAAAATTTAAAAAATTTTGAAAATTTAAAAAATTTTGAAAATTTAAAAAATTTTGAAAATTTAAAAAATTTGGAAAATTTAAAAAATTTGGAAAATTTAAAAAATTTTGGAAATTTAAAAAATTTTGAAAATTTAAAAAATTTTGAAAATTTAAAAAATTTTGAAAATTTAAAAAATTTTGAAAATTTAAAAAATTTTGAAAATTTAAAATTTTTTGAAAATTTGAAAACTTAAAAATTTTGAAAATTTTTTAAATTTTGAAAATTTAAAAATTTTTGAACTTTTAAAAATTTCTGGAAATTTGAATTTTCGTTACCGTCGGAAATTGTGAACGAATCTCCCGCACAACGTCCCAAAGGAAGCTAATATTATTTTCGTTACTTTTTTTCGTTACTTTTTTTCGTTACTTTTTTTCGTTACCGTCGGAAATTTTTTGTGAACGAATCTCCCGCACAACGTCCCAAAGGAAGCAAAGCTTCAAAAATAGTTCCAGACTTTTCGAAGCAAAAGAAAGAGTAAGAAATGAGCCGTTCAGTGCACACATCGATTAACTCCACTTTTTGAAAAATCTTAAATTTAAGTGTCAAAGCACTTTGTATAATCATAACTTTTTATATTTATAATAACTTTCCTAAATAATAAAGATTAACACCATTAAACAGCAAAATTTTTTTTGGCCATTGAATAATAAGTAATTTATTTCAGAAGCCATTTTGATTAACTCCATACTCTAATGTAAATCGTTTCAATAACGCAATTCAAATTACACTAGCAAGCGTTGAATGATAATAATGTTTTGTGAAATTTCAATTTGTCTAATAAAGTACATAAAGACTTATGCTACAAACTGTGAAGAAAATAATAACATATTCAAATTCGTGTACCGGGCAAAATAGAAATATTAAAACTGCCTTAAGTTTATTGAAACTTGTTCAAAGTACTGAAATAAGAGCTAAGTCAATTCTAATTGCACAGCTGTTTGCCTAATGACTCACATTTTGCCATTATTGAGTCACATGCGAAAAAAAACAAAACATTTTTTCACCAGATGATTGGTACAATATAATCAAAACATATAAAAAGAAAGCGCCATTTAAGCTAATCCAAGTGACCCACCAAGATTTTTTTTTCAACAAAACCTTTAGGATAATCAATCATTAACAGAAAACCGTTAAACCGTTAGTAAATTGGCTTAAAATACGCTGGATAAAGTTAGTAAGGTCCAAACCGCAACTCATAAAATTCAAATGTGACTATAATGAAGATTCAGAATTTAATGCTATTAATATAAGGAAATCTGTAGCAGGTAGACAGCAAAGTTGAAAAAATGTAGATCAGCTTTTATTATAACCTAAAGGTAGAACTGTGACAAGGGCAAAAAGGAGAGACATGATGGACCTGCTAAAATTCATTCCTCCTGTTAAACATGATTACAATAAAAACTTGACAATAATTCGAAATGACGAGTCCCCACATACAGCTGATGAAGAAGAAATTATTTATATTACTGATGAATTAATCACAAATAATATATTATAACAGAACTGTCAACATTCATTTTTATGGAAAATCTGTAATAAAAATATACGATAACTATAATTTTCTGTAATAAAAACAATTAAAAAATTAAAGACTGAATTTAACTTTATTACTTTTTTCAGTTGCCAAATCGATTAACTCCACCAGTCACATAAAAATTGTAACATTACTGACGATTACTTTTTGGCTATTTTTTCTTATTAATTTTATATACCGTTAGATGAAAGCTATATCTATATTTATGCATTCTACAATATATATTTGAATTTATATTAAAAAGGGAATTTAAAAAAACAATGTGTATTATTTCATCGCATTTCTCAACTTTTTGTTTTATGGAGTTAATCAATTTGTGCACTGAACGGCTCAAATATTTTAAATACTCTGTTTGAACTTCTTGAGTTATCAGTTACAATCTGAGTAAATCAATAAGTGCTAAAGGAGTTTGTTGATCGCATCTAAAATATACTACATATTAATAATATTCCACTACTTTCAAATTGAGTAAAGGCGCCAATATTTATTGTCTAGTGGAGAGGACTATAGAAGAGTTATATGGATTCATTATTTTATACTTCTTCTATTTTATTAATTATTTTATTGTTATCAGATAATTATTTATTATTTTATTTATTATTATTTATAATTTATTTATTATTTTATTTATCTTAAAAGATTAATTTCTATTTAACTTTTTAAAATCAGTAATTTTTTTTTTTCTATAAAACTGTTAGAGTAAATTCAAAGTTATTCGTTGTTGTACTAGAATTCCCTTTTAGTTTTTACTATTGTGAATTAAACCATTGAACTATCATGAATAAATCATTGTCATCTTTCTTCTTCCGGATTGTGACACCAAGCTGTAAGGACGTGTTTTTATTTAGTCAAGAAACTTCCCGAGCATCCTGACTCCACTGTGATAGAAAACCATAAATATCAACAGGTTATGGGCCCAGTAGGCAGAAGGAATAAAGATTTATATAAGTTTCTCTATCATCATGAGTAATATTACCACGAGAATTGATCCCTTAGGAAGGGACAATTTTGACACATGGAAGCTGCAAATTGAGGCACTCCTAGTGAAGAATGATGCGTGGAGTTATGTGTCGGGCGAGCTGAGGAAGCCGACCGTAGTTGCTGGTGACATCAGTTCTGAAGAGAAGTTAAAAAACTGGGTTGCAGCAGATAGAAAAGCTCGATCTGACCTGATCCTTTCTATAAACCCATCGGAGTTGAAGCAGGTCAAAAACTGTGTTACATCGAATGAACTATGGTTGAAATTGCACGAGATATATCAATCAAAGGGTCCCGCGAAGAAGGCCACGTTGCTGAAAAGGTTAGTGCTACAAAAAATGGCAGATGATCAGGCGGATGTTCGAACCCACCTCAACAAATTCTTCGACGCAGTCGACAAGCTACTCGACATGGAAATTACTATAAATGATGATTTACTTGCCATTATGCTCCTATACAGCTTGCCAGATAGTTTCGAGACATTTCGTTGTGTCATCGAGTCTCGGGACGAGTTACCGAAACCTGAGGCGTTAAAGGTAAAAATCCTTGAAGAATTTGAAGCGAGACAGTCCAAGAATAGCGGCGAGACTCATCAAAACGCAATGTATGTTACTCGGAAGGAGATCGTAAACAGCGGGCCGACAGGTAAATTTAAAGGCAAACGATCCAGATTTAGGTGTTTTCGTTGTAGGAAATTCGGGCACAAAATTTCAGAATGCCAACAGAAACCAGAGAAGCAGGAATCATCGAAAGTATGCTTGGAGCCGAGTAGCCGAGAAGTCGCAATGAAATGTACGGGGCAAAAGGAAGATGTGGGTAATTGGTGCTTGGATAGCGGTTGCACCTCACACATGACAGCAGGACAAAATTTTGAATTTCTGAAGAAAATTAGCAAACCCTTAAACTTGGCAAACGGTAAGGTGACAGAAATTCTTGGTGTCGGTGCAGTAAAGGTTGAAACACCCATCGGTGGTGATGTGAACAATTTAAAACTGGAAAACGTAATGTACGTTCCAGACCTCAAAACTAGTTTGATCTCCGTTGCTAAGATTACGGATAGAGGTTACGAAGTAACGTTCAACAGAGAGAACGCGACAGTAAAGTCGACCGACGGGCATGTATTAGCCATTGCAGACAGGAAAGATAACCTGTATTTTCTAAGGAAAGTAGGTGAAAATGTAAATTTCAGTCGAAGAGTGGCATCAAAAGTTGGGGCATGTTAATTTGCAGAGCTTACTACAAATGGCCAAAAAGAATAGCGTCCTAGGAATTGAACTTGATCCAAAAGAAAAGATGCCAACTTGCGAAGTGTGCATTAGGTCAAAGCAATCCCAGCTCCCTTTTGGTGACGGACAAATTTCCAGAACTAAAGACTTACTCGAGATAGTCCATAGTGATGTTTGTGGACCGATCAGAACAGCCTCATTGAACGGTGCAAAATATTTTGTTACATTTGTGGACGATAAATCCCGCTGGTGTGAGGTATATATGCTGAAACACAAGAGCGACGTGCTGAATGCTTTTAAAGAATACAAAGCTTTCGTTGAGTTGCATACTGGAAGAAAAATAAAATATTTGCAGACAGACAACGGTCTTGAATACGTCAATGAAGCATTCAATACTTTTCTTAGAGATTGTGGAATTAAAAGGCGATTAACCGTCCCGCATACACCACAGCAAAATGGTGTGGCGGAAAGAAAAAACCGCACCCTTGTAGAGACAGCTAGAAGTCTGATGATCCAGGCAGGAACCCCACCATCCTTTTGGGCGGAAGCCATCAACACTGCGAACTACATCCGAAATAGATGTCCGTCAAAGACCTTAAATGAGGAGACCCCGTTCAAAATTTGGAATAAAAGGAAACCGATAGTAAGTCACTTTAAAATTTTTGGAACCCGCGTTTACATTTTAGATAAAGATCCTGGTAAGGGCAAATTTGATGAGAGGTCAATTGAAGGTGTTTTCTTGGGATATTCAAGCGAATCAAAGGCTTTCCGTGTATGGCTACCAAAAAGGAGAAAACTTGTCATTAGTCGGGATGTAAAGTTTTTGGATTCACCCTTCTTCGAGTCGGAGTTTGAGGAATGTTTTGAAGACATAGAAGCTCACCCTTCAAAGACAAGTCATAACGTGGAAGGCAACGGAACCGAGATTGAAGTCAGCCTAAATAAAGGACCTGAAAGTGAACATCAAGGAACTGACGAATCTGATGAAGACTGTGTACGAGTGCGGGCAGCCGGAAGACCAAAATTAGAGCGAACAGGGAGAAGAGGAAGGCCCCGCAAAGTATATAACACACTCAAACCTGAGTCTGCAACAAGGAGTCGAGCTCATTCAGAGCAAAGCTCGAGTACGACAAACGGCAATGAATCATCATCGAATGATGAAGGGTTGACGTATGAGTCAGCCAACATGGCTAATATTGAGGACTTTTTGAGCTTGGATGAGGCACTAAAGGGTGAAAATTCAACGGAATGGAGAGCAGCGCTTATGGACGAAATGTTCGCCCATTTAAAAAGCAAAACGTGGGATATCGTTGAACGACCTGAAGGCGTAAACATAGTTTCAAATAGACATGTGTTGACGACCAAGTACAAGGTTGACGGTACGATCCAAAGAAGAAAAATTCGTTTGGTTGCACGAGGATTTACACAAGTTCGAGGTGTAGACTACTATGAAACGTTCGCTCCCGTAGCTCGGCTGAGTTCTATCAGACTTTTAATGGCAATGGCTGTTGAAAGGAAATGGGAAGTACATCAAATGGATGTTATAACGGCTTATTTGAATGGTGACCTGATTGAACGAGTTTACATGGAAGTCCCGGAAAAACTGGAGGAAACCCTTGAGAATTTAAAGGCACGGATTGATACTAATTCACCGCATCATAAAACGTTGGTTGAGTGGACCACAAAACTGAAAAGTAAGAAGCCTAAAGTTTGTTTACTAAAAAAGGCGCTGTATGGCCTAAAGCAATCAGGTAAAAGATGGTACGATAAGTTGCATGCAGTATTAAAGGATCTTGGCCTAAAGAAGAGCAATTTCGATCCTTGTGTCTATAAAGGTCAGAGAAATAAGGCAACTATCGTGATAGCAGTTTATGTTGATGATATAATTTTGGCATCAGATAATTCAAAAATGTTGGCAGACATTAAAAAGAATCTAAATAATTATTTTGAAATGAAGGATCTAGGCAAAATTCAGTATTGCCTTGGTATTGAATTTAAGCAAAGCGAGGACAGACAAGAAATTATCATGAGTCAGAGGAACTACTCAAACGAGGTACTGAAGCGATTTGGAATGATAGACTGTAAAGGAATTTCAACGCCTCTTGACCCAAATAGTAAGTTGAAGCCAGCGGAAGGACCAACAGATATTGGCGAGAGACATTATCCCTATCAAAGACTAGTAGGATCGTTGATGTACCTGGCAGTATCCACGCGTCCGGACTTGGCATATACCGTGAGTATATTAAGTCAGTACAATTCTTGTTACGCAAAGGAACATTGGATGGCAGCGAAGAGGACCCTACGATACCTTAAAGATACTACCGGATACTCAATTGTTTTCAGACCGAATGGAAGAGCGTTGACTGGTTTTGCTGATGCAGATTGGGCGTCGTCCTTGAGCGACAGGAAATCACATACAGGCTTTGCGTTCGTCATGTCAGGTGGTTGTATTTCCTGGGAGTCTCGGAAGCAGCAGGCGGTGGCTCTCTCCAGTACTGAGGCCGAATATGTTGCAATATCTGAGGCAGCAAAAGAAGCAGTATATTTAGCAAGATTCAAAGCGGAGTTAGGCGACCCGATCATCCCCATTACAATTTACAACGACAACCAAGGAGCACAGAAATTAGCAGCGACACCAACTTTTCATAAACGCACAAAACACATAGACGTGAGGCATCATTATATTAGACAGGTCATAACTGATGGAACGATCATCTTACAATATATGAAGACCAACGACATGCCAGCTGACGTGTTGACAAAATCACTGCCTAGACAAAAACATAATAATTGCATTTCATCCTTAGGAGTAACTAATGTATAAACTTTGAGTGGGGGTGTTAGAGTAAATTCAAAGTTATTCGTTGTTGTACTAGAATTCCCTTGAGTTTTTACTATTGTGAATTAAACCATTGAACTATCATGAATAAATCATTGTCATCTTTCTTCTTCCGGATTGTGACACCAAGCTGTAAGGACGTGTTTTTATTTAGTCAAGAAACTTCCCGAGCATCCTGACTCCACTGTGATAGAAAACCATAAATATCAACAAAAACTTTTTTCCGACTGACACATTTTTCTCAAAGTAAACTTGATTATAAACAAACAAAATATTTTAAATTAATTAATTTTTCTGATTGCCTACTTTCTAATTTATTTCTCCACCATCCACCACATCACTTCCCCCCCAGTTAACATAGTTAACGACATAGGGTGTGCGATGATTCTGATGATGGAAATGGTGGCGTGATGGGTCGCTTTGTTGATGATGGTGTTGATGGTTGTGTGATGGGCCGTCTTGTTGATGGTGTCGGTGATGGTGGCGCGATGGGCCGGCTTGTTGCTGATGGCGCGATGGGCCGTCTTGTTGATGGTGGTAGTGATGATGGCGCGATGGGCCTACTTGTTGTTGGTGGCGCGATGGGCCGTCTTGTTGATGGTGGTAGTGATGGTGGCGCGATGGGCCTACTTGTTATTTGTGGCGCGATGGGCCGTCTTGTTGTTGAAGATGTTTTGTTGCGGGCGAAAAAGGTACCGTCGGGGAAGTTATTGCAAACTTCCCCCGACCGACGTACTTGTATTCGCGGTCGGCAGTCTGAGCTGTAAGCCAGTTTCTAATAGCTGCCGACCTAGTTCCGATCACGTCGGGATATTATTAAAGCTTTCGGTTCCGAAGGCACCCGAGTTGAATCCCAACAAGGCTGGACTACCTGTAGGAGACATCACAGCGGAAAAGTTCTTTATCGGGGTTGCTGTTGATTGTCGGGGTCACCAGTTAAAATAAATAAATAAATTTGAATAAGAACCAATACAAAAAGTAGATAAATTAATTAAAAATAAATATAATAATAAATGTTAAAAAAATAAAAGTATTATTGAAATTAAAAATTTTCTCAAAATAACGGCTACAGGACCTATTATTTTGTTACCTTTGTTAATGAATTTTGCGATGAGGTATCTGAAGTATTCTATTTTTTCATTACGCTCATCATATCATCATCATTACGCATTTTTGTCATACATCGATCTTTTTTTGGACATAGCTCTTTTCTAAAAAGACCCTTGAACAGGTAAAACCTACCTTTGAGGTATGAGAAAATCACCACTGGTTATTTTTAAAAAGTTACATCGATATAGAAATTATACTAATTTTTACAATTATTACCTTTTGTATACAGGGTGATCCAAAAGTATGGAAACGGCTAAATAACTTTCGAGGAATGCATTTTGGAGCAAAAAGTTGTACGCAAAAGTTTTAGGAATTTTCCCCAGCTATTCAATGGTGACCTTAGATTTGACCTTGACCATGGCCTTGAAGGTCATTTCAAGGTCAAGTTGACTTTTTTAAATTGGAACCCTGATTTTCGACCACGGAAATGGAAAGAGCGGAAAATTGTACGTCCAACTATGACCTTTACCATGACCTCGAAGGTCATATCAAGGTAAAAATGGCTCTTTAAATAGGAACCTGCATTGTTACTGCGGATTTGCAAAGAGTGGAAGTTTTGCGTCCAAATGTGACCTTGACCTTGAACATGACCTTGGCAATGACCTTGAAGGTTATATCAAGGTCAAGGTGGTTTTTTGAAGGGGAAACCATGTTTTTGACCACGGAAATGGAAAGAGCGGAAAAGTTAACGACCACGGAAATGAAATGAGCGGAAAAGTTAACGACCGACCATGGTGAAGTCGATTAAGGCAAAGTCAAGTGTGTCATGGTCAAGGTCACTTCCGGGCGCAAAACTTCTGCTCTTTCCAAATCCGCAGTAACAATGCAGGTTCTCCTTTAAAGAACCATCTTGACCTTGATATGACCTTCAAGGTCATGGTCAAGGTCATGGTCCAGGTCATGGTCAAGGTCATAGTCGGACGTTAACTTTTCCGCTCTTTCCATTTCCGTGGTCAAAAACATGGTTTCCCCTTCAAAAAACCATCTTGACCTTGATATAACCTTCAAGGTCATTGCCAAGGTCATGTTCAAGGTCAAGGTTGTGGTCAAGGTCACATTTGGACGCAAAACTTCCACTCTTTGCAAATCCGCAGTAACAATGCAGGTTCCTCTTTAAAGACCCATTTTGACCTTGATATGACCTTCGAGGTCATGGTAAAGGTCATAGTTGGACCTAGAATTTTCCGCTCTTTCCATTTCCGTGGTCAAAAATAAGGTTTCCAATTTAAAAAAGTCAACTTGACCTTGAAATGACCTTCAAGGCCATGGTCAAGGTCAAATCTAAGGCCACCATTGAATAGCTGGGGAAAATTCCTAAAACTTTTGTCTACAACTTTTTTCTCCAAAATGCATTCCTCGAAAGTTATTTAGCCGTTTCCATACTTTTGGATCACGCTGTATATAAGAATATACTTTTATAGAGTTAAATATTTATTACAAAATTAAAAATTTAAATAAAACTCAACTCAACAGAATAGAACTTAAAAATAAATTACTTAATTTTATTAAATTAAAAAATTGAAATAAATAATGATTTGCCTAAGATAGAAATATGTCTTTAACATATTTCATCATTGTCAAAGAAAAAACAAGAGCGGAAGCTTTACCCATCTGATTGTTCAACCCTTTCATGCTCCATGCATTCTTTTCTGTTTTTAAAAAATCATGTTAATTTTTAGTTAAGTTTCAAAATATCAGGATTGGGGGGGGGGGGGGGGGTGGTCTAACCCCCTGACCCCAAACCCTGCATTCTAGATTAGCGCGTTTTAAAACAAAGAAAACTATTCGAAAGGATATGTTAGATTTATCAGCAGGCGGTATAGTAAAAATACATTGACAATGGGGAGGTTCTTCACTAGGCGAAAAAATGTCTCTTATAGCGAAGATGAGAAGACAAGTTCTTTAAGTTTATATTTCCGTTCTCCATCATATTATAGGGTTTTAAAAAATTACTTAAATTTAGCTCTACTTGGCCGTACTTTTTTGAAAAATTGGGTTCCAGTAAAAAACTTGGAATCAGGCGACAAGGAAGAACTATATCCCTTTATTGCTTCGGCTGAATTTGATGAAAGATCAAAAAATGCTGTTCTAGTTTTCGATGAGGTAGTGTTTACGCGGGAGTTAAAATATAATGTAACAGCAGGCCAAATTGAAGTTTTTTAAGATGACGGAAAATGTCGAAAAAATGAATTAGGTAAATATGTAGTTGTTTTCACCATGGAAGTATGTATTAAGATATTTCACTTCCGTTAGTGGAATAAGTTCTGTTAGATTAAATTAATTATTGTTTGAAGGTTTAGGAAACGCGGAAAAATAGGTGTTAATATTGTTGCTATTACTTGTGATCAAGGTCCGAATAACAGAAAACTGTTTTCTGATTATGGTATTACAAATATAGAACCGTTTGCTAATCATAATGATAAGAAAATATACGCCCTCTTCGATGTACCACACATGATAAAGTGTTCGCGGAATTCGCCTTTTCAACATGATTTTGTATCGAAAAGTAAAAAAGATGATGACCATGTGAAAAACACGGTAATGGCGAGTTGGAAAATTATCACGAGACTTTACGAATTAGAAAAACATTTTGTCACTAAAGCAGCAGTTAAGCGCACGTTAATCCAATCAGTGATAAAAAAAATGTCAGTCTCTTTAGTTACGCAGGTTTTCAGTGCGACTGCAGCTGCTGCAATTCGATCACATAATTTTCAAGGACGATTCGAGTCTTTAAAGATGATTGCTGAAAGCACTTCAATCCATTACTATTATTTTCATCATAACGCTCATCATTACTATCATCATGATGCTCATCAGATCATCATTACGCTCATCATGACGCTCATCATATCATCATTACGCTCATCATTACGCTAATCAGGTCATCATTACGCTCATCAGATCATCATTACGCTCATCAGATCATTAGTACACTCATCAGATCATCATAACATCATTAAGTTCATCAGATCATCACTACGCTCATCAGATCATCACTACCCTCATCAGATCATCATTACGCTCAGCACTACGGTCATCAGATCATCATTACGCTCATTTATAATCATTAAGCTCATCATATCGCTCATCATATCATCATTACGGTCATCATCACGCTCATCAGATCATCATTACGCTCATCATATTACCATTACGCTCATCAGATCATCATTACGCTCATGAGATCATCATTACGCTCATTAGATCATCATTACGCTCATCATATCATCATTACGCTCATTAGATCATCATTACGCTCATGAGATCATCATTACGCTCATGAGATCATCATTACGCTCATGAGATCATCATTACGCTCACCATTACGCTCATGAGATCATCATTACGCTGATCATTACGCTCATCATTACGCTCATGAGATCATCATTACGCTCATGAGATCATCATTACGCTCATCATTACGCTCATGAGATCATCATTACGCTCATGAGATCATCATTACGCTCATCATTACGCTCATGAGATCATCATTACGCTCATGAGATCATCATTACGCTCATCGTTACGCTCATGAGATCATCATTACGCTCATCATTACGCTCATGAGATCATCATTACGCCCATGAGATCATCATTACGCTCATGAGATCATCATTACGCTCATGAGATCATCATTACGCTCATCGTTACGCTCATGAGATCATCATTACGCTCATCATTACGCTCATGAGATCATCATTACTCTCACCATTACGCTCATGAGATCATCATTACACTCATGAGATCATCATTACGCTCATCATTACGCTCATGAGATCATCATTACGCTCATGAGATCATCATTACGCTCATCATTACGCTCATGAGATCATCATTACGCTCATGAGATCATCATTACGCTCATCGTTACGCTCATGAGATCATCATTACGCTCATCATTACGCTCATGAGATCATCATTACGCCCATGAGATCATCATTACGCTCATGAGATCATCATTACGCTCATGAGATCATCATTACGCTCATCGTTACGCTCATGAGATCATCATTACGCTCATCATTACGCTCATGAGATCACTTATACGATTTTGGAAGAAAATCGCCCCAATTTTCTATTCCAATCGTACAATTGAACTTGCGTGCACAAAATTCTCGTTTTGAGCATTAATGGGTTAAGTAATACGAGGAAAAAATGAGTCACTCATATTTGATGTACTCAAGTTCCTAGCACGTCATCCCTATATACATATTATATATATAAAAATTAAAGTTCGTTTGTTTGTTTGTTTGTTGCTCAATCACGCCTAAACGCTTGCATCGATATTTTTCATTTTTTGTCCGAAGGTAGTACGTATTCCAGCTTAACATAAAGGCTAATTTTTTTTCGTATAATACATAGGGTTTCAAAATGGCGAATCCAAGATGGCGACTGAAAATTTTAAATTTAAAGCAATTTTCATGAAAATTGGTACATAGGGGTTTTGCGGTATGCTGAATTCAAATCCGCTGTCCAAATTTGGAAATTCAAAATGGCGTACCCAATATGGCGACCAATATTTCTCGATTTCAACGGATTTTAATGAAAATTAGTACAGTGGTTATCTTGAGGTAACTGATTTTGAATATAATCAAAATTTACAAATCCAAGATGGCGGACCCAATATGGCGACCAAGATTTCTCGATTTCGACGGATTTTAATGAAAATGGGTACAATGATTATTCTGAGGCTACAAATTTCGAATATTATCAAAATTTGTAAATCCAAGATGGCGAATCCAGTATGAGACCAAATGTCTCGATTTCAACAGATTTTAATGAAAATTGGTACAATGATTTTACTTTAAGGGGACATTCCACCTTCAGATTTCAAAAAAAAAAATTATTTCATTGGGTTATTTTTAATAGAAAAAAAGGAGATATCTTAATGAAACTTTGCATACATGTTTTATTGATCTTTGAGTTTACAAAAAAAATTTTTTTTTTTTTTTTTTCATTAATATCGTCTGCTATGATTTTTTGAAAAAAAGTCCAAAAAACGGCGGCGTGCACGCTAACTCCAGTTTGGAAAGTCTGAAAAAAAAAAAAAACCGGATTTTAATCAGCATCAAATCGTCCTTGGAATGAACTAAAAGAAAAAAATTTTATTGAAAATTAACAAAATGGCGGCTCTTTTTCGAAAATTTAGATTTTTTTAGCCCGAAAAAGGGTCGTAACTCAAAAACTTTAATGCCAATTTTTTTATCCGTAGTTCATTCCAAGGACGATTTGATGCTGATTAAAATCCTGTTTTTTTTTTTTTTTCAGACTTTCCAAACTGGAGTTAGCGTGCACGCCGCCGTTTTTTGGACTTTTTTTCAAAAAATCATAGCAGACGATATTAATGAAAAAAAAAAAAAAAAAAAAAAATTTTTTTTGTAAACTCAAAGATCAATAAAACATGTATGCAAAGTTTCATTAAGATATCTCCTTTTTTTCTATTAAAAAGAACCCAATGAAATAATTTTTTTTTTTTGAAATCTGAAGGTGGAATGTCCCCTTAAGACCACTATTTTTGAATATTATTAAGATTTGGAAATTCAAGATGGCGGATCCATTAAAGGGTTTTCGGGTTGAAACAATTTCTAGGATATAAAAAACTAGAACATTTGACAAGTGTTTAATTAGTAAGTATTTACCCAACGCCGGGGGAAACCGGGTAACCCAGCTAGTCTACATATAAAAAAATTAAAATTTTAAAGTATGCTTTATCTGTCCATTTATCTTTCTTCAAGTTCAATAATAAAAGCATTGTGACAAAAATCTTACTCAGCTTCTCACCTAATGTGCTTAAAAAAACCTCAGAGAAAGCAATAAATGCCTAAACCAACTCTTGAACCGCGATAAAGAGCTTCGACGTACTCGCCTAAAAACATTCAAAATTTTGAATAATGTTATTTGTGAAAACGTTCGGCTGTATAATTTTCCAGTTTTTAAAGAGGATTTCCGTCTTAAAATGCCCATCAACAGCGCACCTTTAGAGTTCCATTTAGGGCACTTCAAAAGCCCAGTAAATATTTTCCCTAAATGAAACAGAATTTCGTAAGAACAACATAGAAAATATCCCTGAATAGCGTAGTTGCGATTTTCAGAAGAACGAAACATTAAACTTCTTAAAAAGAGCTCACTTTTAATACAGCTCCTGACAAACTTTCCTTCTGAAACGTATTCAAGGCGATTTTCCCTCGTCACATTGTAAATGTTGTGGAGGTGCCATCCAAAGACGTCCTTCCCGGTTCGTTTAGGGAGCAAAATATTTAACGGCTCTTGGCAAATTTTCCCGGCTCTACCGAAATCTTAGCAGACTTAAAATGTATTAAAGTCATTTGTAAGAGGCGGCTGGGAGTTCAGAATAAAAGGTACAACACCAACTGAACTGACACCCACAATGTGCTGTTGCTTTTCTTCCCTTGCCACAATCCCGAATGCCCGCATATTGAAAGACGAGATGACCTGATACCTTGAGGTAATATAAAGGGCTTCTGGATATCAGCAGGTGATGCCAAAAGAAAGGATAATGAAATAAAAGGGATTCAAAGCTGTTCATATCCTCACGCTGCAGCGGAGCCTGTAATCCTATTTCCCGATTACGAGTTGATTGTGGATATCACGATAGCACGTCGGCAATAGTAATAGCAATGGCAATACAGAAGGAATCTTCAGTTGAAGCCGTTTGCTTCCTTTAAAAACATCCTCCTCAGCAGCGTAACGATATCTTGTTATCCTTTCAAAAGTCTTCCTCCAGTCCCCAGGACTCGACGGGACCCGAGTTGTACCTAGAACCCGAGTTGAGTAATGGGTTAATTTGGATTATGGGCCAGATGTGGTTTCGCGGTGTTGTTTAAATTTTACGATACACGCGGCATTATGTTTGGGTTTTGCCGGCTTGTGCTTTGCTTTTAAGAACGGTTAGATAAGACCAAGGGCCTTTTTAAAGTTCGCACAATAAAAGTTCTCCCTATCTTATAAATTATATACGTTATTCTTCTGAAAGGATAAGCTTAATGCTATGCGGCTTAGGTGCCCGGTTTCCGTAAACCATTGATATGGATAACCTGAAAGCATGAAAAAGGTTTTCAAGTCAGTATCAGGAGTATCAGTTTATGAAAAATAACTCTTTCTCGGTTTCAAGTTACTGTTAAAGCTGAAGGCACTTTAGCTCTTGTTTTCTCTTATAAATTAATCAAAGCCAAATGTTGGATCGCTGTTTCCTATCACATTTATCATAATTAATCAATGTTTATAAAAGCAAGGCGCGGCGCGCCTTTGACAGATAATTAAGGCAACAACTACGTTTTAATTAATTTTGGATTCAAGAGTGTAAATTCAAGAAACAAATTGCTTAACGTCTGATTTCAGACGATTTAAAGGTTTTGGGAAAGATGAAAAACATTTCCAATTTCTTCAGCACACAGCGTAGACATCGTGGACAACTAAAATTCATTTAGAATGAATGAACATACGAGTAGTATAGCGCTTTTATTGTGGCAGTCAGGTAGCTCGGTAGTCAAGTGATGCGAAAAACGAAACATTTTTGTTATTTTATTAGTTAAGCTAATTAATTAGTAAGTCGACAATCACTTTGTTACATGTGGTATTGTATTGTATTTGGCGGTATCAAAGCATTGCAAAGGTTTCATAATATATACGTACCTAAAATTCGGAAAAAGGAACACGCCATGTTAGAATGGCGAATCTACACCCAATAGCAACCAGTATTGTTGCATACACCATCATGAAGGGCAGGTGACTGATAGTCAATACAAGTATATTTTTCGTCTCTAAATTGCTGCGTCCTTGAGATATATAAAAAACAATTATCCAATACCCCTTTTTTAAAACTACTGAAGATGAGAAAGTAAAACCAAGTGGGAGTGTATCAGTGGCGTGGGGTGAAATTTTTGAGAAGGTAAGCCGGTGCAAAAATCAGAAACTTAATAGCGAAAAAAACTTACCAAATGAAGTCAGATATTACAAAATGTGTTCAACAGTGACTGCGTGTATTCTTGTCGAATTTAGTCGGCCACTTCTATCATACTTAAAGTCATTGGAAGCTATATGAATATTATGAATAAATATGGACATATATACAATGAACTTCAAGAATAATATAAGTGGCTTTGAAAAAAACCGTTATAGTCGCGTGTATCGTGCAATCAAACTAAAGCGGTTAACACAAACTGTGAAAAGTTGATATGAAATATAATTAATCTTACTTATACTCCAAAACTAATCTACGATTTTTTTTATAAATTCGGCCAAAACATCATTGTAAAAATTAGACTGATTTCTAATTTGTAAAAGAATGTGTTTTTCTATCGAGTGCTAAATTTGAGAGCCTTTCTTCGGTTTGAGAATTTCTTAAATAAGTATGTATTCTCTTAAGGGCTGAAAAAGATCTTTCCGCGGAAGCAACTGTAATGGGAAGAGTTAAAAATATACAACACAAGTTTAAAATTTGAGGAAAAGTATCTTTTAAAATGCCACATTTAATATGCGAGTAAAGCGCGAGAATATCAAATTGCCGTAATGAAGAAGTGGTATATAAAACGTTAAATTCATTTTTTAAAGCAGAATACTGGAAAATTCCCGGGAAAACTGTAATTAAAGATGATATCTTTTTGTTAGGACTTGATTGAGCAAAATAATCATATTTTGATTTATTAAGTAAATCTAAAAATTTTAGTTGACTAAAGGAACTATACCGAGTTTTAATCTGAGAAATGACATTGTCTTTTATTTCTACAAAAATTCTTCGATAATTAGTTTTTAAATCGATGTCAGAATTTAGCACTCGACTTTTTCTTGGAGGTTCTGTGCAATCCTTCACACTATCAAAAATCGAATCAAATTTATTTAAAAAGTCAGAACTCATCCAAGACTCGAAATTCTCTATTTCTAGCCTAGCAACTTCAATATCCATCTGTTTATTTTGTAATAAATTAAAAAGTACATCCCTTATTGCAAAAATTTCCGAGGTGGTGTGTAAAAAAAAGCAGAACTCTTTATCTTCCAATTTACTAAGTAACGCCATTTCCAACAAAAATTAAAGACTGAGAACAAGATATAAATAAAAAGCTACTAAAATGTCCTATAACAGACCACCTAGACCTTACAAAATTCTCACCAGCTTTTCACAATTAAATTCTATATATTAAAGTACAATTACACTTCACTTCAAATCAAACATGCACGATAGACGGGACAAATCCTTCAACTGACAAATTGAAACAAATAAATAACCGTCATCCGAATAGCCGAACCTAACGAAAAAACCCGAGAAGCCGGATTCTATCGTGTTATCGAGAGGTAATAAAATAGCACCACACCACACTCATAAGTCACAATCCGTTGAGCAAGGCAAAAAGTGACACAAGTTAACAATTTTTTTATTAAAATTTAATAAACAAAACCACAACACCCCTCCCTCCCGAGAAGACGACTTCTGCCGTGTTCTTGTGAAATAAGGGAGCATTCACTCCTACAATTCACAGCCCCTTCAGTATCAAAGAGATTTACAGTCAGCTGAATATTGTTTATGAAAAAAATTAATACCCAAACCCACCCCAACCAACCCCACTCACCCGAGAAGCCGCTTTCTACCGTGTTATAGGGATAATAAGAGAGCACCACTACACTCACACCCGTTCATAGAGAAGACACGAATCAGCTGACATTCTAAGAAATAAACAACCACCCGCCGAAGTGACCCGAGTTTCAACTTATGCAAAATGAAAACAACCGAGAAGCCGGTTTCTATCGTGTTATTTGCTTATAGGATTTGCTTTTAATGAGCAAAGGATATCACACACGATTTCTTTGTTACTCGTGGAAAAAAGTGTGGGCTCGAGTAAGCCGTAAAATGACCGGCTTACAGAAGCAGCGAGCGAGCACTTCATACCCGATGCAACCCCTTGATAGAACCTGCTACGGTGCGAGGGAAGGTTCCATCGTAGTGCAACAACAGATTATGGTTGTTTTTGGTTGTAACACTTGTTTTGCCATGTTTTCTTTACGAGATGAATTTTGGGAGCGCTTTCCAGGAATTTTACAGCCATAGAACAAGTTTTAAATTTACGGGAATAGGATGAGTTCCCAAAAGGGAAGCCGGTAGGAATCGTGTTATATGGACCCCACGCCACTGGAGTGTATTTAAACATTTTAGAGTTTATTCCAATATTTTTTTGTAAATTTTATTAGTTATAAAAATATTAAAATTTTCAAAAAATATTTAATATTTTTGTTTTTACCCCCTTCTAATTAACGAAATTAATTTTCGCTTTTTTCCTCAAAACTGTTTTGGTACCCTGTAGAACATATATTTTAGTCATCAAAATCGGTCTAGCCATTTTCGAGAAAATTAATTTTTTCAATATTCCAAAAATTCGTTATAATTAGTGTAAAAAACATTTTTTGAAATTGATATTTAACATAAATTAATCCTATCACCTTAGCAACTCACCACATTAAAATGGACAACATACATACAGGGCAGCCTACCCACTCGTATCCTGCTACGGCCTTTATGGGATATACTATATATAATATATACTTACATACATTTAATTTTTTTTTTGTGATATGTTATACCCTTTCGATTTTGATGAAACTTGGGATACTACTAAAGGATATGTAGAGCAATACTTATTTATACGTATTTTTTTGAGGTAGTCAATCAAAAGTAAGTTATACAACAAAAAAATTAAAATTTTTGTTGAAAATGTATATACACATATATAAAGAATAAAATTTTCAAAAAAACATTGGAATAAACTCTAGAATGTTTCGTTATACTCCCACTTGGTTTCACTTTCTCATCTTCAGTAGTTTATTAAATATACGAGTTTTAAAAAAGGGGTCTTGGGCAATTTTGTTTATATGTCTCTAGAACACAGCAATTTAGAGACGAAAAATATACTTGTATTGACTATCAGTCACCTGCCCTACATTATGGTGTATGCAACAATACAGGTTCTTATTTGGAGCAGATTCGTCATTATAACACGGCTAGGTCCTTTGTCGTAGTCTTAGCTTAATGGTGAATTATGACAGCTTTGCTTATACTGAATTCTATTAGCGAAACTAATTTTTTGGTTGTTTTTTACGTGTTTTGGACCATCTACTGACTTCTTTTTAAAAATGATATAAAATAAACACTGTTCAATAGTAAACCTTCCAATTAGTTACAGAATATGATTTCATTTAAATGGTTGCTTCAGCTGGCTTGGCAGTAGTCCACTCTACAAAACCCAGCACGAATCTGGAGTCAGAATTGAGCCATCACATCACAGTTAATTCCTAACCTAAAAAACACAGGTAAAAAATAGCAAAAATCGGGATAAATATAAAAGGAAAAATACAGGAATTTCTTTTTTTTCATATCCAGATGTATATTTTTATGTAAAACAACCCCATGAATCCAAATCCACCGTCAGAGTTGAGGTGGCACGTTTTCCTAACCTCAAAAAACCGGATAAGAAATATCGATTTCCAAAAGTCAATCGATTTACGCTAAATTCGGTATGTGGAGGTTTTAGGGGTCACTGATCACGAACCTGAAGTCAGAGTTGCAAAATTCAGGATGGCGGACCCAATATAGCGGACAAAATTTAATTAAATTAATTTGCAGAATTAAAGACGGCGGATCCAATATGGCGGACAAAATTTTCGAAACCAGCCAACCTGCGCCAAATTACCTGTTTTTTTAGGTTAGAAATTAACTGTGATGTGATGGCTCAATTCAGATTCGTGTGCTCAACGCGCGAAAATACATCGATAACCATATATCGCATGGGGGGGATACCCATAACTTGGCCCCCAAATTTAAGGAACGGGGTTCGAAGCATTTTGCTGTCCTAAATACGGGAAAAATAAAGAAAAAAATCTATCTCGACCCGTTTTCGAGATATAAAAAAAAATAGTTAATACTTGTCCCGTATCAACTCCAGACAGCAAAATGTTTCGAAACCCCGCCACGACACTGAAAAACTTGAATATTAACAAACCGCCACTACTTTCCGCACATTTCTATTTAACCGCCGTTCAATTTATTTATAAACAACGCACGAAAAACACTAATTTGTTACAAAAATAATCCCGATACCGCGAAATGTCTTCTTCTTCTTCTTTCTTTATTCGACTTATAAAATGACATGTGTCTTTACAAAGAATGAAAGCACTTATATGTATGCGATATAGTGGGCTATTACGTTTGGCTCACTAACTCTAGTCTATTACATTTTATATTTTCATACAGACGAAACCTGTTTTTTCTTTAACATAAGCTGTGTATATGTATTGATGCACACTTGCGACCGGTGTGTCAACTTGAACGGGACTCATATGGTCAAAAAAAAGCTTAAAGCTAAAACCGCGAAATGTCAATTTAATTTCCAAAACAAGCTGAAGTTCGTTTCGTTTTTTCGTCCCGAAAACAGGAGTACCAACAGCTTTAGCAAGTTCGTTGGGTTCGTTCGATCGTTTATTGTAACGGTATAATATTCCTTTTACAAAATATGCATATTAACTAAATATTTTCCTTTTACAAAATGCGTATTAACTAAATATTTTCCTTTTACAAAATGCATTTTAACTAAATATTTTCCTTTTACAAAATATGCATATTAACTAAATATTTTCCTTTTACAAAATGCGTATTAACTAAATATTTTCCTTTTACAAAATGCATTTTAACTAAATATTTTCCTTTTAAAAAATATGCATATTAACTAAATATTTTCCTTTTACAAAATGCATATTAACTAAATATTTTCCTTTTACAAAATGCATTTTAACTAAATATTTTCCTTTTACAAAATATGCATATTAACTAAATATTTTCCTTTTACAAAATGCGTATTAACTAAATATTTTCCTTTTACAAAATGCATTTTAACTAAATATGTATTTTCCCTTTACAAAATGCATTTTAACTAAATATTTTCCTTTTACAAAATATGCATATTAACTAAATATTTTCCTTTTACAAAATGCGTATTAACTAAATATTTTCTTTTTACAAAATGCATATTAACTAAATATTTTCCCTTTACAAAATGCATTTTAACTAAATATTTTCCTTTTACAAAATATGCATATTAACTAAATATTTTCCTTTTACAAAATGCATATTAACTAAATATTTTCCTTTTACAAAATGCATTTTAACTAAATATTTTCCTTTTACAAAATATCGATTGATCGAAAAAGAACGAACTCAACGAACTTGCTAAAGCGGTTGGCAGTTGGCACACCTTTTTTTCAAGAAGAACGAAACGAACTTCAGCTTGTTTTGGTAATTAAATTGACATTTCGCGGTATCGGGATTATTTTTGTAACAAATTAGTGTTTTTCGTGCGTTGTTTATAAATAAATTGATCGGCGGTAAAATAGAAATGTGCGGAAAATAGTGGCGGTTTGTTAATATTCAAGTTTTTCAGTATCGTGGCGGGGTTTCGAAACATTTTGCTGTCTGGAGTTGATACGGGACAAGTATTAACTATTTTTTTTTATATCTCGAAAACGGGTCGAGATAGATTTTTTTCTTTATTTTTCCCGTATTTAGGACAGCAAAATGCTTCGAACCCCGTTCCTCAAATTTGGGGGCCAAGTTATGGGTATCGTGCCATCGCATGTAAAGTACAGACCACTTTTCTTTTTTTGTGTGGCTGTGTTACATGTAATGTAAAAAAAAAAAAAAAACTCTAAAAACAGAACAAAAAAGAAATAAAAATAAGTAATAAGAAAAGGACATACACTCTTTTCTACGATTTCTATGTAAAATCAATTATACAAATAAAGATCTACTACTGCTACTAGCATATTACATACTATAAAACAAACTTTTGGTTCATAAAATCAAGAATTCTCCTCTGCTACGAACACTTCGTGTGGTTCATCTTTAGTAAAGCATTTTGATGCTATTATCATTATTTTTTCTCAAACCTTTCTTAAAAAACGTTAAATCCCAACAAATAAAATATATAATAAGTGAATATAAAATTCCATTAAAATTGTATCATTTAATGGCCAGCAATAAAATAAACTCTAAGTGTACAATACTTCGATGGTTTTAATCTAACAGGTGACAAATGATACATGATTACATCGAACAGTTCAGCTGTCGATCGTAGTTCATTTATTTAAATTCCTGGAAGACTATTAACTGAAAAATGAGGAAAGTAGAGGAGTATTTCGTAAGACAGCGGAATATTTTGGTGTTATTGTTGTTGTTGTTGTTGTTCTTTTCCAATAAGACGTCTCTGCAATTCCTCATGACATCTTTATTGCAATGGAAGGATGGTAGCGGGATGAGGTCAATCGGCTGAATCGATTGCAATGGGAACAACGACGACTAAGCAAGTGGGAGTCTTCTTTCTTTCCTCCTATCTCTTGGGAACGGTGCACTGTTGGCAGTCTTCCATCTCAGGCGAGAAATCCTCAATCTGAATTGTCGTCTCGAAGATGTTGTACTTAAGATGCACTGCGTTAGTTGCCTGCTGCAGAATTTCCCGAGGATTGGCACCAGCCCCTGCAAAAAAAAAAAAAAAGAAAAAAAAATAAGCAAAGAAAATAAATACAATGAAAAAGGACATTTTATTTTATTTCCAAGTGGTGAAACAGCCTCAATTGAGTGGGGAGTAAGGATCTTAATTGGATAAACAATCACAGGAATTTTGTGCAAAATTTGCCCTTCCCTTCTTCTCCGAGACATAGAGGAAGGAGTTCATTAAGCTGCCGGAAGAGGGTACAGGGCGTGTTGGGTGGAGTGGTATAGCTCCTTTGCATTTTAATGTGACGAAGACAAGATTAATTTTATAGCGCCACTATCGAAGTGTCCGCTCTCTTCAAGCAATGCCGCTTAAAGTTTAATGTAATCGTCCGTATCTCCCTTTTCCTCTTGTTTCTGGAAATTTTTATTGTCCCGACTGGAAGAGCTTATTCTTAGTTGCCTCGTTTTGGCCCTAAGCCACTGCCATAAAACGTAATCAAGGAAAGGGGAGTTGTCACCGGGTCCGCTCTGCTCCAGCAGTGCCAACTCGCTAGCGCCGCGACGCCCGAGCACTACATATATGTATGTAGAGGTACGTGCAATAAAATGAAAATTGGTGAACTCATTGCAAGTGTTAAATTTAGAGTTCCCGTGGGACGCCCGACAACCTGTATAAATATTTCAAGTATGTCATGCGACTCGTTGCTCTCGGGCGGAGCCAGCCCCATATATACAGATGGTGGTTATTACCATCTTGGTTATTAATAATTGATTCCTGGCGCTTATTAACTGAAAGAGCACTTTCGTTTGATCGCTGCAGATTAGGGCGCGTACAGCTCCAAAGTCGCTTTGCTAAGGTCCATTTTGTGCAAAGTTCGGAACTATGCCCTGGAAAAGGCAGGAGTTATTGCATGCATATTTAAACTGCGGCAGAAATTCTCCGTCCTGCTAATGACAACATAAATGCACACCATTCGGTGAGTTCGACATTAATTTCAAGTTTGTTAAGCATTTTATGAAATGAAGCGCTGTAAATTTTAATAGTGGAGGTACTTAAATTATAAAGACCTTAGGAGAAACACCCTCCTAATGGCAGAACTCATATTCATATAAAGTAGCATGTAAGAGACCGAATTACGGCTTTGAATGAATGTTCGTCCCAATGTTTTAATTGTTCAAGTGCTACCCTAAGTTTTGATTACATCCACAAGTTCCGCTAAAGGGTCTTCTAATCGATAAAGTTTTGTTAATTAAACACATATTTAAAATAACAAACTCGGTTAGCATGTTGGTTAAAAATAATTTTCGATTTATACTCGTATTTACAGGGGTTTACAAATATTTACGGTTCTCAAGTTGAAAACTTGATTTCGTTTCAATAATATTTGTTGCTAAGACAAATTCCAAGTGAAAATAAATAAATCCAGAACCTAAATATACCAACTATATACTATATAAATATAATATGTAATATAACCCAAAAGTCTACAAAAAATTAATTAAAGTGCAAAAGTTATATTATTTTGTTCTATTGTAGATAGAAATTTGCCAGTATTAACTGGATTTTTCATTAGTCGATTGAAATTTACTCACAAGGAGAGTACCAAACTTGGGAATCACAGATTCCGTTGATTTTTATATATGTTGTAGAGTAGTCTCCCCTCAATAACTGAGTAAAATGGTAAGATGCACTTCGCTTTCATTTTCGAGAAAAATGAGTTTAAAGTTCAAATCCACTCGACTCATTTTTTTCCAAATTTATTTTTATTAAATAATTTGTTATTTTAATCAATAAATAATTCAAATGGTGAAGTTATTTAATATTAAATTTATTATATATCTGATATGTTTACATATTTTTTTGTCAGTTTTAATGGATTTTTATTATTTTATTTTATTGTTAGCAATAATAATAAAATATTATACTAGTATACCATATTACAATTTTTTAATAAATATTAATTTAATTAAAAATTTGCGTTTTTTTTTCCATGATTTTTAATGTTATATTAATTATTATTAACCTGTTTTGATTTATTATTTTATAATAAAAATTGTAACTCATTAAAAAAAAAAATCCATTAAAATTGACGAAAAAATATATAAACCTATCAGATATATATTAAATTTAACATTAAATAACTTCACGATTTGAATTATTAATCAATTAAAATAACAAATTATTTAATAAAAATAAATTTGGAAAAAAATAAGTCGAGTGGATTTGAACTTTAAAGTCATTTTTCTCGAAAATGAAAGCGAAGTGCGTCTTACCATTTTACCCAATTATTGAGGGGAGACTACTCTACAACATATATAAAAATCAACGGAATCTGTGATTCCCAAGTTTGGTACTCTCCTTGTCAGATCTCCACAGACTGTGGTTATCAGCTCCCACCCTACTTACTGCTACTAGAACTAAACTCGTTAAAAGCCTACTGCTACCTTTATTCACCTACTGGTATGGTAGCTTAAGTTTTCCGAGCTGAATAGCAATTGCACCAATAAATTGGACATCATCGTTTAAAATTATTGCATCCACTTCATTTATGGGAACACTTGCCATTTTGATCACGTCTTTTCTCTAAGAAATTCTATCCTTGGGCGATCGATCGGACCCTACTTAAATCGCAAAGCGCTCATCTTACGTAGGCGGTTCAAATATAAACAGGAATTTGTATTTATTTCTTTAATAAATGACTATTACAAAGTAAAAAATACACTATTTTTCAATATAGTCTCCTGTTAATTCAATACACTTATTCGTCATCGTTCCGGAAGCTTTTTTATACCGGAAGCGAAAAATTCTTTAGGTTGAATGTTAATCCACTCTTGCACAGCCTCAATGACGGCATCATTCGATTCGAATTCCTTTCTCCTAAAAATTCTTTAAGTGGCCCAAAGAGATGAAAGTTCGATTGCGCTAAATTGGGACTATATGGAGGGTGCGGTAGCACTTCCCACTTTAGCTTACGTAGTGTTTCCAGCGTCAAAGCGGCGGTGTGAGGACGAGCATTGTCTTGGAGAAAACAAACAGAACATTGCGCGATTCTTCTCTTCGAACAAATAGCCGGCTTCACTTTTTGTTCCAAAATTTTTGCATAATATTCAGCGGTTATATATCTTTGTTCTGTGAGGAAGTCGATGGTCAGTATTCCTTTATAAACCCAGAAAAATGTTGCTAAGATTTTGACTACTGTGATTGTTTTTTCCCGGTTTTCCAGGCGGAGGTGATCCAGAATGACGCCACTCCTTACTATTTCGTTTAGATTCAGGAATAAAATAATGTACCCATGTTTCATTACAGATTATTATACAATTCAAAAACTTATATCCATCCCTTTCAAATCGTTGTAAAAGTTGTGTTGCAGCGACTAATCTTGATTGTTTATTTTCAGGTTTCAAAACATGAGGTATCCACCTAGCACATACTTTCTTAAATTTGAGACATTTGTTTATGATTGTTTCTACACTCCCGATGCTTATTCTGAGATTTTCTGCTATTTCTTCAACTGTTATTTGTCGATTTTCTAGAATAAGTGCTTCAGCTTGAATTGTGTTCTCTTTATTGACCGTAGTTCTTGGCCGACGGGCGTGAGGTTCATTTTCAACGTTTTCCCAACCCTCTCTAAACAACTTGCACCATTCATACACCCTGGACTGAGAAAGGCACTCATCTCCGAACTGTTTTTTAAGTCTTACAAAAATTGCAGACGGAACAACTCCTTCTTTTAATAGAAATTTTATGATAATTCGCTGTGCAACATTACTATGTACCGTTTGTTCAGACATGATGATTTCGAATGACGCAGATGAGGTAAAAAACAAACAACACCGCCGATGACAAGTTCAGACATGCAGCTGTCCTTCCCAATAATGCATGCGTAGTTCCTGCCTATAGGAAACGCAGAACATGAAAATTCCTGTTTATATTTGAACAGCCTACGTATTTTTTAAGCTCATAAACACCCAAAAACCACATTACCTTTTTAATAATATTAAATTGTTGCACTTCTCGAGGTACCGCATAATATTAATTCCTTGCTTCTCCACATTGATTGGCGTCTGCCCTGCACGCCGATCAGCCATAACTGATATACGTTAGTAAGCGATGCTACCATAGACACATTAATCGTTCTAATCAGGCTAATTAACAGAAGTCAATTAAATTGTAGCTTCTTTTTTCTTATTGTTTTGTTTTCCTTTCCCTTCCCTCTCTTTGGTTGTTTAATTGCCTTTATATTATTCTTTTTTTTACATTCTTTTCTTTTTTACTCTTTATTATTTGCAATAGTTAAGTGTATATTTAATGTACTACTTATAAAATCTTTGGTCTTGTGTATAATAATAATTATTATTATTATTAAATGTTAGGCGTCATAGAATTTGAACAAAAATACTAAATAATTATTAAAAAACAAAAAAAAACCCTTTTATTCGAAAGATATCGGTATACTATGATATTTAGTCCCCTTCCATTAAAAATGCAGAATGTTAATTATACCTGAATGCATTAACTAGTCAATTAAAATCTTAATAACTTCCAATTAATACCAGATATAAAGTTTGTCCCATTCAAATATTCTGTCCTTTTATCGATTTATTCCCTTTTCATTGTATGCGGGTAATAAAATCAATCTCAATACATTTTAACTCTTTTCCGTTTCACATCACCGCAAAAAATATTAAATTAATACATAATTTAAGAGTTCCATACCCGCTAGCCCTCTATCTGATATATAATTTTACAAAGTGATAACACGAAAAGATTTATACGACGATGGGACAGATAGATGTCGTCACAAAAATGATATAACAGCCCTTCGAAAAAATTTAACACAACAAAGGACATTCACAGAAAATAAAATATAGAAACATGTCATAAACTTTCAAGCTGAAAGAAAGCCTATGTTCTTTGAAAGCATATATTTTTTATTTCTTGAAATACAGCATTTATTGACCGATAGCCATATATTTTATTTATAAGAGACATATTGGAAGGATAAAAAGAGGACATGAGAGCCAAATTACGTATCAATGAATGTATAATTATATTTGAAATTGGATAATATTTTCAAAGAAATCAAAAAAATAGTTATAGAATGCATTTCATTTTACACATCGTTAAAGGCGCCCTTAATAATTATATATGCCATTACTATGTGAATTGCTCACAAATGTATAAAAGTTGAGCGTAACTATGGTTTAATTCTTAAATATGGATTATATAAATTCCTAATGCAATTATTTTACTTTGCTTTTATGCTGTACCGTTCCTGCTTAAAGATGAGCTATGCAAAGCCTTTTTAACACTTTGAACGCCACGCCGCACAGTGGGCCCAGTAGGTTCAAAACCACCCACAAGTCGTAATTTTTAACGGAATTTGAAAATTCTTGTTTGAGGATACTCGTGATGAGGAAACAAAGAGACCTACAAAGCCCTTTTTCCCAAAAATTGCTTCGGTGATTTTAAAAATTCTCACTTCGACCTTCACATGACCTTCAAATGACCTTGTACGATCAAATAAATGACTAATTTAGATTCAGCAACCTCGAAATCCTACTTGTAGTTTCTTTTCCAGATTTGCATTTTTGCTTTAAGTTCTTGGATCATAAGATTGTACTTTCAATATGCTGAATTTTCGAGATTAGAGTGAAGTTTTCAGAATCGATAGAAGTCTTCGATTCATCGATATGGTATTTTAATCTGCGACATCACTAATTTGTAGCAAACAAGTGGTAAATTATTTTTCTATTATAGTTAAAGACCAAAAAAAAGGGCTACAGAGTTTAAATGCTGGTATAAAAAAACCGGTGCAGTGCGAGTTTGGGTCGCGCTGAATGTCCCATACCTATTTTCTAGAATTTTTAGAAATCTGTAAGACCTGGGACTTTAGTTATATTAATTTTCTTGTAAACTTAATTTCCACAAAAAAAATTATTCAATATCAAACTTAATTCTTGTAGTTTTAAAGTGACTAGCAACGTTGAATGCACTTCTACTATATTTCTACAGAATTTTCTACGAAAAAAAAAATCGGAGCTATCTTGCAAACTGAAACAATAGACCCCAATTATATCAAAATAAATGTCAAAAGTGAACAAGTCAAATTTTTGATGCAGTTTAAATATTTTTAACAAAATTATTTAAAAAAAATAGTTCTATAATGTCTGAAAAGGAAGAAGACATACAAAAACTTTTTGTTGAAGAAATTCAGAGAGTAGAAAGTGAAATGAAGCAAGTTCAACAAACACTGATGTCATCTGCCGCAAGATTAGTTCAAGGTACTAAAACCTATACTCAAGACGCTCCTGAGGGTTTTAATAATAAAGTTCGGACAAGTTTAGTACGAGAAGATTTCCCAGTCACAAAGTCTGAAAATCAAGGTTTAGATAAGAAAATTAGACTTGAGTACGATATAAAATCCTTCAAGACTGAAGATGTTAATGTAGTAATGTCTGGGAATAAATTAACTATTCAAGCCGATGAAGAAGAAAATATAAACGGTTTTACCTTTAGCCGTAAATATAGTGAAGGCTTTGAATTTCCAGAAGAAGTTGATCCTAGGAGTATAAAAATTGATATCAATCCTGAAGGAATTCTTGTTGTTGAGACTGACTCATTCACATCGAAATCAAATTTATAAAATTAATATTCATTTTGAATTTTGTTATAATTAAATAATATATTTGACCGGAAAGGTTAAAAACATTTTTATTTCAAAAATCAAGCCGTGAATGTGCAGTAGTCAGTAGTCAGAATTGTATGTATACTAGTTGAATAGTCAACTGCATACGAAAACTGAGAAGCTACAAAAGGATAAATCAGCAATTTGGTCATTTTCAATTTTTCCACTACTTCCGATGCGCCAAGGTCTGTCAGTTATGATATAATCAAATTGCTTTATTTTATTTTGGCTTAAAATCAATGCAATAATTTACCTATTTTAAGAGAGCGAAGATTTCCATTTTCGAAATTTTAAATTCATATTCCATATTTCGCTGGGAACTTGGAACACCAATTATGTTTTCAAATTCACAAAAAAAGAAATGTAAAACGGACGTAAGTACCCTAATCTAATCGATATAAGTTATACGATTTGTAGCGTAGTTGAAAATAATCGATTACAGTAAAGGCCTAAGTGCGTTCTACTCAGTGAAAAAAAAAAAATTGAACCGTAGAGCTTTAGAATTCAATTAGAATTGATTATAATATACTACACTACTTCGAAAAATTAAGGAAGCAAAAAAAGGAAATTTTTTGCCAATTTTTGAAGACCTGTTTCTTAGTGAAAAATGATCGTATCGAGATTAAGCAAAACGCATTTTGAAGCTCGAAGCCTGTAATTTTAAAATCGTTTGGACTTTTTTGAGCTAGCTGAGAACGTTTTGTTTGCTCCATGGGGTTGGAATAATTTTTTCACTTAAACTTATGCAAAGGTCAGTTAGCTTATTTATTCAGCTTTAATTTAGTTTTTTTTAATCTCTACGTCAATTTTTTGATGAGATAACCGAATTTTTATGAAAAAGGATCCTTTTGATCATCGGTATCTCAGCAACATAATGACTGCACATACATTTACATCATAGAGCAGCTCCACATGGTATATGGACGGCTCTCTGGCACGTGGACATGTACATCTCCCTACCTGTTGGCAGTTTCTCATATCAATCAAAACTGATTTTTTTTTGTCGTTATTTTCAAACTCTATTATTATGTTGTTGCTGCTATTGAATGATCATATACATATAACTACCAGAAATCGCGGTCCAAATGTCTAAACTTTCTCAAGCCATGATTTTACGTTTGTTAAAGTCTTTGCAAAATGGCCATTTTTGTACAGTAATGCAATAAAAAACTCAGCAATTTTTTTCTCGAAAATTATCAACTTTACAAAAAAAATTTTATAGAATAAAAAATATATGGGGTATTTCTTATCAAATTTCGAAACTTAAGTCCCGAGCTGTTAGTGCTGAATCACATGCATTTATTTTCGATGTAATATTTTTATTCAAAGAAAGATAACTTAATATTACTATTATTACAAAAAACAAAACGCATTCAATAAAAAAAAAAAAAAAAGTTATGGTCAATTTAGTGTCATGAAAATCATTCCCTCACGTTGTCCCTAAGCCCGAGTTAATTGATAAAAAAGCTGCCTTTCTCAAATAAAGCAATGTTCTTATTAATTAAATACAGTGGTACCTCGATATACGAGTGCCCTAATATACGAGTGTTTTGAGATACGAGCCGCCGAGCGAGCGATATTTTGCTTTGAGATGAGAGCAAGATTTGAGATACGAGGAATCGCACACTACACCGCTGCACACGACCCCAACATGCTCTTGGGAATGTGGGAGAAAGTTGCAGAGTTCATGGATAAAAATCACCCCGAAAAAGTTGCAACTGGTCGTGCATCGGCATTGTTCAACGAAACTTGCCTAACTCATTTCCGCAATATCCTGAAAGGGAGGAAGAAACAAACCTCCTTGGACAGTTTTTTTAAACGATCTGCAGGTGAAAATGAGCAAAGCGTGACGAAAAAAGCGAAGACCAGTGACGAAAATTAAGCGCTTCCGTAAGCACTTCACTTTTTCTTTTATTATGTTTTTATAGAATATGTATTTGTTATTTATAAATAAATGTTTCTTCTTGTAAATACATTTTTCTTATTCAAAAACACTTAACAAAAACAACTGAGGTGGTGTTTTGGGAGCTGGAACGGATTAATGGCATTTCAATTAATTTCAATGGGGAAAATTGCTTTGAGATACGAGCAATTTGACATACGAGCAAGGTTACGAAACGAATTAAACTCGTATCTCGAGGTACCACTGTACTGCAAAAATATTCGAAAGATTTTGTTTTTACGTTACGACAAATACATTAATCATAAAAGTATTTAAATATCCGTCCTTTAAAATAAAATCATTCGCTCACAGTGTTACGAATATTCAATTTATGATCGCGCCGAATGACATTTGTGAACGCAACCTTCAGTTTTTGATACCTAGCAACACTGTCAATATGTCAATATGGCGATTACCTACTTGTTCAACTTTGCCGCGCGTTTGTGCAAGAATGCATTTGGTTAAAATTATTTAAATATTACATTTCTCTGTATCATTACCTCACTGAACGTATATAAACAATTAGGTTAGTATAAATAAATGTTATAATTCTTTTCAATAGGTTTTGGTGAGTAAAATGCATAGTTCAAAATGCTAAAACAAATTGAGGTTATGTGTCTGTGTTTTCTGAGCTTTTGTCTGAATTCGTCATTATTTAAAAAAGTGAGGGAATGACAAATGTGTGATGGATTGACACTTTCGTCACGAACAAAGTTATTTAGTCAAGGGTTAGTGAGTAGATAAAAATTATTTAACAAAAAGTTTAATTGGATGACGAGATAAAGAATATCAAAAATTATAGATTGCGCTAATCCAGTGGTGTAATAACGGGAATTTTTAATAATAACGTATTTGAAAGTTAAATATGGGACCTAAATTATAGTAGCTAAAAAAACATTATACTTACTGATGGCCAAGTGTACAGCGACAGCAATTTTATTTAAACTAAGGGCCCATATCCTGAGGTTATGTACACGCTCCACACCTTCAATTCCTTGGAATATCTCCATTACCTCAGTGTACTGCAAGTATGACGGTGTCCCCTCCATCAAGACCTGTCAGAAGATAAAAATGAATTGATGCCGTTTTCCTGTATAGGTCAAATGGGAAACAAATCCAATTTCGACCTCCCTTACCAAAAGTGCGTCTTTCATTATACTGAAAGTCGTGTAGAGAACAATGATGGAGAACACGAATGTGCAGATTGGATCTGCAATGGCCCACTCTGGCTTGAAATAGATGACCAGGGCGGCCACAAATACGCCGACGCTCTGAAGTGCATCGCCCAAGACGTGAATGAATGCAGCACGCACGTTTATATTTTCCTTAGGAGCTGATACCGAGACAAGTTGCACATCAGAAGGAGCAATTTCCGTCACTGGACGACCATTTGACGTGGCGTTTTCGCTCGCCTGAGGGTTGTTATCTTTGTCCTGTGAAGCCGATTCCGTGGGACTTTGCACACCTGATGTATTATGGGTATCGTCGTTGGGACTATTTTCTGTTGACTTGGAACTTCGGCGGGAGGTTTTGCCGCCCTTTTTGGTGGCTGAAGTGGTTTTGCCCTTTGATTTACCGCCGTGGGAATGGCCATGCCCGTGGTGTAGCTGGAATCCCATTCTGTATATAAGAACAAAAGTTTTCAAATTAATTTCAAGGATTTAAAATAGAATTTCAGAGACACTGCAGACACTACGAGTGGATGATTTTGTTTTTTATTGCCTTCGGTTCAGGTTTCGGCTGAAGACTGGACCCTCTGCCTCAGCCTGTAGAACGGAGGGAGCTTTTCAAGAAAAATTCTCAACTGCTTAAGTGAGCAACGGGTAGCACTTTATCTCGAATTCTGTACAACATTTTCTCCGCGTCGGAACCGTTCCATTAGCACGCGCTTTTTATTCCTGTGCAGTGAAAATAAATCCGGACATAAAGCAAACAAGAGAGTGACCATTATCATATATTAGCGACCATTCGCTAAGAATAGGTTTGCAGAGTGCTCGTAAAGATCTTGAAAGTGGATAGCTTTCCTTGCATCAAGCACAACTCTCAGCCTTTCAATTTTTTACGACTTAGAAGTCCACCGTAAAGTCACAAAAATAAGAAAGAGGTTCCGAGCTTGTTTTGGGATCTCGTCGAAATCTTCCGTCAGATGGAGTAGAGGTTTTATTGACGTAAAAATTCTGCAGGGTGCTACGCTACGTACGTTTTATTGACTTGTAAACGTATGTCACTTTCGATTCGGGGTAGGTGTACGGCAATAGGCTCCGAAGGGAAGTACAAATTGATAACGTTTTGTTATTATGACGGTTATAAAAGAACGAAGCGATCTTAGCCCCCGGAATGGCCCAGTGCAATTTCACATCAGTCGAACTGGTGGAGGGAGGCACATAAATAAATGCAATCATTTTTATGACAGACAGCGGCTTCTTGCCTGTAAAACAAGATAAGGCGCACTTTGATTAACTGTTCCGAGGGAGTAGACCTCGTGAGTTTTTTATGTCGAAATCTCTGCTTTAAATGGACTACACTGCATCAACTTTCCCTTTTCCCAAATTAGGGAGTATTCGAAGAAAATTGTGACATATTAAATTTTACGATTTGTTCTGCAGATTCTGTCCGACACACCATCCCTAGTCTACAGTAGAAAAGCTTATACAACTATTTCTTTTCATATTAATAATGCATTATTCCAATCCAATTCTTTCCATTCTGACAGAAATTTTTAGCTTTCATAGTCCTTACCAATATTATTATAGCGTTTTGGCCCACTGTCCCAACATCCATTTATTTGGAAGTTTTGTACTTATCTTAACCCTTTTAACTCTAGACCCATAATAATTATTATTTTTTGGAATTTCCTCATTATTTTTCCGTCTAGCCTCTTATTCCCAATTTGCTTGTCTTGCTCTGAGTTTCGTTGATCAAAGAGTCAACATCAATAAAGAAATACACCAACACAACATTTTGGAAATTGTGGTATTTTCGTGAGCTCAGCAGCTTCGGCGACCTGCGTACATATTGTAACAATCATTGACTTGTTTACATGCATCGGAAAAAAGTTATTAGCAGAAATATAAAGTGGTCGGAATTAGGAAAGGCGGTCGGAAATAGGCCACTTTACGTTAGATTTCTCTAATTATGCTTACCAGCAACCTGTTTAGGTGAAAATCATAACCAAAAATAGTTAAATGAACCACGAAATTAGTTGTTTGAGTCAGATTTCTTTTTTTGTGTATACATAGAACTATACTATACCTATCCTTTTCGATAGTTTTTGTAAAGAATTTAAAAAAACTACATATTGCAAAGACCCTCGTCGATTTCGAAAAATAAACGAAGCAAAAATTCGTGTTATGGGTCCTAGACTTCATAAATACCCTGATGCTCCAAAAGTATATATTCATTATTGTGTAGGTATATGAGCATATCTCGTGCATTTTTTAATAGCTATCAGTGGCGTGGGGTCCATATAACACGATTCCTACCGGCTTCCCTTTTGGGAACTCATCCTATTCCCGTAAATTTAAAACTCGTTCTATGGCTGTAAAATTCCTGGAAAGCGCTCCCAAAATTCATCTCGTAAAGAAAACATGGCAAAACAAGTGTTACAACCAAAAACAACCATAATCTGTTGTTGCACTACGATGGAACCTTCCCTCGCACCGTAGCAGGTTCTATCAAGGGGTTGCATCGGGTATGAAGTGCTCGCTCGCTGCTTCTGTAAGCCGGTCATTTTACGGCTTACTCGAGCCCACACTTTTTTCCACGAGTAACAAAGAAATCGTGTGTGATATCCTTTGCTCACTAAAAGCAAATCCTATAAGCAAATAACACGATAGAAACCGGCTTCTCGGTTGTTTTCGTTTTGCATAAGTTGAAACTCGGGTCACTTCGGCGGGTGGTTGTTTATTTCTTAGAATGTCAGCTGATTCGTGTCTTCTCTATGAACGGGTGTGAGTGTAGTGGTGCTCTCTTATTATCCCTATAACACGGTAGAAAGCGGCTTCTCGGGTGAGTGGGGTTGGTTGGGGTGGGTTTGGTTATTAATTTTTTTTTCATAAACAGCTGACTGTAAATTTCTTTGATACTGAAGGGGCTGTGAATTGTAGGAGTGAATGCTCCCTTATTTCACAAGAACACGGCAGAAGTCGTCTTCTCGGAAGGGAGGGGTGTTGTGGTTTTGTTTATTATATTTTAATAAAAAAATTGTTAACTTGTGTCTCTTTTTGCCTTTGCCTTTTTGCCGTTGAGCACCAGGATTGTGACTTATGAGTGTGGTGTGGTGCTACTTTATTACCTCTCGATAACACGATAGAATCCGGCTTCTCGGGTTTTTTCGTTAGGTTCGGCTATTCGGATGACGATTATTTATTTGTTTCAATTTGTCAGTTGAAGGATTTGACGTGCATGTTTGATTTAAAGTGAAGTGTAATTGTACTTTAATATATAGAATTTAATTGTGAAAAGCTGGTGAGAATTTTGTAAGGTCTAGGTGGTCTATTATAGAACATTTTAGTAGCTTTTTATTTATATCTTGTTCTCAGTCTTTAATTTTTGTTGGAAATGGCGTTACTTAGTGTTGAATGCTGCTTAACGGATTTTTTATTAGAACCGGCAAATGAATTTAATAGATTATCTTTTCAGCAAAAAAGCAGAGTTATCGAATTAGGTCGCGCTAAACCGTCGATGAAAATAGATTACAAGCGTAAGGACGGGTTTTTCAAAGATTTTAATAAGTCGATTTATGAAAAATATTCGTGGCTGACCGGAAGCTGCAAATTAAATAAAATGTTTTGTTTCCCATGTCTTCTTTTTTCGAATTCTTCGAGTGTTTGGAGTCGCACAGGTTTTACGGACATTAATAATTTAGTAAACTCTTCAAGTAAGAATATTCAAACAGAAAAACATATTCGTAGTTGCTTAGCTTTGCATGAATTTGGCGCGAATCGGATTGATACTTCTTTAGGAAATACTTATGAAGCTCATAATAGAAAAGTCGATCGAAATCGTAATTTAATGAAACGCTTCATAGATACTGTAATTCTTTTAGGCAAATAAGAATTAGCATTCCGTGGTCATAATGAAAAACCCGTGTCCGATAATCGCGGCAATTATATAGAAACTTTGTTGTTTTTAGCTTAGTACGACACTTTAAGGGACTCACATTTAGAGCAGTGTTCTAGTTCACAAAATCCAATTTTTTCGGGCCTATCAAATGATATTCAAAATGACTTGATAAATAGTATTGCCGCGGTTATAAGATCTGAAATTAAATCAGAAATTAGTAAAGCTCGATTTGTTTCAGTAATGATTGACCAAACTCCCGATGTTAGTCATAGAGAACAACTAAGTTTCGTACTAAGGTATTTATCACAGAATGGAATAGAGGAGAGATTTCTTGGTTTTTTTGACGTGAGTTTAAGTCGTAACGCAGATAAATTGTCAGATCATGTTTTAAATATACTGGAAATATACGACTGTAAAGAAAAATTGGTAGGTCAATCTTATGACGGCGCCGCGGTAATGTCGGGTGAGCAGGGTGGTGTTCAAACAAAAGTACGAGAATCATGTCTAATGGCCATTTTCATTCCTTGCTATGCCCATATTCTTAATTTAGTGTTATCTCGATCTTTGGAAAAAATATCAGAGCTAAAAATATTTTTCGGTTACATAAATAGCATCGTTCGTTTTTTTAATAAATCAACAAAGCGCTCTAACCTTTTAAAAGAAATTGCTGACCGACGTATGCCAGGAGTTTCGGAAACTCGTTGGCATTACCATTCGCGAATAATTAACGTTTTATTTACCTGCAGATTAGATATAATTGCAACTTTTGAAACAATATTAAATAACTCGAATGAATGGGATAATGACACACTTTCTCTGGCAGAAAGTTTATTACATAAATTGGAAGATAAAGAGTTCTGCTTTTTCTTACACACCACCTCGGAAATTTTTGCAAAAACGGATGTACTTTTTAATTTATTACAAAATAAACAGATGGATATTGAAGTTGCTAGGCTAGAAATAGAGAATTTCGAGTCTTGGATGAGTTCTGACTTTTTAAATAAATTTGATTCGATTTTTGATAGTGTGAAGGATTGCCCAGAACCTCCAAGTAAACGTCGAGTGCTAAATTCTGACATCGATTTAAAAACTAATTATCGAAGAATTTTTGTAGAAATAAAAGACAATGTCATTTCTCAGATTAAAACTCGGTATAGTTCCTTTAGTCAACTAATATAAAATTTTTATATTTACTTAATAAATCAAAATATGATTATTTTGCTCAATCAAGTCCTAACGAAAAGATATCATCTTTAATTACAGTTTTCCCGGGAATTTTCCAGTTTTCTGCTTTAAAAAATGAATTGAACGTTTTATATACCACTTCTTCATTACGGCAATTTGATATTCTCGCGCTTTACTCGCATATTAAATGTGGCATTTTAAAAGATACTTTTTTTCAAATTTTAAACTTGTGTTGTATATTTTTAACTCTTCCCATTACAGTTGCTTCCGCGGAAAGATCTTTTTCAGCCCTTAAGAGAATACATACTTATTTAAGAAATTCTCAAACCGAAGAAAGGCTCTCAAATTTAGCACTCTTATCGATAGAAAAACACCTTCTTTTACAAATTAGAAATCAGTCTAATTTTTACAATGATGTTTTGGCCGAATTTATAAAAAAAATCGTAGATTATTTTTGGAGTATAAGTAAGATTAATTATATTTCATATCAACTTTTCACAGTTTTTGTTAACCGCTTTAGCTTGATTGCACGATACACGCGACTATAACGGTTTTTTTCAAAGCCACTTATATTATTCTTGAAGTTCATTGTATGTGCATATTTATTCATAATATTCATATAGCACTTAACTTCCAATGACTTTAAGTATGATAGAAGTGGCCGACTAAATTTGACAAGAATACACGCATTTTGTAATATCTGACTTCATTTGGTAAGTTTTTTTTCGCTATTAAGTTTCTGATTTTTGCACCGGCTTACCTTCTCAAAAATTTCACCCCACGCCACTGATAGCTATCAATCAAACTTGATTGATCAAGGAGTTAGGAGGTTTCTAAATACATAAAAAAATTTTCCACGGTAACTACTATATTTTTTATTCGATTTCGATAAAATGTCGTCTTTAAATTGATCAAATCAAACAGCAAAAATTCCATCCACCCCAATGTAGAACGATACTGAATTCATAATTAGAGAATGCCAACAGAGACACAGCATTCAATTAAATCTGTTTTCCTAACGCCGATACTCGAGGATAGGGTTTGCTGATTCGGGAGTTGACTATAAATTGTCAGTAATATAAACAGACGCATTACACCAATCGAGCTGTATCTAGCGATTGAAACAGTCCGCAAGCCCTTCTGAATAATTTTTTATTCATTTGTTTGTATCTGACGGCGAGGAAAGAGCCTGATTTTTTGCTGGAAAGTACACAACTGGTATGCGAGGATAAACGATCCCGCCACAAAATCCGGGAACCCGATGTACTATGCAAAAATGCAAATCCTTGCCATCCCGTGGCTATGTTCCTGTGTCAGCCGATGTGTCCGTTGCCTCCTGATTTATATACATGAGGACCCAGCTGAGCACTTTGTTCATTTTGCGGTCAACAAGGCTCTGTCAGTTGCTTCCCTGTAACTAAAAGCGAATGGGCAGTAACCGACTTTTTTACTTCGCCTCCACAGTCGAATAGCTCTCCATGATTCTTTTTCTTCCAAAAAGAAACATTTTCTAGAATTCGATATGCACCCGCCGCGTGGCAAAACGTAGCCATCGAAAATGCTGTGCAAGCCCACTGTCGGGCGGACCAGTCAACACAAAATTCGTGGAGTCAATTTAAAGCGAAACGAACAGCTTCCAATGGACCGGAGTAAATCAATTGCATTTCCTGTGTCAAATGTGCAGGTCCAGGAAGCGCCTAATCGAATGGAACTGCTGCCACCCTGTGAAGATGTTGCTCAAGCATTAAGCCTTTGGCTCGAGACGCTAGCTCTGGTACCTAAACAAATAAATTTAATTTCGCAAACGGCTGAGTTTGTTTCCCCTGTTGTCATATATGTGAGAATTAGATATCTATCGTCCGAGCCGGCGGCAGTGACTAACCAATTCATTGGTATCCTTTTGTAAATATTTTTAGTAGCTTTCTAGTTTGCACTATCGTGCAGATACTCCAGAGTTCGAACTGCCTCAGGTTTTGGGCGTCTTGGACCCTCCTAATTGAACGTGTTGTTTTTTCTGTTTGCCACTTTAACCTGGTCCTCAGAGCCTTCCCTTTAGGGCGGAAACAAGGGATTCGTCTTTCAGCACGAATCTATGAAGGTTGGCTCTGGAACGTGAGCTCTAACATTTATTTCCCGTGTGTTTTTCCACGTGTTTAAATAAGAGCCCAACTCTCTCTTCGGTATCTAGCGGTGTTGGAGCTGGCTTAGATGGATCTTAGTACCAGCTACGGTCGAAGCCTACCCAAAAACCAGATCTGTCCCCCCGAGGGGTCTGGATTTTTACGTTGTCAGCAAAGCCCTTTCGTTGCTTTGTGGGAAGTATTTGATTACGTGTGGAAGTGTTAAATTGGTCAGGAGTTTTTTCTCATCTGTTTGCCAGGATGATGAGAAAGCCTTCTGTGCCAGTGGCCCTGGGCAAATAAACCCACTCATGCAGATCCAAGCGACAGCATACGTATGTGGCACAGATGTCATCACAGATTACTTTTTGGTGAAAACGATAAGTGTTTGAGAAAACTGGTAAATTTACTTCATGTGTGGCCCTTCGTAGGCAAGAGGTGAATAAATGGTAAAAGTTGTGAACTGGAGCTCTATTACCCAATTACAGAAGTATTAATGATGGTTTTTAAGCATCAAAACCAATACCGCATAATTATTACGCTGAGGTTTTTCTAAACTGGCATGTCCCTATATATTTTTGCGAACATAATATGTATGTATGTATAGTATATACACTCCGCAACACATGATTGTAGGCAACCTCAAACACAGGTATTTTAAGTAATGATGAATTCAAAGAAAATGCATATACCTTTTCACATAGAACTAGAAAGTGCTAATTGCTTTTTGGGATTTTCCCATGCATATGATGCAATCTTTTTTTTTAATGATTTTTTTTACCTGCAAATTGCTATGAAAACCTGCGACACTTGATTGTAGGCACAGAAGTTATTGGTGATTTGGAGTGAAATAAACTGTATAACTGTTCATCATATTGTATTGAGAAGTGAATAGCTAGTGGCAGGGACGGCGTTAGAGTGGGGCGAGGGTGGGCGCCAGCCCCCACCCTAAAACTGTGGATTCAGATATTTGTACTTTACTTACAACTTCTTAGTCCAGTCAAATAAGCAAAACAAAATGGGTCAACCTCGGAATGAGAGATAATAAGCTGAAAACTTGTATACACCTTCATTTTGGCGTTCTAAAAGTTGTGTCAAAAGTCTCATAAAATCTCGTGTCTGCGTCGTAAGTTATTGAAGGTCAAAGGTCACAAAAATCGGTTTTCTGGGATTATCTCTGTTTCTACAGCTCCAATGATGTTAACACCTATTATAAAAATTGTAGAGCGTAAAATTTGCAATAATTTTTGTTCGAAACATTTTTTCATGCGCTCAACCGTTTTTGAGATAGAGGGCGGAGAGTGCGCAGCACTCAGCTATACATACTATAATACAAGGTCAATAGTGAATTTCGGTGAGTAATACTTTGTATAAAGTTAATAGATCATTAAAATATTATTAACAATGAATAATTTGTATTTTGTAAATTTACAAATCTTAAGTAATTCAAAGATCAACAGTATTAATTTTCTTCTTCTTCATCCTCATCTTCCTGGCGTTCGAAAATGTCTGTTTCATTAACATCATTTTCGCGTCCTGAATCATTGCTTCCAGGACTTCTAACATTTTTGGGTCGAATTCACTATCTTCCTCAGCGTTGCTTTACAATGAAATAGCATTGAGGCAAGCTTGCCCATTACACTGGCCACCAGATAAAGTGCATTGTAACCCCGATTTTCTGCACCCGCAGCGTGGACTACATCCATTCTTACAATTACAAAATATAGTATTAAGTAATTCATCTGGAGCTGGTGGTAATATTATTGTCATTGGCTCCAGGAATTCATTTTGCAGCTTCCAACCCCACTCCATTTTCGTATAATTGGTCAGCGTAAACTTGGTTTTTAGTACTATTTACCAGTGTTTTTTTCTCAATGTATGGAGGCGTCTGCCTTCCCAGTTATAATCTTAATAGAAAAATAAGAATTTAAGAGTTTACACGTTTTAAAGACAAAATACTTAATTATTTTTCTACTTGAAATCTACTTTGAATAAATTGATATGAAATTAAGATATACAAGAAATTTTCATTTAATGAGTTTTTAATTACACAAAGTAGGTAAATATTATTAAATAAATATATTATACATATGTGAAATGTAATTAAATACAATATATTAATTAATAAATAATACAAGTTATTCATTGTTAGTAATATTTTAATGATTTATTAACTTTATACAAGGTATTACTCAACGAGATTCACTATTGACCTTGTATTATAGCTTGTATGGCTGAACGTTGTGCGCTCTCCGCCCTCTATCTCAAAAAGGGTTGAGCGCATAAAAAAATGATTGGAACAAAAATTTTTGCAAATTTTACGCTCTACAATTTGCATAGTAGGTGTTAACATCATTGGAGCTGTAGAAACAGAGATAATCCCGGAAAACCAATTTATGTGACCTTTGACCTTGATAACTTACGACGCAGACACGAGATTTTATGAGACTTTTTACACACCATTTAGAATGCCAAAATAAAGGTGTACACAAGTTTCCAGCTTATTATCTCTCATTCCGAGGTGAAACCCCTAATATGACTGGACTATCTGTAGTAAATCGAACAAGCCTGCAATCTCAGTAAAGCAAGCAAGGGAATTTTTGTAAAGTTTAAGAAGCAATGTAAAATTTGCATCAATCTTCATTAATAAGGTAGGCCTCCTAATAATTTATTCTTTGTACAATTAAACGGGCTTTTGTTATTGATGTTTGAAAAGTTCGTATGCATGAAATTACAAGTGAGTATCCCATATGCAAAACGCGCTATATGATTTTTAAAAAGTTTTGAGTTATTCAAAGAAAACCTGTAAAAGTTCTCACAGATATGTTAGAGTGCTGATTTATAATTACATATTCACACCACACATTGAGTTATATGTTTGAAAAAAAGACGTGTATATACCACCCGCCCCACTAGATTAATGTTCCGCCCACCTCCCGCCCACCCATGGTGAAAATCCGAGCGCCGTCCATGGCTAGTGGACAGAATAAGAATTGGTGGTGAAAAAGGCTCACCCTTAAAAAAATTGGACAAATAAAGGTACTAAAAGAAGAAGGATATTGAAATCGAACAATTCGTAGAAGGAACAACAGGAGTACTCTGAAGTAGTTCACAAGTTCTTTAGGGACTCCGAAAATTATGGGGAATTATAGGAATTTGATCGAAATAATATGACGTGGAAAGATCTAATAAGCATAATCTTTTCAGAAGTAAAACGCATCACATTGGATGGACCCGACGAATATGCGTTCTACTTTCATGATTTATGATAGGAGCAGAAATTTCTAACCCGTCGTTATAGCAGAGCAGGAGGGTCATGGTTTGGGGAGCCATTTCTTACAATGGACAAATAGACCTAATTTTTATTAGTAGAATACACACATCTAATGATGATAAAAATGTTCTAAGGAGTGCCAAACTCAAAGTAATAGAAAAAATGGAAGAACAACATTGGAGTTTCCAACATGATAACGCACTGGTACGTACAGCCTGAGTTGTGAAACAGTGGTTTGAAGATGAAAATGTTGTAGTTTTAGATTGGCCACCACTATCACCAGATTTGAATATTATAGAAAACCTCTGGAGATGGCTTACAAGACAAAAAATATATAGGTCCGGAAAACAATTCCAAAGCATAGAGGAATTTAAAGCTGCGATAACAACGTCTTGGAATGAGATTCCCTTGGAAATAATAATAAAGTATGTCAAATTGAATTTTCGAAATTATAAAGCGAAATGGTGGTAGCACGCATTATGAAATGGAATGGAAATGAATAAATTATAAAGTAGGTTTAGAAATTTACTTTCCTTTTAATCTATTTATTTATTGTTTTTTAAACAACTCGAATTTATTCTGAAACAATATTGAGCTCGAAGTGCCTACAATCAATTGTCGCAGGATTTTATAGCAATTTTCAGGTAAAAAATAATTCAAAAAAAGGACGCATCAGATGCATGGGAAAATCCCAAAAAGTAATTAGCACTACCTAGTTCTATGTGAAAAGGGATATTAATTTTCTTAAAATTCAACATTCCTTAAATTACATGTGTATTTAAGGCTGCCTACAATCATGTGTCGCGGAGTGTATCTTCTGCACAATAATGCAGAGCGCGTCCTTTTTTTAGGGCTGTGCAAGTTTGTGTGAACAAAAGCTGCCGGCTTTTGAGAAGGTCAGAGTTGTGATTGAACTTAATCAAATCAATTAGTTTAATGAAAAAAAAATAGAAACTGGTCAACAACATTTTTTTTTTCTTTAAATCGGTTAAAAAGATCAATCATTCTACAGAAAAAATTATAATTTATAAATAAAAAAGCACAATTCCTGAGCAAACTGATCGATTTCTAATTTTAACACGGTGCTCACACCATACCCTGAGGTACGCCCGAAATATTAAATATTTCCTTGGACAAAATGCCTCGAAATAGGGCACGCTGCGACCACTAGGACAAGTAAGAACAAAGCCATTTGATAAAAAGAGCGGAAAATGCAAGAAGGTTGAGTTTATGGAGAAGAAAGTGATTGAATCTGTCAAAACCTTTGCTGAAGTCTGAAATAATGCATTAACCACCATTTTCAATATTTGAAATGCAGTAATTTAAAAATTTAATGTTGAGCCCTTTCTGTGCAGCGGATTTATAGTAGACATTTTCCAAAATATCAGAAAATGCATCACAGAAAAGAAACAGAGGGCGTTTTCGAAAATTCATCATGGTGTAAACCACTTCAACTACGGGCGTTTTCGAAAATTCATCGGTTTGATGCACCATCAATCACAATTTTACCCATAAGGTGCAACAATATGGTAAACTTCACCTACATTTATATTTTTAGCGGTGAATTTTCGAACGCATCTTCGGAAAAGAATTTTAAGATATCATCTGATCGAAATGTTACTGTTTGTCAACAAATTTCGGGCATTCTATCAAAAGCTAACCTTCGGGTCCAAAAATCTCAGCCATCTCATGCTCAACATTCACCTTCATGATTGCACATTAAATAAGGTTGTCATTGTCAACCACAAACAACCGAAAAATTTTATGGTGCACGTGGTGAAGATACTAGGTGAATTTTCGAACAGAGTGAAATAAAGTTCCAAACTTATGTTGAATTTACGAACAAGGTGATGAAAAGTGGTTGAAATGGTTTACACCATGATGAATTTTCGAAAACGCCCTACTTTGCATCACCTTGTTCGTAAATCCACCATAAGTTTCAAACTTTATTTCAATCTGTTCGAAAATTCATCTAGTATCTTCACCACGTGCACCATAAAATTTTTCGGTTGTTTGTGGTTGACAATGACAACCTTATTTAATGTGCAATCATGGAGGCGAATGTTGAGCATGAGATGGCTGAGAGTTTTGGACCCGAAGGTTAGCTTTTGATGGAATGATCGAAATTTGTTTACAAACAGTAACATTTCGATCAGCTGATATTGTAAATTTCTTTTCCGAAGACGCGTTCGAAAATTCACCGCTAAAAATATAAATGTAGGTGAAGTTTACCATATTGGTGCACCTTATGGGTAAAATTGTGATTGATGGTGCATCAAACCGATGAATTTTCGAAAACGCCCAGATTGAATAAATAGTATAAGATAGGGGCAAGTAGCACGGTACAATACTGAATGAAAAAGGCAGAAATGATATCAGGTCCATTAGAAATATCAACTAAGCTCGAAATTTTAGCTCCGTCAATAAAAAACTCAGCAGCCGTGACAGAGGTTGGCGAAAGTGTCGTCAAGTGCGTAAAAGTCATAAAGCTATTATCAAATAGTATCGATATCAAAGTGTAAAACAAAATTAGTTTAAAAATAATCATCAAAGAGATTATGAATCTTCAGAGAATTGTCGCTATGTAGTAATATCACCGATACTAATTGTAAGTACAAGCGAGTAGCAATCAGAACCACGCTTTTATTTGTCGATTTTAAAGAAGCGCTTTGAATTCTCATGCAACTAATGCTTCAAGAAAGGAGTTTTAGGAAGACTCCAATTCAGTGATGTATGTTCCTTCCAGACTTTATTGCTTTTGTTGTTTTTATGTTTAAAAGCTACGTTCATCCAAAGCGAATAATATTGCGAGCCACGAGACTGGTAACTGGATAGCAACGCAAAAAGCATTTAGCGAATATAGTGTAAAAAGAGTTCACGGATATGTGAATGTCACGCTTGTGAAGAACAGTACTCCAATCACAAATCATGAGCTGTTGGTTGAGAATACAAAAATCAGGCTTTTTTAAATTGTAGTGCAAAGTACTCCTCTGCTAACCGGATCACGGCGAAAAACCAAATAACCGAGGCAAAAAAGTTTAGCATTGGATATATTACTACATAGCCAGGTTTCTGATAGGCAGATGGCGTCAAACCAAAAATCAGCAGACTTTTATAAAGGTGCGTCATCCTATAGGATCATTACGAACGAAACGATTGTACACTCACAATTTTCTACTGTTTATAAGCGCCTTCTCTCAACAAACTAGCTTTCTTCAGGGTCGCTCTACTTCAACGAATCTTCTCGAATTTGTTACTTTTGCTATGTCAAGAGTCCCGTAAAAGCCATTCTCATTATTTTATCTATTGATGACATCTAACAATTCCTTAAAATCTGTAAAGTCTTAATTCATGCAGACTTTCTGTAGAGGCCGTAATCTCCTGCGTGTTGACTATACACGGTATTGGTCTAACAAAAGAAAAATAAAGCTGTTCACGGTATAGTCAACACGCAGGAGATTACGGCCTCTACAGAAATACAGGGTGTTCAGAGGTGGGAGGTCAATACTGCAGGGGGTGAAAGGTCAGACCGAGACAAGCAAAAAATCGTATGGGTGGGGGGGGGGGGGGCATCCCCCACTTTTCTCCTATATTCATGTTATTAACATACCTACTTCTTATTTTTTTTAAGTTGCCTATCTAATTACCTTTCCAAAAAGGTGCAACATGCCCAGGTAGAAAAGGGTTGCAAAAGTCCTGAAATTAAAACATCCTCACAGGTATCTAATTACTTTATTGCACCATAATGGAAAAAGTCGTTAAGTAAACAATTTTTATGACAGCAAGTTCGGAAATGTTTGTTTAGGAAACAGAGGTAGTACATTTTTATTATTTCAGCAAAACAGTAATAAAATAATAAATGTAATCTCGTTAAATAGCGTTATTAGTTTATTATATCCAGTATTGACTCTTAAGTATCCTGACGCTCCGTTTCTAATACCTCCTATGAATTATGGTATAAAAATGGGTAAGTTTGAAAGGACATTGACCACAGTTGAAGAAACAAGCGATAAGAACGGGTGTTTAATAGAAAAAATTAAGATAAAATGGCAGAATTCAGTGTTGACGAGTATGCCGATATAATTTACGTGTACGGTTCAGTAGAAAGAAATGACAGTGAGGCCGTACGAGAATACCAAAGGAGATTCGGCGGGTACCCAACAGAAGGGTATTTTCAAGGACTTTCAGAAGGTTAAAAGAAACCGGAAGTGTAACTGCCCCCAGAGCAGAAACGCGAGCAGGAAAATCGGCCGATTCAGCGGACCTCGACCAACAAATCCTTAACATCGTCAGGAACAGCCCTGTAATAAGCATCAGGCAGGTCGCACGAAGGTCAGGATTGTCTTCAGGGAGAGTTTGGACCGTTGTGAACTGAGAGGGACTACATCCATACCACCATATCCCATTCCAAGCACTACACGAAGGAGATTCCGAAAGACGATTGCAATTTGCACTTGGCTGTTCGAGTCTAACATCGAAAACAGAAGGTTTCTAGACCGAATTCTGTGGACGGATGAATCGCAATTCACCCGGGATGGCATCACAAACTTGCACAACCTCCACACCTGGTCAGATGTGAACCCACATAGGACAAGGTGTCGGTCCTTCCAGCAAAGATTTAGTGTCAATGTCTGGGCTGGCATCATCGGCAACCAGTTGATAGAACCCTTCATCTTGCCCCAAGTGCTGAATAGTCAGCTATACTCGGACTTTTTGGAGAATACCCTTCCGGATCTGTTGGAGGACATCCCCCTGGCCACCAGAAGCGCAATTTATTTACAGCTCGACGGAGCACCTGCGCATACTGGGAACATTGTTAGGGCAAGGTTGAATGAACATTACCCAGAGCGCTGGATTGGACGAGGTGGACCGATTCCTTGGCCTGCTAGGTCACCGGACCTTACTCCACTGGACCTTTTCTTATGGGGAATGATGAAAGATGAAGTTTACACAAGAACAATCAACACTAGAGAAGAATTAGTAACCAGGATAGGGACTGCAGCGACGAAAATACGGGAGAGACTGGTTACCATAGACCTCAAACGCGAAATAAGACGAAGGCTACTTGCATGCATCGAAACTGGCGGAGAACATTTTGAACAGCTTTTGAAGGACATACGTTTTAATTGTAATTAGTTTTTAAGCGAACAAAATGTATTTTTTAGTTAACTTATGTATAATTTCTTAAAAATTCGAATTGTCACGATATTCTGTAAAAGGATTTTTGTAAATAAATTTTCGCATCCTTTTCCTATCTGGGCATGTTGCACCTTTTTGGAAAGGTAATTAGATGGGCAACTTAAAAAAAATAAAAAGTAGGTATGTTAATAACATGAATTTCGGAGAAAAGTGGGGCGAAAGGTGAAAAATCGTGAAATAAAAGTTATTTTTTTCAACTTCCAGGGGGATTGTTGCCAAGGGGTTGGGGATGGGGGGTGGTGTTAAACTTTTTGGAAAGGGCTTCCAAATAGTGATTTTTTGAGATCGGTTAGGGGTCGCTGCGATGCGTAGAAAAAAAGATAAAAATACAACAGCGGTTCCCATATAAGGCAAAATCCTGATGTACGAATCACCCTGTAACTGCCGAACGGTGCGAGATGCCCCTCCCCCCCACCCATATGATTTTTTGCTTGTCTCGGTCTGACCTTTCACCCCCTGCAGTACTGACCTCCCACCTCTGAACACCCTGTATAATATATCCGTGATTTGGGAGTTATCTGGATTGCAAATTAGACTTCATTGAGCATACAACTGTAGGTGGCTAAGGTCAGCTCTATGTTGGGATTCATCAAAAGGTGGTCACGTGAATTTTACAATTGTTTTGCCTTCAAACAGCTTTATTTTTCATTGTTAGACCAATTCTCGAATACGCGAATCAAGTTTGGTCGCCCAAACTTCATCAAAGCTGTGCAAAGCTTCGTTCTTAAGGATTTACCTTGCAGCAATCCAGTTCTTCCCTCTTCTTACAAAGATCGTCTGAGTCTTCTTGATACGCAGGCTTTGCACTAACCCGACTAGAATTTATAGGGGGCATGCCTCATGAAGCGTGTGGGCCTCATGTGGCAAGTGAGGGGTATGCCGATAGAGGGATTTCCCCGTAGATTCATCATGAGGTCCTCATGTGGCAAGTGAGGGGCATGCCGATAGAGGGATTTCCCCGTAAATTCCTCATAAGGACCTCACAAAATAAAATCAGCGATACTGAAGTGAGGTTTACCTTATGAGTACCTCACAAGGGTCTTATGAGGCAAACCTTACAATGAAATAGGCAATCCCACCTTTTGCTTTACAGGGGTTCGATTAGGCAAACATCACATATACACCTAGGCATACTTGACGTTATCTGCTAGTGGGTTATATTTGCAAATTATCAGCTGGGCTCGATTAAAGCACAAATCCCAGTATTATTAATAGCTGTCTTATCGGGTTTTCCTTACAAAAACTTCGTATTTTATAATCTATTGCATGAAGTATCATCTTCTTGAGAATCCCTCGACGAATCCCCCTACGAGCTGACAGCTCATCGCCATATTGCGGCACTCGTTCTTTTTTGGATTCTACCCGCAGGACGGACAACATCAGGGCGCACTCGCCTCGGACTGAGTTTAAGTTTATTATAATAATTTATACTAATAAAGAAGTATTTCCACATGTATATAAGTATAAGGAGTTAGGATTACATTATTAAGTATTACAAAGAGAGCCTGAATGAGGCAAGGCGTTATTTGCCCTACAGCAGCCTCATAGGACCCACACGAAGCACTATGGCTAGCCTCATAGGGACCCTAGCTGTACCCCACCAAAATTCTAGTCGGGAACGTCGGGTGATTATTAATTGGTAGTATAGACTCTGCTTCCCTAAAAACCGAATTCACTTTTAGATTGAACGGGCGTAATCTTAGGGTGGTGTCGCTTCTGTAAACTAGTTTATCATATATAACTACATATATCAATATATTAAAAGGATGAGGTTCGATGTGAAGAAGAATGCTGATTTGTTTGATGTTAGTCTTCTTGGTGGTTGTGATCGCATGTGTACTAACATCGGTTGTGATCGCATGTGTACTAACATCGTGTACTAACATCGGATAATCAATAAAATGCTACAGATTAATTCGGTTATTTTACAAAGTCTTGACTAAGCTAATGGTCCATTTATACAATATAAGCCTGTTACATTGGCGTAATAGAAAGAGAGCTCGTTTATCCGGAGATTTTGCCTTAGCGACTGTGTGAACCTCACGAACAATGGAGTTATTTGGCCGGATGTTAGGAGACACTGCAGTTACAAACAGGCAAGAAATAGAAGAATAAAATAAATATACATATTTGCCATATATCAGTTGACTATGAAATTTTACACTATCTTATTATATCGCATTCATTTGGTAATAAACATGAACCGAACCATTTAATTCACACAATTTTCTTGAAGCATGGATTTTTAAATAGGGATAAAGTGAGAGACTTCGATAAATGAAAAAATTACTCAAACTCAAACCATATATTTTTACGATTATTACACGCACAACAAATAATTAAATCATTCAGAAGTGATTTCATATTTTAATCTTAAGCACTTTACGAGAGCATGTCCTAATTTCGGCACGAACTCACTTTACCCACCTCTGGCATAACAAATAGCCGCCATTATTTTAAAACTTTTTCCTCCCCGGAATTTGTAAACAGTACAGGTAAAGACCAAAAATATAATAAAGTTGGCTTTTAGTTGGGGCACCTGATCGCCATAATTTCCTCGGGCCCGAACTACGCCTGTGGTAAAAACCAGCTTAAACTGTTCTAGGGGGCTTGTACTGACGGACAGGTTCACATTAAGCCGCCCGTAGGCTGTTTCGCTTCCAAATAAATTTAAGAAATGAAATGGATTGCGGCAGTAAATCTTTTGAAACCTTGCGCAAGTTTGAATTTTAGTTGGGGCAACTATAGATATAGGGGAGCTTCCCAAAAAAGCCTATACCCATAGTACCCCGGCTGTCCCGCCCACAGATAGCTCCCATGGTCCTTTCCGCTGGGCAAACTTTAGCGAACCTATCTATAAAAGTCAACAAGTCAACATAAGGACGAATAAATCAAACGTGTCTCCTTTGGAACATAACAAAATCTCCAGAATATTACAGTAACGAAGATTCTGGCGGGCAAACATTTTCCTCAAGGAATAGCTTGAAAAAAAAAGTCATTCCAGGAAGATCTTAGGGTGAAATGGCCCCAACAGAGAAGGACATCCAATGTATTGATGCATACCGGCGTATAGAAAGTCTTGCCGAAGCGTTCAATTTATCGCCACTTCCGACGGTGCCACTTTTTTCATTTGTGCTGTCGACTCGGTCGCCTGCCTCTGTACGTTCACTTAGAGATGTCTCCGAGTCATAAATCACGGCGCATAAAAAAGTTAAAGGATCGAAGGGCGGCAGCGAAAGTAACACCTTGCCTACTCTCAGTCAGTGCACAGCATCAACCGATTCCCAATAAAAAGTTTATCTGTAGCCCCCGCCTCACACCTCGCGCTTTGAGAGGGTCATTTCGGCGAAAGTGGTAGCAAATTTATGTGCCACCGCTGAATTTAAACTCTTTGCTACAATTGGTTGGCTAAAGTTAACGCCCTTGGGAGAAAAGAGTTATCGAATGTCACGCTCAGCTTCCTTAGAAAAATTTATTAAGACAGAAACGAACCCCATCAAATTCCCGAGAGCGACTACGATACCCAATTTATATTTTCTTTATTAAGACGCCCTTCTGGCAATATATTTATTTCATAGCCAATCGTCGGCATAACAAAATGAACTTAAAAACTGCAAATAGTTCCTGAACAAAAAGATATCCAACAAATATAGAAAATCGATTTTTCTTACATCACACAACGAACCGAGCAACTGTGAATTCTTGAAAATGTCTGGTCCTGGAAGTGCTTGCTTATTTTTAAAAAAAAATTGTAAAGCAGCCCGGAATTTCGGAAGGAACTTCGAGAAAAGTTTGCCTGTAGAAAGTTGAGTAATTGACTTAGAAGGCAAACTTGTCGTACAAACACTATAGACACCAAAAATGGGATAGTTGTCATGCAGGAAAATTCCTGAAGAATACCAGCATCAATGCACGGCACAGGACAAATCTCTGTACTATATGATGAACAAGCGAAACGGCTATGAAATAAAATTCTTAACTAAATACCATAATCTACGGCGACTTGCTCCAACTACCACGTTTGCATCATGAATTGATGTATTTATTTCATAAGTCTGGGTTTTTTATCAAAAAAATTTTTCTCCCCACTTAAACATTATTTAAAACACAACGTTTTGGCTATTTTTACGTAGAAATATCGAAGATGTATGAGTTCATTTAATTCCAGCACTTAAAATTGCAGTCCTATTGTGTATATACATTGTTAATCATGAATTCTCAATAAATTGAATTGAATTGAATTGAATTTATTTCATAACACTTCAAGTTTCCGCAATTAATGTATCCAAAAATTATATATTCGGGGAATAAAAGTCATTAAACCGTTTATTTAAAAGCAAAAATTAATACCACCCATATTACCTTAAGTTTAAAAAGTGGTTTTTCTTTATTCTACTTCTATGGGTAACTTACTAAAGTTTGTTAACGCCTACATAATGGGTGGGCCATCGTCTTTACAAATATCATAAAATAAACAATGTTTAATATTTTTCAAGGTTCGTCTGTTCATTAAAAAGAATGAACCTTCCGATTAGTTACGGAATATGATTTCATTAAATGGTTGCCTCAGCTAGCTTGGCAATAGCCCATCCTCCCAACTCAATTTTGCAGCACTTTTTCGAATAGCTCGATCCATATTGTGCTTAAATGCCTGAATCGTTTCAGGATTCTCAGCATAACATCGATCTTTAACGACAAAATCGATTGTTGCACGGCTTGTGTGGTACGTAGCACCATCATGCTGGAACCAGAACTCGTCCAATCCAATTCCTCAATTTGTGGCAAAAAAAAAAGAAAAAAAAAGGAAAAGGAAAAATCGGTTATCATGCCTCTGCGGCACTCTCCATTGACCGTAGCGTTGTTGCTATCTTTATCTTCGAAGAAAAATGGGCCAATAATGCCAGAATTCACGCGAAATAGTCACACTCTGAGGATGCATTGGCTTCTCTGTACTACCGAGCCCCAAATGAAAATTTTTCTTGTTTATATAGCCGCCGAGATGAAAATTCGTCCCATGCGAAAATTATTTCTTAAGCTAAGTCGACGTCAATTTCGAGCTGTCCAAAGCCCGAACAGAGAAGCGATAACGAAATGGGGTGGTAAATAATTTTGCTTCAATTTCTGAGTCAATCGGGGCTTGTAAGGGAATAATTCGAGGTCTTTATGCAGAATACTCCTCAGGTTAATGTTTAGTTGGCTGAGCGCACAGAACGAACAGGAGGACAACTTGTGTTATCAACTATTATTATTATTTATTAATCATTATTACAACTTTAAAATAGTACAATTCGGAAGATAATCACTTTTATTTAGAATATTGTTGAATTCATCAGATATAAAAAATTAAACAATATAAGAAAAAGAAAAATTAAAAATCAAAGTAATGAACAAAGATAAAAGAAATAATAAAAAGAATTGGAAGAAAATTATAAAGCAAAAACGAAAAGATAAACAGCTATGTGTCCCTTCAATAGATTCCGTCAGTATATTAGAAAACAAAGACTGACGTCGATAAGTCAAGGCTCTGAACGAAGCTCCTGAATGTATCGAACGAGTCCACCGTCTGAACGCAACGAAGGTTAAGGGCTCCCCGAGTAGAACGTACTGGACAGTGTTATACCATTTACACACTATTTAGTTAACCAAACACCTTCTTGGTTTAGCGCTAAACCAGCTCAAATTAGGTGTTTCGACTTGGTTCTCAATATAAGCTAAGTGGTCAGAAACCTAAAAAAATTAGCTTGGTTCGGTGTTAACCAAGTATTTTCTAACAAACCACGTTAAACTTTCCAATACCTTGTGGTTGTTACTTTCGATGACATTGTGCCAGAGAAAGTATTGAAATTTTAAACTAACAAACTAATCCACAAAATAATCACAAAAATATCACAACACAATCCTCCAAAACTTTAACAAGCAATATGTCAAAATAAACCAATTCGCCGCCGTCTGTCGTTCTGTTTGGTTTCGACGTTGATCAACTGGAATAGTTGGTTAACCAACTATAGATTGAGGTTTTAAATCTCAGGAGGTGAAAGCGCAAGCCTATAGCTGAGCTGAGAGGCACAACAAATTTTTTCAGGTACGTGAGCTGGGATGAATTAATGAGTGCATGTAATATAGCATATTCCGCTTTGAATACACATCAAGTAAGCATGCGAGAACTATGGCTTTGATATGTGTCACCCGGTAAAACCTAACACAATCCGTTAAATGCTGTATTCCACCTTCGTCAGTAGCATGAACCCACCTTCGAAAATACCAAAGAATTATTAGTAAAATATGAAACAATCAGTGTTTTCACAAAGCTCGAAGATACGTCCGACGAAAGCCATAGCATAACTGACATGCGATACGATACTGTTTCTGTCAATGTTTTAAGCGCGATACCCACCCTTTATAATAAATAAGTTGCGAATTTAAAAATAAATTGATTATACGTTGATTAAAAACGAACTGGTTTAACATTAAGCCATTAACACTCACAGCACGCAATTTCGGCATATGAGTTTGAATTGTCGCCATATTATGAATTCGAAGAAAAAAAAATCGGGAATCACTGTTTCCCATGGTTTTGAGGGTGTTCTTTCCAATGGTGATGGTTGAATGGTTCTCCAGAAAATATATATCCATGAAAAAATTAAAAATACGTAGAAAAAAAGTGGGTTTTTAATGGTATTTTTTGTTTAAAATGATTTATTGTTCCCTTTCGATTTTTGTTCCAATCGCGACCTCGGTGTATGAACTAAAAATATATGTTTTTTTTTTTTATGTAAAAAACTTCTGGTAAAACAAAATGGCGGCCAGAAAACTTTTTTTTGAAACGTGACGAATTTTTTCTCGAAAAACTACGCCTTTAGCCTTTTTCTTTGACTAATCCCTACAATAAACAAATTTTCATTCAAGATTAGAGTATTCAAAAAAAAAAGGAAACTATAAACTTCAATGAAAATTTGTTAATAATAAAAATGATTTATTGTAGAAATTAGTCAAAGAACACTATCGTGTTTTTGACGGCGTTTGTGGAAATTTTGATTTCATGATTTTTTAAAAAATCAAAAATTGCATCAGATCTTACTGAAAAAAACTGAAGAGTGTTTTTTGACCAATTCCAAGACAGTTTTGTTTTTTACATTTTCTTGCTAAAATCTATAGTTTTCGAAAAAAAAATTTTAATTTTGGCCGCCATTTTATCTTACCAAAACCTTTTTACATAAAAATAACCACATATATTTTTATTCCAGACATCGAGGTCGTGATTTTTATTGGTTTTAAGCATGAACAAAAATCAAAAGGGAACGAAAAATCAATTTAAACAAAAAAATGCCATAAAAAATCAGATTTTTTTGGGTATTTTTGATTTTTTCATGGATAAATTTTTTCTGGAGAAATTTTAACCATCATCATTGGAAAGAACACACTCAAAAACATAGGTTCCTGATTTTGTTTTTTCTTCGAATTCATTAAGATGCCGAAATTGCGTGCTGTGAGCGTTAATGGGTTAATTAACACAATAAAATTATGGTCTGTCTACTTGAAACCAATAAACGTGAAAACTGTGTTCCGCAAATTTTAATAATGATAGTAAACGTTTCACACTATCGCAAATGCAGGTTCGAGGAATACAGTTTCAACGTATTTCAATCTAACCTATATAAATCAATAATTTGTTCTGTAATAAGTCTTTATATATCAGTAATTTCGTTTTTACGATATAGTTTGTATAATATTATAACGTCTTCGAAATACTGCAAAAAATCCAAAATTGCAGAAAATCAAGAATTTGGTGATAATATATATTATTTTTAAGAATCACAAATATTTAACTGGTGCTGAAACAGAGCTCAATAAAACGCGAAAAAATTCACGGGAAAATTGCTAGTTACTATAAAAATATATATTTGGAAATAACAAAATAATAAAATTGGAAATTATTGTTTAATACTTACATAACATTCACAAGTATGGCTATACCGGCTGTAATAAGCATAATTTTCGCATCAAGATCGTAGTCCTGATTTATGATGCGCTGAACGGCGAGAAAGCAGAGAATGGCTGTAATAACCCAAATCATGAAAACGGAAGCCACCGCGCCAATAACTTCCGCTCTGTACCATCCAAAGGACATCCTGAAAGAGAAAAATTTTCAGAGATATAGTGCTCATTGCGAAATTGCCTCGATTGAATTTTACTTCGAGCTGCCGTGTAAATAAAAAGTTATTCAATTTGCCAGAAAATTTGCAATATCCTCCTCTGTCGAATGAAAATGAAAACTTTTGAGAAGGAAGGTTTTCATTTCAGAGTAATTTGTCCAACGTGCTTTTTATAAAAGTAGGACTTTAACCCCGTTAACATCCAACAAGGTTCAAATATACAATTTGACTGTTAAAACAAAAGATATTCCATTAACAGTGACGAAAACCAGAGATACCGACGGCTTTGATGGCACCCCCAAAAAAGGTGAAAATTACCAAGATAAATCAAATAGGAAATTCCAGATCTCCTGATATGGTCCACAAGGAATTTCTTTTAAAAATGAATCGCTTTCATGTTATCCATTTGGTGCTCCCTTCAACCTGTCGTGATCTCTGACAGCACGAAAGGGACTAGCTACATCGATCCAGCTTATCTGAAATCACGTGCCTCCACTTCGGGACACTGATACAATGTGTTACCCGGCCGATGGAAGGGAGAGGGCCTTGCAAAGGGCCCAAGATCCGGAAGGTCAAAGGGCATCGCAAGATGTGATGACGGGTGGAAATTTAAGAAGCATGCAACTGTCATAGAGTCTCCAACTGTCCTCGGGCCGTGCTTACGTAACCGTGTGTCCGCATCCATGCGGAAAATGGACCAGGAGACCTTTCTTCTTCGGTTCCCAACAAACGAACCAACAGGAAGTCGGCCGGATTAGGAAATTTGAAGACGGATATGAAATTTATTTCTCAAACGAGACCCAGAAACCTATCGACCCCCACCAACCAGGTCCCAACTGACCAATGCAGGCAGCCCAGCCCAGTCGTGTCCCTGTGTTTACTCTTTCGATTTGGGGACAAATTTCAGAGGTGCCACCATCAATCGCCGATGGAACTGACAACGCAAATTGGATGCCGGCCCTCATGCCCTGGCCGGACCCTCCCTTCGGGGGCGAACAAATATGCTGATGAAAGCCTTTTTATTAGGTACCATAATGAATCCGAACCAACTTCTAACTAAATCATTCGCTCTCGGAGACAAAAACTTGTTTGCATATTGGGCTAAATTATGCCCCCTACACCGCCTTCGTTTGCACAACAATTTTTCTCATTTCCATACCCGAGCGTACGCGTATTTCGCTGAATATTTTATTGCCATTCGCTCCGTGTGGTTAACAGGAAAGGTAAATCTGGAAAAATTATAAAAAAAAAATAAAAAAAAACCGCGGAGTCGCGACTGAATAGGACCTTTTTAATAAATTCTAAAGGACAATTTCCCAGTAATGAAGCACTTAGGCGGAGCCACTAAAACATGTAGAACACGAATATTTCTGAATGAGAACAATACAAGTAATCGAACGAAACTTTTAAACGAGCACCCTCCGAAGAAACAATTCGCTAATAGGATACAAAGTCATTTAAAATTGAACTGGTCGTCGGTATGCGGATCCGAGTTATTAATAGAACAAGGATGTCCGGGGCTTCAAGTATACATTTGTTCAGGTTTAACAAATATGAATTTCGGGGGCCTTTGGGGCAAAATGAAGGCATGCTTGGTTCTGCTTAAGAGGAATGGGATAAAGGGATAGCTGCAAAAGCACCCTCAGAAGTCAATTTATAGGTCGTCTTTCAAATATCAATATCATAAAATATATTGATGGTTGAAATTCCCTTATTAGATGAGCTTTTATTCAGGGCTGATATTTTGTATTGGTTAGATAGATATAAAGGAAACAATAAATTAAATTAGGTGCATATGCTTATGGCAATTATTTGAGTATTCATTCATATATTTTCTTGAATTATCGAAAATGAAATATAGTTAGATCGATAGAAGAAGTGAATGCAATATGAACAAAATATGTTACATGTTATATTTATTGGATTTTCATAATTGCTTATTTCGACGTTCTGAAATTATCGTTTTCTAATCCACTTGACTAGTATTTAAACAATCCGCTTGCTCTTTTTCTAGATTTCGTAAAATATTCATTCCGAAAAATATGGTATAGGCTCTAAACTTTACTCGTGCTTAACCCAAGGTACTAGTTCCCTCAAAATTTTCCCTCAAATGGAATTTTTTATTTTTACATTTAATGGTTCGTTATACCTTCAGAAATCATCCGCTAACTTTTTATAAAGAAATTCGAAAAAATCGAGGAGCTACAGCAGTTTTAGTGCGCGCGCATTTTTGATTATACACACATATGTAAATATATCGTAAAAAAACTTTAAACGCGTTTTTCTCGAAACTACATTTTTCGCAACGGCGGACAGTCAATCTCCTGATTGACTGAACCGATTTGAATAAACTGTATAGTGTTTTATTTGTTAAGGTCTATTCTAGGGCAATTCACCAGAAAATTCCGAAAAAGTAGATAAGAAACATATTTCCAAACCGAACAAAGCGAAAAAAATGCGATTTTTTCAAATTTTTTTTTCAAATATCCGCCATGTTTTTTTTTTACCAATTTTTTTACTAATTGTGGTGAATTGCCTCATAAAATATCTTCCTTTTTAACAAGCTTTTTGTTTTTTTTGTTTCGGACTTGTCGTTTCTGAGATTGAGTGTCCGCCATGGAACCCTCTTTTTTTGGACTGCTCCTTTTTGAGAACCCTCTATATATATAATAAAGTACTAAAAAAAGAAAAAACAATTTTTTTGTTAACCTCAAGACTTATATATTCAAATAAAAAAAGATCCAGTTAGATTTATAATAAAGGAGCTGAGAAAAAAAATAAAGTTTAAAAGTCGATTTTTTCCTATTCTACAGGAAACTAGTACCAACCCATTCTTTCCCAGAACTCTTATGTCTTTAGAAACGTACAAAAACTTCAGAATCACTTTGTTTTAGACCACATTGAACAAAAATTTTGGTAATTCACCTATGCTGAACAGGGAAAGCCTGAAAAGCCCTGTTGCGAAAACGCAACATGTCAAGGAAAGTGGAAATCACGTCCGAACATACAAAAATCAGGTGTTGCGTTTTCGCAACGCTGGGAACAAATGGGTTAATACGCAAAACGAGGATTTTGTGTACGCAAGTTCAATTATACGATTCGAATAGCAAATTGGGGTTTTTGGGGATGCTCTTTCAAAATCTGGCATTTGTTTTGCATAAAAGCTTCAAAAACCCTATTATTTTTTGGGTTTTTTTAAAAAAAGTGCTGATTTTTTTTTGATTATTTTTCTTTTCAAAGTCGATTATCTTATCGTTGCTGCTATTGAATGATCATATAACCAACAGAAATCGCGGTCCGACTGTCCGAACCATAGTTTAGAAAGTTTTTTCTTGCTTTGGTTTTTCCAAAATGGTCATTTTGTACAGCAATGTAATAAAAAACTTCGCGATTTTTTTTCACGAAAAAGATCAACTTTACAAAAAAATTTATAGAACAGGAAATGCTTTTTTTGAACTATTTTTAGTTTTTTGGATTTGCCCAATTTTTGAAAAATCCAAAAATCTGCCGGAAAAATTCACAGGTTTTCTTTGGCTAATTATAAGCACTTTTTGTCATATACAATTTATTCGTATAATAGATTATCTTTGAGTAAAAATATCACCAAGTTGTTTTTATGATGAAATTTGGTGATATTTTTACTCAAAAAGGATCAATTATACGAATAAATTTTATATAACAAAAAGTGCTTATAATTAGCCAAAGAATATGTGTGAATTTTTTGGGACATTTTTGGATTTTCAAAAATTGGACAAATCCAAAAAACCAAAAATAGTCCAAAAAAAAGTCTGAAAAATTCACACGTGTTCTCTGGCTAAATTTAAGCATTTCCTGTTCCATACATTTTTTGTAAAGTTGATCTTTTTCGTGGAAAAAAATCCAAAGTTTTTTATTAAATTGCTGTACAAAATGACCTTTTTGCAAAAACCAAAGCAAAAAAAAAAACTTTCAAAACCATGGTTTGAGAAAGTTTACACAGTTGGACCGCGATTTCTGGTGGTTGTATGATCATTCAATAGCAGCAACGATAAGATAATCGACTTTAAAAAGAAAGGTGACCAAAAAAAATCAGCACTTTTTTTAAAAGACCCAAAAAATAATAGGGTTTTGAAGCTTTTATGCAAAACAAATGCCAGATTCTGAAAGAGCATCCCCAAAAACCCCTTATATACGAATTTGGAAGAATATCGCGCCAACTTGCTATTCGAATCGTACAATTGAACTTGCGTGCACAAAATCCTCGTTTTGCGCATTAATGGGTTAAATTCAAACGCATTTTCTTTGATCGCGGTCGTTGCACTAAGATTGATAGACAATGTCAAAATCATTCCGCTAAGACCATCGACGAGTTTTTCCGTCGTTTTTTTATAGTTAATCATTTTTTCAACAAAAACTCTTTTCTTTAAAAAAGTGTTCCCTATATGTTTTGACTCCCATGATTTAAATGCTTGATGTGATAATTTTTTTTTATCACATTTATAGATACTTTCATTTAAAAATATTTTGTTTAGTGGACGCAAACACGTATGATCATTATTCTTTGAACTGTTGGTATTTGTTTTTTGAACCTGAGACCCCAAGTCTATTACACAAGTCAACAAAATTAAACTTTTTTTTGAGTCTGAGTTATGAATGCTAATTTCTTATTGCTTGTGTCCAAAAGGAAGGTAAAAGTGCCAAAATTTTGTTAAAACTTTGCTTTTGTGAAGGAAAATTTGACATTCGTTTGGATAGTTTGAACCTCAATTACAACTAAATGCGTTCTGGAATATTTCTGATTTTTTGCCAAAAAGTACGTTATATTAGAGAAAACAGTATAGGAACTTTTTTGTATTGGGTTTCAAAGTGGTGAATCAAATATGGCGTCCGAACACTTGCAATTTTATGGAATTTTTTATCAAAATGAATCAAAGAGGTTTTAGGGTCACTGATACTAAGTCTGTCATCAAAATATATATTAAAGATGGCAGATCTAATATAGCAACCGAAAATTTAAAAAATTGCCGCTCCCAAAAGATTTACAAGGAAATGAAAACATAAAAATTTTGATGATTGGTAATTTTAAATTTGCTGTCCTGGTCACAAAAGCAAAGTTTTTTAAAAATCATGTTGATTTTATTCAATTGTGAGACGAAAGCAATGAGGAATGACCGCATATTAATCAGAATCAAAAATCGTGTCGACTTGTGTTATCTGCATATTTTTTTCGAAATCTACCTAAAAACCATTTGGGGTTATTAAGAAGAAGCATAAAAGAAAAGTGTGGGACTTTTAGAAAACTCTTATAGTTGTTTAAAATCTAGCTTCAGCTTTTGCGAACATTTTCGGAATATAAATTTCTACGGTGTCCGGGGCAGCGCGGTGCACATTATTCATAATCGTTAAAATATTAGCCAAAACTAAATAAGCGGACGTTAAAGGACAAAACTTGTATATATACAGATTTATTAAGGACAATTTGGCACTTCACATAAGAATAAAATTGTTGCTTTAATACTATATTTTACTACGTTTTTTAGAACTAAATTAGATATAATTTTTATAGGTTAAATTTTGGTATTTTATGCGAATCTATTTAAAGCTGTATGATTCACTTGAACTTCAATAAAATACATACATATAGTAGGCAGTCAATAGATAAAATGTTCTTTCGATTACACTTAAATAAGGTCTTAATTTTATAAAGACTTCACTCTAAACTTAACCTGTAATGCAGAGGAAAATATCTTATTATACTAAGGTCTCTAAATCGATTGACGCGACATTTTTTTTTTGATAATTTGTAAGAGTTTTTTATGTTTGATTTAATTTTCAAATTAATAAATACAATCACAAAACAATATGTCTTCTATTCAATAAAATGATACTTAAACTAATCGGTTCGGTTCACTTAATAAACACAAACTCGAGTCGTCTATCTTCCTATAAATGGATATTGTGAGTTAAGAATATCCAAGATGCACGAATTTTCAATAATTAAATTATTTGTCACATTCCGCATCAGGCTTTGCAGGTATTTGTATCTACCGTAAAGCGCTAAATACTAAATTATTCTTGTAAGTTCTTAGCAGGAAAATTTTCAATTTAAATGAGACTGCAAGAACTACGCCATTTCACAGGGTTCCATTTCGAAGGAAACTAACAACGGAAGTGTTAAAATCAGCGGAAGTACTTTCCTTAGCACTAAGCATATCCTTAAAAGTTTTCCGTAATTAAAATTTTAACGACTCCGAAAAAGTATACACCTTCCCCCCTCATCTTTACTTTTGATTATGTAAAATTTGCCATGCACAAGGTTATCGAAGGCACATAAAAGTTTGCACAATCAATTTCAATCAGATACTTTAGGGTTCCTCTGTTCTCAAAGACACGGTTAATTTTTGGGACGTTGTTGAAATTAAAGTGAAGGAAAGTTTCAGGATGATTTCATTTTAATGATCAAAAGCAGAAGGGGAGCTCAGATACTTTTCAAATTTAAGGAAATATATAACGAGAAGACAAAAGGCGTAAAATTTTTTATGCCTTTCCGAGACAGAACGGTGAGGGTTGAATATTATTTAATTTCAGTTAACTCATGATTGAACAACGATGAAGTAAAACAAATCAAACAACGAAATTAATTGGACTTTAACAAGCTATAAATTAGATGGCCGTGTTTTAGGCATTTATATTTTTTCATTTCATTTTGAAGTTATTTATAGGTACTTCTAGAAGAAGACAAATTGAAGAATTCGAAAATGAATGTTTTCTTTTATAGGGTAAAAAGAAATTTAAAATTAGTTCCGAGATTATTAGATAAAATTAAATGTATATTATTAGGTTTTAACTAACCGCAGAATAAACTATTAAGAAACGATCGCAATTACTTTATGTCGGAATTCGTAAGTCCGAGGCTGTCATAGTTTTAGTCGGGGTGCCAGAGGTTTTCATTTCGTTGTTGGACGGAATTTGATGAAAAATGGCAGAAAGGGAAGGTCATTGCCCGTACAGTGACCCATTAAAAAAGTTACAATGAGCGAGGTCGGGAAGGTACTTTGTTATTGCAAAATAACTTTGATAACCCGTTATTTTTCAGTTTTCTTGGAATAACTCGAAAACGAAGCGTTTCAGCGAAAAATATTGAATAGAAAAGTTGTTCAGCTGATGATTTTACGTAGGAATACGGTTTTTTGATTAATTAAAAAATTGTTTTTCCCACCGAAAACCAGCAGAGAAGTAACAAAAATGCAAAAACAATAAGCATTAAAAAATAAAGGAAAAAAACGATTTCCATCGTTGATATTTGGGTTATTGATAGGTATTGGTATTGTTAACCAAATGCACCCGGTCCGGTTTTTCAAAAACAATATGGCGACCTATTGCAACATTGTTAAGTTAAAACTTTGGAACGCTGTAAAATCTGCATGAACAAACGGATCTTGATGAAACAAATTGGAATCGGTAGGTATTAACGGCATCTTTGAGTGTGCCAAATTTCAACAATTTTCAACAATTACTTTTTTTGTTATTAACCAATGTGTATTCGTAATTTCGTCAATTTACAACATTAAGCTTTGCAACAAAATGCATCAAATCATCAAAACTCGCTATTTTCGCGTTTTTAGTCACCACTGTAGGATGTTAAGAGTAATCAAAGCAATTTTGTTATTGTTGTAATGTTGTAAATTGACGAAATTACGAAGCACAGCAAATGGTTTTTGGTTAATAACAAAAAAAGTAATTGTTGAAAATTGTTGAAATTTGGCACACTCAAAGATGCCGTTAATACCTACCGATTCCAATTTGTTTCATCAAGATCCGTTTGTTCATGCAGATTTTACAGCGTTCCAAAGTTTTAACTTAACAATGTTGCAATAGGTCGCCATATTGTTTTTGAAAAACCGGACCGGGTGCATTTGGTTAACAATACCAATACCTATCAATAACCCAAATATCAACGATGGAAATCGTTTTTTTCCTTTATTTTTTAATGCTTATTGTTTTTGCATTTTTGTTACTTCTCTGCTGGTTTTCGGTGGGAAAAACAATTTTTTAATTAATCAAAAAACCGTATTCCTACGTAAAATCATCAGCTGAACAACTTTTCTATTCAATATTTTTCGCTGAAACGCTTCGTTTTCGAGTTATTCCAAGAAAACTGAAAAATAACGGGTTATCAAAGTTATTTTGCAATAACAAAGTACCTTCCCGACCTCGCTCATTGTAACTTTTTTAATGGGTCACTGTACGGGCAATGACCTTCCCTTTCTGCCATTTTTCATCAAATTCCGTCCAACAACGAAATAACCCATTTTTTGAACCTCTGGCACCCCGACTATTTTGACAATTATAACAAAAAGAAAATTGAGTTTGAGTCAAATATCGTAGGAATTAAATAATACTATATATTTATTTGGTAAGTTTGTTCTAATAGAAAATTAATTTTTCTAAAAATCTTTTTTTTCTAATAATGGTCAGCAGATATTAAAACAAAAAGTAGAAATTGAGGCTTAATAAACAAATCCAGTAAATTTGGAAAAAAAAATTATTTAAAAAAACGTGGAAAGTGGTAGTCTCCATTGTCCATTTTCGTTTTTTTCACTTTAGTATTATCGCCATTGTTGTATCAATGCAAAAAAGAGTTGTCATCAAACGTGTGCGAAAACGCCCGGAAACGCGTGCGGTAACCTAGTGGTTACCCCGCACGTGTGATGAGAAATAGCATACGCAACTCGCGCGGTACCTAGCCGATTGCCCTTAATGGCAGTTAATGCAATCTCACAATTCCATCGTGGGCAATCGACTAGTTACTGCCCTTGTTGCTTAATATACTATTGTTTCAAGGAAAAGATTATTTTCAAAATCGACGAAATAGATTGTTAATACCTAGTCGTAAGCTTCCAAGCGATTTAATAACTGAAGTTAAACTTAATGTGAAAACAATGCAAATTATCATTTAGCGGTATAAACGTCGCATTTTTACAATTACAACGTTGTTGACGTTGAAAAAATGTTATGATTGTAAAAATGCAGCATTTATAACCTGTGCTAGATGCAGAAATAATTACTGTTTCCCCTGTTTTTATAATTAATATCACCCCGCCAAATGTAAATCATCATGAAAAATAATAAAAGTTTGAATTTGAATGTACAAAGTCTTTTGGTACTCGCTTTAATTACAATCCTTTTCTGAAAAGTGTCTTTTGCATATAAATAAATAAAAAAAAATAAAAAATTTACCACTTCACTTAATCGAATCTTATAAAAATTGGGAAAAATCCGAAAAAAAGCATTCCCACGCTGGGATTCGAACCCGTGACCTATGAATCCCAAGCCCAAGTATTCACCACTGCACCAGCCGCCGCTTTGGGAATGTGCTACAATGAATGGGATTTAGAGCCGCGTGATAATATTTGTATACTATTATTTTATAAATTGGTGGCTATCTGGAGTTCCCACTTCGGGTACTTTCATTTGTTGCCAAGCCCTACATGTGCTATTAATTTGAGCGAAATCGGTGATGACGAGGCCCAGGTGCCTTCTACTTGTCAGTCCTTAGCTCAAAAAATAAAATTTATATTAATGCAGTTTGTTTACCATTTGTCACTGTTTATTGAGAGACATTTTGGAATCCATGTTTAAATCCGATTTTTTCTCAATTTGCGCAAAATTTTCTTAATTTTTTGGTTTAGTATAATATCTATGAAGTCGAAGGTTTCCAAACCGATTCTGGATTCGATTAGGAGAAGGAAGTATGACAGAAAAAAAACGGGTGTGCGCGTTCTACAGTACTTTCAGCGGACGTAAAAAGAGAAATAAGAAACTTTTTTAAAGATAAGCCTGGTGTTGGAATTTGCACAAAGGTGCTACAAATGAATAGGAAAGCTGTCACCAAAGGGGAAAAATCAGTACGGCCCCTTCAAATTCTACATTATTAGCTGCCCGTGGGCTGCTTATTTGCAACCAGTAAAAATTGGCTAATGGCTAACGAGCGGTTAATCATGCCAAGCAATAGTTCTCGAATGTATGGACGATTGGCCTGGAAACTCATCGAATCTTAATCTGATTGATAACTTGTGAGCTCTACTTCAAAATTCAGTATTTAGGCATCCAATGCCAACCAACAAAATAAGCCTAAGGAACGTCTAGAAAAAGCAAGACTACATAACAAATATTAATTAGATTAAATTTGAACGGATATCTTAAAGAAGTGAAATTTGTTTAAATGTGCTATCCTAAAACTCCTCTATAAAATTTAACTTTGTAGATGGGAAAAAATGTTTCGTCCACCACGCTACAATTCGAACTATTAAGAACTTTACGCAAATAAATGTTAAAAGTTTAATAAATAAGTATAATATTTATTTATTTAACAAATTCATCAAAACACTATTTACTACAGCAAAAAAAAACAGTAATGGTTGAGGAACATGGAAAAAGTTATAATTAATCAAGGAGCGAACAGGGAGGGAAATATTAAAAATATTTAACAACACAGGAGAGTTTATCGACCCTAAAATGCAGTCGAATGCAAAAACAATTCTGGCGTTGTTTCGTTTAGAGAAGAAAACAGCCGGAAAAGGTATAAAAGAAGTGAAATACAATCTTTTTGCGAGAAGAGGTCATGGATATGCACTTACCGATATTAAGAGGAAGGCAGTTAATAGAGCACCATTCATAAAATGTTTTTAAGTCAGAATTTGCATTAAAAACGCGGCAGAACATTTTGGTGTCATCAGCATAGCAAAAAATCTTGGAAAATTTCAAAGCGAGAGATACATCATTGATGTAGATAATAAAGAGAAGGGGATCAGAAGGGTAATAGTTTGTAAATAAGGAAATTATAATTCATTTTGTCAAAAACTTTGCTAATATTATATCGACTTGCATTGCAGCTTCTATAACAGATAAGTAAAAATTAGAGAATTCAACAAGGTTGGCAGAGATAAATTTACCTTTCAAGAGCTATATTGAAAAGGGAGCAAAAGAGGTTTGAAATGAATGTAAAAAACATCACGAATCGATATAGCTTCAAAGATTTTGGCAATACAGCATAGCTTAGAAATAGGGCGATAGTTCGCGATATCGTTTTTGCTACCTTCTTTGTGAAGTTGAATGACAATAAATTGCTTGTTGTGCACTGTTTAGGCAGTACGCTACTGGACAAGGAAAAATTAAATAAATAATGCATAACAGAAATCAGGGCAAACTGCAGCGTTCGATAAAAGTGACAGGGATACCATCCGTACCACAGGAAAAACTATCAGCCAAATGGGAGATTTATTCGAGTATTCGTCTAATACAAGGTCCTTTGTGTAAAGAGAGGTTGGCGAAAGCTACGTCAAGAAAAAAAAAACATCGGGATTTATATTACAGTCATTCATATCACAGAAAGCGGACCTAAAAAAATTGCATAAAATATTGGCAGTTGTCACAGGGTCCGCTACATGAGTATTGTCAAAGTATAATGACGATGGGTAGCGATCCGAAAAGAGTTTCAAGTTAACAAACTTTCAGAATTGCCTTGGTTCAATGCGAAGAAGATAATTATTATACGAATCTTCAAGGCCTAAGATATACTGAGACTGAGAGCGCAATTCGTTGCCGCTCTTTGACGCTGGGGCCACACTAATGGCAAACGTGAATGCTTATCAACGCCAATTAAAGTGGCAACAAAATTAACGCGATAACGAAATGGCCACACTACAAATTTAATACGAGATGGCCACACTACAAATTCAACGTCAACGCCCATCGTCGCCAATAAAAATGGCGTTAAATATTACATGGTTCAATTTGAAATATCTCAAGGAACTCAACCACTTTTTCATATAACTAATTCATAGCGATAGAATACTCAACCGTAGTTATTGTCGATCAGCTGCCACGGTTGTCACTCACTCCGGTCAGAAACTAAATACGGCGCACAATGAACAAAAGTCAGTGTGGCAAGCAAGTAATTATCGTGTTAAATCTCTTTGATGTGCCAAAAAGGACCACCACCGGAATTATCGCCTAACGTCAAACGGCATTAAGAATGGCGTTGCAAAATCTTTGCGTTGTGTCGTGGCAACACTTACGTTTAACGTCCATTAACGCGATAATCAACGGCATTTGCCGTTAGTGTCGCCCTAGCATGAGGAACAAAACCTCCTCCAAGCATTACTTAGCATTAATTCAAAGCTGGAATGGTGAAAAACATTTAGAAAGGATCAAATGTGCGCAATTAATGAAGCAATGAAAAAGGATAACTCAACAACCTTATCGATGTAACTGTCGCACAAAACCTGACATCAATCACAAGAGAAAAGTCAATTATTAATTTTAGTGAAATAAAAGTAGTAAAATATCAGAGGCGAGAAGGAGACGACGGTTTTTCAATCGGATTGACTTGAATCAGGACGTTTTGCGACTACAGTTTAAGGCACAAATCTCAACGCCCGCTGAGCAATAGCCATTTTCTCTGAAGCCGTCAGTAATTTCGCTAAAATTGCAGCAAATCACCCCGCTTCCTTTTTAGAAGTCAATAAAACGCCATTATTTTATCAGAGATCCGTCCGAACGGGAGGTAAAAGAAATTTCTTTATGTTTACAGCAAGCATCCGCTTACCAGGAACGACGAAATAGGACCCGGTGGGTTATTTTCTTCGTCTTCCTCTGGGATTTTTCATTTTTGTTCTCCTCGCCTTCAACACTGCAGTCTCAATGTTGTTAACTGGTTGAGTAAATGTTTACCGGCAACTTCCTTCGCTGCTCCTTTCCTCTCGGATCAGGCAGCCGGAGGACTCGTTTTCGACCAGCTAGCTCCCTGTACTTTCCACAAGAAGGACTTTTTGCGAGCACTTTATTCTGTTAGGACGGGAAACTTTTATTTGCAACTTTCGTCGTCTTCTTTGTTGTCTTTGTGCGCTCGTTGTTATGACAATGTACCTATTTTCGGCGGTTTGTGCCCCATTTTCATCTCCCATGACTTTTTCTTATTCTTATTCGGAATTTTAAAGTCAACCTGCTACGGAAATGAGTGAACAGTGGTCACAAGGTGGCCCTAGGTAGACTCAGGATTTTCCGAGGATGCAAGGAACAATGATGACAAATTCCTGCTTTCCTGAATGGCACCAAAAGCGGAGGAGGAAGGAAAACTTTTTACTGATTGCTTCCTTGGGCTGGGTGAGCTTCACTGTGGATGATGGCTTAAACTTTAATTTAGGCTTGTTTATGGAAGCATTCCCTGAGCTGCGGCCGGACTATCTTGAATTGCTCTAAATAAATTTAATATCACCTGTCCGCGAGGGATGCTTTTCTCCTATCTTTATTTATTGTGGAAATTAGTAGCTCTAGAACAGCTCATGTTTATTTAAAGCCCCCTTCTCGTGCATCAGCTCTTAACCATAAATTAGGACGACAAACAATTTACATTAAATTTTCGCTTTTAATAAATCAGATCTAAATGTTTCAAAACCCTCCCTATATCCCAGGAGCTTCTATTAGGACTACTTTCTATGTGGAGTTATTACGTGACTTCAAGAGAACATATAGTTTTTAATTAGGTTTCCTTCTTCCTATCCAGAAACTGGGATGATTATCTCATAATTATATGATATATAATTATGCTAACAGATCCTCACCCGAGCACATCCATTTTGCAAAAGAAAACAAAGTATCTAGCAAATTAAAATGTTGTTATAATAAAATAGTATTATTATTTCAAGTATGGGTACTTGGAAATTCATTCCTAGCAACACCACCATATTTAGACACACCATATAAATAAAACATTTTTGAAAACAGAAAATATAAATAAACTAAAGGACCAATTTTATTTCAAGCACATTTTACACCTTAAGTACGTGATGTCATATAAAACATAGAAGTAGTTACATTTAAAATTATAAACTTCGGCAACAAAGTTGTACAATAATAAATTGCCATAGATTATCTCAAAATATAACGAAAACATGACAGTTCTCTCCCGCATTTCTCCTCCTTGCTCATGACAGATATACAGCTGATTGACAATTGATATTAAGTTTGGAAGATTCGAAGTAAACTACGAATATTTCTTTTAGGGTACATTTATCTGAGTTTTGTAACCGCTTTAACACTAGGTTTACGGAACGCGTCATTTTGATATATTTCAGATTTCCTGGCGAAATTTGCAGAAGTTGTTTTTATCAATTTTTAGTGAAATATGTTTCATATAATTGTTATAATAATTCGACGATATGTTTTTCTAAATTGCTAACCTCTCGAGCAGTTTATTTCGAATGGAAATATATTCTAAACTTATTTAAATATGCCATAAATGTCCGCAAACCTCGTGTCAAAAAAAAGGGTTGACCCGTATGCAATGTTTTTGTTTTATAATATTAATCCAATACTAGAAATTAAGACAAACTTACTTGATTGTCTTCATTGCTGATATTGGATTAATAACAGTCACGTTGTAGTGTTAACTTCAAACATATGGTAAGATGGTAAAATTGAATATTCAAAGAACTAATTTTAAGTAAAATCAATAGTACTGTATTGAAGGCATTTACATCTAGCATCTTTTACACAGAAATTTTTCTTAAAAGTAAATATGTCAAACTGCTATTTAGACAGATAGTTGTTTGCTGCGGAAAAACACACAAGTGAAATGAAAAGTACAAATTACTTCCATTTATCCCTTAACTCAAACAAAAAAGGCTTTTTGGCTACTTTTAGGCTGCTTTCTTTTTAAAAATGCTATAAAATAACATAAACAGTGCTCAATATAAGTTTGTTGGTTAACTGAAAAAAGTAAACCTTCCGCAATGATCAAAATTGTGTTTAAGTGCCTGAATCGTCTCTACATCTTCAGCGTAACATCGATCTCTAACGGCAACCAAAAAAAAAAAAAAGTTAAATTACGTCAAATCGCAGATGTGTACTAACTTGCGTACAGCAGGCGCGATTGGTGCATAATTTCAACAGAAATTTCTTTTCAAAATTCGCATTATTTCGGCAATGCATCACTCAATTTGGAAATAAATTACCAATATTTTCCAATATTTTTCAAACGTACGTCTGTTCATTTTGTACTGGGTAGATATAATACTCTATTTCTGTCTATTTATTGAGCATGAAAAAGATGTTTGTGTTAAAACAATATGTATTTTAAAAAGAAACCAACAGATGGTGCACCCTTTAATCTATTTATTGCAGCCTATATAATTATTTAAAGTTGAATCACACCATGGGTAACTTATGTAAATATTATTCATTATAATGTGCAAATACAGCAAAGGTCAATGTAAAATTTTAACCAGATGTTTTAAATCAGAGTGTCGAAGAAATTTCGCATACGAGCGCACTTTTCCGACGGTAAAGTTCAATTTTCTGAACGCACACTTCACAAATTTCTCAATTGCGTCATCTGTGGTTATTTTGCATAATAATAGGCTTTTTATTGACAGTAGTTATTGAGGAGAAGCCTCACATTGATTAGAGAAATATACATCTGTAGAATCTATAATCAATGAGCCTTACCAGAATTCATCTGAGCGTCTGAGCTTGAGTACTACGAGCTCAAGCAAAAAGATGAATGAAGGTGATTACTGCTGAGAACAGAGATTGTTTTAAATAATGGTCTCAAATGCAATCTTGCATATTGTTTGAAGGAAATTCATGTCTTCTAGTTATTTGTGGAATTTATAGACAAATCTTTCATCATACATCATAGTCGACTGAAGACTATTCATAGGAACGTAGGTGTACCTTTGTACGTACTAAGGTAAAGAAGAAGACGCAACAATGATACACCCTATAAAATGTTTAATTTATGCCTTTATTAACTTTGATCACACCACATAGAAATTGGCCTGACCGAGAAACCTTCTTGCAAAGTTTTCCGGTTTTGCTTAACCTTTTCAAAGTTTACGATTTTTTTTTGTTTTTATGGAATTCACACCTTAGTTCAATTACAACATTCATGCGGACAGCCTCTGTTCCCATTAATATCCCCGGGATATGTTGTTCCTTAGAGATCCCAGTAATTGTTATCCTTTCCATTAGAGTTAAAGCTCTGTGTTTGTGTTCAGTGTTTGTTGCTCTACACGACTGGGAAAATAATGTAAATACCAAAGCCCTGTTGGCGCTTTGTGTTAGGCTCTGACGTCCAACATACAAGTCTCTGGGAGTGCCATCTTTGAAGATTTTGGTGCAAAACTTAACTCGAGTTCCCATTGCGTTAATTTACTTTACGGTTAGGTCAGTATCTAACATGACTCAACATTATTTTCAAGGTAAACATGACCCCTCGGAATACTTGAAAACTTCGAAATGAAATCTAATTAGGCGAGGAGAGGATTTGATGGGAATATTCCCTAAATGAAGTCTGTTAGACGAGCATGTCTGTTTCAAGGAGGAAGTTGTTCAGTAGAAACAAGGAGCTGGCATATGCCTTATAAATCGGGGATTATTTGAAACCATAATTTGTAGCCTGGAAATGATGTGGCTGTCAGGTGAGTTGATGAACGTAAGTTAATGGAGTTTTCATTACTTTCCACCCAATTGCCCTGACATTTGATTAAGATCCACCCACCCATTAAGAATAAGCTTCAAGTTCAATTTATCTCCTTGGTGGGCTTTATTGATCCCAAGACTGCTATGAAATTGAGAGAGGGACTAGGCACTTACGAATTAAAAAAGAAATCGAATTTTTCATTTCACCAACCATGCAGTGTATGCTTAGAGACAGCGTCGTTCTTCATCCCTTGATAGTCGTTATAACCCACAAAGGATAGTCATGTCATATATTTCCGACCGTTCCAAAATTAAATTCTGTTTTATCCTTATAGCCACACCCCTCAAAAAGTAATAAGGTGCGCTTCCCAGGGGTTCTACGTATTTGTCATGAATTGCACCGACGAAGCACTTTCAGACGGCATAGCTTAAATCAATAAAAATCTCAAGCCAAAGAAAGAAAAGGAAAGACTAAACATGAAAGTCCGAAAATTAAAGAAAAGAATTGCACAAATAAATTATGTTCTCAAGAACAAAGGCGTCTTGGGACTTTTTCAATTTTTTTTTACTTAGAGCATCGTAGTGAACTTGGTGGAAATTTCTTGAAGACAACAATGGCCTCACTAAGAGTAGTTTTTTTCTTGATTCTACTTTTATAGAACTTTGTAACGTAAAACTTAGTGTGTGGCAACGCTGAACTTAACGCCAACGAGTTTGAACCATGAAAACGTTGAGAAACTGGTAGACTACTTTATATATATCAAAACTAATCAGGATGCTTTGCTTCATTTTTAAATTGAAAGGACGAGCCGAGCCGCTCGGAACACGAAAAATTCGTTTCAAAGAAAGAAAAAAAAAAAAAAGAACCATTTTAAACTACCTCGTGCAATTAACACAGTAGCTAAGACTGGTCCTCTCTTCATTTATATTGTAGGACTTCATCCCTTGCCTTTGAAGTCGGCACAAAAACTTCGGAATTTTTCATTAGCCTTTTTGCCCGACCCGATATTCTTCCACCCTCCATTTTAAGCGACCAACAAACCGGGAAGGGCAGATTGCTACATTTCTTGGATGCTTTGAAAAAGTTGCCAATTGATTGCCTAGAAAAACAGCTGGAACCGTCACTGAGAACGTTTTGGAGAACTTTTTTTTTTAAGAATATTTCTTTAGAGGATAAAGAAGCTGATATTATCTCTATCCTATCAATCTTTCGAACTAGTTCTACATACATTAATAAATTAGGTTAATTGTTATAATCCTGTAAAAATATATTAAGTAGGGAATAATTATTTAGCTAGCCGGTTTCATCCTGTACAATGTATAAAAATGTATAATTATTAATTAAGCACTTTTTAGGAGCTGTAGCTCAATTTATATGTACAGAATGTCCCAGTTAGAAACGTCCAAATGAAAACCAGAAGTAGAGGACCTCATCGCGGTCAAGTAAAAGGGCAAACAGGTTTATACCAAACTTAACTGCTTTCAAGTTATCGGTGTTTTTTTTTAAATCGAAAAAATAGCCTTTGTTCAGTTGTTTTCATGCTATTTTTATAAATGAAGGAAATTTGAATTTTTTTTTTTTTTGATAAATATTTCTCAAATATCTCTTCGTTAATTTTATTAAAAAAAAGTCTCACCTCCTAGTATGACCTCTTAACAGTAAAAAAGTGTTATTTTAAAATATACTCAAATTCTGACTACATAACTTTACCACCTTCTGATGGAAAATAATGTACTAAGTTTCTACAGGATGTCTACCGGTTTTTTCTTTTCAAATTCAAGGAATTTTCGAGGATTTCAAGGTTTAATTTTAGGAAAATTCAAGGATATTAACAGCACCAAAATGTATTTAAATAATGGCAGTATATTTTTTATTCATTATTTACAAATGTAAAATGATTACAAAAATATCTTTTGAATATTTCTTTCGTATTTTAAACATAAAAAACATACAGTTTAACTGAACGATTCGATTTTTCATGAGTGCCAAGTTTCCTTGTTTCTTCTTTAAATGAAAAAATATTTAATTTTTAAAGATTCAAGGACAATTTCACTATTTGCAATGGGTTTTCAAGGATATCAAGCACAACAAATAAATTCAAGGGGTTTTCAAGGATTTCAGGGACTTCAAGGATCAATAGACACTCTGTTCTACCCTATTTTTTTACACATTTCATAGAAATTTCAGAATGGTTGTAACACTTTTAATACTTTTCTTCGAAATCGAAAATTCACAGCAATCTTTTTAAATTTGTTGTCCAAATTTTTGCAAACCTAGAGAGCCAATTATAGAACAGTGAGGCCTAAGGCCTCTGCGGGTTAATTTCCATAACCAGTTTGTAGAAGTAGAGATTTTGGTCGCCATATACAAGAACTAATTTTCATAGAAATCCCTTCAAATATGAAATTTCCAATTTGCACTTCAGAATACGCTGATTCTGTACATTGGTTTACATTTTTCATATAATGTCTGGGTATACATATTGTCAAAGTCATGTACAATTTTTTTAAATTTCAAAATTTGGTTTCTTAAAATAAAGAATTAAAAAATGTTTAACACAGACCTTTTTTTATAAAATAATATACAAATAATATGCCTTATATTTTCCAGAAAGTTATTTATCTAAGCAACAAACCACAATAAACAAACATAAAATTACGATAAATATTTTTGAGCTTTAGGAATGTTTTTAGTTTTAAGGGGAGGTTCTCATCTAGAACGTAAAAAAATTGGGAAAAGTTCGTGATTTTTTTGAAGGCAAATGACAAGACATAGGGAAATGATATTTGGCATTATCTTTTATTGTACATTTATCTGTACGAAAAAATTTTTTTATTAAAAAAAAAAACAAAATGGCGCACGTTATTCAACTTCTCCGGAGGCATGTTTGTGTACAATTTGCGTACAAGATAACTCAAAAACCGATCAACTTCTAGTTTCGTGCATATTAAAGTAAACAATTTTCTTCATAGAAAGAGTGGAGCACATTTTGAAAATTGTAACATTATCTCCTTTTTGTAAGTGATAAACTATGAAAAAAAACGGCCGAAAACGGCCTTAAAATTTCAAAATCGCGCCATTCCGTCAATTTTAAATTTTTTTTGAAAGTCGTCCACTCTTTCTGAGACAAATTTATTCTAGTTTATAATAATGTCATCATTATTTGATTTCAGACCAATCTGCGACCCCTAAATTGTACGCAGCTGGGCAATTTTCGAAAAACATGCCTCCGGAGAAGTTGAATAACGGGCGCAATTTTTTTTTTTTTTTTTGAAAAAAAAAATTTTTCGTACAGATAAATGTACAATAAAAGATAATGCCAAATATCATTTCCCTATGCCTTGTCATTTGCCTTCAAAAAAATCACGAACTTTACCTACTTTTTGACGTTCTAGATGAGAACCTCCCCTTAAGTCGAAGTTTGTTAAGGGGGTATCCCACTCTAGAGGCCCTTGAATTGAAGGTTTTTTTCAGGGAGTTGAACAAGAAAATACAAAACATTAAGAGTTAAATATAATAATCCTCTTATTATATGATCTTTAATGAATATTTTGAAAAACAAAAAAAAATTTTTTATTGAGTGGTTGGGTCAGGGCAGGCCTGCTACTGGGACTCATACCTTAGGAACGGTGTGCACGATAACAGCCAAACAAATAATCTGAAAATTATGAGATTGCACATTAGTACTCTTTATATATGTGGCTATGGCAAGAGTGTGGCACATTTTGAAAAAAAAAATGTTTATTCAGTTTTTTAATTTTTTCTACTATAAGTTTTATATTTTAGTTGATTTTTTACTGTTAAAATATGGGATACAAGCTATGTAAACGTAAAAATGCCTGATTTGCTCCACTTGGGTCATAGAGACAAAGCTAACACAGCTTGTACCAAAATCTGAAATTTTTCGGATGAATGGTTTTCTCAGAATGCTGCACACCATTCATCAAGACGGTGTTTTGAGAAAAACGGCATTGTTAAAATTGAAAGTGGTGGAGAGCGCGCAGCTGCGCACGGAATCGCCTGTAGCGGTGCGAGCTTTTCAAATTTCGCGGCAAGAGATAGCTTAAACGATTCAGGAAAGAACACAGAATTTTTCAAAACTAAAAAAAAAAAAAATGCATTTTTTGAACCTTCTAGAGTGGGATACCCCCTTAATAAAATAGTCCGAAATTTTGACCAATAGTATTTTACGATTTAGAGAACGAGAATTATATAAAAAAAATAAGTCATAACATTTCCAAATAAATAATACTGTGGTTTTTCAATTAAAAAAGCACTTTTTTCATAAGAATTTTTGATTTTTTCAAGCTAAAATCAGCCAGTGGCGGCTTCATTTTTAAACTGAACTAAACAAAAAGTATTTGTAATTTGATCTTAGTAGTGGTAGTAAGTAGTAGTGGTATTAGTATTAGTAGTAGTAGTCGTAGTAGTGGTGTAGTAGCAATTTAGACTAATCAGCATAACAAAACGTTTGATTTGTATTAAACTAGTTTTCAGATCACAAGCCGGAACAATCTGGAGACCATTTCCATGCACAATAAAGATCCAAGTTATAGCAGTGAATAACTTAACGATTTGAATCTGTCATTGGGAATTAGCTTTGTAGAAAGATTCTTTCCAATTGCAAATTCACGACGAAATAAATTTAAATGAGATTTCAGAGATAAAGAATTTCTGGAAAACTCAATAAATAAGAAAGCTGTTCCGGCTCCTTGGCATCCCTTATGATTCGCAAGCATTCCATTGTCAAGGCCGTTACAATGATTTACAAAGGAGCATGCTTCATCATTTGCATATTTTTTGGAGGAATTTCATAGTCAAGAATGCCGGAGATGCTTAGATATTCCATGAATACACATGCGGGAAATCATTGCTTGTAAAAGTAATGCAGGTATACACCTGCTTCAATCATGTTTCCATGGGAAATTTTTCACACCATTAATCACTTAGTAGAAATTGAGTCACACCAGATCCCTTTAAATTTCCCGTACATTCCACGTCACTGCGGTATGTCAGGCGCGGAATACAAAACAAATCTGAGGCGAAAATCTAATATAACCATAAAACAATTTGGGAAGGATTTGATTCCTTTCGGCTCCATATTTTCCTGTTCAGAGCCCCAAGGTAGACCTTGAACGCGAGGGCTTGGAAAATCGCGGGACTTTTTTCCACTCTCTAGCTGATATATTTCAGGGGGAGGGGTTTGGGGGGGGGATTTTATCCTTCCTTTAAAGCGCGTCGTAAAATATGTTTTATGACATAAAAGAAAAAATGGTTCTTGCACGTCTGTAAAACTCCCATCCATGCTTGTCATCCAGTTTCAAAGTACTTCCCACCGCACACCGCGCCAAGTGGGTGTCTGACGATGATAAAGGAGGTAACTTTTCGGTGGGCTATACAAACCCTTAACCGGCTTCCCAACATGAACTGCCATCGTCACACTTTTACATAAACTTTGAAGAAGAATCCCTGAATGACTTAGCATAGCCCGGATAAAGTTCATTCTACGGAAGACCGGAACAATCCTCTCAGTTTCGGATCAGTTAATTTGCAGTCGCGAATGAAACTGAAATTCAAAGGGATAAGGCTCCCGGGGAGACCTAGGAGCCCAGCTGGGCTCAGTACGGAAGGCAATGCCCGGTTTAATATCGAACTTACTGCGTGCTAAGTGGTTTCCAGCGCCACTGCTAGACACCATTGCCGATTCTTATACCAAAATTACTTTATGCTAACTTGTACAATTTCGCAATTTTCCAATTTTGGCCGGGGAATAGGGGCGGAATTGCTTGCCGGCGAGCTTCTCAGTTATTGCAGCGAAGACAAGTGAGGAATGGAAATGTGTTAGCAATTCTATTCGTACTCAAGAAGTCCAAGTTTGCGATCTGGGATAACAAATGTTTCTGGCCTGGCATCGCCTCAGATCGCCGGCACTCTATCCGAAATGAGTATAAAGCATTGAGCTACACTTCGTCGAAAAGCGGCCGAACGCAATTACTTAAAGATTTCATTAGGCTTTTTATAGGATTAAAACACTCAGGCCCCTTGAAGTAATTCATGCAGAAACTTCTAAATGACATAACTGCTGGATTAGAAGAGATTGTTATGTTCGATGGGAGACTTTTATGCCGCAGGATATTACGCAGCCGTAAATGGCGGATCTGCATCTGTATTAACTCCTCTGGGGCTTTCCCACTTAATCGGGTGGGCCGGATATAAATTATGAGAAATGCGAGAACTGGCAAAATACGAAACAAAATCCACACGACTCCTCGGCACACCCCATCCAAGTTTTTGTGTGGACAAAAAGTTTGCTCAAACATTTAAATGAACAATTGAGTGGCATGGCCTGGGGAGATCAAACATGGCAAAATCGATTTGCGGTTTCCCTTTCTTGGGGGCTTTCGCTTCCCAGAGGTTAATATTTCAGCTTACCTACAGCTGAGAGTTTCTTATGATCCAAAAAATCGAAATTTTCTAAATCCCTTTTTATCCCAAGCTTTGTTATGGGAAATATTTTTGCGTTCTCCAAACCCCTAGGCGAAAATAAGAAAAATTAAAGTGAAATATCAGCCAATTTACTTGGGCCCTTGGTATTCGTGCAGATTGAATAGAAGAATTAGTTGGTTTTCAATTTCAAGGGGTGAAATCTTCAGTTTTCGCTTTGTTTGGGCGTATTTAAGAAATCGACACTTTTTGTGGCAAGACCTAGACAGAAACAATAAACGCAGGATGAAATTGGTATCTCTGCTTAAGCTCCTCAAAACACCACTGCTTTATGAATGGAAAAAAGTCACGTTTTGTGTTTCTTCATAGTGTTTGTTATCGGAGGTTAATGTCTTTGAAAACGTGAGAAATCCTTTGTCAAAAGATAAGAAGATCCTATACGACCGGAGTTAGACGATTTATTCCTTCATTTCCACATTATGTCAGAGTTTGCCCTATTAAAGCTACTTTAACAAAAAACTTTTCCATAGAAATTTTCCTGAAACGCGAATTCTCGTTAAAGGGAATTATAATATATGTATATTAGAGTGCTTTTTTTCGCGACTATTTTTTTTTTTTCAGTCCCACCTCGAAATTTTGTGGCTAATACCTAAACAAACATTCCCTGAAAATTGGAGCCTTTAAAAATAATATTTAGTACTAGACCAAGGCGCATAAAGATTTCCCATATAAAATACACGTGAACTTTGATGATTTTTCTTCAAATCTCTACAACTCAGAGGCATTTTATGGTATAACCTTGGTCAATGGTAGGATTTCTTCAGAATTGAATGCTCTACAAAAGTGTCTATTACGGTGTAACCCTAACTCCCACCAGCGAGGTAGTACGGGTCATTGACCCCAATTTTTCCACGAAATTCTCGCTTTTTGCCCCTATCTCGTAAACAACAAGAGGTACAGAAAAAGTGAATATCACAAACTTGTAGCAAATTCAATTTCCTCCAAAAAGTTCTTGAACACCAAATCGCTAACATCAATATTTCTTGAGATATTGGGTTTTGAAGTTGAGGTAGTGTTTCTACAATTTAGCTCAATAATCCATGAAAATTCTACACTACCTCAACTTCAAAGCCCAATATCTCAAGAAATATCGACGTTACCGATTTGGTGTTCAAGAACTTTTTGGAGGAAATTGAATTTGCTACAAGTTTGTCATATTCACTTTTTCTGTACCTCTTGTTGTTTACGAGATAGGGGTAAAAAGCGAGAATTTCATGGACAAATTGGAGTTACTGACCAGTACTACCTCACTGGTCGGAGTTAGGGTTACACTGCAATGGACACTTTTGTAGAGCATTCAATTCTGAAGAAATCCTACCATTGCCCAAGATTGTGCCATAAAATGCCTCTGAGTTGTAGAGATTTTAAGAAAAATAATCAAAGTTCACGTGTATTTTATATGGGAAATCTTTATGCGTCTTGGTCTAGTACTAAGGGCCTGTCCGAATTCATGTCTTCGTCTTCGTCTTCGTCTCGTTATGACAGTTTGTGACGTCAACAAACAAGCTAAGCTATTATAGCAAATAAGGCAAAGACATAGCTAAGATGTACGAATTCGTTGGCTTAGCTTGTCATTTGTCAAGTAAAAAACACGGGAAATTAAATTTTGCAAAAAATTAATTTTTAAGTAACCCTTACTGCCAAGCTATTTGGTTGTTGAAGGTTTTCCCTTTAAAAAGTTGTTTGTGAACTCTTCTGCGTAGCTCAATTAATCTGAACACTTTGTCTTTAGGCCCTGAAATATAAAACAGTTTTCACTAAACTAGTCCCCGAGTAATTGCAAAAATGTATGATAATTACTTACACTTTTTAGCTGACATTTTCAAAGAAAATATTCATCTATTGCACCAGAAAATCAACGCAAACCTTGACTCGCTCATCAAGCTAACCAAGTGAATTAACTGTTATACTGAGTAGCTAAGCTCACTGACATAGACATGAATTCGGGCAGAGCTTAGCTCAGTGTGACGTCATGAAGTGTCATAACAAGACGAAGATGAAGACGAAGACTTGGATTCGGACAGGCCCTAAATATTATTTTTAAGGGCTCCAATTTTCAGGGAATGTTTGTTTAGGTATTAGCCACAAAATTTCGAGGTGGGACTGAAAAAAAAAAATAGTTGCAAAAAAAAAAGCACCCTAATGTATATAATATATATTAGTGTGGTCCTTATTTTTCGACTTTTGAATTATGCTCGGGGCACTTTCTCATTTGATTATATACCTCTAAATATGAAATACGTTTTTTTTTTTTTTTATTTTGTTAAGATTTAGAGGTCGCTACCAGCTGTCAAAATTTTTACAAAAAGCGTTGAAGGACAGCTTAAATGATGGTTTTAATAATGTTTTATTTAAGTGTTTATATCACATTTTACGTGCAAGTGAAACTCGCATAGACAATCGCTTATTATCCCCTCCTCCCCTTGACCCCTCTTCTATACCGACACGTCGAGATTTAGCCCGCCCCGCACTTCAGTTGTAATAAGTCATTAACGAAAGCGATAAGGTAAAATGTTTGTGTTTTGACACTACTGCTGTAAATACCGGCTTAAGAAGTGGAGTATGCGTTCTTTTGGAGCAAAAAATGGATAAAAATAAGCTTTGGCTTGCTTGTCGTCACCACATAATGGAAATTATGTCCTGGCTATAAAAATAAAAGAATCTAACAAATACAGATTTTGAATTTTTATTTAAAATTCAAACCTTGGTAGCGACCTCTAAATGTCATTTAAAAAATTCAAAAAAAAAAAAATACTGAAATATTTTCTTATGGTATATAATCAAATTATGTGGTGCCCTGCGAAATTAAAGAAAAATAATTTTTATCTTATGAATAAGGACCACCCTAATATATATATTTGCAAAATAGCATTTACTTTTCGCATAATAATAACCAAAAGATTGTCAAGTGTTCAGTTATTATTATCAGTTATTAGTTAGATGTTACCTCAAGCATAAAATTTAAGAATATATTATAAGTATATTATATTATACATAATATAATAATAAATATTAATTTATTAAATATATATAATATTATATAAAATAAATCCATATTTAACCCGACATTCTCGGGAACTACTAAATGGATTTTTTAGGTGAAACACTGCATAGACATCTGGAATGTCTAGAGAATGTTTATGATATAAAATTATGAACTCAAGGTGGGGAAGAAAAAATGGCAAACTATCAAATGTTAAACTTCATGTATTTCAAATATGCAAGGAATAACACCCTCTTTGTGTATATTATTCTTGAAACCCTGTATATCATCTCACACTAAGCGAGTATTCTTTATTTCATCTCATACTAACTCCCCGTACAATTCTGAGGTTACATATGGCGGCGCTACTGTCTATGGGAGAGGCAAATATTGAGATTATTATTGATTATCTAAATTTATTAAATTTAAATTGGTTTTATTCGATAGTACCCCCTTTCAATTAAAAAAAAAGCACGCAAATCGATCGTGTAATATCCCCAAATTGAGAACCTCTTCCTTTTTATAACGTGGTTAAAAATTTAGGGTTACTAGAGAATTACAACAAATGAGGTGTTTTCTTTACTCTTTATATTCGTCCAATGTGAAGACTGTGACAACCTTCAATATGGACTTGTGCAACAGTTTTATTAGTACAATAATGAAATATGGCTCATATCCGTAAAAATAATTTTCAAGATACTAAGTTTTAAAGATTATGTGGGAAAAAGGCAAAGATAATTTTGTGTCCCTTGGTATTGTCTGTAATTTGTTTAATTTAATCCAAATGAAGCTATCTAATATATTATCCATTTAAAAACAGAGGATTTTATCGGTTTTTAAACTTTGAAGTCTTGAAACTCATAGATACAGATAGAGAATTGATTTAGAACTTATTGAAATGGCTAAGACATAGGTGCGTGTTAAAAAAACTATTTAGAAGTTTTCTTGTGAAACCACCTATTGCGTATACTGATATTCAAACCACATTTGTTATACCTTGATTATGTTTTTACTTTATAAAAAAACAAAATAAACAAAGTATTGTTTTAAAACTATCAAAAAGTTAAGATTTTATTTATATGTGAAATAATCCTAATACTTGCATTACGTGTTATCTATCGTCTCACCAGCTCACCAGCATCCATAGCATCATACAAGCAATGGTAAAGAAGAGCTGTTGCACATTTTCCATTGCCTTCTTTATGGACTTCAAAAGTGCAATATTACAAGATAATTCCACAAAAGAAGATCATGAACCTTGTTTCGGGGATCTGAGATTGATAGCAATACACCATTAGGACCAAAAGGGAAAATCCGATATAATAACAAGTTTTCAATATTATTTATTTCTTAAACTTCGTATCCTAATGAAAGAAAATATAAAATGAGTTTCTTAATAATTCCTTACTTTTATCGCGTAATATGAATGAAAACGAACCCTTGCTAGTAGAATTAGACCGAAAACGAGGGAAGCCGCTCTTTCGTTTAGGATGCTGGAAATTTCAACCTCCATTGGCGTTGATTCGCTATATAAAGCTGCGTTTTTGAAAATTGAAAATTGACATTTTTGAATAGTTACTCATAACAAAACTTGGTAATTATCTACTTTCCCGATCACTCTGTTTTTTGAGGATATAAAATCGAAGAATCAACATTTTTACCATTATTCGTTTTAGCGTAGGATTTATGAAAAAATATACAAAAATTCGAAAAAATCAGTATTTCTTTTGATTTTTCAGCTTTATTAACTAAACAACAATTTTTTTTTCAAATTGTTCATTTTTTTTTTTTATAGAATACAAAAAAGAATACATGAAATCCATCTGGCTATAAATAAAATGCTAAAAAAAATTAACAGAAATATTGATTTTTTCAAATTTTTGTAAAATCCCTAAATTTTTCAATTTTTCGTTTGTAAAAAACCAGGTGACCGTGAAAGTAAACAATTACCCAAAACTTTTTAATTTTGCTAAAAGACCATCAAATTGCATTGACTTATGCACATTTTACGTCCATAAATAAATTCAAAAATTTGTTCAGTTCAAGATTTGAAGTTTGGATCACACATCAAATTGCCATCCCAAAATTGTCAGAAATTACAAGTTACTTGATCAAAATGTAACCCATAGCTCTTTCTAAACTATTTGACTCACTTTCCGTGCCATTGAGTAATAAGTATACTATACCATACATAATAATAGCACCTACGACCTAGTAATTCCTTCCTTTTGTAAATTCTTGCAGAAAAATGGATGAATGTTGGCAACTTTGTGGTAATTTCCGTGATTGCTTTCTCGCACGAAAAGAAAGGTAAAATTTAAAAATTTTCGAAAACAGTAGCCGTGTTCAAAGGCTTTTATAGCTTCATCAGCGTCTGGCTGGTGTTAAGTAAACGTCCAGTAAAGCTGCAAACAAGGTTTTACAGCAATAACCTAGAACACGTCCTTAACTTTGCATAGCGGTCTTTAGGAGCACTACTTCAATATAATAAGTAGATGTTATAAAACCAATCAGGGCTAGAAACAACTGCAAAGCACCAAAACAACACCACTCAACACGCCACTTACCTTTGAGTAGATGGTCTTCCCGCTAGCCAAATGGCGAAGAGTGATATCATAAAGCTGGCAAAATCCGTGAGAAGATGTGCTGCATCTGTTGCTATTGCCAAACTATTGGAGAGGACACCACCTGTGGATGAGAAAACAGTTTAATTTTAGTGGAGGAAGCAAAGAAAACTAATTTTCCCGAGTTGTGTTAAGGAAATTTCTAAGTTTCATAGAACAAGCAAAAAAAAACAAAAAATCCCTCTAGATAAGACTTTTTCCGAGATGAAGTCGTAAAGTTTGCTTTTTAGTGTTGTCGGACCGTAAATCGTAAGTTTTCTTGTTTTCTAGTTTTCTTGCTTAAGGTACAGATCGAATGGACTGTTAGACCGTGAAGAGATAAGGAAGGAAAAAAGAGATTCCAGCTCAACTCCATTTTGCTCCGCAGAAGGAGATGAAGTATCAGAAGAGCCAAATAGTCCCGGTGTGGGTAGTTAGGTAATTATCACCTTGGTGGCAGCCAAATGAACATTGCAGATGCCGCTTGCTTTGTCCGCAAGTTTTGGTATTATTAAGATAAAACGACTTCTTGCGAACTTTTAACTGTAAGAGAATCTTTGAAGAAAAATAAATTAGATCGCTATGCCGCCAGTACCGTACCTCTCTTTGATTCGAACTCCATATCATAGTTAACAACTTTTGTACCAGCCGATCTTGCGGGAACAGCAACTCTCGTAACACGAGGTTTGATTTAATCACACCACGTAGACGTGATGTGCTCTTGTTAAACTACTTTTGGACATTGAAGCTTTAAAATATTTTGGAAAATAATATTTCCACCAATGCCTGCGAATTAGTGCTGGCTTGCTCTTGTTTTTAAATATCCCAAATTTGTTCACCAAAAAGCGAATGGACACTGTGTCCAATTAAATTAATTAATGTCAATCTGCGCTAACTAAGTCAGCACATAAAATTGTTTGCAAACATACATAGGCAAAATTTCGCGTTCATTTGCTCATGGACATTTATTAAAATTTTATGTTTAAATTTTACTCTGAAACGGTCCAAAGCAAAATGATTTAGAGCTGCGAACGAATGTTCTTTAATTCCTTTATTTTAGAGCTTTGAAAACAATTATAAAGGGTGTCCTATCGACATGATATCAAAATTTATGATTTGAGTATTTGCATGCATAAAAAAACTACCAAATGGCAAACTTAGTCCACTTATTTTATAATAACTTCTAAAACTTTAATAGAACGTTTAACAAATGAATATACATTGCGTTGCCCCGGGTTTGTATCAATAATTAATAACAAAACAAATTTATTATGTGTGTGTGTGTGAGCTTGCCAAGCGTGAAGAAAATTTACACTAATCAAATTACATATAGACAAAAGAACACAATCTGTGTCGCAAAGATGAAAAGAATTATCCAACACAACTAATAAGTTTTCGAGATAACTTCCAATAAGCAAAAAAACGTAATTTGTCTGTTATAAAAAAGTAATTTAAATTACTGTTAAATTATTCATTCATATTAATTTATAGCCTATATCCCACCTGGAAGACATATGCTTCAGTAATTTCTGAGATTACCTCATACATATATATACGGCGTTGTTCGGGCGCAATCATTCTTTAAAAAAAAAAACCAAAACTTCAATGTAACAGAGTGCTCGAAAACTGAAATGAAAGGAATGTCTTGTCCTAAAAAATACTTCAAACGAACGTCCAAAATTCAAGTCCAATTTCCCTTGATTTAATATTACTGCTCGCGAGTAACAAATCTCATCTTCTTCCATGTTTTGTTCTATGTCGTGTCATGTATTATGTATCATGTCTTATGTCATATCATGTTATTTTATGTATTACGCCATATCATATGGCGTTCTATCATTTTGTGTCAAATCATGTTATCATGTAGCATGTTAAAGTAAATAAAAGAGACCACCGAAACAAAACAGTAATATTTCTGTCATAAAAAAGTAGTGTACATTACTGCAAAAATATTAATTCACCTTAATTTATAGCCTATATCTACCGAAAAGATATAAGCTTGTCAAAGGTGGACGATTTTTTAAAATCAAATCAGTAAATTCCAGAGATTACCGCTGAAAAACAAACAAACTAACTCACAAACTTTACCTACTTATTATATTAGTATAAATAATATATGTATATATAAAAGAAAGTAATAACACCATATATATAAGTATAGATTTACATGGAAGTACCTTAGAATTGAATATATCTAACAAGGAGAAGGCACCTGGTCGTCATCACCAATGTCGCTCAAATTTATAGCACATGTAGGGCTGGGCAACAAATGAAAGTACCCGAAGTGTGAACTCCAGATGGCCACGCGTTTACAAAATAATAGTATACAAAAATTTTCACGCGGCTCTAAATCCCATTCATTGTAGCACATTCTCAAAGCGACGGCTGGTGCAGTGGTGAAAACTTGAGCTTGGGATTCAAAGGTCACAGGTTCGAATCCCAGCGTGGGGATGCTTTTTCTTCGGATTTTAAAAATTTATCACTTCACTTAAAACTCGAATCTTATAAAAATTGGGAAAAATCCGAAAAAAAAGCATCCCCACGCTGGGATTCGAACCCGTGACCTCTGAATCCCAAGCCCAAGTATTCACCACTGCACCAGCCAGCGCTTTGGGAAAGTGCTACAATGAATGGGATTTAGAGCCGCGTGAAAATTTTTGTATACTATTATTTTGTAAACGCGTGGCCATCTGGAGTTCCCACTTCGGGTACTTTCATTTGTTGCCAAGTCCTACATGTGCTATAAATTTGAGCGAAATCAGTGATGACAACCAGGTGCCTTCTCCTTGTAAGTACTGATGATCAAAATCATACAAAATGTCTAAACATGATGAACTTTTTATAAAAATCTCAACCAAAGAAGTTTTAATTATTAGGTTATAAATTATTTCGGAAGTGTACACATATAAACCACCCTAACCAATATTTTAGAGCAGTGGTACAATTTACCATGAATTAAAACCTTCAATGACGATATTTCGAACGCAAATATTTTCATCCACTTTGTGCAAATAAATTTTTAAGAATACTGAAAATAAGTAAAAGAACATTATATACATTACTTCGATCTGTCTATTCACAACAAAAATGTGTAATCGAATAAAATATTTTCTTTTAATTTGTTTATTTCAAAGATTTTTACAACAATCATATTTACACAATTTTCAACGAACCGAAAATCTTTCAGAAAACGTGCGAACGTTCGTACAATACAAAGATAGAGTCCGAAATTTTATATATTCAAATTCTAATAATTGAAAAAGTATTTCAATGCGGTTTCGCAATTTGCGATATATTTCGCCACATTTTTTGTATGCCTCGAAAACGCTTTACACTTTCAGCTGTACGTCAGCAAAATGTTTCGGACACCACTTGGAATATCAAAATCGTGCCATCTTAAAGTTGAAATTTCGTAATTTTCAATTTTTAAAAAAAATATTTATTTTTGGTGTTTGAAATTTGTACCCCTTCCTAATCAAACGTACCCAACCTATACTTATATAACCCTGAGAAATAAAAATGCAAATTACAACAGAAATAAATTCAACTTACCCACGATCAGTATGACCATAAAGAACAAGCACAGTATGCTTGCAATTATGAGCTTCTTCCTGGCTCTGACATCCACACCCTCGTGCCGCTGTCGGTGGCAGTGTCCTCGGACTGAAATAAAAAGTAGGATATTTAGAGTCTCACACGGATAAGGGAAACACTTAAAATATTTTCAATTTCAGAGATATTTCAATTTTCATAAAATTTCCGAAATCCCCGAAAGCGTTCGTTTCCGACCCCCACAAAGCATTCTTCGAGGAGTTCGCCTTGCACTACGAGTATACATACAACAAAAAGGGCCTCTGTCCTAAAACAATACTTCTCGCCCGACATAGATCGAGGGAGGGCAAGTGTAAATTAGTTGTGTAACATAAAACATTCGGGAGACACTCACTAGCCCGATGGAACGTACGAGGCGCACCCAAGACAAACTTCGCAGCGCTTTAAGTCATTTTGTGGTGGAATGCTCCGACAATTTGCATACGTTCACATGCACTGCAAATAAATTCCCCGATGTGCCGGTGGAGCTGTGCAGAAATACTGGTGAGATGCAATACGATGCACATTCGCAAAAGTGGCAAGTTGTGTCGGGAAGAAATTAACCAATCCACCTAAATAGGCCAAAGAGTATCCTGTTGGTGGTGCGGTGATGCAGCCGTGCCTGCTCTGGAAGATGCCTGTGGGTTGGCAAGGAGGCTGCTCTGTACTATGTGTACTTAAATAAATAGTCGCTTGGAACCCTGAACAAAGCCCCAAAGGGAAGACCAGAAGCAGTTCCAACCGTTGGCTCCACCAAGCAACACGGCTACCCGCCTCGATGGATTGCGGATTTTGCATTATAATTTAACTAACGCCAGCTTCTTCCATTTATCATAACGGCCAGTTTACATTTCGGTGACCCGGTTCCGTTGAGCTATGTAAATTGCCATTTTCGTGTTGTGAAGACCTTGCAGCGAATCATAGCGTAACGAGCGGAATTTTGGTGCAGTTTAATGTTCCATCGCTCATAACGCTGGGCATTCAAAGGAGGTTTGAATGTGTCCAAGGAATAACAGTCCTATAAAATATCATTCCATTAACAAAGACATTTCCTTAAGATTTTTTTCGTTCTCTCCACAACACAAAATGTGGAAGTAAAGTGATCCCTTCAAATTAAAAATTTAAAATTTACATTACATAACTCATCCTGTAATTTATTTAACACTAGATATATGGTCATTTATTATATAATTTGTGGGGATTACTAACATTATTACATCAATTAAATGCAGCAAAATCTGATATCGGGCGAATTGAATCTGGTGTATAGAAACACATAGTTGATGTTCATGTTTATATTACACACTCACAATTTTGGTGTAATTTTACTCCCTTTTTGGAAGGAAATTGAATACCTTCCATAATGGTAGTAAATTTACATTTAAAAGAATTACACAAATGGCTGTATATAAATACGCCTTTCTTGTGTAAAAGTATTAAACACATATGCGGAAAATTACACATAAAAGATGTGAAGTTTGCGTAATAAATGTATATTATTTACTTCTTTAAGATAGGTAAATTGACACATAGCAGATGTAAAATTTGGGAATTAAATACTCCTTTGAATATAGTATTTTAACAATACAGTTAAAGTGACAAGAACGTTATGTCTAATGAATGGGATAAAATGAAAGAAATATTAGAAATAAAATTATTTTAATAAAAAATTCGCAATAAGAATTGTATTTAAAGGGTTAGGTGTAGTCAGAGGCATAAAAAATGACAATTTTAAATAATTTTTTTTTGCCACTAAATTATTTTATTTAATAAAAGTAAAAACATAGCATTATTAAATAAGGTTTCGACTTGACTTGACAGAAATTTTAGAAAAAAAAATTAATAATTTTAAAAGTTATGGCTGTTTGTTTTGATCCAGTTCCAACCGAAGCGCCTTGCGGTGACCATCACTTATCCTTGGATATTCATCGAAAATTAGTTGGACAAAAAAAATTAGTTTTATTAATAGATAATCTAGTGCCTGATCGAACCTTTTTTTTTTTTTAAATTAACAAAATGGCGGCCTCAGGAAAATTTTTTCCAGATTTTTGGGAAAAAATCAACAGTTAATTGTTTATAAAAAATCGGAATTAAAAAAAAAAGAAAATCCTTCGATCAGACACTAGTTTTTTATGTTTTCAAAAATCTGTATAAATTTCATTAAAATCTACCGAGCGGTTTTTGAGCTACAGTGGTCACCAGTTCAAAAAACATAGTTTTGAGAAAAACGCATTTGAAGTTTTACACTCAATTTACGTAAAGTAATACGTATTATTTAATTACTTACACCGAGTCATCTATTCCTGGGCCATATAATAGTTCTTCAGCCGTTGTAGCAGCTTCCAAAATATCTATTTGATGTTGTCTACGTAGCATTCTACCTTCTCGAGTGTTGTCGTTAGCGCGCATATCTGCCACTTTCACACGTGCAGTATCGGTTTTTTTGTTCCAGAGCGCCCGAGAACCCTTTGTTAATTATCGAATAACTCGAAAAGTATTTGTCGGATTTACTTAAAATTTTCAGAGAATATTTCTAAGATATTATACTTTAAGAAAATGCAAAAAAAATCGATTTTTTGAAAATTCTGACTACACCTAACCCCTTAATACACTCATAAAAATAGGACATATGAACTTATAGTACATAAAAATGAAATCAAAAAAAAGGGTTTTTCTCGCCATTGTATTAAGGTATTAAGATTAGTATAAATAAATACATAAAATATTTCATTTTTTAAAGTCCCTTTATCCTGTTATTTTACCTTTAATGGAAATTAAACACTTCAAACAAAATATTTTCCACAGCACGTCTTAACTTTAAAGAATACCTTCAGACAGTGATTGCGCATTCATTTTGTTTGAATAAGAGAATTTAGGTCGTAGATTTACGTCAGTTTGACGTAATTTTACATATTCATGTGCACATTTATACCAGTTTTCGTGTAAAATCACACAACATTTACAAAGTAGATTGAATATCACAGCCAAAGCTTTAAAATTGTGTAATTTCACATTTTTTTGCTAAATTACACCAAAAATGTGTACTTTTACGACCGTGATAAAGGACCCCGCACAAATTGTATGGAAATCGGGTCCCGGTCAAATTCGCTGAAACTTTGCAGAAAGGTAGTTCTCAACCTGCTAATCAAAAGTCTCAATGGGCCCGAAGTCATCCTATGATTAGTTGCGGAGATATAGAGGGTTGAAGTCTGAGACATTTGCTGTAGACCCAAGTACGCTTCGCGAATTCTCTAGTCGCTTAACTCGGAAACCAAGGTCCCTAACAAAAATCTTTGAACACAAAGTTGTTTGTAGTTATCAAGGCATGTCATTACAACCATAAACATTTTTGGTTGACCTTAACCTGGACCATGGACCTTAACCCATTAATGCGCAAAACGAGAATTTTGTGCACCCAAGTTCAATTGCAAGATTCGAATAGAAAATTGGGACGATTTTCTTCCAAAATCGTATATAGGGGGTTTTCGGGGATGTTCTTTCAGATTCTGGAATTTGTTTTGCATACAATCTTCAAAAACCCTATTATTTTTTGGGTTTTTTAAAAAAACTGTGAATTTTTGTTGGTCTTTTTTCTTTTCAAAGTTGATTATCTTGTTGTTACTACTAATGAATGATCATATAACCACCAGAAATCGTGGTCCGAATGTCTAGATATTCTCAAAACATGGTTTTGAAAGTTCTTTTTTGCTTAAGTTTTTGCAAAATGGCCATTATGTTTAGCAATGTAATAAAAAATTTCGCGATTTTTTTACACGAAAAGGATCAACTTTACAAGAGAATTGTATAGAACAGAAAATACTTTAAATTAGCCAAAGAATACGTGTGAATTTTTTCAGGATTTTTCGACTATTTTTGGTTTTTTGGATTTGGCCAATTTTTGAAAAATCCAAAAATGTTCCGACAAATTCTGAAAAAATTCACACGTATTCCTTGGCTAATTTAAAGTATTTTCTGTTCTATACAATTTTCTTATAAAGTTGATCTGTTTCGTGTAAAAAAATCGCGAAATTTTGTATTACATTGCTATACATAATGGCCATTTTGCAAAAACTTAAGCAAAAAAGAACTTTCAAAACCATGTTTTGAGAATATCTAGACATTCGGACCACGATTTCTGGTGGTTATATGATCATTCATTAGTAGTAACAACAAGATAATCAACTTTGAAAAGAAAAAAGACCAACAAAAATTCACAGTTTTTTTAAAAAACCCAAAAAATAATAGGGTTTTTGAAGATTGTATGCAAAACAAATTCCAGAATCTGAAAGAACATCCCCGAAAACCCCCTATATACGATTTTGGAAGAAAATCGCCCCAATTTTCTATTCGAATCGTACAATTGAACTTGGGTACACAAAATTCTCGTTTTGCGCATTAATGGGTTAAGATCCATGGTCCAGGTTGAGGTCAACCAAAAATGTTTATGGTTGTAATGACATGCCTTGATAACTACAAACAACTTTTGTGTTCAAAGATTTTTGTTAGGGACCTTGGTTTCCGAGTTAAGCGACTAGAGACTTCGCGAAGCGTACTTGGGTCTACAGCAAATGTCTCAGACTACAACCCTCTATATCTCCGCAACTAATCATAGGATGACTTCGGGCCCATTGAGACTTTTGATCAGCAGGTTGAGAACTACCTTTCTGCAAAGTTTCAGCGAATTCGACCGGGACCCGATTTCCATACAATTTGTGCGGGGTCCTTTGTACACAGAAAAAAGTGTAAAATTTCCCTCAAGATCAGTGTGAATTTACATTCAGTTTTTTAATCGACGAAAAAAGGGATGATGTTTTCAAGTATACGCATATGTTTTTTTATTTTTTTTATGTATCACCACGCATAATTTTTTACAGAGCAGTTCGATCTTGATGATTCTTTTTTTTATTCTATAGGGTATACCACGAATTTGGTCACCCTTAAATTTTACCCTAAGGGTAAAACAAAATTGGGAATGATTGATTTTTCATTCACCTGTGAACCGATTCTGTTGAAACTTGGCACACATATGTAATTCTGATGACACTACAACATAATCGAGACCTGGAGTTAATCCGAGGATGAAGATGGCAGACAGTCGAGGGAACTCCTCAACGATTTACAGCACCTATCTCGTGTTTGGGCTTATTCCATTACTCTTGATGAGAACTTTAGACCTTATTTGGAAAACACACTTTTTAACAAAAATTTAAACCGACGGATAAAGAAACTAAAAAGCGAAAAATAAAATAAACCATTTTAGTCTTAACAATTAAGCGCCTAAACTAATATAAGTAACTAATTTTGAATCGGCGGCAAACAAACAGTCAATGAAGATCATTAAATTATTTTAAAGAAATAATCAAAACAAAATAACACAAAAATGCAACGTGAAATCTCCAGCGATAAACAAGAACATTTCACGATTTGTTTGGCGCCAACTCAAAATTAGCTACTTACATAAGTTTAGGAACTTAATTGCTAAGACTAAAAAGGTTTATTTTATTTTTCACTTTTCAGTTTCTTTTTGCGTCGGTTTGATTTTTTTTTAAAGTCTTTTTAGAGTGTACATACGGGATATAGCGGAATTTTGTGGAAAATACCAATATCAACACCCCATCTAAGTTCGTATATGGTAATGATCGGTTAAGGGGGGGGTATGGTTTGAAAATGACTTTTTAAGCAAATTTTTGTGAATTTTTTTTTTTGGAAGTATAGCTACATTATTTTATTTTTAAATTAAATAGGCTTTTTAAGTATAATTCAAAGAATAATTATATAAATTTTCAAGTAAAAATATTAAGAATTGTGGCAACGGTAGCCATTTTTCGCAGACACATCCGACAAAAAAAAATGAATTTGCGGTGGACATCAGAACTCGTCACTGGATCATCTGAAACAAAAAATTCAAAAAGATTATGTTAGTTTATGAGTTTCTCGAGGGAGTGACGTCGAGATAATTTTTTTTTTATGCATATTTTTTTATACACAATAATAAATATGTTGATTTTCGCACTTTTTTACAAAAAAAATCGTTTTTTTTACTTCTAAGTGATGCCAAAAACTCAAAAATCGATAAAAATTGAAAAGCTCGACGTCACTCCCTCGAGAAACTCATCAACTAACATAATCTTTTTGAATTTTTTGTTTCAGATGATCCAGTGACGAGTTCTGATGTCCACCGCAAATTCATTTTTTTTTGGACGTGTCTGCGGAAAATGGCTGCCGTTGCCACAATTCTTAATATTTTTACTTGAAAATTCATATAATTATTCTTTGAATTATACTTAAAAACCCTATTTAATTTAAAAATAAAATAATGTAGCTATACTTAAAAAAAAAAAAATTTCACAAAAATTTTCTTAAAAAGACATTTTCAAACCATACCCCCCCTTAAGGAAGTGGGCGGTTACATTCTCTTATGATATATGTCACAATTCTTAGTCGCTATCAATCAATCATTCTATACGTTCATCTATTAAATACTTTTAAATCAACCAGGTATCTACACCCGGAGGAAATTATATTCTAAAATGAAGAATGATTAACATTAAATTGAGATTAGAAATTATAAGTGGGTGAAGTTGTAAATTTCCGGCATGGAAAAGCACTCACGAAGAGAAATCACAACTAATAAAAATAACAAAAACACTAATAAAAACTGCAGTGAAAAATGTATGAGTAATATGTGTTTTCGTGAGTTAATTAGTGTTTTTTCATGAAAGTTTAAATCAATTTGTTCTTAGAACAATTTCAAACATACTTCAGATTTTTATAAGAAAATATTATAAAGACTAACATTCTAATTTTTAAAAGTTATGAGGTATCATAGGATCAGAGATGCAAAGGGTAGGATACCAAGAAGTCGAGGACTATAACGAGATGTTTTTAATAATAATAATGTGTTCTGGCTTATAATTAATTTAAGCTGTTCTTTTGTACTTGCAAAACAAAATATGTGAATCTACTAATATGGATACAGGGAAAGCGGATTATGTTGTCATCAAATCGCTTTAAGGCTAAAACCTTGAAAATTATTCGGAAACAAACGAACAAAATAATTACAGCAATAATCTGCGCATACGCTTCGAGACCGAAAAATCGCAAATTTTCGATACCAAACATAAATTCTTGATAGAATGAATAAATGAATTTAATTCAATTCAAACTAGGTACTCTTCAGTCATATGGGAATATATTTTAGAATTCCTTCGTAATTAACAGAGATGGTCACACTGCATTACTTTTTATAATGCGTTGACCTTAAAAATATTTAATAGCAATGAAATTATATGTAAATTACCATTAAAAAATTCAATACTAATGAAAAATCGATTTCATTACCATTGAAAAATTACTATAATAATAATGAAAGTACTTTTTCAGTATCATTGACATTTTTAATGATAATGAAAATATACTTTTATTGGCACTGATTTCTTTAATAGTAATGATATTAATTTCTCATTAACTTTGAATTTTTTAATGATAACATAAACGATTACTCATTCGCATTAAATCTGTCAATCGAAAAACTTCTGTTTATGAGTTTTCAGAAATTTGGAACAAATGTTCAACATTCGGCCAAATAATGCATATTCCTAACTTCTACTTTCTACTTTGCAACTATTACCAGTACAATATTCTACCGTGCATCAAGTTCTCTATACAACTGGTCTACATTTTCTCTACACAAAAAAATATATTGCCAAAATTCTAATTTTAACACACTTGCTCTTTTGTTTATGCTTGCGACCGTGCGCATCGATTGTCGCTATACTATCGGGATAATGGATATATAAATTCAAGGGTAATGTAAACTGTTTTGCATTATCATTTAAAAATGCAATGCTAATGAAAAAATGCATTACCATTGAAAAATTTAATGTTAATGAAAATTTTACTACACTGTCATTAAAAAAAATCAATGCTAATGAAAATATGTTGCAATGAAAATTTAGTTGCATTGTCATTGATTTTTTCAATGATAAACTCAATGATAATGGTTAATCGCCCATTTCTGCTAAATAGACAAAAGATGTCTAAAAAAATCTTGTTTAATGCTACCGCCATAACGTCTCATGTGTGAAAACGAACTCCTTATTATTTTATATTTTAAGTACAATTATATGATAATGCAAAAATAACAAAATCAGTACGTAATAAGTTTGTTTTACAAATTAGGAGATACTACAGACATTTGCGATAAATTTGCTCAAAAGTTTTGCATTACAGGGTTTTTCAGGGAACCATAAAATATATTGTATCTAAAATATGAGCCAGAATTGTTAATTCGAAAACAGCGAAATAGCTGAAATACTGACAGAGCCGTACAAAAAACTATCAGCCAAATGTTTATGTGCTGTGTAATTAAATATTAAATCGTCATGAAATAAAAGTTCTTTCATTTGCAGCGATATCACAGAAAATGAAGTCAAACATATATCCATAGAACTAATATCATAATTGTTGTCATCGAGTAAAACAGTCTTAAAAAAACACAACGATGGTGCCATTGTACGCTGATCAAAGCTTCTCTGAATACTTGCCTCCCTAGAGCATCTTGAGCAAGGCACACGTCCTCTATTATGGAAAAACTCCTCCCTTCCACCCACGGATTGAGTAAAATGGAACGCTAAGCCCCATGAAATTGCAATTTTTTATGTATTAATTCAAACGAAACGCAAAGACGTCTGGAAGAACCAGCCCATCAACGAAGAAATAAGTTCCACCCGACTCGAATCTGATTTGAAGGCTTCATGCAAATTTTCACGTTTTCATAGAATAATTGACCGGGAGCTCCTGACTTATCAATTCCGTCGCGAAACGATTCCTTTTGTTCTGATGAGGATCTGCGTGAAAATATTCAATTCATCCAATTTCGCTTTACTTCCCCTTTTCGTTTGTGTGTGCACCTGAGCTGCGCTTCGCTGAACTCATGAATTTTCCACATGGTTTTCTTTTGTACTTCATTGATCGAGTCCTAGATTGACACGTTCGGCTTCCCCCGGTGTAATTTCTGAAATTGACGCTTTCTCCCTTTCAATATAAACTGTTGCCTGCAGTCCAAAAACTGTTGCAATGTTGAAGGCAATAACGTTGGCAATATATTTATTGCTTTAGACGAATTTCAGCAAACTACTTCACATCAGCAGAACAATTTGTAACCACTTGGGTGATAAAAGTATCTGTATTCCTTCAGACAATGTAATTTATAAGAATCCTATCAACATGCATAACATTAAATGAATGATTCGGTGACAATTGTCGTGTTCCATTGGGCATAGCAAAATACTCCGTACTTTGCGAGTATTTTGCTATGCCCAATGGATTTATTATTATTATTATTGTAAGTGGGTCGTTGAGACCCTCACGGTGCCTATCGATAACAACGCGACCTAAAAGATCTATTATGCCAGTCCCCTCTATTTTAAACCTCTTCCACGTCGAGGTCCTTGAAATAGGCTATAGTGGTCTAGGGAGCCGCATTTGACACATATACCGGAGTGGTGATAGACGCTCCGAAGTTTGTTGACCTAAGGCTGGACATTGACAGAATACGTCTGTAAGTACTTGTAAGTGCTATGAACTATACATCCTCTTGGCTGGAGGTAGTTGAGGAGAAATTTCACAAGTAGTTCCGACATTTCAATTTGAGGTTAAGATCTGCCTTCAGTCAGTTGCGTTCCTTACAAGTACTATGCCTGACCCAATGGATCGCAGCAAAAACCTACGTGTACATGCAGCATTGAATCTAGATTCAGTCTGGATTCAGTTCCATATATCCAATTGAAACTGGATCGGATGGATCCGATCTCGCTTAGCTGACTGGATCGAGACGAAATGCCGGCTCGAAACGCGGATCGAGTAATCGATTTGACAATTGAGCAAGTTTTGATGAACCTATCATCATCTTCATTATTCCATCTGTTCGTACTCGCGTCCGAGCTATTAATTGCCTTTGAAATAAATAAATAAATCATCCCCAATAATAGTAATTTTTATTAATGTCTCCTTTTCTTTCCGCATTACATTCTGATGTCACTTCAAGTGTCACTTCAATCCGAATTGGATTCACTTTGGATTCGGTCTCTTAACTCTTCTACTATTGTTATCTCAATTAATTCATTTAAGCGACAATTTTATTAGTCTATAGCCGTATTTAAGGACCAAACATAATCTTATAAATCTCTCTGCTATATATATATGTTTGTCACAGGCAAAAACAGAAATTCTGTAGAAATGTTAATTTTATATATCTATTTTCTTTTATCCACGTAGAATTAGTAGACATTTTGTTATTGTGCTGCCTTGTGAGATGCCATTTTGAATATCTTATAAAGTAAAATAGCACTCTACATTAAATGACAAGGCTTTTCTGAGGGATATTTTATAATGAGCTACATATTCTAAACTTTTTAACCAAAAAGCCAAATGCTAGGCAAATCTTATAATTAAACAATAACTAATAACAACATTGATATATAAAAAAAAATTTGCCTTTTTTTACCCGACTACGCGGCAGCAAATTATATTTTTCACGGGTATCTGGGTATGTATGTAATATATGTTTGAGGGATTCGAAGCATCTAATCGCTGGATGGATTTTAATCAATGAGGTGACTATCGATTCGTCTAAACTGTGCGATGGTTATGGGCTACATTTTTTTTTATAAAACCAAAATGGCGGCCGTAAAATAGAAAATGGTGGCAGAAACGAAGAACAAAATTGTGTAACATATTGAGTGGCATAACACCGAATAGGTCTTTCAAAATTAAGATGATGTTTCTTAGACCATTTTACAGCCATAAACTCCGTTTAAGAATTACATAACCTGAAAGTTATTAGGTAGGATCTCTACATATTTCTTGTAATGAATGAATCTGTTGTATTTCCTAAAGTACTCATCAAAAAGTATTTATAGACATGAACTAAAAATATATTGATAAAACAAAACTAAAAAGTCGTCAAAAAATTAAATAAAAAAAATCTAAAAACTCGACTGTGTAAAAAGCGAACTAAAAAGATGGAAACAAGATGACCTATGAACATACTAGAATGTATAATGGAAAACCTTTTTTCCTTAAATTGAAGTAGTCATTGTTATTATGATAAATAATTACAGTTGGAGACATCAGATTCATTTACTTGCTGCGACTCCTACTACATGTTTTTCTCCGACTACAATTATTTATCATAATAACAATGACTGTTTTAATTTAAGGAAAAAAGGATTTCCATTATACATTTTACTATATTCCTTTTACACAGTCGGGTTTTTTGATTTTTTTAATTTTCCTTTTTTTTCTACGAAGTAGATCGGAATTTTAAAATTGAAGTGTTTACCAGTCAAATGAATGCAGAGATAAGGGTTGCCAAAGACTTCCACGAAAATAAGTACACACACGAAGGTTTGAAGGGTCCAAACGCTTTTATAAAAATTCCCGAATAAAACGCCTACTTTTTCGTCCCTCACCGTAATTCAATTAGTTGATGGCGCGTGTTTCATAGTTTTTCACAAAGATCGATATACTACATATATTGCTTCGGTTTCAGCGTAGCAACCAATGCAACAGTATCTGTAGAAATAGAGTTAAATTTGAATCTGTTCTGTTCAATGTCATTTCTATAGTCGACTACAGAACCCTGGATCCGAGTTCCGACTTTTTTTTATCAATGAGCTTCTATTAAAAATTGTAACTAAAAAACTCCGAATAGTAATAATATGAAGTAATTGTAACCTAAGTGTCCTCTATTGCTCTCAACTACTTTGTATTTTAACATATAAGCGTCTGAAAATCTTGCTTACAAATCAAACTTACTGTCGAGCATTTGATGGTACCCAGTTGGTGTTTATTGTATAATTTTAAAAGTTATTTGTATCAATCAGAATTTCACACCAAATTAAAAAATGTACAACTCGTCATCTTAATTCCCAAAAATTTGCTAATATATTTTAAATCAGCAATCTGGTTAACCTCATGATGCCTCGGTTATTGAAAACTATGAACTTTTAATTTTAGTCTTCCTCTATATTTCGAGATGAATTTGCTGAAAGTTTCATCGAAATTGGGAATAGAGAAAACGTATTTTTTAAATTGCCTAGAATAAGCAATAACTTTTGTGTTTTCAATCACGTTTGCGTTCAATGTAGTAGCCGCATCAATCGATTTGGCCTGTTTTTGATCGTTGGCTTTTGATTTTTGGATCAATTTAAATTCAACGTATTATTCTAGTTACATAATAGAGTATTGTTAGAATTGATAGTACGTGTTGGTCCTATGAACTATTAGAGTTCTAAGCGAAAGAGTTTTTAAATACAAGAGCTAGCCAACATGTATGATGTGTGAATCTTTTCCCTGGGTCAGGCTAGATGTTCAACGCTATTATGCAGTCAGAAGTAGGACTCTAACAAGGAAACGTTCTCAGGTGTGTTTCACGGATTTTGATGAAATTGAAATATGTTGTAGAGTATCGAAAAATAAGAGACACGTATTTTTTTTTTATCTGCGAATACACACATTTAGGGGGTATTTTTATTTACTGTTTTTTTTAAATAAAAATTGGTGTATTTTTCAAAAGTTTGTCGGCCATGTTGCATCCGCCATTTTGAATTTTTTAAATTTAACATCAGATTCGTAATCAGCGGCTCCAAAAACACCTTAATACTGATTTTCACCAAAAAACTGATGTCTGAAAGAATATCCGTCATTTACGTATTAGTGTTAGGGGTTGTTTACCCCCTTGAGGAGCTTTTTTTACGAACACGTAAAAACAGGTCAACTTAATTTTTCAAAATCGTATGTAAAAAAATATTTGTCAATGATTTTTAACTAAAAAAATTATTTTTGTGACGCAAAAATATAAAAAACAAATATCGTTTTTCTGCAATAAAAAATAAGGGTTGCCATCCCTAGGAACCGAATTACTTAAAAAAGGTTAGTATATTTATGAGAGATCATTTCCATTTTGTTTCATTCGAAAAAATTCATTAGAACTTGAAATATTTAGGAAAAACTATTTTTGGGGCTAAACTTTAGGTGTGGAGACACACGTTAGAACGTTTCCTTGTAAGAACTACTCGAACAATTGAGTATTTGAACACTTTAAGGGGTATCCCACTCTAGAGGCCCTTGAATTGAACGTTTTTTTCAGGAAGTTGAACAAGAAAATACAAAACATTTAGAGTTAAACATAATAATCCTCTTATTATATGATCTTTAATGAATATTTTGAGAAAAAAAAAAAATGTTTATTAAGTGGTTGGGTCAGGGCAGGCCTGCTACTGGGACTCATAACTTAGGAACGGCAGCTCATGGTGTGCACCATAACAGCCAAATAAATAATCTGAAAATTATGAGATTGCACATTAGTAATTTTTATATATGTGGTTATGGCATGAGTGTGTCACATTTTGAAAAAAAAAAAATGTTATTCATTTCTTTAATTTTTTCTACTATTCGTTATATTTTTTAGTTGATTTTTTACTGTTAAAACATGGGATACAAGCTATGTAAATGTAAAAATGCCTGATTTGCTCCACTTAGGTTATAGAGGCAAAGCTAACACAGCTTGTACCAAAATCTGAAATTTTTCGGATGAATGGCTTTCTCAGAATGCTCCACACCATTCATCAAAACGGTGTTTTGAGAAAAACGGCATTTAAGTTAAAGTTAAAGGCAACGAGGAGTGCTAGGGAGCGCGCAGCTACGCACGGAATCGCTTGTACGCGGCGCGAGCTTTTCAAATTTCGGCAAGAGATAGCTTAAGGGGAGGTTCTCATCTAGAATCTTGAAATTTTCGATTTTTTTTTTATTTCATATTATTAAAGTTTAATATGTCTAGAATGTTGCTTTAAAATATTTAGTTGATCCGAGCACTGGAACGGATTCTACAGCCCATTGATTGTGGCGGTGTCATGATCGTAGTGGGGCGCTCAGCCTGTGCCGTGCCGTTCAATCACGATTATCTCGGAACTTTGTTTTTCAAGATTTTTTAAATTTGCGTACAAGATAACTCAAAAACGGTTCAACCGATCAACTTCTAGTTTCGTGCATATTAAAGTAAACAATTTTCTTCATAGAAAGAGTGGAGCACATTTTTAAAATTGTAACATTATCTCCTTTTTGTAAGTGATAAACTATGAAAAAAAACGGCCGAAAACGGCCTTAAAATTTCAAAATCGCGCCATTCCGTCAATTTTAAATTTTTTTTGAAAGTCGTCCACTCTTTCTGAGACAAATTTATTCTAGTTTATAATAATGTCATCATTATTTGATTTCAGACCAATCTGCGACCCCTAAATTGTACGCAGCTGGGCAACTTTCGAAAAACTTGCCTCCGGAGAAGTTGAATAACGGGCGCCATTTTGTTTTTTTTTTCGTACAGATAAATGTACAATAAAAGATAATGCCAAATATCATTTCCCTATGTCTTGTCATTTGCCTTCAAAAAAATCACGAACTTTACCTACTTTTTGACGTTCTAGATGAGAACCTCCCCTTAAACGATTCAGGAAAGAAAACAGAATTTTTCGAAACTAAAAACAAAATGCATTTTTTGAACGTTCTAGGGTGGGATACCCCCTTAAGTTCGAGTATTCAAGTACTAGCAGTATTGTTATGAGAGCGGTACGACTGACAATTATATTGCATTTTTCTTCTTAATGCATTCATTCTACAGGACTCAAATACTCAAAAACTTGAATACTCTCAAACTCAAACACTCGAATGCTCGTTAGTTAAATACTAAAATACTCCTTTACTCGAGTGCTCGGATAGTTTTCCTCTCTAAACTCTTTTACTTGAAGTCGGATCTTTCAACACGAATATTCTATTAATCGAGTAAAAGAGTTTAGAAGTATTCAAGTATTAATAATCCTAGTGTGAAGTCATCATAATTCACCCAATAAGACCCAAGTCTACAATTGGGTGAAGTCTGTGGTTTCATTTCATTGCACAAACCTATGACCAACCTCGGCCAGAAACCCGTATCACTCCAATAATTTTATAGCATAGTTGTTAGCCAACTCCAAATAATAAAGTATTTACATATTTATCATTAAAAATAAATACAGATATTTGTAAAAGCAAAATTATATCCAAGCTAGCTTGCAGCACAGTATAACTTAGGAAACTGCAAAAATTCTGGCAGTGAGACTTCCGGTTGGAGTAATAAGGGTTTATAGATATGAGGTCGCATTAAAATGGCAACAATTACAACCGCTGAGAAAGCATGTCATGGCTTAAAAAGGTAATTACGACACTTATGTACATTCTTAAAATATTTGTCATGTAATAAAACTACTAAATTACATAAAACCACGTATATATGTTTACCTTTTACGTAAAATTTCATTACGGAACATATCTTATTTTTCTGAATTAATGTTAAAGTACCATTAAATTTTGCAAGGTTATCATAGTAATAACCTTGTGACGGTATGTTAAATTCCTCTATATAATCTGTTATATCATAGTATGTTATAATAATAATAAAAATTAATTGAAGGCGAAATTCATATTTAGATAACCTCTTAACTTTATTACCTTTTATTTTGATCAACACTGTATTTATAAAGGTACAGTGATATCCAAGCTAACTTGCAGCAAAATATATATTAAACTCGGGAAATGCAAAAATTCTGGCAGCAAGACTGCTGGTTGGAGTGATAAGGGTTTAAAGATGTAAGGTCGCATAAAATGGCAACAATTCAAAATCCGGTGGGAAAGCATGTCATGGCTTAAAAAAGTTATAAAGATTCTTATGTTCTTAAAATATGTGTCATGTCATAAATCTACTCAATTACATAAAACCACATAAACGTTTACCTTTTACGTAAATATTCGTTATCTTTTTAAGTTAATGTTAAAATACAATTAAAATTTGCAAGGTTAACATCAGGGCCGTAGCCAGCGGGACAGGTCAGGGTGTTAGAACGCCCCCCTCCCCTCCGAAAACTTCCGCTCTTATTTTTTCTTTGACAATGATGAAATATATTAAAGACATGTTTGTATCTTAGGCAAATCATTCTTTATTCCTATTTTTTAATTTAATAAAATAAATTCATTTATTTTAATGAAAATATGTGCAACTGTTCTACATATTCAGTTGAGTTTTATTTAAATTTTTAATTTTGTAATATTCAATTCTAGAAAAGTATATTCTTATATATACAAAAGGTAATAATTGTAATTTGTTTCTGTTTTACATAAAATATAAAAATTATTATAATTTCTATATCGATGCAACTTTTTAAATCAGTGATGGTTTTCTCATACCACAACGGTAGCTAGATTTACCTTTAAAAAAAAGCGCTATGTCCTGCAAAAAATTGATGATGAAAAAAATACCCTCGGAATGCAAAAATAGAATAGTTCAGATACCTCTTAGCAAAATTCATTAACAAAGGTAACAAAATAATAGGTCCTCTCCACTAAGCAATAAATATTGGCGCCTTTGCTCAATTTGAAAGTAGTGGAATATTATAAATAGTACATTTTAGATACGACCAACAAACACCTTTAGCACTTATTAATTTAATCAGATTGTAACTGATAACTGAAGAAGTTCAAACATATTTTTTAAAATATTTCTTACTCTTTCTTTCGCTGCGAAAAGTCGAAAACTAGATTTCCTTTTTTGGAATCGTTTTTTTTTTAAGTTTGTAAGAAAGATTCAAAAAATTAACTATTTTAAAAAAATAGAGCTTTTACTTTGTACTTTTTTAATAAGAGTTAGTAGTTAAGAATATTTAATTAAATATGTATTGAAGATGTAAAAATTAAATTTTATTCTAAATTAATATTTTAACGCTATTTAAAAAAGTTGTCAATTTAGTTCAAAAATGTAAATTACCCCCCCCCCCCCCCCTTCACCAACTTTTTACTTTGATACTCCCCACCCCCCCCCCCAAAAAAAAAACTCGCTACGGCCCTGGTTAACATCATAGTAAAGACCTTGTGACGATATGTTTAATTCCTCGGTATAATCAATGAGCAATCAGGCCACGTAAATAAATCAATTGGAAAGGCACAAAGATTAAATATTAAATTAATATTCCGAAAAATATCATAATATGTAAAAATAATAATAAAAATTAAGTCCTGAGAATTAATTATGATAACGGAATAAAATATTTCAAAATATCAAAGTAAAACAATAGTTGCTTATAGCTAAGATTTTAAATAATCAAAGCTGTAGCCCGGATTTATATCAAAATATTCTTCAGTATGTAATTATTTAATAAAATCCATAAAATTGTTGCATTTTTAGGAAATTAGACGATCTATGTACAACAAATGCATGATGCTTTCTCAGCCCCTCTCCTAGATTAGGAAATTGGTTCTAGGGATTATAGCAGTCACTTATGGTGAATTCTCGAAATTCAATACAGTGAAATGTCAAATCGTGACATTTTTTAGGAATTCCAGTAATAATACTGGGCAACACAATTTTTGCACCAAATAAGTCAAAAATCATTTATATAGATCTCCGAAAGCGCAAATGAAGACTTTTTTCCTTTAGCAGACAATTATGTATGGTGAATGGACATCTAACATATGGTGTTTTTTATGATTTATGTATACCAGATATTCAAAACGTCCCCTGTCTCTGTAAGCTTCTATTCGGGCTTCAGATTTTACGATCATAAAATGAGATACTCTTTTTTGACATGGTCTTTTTACACGATTTTGAAATAACACGGTTCACCAATAAGATCAAATACACTTTTTTACACAAATTTTTTATTCTAGCACGAAATATTTTTTTTTATTCTAATTTTGACAGTGTCTTACAGAAACTTATGTATACAGCAACAAAATACAATTAGGGGTATACATAAGTACACAAGCCGTAAAGTAGGAATTGCAAGTGTAGTATAGCCGGCAAGTATATAATCGTAAATACGACATCTTTAGGTCATCGGTCTAAAAGAACGCGGCACGGAATTTGTCAGACAATATGACCACTTAATGTTAAAAATAGTTATTTAACAACTGTGCAAGAATGAACTATGTGTTTATTACAAAACAGGACCTCGTAGATACGACAGGTTGGCGGTGGTAGACAAGGTCATCGCAGCAATATTTTTGCCGGTCAAAATATTTTTCGAATTTCTGGTTAAATTGTCTTCCGAATTAATTGCAATAAAGTATGGAATGATCGCAAAAGAAAACATAATAGATTCGACATGTTTTGGGCGTGCGCAGTCGAAAACGCCGCACTAACAAAATTTTTCCTGGAGGAATTGTGGTAGAGTCGCCAAAATGAGGCCATTCACGCAGTTTCAAGTATGTGTTAATCAATTTCAAAACAGTGTTATGTATTGGGGACTAATAGGATTCAGACGCAACGAAACGGACATATGTATCTATGTACTAAAAATAGATAATACATCCACTATTTTTGAGAGTCTACGTGGATGACTTACTCTTAGAGTGCAGCCATGAGGACGACATCGAATATGCAAAAAACAAAATAGGAAAAAGAGTAAAAATTCAACATAAAGGTCCAATCTCCCAATATTTATAGTAAATATCACTGTTAGGACTGTACCACTCTAATTTTGTAAGCGACTGTCACCCCATCTGACTCACTTCCTGACTGGAGCAATTTCAGTCAGTCACTCATCAACTGTAAGCCCAATCGCTAATCTCCCCAATAAAGTACTTCAAGTGCAATATAAAGTGTTTTTAATTCTTGCCCTAATCGCCAGCTCCACGACAAACTGCGCGCTCTCCCCAACATAAATTTCTGGTGCCGAAACCCGGGAAGCTGCGCTATCGGGACTGCCTGAGCTATCGGGAAGCTGCGCTATCGGGATACATGAGCTATCGGAACACCTGAGCTATCGGGAGATTTAAGCTATCGGGCGATACAGCCACGCGGTCAGGAACCGTTAGTTAGTACAGTGTTCGCAGAGATCACGCGAAATAACGCCTTGGAGCTCGAGTGCTGCAGTTTTCGGAATTAAGTAAAAGGAAGTTTGGCACCTCGGGTTGCATTAATTAAAAGATATCGCGCCGTCCGGACTGTGTAGTTTATGAGCTGGCGGAACATTCCCAAAACTCACGTGGACAGGCACGGACGCGAAGTGCTTATCGTTGACGGAATAAATTTCGTGGATCGCGGAAGACTCTATAAAGTGCATATTTTGTGGCTGTCGGAGCTTTGAAACAACGTGGGAATCTCGTGGGCCTCCTTGGTCGGACATCGGTTTGCGGTACAGGTTAACGGTACATTTTGGTAGACTCACTACTCAACTACATTTGAGCCCACTACACTGTAAGTAATTTTTCCTTTACTCTAACATGGAGCAACTTATGACGGAGCAGAACGGCGTCAAACGTAACATCGAGAATTTTATAATCAATACCAACAAAACCGGCAAAGATAAGCATACAGAAGGGTTTCTCCAAGCTCGTATTGGACTTCTGAGCTCATATTGGGCTAAATTTAGGGAGTTGCATACACGGATGTTAACAAAGGCAACCGCACAGGAGCTGAAAGAGGAATATTTCACCGAAGATATATATAGTCAGGTCGAAGCTACATATTGCGAAAGTCTTGGTGTGCTAACGGATTTACGTCGCAAATTCTCGGTTACTTCAGCTCCTCCCACATCTGTTACGTTGAGCAACGCGAACGTCATGTCAAATTTCACGACTTCTCTCCCTAAGATACAACTACCACGCTTCGGTGGAGAACTCCGAGAATGGCCTGCATTTCGTGATCTTTTTTCGAGCTTAGTCGAGTCCAATCAGGGACTAACTGGATCTCAGAAGCTGTTTTATTTAAAAACTTGCCTTTACGGCTCTGCCGAACAGATTCTTCGGAACACGTCCATTACGGATGCGAATTTTGATTCCGCTTGGAATATTCTGTGTAACCGTTACCAGAATGAGCGCTTGCTCGTTACTTCGCATCTTAAAACGCTTACTTCGCTGCCCGCAATGAAAGCAGAATCAGCTGATGAGCTTCGTAAACTTTACGATGGCACCATTGAAATTGTAAAGGCATTGGAGTGTTTGAAACGACCAGTCGAGCACTGGGACGACTGGTTGGTATTTATTACCGTTCAGAAGCTTGATACGATTACCCGCAAGGACTGGGAGGCATCGTTTACTAATGACACAAAGATACCAACCTTCGATGCACTATCGCAATTTCTACAGCAGCGGCTTAATACCCTTGAAGCTATAAGGGAACATAGTTCAAAATCAGGTGACTTTACTAGATTCGGTTCACATAAACCATCAAATCGTTCTGCGACTGTACGGGCTCTTCACACAACATCTGCTTTGAAGTGTCCTAGCTGTACTGGGAAACATTTACTTTTATTTTGCCCTGCTTTTCGCCAAAAAATCTGTTGCACAACGGCGAGATTTCGTATCTGCGCAGAAGTTATGTTTTAATTGCCTGCGAGCTAGTCACCAACAGGCGAATTGCCCGTCGCATAACCGTTGTAAGCATTGTAATCGTAGTCACCATTCTATGCTGCATTGTGTGGAGGATAACGATTCTACCACCAATCCGTTGCCTTCTGCTGAGTCGAAAGCTTCTTGTGCCACTCCTGCTACAACCAATGGAGGTAAAATCGCAGCCTTAACTGCCTACCCCTTCGACAAGCCCTGGAACAACATACTTCTGGCTACCGCGGAAATAATCATTCGGTCTCCTACTGGACGAAGCGTAACAGCTCGAGCGCTTCTCGATCAGGGCTCCCAAGCGACTTTTGTTTCATCAGCTATCGCGGATCTTCTTCGCTTACCGCGACATGATATTGACGTTCCTATTCGCGGAATTGGATCCTCTGATGCTGGAACCGTTAAATCATCAGTGAACTTAATCCTTCAGTCAACTACACGACCAGATTTCGTATTACCTACTGAAGCGCTTGTCCTCCCAAGGCTGACCAAACTAACAGCCTTTCCTAAAGTTAGCTTATCTCACTGTAGTCATCTGAGTGGGCTGCAACTTGCTGACCCACACTTTTATGAGAACACTCCGATTGAACTCATTATCGGCGCTGACAACTACCATGCACTTCTGCTCAATGGTCTCATAAAAGGTAATCCCACAGCCCAAGAAACTACTTTGGGGTGGGTTCTCTCCGGCCCTGTGTCGTCCAGTGAGATCTATGTCCACACTTGTGGCATTGCGGACGATTCTCAACGACTAGATCGTCTCATTCAACGCTTTTGGGAAATCGAGGATGTAGTCCCTGCTAAATCCGTACTTACGGAAGAAGAGGAATTTTGCGAACAATTCTACAAAACCACCACTACTCGAGACAGCTCTGGACGATACACTGTGCGTTTACCTATTCTACCGAGCTTTAAAGACAACATTAATTTTGGCGATTCCAAAATTATGGCTGAAAAAGCCCTTTTTCGAATGGAAAGGCGATTTACTTCCCAGCCTTCCTTTAGAGAGCGCTATATAGACTTTATGAAAGAGTACGCTGTACTTCAGCATATGGAACTTGCTCCTACTATGGACAAAAATCCACAAAGCTCTTCTTCTACCTTCTATTTTCCTCATCACGGTGTGCTGAAAGAAAGTAGCTGTAGCACAAAGCTACGTGTCGTCTTCAATGGATCTCAAAAAACAACTAATGGGCTTTCACTTAATGATTGTCTGTCTGCAGGACCTAAACTTCAGGCTGACCTCCGTAGTGTTATACTTCGCTGGCGAATCCATGCTATTGTATTTGCTGCTGACCTGAAAATGATGTTTCGTCAAATATCGGTGCATGAGCAGGACCTAGACCTACAACGAATCCTATGGCGAGAGTCTCCGGCAGATGAAATCAAAATATATCGCCTTCGTACCGTGACCTATGGCACTAAATCGGCTCCGTATCTGGCCATACGCACCCTCAGGCAACTCGCTGATGACGAGGAATCTAAACATCCTATCGGTGCGGCTATTCTTCGAAGTGATTTTTACGTCGACGACGTTCTTTCTGGCGCAGATAAAATTGAAGAGGCACTAAAAGGGCAGGAAGATCTAATTCATATCTTGCAACGAGGAGGTTTTGAGCTACATAAATGGTCTGCAAATCATCCCTCATTGTTAGTACCGGCAAACAACAACGAGGACTCTCCTAGTAGTCTAAGTCTGGATAAGGATGGGATAGTGAAAACCCTAGGGCTGCATTGGAGACCAGAAATGGATCAATTCGAATTTCAAGTGACACTATCCGAGCCCCCTAAAGTAATCACTAAGCGAAATCTACTGTCGGACGTTGCCAAGCTATATGATCCATTGGGGTTTTTGACTCCTACTACCTTGCTTGCTAAGCACATGTTCCAGAGATTATGGCTGTTGAAGCTCGAATGGGACACTCCACTCCCAGATGGTCTGGCGGAAGAATGGCTGTCCTTTCGACGCGAACTTACCGAACTTGAGAACATTACCGTGCCTCGCTGGATTGGATGTCACAAGTCTAACTTGGCCTGCGAGCTTCATGGATTCTCCGACGCGTCAGAGACGGCTTATTCGGCCGTGGTATATTTGCGAGTTCTGCACGACTACGATAACATTCAAATCTCGTTACTCACTTCCAAAACTAGATTAGCTCCAATTAAACAGCTCTCAATTCCTAGACTGGAACTTTCTGGAGCATGCCTACTCGCGCACCTACTCAACAATGTTATGTCCACAATCGACTTCGGCAATATACCTGTTTACTGCTGGACAGACTCGCAGACAGTTTTGACCTGGCTGAAGGCGCATCCCTCAAAGTGGAAAAGCTTCGTAGCTAATAGAGTCAGCACTATACACGAGCTTCTTCCTCACGCACATTGGCGTCATGTACCTGGAACTTCAAATCCTGCTGATTGCGCTTCTAGAGGATTACGACCCAAACTGTTAATCACACATAAATTGTGGTGGGAAGGACCGGCATGGTTGAAATCCCCGTCGACCTCTTGGCCAAATAATTTCCATTCTAAGGAGCCACACGTAGAATTGGAGAAGCGTTCAACTACTGCGACCGTGGCTGTTGTGCCTGTGGAGTCAGAATCATGGGAAATTCTTACCAAATATTCTTCTCTACAACGCCTGTTACGAGTGACCGCCTACATTCAAAGATTTGTCTCCAACTTGCGAACTACAAAGCCACATCGCTCTATTGGTGCCTTGAACTCATCGGAACTCACCGCAGCGTTATGGTTTTGGATACGAGAGTGCCAAAGGAACGATTTCCCCGAGGAATACCACTGTCTGGCTAAAGGAAAGCGAATCAAGTCTACTAGCCGTATCCTTCTATTGGATCCATTTTTTGACGAGGAGAGCTCCACGATCCGCGTCGGCGGAAGACTTCAAAATTCTCTACTAACAATTGATGCAAAACATCAGTTCCTCATCGGCAAGGATAGTCCTCTGGTACCTCTCCTTATTGCGGAAGCTCATCTTCGCACGCTCCACGGAGGTACCCAGCTAACTACTAGCGAACTACGACAACGTTTTTGGATTATTAACTGTCGAGACAAGGTCCGTCGATTCATTAGAACCTGTGTTACTTGCGTTCGCCATCGCGCTTCAACATGTCCACCGCAGATGCTGGGACAACTACCAGCTGTTCGCATTCGACCAACACGTCCATTCTACTTTACTGGCCTGGACTATGCAGGCCCCGTGCAAGTTCGCTACGGCCCTGGAAGAGGTCGAGCTGCTCACAAAGCCTTTATTGCGGTTTTCATCTGTATGGCCACCAAAGCTGTCCATATGGAATTGGTCTCGGATTTGACCACTGATGCTTTCATCGCGGCTTACAAGCGCTTCTCTGCCCGACGTGGAATTAGTCGTAAACTTTATAGCGACAACGGCAGGACATTTGTGGGAGCGGACGCAGAGCTGAAGCGCCTATTCTTTCTCCAACGGAACGAGCTCCCAGAAGAACTTGCATCTCTTTTGGCTTCAAACGGCACCGACTGGCATTTCATCCCACCTAAGGCACCAAACTTTGGTGGATTGTGGGAAGCGGGAGTGAAGAGCGCAAAACATCACCTGAAGAGAGTCATCGGCAACACCATCCTAACCTTCGAGGAACTTGCTACTCTACTGACGCAAGTGGAAGCTTGCTTAAATTCGAGGCCCTTATACCCAGCTAGTACTGACCCGAACGACCTTCAGGTGCTCACCCCCGGCCACTTCCTAATTGGATCTGCACTGGTTACGTTACCAGAGCCAAGCTTGATTAGCATCCAGGAAACTCGACTTTCTAGGTGGCAACTATTGCAACAAATGTACGAGCACTTTTGGCGTCGATGGTCGAAAGACTATCTTAACCATTTACAGGTCCGTTCCAAGTGGAAGACACCAGCCCCAAACATACAACCAGGTAATATAGTCTTGATACGTGAGGACAACACCCCACCTTCTCAGTGGTTACTTGGCCGAGTGTTGGAGACTCACCCCGGGTCCGATGGACTGGTTCGCGTGGTCAGACTTCGCTGTAAGAACTCTACCCTGAAGCGACCGGTCAGCAAACTTTGCCTCCTACCTGTGGAACAACCACTCGACACCAATTCGGCTACGGCGGGCGGTCATCCTCAACCCTGAACTGGTTTTTTGATTGTTTCGTCGAGAGGACGAGGCGGGCGGTGATGTTAGGACTGTACCACTCTAATTTTGTAAGCGACTGTCACCCCATCTGACTCACTTCCTGACTGGAGCAATTTCAGTCAGTCACTCATCAACTGTAAGCCCAATCGCTAATCTCCCCAATAAAGTACTTCAAGTGCAATATAAAGTGTTTTTAATTCTTGCCCTAATCGCCAGCTCCACGACAAACTGCGCGCTCTCCCCAACACGAAAAATTATTAGAGGAGCAATCTCTATCAGCCAAGAAGGATATATTGAAGAAATTTTAAAGAAATATGGAATGGAAAACTGTAGAACGGCCAAGACACCACTGGATCTTGGCTTGAAATCTCGAAAGAGCGAAAAAGGACAGTGCGAAAAAAATTGATGAGAATTAGTATCGCTCATTAATTGGGTCTCTTAATTACTTGCCGATGTGGACTCGACCAGAGGTCATGTTCGGTAAACAAACTGACACAATTTTGCAGTCACCCACACAGGGAACATAGGAAGGGTGGCTTAGGCACCTTAAGATATCTTGAGGGAACACAGTTCAAAGTTACTTATGCCAACACCGGTAACAATCTTGAATGTTTTGCCGGTGCAGATTGGGAAGGTGAAGAAATAAACACCAAATCTTACACGGAGTACACAATTCATTTGGCTGGTAGACTTATAACCTAAGGAGAATTTGTTAAATATATGGCAACACAGACCAAATCGGTCATCTTCTCATTTACTGTTTTCCGCCTCTAACTTTCTAATAGTTATGACATAATTTTTGAGAATTATAATCAAGTTGACAACATTATTAATAAATCAAATCAATAGGGGTATTCACTTTTGGATTTTGTATTGTATTGTTGTAAAATCGGTTGTCACAGAAATAACTATGAAAATTTAAAATTTCACACTCGGTACAATGGTACAATAGAAAATACAATAAAGGGTTAATTCTGTTAATGTGCATATTAACCCGTTTTCTGCTTTAACATAGCTGATTCCATAACTAATTCTCAGTACATTTAATAACTTCACGATTATATATTTTAAAAACTATGTCAGAAATTAAGTAGAAAAAATCGTTTAATTAATTAATAATCCGTACGATTTGTCACATTAACCAGAACAACAAATTATCTTATAAAATAATCACATTGAAAATTATTTCAGCTTTGTATAACTACAAACAATGCACTTTTTAAAACTTGTTTAAACAATATAATTTTTCACTCACCGTTGAATGTACCATCGTTATTAAGTGTTATAATAGTTACATCCATTATTTTAATGAGAAATATATTAAATTACGTAAATAACCGCTAAAAATGCAAGTTTGCAAATATTCTAAGAAATGATATCGATTTCCTCGCGGCTGATTTTATCACAAGACCTCGAAACGAGGAAATCAATGATGCTTATCACGAAAGTACGACAAGATCGCGACGGGCTTCTGATCGCTAATGAATTGAGTGGTCACAATGGACAAATCGATATACTTCCGCGGTCTTTATCAAATTAATCTTCAGCGTTACAAAGTGCCTTTATCGTTTTCTCAACTTATAAGACTCTAAATATCCTCAGTAGGAATTATGCGTGCGAGATCAAAGCTCTCTTATGTTTTTTAAAGCATATGAAAAGCTTCGTGTTCACTTAAAGAGAGAGTTTCTATAAAAAGTTTGTACCTATGTCGTCTGACTGAAAACTGGCTAATTGTAGCAGAAATCAGAGCAATTAACTTGTTTGCACAGGTGCTTCGCGATAAGACCAAAGGGGCACCTTTGTGGCCACAGCGAGGGCAGATTAGCGATTCCTCAGAACCTTACTTATGTTAATTAACCGCGAAAGCCATAAATTATTCTGAAAGATGAGAATCTATTGAGGTGTAATCTGAGCCGCTGAGCCGTGTCTTGCCGACAGATGATAATGAAACACACTGACTGTAAAGGTGGAGGTCATTAAAAGCTCGGCAGTGCATTTGCAGCCCTCAAAATCACATTAAATACCACCACCTTCTGCCCTAGTTCCGTCGGCAAGATTAGAAATAGCTGCGACCTGCGTCAACATTTATCACGTTACTCTGATGGAGGGAGGGTTTAATTAGTCTCTGCATCAAATGAAAATTTCTGTCTCTGTAATATTAAAAACTCTCGAAACAATCCATCAAAACTAAAAGCGTCTAGGTATGGTGCCAACGAGCGAGCCGTGGTTTAATGTCCACAATTCACACAGGAAACCACAATGAAACAAACTCAGCATATGCTATATAGGCATCGCGCTCACACATATGATTTTTAGCTCAAACACGGATAAATGGTCTCATACGTTTTGATATTAAGAACAAAAGGACATTTATGCCTGCAATACATCTCCATTTCATTCGCATCGTAGCCCTTGGGTCAGCTAACCTCCATCAGAGCAAATCTCAATTTTATGGAACTTTTGAGTATTTTGCGAGCTGTGTTATGCATTTAGCTGGGCTGTGGACGGACACATTTCGAGTAAAAGATGATGAAAAATGATTACTTCAAGCTCCCATCCAGGTGAAGCATATTCCAATGAGAAATGGATAATAGCAAGTAAGAGTTAAGGAATTAAATGTTGAAAGATTATTGCTTTGAACAGGAATATGGTTTGAGCGACCATATTTGCATGACATTTGGAAACCACACTTCAGACATGATTTGATGTTAAGGGCAGTGCACAAACCCACACGGACTGAAGTTGAAGCGTATGTGCGATAAGTTGATCAATTTAAAAAAAAAATTGATAACATTAGTACTATAAAACAAAATTTAATGACCAGAATGTTTTTTTTTTTTGCTCTTACAAAACAGCTCAGTGCGGGATGCGATATGAGATTTAATAAACATTTAATTTCATAAAGTTTTCATGTGATTTAATGATATTAATGATATTAATTTTAAAGAAGATTGAAAAGTATAAAACATATTTTGAATATTTTTTAACCTTTAGACGGCCGGGATTTGAGAGCTAACATCGCCCTTGAAAAGTGCCCAAATTTGTATCTGGTATCACGCATCAACTATATACAAACTTCATATCACAGGGTGAGCCGATATATCGGCTCGCCCTGTGATCAGCAACCCCAAAAACGCCATGGATCTTGTTTGTGACAAAAAATTATTGATTTTCCTACAAAGCCCATATATCGGTTTTCCGGTCCTCTAAAGATTAAAGAGCAATTTAGTTGTACGAATTTCGATATTTATCTACGTTACTAGTCACAAAGTGAGAGGTATTTTTCTAAATTAAAATTAAAAAAAAAAAAAAAAATTAAAAAGAAAACTAACCATTTTATCTATGATTAGTGTTGTACACGATATCCAAAGTCACATTATTAAGGATTTTATAAATAACAAAGCTTGAAAAATACAGTTTATGTAAACATTATTTTTTTTGTTCCCAAAATTTCAGATTGAATATTTTAGTGTAAATAAATGATAATTTGATAAAATGTGTTTTTTGTAAACCCCAATACAAAATTAATATCGCAATGAATTGTCAGGCTGGCTTGTCATTCATCTAAGCTTAGCTAACCTAGTCCTAACTTCCATATAAATTGGGGGGAGGGCACCCCGGTGCCGGGCCGCCCCTGTGTCAAAAAGACTGATTTTGACATAAAACTATGGTTTGATAAGAATCTTGTAATATTTATATGCCAATTTGCCCATAAACAATCAATCTTATGTTTGTACGCGTGCTATATATGGATCTCGGTATAAAAACTTCAATTCAATGCCAAATTCCAGATCCAAAAAAGGTCATTAAAAAAAAAACACCACTATAGTGGAATGGATACCTAGCCATTGCTTTCAGCTTTTCGCAATGAAAAATATAGGTTGCGGAATTAGTCGAAATTTTTTTAGTCATTCAAAAATTCGACTAACATTATTTAGTCTTCAAAAGGAGAAGGTTATTTCCCTATGTATTTAGGTTCAATATAACATAATAAGGCGTGTAGTGTTCTGAATGATTCTTTTTTTGTTATATCCCGACTAGAATTTATAGGGGGCATGCCTCATGAAGCGTGTGGGCCTCATGTGGCAGGTGAGGAGTATGCCGATAGAGGGATTTCCCTGTAGATTTCTCATGAGGTCCTCATATGGCAACTGAGGGATATGCCGATAGAGGGATTTTCTCGTAGATTCCTCATGAGGACCTCACAAAATAAAATCAGTGATACTGAAGTGAGGTTTACCTTATGAGTTTCTCAAAAGGGTGTTATGAGGCAAACCTAATGCATTCATAACCTTACAATGAAATAGGCAATCCCACCATTTGCCTTACGGGGGTTCGATTAGGCAAACATCAAATATACACCTAGGCTCATACTTCTCAAATGTGCTAGTTTGTTATATTCTAGAATTTGTTTCAACCCGAAAACCCCTTTATGGATCCGCAATCTTGAATTTCCAAATCTTAATATAATTCGAAATTAGTGGCCTCAGAATAATCATTGTACCAATTTTCATTAAAATCCGTTGAAATCGAGAATTATTGGTCGCTATATTGGATCCGCTACCTTGGATTTGTAAATTTTGATAACATTTAAAATCAGTGATCTCAAGATAATCATTGTACTAATTTTCATTAAAATCCGTTAAAATCTAGAAATCTTGGTCGCCATTTTGAATCCGCCATCTTGAATTTCTAAATTTGGACGGCAGATTTGAAATCAGCATCCCGCAAAACCCCTATGTACCAATTTTCATGAAAAATGTTTAAATCGGGTAGCAATTATTTTGCCTCACGAGGACCACATGCGGCATTCATAATGATGCGCGAATGAGGCAAGGCGTTATTTACCCTTCGTGCGTCTTTTACGGCAGCCTCATGGGACCCACACGAGGCAGTGTGGCTAGCCTCATAGGGACCCTAGCTATATCCCTCCAAAATTCTAGTCGGGATAGAGCAGACAAAAGTACAGTAATAAAACCTAAACCCCTTTATAAGCAAGGACCGACATAGTACAGTAGTGAAGTGGCAACAAAAGTTTCTAATGATCTTTTTATTCTAAATATCTTAATTTTATCCACTGTTTGCGGGATAAATTTTATTTACTGTGCTTAATAACACGTATGCTAAAAAAAAATAAAAGACATTTCGATGAAGTCAAATCGAATTGAGGTCATAAAGTTTATAAACTGGTATGTATTTAGACAGCTAAGACATTAAAACTTCTCGATTAATTTTCCTCGAAAACGTGAATTAGAAAATTCTAAATCTATAGCTAAATATCTCTAAATCCAGAATTTGACATGCCCATAGTAGAAATAAGGTTAGAGTAGAAATAAGCTTAGAAAATATTCAACTCTGCAAATTAAATGTATGTGCTTTGTTAAAACATTCGAATTCGAATTATCCTCTAACAAAGTACGAAATGTGAAAGATAAACAAGCAAAATCATTTTTCACACGTTTATCTACATTATTTAATAAACCATTCATTGAAGTTTTTCACTGCGGTAATTATAGCTTTATTAAAACTTTATAAGCTCTTCCCAGGTTTCGTGCCTAGTGCAATGAATGGGCATATCGAAGAAGTCATTAAAGCCATAAATAAATCAATTCCAGACCTTATCAGATATCGAGTGAGCGGATTAAATTTCAAGTAGTCTCGAGAAATTCGAGTTTGAACATTATTGACCATGGAAATATTACCAAGCCAGTAAATAATTTATTACTCAAATGATTTCAATTCTAAGACGACTTTTTATTGATATATGCCTAGTTACGACTTCGTTTTAGGGTAAAGACTTTGTATTTTTTATGTGATTAATCGAAAGTTGATATAAAAGAATTGCCTACCTACTTAATTAATAAGTGCTCCAAAACTTAAACAAGAACCACATTTTAACACTAGAACTACCAAGACCAAGACCGTCATATTGACGAGCTTATTGACGAGTACGCAATTCCTTCCTTGAATAACCATAAATATATTTTTAAAAGCTATCTCTTAAAATGTATGCCAATATTTATTAAGGTTCAGAAATCTAATATGTATATTCAAAAACCTTTTCGATTTATAATTACAAATTCAAAAATGAAAGCAAATTAAATTAATTAATTGCAGAAACTTACAAACTTGCGCTACAATATTTCTAGTGTTAACATAATCATGAAATTCTGTGAAATATTTTTCATTTTTAGTTAAGGACTTCAAGACAATTTTTCAATAGTGTTAGGTTACTTAAATTCATTAAACTCTTGTTTATTCAATGAAACAATCCATTTTTTACTAAAACTAAACAATCAGCGTCATTTGGAGCAAATGCTTTTAATTATGCAAAACATGCAAATTACTATATTTAAAGTATAGATATTAACCAGTGCCTTTTTATTTAAAAGTTTTGTGTTCAGCACAGAGACTTAGCTTTAACAGAAATGATATACTTTTCTACTAACATGTTTTGCTTCTGGAATGTTAATATGTGTATATAGCAATGACAGTAAGAAGGAAATATATTTACGGTTTCGGAATCTTAGACCAAAGTACATAATATAAGAAATAAACAAACAAAAAATTAGAAAATTTGTCATCCTAATTAGGCCAAATATTGGCATTATGCATTTTTAACAAAGTGCCCGTTCATAAAGACTACAATTGAATGCAATTGAATACTTTGTCTGCCGATTCGACTGAAAATGGACTTTCGGAATAGATTAAAAAGTTTTTTTTTTCATTTTTAAAAACATTTAGAGAAAATCTGTTTTTTGTTCATACAACAGAAATAAAAGAAAACCTCAATATTTCAAAAACTACTAACTTACAAAAGATGAAAAAATTGAACTTATTAGGTATTGTTCCGACTCATTTATCGGGTAATTAACTTGAACTGCAAAAACAACTTTTATTTAATGCAATTTTTTTAACATCTTTCCTAGGATAGTAACGAAAGCTTGATGTCTTCTCCTATAAGTCAAACGCACACTGTATATATGGGTAATTCTTTTACAAACCGTACGGATTTTGATAAAAATTGACCGACATGTCTCCGATTTGGCTGAAACTTTTTTTACGGGTTCTATATCGAAAAATAAGAGATACGTGTCCGAGGATTTTTTTTTGTTCCGCATATTTTCGATAATACTAGTGATCGAAAACGTGAGAATAATGAATTTTTTGGCTTGGAGACTCATTTTCAAAAATTTATAACTCTGGTCTTATTTGAGCTACAAACTTCTTTTCTTTTTCATTTTAAATCTAAAGGACTGAGTTTTGAGAAAAAAATAATTTTAATAAAAATTATTAACAAATTCATATTGTTATTAACAATTTAATTGTTTAAATCAATTTTTAACAATGGCCCCCACCTCATAGCAAGTTTTTAGTATATTTATTGTATTCTCCGTCATATTTTACATAAAAAACATGTTTTCAAAATATGGAGACTTTATTATTACTATTTTTAAAACATTAATTTATATACCGCGACACGTCAAAAAAACCGGTTTTTTGTTAATAAAAAGAAAATTATAGCTCGGTTCAAAAAAAGTGAAATATAAAAGTTGTAGATAATAAAAAGACCTACAATTCTTGTCTTAACTATTTTTCGACATAACCTCAAACTTTTCGAATAAAATACAAAAAATGTTAAAAATCACCTTTTTGAAACATTATTTATTGGAAAAAAGAGTATAAAAAATTAAAAAAGAAATTAACATATAATTTTTGTGTTTTTAATATTTTTCTCAACTAACCATCAAACGAAATACATATTAACCAATAATAAGTATTGAAACCACAATAAATTTTTTTTTAATTTTTTTATTAATTTATGTTTTTTTTTATTGTATTGATTGCTAATAAATATTATTTGTTAAGAAGGACATAATAATTACTTATATTAAAAAAAAGAAGACATGAGGCAAAAAATGTGGCAAATAAATTTGGAAAAGGTGATTTTTAACATTTTTTGTATTTTATTCGAAAAGTTTGAGGTTATGTCGAAAAATAGTTAAGACAAGAATTGTAGGTCTTTTTATTATCTACAACTTTTATATGTCACTTTTTTTGATCCGAACTATAATTTTCTTTTTATTAACAAAAAACCGGTTTTTTTGACGTGTCGCGCTATATAAATTAATGTTTTAAAAATAGTAATAATAAAGTCTCCATATTTTGAAAACATGTTTTTTATGTAAAATATGACGGAGAATACAATAAATATACTAAAAACTTGCTATGAGGTGGGGGCCATTGTTAAAAATTGATTTAAACAATTAAATTGTTAATAACAATATGAATTTGTTAATAATTTTTATTAAAATTATTTTTTTCTCAAAACTCAGTCCTTTAGATTTAAAATGAAAAAGAAAAGAAGTTTGTAGCTCAAATAAGACCAGAGTTATAAATTTTTGAAAATGAGTCTCCAAGCCAAAAAATTCATTATTCTCACATTTTCGATTACTAGTATTATCGAAAATATGCGGAACAAAAAAAAAATCCTCGGACACGTATCTCTTATTTTTCGATATAGAATCCGTAAAAAAAGTTTCAGCCAAATCGGAGATGTGTCGGTCAAAAAGGTGTTCGGTTTGTAAAAGAATTACCCATACATATACAGAATGTCCAATTGGAATGTGTGAAAACTAATGAGTCACCATTTTTTAACAAATGGAGAGATCGGGAAAATGAAAATACTTTTTAATAAATGCAAGTCCTCATTTTCATGTCGTGTCCATTTTATTATAAACAAGTTAAATCTATTTAATACAAACCATTAATTTAAAAATATAGTGAAGAACGTGAATAATTAATGATATATATTTTTGAAATGTGAACCACCTACATAAAAGGTTCCTGCATTTCCTTGAATCTTCCGTCACCGGAAAGAAGTACCTAACCTACAAAGGGATGTTAGAAACCAAATCCTTTCGTCATGTGAAAAAGAGAGGTCTTGCTAAATCTTTTTATTTTATTCAAGACGGAGCAGCACCCTATCGCACACAAGAAGTATTTAAAGCCATTAATAAATTTTATGGCGATCGATTTATTAGCCAAGGGGACCAACGCTTTGCTATGGGAAAAGGAATAGAATAGCCACCTTACTCGTCAGATCTCACTCAATGTGATTTCTCTTTATGAGGCTGCATCAAAGATCACTGCTATGAAAATAACCAAAAACCAATAGAGAATTTTATTAAAGACATCACGAGGATTAACATGAAACGTTAGAACATGTTTTAATAATTTTAGAAAGCTTTTGGATATTTGTGCCGATTTAGATGGTTAAAATATCGAAAATATATATCACTATATTTTGAAATTAATAATTTGTATTAAATAGGTTTAACTTTTTATAATAATAGCGTGGGAATGAACATGGAATGAAAATGACGACTTTCTTTTATAGTATTTACATTTTACCGATCTTTCTATTAGTTAAAGTGACTAATTAATTTTACACATTCCTATAGGACACCCTGTATAATATGTAATATACACATGTATTCTATACAAAAAAAAAAAAAAAAACGACGACTCTGATGGAAACATAGCTCTTTCCTCTTTGGCACAAAATTTAAATGGAAATCTATCTTTTTCGAAAGGAAAAAGGCGTCTTTGTGGATTCTTGAACAATTTTATAATAATAAATTCTATGCATTGAGACTACTTCGCTTACTTGTATTTAACGTCTTGCGGAAGCTACCAGTGCTGGGTTGTTCACGGCCCCCTTCACTTCTATCGTCACTCATATAAATTTAGCTGCTTTTTGGGCAAAACACTTTAGATTTGAATATCGGTGAAATCAAATGACAAAATAAAGTAACAAAATGTCACCGCAATGACTGACGTCCTGCAAATTGCCCTGATAGATTCGATCCGTCTGATTACATCCAGACGGCGGTGGTTGCTCATTTGTTCCCAGTAAAATAAGAGCCAATAAACAGCAATTTGATGCTGCTCCAAGCTGGAATTAAGTCCTACTCTCCTCTGGGATCAGCCCGAGGTATATCCATTAAATGGAAGCCCTGACAAAGGTTGTTCCTTTTTTAATTTCCAACCGATTGCTGTCGCAAATCAAGTCACAAAAGCGGGCATAACGACAACAAAATACACGTCATCCGGCATTGTCGGTAATTACACATATGTGGAGCCGTACGTCTGTAACAAATGGTAGGATGCCGGCGAAGGAGCGGTGGGCTTCGACAACCTGATAACTATCGTGATAACTACCACTATAGATAGGAGCAAGCTTTGACATTCGTAGAAGCCGAAGGTAGAACGCCGCCGCCGCCGCCGCCGCTCCGCAACCTACATCTGCAGCAAAGATGGAGTGTGACAGAATTTCTATCGTTTTTCCACCGATTTAGCATTTGATATAACTTCAAAGAGTTCGGGGAAGTCGTGTGGAGATATTTCTCTTCGAGCCCGCTTCATGCCTTGTCTTCCACCTCTGTGGACGCTTTTCCTCGGCAGGAAATAAATTGTTAGGGCAATAAAAATAATTAAAAAGCTCCAGCAAACCATATTGATTGCTCAGTTCCTCTTTGAGCGTGCAGAATGAAACTCGCCCAGAAGGCAACTTATGAAATCCTTTAATGTTCCTTAAAGAATTCCTTTCCAAAGCTTTATGCTGGAAATGAGGTATCAAAAATTCAACAAGTTTAATATCGTGTCCTTCGCTTTATAATAAATTCTTGGCTTTACCGGCTATTTTTCTCCGGCCAGCAATTTTTCTAAAATGGTTGAACTACTTGTTCGCTGGATATTTATAGTTTCAATTGTTAGTTAAGTTTAAGGTAACCGAATCGTGATTGCTAGGACCCCAAAATAAAACGAATTGCAGAAAACTATCTACCAACTTAGTTCGAGTTTAATTTTTAATTTGAAATTTAATTATAATAAAATATGTAGTTCGTTTGATCATCCATGGAAATAAAGATTGGCATTTGGATTGAATTCAATATTCAGTGACCGAATATCGGACATATTTAATTCTTCAATTAATGTAAATAACAATCCCGGAATACAAGTGAAATTATATGTTTAAATCTGATTAGTAGTCAGAAAAAATAAAATTGGTCAGTTTAATCAAAATAAATTGATAAAATAAATATCACAATATACATATTGCTGGAATTCTGTAAATTTTTAAATATTTTTGTGTTAATAAAAAATTTAATTTTTAATTTTATTCTGCAGATTGCAGCAACTTGTGTTGTGTATTCTTATGCAAAAAATATTCGACGAACTTAATATGTTTAAATATAAGCGATTTTAAGTGCCCATATTGCTGTCTAACTAATATTTTATTTAATCTGCTGTTGAACTTAATAACACGTGCAAACTTACTATTTTTACATAGCTCTTCAACAATTTTAAGACCAATTTTCACGAAATTCTTTGTCTAAGAACACTTCAATCGGCCTTTTAGAACGAAACTTTGTTAAGGAAGCTTGTTTTTGAAAATTTAAATTTCCTTCCAACTCGTTAATTTATTTTGTATATTCGAGGAATAAACCTATATAATTTTGTTTTAAATTCATCATTTCACTTTTAGGAAATGCTATTTTGTATAATAAATTGTCTTTGCTAAATCATCGATTAAGCACTAGTTTATCATATCTAGAAAATATTGACAAAATGTTGATCGCTTGAGCAGTTTTGGAGCAGCATTATAAAAAAAAAAAAAACAAGGTATCTTTTCTTAGTGCCTCTACCCCAAGAAAGTGTTATTTATGTTTAAATAGCCTCTTATAACGAGAAATGTCGTTATACCTTGCAAACTAACAAAAATGTTAGATAACATTCAAATAGTAAGTTAATCAAGAAACGTTTAGCAACAAATTTTCTTGTTCATAAGCGGATTAACTATTTTTCCTTATTAAAAAAAAAAAATATATACTTTATTGTTTGGCGCATTTTTAACCTACGATTGTGGTTATTTTTATCAATTTTTTTCTTTCGCAAACTGTCACTAATTTCTATATAAAAAAAGAAAATACATCCGAGTTTGGCCCATAATTTTATATGAGTACGTATACAATCCACTAAATGTGCATATTTTTCTGTTGTTACCCTAAATTTTATTAAATTTAATATTGCAAATTATACTTGTGCCTATTTTAATTAAGCATTAGCTGGATGTTTTTCATATCGTAAAAATACATTATTATACATAAATTATTTATTAAACATCTGCACTTATAACAAGAATTCAAGTTGGGTATTCTACTAGTGGCATATCGTCGTTGCGCGTGCAATACCGCGAAAGAGCAGTTTGTAAATACCGCGTAACAGCAAAAGGCGCAAAATTGAAATATTGCGCCTGCGCATTCTTAACATAGTTTCGCTCCTTATAGATCTCACAGAATTTAAATTAGCCTATAAAAAACCTCATTTTTGACATAAAAAAATTCAATTCTATATTAAAATTCATTTCAAACCCGCGTATCTGCTAATTCTAAACTACTTTTTCTGTAATTTGTTGTAACAAAACCGCGTAAGTGACTTTAAACAGAATCTAAGCAAGTTATTAAAGTGATTTTATATGGAATCTAAGCAAGTTATTAGTAAGCTAACGTTATTTTCCTATAAAATAGGTCGCAAAGAAGTAGCCTTAGAGTTCAGTCCATAAAATATAGTTAAATGGCTAAGATATTTAGTTTTTTCTTCCTCCTGTAAAATCGTGAAAACGCAGATACGCGGTATTTACAAATTGCTCTTTCGCGGTATTGCACGCGCAACGACGATATCGAACTTTAGTAAGCTAATCAAATCCGTATAGGTAGCTGATTCAACTCTAGTTAGTGTCAGTTTTCAGACCAAAAATTAAAAATAATAAAAAGGAAATTTTGTGTGATTTTCTACAAATGAAAATTCGTTGTTTAAGCATATCATAGATTAGTACAATTGTTTTTCCTTTTCTTGATTTATTTTATGAAATTTCTAAAGTTTTCCCACAGAGGAAAGGCTGTTTCAAACGCGAAGAAATATTAAAAATTTGTACAAAATTGTTTATTTAAATTAAAATTAATCTTTGATAATTATCTGTTCCTTTTTTTTCTTTTTTTTCTTTTTTTTCTTTTTTTTTTTGTTATTGCATCTACACTTATTTGTAGATCGTAGATAGGCTATTATAAATAAATCTTTAAGTTGTTAACGATTTATATCTTTAAGAGGACTTTTGCTTCATTTTTTAAAAAAAATACACCTTTTTTTTTTTTTTTTTTTTTTTGTGGACATACTATTATATATATGAAACTAATTCCTTTTAAATATTATAGTATAACATATGGAGAATATAAAAAAAAAAAAATTTGTTTCATTTTTAGTATGCCTTGTTCACTGCCCTTAGAGAAATACGGGGGTTTAAAAAGAACTTTTTTAAAACGCTCGTATTTCTCTAAGGCTTCCTATAACACATAGAGCAAAAATTCCAACGGGATTCTAGTCATGAGACTAAATGCTAGTAACTACACCTCAATCGTCAATCGTCGTTGACGGACTCCTAGAAAAGTTGACAAATGCCGGGATAGAATGCCAAGGTTATGCGGATGACATTTTCATTATCATCCAGAGCAAAGAGGACCGCGTGCTATCACGCAAAGCCTAAATGGCTCTAAACCTTGTGTCAGACTGGTGTCAGGAGGTTGACCTTAAAGTCAATCCCAATAAAACAGTAATAGTACCCTTTACCAGAAGGAGGAAGCTAAATGTGACGACCCCCTTGCTGAACGGAACCACGATTGGGTTAACCACAGAGACGAAATATCTAGGAGTTACGCCAATTCAACGCCTCACTTGGAACACCCACCTGAATAAAACAGTAGAAAAGGCTACAAGAGCCATATGGACATGTCGTCGACTGTTTGGAAAAAAGTGGGGGCTAAAGCCTAAAATGATACTATGGTCATACGAGGCGATAATAAGACCCATTGTCACCTATGCAGCAGCCATATGGTGGAACAAAACGGAGCAGTCTACGGCAGTTGCTACACTTAACAGAGTGCAAAGACTTGCCTGTATTGGAATCACAGGGGCCATGAAAACGTGCCCAACTGCGGCTTTAGAAGTGCTGCTAGACCTTTTACCGCTCCACCTATGTATACAAAAGGAAGCGGCTAGCAACACACTAAAACTTCAAATAACAGGTCACCTTAATGCCAAAGGAAACGAAGAACACTCACAGATAATGAGGGTGTTCTCACGTGACCCGCTGATTCAGGGCCCGTCAGACCTGATATTAAAAAGACCGAACTTGGACGTACCATTCGAAATCTTAATAAATGACCGACAGTGGTGGAAAGAAAATAAAAACCTCGCCCGACTCGGTGTCTCTGCGTGGTACACTGACGGCTCTAGATGCGATGGATTCTCCGGAGCTGGTGTCTACGGCAAAGAGTATCTATAACAAGAGGGGACACTCGAGCGGTTATTTTTTAAAATTTGTCGACCTTGGTACCGTTACAGGAATGGAATGGGAATTTATGCTAGAAATAGTTAGTAATAAAGAAAGCATAAGTGAGAGAAAGACAAAAATTTGGGGCGAAAAGTGGAACACTCCTGCAGGGTGCACCTCACAAAAATCTTTTATCACAAAACTTTTCTATGAACACATTACACGCTGCCTTTCCCACAGCAACACACCAAACAAATTATATTATGCTTACCCATCATTTATCTAAAGCACATTTAATTTAATTTAATTAATTGCTTCTAAGAAAGCACTTTTTTACTCAAAAACTTTTAAGCTTCTTCACATTCCCAAACAAATCAAGACCACCCGGTACTTTTCGTAAGCGAGCAGCACACAAAAGAAATTCCGCTCGGGACCGCATTTAAAAACGCACGATGAAAAAATATAAACAATCTCGTCCGTATTCATGCTCGGTGTGTGCTGCCTGCCTCTTCTCCCTTCTCCGATTCGGCATTTCCCTATAACTTAACATTGCGAGGAGAGGTAAACTTGAGCGGCCTAGTACTGGTGCCCGGCTCGGGACCGCCTTTAAAAAAGCGTTCATAAAAAAAGCTTCAGTTTATAGCTTACGCTGTAAAAGCTATCTGTGAGAACTTTTTAGTGACTATTTCTCTCTCTACATTTCTTATAGGTATTTACAGAGGTGGTAGCCCTGAGCTGCTTTATCTAATGGGAAATTTTGCTGGGTGTATTTGCGGGAGCTTGCATATGAGTTGGGACTTTGACAGCGTATTGAGAGTGTCCCTTCTTGTTGAATTCGATATTCTTTGTCTACGGACCCAATTGTCAGATCTCCTTGGCCTTAGGGAGAACTCCCACAATATTTCAGGCTGAGATAATTGCTATAGATACCTGCGCCCGAACCATCATAGGAAAGGGAATGAGAGGTGCTAAAATATGGATTTTGACGGACAGCCAAGCAGCGATTAGAGCGCTCTCTAGTTATACTATAGAGTCGGATCTGGTTTGGTGTTGCCTGTCAACATTAAAAATACTTGCAAAGTCCAATAGGCTTACCATAGCCTGGGTTCCGGGCCATGAAGGAATAATTGGTAACGAGAAGGCGGACGAACTTGCCAGAAATGGAACTAAATCCGGTTTCATCGGACCAGAGCCTTACTGTGGCCTTGCCAGGAGCTATTACAGATCCTACCTCAGGCTATGGGAAAAAGACAGTAAAGCCATACATTGGAATAATCAAAGCGGACTAAGCCAAGCAAAAAGATTCATCGACCCCTCAGAACAGAGGACGAGGAAAATCTTACTGCTCAACAAGCCGGATCTAAAAATCATCACCGACCTACTAACGGGACACTGTGCCCTAAAATACTATCTTAAAAAGATAGGTGTAGAGGATGATGACACATGCCGATTCTGTTTGGAAGAAGAGGAAACAGCAGAGCATGTATTCTGCCACTGTCTGGCCTTATGTCGACAAAGGCTGACACACTTCGGAGCGTCTATCATCGCTCCGGCAGATGTGTCGAATGCGACGCCCCAGAGTACCATAGCCTACTTCATGGACCTTGAATTGGATGGGGTCTAATCGAGAGGGGTTTAGCACAATAGATCTTTCAGGTCGCGTTTGCTATCGAGAGGTACCTAGAGTATCTTAACGACCCGCTATAAATAATAATAATAATAAATAATAATAAATAACTACACCTAAAAAACATTTTATTTTTAAAATTTTTATCATTTTATAAACATTTTTCGGAAAAATCAAAAAAAAAATAAACATTTTGTTGGGGGTAAACTACCACTGTATAAAAAAACAGGGATATGTCACATAATATTTTTAAAGGTTTAGTTACTAGTATTTTCGATAACGAATCGAATGTATTTTGAATTATTAACATCCGTTGAGTAGTTTTCGAGTTACAGATGCGGGAAATTTAACAAACGTAGTTTCGAGAAAAACGCGTTTAAATTTTTTGTTATATAACTTTTTCCCTTTGCGAATTTCTTAAAACGGTTTTAGGACAGTATTTTTATAACGTTAAAGAACACTTTTATGTATTTCAAAAAAAATTGATTTTTTTCAAAAATTAAAAGAAAAGTTCCCTCAAGTTGTTAACGGTTTCTATATAACGTTGCCCTCTATAAGTATAATGATAAAAATGCGTTTCAATGTCTCTGTGTATGTGATACGCGAGGTGTGTTTCGAACATTTTTTAAACAATAAAAGTTTGTGTAATACAGTTAATTCTTTAAATTCAGTTGAAAATAAAGGATCTATTTTAGATATAAGACTTCTTGGAAAATAGATGCATAAATAAAGTATGGGTATATAGTGTGTGCGTGATCCATTTGAAATAGAATTCGTACTAACATGTTTTCCATTTTTTCCAAAAGCAGTGCTCTGCTGAATCGTGCAGTTGCAAGTAGAAATGTAAGGAAAATTCTTTTTTATTGAAATTTCAAGGATATTTCTACGGGAGCGTGTAGATTAGATTCTACTGCATTTAGAGGTTGAATCGACCTAATATTGCGGTTGTTTCAAATGCCCGAATTGCGCTTGAATCAACCGCATTTTGTGGTTGATTCAATGCCCAAACAATGGTTGAATCAAATAATGTGGAAAAGTTGAACCAATTATTAGAAAATAATTGAAAGAGGGTTCGGTATGTTATTAGTGTACGTGTATACAAATAACATATTATACAATATTTAAATCAGCAAAAATACATTTAATTAGCATGATGGTAAGTGGTCGGGGAAATATGGATTTTTTTAAATAATTTTAAAAACGAACAGTGAACTAGTTCCCCTATTTTCGCTCTGAAATCTTGTGGGGGCAATGCCAGTACCTCTAACTCCGGCCATCTTTATAATCTTAATATTTCCAATGTTTTAATATTTTGAGGTGCATAGTCTTTTTCTACATCATGTGAGCAATAAGATAAAAAAAGAGAACGATTACCGTCAGTTCAACTCTGTGCTCCGTCACAATGAAAATTTTCGGGTGTCACTAACCCAGTGCGTCCGAATCTCGAGTGCGCCCGCTGAGGGTTTAATAACCCTAAAAGTTTTAAAACGCTCAGTATTTTCATTTATATTGCAAAAATTAGATTCTCCCTTTATCATTACAAATGGAAATTAATGTTTCTACAAAGTTTCATTGAAATCGGACAGGTTTCCGGATTCTTAAATTGTTCCCAAATTATTTATTTTACGCACAAATTTGCCATAGCAAATTTTTAACTAAATCAAAATACCTGAAAAATCAAAGGCTGATTATTGTAAGACGATTGAACACCTTGAAGTATAATACAAGTGTATATAAATTGTTATGATACCGACACCAGAAAATTCCCTCTGTACATTTAGAATGGGAAAATTATATCATAGCACTGAAGCAGCAATTTTCAGATGGCTGCGTAAACTATTCCGAGGTGCCGCCCAGGTGCACCGGAAATTTTTCGACGAGTAAAACATCAGCCGGAAAAGCCCCGAGCGTCACAAATGTTCCTTTTCACAAAAAATATGAGTGTAAAATAAAAGAGTTAACAAACTTACGTTGAACTTGTGGCTGGCCATGCAGACAGTAAATTGTCGACGAAGACGGTGGCGTCGTAGTCGTTGTCCCATAATTGTTCTTGAATTCTCTGGAAGAATTGTAAAGAAAGGTAAAATGATTATTATCACTCTTATCATTCTCGAATACGTTCGAATAAAAGCTGAAAAACGGTCGTTCAACAAAGGCTGTTGCGCAAAGGGAAGCGAGCGAAACGTGTTCCAGGAGGAGGTCCTGAAAAATAAAACGGTGCAGACTTAAAAAGGAGGAAGCGCCCGTCTCCCACGGCGACGACTAGACAGTAATCGCAAGGACAAAGGGCGCCGAGAGTTTCGAGCGGAAGCTGTGAACAGCGCCTCCATGGAGATGAGTGGCAGTCAGGTGAGCAGAATGATGCGGGAATAAGAGTACGTGCATTAAGTTCTTCCGTTTTCATGAGGCGGAGGGCCAGCGCCCCACTTGAATGTGAATTGAACTGAATGATACAATGATCAATTGAAATAAAATTTCTTTTTTGTAGAAGATCTCTAGAAACCTTTCCTACCTGACCCGAAAAAAGTTTAAAGCTGTGGACGCCAACATTGTTCTCCGTGAATTGTTAACGACTCCCTAACTTTTCAGGTCAAGGGAATTCGGCCTAGTCATTGTTCAAAATTACGAAATTCCTCAGTATCCTGGCAACACTTAAAATTTCCCAGAACAATATCTCGGAAGAAAACTTTGTTGATTGCATTTGGCTTCCTCTTCCAGGCTCATCAGCGGTGGAATCATTTTTCATGCCAGGTGCTTGGAGGAATTGTGGGACCATTTGGATTTCCATTTTTCGAAAGCAAAGTTAATGTGTTGACTCATTTCCATTTTTGCGTAAAATTTTAAGTTCTGCTACACATTTGTTTGTTGCAATTTTCAACTGACTTAAAATAAAAGAGGTTATCAATTCAACCCCTATGTACTCATTTTTACTATACTTACTATCGCTTATAACTTTTGAATGCATGAACTGATTTCGATAGTCCTTTTTTTTTTATTTAATAGTGTAGGTAGAAAACCAGGGTGTCTTCATTACCCACTATTGGATAAATGAGAAGCAACATTTGCAGCAAGCCTTACCTTTATGCTCTAATAAAAAAAAAAAAAAAATTCCGGTTAAAGTCATCTCTTGCTTGTGGACATTCACGGTGACCAAACTCTATCGATTTGTGAATACTGATTTAGGAGAATTAGAAATGTCGCTTTCAATGTGGATATAAGGAGTTTTGGGTCAACCGAACAAATTGGAAGATACAAAGTTGTGGGGATTATTGAATAAAGATCCAAATCAAACAACTTGCAACAGCATTAAATGTCAGTCGAAAAGCTATTAGGTAAAAGTTTGCGAGCCATGGGAGTGAGTCAGAAAGTACAAAAATGGATACCAAATGACTTGACAGCAAAAAGTACTGTAAAACGTTTGACGACTTGTAAAATCTTGCTTCAAATACAAGACAGGAAGTAATTTTTAAGGGCGATGAAAAATGCATCCATTTTTACAATCCTAAATGTAAAAAAGTGCACTAAACTCATCATCAACTTCAACATTGATACCAAAGCGAAACATTCATACAGCAATAGTTATAATGTGTGTTTCGTGGCATCAGAAGGGCATATTGGTATATGAGCTGTTAAAATCCGGTGAAACTATTACAGCCGACAATTATAAACAACAATTAACTGCATTAAACGAGCATTGACGCAAAATGCCCTGAATATACCATATATGCGGATTTCTTGCACGATAACGCACGGCCACATATTGCGAAATCGTTTCACCTGACCCACCGTATTTACCAAACAGTGCTCCTTCTAAGCATCACTTGTCTCGGCCAATAGCGCATGGCCTATGTACAAAGCTTTTTCACTCTTATAAAGAAGTCGAAAAATGGGCCGAAGATTGGATTGCTTTAAAGCATATTAAATTTTTTCACCTCGAAATCCATCTGTTAGCCATTAGCGAGTCACATGCGGAACAAATTTAAAGTATGTTTTCACCAAATGATTGATACAATATTATCCAAATCAGTAAAAAGAATGCACCGTGTATTTCAGGATTTTCTCTCAACAAAACCTTTAACCAAAAATTTTACCATTAACAGAAAAGTGACAATTGCACACGGTAAAAAACGTTGGCGTAAATTCGTTCCATAAAAATTTTGGTGTCAAATTTGTTAATGGCCAAAAAGCTTCATTTGGATGGATTAAGATTCAATCTGTTATTCATGTACAGAAGAATCGAAGTACCACAGCTTGCCCTTAATCAATATAAAAGTTTAAAAATAAAGGTCCAAAATTGGGCCTTGCGAGGCAGTCCTTAATATTAGCATTATACCACCTTGATCAACAAGTTTCAGGAATTTATTCAAACAATTAAAAACAAAAGTTTATTCATCAAAATAGACATTGTCCCCTTCAAATTACTCTCTACCAACTGCAACGCACTTGGGCCTGCGTTTGATCCAATCCTCGACAAATTTTGATACCTCTTTTTCGGTATGGCCATCGGAGTCGTCTTCGATTTCTCTATTATCTCCTCTTGGTTGCTAAAAAACGTTCCTCGGAGCGGTTATTTAGTCATACTCATAAACCCACTTCTCGTCTTCAGTAATTATGCGTTAGATGATCGTTGGGTCGGATTCAGCCATCGAAATCATGTCTTTCGAGACGTCCCCCCTCTTTTGTATGAAATTCAGTTCTGTCGGCACCAGCTTTGCAGCGACACGTCTGAAGCCCAAATCACTAACCAAAATGCTTTGAACGGTTCCAAAAGCCATGTTCTTATGGTCACTTTGTGGTTTTTGGCAATCATTTCTTTCAGTTTATCGATGTTTTCGTCGGTTTTCGATGTCGAAGGCTTGCCACTGCGTTCGTCATCCTCGACGGACCCTCTCACGCCAACCTTTGAAACGTTCGTGCCACACATAAAAATTTGTTTTCGATAGAGTATCGTTGCCGAAACACTTCTCCAATATTGAACATAAATCCGTCTTTAACACAAAATTTAATACAAAGTCAATTGCATTTTTAAACTTGTAAAAATCGAAAACATGCAAAGAGGCAGATGTATTCAAGACGGCGTCACTTTTACAAATATGATGCTATAACGCTGCAATTTGGCGGGAATGTCAATGACAGATGTGGCAACCTTACAAAAAAATAACTCAAATTGGGTGACAGACAGCACCACACGATGGTCTTCCTAAAACTTCTTGGTCTTTTCGTAATATTGTCAAGGTGGTATATGATATATTACGAAATGAAATATATTTAGTTCATAAAACTAAGGTCCTTAATAAGTAAAATAATAATTTCCAAGATATTAAATCAAAATTATGGGCGTAATAATAAATAAATTGAGAGTGCTTGGAACATAGCATCCTGCAATTGAAATGTAACGAGGAGTCATTAGACAAAAACCTCGATGCTTTACACCATCTATATGTATATCTGCAAGCGAATTTTTTGGAAAATAATCTGAAAGGTGTTTAAATAGGAAATAAGCTATTCTTTAATTTTATATCAATGGAGTTTTCTCTACTCTATAAAAAATTATTTGCAAATTTTATGCAGAAATTTCACTTTGCACGTTGCTCGGTTATATTTCTAAAAACTCATTTATGTTGTATCCTTTTACTTGTTTGTATTTTCATGGAATAAATTAAACCGACAGAATTTTACCTTTTCCCTATACAAATATTGATCCCTTGAAGGACTAACTTCACAATATTATTAATTAAACAGACTTAAGAGAATTTAGCTCTTAGGCGCTATTTACTTCTTATTCTTCGCATTTGACTCGAAGGCGGAAATGCGCAGACAAAAGCATTTTTCTGGAGGGTGTTTTCTTCAATCCTCATGGAATCGAAAAGGCTCAAACAGCTGCTCAGCGGGAGTGCAAAAGTGCTTAACCCTGTGCCTCTTGAGATAAATCAATTGGAACCCGGTTATCTTCTTAATGTATGCTGCGTAGAAGTGCGGCCCAAGGATGGCAGCAAAGAAACTTATTTACCCCGCACGCTGCCGCTCCCAGCACTCATGTCACAACTTGGAAAGACATATTCTTTTAATATAAGTTAATTTTGCTACAGAGCGGAGATAGCGACGAAATGTGAGAAGATATCAACATCACGCTTTTGATGAGATTAGCTTTGTCGTCATGTCTCGGGGATCGCTGTCTTCCCCCGGCTGACTGACTGGCTCAAGTCGTCAAGTGGTGTAGACATCCCGGGATTCCTGGATAACATTCGTTATTCGTTGTTAGTTCCGTAGGGAAACTTGCCAACAAACTTTTATAGCGTTTTCTCAATTTTTATTACAAAAGTTGTGATAACTTCGGTTCCAGGGTAAGGGGCCGGACGCGGCAGAGTGATGTCAGGTGATAACGATAAGCGGCTCTAAGATTTACAAACGCTTTAAATCATTGATACAAGTTCGCTGCGAGATAGGAGTTTTGGCGTGCAGGCAGATGATATACGGCGAAGGCAGCGGATTTATTACTGACTAAGAGGATAACAATGTTTTTGAATTGGTTGTTAGCGCGGCACGAATGTTGGCACGGAGCTTGAATCGGATGTATAGTCTAATTCCGTGAGCACGTGCTCTCGGCTTTTGTTTTCGACAGTAAAAAATTTATGAAAGGGAAACGAACTTGTCGCGTGAGTCCCACTGTTGGTGATGTAAATATGAAAGGCAAATGAAATTCCTCTTGACCCAGCTCGGACAGACGTAGCTACAAAAAGCCAAACAAATGAAATGAATGGTTCTTTATGTGTGAAGGATAATTTTTTATCTATACTTACTTCCCTTGGCGCGCTAATTCATTGAGGTAATTTTTTCTTCAATAGCTCGCTTAAATAGAATAACAATAATATATAATAGGACTATCGAAGTACGCGAACAAATCATTAACAAGATACTAAAGTGTAAATATGTATACATGCATTCGTCATTAAACATTATGAAATATACACTCAGTACACCCTAATTACAATGTTGTAAGGTTGAACAAGAGATTTAAGATTACAAAGGCCATAGGAGGATAAGAAGGGGTAAAGTGCCTCCGCGCCGATTGTGGTCGTTATATTTTTTTATCGTCAGGACTAACACAAGTAACAATTTGGCCAAGTTTTATCCCTTAATAATTAACCCCCAAAGGGTAAGAATTAATTTTAAAAATGTTGAAAAAAAATAATATCTTTTGAACGCGTTGAACGATTTGGATGGGATCTTGATATGTTGTAGATGTCACTAAGGCGCATCACATCAGTGGAACTGAAAACTGGATATAACCTAAAAAACTTTTTTTTTTTCTTTTTTCAAAAAAATTGTTCAGACATTTTAAATTTTGGTACAATCACCCCAGCTTCCTAACATAGTTTTTTATAACATATATTTTTCCAGATTTTTTTTCCACCGGCGTGACACCTAAAAAAAATAAAATGTCGATTTTTATTAGTTTTTTGCATGTTATGACTGTAAGGCAAAATCGCCAAAAATTGCTTGTTTGTGTGTTGTGTTTTTTCCTGGGTCTTAAGTCAGACTGAGAATTAGTCTTACCCACGAATACCTTCTACGGCGCAAAGACCAACCCCTTTGCCCACACTGTACACAATCCCTCACAGTTACCCACATTCTAACCTCCTGTGCCTGTCCCAAATCTTTTACTTACATTTCTTCTCCAAACCTCACAATTCTATTTGATTCTAACTTCCCGGAACTCTTCAATCTTAAACTTAAGGGGGCAGTACAATTCTATTTTTTGAAAAAATCGATGTTTTCAAAAACATAAAATTTGTATACTATATACTTCCAAAAGTAGTTTACAATATGTTAAATCAATTGAAAAGGCATTGTCGAATAAGCGTAAGATACTTTTTTTTTCAGAATTATCTGCGAATTGAATAAAAAAAACCTTAAACGCGTTTTTCTCGAAACTACGTTTTTTGACCTGGTTGGCAGTTTTTTGAAAAAACTACTGGTCCAATTGGGCTCAAATTTTGCGGACTTATTCCATATATGTTTGCTTATGGTGTGAATCATTATTATTAATATAGGTTAATATTGAACCCTTTTTTTTTATAAATATTTTAATAGAAAAAAAATAAAAATTAACGTTAAAAAATTAAAAATTCCGCCATTTTATTGTTTTCTTGTCAAAATACTTCATCGTGGTTCACACGATAGCAGCTGACTTATATTTTAATATGTGCTTTGAATTTTTTATTTCAGACGTTCCAAAGCTGAGATTTCTTACCAACCAGTTTGAAAAGGGTTTTTTTAGGCAGCCATATTACTGCCGTACAAACGTCAGAAATTTCCAAAAAATTATTTTTGTTTTCTTTGATGCATATATTTTAATGTATAAAATTTTCAAATGATTCAATAAATTTTTCTATAAAAAAAATACACTTTTAAAAAATGCAAAAAAGAAGTGTACTGCCCCCTTAAACGAAAATGCCCGATCACGTTACTGCTTATAGAAGTTATATAGAAGTTTTGAGAAAAAGAGTAAAATAAAGCCATATTTTGGTAATTTTTTAAATATTAGTTAATAACAAATAAAGAGGCTTCGCATGTTCCAATGAAAGCTCGAGCCCTGAACTAGAAGTTATAAAGTGTAATTTTCTTGTAAGTATAAGTGTTTGAAAAATTTAGCAGAATTTAGAAGAAATAAGTTTTGGAAAATTTGAACGGCCGTATGAAGGCCAAAATTCGGCTGCAGCACGACCGAACCAATTTACATGGATGAATAGGGTGTTTAAAAGCTATTTGTAAGGCCTTAAATCGATAATAGGTCAAATGTTCTAAGATTTTAGGCCTTACATGCCTTACAAGGAAACATTCTCAGGTGTGTCTCACCGATTTTGATGAAATTGAAATATGTTAAAGAGTATCGAAAGATAAGAGACACGTATTTTTTTTATCTGCGGATACGCACACTTAGGTGGTGCAAACCACCCCTAAAGTTTACCCCAAAAACAGTTGTTCCTAAATATTTCAAGTTCTAATGAATTTTTTCGAATGAAAAAAAAAATGGAAATGAAGTATCATAAATATACTAACCTTATTTTTTATTGGAGAAAAACGATTATTTTTTTATGTTGTTGCGACACAAAAATAACAGTTTTAGTTAAAAATCATTGAAAAATTGAAAACTCCGTAAATGATGTATATTCTTTCAGACATCAGTTTTTTCGTGAAAATCAGTATTAAGGGGTTTTTGGAGTCGCTGATTACGAATCTGGTGTTAAACTTAAGAAATTCAAAATGGCGGATCCAACATGGCGGACAAACTTTTGAAAAATACATCAATTCTTACAAAAAAAAAAAAACAATAAATAAAAGTACCCTCTGAATGTACGTATAAAAAAAATACGTGTCTCTTATTGATTTTTTTTCATTGTATTATTAAGAATTTTTAGAAAAAATAACCAAAATCTCACAGTTAATTGCTAATACTGCCCATATTAAAAGTGGCAAATTAGTCAATTTTTTTATAATGTGTAATCAATCTAATAGAAACAAATACAAGCTTTTGTGTCAACAGGAAAAAAAATTAGAGACACCATAAGTTTTCGAAAACTTTTCAAATAGAATGTCGAAAAAATATATTTAAAAAAAGTAGTCTTAAACATGGCTACCTTTTGCCCTTTCCTTAGAAGTATCACTCACGCACATTGTACATGTCTCATCAATTCTCACAATGGGGTCATAAAAGCCAAATTGAGAGAGCCCAACTTGCCAAGCCGAACAAAGGCCACCATTAACAAGTGACTTTAAATTTAACTTCTAATGTCAAAAAAAAACGTTAGTAATAAATACGTATTTTTTAAATTCAGAATGTAAATTTATCGAAACGGGGACGTGAGGGAAAAATTGTTATACGAATTATTGTCTTTACTACAGTCAATTTTGATGCAAAAAAATACGGCAAAATTTTTACTTTTGGAAATATTTGGAAAGTAAATAAATAAAAAATATAAACATAAAATTGATTTTTAAAAAAAATTAGACGAAAAAAAACTCTTGACTCTAATCATTGGTAGTAAAAAGTTCATGTTGTGGCCTTCTTAAAATGTTTAGATATTTTTACTTTGGAAGATTTTTTTTTTGTTGTACCCGTTTATAAAAAAAGGGAATTTTGCGGGATATTACAATATTACATTATATTTTAAATCTTTTAAGATTTTAGTGTTTTAATTTAAGAGTTTAATGAATAAATTTTCATTGAATCTAAGTAATAATCTCCTATAACATTCAGTTATTTTTTTAACAAACTTCTAAATATGACCAAAATATGACCAAAATATGACTTATTTAATACCTTTTAGCGCTATTTTTCTAAAAAAATCGTGATGAAAAAAAAAATATAAAAAAGAGTTGTCGCGAACATGTTAATTTGTTTTCGTCCTATTTTGTTGACATGCCTTCAGATTCAATACATGTTCCAATAAGAAAATATAAATAAGTATCTAACTCCTCAGTAAATAAAAAAAAAGTCTAATAAAATTGGGGCAGTGAATTACTTTTTTAAAATATTTTTCTATTCATAGTTTTTGGCAATATTTCCTACCATAACTTTGTTAGTAAATATCGTGAATAATCTTTTACTAGACCGTAAAAAGCGGAATTTTCTTAATTGGTTTATATTTAATGAATCTTTGTAAACTGATTTAATTATTTATTACTATATGTATATCGTATTGCTATTTTTGGCATATACAAGTCACAAATTAAATAAATTTGTATATTGTCTACGATATTTCTATTGGTTAATTCAAACATAAGTACAGTACCTATGATTAGAAAGTTCAAATATCAGTTTTGAGGAATATAAATTTAAAATTTTTGAAATTGCATTCATAATAAAGTTCAGCGGTAATGTACTGTGTATGATGGCCGAAAATATGTTTTTTTTTAATTTGAACACTTACTCTATACAGCATTGCATTAGTAACTTTATAAAATCAGTGAAAACTCTCACTCCGATCAATGCAACACATTTAAAATGTTGCTGCTATCCGCATAAAACAAGTTCAAAATAATTATCTAACTCTGCAAAAGATAAACAAGTTTGACCCAAATTTTTTCTACGAAGGAAACAAATGTCATAAAGTGGGTAGCTACACAAAAAGTTGATGTACAACGTAAAATTTTAATAAGCAATTAACGTAATTAATAAGTAATTAACTCGATGTGCTTTTACTGACCGTAAATTTATGTCTAGACCGTCATTTAGCAGACACTAAAGCATGATTTGTTAGACGCCTGCAAACCGCAGACAAAACAAAAACACTGTCCCTTTAACTTTATAAGTAGTATGGTAGTCGCATTTTCTCATCATAATGTATGTACATGAGTATCTCTATAGGTGACTACAACATCTAACTTTATTTACACCAGTGAAAAATAATTAAACTGGAAAAACTCAGGAAAAATTATGTTCTATCGCGGAGCCAAGAAAGAAAGCAAGTTCTTCTCCCTTTAAAAATTAAAAGTGCCCTGTCTGTGATTAACATCAGAAGTGGCATTTTCTAACCCCTTGCATTTTTAATTAAAAGTTCTAGACGACGACGACGGGCAGATGTAAGTGGCTCGGTGGAGCTGTAATAGTAATTATTCCTTCATTTCATTCAAAATAAATATTTAGGGAGTTGAAGTAGCACTTGGAAAATGCAAGTTAACAAAAGCGACTCGGTTATTAGTAATTTCAATGATTGGAAATAAACAATAAACCACTATCGCCATATGTACTTCAGAAGAAAAAAGAGAATTAAATTTTAAAGTTAGTTATTCTTCTTATTAAGTTAGCAATTCAACCTGTATGTATTTTTTTGATCTTAGTTTTTAGCTACACCAAATTAAGGTATACATTTATATCAGTAGTTCGAAGAAACAAATTGGTCACATTATATTTTAAACGGTTGGTTTCTTTTTAAAGATACTATAATATAAATACTGTTCAATACTTTTCAAATTTTGTTAATTTATTGAAAAGATTAAACATTCCGATTAAGGAACATAATTTAATTTTAATGGCTGCCTCGGCTGACTTGGCAATAGTCTATCCTTTCAACCCAATTTTGCAGCAATTTCGATGGCTTGGGGTCCTATTTCACTTAGAGGTAAATCAATATTATAAGTACCTGAACGGTTTCTGGATTGTCATCATAACATTGATCTTTAACGGCACCCCATAAAACAACAAAAGGCAAACGGCGTCAAATCGCAGCTGCGTACAAACTTGCGTATATAGTTGGTGAATTATTTCGACCACAGTATTCACCTTGGAAATAAGTTTTCAATATTTCCCAACGTTTTAATTTAACATTTAGTACTGCGCAGATATTATACTCTATTTTTGTCAATTTTTTGAACGCAAAAGAGCTATCTGTGTCAAAATAACATATAATTTAAAAAGATGGCTCACCCTCTATATTTATAAAATTATAATCATCCTGTAATCGGCGGTTATAACTCCTAAAGAAAGGCTGTTCGTTACTTGTTAGGGGAGTTACTACGATGAAATCAAATTTAGTTTCTAATATAAATAATCATTGATAAAATCATTTCGAAACTCTGTATATTTGTGGATTCATCTCTTTATCTGCCCGTCAGAAATAACAAAATAAGTAGATAAAATATAATAATAAATAACAAAAAAAAAAAAATATTTTTTGAAGACGACTCATGATGTAAACAAATTTTATCAAACACAAGTACAACGACTGTTTGCATACTTTGTATTTATGACTCACGTTGAACTGATTCAGCTTTCCGATTTACCAAGATAATTTAAATAATTATTCCATTTTTTTAATTGGAGCACGTTTCGAAGGAATATTTTGCGATGATGTTTTTAATCAAATTATTATCATATTATAGAACTCCGCCGACCTTTATACCGGCTTCCACATTCTTGCAATGAAAGCATACAACAAAATGAAATGTTAAATTATTAATATATTTGGGCATAATCATCATAAATTTGCTGATTGCACATTTCCACTATTCGCTTACAAAACTAAGTTATTAGATAAAAATGTTCTCTATAATAATCTCTCTACTTAAGCCAATAGTTCTGGTCTTGGACTTGGATAATAATATAATACGCCCATTTGTAAGAAAATGCATCTGCTTTATTAAAAAGTTAAAATGCCTCTTCAAACCTCTTAACTCGTTTAATCAAAATGTGCAAATACTCAAAGTGCTGCTCGATTGAAAAGTAATCCGTGGCAAAAATTCAGGACGAAAACAAAAACCTGTTAGAGCACTGCTTTCCCGCTTCAATTTTTCTCTCTAATTTCATCTATATCTCATCGGCTTTATGAAAAGCTTCGAAATTCCCACCTCCAACCATTCATCGTTTGGTTGAGATTTCTTGGATTTTTAAGTCCTTCCCAGAGGAAGACAAACAATCACTAGAATCGCCGGTACAAAAAGGGCTTTTCAGCGAGAATAGTCCTTGAGACTACTCAACGACTACGAGCCACAAACAAACAGCCCTTATAGCAGCCACCAACAAGGATATTTGAACAATTTCCACTTTTCCCGAGGGCGAATATAAAATTTCTATGAAAACTCAATGTCTGAATTTTCTTTCAATCCTCTGTGTCTTCTGGGCCATAAGTGAGGACTGTAAGAAAAATTTCTTTTGATAGAAGAATATTAAAAACGACTTTGTCCACAGAAGAAAGTGACAAAACTGGAAAAGAAGCTGCCAAGCGATCTAAGAATCACAGCTACGAAAGGCAAGTAAGGATATCTCAAATTAACCTCGGATTTCAAACGTTCACCCAGCACACTGCACACTTCCTCTTTAGCAGGAAAATAAACTTTAAGCTTCTATTAGCAGGAATGTCCTGACTGTTGAGACTACAGTCTTGGTGGGGAGTAACTTCACCTTCCCCAGATTAGTTTTCCTGGTAGGAATCAATAAATCCATTGGCCCTTTTTTACTTTACAGATCTCTGTCCTTGTTTCTTGTAAAAAGTTCTTTCTCTATTTCATTCTGTTCCTCTATCTTCCAGCTCGGTGAAATGTCCTCATTTTGCTTCCGAAGTTGAATTTCTGCCCGACGGCGTTCATTCCTGGAGCAGCTTGTTATCTTCCTGCATGCACCTCATTCTTTGCAGAGCTGTGCCTGAGCACAAAACTTTACAGGATTTATTCCGATTCTGGCGACATTCTTCTTGACTTGTTTTCACTTCCTTCTGGCCTTACGACTTAATTTTTTTGCAATTTTATCATGAAACTTTACGCTGATATAGCCGTCAAACACTTGCCAAGTTAATTAAGTAATTCTTTTAAGAGCACTTGATTAGAAACTATACGAAATTTTAGTTTGTCCACAATTAAATTTCCTCAAAAACGATATAACATGGAAATACCTATAGTGTTAAAACGAATTAAATCATTAAATACAAACTTACATCACAAATGGGCTTTTTTCTCTTTTCTGGTTCATTGTTAGAACTTATAGAATGTACACTATATCCACAAAAATTCTTCCTCCGAAAAAACGAATCAGGCTCACTACGTATTGCAGAGAACTCTAGTTTTTGATTCCTCAACCGCACGAGTACTAGATAAGACAAGATCGTGAAAACCTCATTTCTTAGTGGCACTGGTAGCACGGCACGCACAATGTAAACATTGCGTTTATCTTGACGGATTTTGCCCAGCGTACCAAGAATTGTTATCACTGCAGCAACAGACGATCACACGGCACTCTCACGGAACTCTTAGCATCGTCAAAGTCGCAACTAAATGATAAGGAAGTTCATCATCTCTAGCAATGAGCTACCTAGATACAAAGAATTATCTTAATCTGGCATCGCATCCTAATAAGATAGATGTTTAGTTTTATTGATGGTATTCTAATCAGTTGCAAATTTTAGCTGAATCATTGAATGAGATTAACAGTAATACTATAATCATTAAGTGCAATTAACTGTAATCCTGTAATACTGTAGCTATTTGACTTATTTTATACACAAAATTATGCAGCAACCTTAACACCATGACATATTTTTCAAACAAAACAAAATAAGGGGGGAAATAGGTGTAGGACGGCGTATTTTGAGTGATTTTCATGAATTTGTTTTATTTATACCTTGGGATCATTTTATACATATATTCAAGAGTATATTCTGAAATTTTCAAACATTTTTTCCTGGAAAAATAACGGAGATATCAGTTGCCGCGCAATGTAAGTCGCCATCAGGCTGGGCGATTTGTGTACATTCTGGTGGTCACAATTTTCATCTGAAATCAATTTTTCCAAAAAAAATTTAATTTTTTATAAGTGTCTCTTCTATTTGAACCCCACTCCTTCCAAATAAATCGAAAATTAATATTTTTTTAAGTAATGTGAAAATTTAGTATTATTTTTCACCACTTTTTCGTATTTTTTTTTACAAAAAAAAAAATAGTTAAAATAAAGATATTGTTTAGGATTGAGGTTCAAATAGAGCGTATTAATATAAAGAAACTATGTGCTGAGTTTGATAACGATTGATCAAAACCTGTAGGAGGTAGAGTGTACAAAAATTCGAAAAAAGTAGTTTCGAGAAAAACGCGTTTAAAAATAAGACTGGCAGTAAAGGTTCGACTGAGGGACACTCACTGAAAAGCTTATAATTTTTAAATGGCGTGAAATTTTGTTTTGAAATTTTCAGAATATATTTTTGAATAGTTCTACAATCGATTTATGAAAAAAACATAATTGAATTTTTTGAAGCCTCTACACCTATTTCCCCCAGTGGTTTCCACTTTCTTATGTTATGTTTATGGAAGTTTTCATAAATGCATTATTAGCAATACTGCATTAGTAGTGATGCAACTACAGTTCCTCTGCCTTTGCAGTATGAAAACTTTGGGAAAATTAGTTCAAATGCTATATTGTAGCCTGAGCTTTAAGAATTTTATGTGCTTTTTAAATTTTTGATTTTCTCCATAAAAATCATAAGAACAAAAATATATTTCGCATTTTTAGTTTTAAAATCAAAACTAAAATTCCGAATATGATTTTTATTTTTAAAATCAAAAATATAAATAAAAATATGATTATTATTTTTAAAATCGAAAATAAAAATCAGAAAATGATTTTTATTATAAAAATTAAAAATCAAAGTATGATTTTTATTTCTAAAATCAAAAATACAAATCAGAATATGATTTTTATTATAAAAATCAAAAATGCAAATCACAATATGATTTTTATTATAAAAATCAAAAATAAATATCAGAGTATGATTTTTATTTCTAAAATCCCAAATAAAAACCAGAAAATGATTTTTATTATAAAAATCAAAAATGCAAATCAGAATATAATTTTTATTATAAAAGTAAAAAATAAAAATCAGAATATAATTTTTATTTTTAAAATCGAAAATAAAAATCAGCAACACACGAAATACTAAGCATTGATCATGCCGGACACTTCTTGATTTTTATTTTAGATTTTAATAATAAAAAACATTTTCTGATTTTTATTTTCGATTTCAAAAATAATTCACATTCAGCAGCTCCCATTACCGTAAAATATTTAGCTTAGCGTTTTCTAAGGCCGATGGCGCAGTTAAAACAAAAAATTCAAAGCAATCGGAATTTTCGGAGATTTAAGATTTTAAACAAACGAACATTTACATTTTTATTTATATAGATTTTAAAAACAAAGTCATATTCCGATTTTTGCTTTTTTTTTTCTTAATAAAAATCATTTTTTGATTTTTATTTCTGATTTTAAAAATAAAAATCTGGTTCTGATTTTTAGTTTTGATTTTAAAAATAAAAAACATATTCTGATTTTTATTTTTGATTTTAAAAATAAAAGTAACTTTTCGATTTTTATTTCTGATTTTAGAATTAAAAATCAATTTCTGATTTTAAAAATAAAAATCATTTTCTGATTTTTATTTCTGATTTTTATAATAAAAATCATTTTCTGATTCTAAAAATTAAAATCATTTTCTGATTTTTATTTCTGATTTTAAGAATACAAATAATACTCTGATTTTTATTTTTTTATTTTAAAAATAAAAATAAAAACATAATTTTTATTTTTGTCTAAAAAAATAACAGTCAGGAAATAATTTGTTTAGATCTGCTTTTTACCGAAAATATCATAACCGTTACGGTCCCTACTTAATACAAATGGTTTCAGATTCTAGTGGAACACACAAGAGCTCTTTCAGAGAAATTTCAGATCGGTTTGATGTCGCTATTGGATTAGTGCATACAATTTTGTACAGAATTTGCAAAATGGAAATTCGGGATCGATACATTTAATTTGAATAGTGCTTTTGCAGTTTATGCATAGCATGCATTTATGAAAACTAAGTATATTTTTATTTGCCTTCAATTTAATTTTTTACAATTCAACCAATAAAAGTTGATTGAAAAAATAATTTATTTCACTTATTCTTTGCCTTGACCTTAAACTCGAATCTTCGACCAATGCTCTGATAGAACAATGGACTAGGAGCCAATGGTCTATGTATTGGGAAAGTTCTTCACCGATTGCTATGTATTGGGAAAAGTTTTCTGGGATCCGCCAAGTTAAAGAACTTGTTGAAATTGTTCATTCTTGCTTGGAATTCTTTCTTTTTCCTATCAATGAGTCAAATTCCTTCCTAACTAAAAACGTAATTGCAACTAAATTACAAACTTAGAGCACTCCAAATCTTTTTTTTTTTTAACGTTCTACTAGCTAGTATCTAGTGTTGAGTCCCTCTAGTTCCTTCCACTTTTTTTAGTGTTCCTCACTAGAAAATAAGCTATTTCTACTGAGCTTCCTCAAAATTAACTTAAGATCTAGAGAAAATAAAAATTTTGCTAGATATTAATTGATCTAGCGAAAAAGGCTTGAAATCTCTCTATCGAATTTGTACAATGATTGTTTTGATATCACTGATTTTGAATATTACCAAAATTTACAAAACCAAGATGGCGGACCCGATAGTGCGACCAAGATTTCTCAATTCCAACGGCTTTTAATGAAAATTAGTACAATGATTGTTTTTGGGTCATTGATTTCGAATATTATCAAAATTTCCAAATCCAAGATGGCGGATCCAACATGGTGACTAAAATGTCTTGATTTCAAACGGATTTTAATGAAAATTATAACAATGATTATTCTTATTGAACTAAATTAGAACATTACCAAAATTTTTAAATCCAAGATGGCGGATTATATTGAATTGTTTTCTTTAATTAGTAAATATTTACCCAACGTCGGATGAAACCGGGTAACTTTCCAATATTTGTGAAGTGTAAAACGGTTTACCTAATATTAAACAACGTGTAAGTTTGTTCAATAAATTAATTAGGGATATGAAACGGAAACACTTATATTAATGGTATTAATGGAAACACTTATATTAATGGTATTATTTGTAGAAATATGCGAAAAGAAAGAACACGATCAAATATTGGTCGACGCACATGGCATAATGAAAATGTACCGGAAAGGGCAGTACAACGTCTGCTGGGCCAGCAAGTGGTTTTATATATTTAAGGACTACAAAATTTTTTTTTTTAAAGTAAAGTATTATAAATGATTTCTAAGCCTATTTCATGAGCGTCTTATCGCTACAATCGTCAATCGGGAAAGATCAACCTCATAATTCTTGACTAAAAACAAAAACCAAAAAAATTTTAAATTATTATTTATTTTTCTTCTGTGTGAACTTAAAAAATGGCAGAAAAAAAATTTGAAATTCAAAATTTTAGCGGGTTTTAAAAATAAATTCGGTTTTTAAAAAAAATAAAATAAACTTTAAGGTGTTATAACAATTATTTAAATAAACTTTTTAAGTTCACTTAGAAGAGAATTTAATACTGAAAAAAAAACGTTGGTTCAATTATATAAGTCGTTTAGTTTTTTAACTATCACGCCCGTCAATTTAGAAAAATTGTGAAAATTAAAACTAGAGAAAACGCGTCTCAAAGTTTTCAATAAGAAAAAAAATCACACGCAAACCTGTTCGACGCTCGTCTGCTTTCGGCTTCACATTCTTGGAAATATTTAGAATTGGCCTCTGCCACTTTGTAAACCTATTCTTAGATAATTTATCTATCGATTTAAGCAATCAAAAAAAAAAATATTTTTTTGGCATTTTAATTCAGGACACCTAATGTCTGGTTTTGGAAATAAATTTGCGCATTTTTGCAATTGTCTTTTATCAGTAACTTCTATATATATGGGAGTCGAATTCGGGTATTTCTTAAGGGAAACTATTGGTCAATTTATTTTAATTGGCATGTCTACTTCAGTGAAAGAAAACAAATAGACCCTTAGCCGGTGCTGCCATGAAAGCGTTGGGTAACCACGCTCCCATCCTAAGCAATTTCATTCTCTTTTCAATTTTCACCTTGCAAATATTAGCCTGGCGTGCTGGCAGTCTGTCACTTCTTTACGTTTTCTTTTCTCTGGGAAATAGGGTTAACTGTGTTTACCTAAAGTGCTGAAAGCGCTCTAGAGACGAAAGCTAGGGTCAAAGGTTTGTTTGAGTTGGTTCCGAACGCGACAAATTCGCGAACAGAATAGTGCACTCTTTGAATACAAATTGATAAGGCGCCTGGGAGTAGTAGCCAAGCGGTCCTGCAGGCGCAGCAGAACCCATTGAAAATTCATTCAGTATGGGTATACCGTCAACACGTTTTCCAAGCATTTCCTTCCTGATGCTCACTTCAAAAGCCCTCTGAACCCTTTCACCTACTCATAGTAACTTTAGTCACCCACCGACCGTGCCAACTAACACCGCATTTTACATTGCCACCCAATTTCTGACAGGGACATGTGTGCTAAGCATAGGGTCGTTTGTGTCTCGATTTTGTTTATGAAGAAGTCTCATTCGGATGTATTTATTCGCACATAAAGAACCTGAATGCCAAATGGAGACGTAGTATAAGATCTCCCATCGCTGGAGTGCGGTCATCATCATCATCATCGCTGCCGTCATGACTATCGTCACTATCATCATCATCAACAGTAAATGGAGTACCCGTCAGTGTCGCTAGTTTTTCTCATCCATGGGCAATGAATTGCGTGCATCCTCGGTTCACGATAATCCTCAAAGAAGTGTCGTCGAGCTCCATGCAGCTGACAGACTTAGGAGCTCACTAATAAAAAAAAAACTTTTTTCCAGATAGCTGGCTCGGACCATAGTGTCCAAGTCAATTACTGCACCCTTACAAGGCAAACTGATGCAGACATGTGATTGACGCAAGATTTAACGATATTTTCAGGACGAAACATAGTCTAGAGTAGAGACTATTGAAAATAAAAAGCCTCGGAAACTGATGCTTGAATCGGGCTGCATAAATAATTGAAAGCTCACTTAATACTGCAAATACCTTAGATTTCCGATAAGGAACTTGCTTGCGACCTTTATTGACGTGCACACACATTGCTACTTCTTTTGAGGGCAGACAACGCGAACAGGTGTAAGCAAAGGTAGGAATAGTCACGCAATACTGAAGAAAACTCAATTTCTACCTACGTCGTTAAGTAATTAACCTCTCTACCTCCCTCCTACACCACAGCGTTTGGGCAGTTTGTGTCCACATTTGCAAGTGAATGCATTTAGACCAGAGTATCGCCGGAATTTTTTCTATTACCTAACTGGTAGTGAATCGGAATAAACCAATAGATTTTCTGTTTGCTCTCGATACTCTTTGATTTCTCAAATCAATCAAGAAATAGATTTATAACATAATAACATAATTTGGTCACGTAGAAAGTCAACATTAAAAACTGATTTCCTTTTTCTTTTGTCTTGAAATTGAGTAGTCTTGGCACTATGAGCATAGCTAAAGTTCAAAATCTGAACCGAAAATCACGAAGTTTAAATACATATACCAATAACTTAATATTAAACGTAATCCTTTGCATCCAGAACATTAATTGGGGGTTGACGCTGATAGAGATTTTTTATAAACGCAATTCAATAAAAAGTCGTGAAACTATATATGTACTGTTGCTAAACGCCTATATCTTGAATAACAAATGAAACCGAGGCAATTCACAATCAAAAAACCTGGCCAGAAGATATGTGTTAACAGTACCTTAACAAGAATACTGCATTTCCTTTCGTCTAATTTTAAGAAACCACATAATTTAATGGTTCTTTGCTGGATGACAAACAAATATTTACGCTATGTCAGTGAAAAAACAAAAAAATTATGCATTTTGTCAATATTCATTCAGTTCAATCTGTTTATAAATGATTTGATTTGCAACAGGGAAAGAAACGCTCCCTTCGATGTCTATTCAGCGACTGTTTCATTAAGAGATCTTACGCATCCCCAAAAACGAGTAATGAACTTGAAAAGTTTGAGAGAGTGCAATAAATTGTTTCAGTTTCATGCATTTCTTTGTTTTACAATAATTAGTAACTCTCCTAAGGCAGTGCGATTTTATGACGAATTTATCCTTTTAAAAAAAACTTTTGTAGACTTCATTCCTTCGTATTATTTTGAAGTGAACGGTTCTGGTTAAACAAGTTAAGAAGTATTCAGGTGGAAATTCAGTTAGAAAATTATGGTTAGTTTTTTTTTATTGAGAAGTGTACGTTTCGTATCTGTTTAAAATAAATCATATTAATCCATCAATTGTCCAAAATTAATATTGTCAGCAAAGCTTTACAAAAAGCTGACGCATTTAATGAAAAGTTTCGTAATGCAAAAGTAGTAGATGAAGAGTTAATGCTGACACAGATTTTTCAACACCGTCTCAGAAAAGGATCCCATAACAGATCCAGAAACATATTTTAAAGTCAATTTTTACTATTATTTACTAGACACTACTATAACAAAATCTTAAGCGCGTTTGGAACTTTTAAATGAAAGCACCATAGCTTTTTTCCTTTTTACAAAACTTAAATAATTGAATTTCACCCGACGTTGCGTAAATACTTATTGATTAAACAGTTCTCAAATGCTCTAGTTTGATGTATATCATAGAAATTGTTACAATCTGAAAACCTCTATACTAATTTTCTTGGAAATCTTTTGAGTTATTGTAGAAATATTCTTCCACATATTACACATAATACGCCATCTTTAATTTCAAAATTTTGACAAACAGTGGTTCCAAATTTGAAAACAGTGGCCCCAAAAACTCCTATGAACTGCTTTTCAAGAGATCCGAAAACATGGCGCTTAGAAGCTCTTTGTATTAATTATGATTGAAATGTCTTAAAATTAGGAAATCTTGATCGCCACATTGAATGACATTGTATTGCGGAATTCTAACAGCAAATTCGAAATAAGCGACCAGAAATCCCATGAATAGCTATTCTTTTGTCACCATATTGGATCCGTCATCTTGAATCTCAAAATCTTGATGCATAGTCGATTCAAAATCAGTAATTCCCTTGAATTATAGACATTTTGTTCTGCCATCTTGAATTTCTAAACTTCGGTAGCAGATTCGAAATTGACTGATCGGTTATCATTTTTTAACAAATTTCCATTAAAACGCTTCAAATTTCGTCATCATATTGAATCCGCTATCTTGACTTTACAAATTTCCAAAGTAGATTCAAAATTAGTGGCCACAAAACCCACTTTGTTTGACCACCATCTTGAGTCCACCGTTTTGAAACCCTGTATATTGTCATAAAAAACTAACTTATTTTTTATATTTACGTAACCTACCGAAAATTGTTTGTGTAAAATGATGTAAGCCTGTAAGCGACATTTTTAGCCAACTTTATATGTTTTGATAGTATTCTGCGTTACAGCAATCAGTAGTCATTAAATACCAGTAAGCCGAAAATTTAACAGTTTCATTTTGTAATAAACACAACTTACATAATTTTGTTAACGCCCTTGAAATTTTATTTTCTAAACTAAACTCTAAACTTAAGAAAAATAAAGGATTAAAAAGGTATTTTGCAAATATTTGGATCATTTATAAGATTACATTTTTAGGATGTGGAACTCCAACACTCTAGACCAAAATATTAAATTAGAATTGAATCATCGTTTATATTAAGTGTGGTACTTAACTTTAAAGGATTTTTTTATCAAAAACAACTATTGTTTGTAATTTAAATAAATTTTGTTTTAATCAAAGTATCGTCCATCACAGTGAAAGCGCTGTGTCGATAAGCCATGCGCTATTGACCGAAACAAGTCAGATAAGTAAGAAGGAGCAATGCAAGTCCGGTGAAGACGACGGATGAGATGGGACATTCCAGCCAAACGCTTCCTTTAACCAATTTCGTAACATGTGGCCAAGCGTTGTCGTACAAAAATATCACATTGTCGTTTCTTTTGGCCGCTGTGTGGCTGAGGGTGCCGCCGTAGTGGCGAAACTACTGCCTTACTTATACTGGTCCTATTTGCTTTATTTTAGAGTGCTGACGTCATGCAGCTGATCGTGCGGCCTTGATTTGGCCGAATTTTTCCAACAAACGGACTAAATATCGCCCCTGCCCGACCAAATAAAAAATCCGAAGTGCAGACATCGTACGGCCATGTTGCAGCCTTCTTAAAAATTTTAAATATTTTTACTCGAATACTAATAGTTCAATTTTATTATTAAAAATTGCAAATTCAAATAGGATGGTTGCTTGTTACGATTTTTGAGGTTACACATTTTATACTCAGCATTTCTTAATCAATATTGGCATTTCGCAAAAACAAAACTCTGGTGTAGAATTTTATTTAATTTTTGCAATTCTGGTGATTTTATTTTCTTCCAATAAATACGAAGTCGCGTCCTTCGAAAAATTTAGTAATTATATATCAAAAATTTTAACTTGTATATTTATTCGTAGAATATTATTTTGCTGTTAACCTGTTATTCAACATTTTCTCCAAAGGATTTGATTTATTTAAAATTAATCACCTTTCTTTGGCAAGAAGATTTCTGTTAACTATCTCAAGAAATATGTAATCCACTATACTCTTTTTAAATCAAAACATTGCATAACGTTTATTTATATGAAGCACGTAAGAATGAAATAGTTGCTTCGTATTCTGTATTGTTTCATAAGATTCGATCAAATTAATATCCAACTTCATAATACCAGCCAATGTCCATCCATGTAGTTTGGTAAAAATCGTAAACCTCTAACACTTTCGGTCGACATTATGCTTACCATAAGAATATAACAAAACCGTAGTGTCTGTTTGAGACGAATAAACGTGGAAACGGTTGTTTAATCCTGAAACTTTGGTGTGTGAAAATAGGCGCTTCCAGAATTCCGTTCAACTTTTATATAAATGTGTAATTTGTAGTGTCTTTGTCTTTATATGTAGAATCATACTATATTTTCAATTGCAAAAAAGTTTTTCTATACTTCATTTTATAAAATTTAATTTTTTGATGCTCTCCTACCAATTTTGGTAATGATTCATATCTTATTTATCTGTTGTTTTCCTGTATATAGTCTTTTAAGATACGATATTATTGTTCAAGGCCTTTGTAAGTGGATTTATTTACCGACTGGAAATCTTACAGACTGGGGATCTATATACATACAGCCTTGTTCAAAAGTATTAGGCACCCTCGATATTCATTGATATATGAAGTCTGAATGGATTCCAGAAAAATTTAACATAGTAAGTATTCAAACCCAACTGTCACCAGTTTAATGATGGGGTTGGCCGGGCGTAAAATCCCAGTAACTATAAAAACGAGGATATTTTTCAAATTTTCGCTCATTTATGGTTTGGTGTTAGATGCGATAAAATGCTATTTAAAAACGGTTTCAAGTGATTTTAAAAATTGGTTTTAAGTTTTTAATAAGGAAGTGTTAAAGGTGATAAAATGCCAAAAATTAAAGAACTAAGCCAGTCTTTAAGGACAGAAATAATTATTTTGGACGCAAAAGGTGTTAGTCAAACAGCTATTGCAAAAAAACTAAAGTGCTCACGTTGTTCTGTACAAACAACACTCAAAAGGTATAAGGAGACTAAATCCTTCGAAAATAAGCCCAGAAGCGGACGAAAGCGTGCCACCACATCAAGGCAGGATCGTTTTTTAATATTGATGTCTCTTCGGAACCGCAGAAAAACATCGAAAGATCTCGCTGCAGATCTTCAGGATGAAGCGAGAGCTAGTTTTTCTGCAGGAACAGTTAGAAGACGACTTATAGGCGCAGGACTACGTGGTTCCGAAGCAAGAAAAAATCCATGGCTTTCTGAGCGAAACAAGAAAAACCGGCTTAAATGGGCGAAAAAATATAAAAATTGGAAAGTCGAGGACTAGGCAAAAATCGTATGGCCGGATGAATCAAATATTAAGGTAAATATGCCAACTGTTCTTCTTCACTTTAAATTAAAAAAAAAATTAGTTAAGAAAAAAAAATTTTTTTTAATTGTTTCAATTTTTTTGTTTACATTACAGATTTTCGTCCAACCTAGGGCACAGTTCGTGCGACGGAGGAAGAAGGAAGCTTTTCGTCCGAATTGCCTCGTCCCTACAGTGAAACATGGTGGCAGAAGTATTATGATCTGGGCCTGTATGGCCACATCAGGAATCGCAAAGCCATTTGTGAGTGAAGGAAGGATGAATTCCGAAAAATATACAGCCCATGCTGGAACAAATTTTGGAGCCATCCATAATACAAATTCTCGGAGGAGTACTTGATAATTATATTTTTCAACAAGATAATGCTCCTTGCCACACAGCAAAGAAAATTCGCGAGTTATTCGCGAACAACAATATCCAATTCATTCATTGGTCTTCACAGTCCACCAGCCTTATCCCCCCTCTAGCATATTTGTCTCATATTAAAAGCATGAGTCCACCAATGTAACTGCACTTCACTTTCGTCCCTGCGCTAAGGCGTGTTTGAGGAATGGGAGAAAATATCTCCAGATATTTGTGCCACCTTAGTCAACAATATGCCGAAAAGGATTGCAGCGGTGATAAAAGCAAACGGGGGAAATACAAAGTATTAATAAAATTAATAAATGATCATGTTTTTTTAGAAAATATGTGTATTTTTTATTACACATGTCTTAAACGGCTTGTTTTGAAGAAAACTAGGGGTGCCTAATACTTTTGAACAAGGCTGTATATACGTAAATGTGGTAAGCGATATAAACTATTTATACTATATTATTAACGCAAGCGTACAGCATACAGACACACCAAACGAGAAGCGAATGAAACGAATAACGCGAAGTTCCGACACGCGATAATAACAAAACAATAATAATCCTGCGACGCAGTGGTTCCAAATTGGAAAAAAGTGGACATTAAAAAAAATTTCAATATTACTTTTTTTTTATAGAATTCATAGATAATATTAACATGAGTAAGTGCTAAGCAGATGGAGTCTATATTTTAATGTTTACTTAGAAAAAAAACATGAAACAGGTTTTTGGTGTATGGAGGAAAACACTGAATTTAAATTTTCTCGGAAAATTCACAAAACTTCAGGGAATCCCTTTACAGGGCGTTAGTATGTATGGTCTTTCATAAGTTAGTGAAAAAATCACGTCCTCACACTTTACCAAGTTTTGATTTTTTGAAATTTTGAATTTTTTCGATTTTTGTATGTACATATATAAAATGTTATTGGCATTTAGTCCGCACACACTCATTTATTTGTACGTAACGCGTTTGATCCCCGGGCCGCCTCGCGTTTGGTGTGCGTTTTTTATAATGCATTTTTAAAGGTGATCTGGAATGATTGCATTGGTGTTGGTCTCTCTATTCTAAATCCCCCCGCAATGCTAAGTTTTAGAGAACTCACGAATCGAAAAATCGGGAAGAGGCAACTAGCATAAGAGTTCGCGACGCTTCCATTCGCGTTAGATGAAGACAGTACAATTGATTTACATTGAAAATTAATTTCTTTTCATGGCGCAAACGCGAATGGAAATTAATTTCTGATCATTTTGTCGCAGTAGATGCTTCGCTAGTGTAGAGTTCTATTCGTACACTTCAATTAACTCGTTCGCTACCACGGTCTTCTGGGGAAAACGTCCATCACAGCCCAGGCTATTATTTCGGTATAAAATTGACCAACAACTTCTGTCACATACACCCCACGAAAAAATTATAGAAACAAGAACGAAAACTGCAATATTTGGGCTTATTTTAGTTATAACAAGTAAATATTTGGAAATTCGATTTGCCAACACTGCGCGTAGGTTGTTGCTATTAAAAAATAATAGTACATTCAAAAGATTTCACTTCATTTTTTATTAACCAAAAAAACTATAGCGCATTAGAAAAAAATTTAGGAACGAAATTATTATAGAAACAAAATGTTAATTTCGTGAAAGAATTGAATGTATCACATATAAAATTATATAATAATTATATCAGGAACATTTAATAATTCGTGTTGCCACCTGAGTTCAAAATTACTTGTTGGAGTCTCCTGGGCATAGAATTAATTAAATTTTGCAGATGCCATTGGTCAATTTAGTTTCATTCGCTAATTACGGCATCCCTAAGATGTTTCACAGATTCAAATTGACGTCCATTCTTGTAAACATTAATAGCCAGTAGTCCCCAAACATTTTCAATCGGATTGAGATTCGGACTACAGGCTGGCCAATCCAATAACGAAATGTTGTGATCACCCAAGAAGTCTTTCGTCAGTCTAGCAGAATGAATTGCCGCATTGTCTTGTTGGAATATGTAATCTGGGTAGAAATAATCGTCCGAATTCACTAATTCACATTCCAATAGGTTAACGTAATAGACAGCATACATTTTAGTAGAAACAGTACATATTGGAGTCTTTCCTGTATATTCAATGGCACCCCTTATCATAAGGGATCCTCCTCCAAAATTTTGCGAAACACCACCTAGTTTTTATGTCGAACATCATGCCAATATTTTTCGAGACCACCAGGCCCGTCTAAATTAAATTTTTTTTCGTTGCTAAGTACGACTTTGTTCTACTCTTTATCCCAAAACTGATATTTCGCAGCAAACCTTAAATCGTGCTGTTTTATAACGAGACAAAAATTGAGGTTTCGACTTCATTTTTTCATTGGACAAGTTTTTGTCGTCATGTATAATTTGCTGTATTCGACGAACGGAAATATCTAATTTCAATTGACGCTTTATATCAGATGGGCTGACAAAACTATTCGCAGCAATTCATTCTGCTAGCCTGACGAAAGACTTCTTGGGTGATCACAACATTTCGTTACCGGATTGGCCAGCCTGTAGTCCGAATCTCAATCAGATTGAAAATATTTGGGGACTACTGGCTATTAATGTTTACAAGAATGGACGTCAATTTGAATCTGTGAAACATCTTAGGGATGCCGTAATTAGCGAATGAAACTAAATTGACCAATGGCATCTGCAAAATTTAATTAATTCTATGCCCAGGAGACTCCAACAAGTAATTTTGAACTCAGGTGGCAGCACGAATTATTAAATGTTTTTGATATAATTATTATATAATTTTATATGTGATACATTCCATTCTTTCACGAAATTAACATTTTGTTTCTATAATAATTTCGTTCCTACATTTTTTTCTAATGCGCTATTGTTTTTTTGGTTAATAAAAAATGAAGTGAAATCTTTTGAATGTACTATTATTTTTTAATAGCAACAACCTACGCGCAGTGTTGGCAAATCGAATTTCCAAATATTTACTTGTTATAATTGAAGTAAGCCCAAATATTGCAGTTTTCGTCCTTATTTCTATAATTTTTTCGTATGGTGTATATGTAATGACGAGCTCTGATAACAAACCTTTGTGTCGCACATGTGTATTACACGAGTTAATTTGTACATAAATTAAATTTTAAAATTATTCGATTCGCATTTGGTGTGTCCGTATCTTAATGTTCTTAAACTCATTTCTAGTCATGTCATATTCAAAGAAATCATACAATTTATCAAACAAATAAATAGAATTATGTTATTCTAACGTTGATCTGACCATAGACGAATAAAGTAATATTAATGTTGTAGGGTTATGAAACTCCTTGCATACTATCACATCAATATGCTTTATGTAAAGGTAAGTTTTTCGTCAATAAAAACTCCCAGGCCTTTGAATTCCGCCACTCTTGTTGTAGTCATATTCTGAATTGGCGTCTCATATTATTAGATCTTTACACCTATGGAATATCCTACCTCTACATTTCGTTATATTTAGTATAGTAATACCCGATTAGATAAACACCATTGGTTGTTTTGTAGTAATTGACAGCATGACGCAGAGCGAATAGTAAATAGATTTATTATTTTAGCCGAAATAAATAAAGAGACTAGTGAATCAAGTATTTTAAAAATGAGGTCGATCTATATTTGGAGATGGCATATTTAGAACATGGCTTAAAAGTAGAAGTTTTATAGCTCGCCTTCCATTTATCAATAAACACACCAGAACTAAAAAATAGATTATTTATCAGTCAAAGGAGGTGCTAAGGATCTTCAGCAATTTTTCAAAAGAAAGTTTATTAGGTTTTCCGAATCACTCTTAGAACTAGTATTGACGTGTGAAATGGTAATCAATCCAAACTGAAAGATAATTGTGAAACGTCCACAAGCTAACTGCTAACTTGACTATAGCTTACATTATATCCTAGTTGGCGCGTATATACCGATTGGAAAAAAATCAGCAAAAAGATCACATCTTTCCTGCGCAGAAAAATTTTTTCCATCCAGTGGTTTTTTATTTGTAAGAAAGATACGATATTCTTGATTCAAAAATCCAATAGCTGCTCTTTTAACTTATCAAATGCGAAAAGAAGCGAATTCCGTAAATTAGGGTTGACGCTCTTTTGACAAATACAACAGAATATTGACCCCTGTAAAAGAAAAAAGATAGAAAAAATAACATTGAAAAGAAACTCATATTTGACTTTGGTTTAAAAAACATTTATTTCAGCTTAAAAGTAGTTCTGCAATGATTCGCCTAAAATTTTCTCCATTTCTTGAATACCTTTGCGACAACTCTTCTCAACTTCTTCATTTTCATCCTCCAGAAGCTCTGCAACAAACGGAATAGTTTCCGGCAAAAGTGGACTGAAATTTTCTCCTAGCTTTCGGGCAATTTCAACGCAGCATGTAAACGCTATAATTCGATGTTCCGGATTGTTGTTTCTTGTTTTCAGCAAAATTTGATAGTTCAACTGCTTCCATAATGTGTCGTTGCTTACGGCAACTGCCAGCTGAGAAAGGCAAGCAATGACGAGTTCTTTCAAAGATTTATTGTCTACGACAAGTGGGTTTTCGAGTTGATCTACAATAGGTTGCATAAGTATGTCGAATCGATGAGTATTTATAAAACCTTTGCTATCATATAGAAAAACTTGATAAAGTGTTTTAAGAATGTTTTCAATGAGAAGAGTCCGTCTTTTCTCGAATTTTGAAAAGCAAACATCCTTCGTTTTGCTTGAGTTGCACTTGTCCAATAAGTTCGCTGCATCTTGAATGAAGTCCGAAGCAAAAAGTACAAATAGTGACTTCAGTGATTCTGCTATTTTGCTTGATAGTAGGAAGTAAGTAATTGCACGATGTTGTGTTGTGGTTTCCTTCATAGCCCATTCGTAGACCTTGTGGTATAGAGGCTTAAAGTAGCTTTCCGATAATTTAAGGATGTGTACAACAAATGCCTCCAACACATCGTTTTCCGTAGATACAACCTCATTTTGATCCTCGTAATCCACTAATTCATTTCTTAGATCAAGAGCTGATAAAAACATTACAGTCAGTTCGCTCTGAAGTGATTGTATATCATTTGCGTTTGCATGCTTGAAAGCCTCGGTCAAGAGCCTCATTAAAAATTTGATTCCTTTAAACTGCCACTGTTCAACAAGTTTTTTATAAGTCTTATCACAGTTAGGAACCAATACCCGAAGGGGTATAGAAGTAGCAACTTTGTTCCAAATAGACGTTAATTTGCCTACAATCACCCCAGCTCGGGGTTCTTCTTCTTGATAAGGCAAAACTTTGACCCATAGTAAGCAAAGTGAAAATAAAAGATCCACATTATATGGCCCAAGGAATAAAGGAAGAGTTTCAAACAATTTTTGCACCCCAGCAACAATAACCAAGCAAACATTGTCTGGGGCTTGTGTCAGCAACACAGCTTCACTTTGCTCCTGCAAAATGTCTATAATATGTGGCATAAAATTTGATAGGTATGCAATAGAATGAGCCTTCAAATTCGAAGATACTTCAGTAATCGTGAGTACGACAGTTGCTACTATAACCTTTGAAGTGGAGTTTCTCTTTCTCAAAATTCTTGAGAGATTATGAAGAATATCCTTAAACTCTTCAACATATTTCAGAGCAAGCAGCTTTGATAGCAGCTTTATTGTCATTAGTGCGAGTTGCTGAATACATGCCACGTCGCTGGGAGATGCGTTCTTAACAATTTTCTCTTTTGTTAGAATTGACTTGATGATATCGTTTAGTGGCTTCAGCAGATTCAGCAAGTTGTTTTCATTACAATTAACAAAGAAATCCGAGTTATATTGCAATTTTTTGTTTAAGATATCAATCACCTTTTTTCTAACTGCAGCGAGCTGATGTTGTAGAAGACCATGAACAACAATGAGCAGCATATCTGGAGAAAGTAGAGATATTGCGCTTTCTAACACATCGTAGCAATGATGTAATATGACCTTCCAGAATTTTGCCTGATTATTATCCGAGTTATTTTCCATACCATTTGTTACTTGTGGTATATAACTAAGTATTTTAATTATAAAATTCTGATAGATAGGCTTCATTCCTTTCGTCTGTTCTTCGCTGAGTAGAGCAATTTGATTCATAAAATCTGTAGAACTAGTGAAACTGCTGGTGAATTGAAGAATGACATATTTATAGTGACGCAATTGTTTCGAACTATGAGCATTAACATCGAAGAGAGCTGTATCAGTAATATCGATCTCCATCCGTTCTTTAGCGTCAATCTTATCAAAAGGCAAATTCTGAAGATAATTAAGGAGACTTGTGCACGTTTGTAGCCCTATGTCTGGATCAAAATCTTTTATTAGCTGTAAAGCAATTTCAACTCTTTTCGGTAATTCTTCCATATTGAGCTGAAGTCGCTTTTTAACCCTATTAATCTTATCCTGTTCACCATGAATCACATGAGATTCAAACAGAAGGCATAAGAACATCCAGAGAAATTGAGCTGGGCCTAGGGTACGAATTAATTTTATATAAAGCGGCAATCTTCTGTGTTCTGGAACATCCAAAGCAATATCTGCGAATACTTTCAAGACTGGAACAACAGCCTTTTCATGTCCATCTGGTTTTCCATTGCTATGTGCTTGCACCAAGGTGGGAACGACCGATTCCACAATGTTTGAAATTATTTGAAAACTGAATGCATCATCGTGTCGCACCAACGAAGAACCCATAAAGGTGAAAATATCCATCATATTATGTAATACCTGGTGTGGTATCATAAGAGCTAGGTGCGAAAGTAATAACAGTGCATGGTGGTGGGTTTGTGGATTTTCAGTGGCTCGAATACACTGTACTACCAAATCAGTTTTAAAGACACTATCTTGGATATTCTGCTTAGCTCTGTCTGGCTCTGTATTAATTTTTTGGCATAAATGTAATATGCACGACAACGTTAGCTGCTTTACATACTCAAGTGTTGATTGTTCCTCAAATTCTAGGCATTTCTTCAATAGTTCGAAGAGTATTGGTATCAAACATTGATACCCTTCCAATTTCTTTTTATTTTGCACAAACTCCAGGAATGTAATGCCGCATCTCCACTGGGGACGATTTAGTGCTTCAGAGTCTGGAGCAATAGCTTTGGAGACTTTTCTTTTACCAGGTGGAGGACAACATAAACTTTTCATTTCTTCCAGTATTCCAATACCGTGAGATCCATCTAAGTTAATCCTTCGCATAAGTTTATTACCCGCTGAAGGAAGAGAGTTGTCATTAGCAAAAGTTACTGCTTCGACAACAAGTCGAATAAATTTCTCCTTGTACTTCAGCGGAAGTTTATCATATATAGACTCAGTAAACGCTTCAATTGTGCTACAAGCTAAAGACTCCAATTTTCCATTGTTTCGTACTAAAACATTGTGTAGTTTTAGGCTTTTCTCTATTAATAACCACGATTCTGGACACTCGCCCACAATTTTAATTGTATCTTCCTCAAACCGCACAATAATAAGTCTCATTAATTCCGCTTTCAAATCATCGAGACAAAATTTATCATCTTTTGATTGAACGATAGCTTCTTCTATATATTGCACAACATCCAGACCAATTTTATTAAGCTTTTTCAAAATAGCAGTACTGTTTATGTGTTTAAGCATTTGTAAGATTCCAACCTTTAAGTAATCAGGAACTTGACCATCAGTTGCAAGTTTTATAAAGTTCGTCAAACACTGCGATGCGTATGCCTTTTCCTGGTTAGTTTCAGTTTTCGTTATCCTGCTTGGTGAAATAATAGTGAAAAGTACTAATGGAAATTGTTCTTGGTCCATTAAAATTTCTTCTGATCTCTCCAATATTTGTTTTGTGATGAACAATAAGTAGTCATTTATTTTACCGCACTGTAGTAAATTCTGCAATGTCCGCAGAGAGCATTCTCGAATAACTTGCAATTTGGAAGTTAGTGCAAATAAAATTTTAACAAAAACATTCCAATTTATTGTGAAATTTTGATCAGATCCATTCAAAACTAAATCAAAAATTTTTATTGATCGAATTCGATTCGCAGGGCTGATATCTGCATTCGGACTGCATATAGGTAAATAGAAATTCGATAGTACATTCAATTTTTTCTCGGGAGTAGGAAAAACGGTATTCAAAACCATTTGAAGAGAATTTCCATATTCGATTTTCTCAGATTTACTCGCCGTAAAAGCGTTCGTCAGTAGATTTTCATAAATTTTAAGAAACAATTTAAGAGAACTCTGTGAAGCGCAAGAAAAGTCTTCCAATTCTCCGAAGTTAGATTTTTTAGCCAAGACTTCCAATAAAGTGCGAAATACTTCAAAAGGTACCTTGTTTTCTCTGATTGTAGAAATCCACTGTTCGTCCTTAACCAAATGTGCAAATTCAAAGTTCTTTTCGAAATTTTGTACGTACTCTAAAACTTCTAAACCAATATCTGGATCTAATCCATGTGTACAACATGAAGAAAGAGTGACAATAAATCCGGTATAGTTGCTTGATTTTTCTAAGAAACGAGCTCCCGCATTTCTCACTGATTCCAAAACGTTTTTAACTGAAGGTAAATTTTTTGCAGACATCATAGCTTTCTTTATATTAAAAAAAACATTTTGGTAGTCGTTCTCATTCTGAATTTGTAGTCTTATAGCGCTTAAAAAAGGGCAAACTTTAGCAAACTCGCTGTTCAAGATTTCTTTTAAATGCACAATATCCTCTTCTGAGCTGGGCATTAAGAATGGAAATAAAGCGATAAAAATACAGTTCTTATCTAACTGATTAAATATCTCAGGTAAAGTTATATGTTTAATTGCGTTAGATATAACTTTTGTCCAATTTTCTTTGTAGACATGACTTCTACTCAGTATGTCGACAAAAGATTCTGCAGCAGCTTTAATTCCAATAACTTTGACCAATGATTTTGTAGATACTTTTAAAATTTCATTTACCACTTTTGGATTATCATCATTCAACCGATCGATTAAGCTATCCTTAAGAAGATCCTCACTTTGTTGTGACAAATTCAACTCTCCTAAACTCTTTATAAGATGCTTAACAGCCTGTATCCTGTTTGTGGCTTTGTGATGGTACAAATTTTCATAAATTACAGTATTGTCTTCGGAATAAGATGACTTTAGACGGAATGCTGAAGAAAAGAATATCATCTGAATAATGGTATGGGAAATTTTAAATGTTGAAAACTTACCAAGTACAGTTTTAAGAGCTTGCCTCCTCGCTTCGGATACACGATGTTGCTCTTGCAGGGTCTCTTTTATTGTTGAGTCAAATTCTGCTGGGTATTGCTTTTCCAAGCTTTGCAGAAACGATGAATACCATCTTTGAACGTCCTCATCAAGCATTATGTCTTCATCATCAGAGTTGATTTCAATAACTTCATCTTTCTTTGGTTTGGGTGGTTCTTGCCTATGGTAGTTATCAAGTGCTGTCCTAAAATCGAAATGTGAAAACGTAAAACCACGGTAATAAGCAAAATATGTAGATTTAAAATTAGGTTTTATACGTTTTTTTTTTTTTTGTAATGCTGTTTTGATGGTTTTGCAAAATTATTATAAAATTATGTATAAAATCGTTCTGAAATAGATGTAGAAGTAAAGTTAAGTGCTATAAATTCATTACATAAGAGACTACAGCTTGTAGCGATGCTTTAAGCTCTTCTATTATTAAATTCCCCGATTTAGTATTGTAAAAGAAAGGTGCAACCTCCGGGAATACACATAAACACAAACCGTGAAGTAGAAATTGCACATTTAAGGGGACGTGACACACCCAATTTTTTTATTTTTTATATTTGGAAAAATTGGAAAATTGAAGGGAAAAACAGTAGATACATTAATCAAACTTTGCATATTTATTAAACAGCGTTAAAATAATCCAAAAAAAATTTAATTTAATTTTTTGAATTCGTTTTTTTCTTTGTACAATTTTTTTTTTGTAAAAGACCACAAAAACTGACTGCGGGTACGATTGGGAGCGAATGGAACGTCTGAAAAAAAAACAAAATATGGGGTTAATTGTTATCAAAATCCCCAGGGATTGAACCTAAATGGAACATTTTTCACGAAAAAATTACAAAATGGCGGCATTTTTCCGGGACAAAAAAAAAGTGAATTTTTGAAAAAATGCCGCCATTTTGTAATTTTTTCGTGAAAAATGTTCCATTTAGGTTCAATCCCTGGGGATTTTGATAACAATTAACCCCATATTTTTTTTTTTCAGACGTTCCATTCGCTCCCAATCGTGTCCGCAGTCAATTTTTATGGTTTTTTACAAAAAAATGTACAAAGAAAAATACGAATTCAAAAAATGAAGAAAAATTTTTTTTGTATTGTTTTAACGCTGTTTAATAAATATGCAAAGTTTGATTAATGTATCTACTGGTTTTCCCTTCAATTTTCCAATTTTTCCAAATATAAAAAATAAAAAATTGGGTGTGTCACGTCCCCTTAATGATGTAATCCGACAATTGCCACCAAATAATATTTCGTGTTACGGCGGGAGACCACACCACTCCCTTGAACTGCCAAACTATAACTTTTACGCGAAAATAATGTTCTACTAATTATAACTAAGGAAATACCTTTCTTATGACGTACAAAACGTTATAGTGACAAGAACAAAATATTTGAGTTTGTTGCACTTAAAAACAACTCTAGCCACTTCTTCAAGCAAAACAGTTCGAGTTGGCAGCACGACTTTTCATGGTAATTTGTTCAATTGTAAGAGTAATTTTTGAAAGCAAATATATTTATTTTTTTTCTTCTTTTTCCTATAATAAATTGGGTACTATAAAAACGGTATTCGTCCTCAGTTAAATTAGTAAAAAATCACATAATCGATAATTTAGCATATTCGCTCTGTGGATTAGTATGGATGGGGTAAACCGCCATAAGAAGCAATATTATTCCGCGGCAATCATGGGACTACATTACCCTATAAATGTGGTAGAGTACAGATCTAAAATATGTATACACTTCGTTTATTATACACGGTGTTACAAAAGTATGGAAACAGTAAAATAACTTTCGGAAAATGCATTTTGAGAAAAAATGTTTCAGACAAAAGTTTTAGGATTTCTCCCTGGCTATTCGATGGTGACCTTGGATTTGACCTTAACCTTGACCTTAAAGATCATTCCAAGGTTAAGGTCGTTTTTTTCAAATGGGAACCTATTTTTGTTGCGGATTGGGAAATAACGAGAAATTTTACGTTCGAGTATGACCTTGACCATAACCTTCCAGGTCATATCAAAGTCAAGGCCATTTTTTACATAAGAACTGTCATTTTTCTGTCTGAGGTAGAAAGAACGGAAAATTAAACGTACGAATATGACCATAACCATGCTATTGGCTATGAACCAATCTTTGAACGTAATTTTGAAATGATTTTTTGAAGAAATTGTCACTGTAGGCAAGCAGCGATTCCGGCCACTGAAGGCAAGGAGATGTTTTTAAATCAAAACCCATATTTTTTCACAAAAATAACAATTAAAAGAATTTCTCTTTATACGAATAGGCCGTTTTTAAATAGTCTTTTTGAGGATAGTTACTTTCGCTGCATAAGCATCTTGAACTTGAAGGTTATGGTCAAGGACATGGCCATGGTCAAGGTCAAACTTAAACGTGAAATTTCCGCTCTTTCAAAATCTGCGAAAAAATATGGGTTCTGATGTAAAAAAATCGCCTTGACCTTGACATGACCTTGAAGGTCACGGTCAAGGTCATATCTAACGTAAAATTTCCCGCTTTTTCCCAATCCGCAACAAAAAATAGAAGTCCCATTTGAAAAAACGACCTTGACCCTGGAATGACCTTAAAGGTCAAGGTTAAGGTCAAATCCAAGGTCACCATCGAATACCCAGGGAAAAATCGTAAAAGTTTTGTCTGAAACACTTTTTTCCCAAAATGCATTTTCCGAAAGTTATTTTACTGTTTCCATACTTTTGTGACACTGTGTATAGTGTTCCCTCTTGCCATTGTCGTATCGATCTGATCTGAATTCGATCATTGTCGTATCGATTCTCTTTTTGTATTACCTAACGTGATCGAATCGACACTAAGGTATTACCATGTCTAATTTCTGAAAGTGCCATTTTATTGTGGATATTCTTAAGTTTTTTACAATTGTTGGTTAAAAGTGCTTTCATTTTGAACTGTTAAAGTGGTTAATTGCAAACTTTCTTTGGCTAGTTTCATTTTATCTTTATATTTTTTAAAATTATTTAACTTTTACATGTCAGCAAACTTTCTGCTGTATTTTCATGCAATACACTTGTTGTTCACTTCTGATTTATCTGTTGAATCCTGGATGTTACTAATGTCCAGATGGGTTTATCGCTATATTTATGTTTCATAAATTGACTACACTCTGTTTTAATTGAGAAAAAGAATATAGCTTGTTCGGTTCTCCCCCTGTTGGTCGCCTTTCAACATTTTTATGAGTTTTTTTATTTTTAATTTTTAATTTTTAAATCTTTCCAAAACTAAGACGAACTATTGCAAGCTTTAAATTTTATAAAATGAACAAACCTTAATCCAACCATCAATATTATAGGTATGAGGACCCAAACGATTTAAATTAAAACGCGAATTTGAATAATTCACTATTAAAAAACTCACATATTTTATGTGCACAATTTCTTGAAATTCGCCTGCCGTAAATAAAAATGCAAGCGATAAAGATCGCCGATTTTATCATTTTATCATTTGTCGCTCGATATCGACATTTATAATACGATTTTAGTTGACGATAACAAAACGACAATCGACACGACAATCGCAATAGGAGTGGATTTTATATATTTTATTTAAAAAAATGGTAAAAAATCTAATGAATTGAATATACAACTTCTCAGGGTAAACGTGAGTGACTCGAGGTGAAGCGAAGCAGAGTCATAGGCTATAAGCTTGAGCACCCAGATGTAATACGTAAAAATTGCGTCTTAAACTTCCAAATTATTCATTAAATATTAAATTAAAATAACTACCAACGCTCCTCATGCTATAGTATTGCTTCTTTCATTTATTCATATATAAACAAGCATTATGGCGATATAAGGTGTTCAAATATTAAAATTCGCAAAGAAAAAATCAACTTCCCATACAAAATTATCCGTCAAGCGGTGCAATTTGTATGGGAGTTAAGATTTTTTTTCATGAATTTTTGAAAGTTGTTCAATTCTCGTTATCGAGTAACTCCGTAAAATTCTTAGAGCTTATTGTTTAACACCCTATATAAGAGTACGGAGCACTCAGAACGCCAGCCCTACTCGCATTTGTCAGTCTTTTTTTCTATGTTATGAATTCTGGAGCACTAAACTAAAGCATCTCAAAAGTGCCTCATCCGGGGTAGAGCCTAGAGATGTGGCTGTCCGAAGACACACTTAGGCCATTATAGGGCCATTGTGGTACCTAACTTCAACGGGATTATGTTTTGGAAACCTCTTCCCATGTAATTTAAAATGATATAGAGAACAAAACTATGTGACTATTCGCCCGACGCACACTGGACCCATCGGGCCTTTTTCATGTCATAAATCTGTAACTTTTTTCTTTGTTGACATATTTCTATGAAACTTTTTATACATAATACTGAGTATATAAGCCTACTACGGTACCAAATAATAGTATATATATTTTTATAATTTTAAAATTAATAATGTTTTAAAAAGTAGTTTTTCTTTGTCATATGAAAACCAATGCAATTAACGAGAAAATGTCAAGGAAATACTAAGAAAATCATCATTCCTACAATTTTTAATCCCTAAAAAAAAAACCGCAAGAAATCCGAAAGTTTTTTTAACTCCTCCTTATTCTAGATAAAATTAACTATAAAATGCAATATAAATCTTGGAGTCGGCAAACAAAAAATTTTTAACAAACACTATAAAGTGACCCTATATGTTTTTATTTAAAAATTTGAAAGTTTTTGTCAGGGTTCTCTTTTTAACTGTTAATATTATTGTAATATTATTTTAATCGAATTTTGTTGTTAAAGAAATACGTATAAAATAAGGTTAGGTTTTCAAGTAGTTATTTTTATGGTTTGTTTATACTCGAAAACTGTAATATTGAATTTTTACTTGTTTAGCATAACAATCTCAAAGTTGTAATGGTTAATTAAAAAATAAACATAATATAAGCTTGGGTTTTGCAATGACAAAGAAAAATTACTTTTTAAAACATTAATTTTAAAATTAAAAAAATATATATACTAATATTTGGTACCGTACTTAGAAGACCTATATACTCAGTATTATGTACAAAATATTTCATAGAAATATGGCAACAAACAGTTAGCTGTAGCTGTAGTGTGAACATAGCATTCAGATAATTCCAGATTAAGAAATAAAATGCAGCATGTATTCAAAATTGTAGGAATTGCCTATTGACGAGGATGTTCCTTATACAAAATATCTATTGTATAAGGAAAATCCTCCTCAAAACAGATTTATAATACTAAATTTCAAGAGCCTGGGCATCCGCTTATATCATCAGTATCGAAATTCACAGTGATTTAAACTGCATTCGATATTACAGTCATTTAACTTTTTACCCACGTTACAGTCACGCCACATTAAATATGGATTAATCTGAATGCTATATCTACACTACAGTAGCGTTAAATCCACGGCATCAGGCGAATAGTCACAGCGAAAACAAAATCATTCATTCTCAAAATTACCTGATTAACTGCTTTGCCTCATCCCCGACGAAATGAATTTTCATCAGCAAATTCTCAAGGAAACTTTTACAAGAGCTCCAGCCCTCGCCTTTGGTCTGCACTCTTCGGAGGCAGCTCCCCATCAAGGGAGCACAAAGCGCACTAACAGCCACCGACTGAGCGGCCAACGCAGCTAGTCCGGAGGGCACCCAATTGTACGAGATAAATTTCAAAAGGCTCTTTTCCGGGAAGGTGCTGAGTTCATTTCCTTGCTTCTGGTAAATCAGTACCAAAAGAAGCAGTAAATCGTTCTGCATTTTAGGACGAGCTACTGAGCAAATCTTGTCCACAAGGGCGTTTAAAAGCATGTGGCCCAACTGCGTCTTGGATACGAGCTGCGCGGTGATCATAAAGGCAGCTGATGTGAAATCAATCACAGAGGATCCGAGGCCCTTTAGCACGGACGGCAGAACGCTAGTGATGAAAGACTCGGTTATTTCGGCCAGGTGTTCCATGGCCCCGATAACAGTAAGGCAATAAAAATTAATATGCGCTTGCAACAGGTGCGCCTTGTTGCCCAGTTCCTTCACAGCTTCCACGGTAGTCAAGCACACAAACTCTAGGAAAAAATTATCGGAAGCGGCTCTGCTGAGAATCGCCGACTTCGCAAGTGGAACTCCGGGTTTCTGGATGGAAGCCAGCCATCGCCATGGATCCTGTGGATTCTTTAGATCAATTATCTGGACACATTTAACAAAAATCATTGTCTCGTGGTAGGCGATTATGAGCGCGATAAAGTCCTTCTTGTTGAAGTGATGTACACGAAACCGGCGTACAAGCCACTCCAGGCACATTTGAGCTGGCTCCAGCATAAAGTAAGGAGCCACGTAATGGAAGAATTTCTTGATGTTCTTGTCCAGGACCCTGTTCACTTCGGAATCCTCCACGGACCTCTCCAGCTCAAGGGAGCTCCGGTCGAATAGGGTGCGCTCGAACTGTAGGAAAACAGGGTTGATTGTGACCAGCTGCATGAGGCCCTCATGCCCTATTTCAAAAATCGTCTTTCTATCCTTCGAAGCGGCTTCCTTCCAGTCGAATAAAATTGATTCCCTCTTGTTCGTGTCGACGAGAATTGATGTCTGCGGCGCGCGTAGCCGCTGCAGCTGCTCTTGTAAAGATGTCGCCATTTTCGTGAAATAAACTCGACAGTTTGCAGCAATTAAAAACGGTTGCTCTAAGTAATTTTCGCCGGCGTTTCTTAAACACTTCTTTTCACATAGCACAATAAATCCAGAAATTCACACGTGCGCTGCTTTGACACCTCTGTCAAAAGTAACAAGTGGTGCCAGATTAAATTTTCTTTATTCGGATAAAAACTTTGGATTGGGGAAAAGCTGCCGTCAACTAATTCATTTTATCGAGAGAAACTAGATGTCACAACAGTCAGTTGAAGACGAAACTGAAAATGGCTCCCAAGTACAGTCGGGATCAATATTTTGCGAACAGTTTAAACTTCAATTCCAAAACAATGTCTGCAGCATTCTTGCGCGCTAAAAAACGACGTTTGTTATAAAAAAAAATGTCAAATGTGAACCACATTTAGAAAAATAAACAACCAGGAAGATATATATTTTTTAAATATTGGGTGTGTGAATATGACTCCGCCCCTTGTTAAAATAAAACACATTTGCTTTTTTAGAAAATTAAAAGTTTATTCAAAGTATGCTTCATCTGTAGCTACAACCTTCGCCCACCTTTCAGGTAGTTTAAGTATTCCTTGCATGAAGAAATCCTGGTCTTTTGAGCTGATTTGATTTTGATTTGACTATCAATCCAAATTTTGATACTTTCGTATGAAGTGAACCGTTCTCCCGTAAGATCTAACTGCATTGTTCGGAATAAGAGGCCATCCATAAATTATGTCACACGAATTTAATAATTTTTGGTGCCATCCTATCCTATTGTGACGTCACATATTTTGCAATTTTAAATTTAAAAATTATTAAACTAATAAAGCCCTTTCAAAATTATTTATATAATCTTATTTCTTTTCAGAATCTTTTTTACTAGGCCGAGGTTCATTGTTCCTTCAAAACTGGCAAGAATTGTCAATCACGTATTTTTCAGGACTCGAAGCACAAAAGTATGTTACATTTAGAATTTTAGAAAATATTCCAGATTATTCCAATATTTGGGGAAAATACATTACATTGAATATTTGAGATTGATTTGATATAAAGAATAATAAGAGACATTTTGTAATAAATGATAACTTTTTGATAAAATTAATATTTTATGGTAATTTCAACCCTTAATTAGGGATGATTTTTTAATATTTTCGGAATACTTAAAGCAACGCCTCTTTTGATTTTCTACGACGATTAATTTGATACCTGATACATTTTTTTATGTCATTTCCTCAGTTCGCTGTGAAATGTGCAAAAACAGGTGAATTCCGCGGTCACTCTTTAAACATTATAATAATATTGATAGAGCTGGTAATATTTTAAAGTTGTTCGTTAGGGAGTTTAGAGTTTTAATACTTTAAATTTATACATGTGACGTCACAAAGCTTATGACTCGTCCCCCTTCTTGTCACAGAATGTCACACTTTGTTGACCCACTCCCTCCCCCTTAACGGGTGGAGTAGCACTTCCCAGTTCTGTCCATCTAAATATCTTTTCACGACTTGTGCGGTATACGGTTTGGCATTATCCTGTTGAATAATTAACTTACCGTGCCTATTCACCCATTCTGGTCGTTTTTCTCCCTTCAAACGCATTAATTGTCGTCGGTAAACTTCTCCATTAATAGTTTGAGAGGGTTCGAGCAACTCATAATAAACAACACCTCTCTGATCCGACCAAATGCAGAGCATAACCCTGTCATAGTAAATATTTCTCATTGGCTGTGATGGGCCGGGTTCACCTGGCTTCACTCAAGCTTTTTTACGTTTAGGATTCTCATGATATATCCATTTTTCATCTCCTGAGATTATTCGATGCAAAAATCCTTTTGTTTGCTGCTGAAGTAGCATTTCAAAAATTGTTTTTGACGTTCGAAGTCTCTTTCTTTCAATTAATATGGAACCCAGTTACGAACTTTTTGAACCATTCCCATTACTTTTAAACGCTTTGCAACAGTTGATCGTTCAATGTTCCATGTTCTTTGTCCTCAATGCCAAAATCATTATTTTGAAATCGTCGAAACCATTCCTTACAAGTTATATTAGATGGAGCATGCTCACCGTAAATCTCCACAAGCAAACGATGAGTTTCCGCTGCACCTTTCTTTGCAATAAAATAGTATAATAGCACTTCCCGCAAATGATGTTTACTTGGAACGAAAACCGACATTTTCTAATATTTCAACCAAATGTCAAGTAGTACTTTTGACAGTTGACATAAAGTACTATCGAACACAAGTGTTGCCATTTATTAGTACATGTAAGCAATACTAAAAACGACATCTGTTGGGAAAGGGCGGAGTCATATTCACACACCCAATAAACCCCCGATTCTACATAAAAGTTAAGAGCTCTTAACCTTTTACATCGTTGTCAAAAATAAATTAACAGAAATTTGTATTCTACTTTAGCATTTAAGAGAAGTCAGTTATCAGTTGATCCCTTATTATTTGTAGAGACTTTTGTTAAACGAGGACCTCATTGGGGAGCTGTTATAATATATTGGCATTTAAAATAAAATCATAGAGGAAGAAGTGCTGTTACTGATAATTTTGTACAAGTTACGCGAAAGTCAGGAAACAAATGAAAGGTATTGAATATATATATTACTTTATATTTTACAGCAATCATAAGAATTCGTTGACGAACTTTCTAAAAACATCGCTGGAAATGAAAGATCTTTTTATGGATGACGAAGCAATCATAGAGCACATACAAAGCCTGGCTGATAATTTTTCATGTGGTCCTGATGGCATCCCTGTATCGCTCTTCAAAAACTGTTGTACTTCTATTGTTCGTGTTCTGTCTTATTTATTTAATTTATCAATTTCGTCTGGTGTTTTTCAGACATCTTAGAAATCCTCTTTCGTTATTCCATTACATAAAAAAAGTAACAAAACCGAAATTTCTAATTCTAGACCTGTTGCTTAGTATCTTCGATCGTTAAGATTTTTGAGGCTTTAATATAAAAGGTTTTATATATATAGTACATTGAATTTTCTTAAAAAAAATCCAGAGTATTTGACCAACAAAAATACTCCAATTAATTACATACTAGATCAATTGCATAATGGAAAAAGGTTTTTCTATATAGGATCTACTGAGGAGATTTGAATTTATAGAACTGCTTAAAAATTATTCCATTCCTTAAGAAGCTTTTAAGTTTTCGAAGTTTTTAATTTATTTATTTATTTCTATTTAAAAAAAAAAATTATTGTCAAAATGTGAATATTTTTTAGAGCTTATAATATTAAAAGAACCAAGTAAAAACAAGGAAGAATCACATTTAAAAAAAAAACGAACTGGAGGAGAGACTTATTTAAAGGATAAAATTACAAATTTCGAGGAAAGGGTGAACAGTCATTCGGTAAAATAACCGTTGACAGGGATGCAAATAGTTCAATAATTGAAGAATATACAGTGCTAATTAATAATTACATTTTTCTTAGGTGGAAACTAGTGGACATTTGTGCATTTTGAAAATATCAGACAGCAATTTTTTTTTTTTTTTCCTACAGGCGAAGACTTCTGGTTATACATCACCAAAAAGGCAACCTAAGGGTAATAGAATAATGCCACAGACAAATCTTATTGTCTGTGATAATGCTTTATGAGAAGTTCATAAAAATTATCGAGCAGTCATTCTAATAGTCAAATGAAGATGGCGCTACTTTGATTCGCCAGGAATTGTCAGTTATTCGGATGTATAATGTAAACATTTCAAAATGTTTACTTCTTCTAGTTTTTTTATCATTTTCAGGTGTGATTGATCTTGTTGATGTCTCCAAGCGAGAAATAAAATTAAGACCATGCTATCGTAGTTTGTGCTGGCATTTTTAGCTTTAATTGGTATGTAAGACAAATATGAAGGTTAGGGAAAGACAGGAAAAATTAACTTACATTTACCTCTGTTGTACATACTATAAACTCCCAGCTGATTACCGTGATGAACAGTGTAGTGAGAAAACTAAAAATTGAGCTATAAAGGAAATTGATTCATGATAGTTTATTTTTTATTTACTTCTGTTTAAACAGAATTTGGCATTTTTAACACTAGGTTTACGGATATTTATTTATTGCACGATTTGTAAAAATTCCGAAATAATAAATTTAGAATATATTTCTGTTCGAAATAAACGGCTTGAGAGGAAAAGAATTTACAAGAACATATCGTCATTACATCAATTATATGAAACATATTTCACTACAAATTGATAAATTCGACTTCTATGGACCACGCACAAACTATTCGGAAAAAAGAGTACCGTGGATTTTCTCCAAACTTCGGATTTATGCTCTCTGAATGATGCTGATCAAATGTGCTCATGGGCCCAACTTGATTTATAGCGATCTGAAGGGTCCAGCGAGCTTGGAAAGTAGGGTTTTAACCCCTGTACGATCACTGATTTTTGAAAATGTACCTCTCATTGTATATCAATATCTCAAGAAATATCGATGTTAGCAAATTGGTGTTCAGAACTTTTTTGTAGGAAATTGAATTTGCTACAAGTTTGTCATATTCACTTTTTCTATACCTTTTATTGTTTACGAGATAGGGGCAAAAAGTGAGAATTTCATGAAAAAATAGGGTTAGTGACCCGTACTACCTCGCTGGTGGGAGTTAGGGTTACACCGCAGTGAACACTTTTGTAGAGCATTCAATTCTGGAGAAATCCTACCATTGACCAAGATTATACCATAAAATGCCTCTGAGCTGTAGAGTTTTGAAGAAAAATAATCAAAGTTTATGCGTATTTTATATGGGAAATCTTTATACGCCTTGGTCTAGTACTTAATATTAATATTACTGGCTCCAATTTTCAGGGATTTTTTGTTTAGGTATTTGCCACAAAATTTCGAGGTGGGACTGAAAAAAAAATAGACACGAGAAAAAAACACCCTAATACATATATATTAGGGTGATTCAATTTTTTTTTCGTTTTCTTCAAACAGGTTCAATCGTTGTTAGGACAGGAAAGAAAAGTCCTGGCCCAATCCCAGCTCATAATATCAATATTTACCGGTGGCTCATCGAACTTTTTTGTTTTCCATAAGAATAACATGGGAAAGAATGCATCACCAGACATTTTTGTCTGTATCTCGTGAAAAAATGATCATACATGAATGGGGCCAATTTCATTAGAAAGAGTATATAATTTTCTACGAAAAAGTATTCTTGCACTTTTTTCGTAAAGTTAACACAATATTTGTTTATTAGCATTCAAACTCGAGGCATAACTTCAAGATTGAGGAAAAAAAACGATTTTGTGATTTCTTCAATGAAACTACGAATATTATTGATTAACCTATTGAACCTATGCTCTTTCTAATGAAATTGGTCCCATTCATGTATGATCATTTTTTCACGAGATACAGACAAAAATGTCTGGTGATGCATTCTTTCCCATGTTATTCTTATGGAAAACAAAAACGTTCGATGAGCCACCGGTAAATATTGATATTATGAGCTGGGATTGGGCCAGGACTTTTCTTTCCTGTCCTAGCAACGGTTGTACCTGTTTGAAAAAGAAAAAAAAAAGAAAATTTTTTTTGAATCACCCATATATATATATGTGTGTGTGTGTATGAGTGTATGTGCATATGCGTGTATGTGTGTATATATATATATACTGGTTTATGATAATACATAATGTGTAGTAACGTGTATATATGTATACAATGGGAGATACATTTTCAAAATTCAGTGATCGTACAGGGCTCAAAACCCTACTTTCCAAGCTCGCTGGACCCTTCAGATCGCTATAAATCAAGTTGGGCCCATGAGCACATTTGATCAGCATCATTCAGAGAGCATAAATCCGAAGTTTGGAGAAAATCCACGGTACTCTTTTTTCCGAATAGTTTGTGCGTGGTCCCGCCAAGAAATGTGAAACGCGGCATATTGACGTGTTCCATAAACCTCCTGTTATTAACATGATTTACACCATAAGGTTTGAGAATGTGCCAAAAAGGGGTCTATTTTTTTCAGACGTAGGTAAGCAGTCCCTTTCTTATATATCAATGGTAACCACATTACCTATTACCACTGCATATCGTTTGGTCGGTGTGGGCTGACAAATGACAATGAATTTTCTTCTTTGACATCTAAACTAAGATTTTCTTACCTTTCATCAAGGTGCGGATTCAAATTTTATTTATTTTTAATAATTTCATATATTTACATATAATGAAATGACTCATTCATTTCGTTCGGCTTTTTTTTTTACTTTCAAATCAACTTTCGTTTTTGTAATCCTAAAGCAACATCAAATTAAGACCAGAATTGCTTGGAGAATTTTAGTAAATAAAATCCCTCCTATCGTCATCGATTTGAAAAGCTTCGTAGTGCCATATATAAATCAGCGAATTCCTCTGAAGTAAATTCTTGAATTCCTTGCCAGACGCAATTCAACTTCTTGCTCCTCTCCAGGACTAAGGAGCCAGGCTCACCTCTGAGCACATGCCAGCCCCCAAATTAGTACAATGTAGGAGGATTCGCCAGAGAACGAGGGCTGCTCAGGGCCCGGGGCTATGGCTCGGGACAACAATAAGAGGGATTACTCCAATTCGATATCCCCATTCCAGAGGGCTGTTACTCAACAGTTTTGCCGGAGCTATCCCTAGCACTTGGAGGACACTCCGATTGGGCGTGAGGAGCTGGAGCGCCGAGGAACAGGATCATTTAAGGGCATTTAATCACCGTGTGACACAATGGCATGCGTTAAATGAATCCTATTCAGAAGGAGCTGGAAGGTCCATTGTCTGCATATCCTGGCGTCCCCTTGTATTGTTCTAGTCAGCAGAGGGATTTATCCTTTCTTGGTTTCGAGTGGATAATAAATTGGGCTGCAATTGCAGGGAATACGGCAAATTTGGTGAAGAAGAATAGAAGATGGCCGGGCATATTGAATTATGGGCAAAAATAGCACATCATCATTCGAATTACGAGATTCTGTCGGCATTGAGCGAAATACTTAAGTCTATTAAAAAACAAATTAATGAAGCTCACAAATTTTTACTACATATAGTATAAAAAATTACGGATAATCACTATGACAAAATCATAAAATGTTTGTAAAATTTAAAAAATAATTTTAATCAACCATACAACGTATGATGGAATAATTATATAAAATAAACTTGACCACTCGGTTTTACGACATTATCTTTAATTTATGTACAGTAATACCCCGAACTTACGCGATAGGTGGGACTGAGCGATAACCGCGTAAGTCGAATTTGCGTAAGTCGGGGTATAATTTCGCATATAAATACATACAAATTATTTTTAATTGGGGCCGGAGACTAAAGAAAATAATAATTTAGAAAAAAAATGTTTAATAAAATCTTAGATAATACGAATACAAAATCGCAAGCCGAAGTTAATATGATGTAGAAAACTTTCCTCGTAGCATGCTAATAATTTTCTTATTCCTTTCTTTGTAGAAGAAATGCGCTCTTCATTGGAGTCTATATATTCTACAATTTGTAATCCCTTTTCAATTGAACTGAGGCCTTCTGTCAAGTTTCTAACCGTCATTCGATCTTCTGATTGAGCTGGATCTAAAGAATCTTCAATGTCTTGCTCTTGCTCATGCATTTCATGCGTCGATTCTGCGCGACACCTCCGAACATGTACATTAGCTGAACAATAGTGTGAAGGGAGTGAGTAATCAGGAGTTGTGTGGCGCTCAAACAAAAGACGAATCGACGAGATTTGAAAATCGCGTAACTACGGGTTTGCGTAAGTCGGGGTAGCGTAAGTCGAGGTATTACTGTACTACAATGAAGAACCCGAAGCGTTTCGTTCGGCACAACGCTAGGCTGATCATATCAAAATTAAAATAATTGATATTTTTAGTGAAAAGATCAATTTTGAATCCGCGGGTTTTGTCAAGCAATTTAAAGTTTAATCTTAAATATTGTTTACTTATATTTGCCAAAAAAGTTTATAAACCAACACATTTGCGGTTTTTTAGTAAAATGTTCAACTTTAAATTGTGGTAAATTTTTTTATAAACAATCTTAGCCTCTTTAGGATATGATCGTTTAAGCAAGAGGTGAATGTATATTTCCTATATTTTTGCATTAAATTTGCAATATATCCAGTCCAAATTTTAATTTTTCAAAATGCATTTTGTTCGTTTTTTCATAAGAAATAAAAATTTCGTATCTTTCTTAGTTAATTAATTATATATTTTGCTTAATACAAGCTACAAAAAATCAACAAAAAAGCATACTTAAACTAAGCTTAACCTAAAACTAAAAAAGAAAAGGTACATGTGAAAGCAACTGGGTAAATAGGGTTTAGGCATACCTGAGGAAGGTTTTGTTAAGGTGGAAGTCGAAGGTGGTAGAATTGTTAACTTTGTGTAACATTCTAGTGATAGGTTTGAAGTGTCCGTTCGCCGTTCAGGCGAAAGAGTTGGAAGGATCTAACGTTGCGAGGATTGGTGTTGATCGAAATGTTATGCAACAGTGCAACAGACAGTCGATAGAACCGAAAAGAGAGTGGCGGAGGGACGCTTACGGGAATAAGTGATAGATTGGCACTTGGAGATGTTCAGGTCAAGGAAGTTTTTAAGGCACCAGGTAGAAAAGTTGTGTAAGTCGTCTTGAAGGAAGCTGCGTTGAAAATTCGTTTAACCCCTTGCCTTATGAATCGAGCGACGATTGTGTGTGCCACTTTTGATGAAAGCTTTTCTGATGCGTGTTGACCACAAGCAGTCATCACGTGTATGATACGAGATTCCCATTTTTGGCACAGAAGTAGGATCACGTCTCCCACACGTTGTTTTAAGGCAAAGGGTTAAAGATCTTCATGTCATCAGTACAAATTAATATATCAGAATGTTTGACCAACTCAACATCATTTATAGACAGTATGTCACTTGCTGCGTCACACAAAAACCATCAGGTTGGTAGTTGTGAATCGCTTTTTAAAAAAATCGTGTTGTACAGGGGAAGGAAGAGACTTACAATGGAAGGACATGGCGTCGTAGGCTTTCGAAAAGTTTGGGAATGCAGGAAAGTTTGGCTACAGGACGGTAATTTGAAACATCAAAGCTTCCAAACTAATTTTGAATCGGCGCCAACAAACAATCAAAGATGATCATTAAATTACTTTAAAGAAATAATCAAAACAAAATAACACGAAAATGCAACGTGAAATCTCTAGCGATAAACAATAACATTTCGCAATTTGTTTGGCGCCGACTCAAAATTAGTTACATACAATAGTTTAGGAGCTTAGTTATGAAGAATAAAAAGGTTTATTTTATTTTCCGCTTTTCAATTTCTTTTTTTTTTTCTCGATTTAATTTTTTGTTAAAAAGTTTTTTCTATTAACAGTGTTTATTTCATTCTTTTTTAAATTTGCCATTTTGAAAATTGTTTAGTAACCAAGATCAATGATTCAATTTTAAGCATATTGAGACCGCCATTTTGAATTTTCAAAATTGGGCACCGAATTTGAAACCAACAATCCCAAAATCATTCCGCTCCTTCCATAAATCATATTATATTAATACCTTAAATGGTGAGTTTAATATTTACTGACTATAAAATACCTAAATTGATGTAGTGAATACAGTACACTACAAATAAAAAAATTAAGCTAGCCGAGGAAGTGTATTTTCGCAATTTTAGTTGTGATGTAAGTACCATTTTCCATTTCCAACAAGGGAACATCCATAAATTGAGTCACACGAATTTCATGATTATTCCAATATTTGGGGGATGATTATACCCCTTTTCAGCACCTATAGGTGGATTTTTAACCCTTCTTTGTTGAAAACACATCACATTGCATATTTGAGATTGATTTAATATAAATAATCTAATAAGAAACGTCTTTGTACTAAATGATAATTTGTTGATAAAATTAATCTTTTAGGGTGATTTTAACCCTCAATTAAGGGTGACTTTTTAATATTTTCGAAAAACTAAAAGCAATGCCTTTCTTGATTTTTTACGATGATTAATTTGATACCTGATACATTTTTTAAATTCTTTTCTTAGTTCGCTGTGAAATTTACAAAAACAGGCGTTTTTGGCAATCACTCTTTAAACCTTATAATAATATTGATAGAGCTGGTAATATTTTAAAGTCTTTCGTTAGGAAGTTTAGAGTTTTAATACTTTAGATTTATATATGTGACGTTACAAAGCTTATGACCCCCCCCCCCCCCCCCCCCCTCCTCTCCCCCTCGTCACACGATGTCACCTTAACGTGTGACGTAATTTATGGATGGCCCCCTAGATGTTGAATTAATTTGTCAAGTTATTGTTCTAAGAAACGTGGGGGCGTCTGTTAATATGAATTTTATTGTTTCAAAACTTTGTATCAAAATGGGTATTCTCAAAAAAAAACCTGTCCTATTTTTACAAAATTTGTATCACCTTAAATATTATTTTTGAGCTATTTCGTTTTCGTTACAAAAAGTTTTTATTTAATAAAGCATAACGGAATTTTGTGCAAATTATTGCTGATAAACTGATAGAATTTAACAACAATTTCTCAAGACATAAGAGAGCCAGAGGATGTAGAACAGTTGGTGGTAGTGTTTTAATTTGAATATGGCTAAGGTGTATGTTTCTTTTACGCCTTTCAAATCAATCGCTTAAGACATCACTTAAGGTGAAAATTCAATTTCCCCTTAAAAGTCTTGAGCTCAAGTGGCACACGTTCGAGGGTTTTCATTTGCTATGGACAGTACTTCTGTCGGGCTCATTATAAATGTAAAAAGCCAAACGAGCTGATATGTGAGAACTTTATCCTTGTCCGTCACTAAACAGGTAAAAGGATATTTTTCCAAAGTTGTGCAATAAATTTGAGTTCTTAAAAATTCATACGCAGCCCATGACAGGTGTTCTTGAAGATGATCCGTTCGGGAGAATTCGGAATGACATCTCGATATGCTGATTCTCCTGATACGTGCAAGGAGAGCTCACGTCCATGGGGAGGTGTCCTGTCTTACATTTTTTATGCATATGAATGTGAAAATATCCTTTAAGGGTAATAGTGCTTTGGGAATTGTATGTGGCTTCGACGGCCCAAAATGTATGGGATGAAAAACGTTGTCCCTAGAAGTCGGGGTTTGGCTCAGCATCTTTCCGTGTGTAGTGCAGCGGTCGTTGATTTTGTCAGAATTGAAAAATTGAAATAAAATAACTTTACGAGAGACTGCTGCTCGTAAAACCTTTTAAGGATATTGGATGTCCTAGAGTGTCCTTTAGGTTTTCTGCATCGAACACGTTTCTTGTTGCGATTTTAAATGATTTACGAATTTATTCCTTTCGAATCGCGCGTTGAGGATGGGACGGCTTATTTTTGTCCAGGCAATATTTCAAAGGACACATCATGGCATTTCCGTGTCAGTTGATCTGTTCTAAATTTATTTGATGAATTTTTGCTAAACCTTTTAGTGAGTAGGTGCGAGGCTGGGGAAATAGAATAAATAACGCTTTATATTAAATTGGAGGTATACATATAAGCTTTTTATATGACTTGGGAATAACATTTCTCTTACTTTCTTGAGTTATTTATCTTGACAGTAAGATTTATACATCTTTAAGAAAATAACTAGTGGTAAGCATCTAAAATATATATACGCATGTCTCCTCTTTGCATTTACTATTTTGTTGGTGATAGAGAAATACCGTGCAACTACTTATGGCAAATACTACGAAAGTGTATTGAAACTTAACAGGAATTTGAAAAAATCCGAAATTCTGATTTTGTTCAAAATTAAATTAATCGTAAATTTTATTCAAATTTTGAAAGTACATATTGTCATATTGAAGACAATTTTAGTTAAAATTTTACTACACTTATGGTCTTTGTGTATCACAATTAAAAATAAAATAAAAACGATTTTATAAAATTAAACTTTAAGAACGACTAAGCACGAAATTTAAATTTTGCTACATTAAACAAAGTACGTATATAGTTGTAATTTAAATATCACCGACAATTTGCCCGCCACTGTTGCTTAACAAACACTTCTCAGAGAAAAGGCACATTCTATTATAAAATTAAAAAAATAGTCTATTAAAAGAATAGACTAGAATATGTAGAAAAAATGAAAGAATAGCCACATAGCCACAATAAATTGGAGTTTACTTATAAAAATTATATACTGTTAAAGAAATTTTAATATCCATTGCGGCACATACGAGCACAAATCATACAACATTTATTTTCCACAAATCGAAAATTGACGCAATATGACATCGAGCGATTTCAAAAATATTCTAGAATGTTTTCTACTCTTCCGCGTGACAGGGTATAAAAGGGTGGGCATGCGTTCCAGTGGACAGAAATGATTTCGATCACGAAGGAACAACTTTGGGCGATCATGTTCTACGAGTGGCAGTGGTACGAACGCAAGCACGACTGCTAAAAATATACAGAATGCATTCAGCGAGAACGTCGTTTCTCATCGAACAGTACAGCATTGGTGCAATTGTTTTAAATCTTGATACGCAAGTCTTGAAGATAAGGAACGTTCTGGATGACCCTCGACCATCGATGATGACGCACGCGTCTAGCATATTGGCTTCCTGTCCGAGAAAAGCCGCCGAGCAACCGAAATCTGATCCGCACTCGCGAAAGATTTTGTTGTGCTGTTTCAGGGACGCAAAGGGAATGCTCTTTAACAATTTTCCCCCTACAGACAAGACGATCTCCTCTACACAATACATCGAGAATCTCCAGAAATTGGCAAAAGCTATAAGAGAAAAACGGCCAAGACGCGCGACTGCCCACTTTCTCCAGGATAACGCTAGACCGCATGTCGCAAAGGAAACCCACAAAACAATCACTGAGCTTCACTGGAATAGCGTTCCTCAGCCACCGTACTCTCCCGATATCGCGCCGTCTGACTTTCATTTGTTCAAATATTTGAAGACATATTTGAGGAACAACATTTTCAACAACGTCGACGATCTCACGGAGGATGTGTCCAATTTCCTCGAGTCACAGCCGCCGCAGTTTTGGACAAAAGGAATTAACGACTTGCCTGCTAGATGATCGAGTGTTATAGAATTAGATGACGAATATATTGTTGATTAGGAATGTTTTGCATAAGATATATGAATAAATAAATTCTACTGAAATTATTGCGACAAAACTTTTTTATCAACCTAATAGTATATTGTTTTAATTTTTATTATTTGGATACAGAGAATCAAAATGTATGTGCCTAGTTTGATAAAAGTTGTTTGGTTTTCCAAACTCTAAAGTTAAATATCTCGGGAGGTATTAAATGTGGTAATTAATTTTAAAGAAGTTCTAATAGCTGCGTTTTTTAATGATCTGATAATTGAATGTTTTAAACTTAAAAGATTAAGATTTTGAAATTTCCAAGAAATGCACTAAAAATTCAAATATCTTATTTGAAGATATTAGAACAAAAATTAATCCTCCTGAGAAAGCCAATGAGCTGATAGATTTGACGAAAACATGTTTGAACCAAAATTATTTTTATTTTGATGGAAAAATTTACACACAGGATAAGGGACTTGCTATGGGAAACCCCGCTTCCCCTTTCTTTGCAGATTATTTCATGTCCCATCTTGAAAAGAAACTTTTTTCATCATCTAGTAATTTATTAAAACACGTTTTTGTTTGGTTTAGATATGTGGATGATATATTTTGCATTTGGACTGGTTCAGAACGACAATTAGACATGTTTCAAAATACAGTACTTAACAAATTAGATGACGATATAAAATTTACGGTAGAATTAGGAAACAATAAAATTAACTTTTTAGATCTGACGTTGCAAAAACAAAATAATAACTTAACCTGTGATATATATAGAAAAGATACTTTCTCAGACTCTATAATTCCATATTCTTCTAACCACCCATGGAATATAAAAATGTCAGTTTTTCATTCCATGATACATAGATTAATTACGATACCATTATCGCAGCACGCATTTAATAAAGAACTAAAAACGATCTTGACAATAGCACAACATAATGGGTATCATAAACGACATATTTATAATTTATTATCTCAAAAAATACAAAAGGACTCAATTCAATTTTTATATGCTGGATACAGAGTAGAATCCCAATCTAGAATATGGAAAAAAATTCCATTTATCAAAAATACTGAGAAGGATATCAAAAAAATTTTAACATCCAAAGATATTAATCCCGCCTTTTTCTGTAAAAACACATTACAAAATTGCATCTTAAATCATAAAATAAAACCAAAAATTGATTTACTAGAGAAGAGCGGTGTATATCAAATTAAATGCAATGATTGTTCGGGAATTTATATAGGTAAAACGAAGTGAACTCTAAAGATTAGATTAACTGAGTATATTGCGGGAGCTCGAAGTACGAGGCCACAGTCTGCCATCTCCAAACATCTAAAAGATAATAAACATAACATAAATTCAAACAGCATAAAAATTTTACATAACATAGGAGGAGGAGAAATCTTGACTAGAGCTGAAATTTATGAAATAAAAAAAGCCAAGTATAGTGGGTATGATATAGTCAATGATCAGCTAGATTTTGTGAACAATAGCCCGTTATTAAACCCCAAGAATTTTGTAACCGGCGGGAATGACCAGTCGATAGCCTGATGATGCCTTGATAGGGCGAAACGCGTCGCACTCAGACGATCTGTTTAAAATAAATATTTAAGAAAAGCTAACAAGTGTTTTGAATCAACCATGAATAAATTTAAACAAGTGCCATCGAGAAATTCAATCAATTAAAATTCTTAACTGAAAAAATTAATAGATTTATTTTTTGATCCAAAATGGGCATGTCAAATCCGTTTAATGTTCTTTTAGCCAAAATTAAAAAGTTTTTCTATAAAAAAACTATTCAATAATTTCAACTCAGTGTTAAATTCCACATTCAAATCCAATAATTAAAAAACGCAGCTTATGTTAGTGCTTGTCATAACCTAAGAACAACTTGCAACAGCCTTTAATATCAGTCGAGAATAGTTAACGTTTACGAGCTATGAGAGTGAGTCAGAAAGAAGGAAAATGGATACTACACTATTTGACAGAAGGAAGTTCTGAAAGATGTTTGATGACTTGTGAAATCTTGCTTTAAAGACAAAAAAGGAAGTCATTTTTATATGGAATTGTGACTAGTGATGAAAAATGCATCTATTTTGTTAATCATAAATGTAAAAAGTACAATGAAAAAGAGACCATCAACGTCAACATTGACACCAAAACGAAATATTCATTCTGCAAAAGTTATGCTGTGTTTGGTGGGATCAGAAGAGCATATTGTTTTACGAGCTGTTAAACTATTACAGCCGATTGTATTAAACCGACCATTGAAGCAAAAGCGTTCTGAATATGCCAAAAGACACGACAACGCTCGGTCATATGTTGCGAAATCAGTTAAAGATGCATTCGAATCGCTTTCTCACCCGCCGTATTCACTAGACATTGCTCCTTCTGTTGTTCCCTTGTTTCGGTCAATAGCGCATGTCCTATTTAATTTTAACTTTAACTCTTATGAAGAAGTCGAGATTTAGATTGGATTGCTTCGAGGAATATTAAGTTTTTTCACCGGCGAATCCATCTATGATACCCTCCAAAGCTGGGGTAATAAGCTCTTAAATTCAATTTCTTCATTAAAATAATAATAATCATGCGTACTGAGTTAATATTTATTTGAAAACGTTGAAGATTTACAGTAGAACGCCGATTATCCGAATCAACTGGGACCGGGGTCGATTCGGATAATCGAATATTCGGATGATCGGACATAGACTGGTAGGTTCAAAGTTGGCAACCAGAGACTACCAGTTTTGAGCTTGTTGAATATATAGCTTGGTAGGTATATGGTGAGAAGTATATCTATATATGTTTGTTTGGCTGGAGCTTCGAGCTCACCTCAAAACTGGCACTCTCTGACTACCAATATTGAACACGGCAATTGTCACTCGCATTTTTGTATTCTTGCGTCCCCACAAAACTTGTTTTTATTGAAAAATTATTGGTTTTAATTTTTTATATTACGCTTAGGACCGATTCGGATAATTGGCAATTCGGTTAATCGGCGTTCAGATAATCGGCGTTTTACTGTACCTTGTTTTCACTTAAAAGCAGCTTACTGGTGTAATATGTGATATTTCAATGAGTGCACGTTGTTCAAAATCGCCCATATGAAGGATATGAGCTTAATAAAATAACTATTTAAATCAGAGCTTCTTGACCAGACGTAATTTGATGTCGATCCTTAGAGTCTCATCAATCATCGGATGTTCGCAGCTCCCAAAAGTCCGAGCTTGCTGAACAACCTTTCTAGCGTGAAACAATCAAAACATGAAATCATAATCCCTAAACAAGGATAACCACTGGTCCGAATCATCTAACACTTGATCAATGAATACAGATACCGAGAAGTGAAAGAGGGAATCTTGAGGGAACTACTCGTGCCGCGTGGAGAAGCCCGAGGTAATTCTATATGTATGTTCGTCTCGTCCGGATATGTCTATTTGTAACGCCGTCACTACCACATCACAAACGAACCTGCTTTCAGCGCCAATATCGACTTGAACATGACTCGGCGGAGTAGAAAACGCTCCCCAAACACATATCCAGACGATTTCCTTGATTATCTCGTCCGTTTCTTACTTCTTCCATCCTTTTGTTTCCCTAAAAGAATGCCACGTAGACAGAATAATAATCAAAGTCTGCAGAAGGAATGGACGTTACTGCAGGTGGAATCTACAGTTAAAGTGTAGAGAGCCCTGATTGTGATTTCTCTGCTTCGGGTTAATCCCAAGAAGGCCAGTCATCTTAAATTACTCTGTCTGGCAGACCGATGGAAATACATTTGTTAAGGTTGCACTGGTCCTGTTTCACTAATATCGACTAGTTATGAGGCGGTTGAATGGATAAAAAGGACCGAAATAAGATACTTTTTCTAATTCTTCATAATGATGCTATTAAAACTTTCCAGACTATATAATAATATGATGCTTCCCGCCAAATGCGGTTAGCTTTGAAAGTCACAGCTGCTGATAATAATTTGCATACCGCGACATGAGCTCAAAGATACCGCATCGTAGATCACAAGAAAAGGATCGAAGCTAAGAAAATTTAATGAAATTTCTTACTCCCAGTCCTGATGATGAAGTCACGACAATAAAAAAAGAAAAGAAAAAAAAAAAAGAGAAAGCTCACATCACCCACCGGGCCCGCTCCGGAGTTTGCTTATTTAATATTCACAGCACGTCCTGGTTTCGTTGACAAATCGAATCTTGTACAAGTAATTTAATTTTTTTTCCTCCTCCAGGTTTTCAGAAGGAGCATAATTCCGAGGTGGGTCGGAGAAGAATGCGTTTTCTTGGCTTTCTCTCGTCCCGCCCCCCAACTTTCAAAACTCGGGAGCATTGGAGCCTTATTGCTTTCGAGGTTCAGACACTTCGGCAAAAACAAACATCCCATCTTCGACAACTTTAGCAACACAAAACTAAGGATTCGGTTTGGCTTTCACTCTCTTCCCGTCGACAGCCTCAGAAGGAACCGCCCGATGGCGCTGGGCGTATCGATCTTATTTAGTTATAAACTTAAGCAAGATGTCGTTTTATGCAAATTAAGTTGCTCACCGTACCCGCCGGAATGACTTTTGATAAATTGACTTCGTGGCAGTAGAGCGGATGTCTTTAAGGATAATTCCCTGAAATTTGGTTAATTCTGTTTTCCGGGAGCTCATTGCCGGGTCGTCATTGGCTCTCTACTTTCGCGAGGTTTTCTTGTCTTAATTTGCTGAGACTCTGCTGAGGGGACGTATTGAATTTCTTCATTTTGGAGACGTTTTAATGCTGGTTCCAGTGGGGGATTTCTCTCGAATTTATGCAAATTCTATTATTAACTGCTTTGGGAATTTGAGGGAGAACGGACGGTAAAATGAGATATTTATCACAATGGAACTTTTACACAAGGTCTCCTTAATGCCAAGAATTATATAAACGCAGGGTATGTAAAATTTGGAATTATTCATTTCCCTTTTTGAGCTATAGATAACCGTATAAGCTGGAGATTTTTAACTAATAGTAAGGAAGCAAATTACCTCAAATAAGAGCCGTGGCGCGGCGTCTTTATAAGCAAAAGAAGCACTGCTAATCGCTAAATTTTAAAACATTTGAATTATAAACTATTTTTGATAAATACATACCCGTACGAAAAAATATATATGTTAAAACATATTTAAATATATATGTCATTTATTTTTGGCAATATTCTTACATTTGAGATATACGGGAACTATATGCCGTATACGAGAAATAAGTAAATATATATGTATATGGGACATTTCACGTCAAACGGATCACCGGCGCCCTCAACATTTGAATAAACCGATTGAGATAATTCAATATGGCGAAAAGAAAAAATACCAAAACAGCATTTGTGTTTTAACCCAAAAAATAATAGGATTTTTGAAACTTTTATGCAAAACAAATGCCAGATTCTGAAAGAGCATCCCCAAAAGTCCCTTATACACTATTTTGGACGAAAATAGCCCTAATTTTCTATTCGAATCGTACAAACTTACGTGCACAAAATTCTAGTTTTGCGCATTAATGGGTTAAATGGCTGCCTCGGCTGGCTTGGCAGTAGTCCATCTCGTCAAACAATATTTGTGATGGTTTTGGACTTTATGTCACGAATATCTCGGTCAATATTATGTTTAAGTGACTGAATGGTTTCTGGATTGTCAGAATAATATCGATCTTTAACGGCATTCCACAAAAAAAAGTCCAACGGTGTCAGTGGTAACGGCACATCTCCAAAACGGCTGATTACACGATTATTGAACTCAGTGCGCAACAGACCGATTATTGCTTGGCTTGTGTGCTACGTAGCGCCATCTTGCTGGAACCCGAGCTCGCCCAAGTGCAATTCCTTAGTGTGTTATACCTTGTAAGAGAATAGACTTAGTCTGCAGAATTTGTCTCAGGCTAGTACAGCTATAATGTTATTGTAAGTAGCTGATATCTGTGGCGAAATTGGGTTCTCGGATTTGAGCGCATACTTTTGGCAATAGTAGTAACATTATCCAGCTGAGCGCAAAGGACGAACTCTAGGATAACTTGTGATATCAATTAGCTGGCCCGTCTCACGAATTTTCTTCACAAAGGACCCCACAGGAAAAAACATGAAAAATGGTCTTTCTGTAAATCTTTCTGAAATTTTGCACAAAGATAGGTTTTAGCATGCCGGTCAAAAGTTCCAATGGGATCAAAGTCCCAAATGCCACGCACGTTGCCGCTAGAGGTCGCCAAAGTGTCAGATACTACTATAGTATGCCATAGGTGAGTCGTTTGAATCTATCACGTTGTTGTATATGTGCAGTTGTACATATCCAACTTTGTGAGTAATCACAATAATTTTTGTTGGTATAGTTACAATGTACACTTTTAAAACAAAAGGTAAATTTTTAAAAATAAGTTCGTTCATAACTTTGTATGTACGTAAATAATAATTTTTGTAGTTATAGTTACAACATATATTTTTTAAATAAAAAGAAAAATTCTCAGTTTGTAGAGGGTAAATGTTTAAAGCAGCATAGTTAATTTTAGTACAGTGAAAAGTTTTATTGTGTACATTTGCATTTGGAAGATGGTCTCAGTTGTCCTTCGTACTTAAAAGTTTATCGATTTTTTTAGTTTATTTCCCACAATGTTGACATTGAAATCTATCCAGAGTTGTGGGTGGATGGAGGCATATGAAAGGTAAAATGGTATTCTTTTTAACAAGCCCTTTATCATTATATTGTGATGTCCTTGACTGGACTTATGGTGCAGTTTCAGTAACTGCACCTCCCGTCAAAGTCAAACAAATTGTCAATTTAAAAATAAGGTGGAGGTGTCTTTTTAGGTGGTGAGGAGCCTTGCAACAAATGTTGAAGGGCACTCCGTAGAATCGATTGATATACACTCTATCCGACAAGAACGTTGGAATGATATCGCGAAAAGTAATAACAAAAACCGGTCGCGCTTACATAGAGAGGGGCGTGACAGGGAACGTTCAGTTCATACTACTGCGTCATTGCAATTAAAAATAAGTTCCACATACGTCAAAAGATTTGAAGTTGAGTTTCTTTGCACCCGTCCTAAAGGACCTAAAATGAGTTATTCAGTAGCTTCTTGTTATATAAAAAGGTCGACAGAGTTCATAAGGAAGTGGATAAACCGGTATAAACCTGTGCAAAATGTCGATGGTTTTTAGGAGACAACACGATTTTAAGGGTGCTTGATTCAATTCTTAATTTAATATTATGCCAGGCTCAACAAATTTTTTGTACAAAAGGAATTAAAGTCAGTCTCATGACGATAAAAAGACGATTGGAAGAAAATCAGGTCACATATCGAAGTGAATTACGAAAAACATTGCTGTCTGACAAACACATGAAAATACGACTAAAAAAGAAAATATCAGCAGAGATTGGGACAATAATGTTTTTACGGATCATCTTTGTGGGCATCGCTTCCTAAGAAGGAAGCCTGGGCATCTAAAGGCACTAAAAAGATACAGCGAATGGCTAAAAACCCAGTTAAGATCCATGTTTGGGAGATGCTTTTGTTCTCTCTGTTTTGGAATTTTGTTTGTAAATAAAAGGTTTCGATGCGCAATTGATGTTCAAAATATATCAAAAAGCACTTTAGAAATTTGCAAAAATATAGTTCGGAGAAGATAATTCATCTTGGATTTTACAAGAGGACAATGAATCCAAACATCGCAACCAACTGTGTACTGAATGGAAAATTAAAAATGACATCGAAAATCTAAAATAGCCTTCACAGTAACCCGATGTCAACCTCATTGAAAATGTCTGGAGTGTTGTCAACAGAGATCGGCAAAAAAATAATATTTCTCTTTCGATTTTTCAATTTGTAAACAATTTCTAATTGCAACATTGAAATTATCAATTATTCAAAAATTAATAATCATCGTTCTAGAATTTTCCATTGCACAAATAATCAGTAATTGCTCAGGCAAACATTTATGAATACCCAAATACCGATAATTTGCCCTCCAAACAGTGTGATTATTCAAGCAATCGGTAATCTATGGGCCAGAAATTCGAGAATACTCAACTACTCAGCAATGTTCTGTGAGAAATTTCTGATTACTCCAGCAGTCGGTAATCCATGGTTCAGAAAGTCGAGAATACTCAACTAGTCGGTAATTTGCTGTGAGAAATTTCTGAGTACTCTAGCAATCGGTATTCATGGGCCAGAAATTTTAGAATACTCAACTAGTCAGCAATTTATCGTAAGAAATTTCTGATTACTCTAGCAATCGGTATTCATGGGCCAGAAATTTTAGAATACTCAACTAGTCAGCAATTTTCTGTAAGAAATTTCTGATTACTGTAGCAATCGGGAATCCATTGGCCAGAAATTGAAGAATACTCAATCAGTCGGTAATTTTCTGAACCACATTTTTGATTACTCTAGTTTTCGGTAATTTGTTGACTAGAAATTTGAAAATACCCATTTTCGTGTGATGTATGATATGTTAGGAATCCCGTATCGCATTAGTCATGTGATATGTGACATAACTGTATGTTATGTTTGACAAAGCACATATAACAAATCACATATAACATGTTTGCACATACAGTTATGTTATTTGTAATATGTGATGAGACGCATAACATATGTTACACATAATGAATATGCGGGGAACGCACTTAACATTTCCCATATGACATGTAAGGTCACATACAATGAATATGAGATTTGTAACTAAACGAAGCACATATTTATATGTCACATATGTTTTGTGACAAATCACATATTACGTTGAAGCAAGTACCACAAGTTCTCTATGGCTATGACATATGACGAAGAGTGTAAGTTGTATGTTGTATACAATATATATGTATATATATATTTTTTAAAAATTTAAGTCATCCCCTTTTTTTATTTTTTATTTTACAAATAAAAATAATTTTTTTATTTTTATTTTTGATTTTAAAAATAAAAATCAATTTCTGACTTTAAAAATAAAATTCATATTCTGATTTTTAGTTTTGATTTTAAAAATAAAAATCACTTTCTGATTTTTCTTATTGATTTTAAAAATAAAAATCACTTTCCGATTTTTATTTCTGATTTTAAAAATAAAAATCATTTTCTGATTTTTATTTTTGATGATAAAAATAAAAGCATTTTTTTTATCTAAAAGAAAAATCATTTTCTGATTTTTGTTTCCGATCTTAAAAATAAAAATCAGAGTGTGATTTTTATTTCTGATATTAAAAATCAAAATGAGAACACACTTTTTATTTTTGTCTAGAAAAATAACAGTCAGGAAATAATTTTTTAGATTTGATTTTTATCGAAAATATCATAAACGTCACGGTCCCTGGTGTAATGTCAGATGTCATGTCATATGTCATGTCATATGTCATGTCATATGTCATGTCATATGTCATGTCATATGTCATGTCATATGTCATGTCATATGTCATGTCATATGTCATGTCATATGTCATGTCATATGTCATGTCATATGTCATGTCATATGTCATGTCATATGTCATGTCATATGTCATGTCATATGTCATGTCATATGTCATGTCATATGTCATGTCATATGTCATGTCATATGTCATGTCATATGTCATGTCATATGTCATGTCATATGTCATGTCATATGTCATGTCATATGTCATGTCATATGTCATGTCATATGTCATGTCATATGTCATGTCATATGTCATGTCATATTTCATGTCATATGTCATGTCATATGTCATGACATATGACATTACACCAGGGACCGTGACGTTTATGATATTTTCGATAAAAATCAAATCTAAAAAATTATTTTCTGACTGTTATTTTTCTAGACAAAAATAAAAAGTGTGTTCTCATTTTGATTTTTAAAATCAGAAATAAAAATCACACTCTGATTTTTATTTTTAAGATCGGAAACAAAAATCAGAAAATGATTTTTCTTTTAGATAAAAAAAATGCTTTTATTTTTATCATCAAAAATAAAAATCACAAAATGATTTTTATTTTTAAAATCAGAAATAAAAATCGGAAAGTGATTTTTATTTTTAAAATCAATAAGAAAAATCTGAAAGTGATTTTTATTTTTAAAATCAAAACTAAAAATCAGAATATGAATTTTATTTTTAAAGTCAGAAATTGATTTTTATTTTTAAAATCAAAAATAAAAATAAAAAAATTATTTTTATTTGTAAAATAAAAAATAAAAAAAGGGGATGACTTAAATTTTTAAAAAATATATATATACATATATATTGTATACAACATACAACTTACACTCTTCGTCATATGTCATAGCCATAGAGAACTTGTGGTACTTGCTTCAACGTAATATGTGATTTGTCACAAAACATATGTGACATATAAATATGTGCTTCGTTTAGTTACAAATCTCATATTCATTGTATGTGACCTTACATGTCATATGGGAAATGTTAAGTGCGTTCCCCGCATATTCATTATGTGTAACATATGTTATGCGTTTCATCACATATTACAAATAACATAACTGTATGTGCAAACATGTTATATGTGATTTGTTATATGTGCTTTGTCAAACATAACATACAGTTATGTCACATATCACATGCAGTGACGGATTAAGACTACTTGATGCCCTAAGCAATCCACGTCTGTGGGCCCCCCTATCCGTATGTCAACTAGAATCGGTCTTTAAACCTTTACCGCCTAAAAACATTAGTTTTTTGTAAAATAAGATGATGAGATGTAACGTACCTTAGAAGTGGAGTAGGTGCGACAACAATAAAAACCAAAGCATAATTTATTTATTTATTGAAATGCGCCTTGCGGCTTTTTCGGGCATTGAATTCACGCAAGATAGTATTAACGCCTAACGTTTTTAACATATCGGACTCTATGTATAATATCGATAAATTATCGAGCCTTTCTTGTATCATCTTTGTCTTTTTTTCATTTTTTAATATTTTTAATTTTGAAAAAGAACGTTCCGCTGAGCAATTTGTGATTTTTTTGTGATAGGCTGATCGCAATTCCGGTGCATTCGAATTGCCGAATGCACTAGCGGGTAGCGAGTGGGCAAGCGGGAGTGGGGTTATGACTCTAGGTCGGACTCTATAGGTCTGTTCGTTGGCAATCCTGTGGGACCCCAGTGCGCACCAGTGCGCCCTAGCTGCACTGGTTTTTAAACGTCAAATGCCAGTTCTGTGTTTTTTGAGAAACCTGGGGCGCCCTGGTGCACCCTGGTTTTACCCCAGATAAAAACTTAGGGTTAATGACGGTTATCAGTTTAATTGTTAACAGATACGGTATTTAAAGTGGAATTAACTCTTGTTGCGGGCACAAGAACTTAATTTGAGCATTTCGATGTGAACATTATGAAAAAGTAGTGGTTTTATTTTATAATTTTTGTGTAAAAGGCCAGATGACAGTTCTCCTTTTTAATAAGCTGTTCGCTGGAGTGAAAAGCACTGGGATGTCCCGTGTTTTTTTGACAGTTCTCAGGCCGCCCTGGGGTGCCACAGGTTATCAACCCAACGAACAAACCTTATATCAACTTAAAACGCGCGAATTTTCAAATTAGTCCTAGAAACTTTTTTTGGTGTAGTTTTTGGTGACGTGAGAGTGAGACTTGATGCCCTAAGGACGGATTTTTTGTGTGCTTCTTCTGGTGCCCCCCAGACGTGATGCCCTAGGCAATTGCTTAATTTGATTAAGGGTTAATCCGTCACTGATCACATGACTAATGCGATACGGGATTCCTAACATATCATACATCACACGAAAATGGGTATTTTCAAATTTCTAGTCAACAAATTACCGAAAACTAGAGTAATCAAAAATGTGGTTCAGAAAATTACCGACTGATTGAGTATTCTTCAATTTCTGGCCAATGGATTCCCGATTGCTACAGTAATCAGAAATTTCTTACAGAAAATTGCTGACTAGTTGAGTATTCTAAAATTTCTGGCCCATGAATACCGATTGCTAGAGTAATCAGAAATTTCTTACGATAAATTGCTGACTAGTTGAGTATTCTAAAATTTCTGGCCCACGAATACCGATTGCTAGAGTAATCAGAAATTTCTTACGATAAATTGCTGACTAGTTGAGTATTCTAAAATTTCTGGCCCATGAATTACCGATTGCTAGAGTACTCAGAAATTTCTCACAGCAAATTACCGACTAGTTGAGTATTCTCGACTTTCTGAGCCATGGATTACCGACTGCTGGAGTAATCAGAAATTTCTCACAGAACATTGCTGAGTAGTTGAGTATTCTCGAATTTCTGGCCCATGAATTACCGATTGCTAGAGTACTCAGAAATTTCACACAGAAAATTACCGACTAGTTAAGAATCTCTAATTTCTCACCGATGAATTACCGATTGCTTAGATAATGGAAAATATGTTTTGGCTTATTACCAAATGAATTAATAATTGGAAATTTATTTAATAAAATTGTAATTTTTATGGTATTGGTTATTATCATCGAAAATATTGACGAAAAAAATATTTTTGCCGATCTCTGGTTGTCAAGCATTATCTTAAGGGAAGGCGTATATATTTTAAAGCAATTATGTTCTCACATAAAAAAATCTTTATCTCTGCAGTATGCATAAAACCTGGTGGAAAGCATGCTCAAACATTGTGAGACTATTTGTCAAAACAACGGAGATTTTATTTTATATTTAACATAATGCGCTGTAATATATTAAATAATATTTAAACTTGGATGTGTTTTTCTTCAGTACATTCCTTATTTTACTAGATATCATACCAACGTTCTTGTGGAATAGGCTGTATGTTAAAACACATAACTCAGGCACATCCTGTATAAAGCGATTTATAAAAAGGTTTTGTAACCGAAAACTAAGAAAACTACTTAATTTGTTATTATAGTCAACATAGGCATGCTTAAAATTAGTTGAATCAAAAGCTCTAGATAGTTAACTTTACGACGAAATGTATTGTTCCAAAATGACAATACTTTCGACAAAAAAAATATATAGTTAATATCGAAAATAAAACATTTTGTTTTGAATACTTTAAAAATGTTGTTTCAAAATTGTGTTTGGTCAAATTAACAATGGAGATTGTGAACTCCAAAGCTTAACACTTATTAGCCACATTTCTATAGAATCACGTACTTGCCACACTGGGGTCCTTTGGAACCCAGCGATAAGACTTGTTATTAAAAAAACAAAAAATATTGATTATTTTTACTTGCCAATTTTTTTATAACATTTTAGGAGCTTACTTTAAATGATCATGTACGTTATATAGCGAGAAATTAAATTTAAGTGTACTAAAAAATAATAAAAATAAAATAAGTGAAAAAATTACCATTTTTACAAAAAACATTATTATTTTTTTATATTAAGGGCTAAAATTTTAACTGTCTTCTACTGATGTATCATTAAAAAAAAAATTTGTTAAGTGGCTCCTTAAAAAGATGTATTTATTCTGAGAAATGAAGAAATGTGAAAAAATTAACTCTGCGTTTTTGTCAAAATATTTGAGTTTATTAATTATATAATTAATATTTATTGAAGATTTGTGTTTAAAATAAAAGCAATACATTGTGAAATACAAAATGCGGAATATAACTGATTTTAGTATTTTATTTTATAAGTTAGTGCAATCTTTGCACATAGCGACACTGTAGTTTAGACAAACAGGGCGAGGGCAGGATACACATTCACCTTTCATCTTTCTGTCTACTTTTCTTGAGCATAAGACACATCGCTGTTTTGTTGGAAATACAATAAATCTTATTTGTGTAACTGCAATGTCTTTTTTGAATATCCCAGCGATGCTACATCTAGCTAAATAGATCCAAGATAAAAGCGTTTTTGAGACAAGCCAAAGAGATGGAGAAAGAAAAATGAATGACAAACAAAATAGCTCATCACGGACAACACAAAGTCGCAAATCATTGTTATTAAAACGTTATCATCATGTAAAAAGAAATTAGAGCTTGTATAATATAATTTACCTATATTTATATAATTTATTCTTCACTCTGGAGTCAATGAACACTCAGAAAAAAATTCACTTCGAAAAATCCATTTCAAACGTACTTGCCACACTGTGGTCCGATGGACCCCACGCGGATTTGGGCGATTGCTGCAGGCAGACTAATCAACCCGGCGTAATACTACTTAGCATGAAGGATAATTGTACTTTCCAACTACCAACAGATGTTTTTATAGGCCCACTGCCCTTACGTTAAGGTACTTAAATTTAAGGAAAAATAGGCATGTAATCCTTTGGACCCCAGTGTGGCAAGTAAGGGTTAATGTCATTGACGCCAAAAATGTGATAATTATTGATTTTATGTTGTTCCCATTCTTTTAACAACGTGATTTCTCTCAGTGTATAATATGCTCCTAAACGTAGTATCTCACAAATTAAATATGTGGTATTAGGGTGCTTTTTTTTTCGCGACTATTTTTTTTTTTCAGTCCCACCTCGAAATTTTGTGGCTAATACCTAAACATACATTCCCTGAAAATTGGAGCCCAAAAAAATAATATTTAGTACTAGACCAAGACGCATAAAGATTTCCCATATAAAATACACGTGAACTTTGATTATTTTTCTTCAAATCTCTACAACTCAGAGGCATTTTATGGCACAATCTTGGGCAATGGTAGGGTTTCTTCAGAATTGAATGCTCTACAAAAGTGTCCAGTGCGATGTAACCCTAACTCCCACCAGCGAGGTAGTACGGGTCATTGACCCCAATTTTTCCACAAAATTCTCGCTTTTTGCCCCTATCTCGTAAACAACAACAGGTACAGAAAAAGTGAATATTACAAACTTGTAGGAAATTTAATTTACTCCAAAAAGTTTTTGAACACCAAATCCCTAACATCGATATTTCTTGAGATATTGGGCTTTGAAGTTGAGGTAGTGTGGAAGTTTCATGGATTATTGAGCTAAATTGTAGAAACACTACCTCAACTTCAAAGCCCAATATCTCAAGAAATATCGATGTTAGCGATTTGGTGTTTAAGAACTTTTTGGAGGAAATTGAATTTGCTACAAGTTTGTAATATTCACTTTTTCTGTACCTCTTGTTGTTTACGAAATATGGGCAAAAAGCGAGAATTTCGTGGAAAAATTGGGGTCAATGACCCGTACTACCTCGCTGGTGTGAGTTAGGGTTACACCGCAATAGACACTTTTGTAGAGCATTCAATTCTGAAGAAACCCTATCATTGCCCAAGATTGTGCCATAAAATGCCTCTGAGTTGTAGAGATTTGAAGAAAAATAATCAAAGTTCACGTGTATTTTATATGGGAAATCTTTATGCGTCTTGGTCTAGTACTAAATATTATTTTTTTGGGCTCCAATTTTCAGGGAATGTATGTTTAGGTATTAGCCACAAAAATTCGAGGTGGGACTGAAAAAAAAAAAATTGTCGCGAAAAAAAAAGCACCCTAATGTGGTATATAAAGCTAATGTAATCGTGTAAAGAAGCATCGGTTGCGTTGCTTATTGTATTATTCATTTATGAGAAATCCTTGAATATAATTTTGCTTATCTAAAAATGATATACCTGTCCGTGTATATGTGATACTTCGCTCACATGTTCAGTTTATCGTTTCCAGAGCTCCTTTTGGGAGATGTACGGTCACGAAAAAAAATGAGCCCCCAAAGCCCCTTAAAAAGGCCATAAAAGTGCATTCCGTTCGAATGCAATCGTCAAAAGAAATTGACAATTCAACCCTTTCGTAAATTTTCCGCCAATCATTTCGAACTTATCCCAGTCATTCCTCAATTTCATCATCATAAAAATTGCTGTATTCTTCAAAAGACCCCGTTTTCGTAAAAGTCTCTACTCAATACGTCTCTGCGCTTTGCTTGCAATATTGAATATTTTATGAGACCCCAATTGGGTTCGGAGCAGAAATGTCCTCTGCAAACCAAACAAGTTGCGTATTTACGAGAGGTGCAGGCCATAAGAAGGGTATGATAATATTTCAATTACAGGCTACTTTGGCGCTGTTATCTCACTCCATTGGGGCCAATAAGCTCCGCGCTCTGCCCGAGGAGTAGGATTCTTTTTTAGACTTTGTGAAAAAGAAATCATATTCCTCCTCACTGGTTCGGGAAGCAGCCTCGAGGTTGTGGTTAAAGTCGACCATTACAAGTTGACTGCCTTAAGAACTGACATGCCCCCGGGCTGAAATTACAGTCCTTAAGTTGGTGGAAACTTGTATCCTGACTGTGACTTTATTGTCCGGAATTTGCATTTTGTTATTATTTTGCAGTAAAAGTTTAACACAGTTATAGCTCAAGAAAAAAAGTTGCTCAAGACTGGCGGCAGCGAAAGATGCTTAATGGCAACTTAAGTGGAAAACTTCCAACTCAGCCAGGAAGGGCTGGCTGTGAGCTGGGAATTGCTGTTCCTTGTGCTTGGTACAATATATTTAGTGGGATACAGGGTGGGACAACAGCTTGTTTTGTTATTACTTTGCATAGGGAGACCGGAATGAGCGAGTGCTGTAATTAAAACTTGAGGAGTTCAAGGATGCCCGTGGGAGGCGCAAATTAATGCAATTATTCGAGTCTTAACGAAATTATTTAGCTGATTAAGAGCTCAGCAAGATCTTTGTGTGCTATCGTTTTCAGCTTTGCATCCGGCTTATGAATTTCTACTCTCGCCTGGGGAATAATCAGTTTACAGCTTAACCCAGCTACCAGGTTAAGGGAATTAAAGGAATTAACTGGAATTGAGGCAGAGTGGCTATTTCGGTGCCAGCGCTTAGGGCCAGAAGGTGCGCTTTCTTCTTCGTAAATTTCATGAATGTCGATTATATAAAATATTAAACTAAAGCATTATTTCTTTCTGGAAAGATCTTCTTGTAAAACAAGATAATTGCTTTGTTCGTACCGTACCCACCCTGTTTTATCTCTAGTAATATAAATAAAATCAACAATTACACTCTAACACTATGTAGAGTGGAAAACATTACAATTTAAATTTTTAAACCTCTTCTTTTTACGGAAGTATTAAATCTTTCATGTAATCCTCATGTTTGTTCGAGTCAAATCTCTCAGTTACTTCTTTGTTTTCGTCTTATTACGATAAACTCATAAAAACAGCTTAACTAGGAATATAAAATTTGCTCGATTATTTACTTTGTAATATTATATATGTATATGTATTTTTTACTTGAAAACACATGTAAATATACCGACCGGGAATGATAAATCTCAGATATGTACAAAAAAATAGACACATGGAGCTTTCAGCGATCATCGAACAAATTATCGAAATTCGAAAATTTAAAATGAAGGATTTTCAAACAATTTTCACAAAAATCAGATCGCTTATTTCGCATTAACAACTGAAATTGAGAATTCATAAAAATAAAGTTAAAAACTTTAGTTTACTACTGTGATCAAGCCCAATTTTGAATTTAAATTCCGCGGATACATCGATTCGAACAAATCTTCTTGTTCTTAGGTTGACAGCACTGTCACTCAAATCTGTGTACAATTTCACGCCAGTACGTCATTTGTTTGGTTCTTTTCGTTATGTTTTCTGAGTTTGCGGAATGAAATTTCTGCTGTAGAAACGTTTAGAATGTTGCAGAAGGCCTTTGGTGATCAGGTTTTGTCTGAAAGAAATATTTATAAGTGGTATAAACAGTTTAAAAAGGTAGAGAAAGCGTTGAAGACAAAGAGCATCCCGGACTATCATCAACATCAATCAATGAACAACATGTCAATGAAATCAAAGATTTGGTGCTCAAAAATCGTCGGTTGACAATTAGAGACCTTGCTAATACTGTAAACATTTCATTTGGATTGGTCCAAACCATTTTGAAAGAACATTTGTGCTTGAGAAGAGTCACATCTCGATTAGTTCCAAAAACACTCAATTTCTGCATTGGTTCTTTGAACAAATTCGATGCATGTCGTTCCACAACCACCGTATTCGCCTGATTTAGCTCCATGTGACTTCTGCCTATTCTCTAAGCTCAAAAGACCGCTTCGGGGATACCGTTTTAAATCGAAGAAGGAACTGAAGACCATTCCAATCATCGAGTTTCAGAAGTGTTTCGAGGATTCGCTGGCATAGGTGTAATGTATCGGGCGGGGACTACTTTGAAGGGGACGATATAGATTTGGAAGAATTAATACAAATTTTCAAAGTTATAAGCAAATTGGCTTTACTTTTTGATTACAGTAGTGATCAAAAATTAAAGTTTTGAACAAGACTGCACTGTCTTTATTCTTCAAACATAATTTTAAGTTACCTACTGGATTCATGAATGAAACAAATATCTCTAATAGCACTCCCGAGAACTGTTTAACTGTTATGGAGGAATGCTATATTTCTTTATATATTCTTAGAATCTGCACATTAAAACCTTTCATTTAATTCCAAACTCGGTACATTTCTCCAATTTTCTTCTTTATTTTTTGCATATTTTGTGGGTCATATCCAACATGATAGATTTAACATGACGGCATATAGCATATAACGGGCGGAACACTAGGGCAAATCCAACAACACCTCATTTTTCAAAATGTATGAATAGCTTAGGAATTACAAGGCAACAGTTCAACATACATTTTAACATAAGCTGCTAATAATATAACCCTCCCATAAAGGGTGAGCATATGAAATAAAAAATAGTTTTAGAATTATATTGCGCACTTAAACTACGTTAATGAAACTGCAATTAAACGATCAAAGAGCACTTCCGAGAATTGTGAAGATGGAGATATTTCTGTTATAATGTATTATATGTTATGTGTATATTCATTTAAAAATATACAAAACTATATTTTGAAAATGTTAAATAAGTATTTTATTTTCTCAAGTATCTATTTCAAATAAAAACATAATTTTCCAGGTGCTGTGCGAAACAAATATAGCCTTCATATGTATGATTTTTGCCTACAATAAAACTTTGAATTAGTGTGCTAACTATGTTGGAGAATATTGCGAATATGAAAATATCACAAGCAATCACGTTTGTCTTTTTACTAACAAGGAAACGTTCTCAGGTGTGTCTCACCGATTATGATGAAATTGAAATATGTTCTGTTCTGTATGGTAGAGTGGAATTTTCATGGATTATTGAGCTAAATTGTAGAAACACTACCTCAACTTCAAAGTCCAATATCTCAAGAAATATCGATGTTAGCGATTTGGTGTTCAGAACTTTTTTGCAAGTAATTGAATTTCCTACAAGTTTGTCATATTCGCTTGTTCTGTACCTTTTGTTATTTACGAGATAGGGGCAAAAAGCGAGAATTTCATGGAAAAATTGGGGTTAGTGACCCGCACTACCTCGCTGGTGGGAGTTAGGGTTACACCGCAATGGACACTTTTGTAGAGCATTCAATTCTGAAGAAACCCTATCATTGACCAAGATTATACCATAAAATGCCTCTGAGCTGTAGAGTTTTGAAGAAAAATAATCAAAGTTTACGTGTATTTTATATGGGAAATCTTTATACGCCTTGGTCTAGTACTTAACCCCTTCCGGTAAAATGACGAGTCTAGCTCGTCATTGGTTTTTCATGCCATATCGCACAATGACGAGCTACACTCGTCATGCATACTGTTGAATATGATAATTAATTTAGTTTACAACCTACTAAGAGGTGCCGTGTGTGTTATAAGAATAAAATTAGAAGTGAGACTCCCTGGCAGTGTAAACAATGCAGGATTCCTTTGCACTTACCAGAGTGTTTTGAAAAGTACCACGCGCTTGAAGACTATTAACTATGTACCTTATTAAAGTTTTGCTCTGATTTTTTCTGAATTTTACCATTTTTAATGTCATTTAACAATATGAAAAAATGAATATTAATTAAGAATATATAAGAATTATAAAATTAAAAAAGTTTTATTAAATAAAAATTAAATGGTTATTTCATGCACACTTTTTCATTATTAAATCGTACCGGAAGGGGTTAATATTAATATTAAGGGCTCCAATTTTCAGGGAACTTTTGTTTAGGTATTCGCCACAAAATTTCGAGGTGGGACTGAAAAAAAAAATAGTCGCGAAAAAAATAGCACCCTAATATATATATTAGGGTGCTTTTTTTTTCGTGACTATTTTTTTTTTTTCAGTCCCACCTCGAAATTTTGTGACAAATACCTAAACAAAAATTTCCTGAAAATTGGAGCCTTTAATATTAATATTAAGTACTAGACCAAGGCGTATAAAGATTTCCCATATAAAATACACGTAAACTTTGATTATTTTTCTTCAAAACTCTACAGCTCAGAGGCATTTTATAGTATAATCTTGGTCTATGGTAGGATTTCTTCAGAATTGAATGCTCTACAAAAGTGTCTATTGCGATGTAACCCTAACTCCTACCAGCGAGGTAGTACGGGTCATTAACCCCAATTTTTTCAAGAAATTCTCGCTTTTTGCCCCTATCTCGTAAACAACCAAAGGTACAGAAAAAGTGAATATGACAAACTTGTAGCAAATTCAATTCCCTACATAAAAGTTGGGAACACCAAATTGCTAACATCGATATTTCTTGAGATATTGGGCTTTGAAGTTGAGGTAGTGTTTCTACAATTTAGCTCAATAATCCATGAAACTTCCACACTACCTCAACTTCAAAGCCCAATATCTCAAGAAATATCGATGTTAACGATTTGGTGTTCAAGAACTTTTTAGAGGAAATTGAATTTGCTACAAGTTTGTAATATTCACTGTTTCTGTACCTCTTGTTGTTTACGAGATAAGGGCAAAAAGCGAGAATTTCGTGGAAAAATTGGGGTCAATGACCAGTACTACCTCGCTGGTGGGAGTTAGGGTTACACCGCTTTTGACACTTTTGACACTTTTGTAGAGCATTCAATTCTGAAGAAATCCTACCATTGACCAAGATGATACCATAAAATGCCTCTGAGCTGTAGAGTTTTGAAGAAAAATAATCAAAGTTTACGTGTATTTTATATGGGAAATTTTTATACGCCTTGGTCTAGTACTTAATATTAATATTAAGGGCTCCAATTTTCAGGGAATTTTTGTTTAGGTATTTGTCACAAAATTTCCATGTGGGACTGACAAAAAAAAAAAAATAGTCACAAAAAAAAGCACCCTAATATATATATATATATATCTACTAGCTGGCCCGGCAGACGTTGTACTGCCCTTTCCGGTACATTTGGGGGCCTCAATAGCCCGGTTGATAACGCGACGTGTTTACTGCGAGCCAGCAGGACGCTAGAGGTTGTGGGTTCGATTCCCACGAGAAACCCTGGTTACAAAAAAGTGGTATCACAATGGGCCTGTAATAATGGCCTAAGTGTGTCTTCGGACAGCCACAACAATCTACATCTCTACATCTTCCGGTACATTTTCATTATGCCCTGTGCGTTGACCAATATTTGATCGTGTTTTTTCTTTTCGCATGTTTCTACAAATAATATTATTAATATAAGAAAACAGTGTTTCCGTTTCATATCCCTAATTAATTTATTGAACAAACTTACACGTTGTTTAATATTAAGTAAACCGTTTTACACTTCACAAATATTGGAAAATTACCCGGTTTCATCCGACGTTAGGTAAATACTTACTAATTAAACACTTCTCAAATGTTCTAGTTTGTTATATCCTAGAAATTGATTCAACCCGAAAACCCTTTTATGGATCCCCCATCTTGAATATCCAAATCTTGATAATTTTTAAAATTAGTGGCATTCACACAATTATTGTACCAAATTTCATTAAAACCCGTTGAAATCGAGAAATTTTTTATATACATACTAGCTGGCCCGGCAGACGTTGTACTGCCCTTTTATATTGTTATATCCTAGAAATTGATTCAACCCGAAAACCCTTTTATGGATCCGCCATCTTGAATATCCAAATCTTGATAATTTTTAAAATTAGTGGCATTAACACAATTATTGTACCAAATTTCATTAAAACCCCTTGAAATCGAGAAATTTTTTTTATATATATTGGGTCCGCCATCTTGGATCTAGAAACTTTGATAATTCGATAATGATCAAAATTAGTGGCACCAAACAAATCGTACTAATTTTCATGAAAATCCGTTGTAGTCGAGAAATTTGCATCACCATATTGGATCCGCCATCTTCATCATCGTAGAGGTATCAGAATAATCATTGTATAAATTTTCATTAGAATCTGTTGAAATCGAGACATTATGGTCTCCCTATTGGACCCGCCATCTTGGATTTACAAATTTTACTAATATTCGAAATTAGTGGCCTCAGAATAATCATTATACCAATTTTCATTAAAATCCGTCCAAATTGAGACATTTTGGTCGCTGTGTTGGATCCGCCATCTTGAATTTCGAAATTTTGATAACATTCAAATTAGGGGCCTAAAAATAATTATAGTACTAATTTCCATTAAAATTCGTTAAAATCAAGAAATTGTTGGTCACAATCTTGGATTTGGAAATCTCGATAATAAGGTACAGTCGCCAAATATCGTCCCCTACCCTAATTTCGTCCCCTTCAATATCTACTCTTTTAAAAACCGCCGTCTACTATCAGTGACCTGAACCGACAGCTAGTTGCATCAATCGGCTATTGTGTAGAAGTGAGTACGTCACGACGTTCGTACCGACAGAAATTCGAAAATCAAAAAAAGTGTGAGTTTTTCATTGAAATATTCTCGGATACCATAAAATATTGAGATACCTGACTTATTGATAAAATTTTTTTGTCAAACTAATTATTAATATCTCAGATGTTAATCGATTAAGTAAAATTTTCAGGTTTATGACACGTTTTTTGCTTAAATGGATGCGACAAAATAAATAGAAATTTCCTAATATCGTCCCCTTACGTGAACCTTATATCGTAACATGTAACTTTAGAATGTTTTTTTTTTATTTTTTAGATGCCCAAAAAATGATTAAAATAATTAAGAAAGGGCTGTTTAGATATTAATATGATAGTTAGGTTCAATTTTATATAATAGAAAAAGAGTAAGTACAACTCCAGTTCACTTACTGATTATTGTGATCTCAATATCGTCCCCGGGACGAAATTAGGAGCCCAAAAATATATTTTCATAATTTGAGTATTTTTGTTAAAGCTATTTTATAACTTTTTCTAACAATGTTAACGCGTTTTTGATTTGGAATATTGAACCTAATGTTTGACGTTTCATTTATTACTGTGGTATTTTTTTCAATTTTTTTATTGAGACATTTTAATAGCCATGTTGGATCCGCCATCTTGGATTTGGAATTTCATTAAAATCTGTTGTAATCAAGACCATGTTGGATCCGTCATCTCGGATTTGGAAAATTTCATAATATTCAAAATCAGTGACCCAAAAACAATCATTGTACTAATTTTCATTAAAATCCGTTGAAATCGCGAACGCGCGAACGGTCAAAATCGCGAAGTATAAAATAAAAAATGCTATTAAAAAGTAGGGGTTGGTGGTAGAAGGGTAAAAATTTAGGACTAAATGTGTTTTTTAATGCCACACCATAAAAAAATTACAAAAAAAAAATTTGTCCAAAAAATAAAAAAACTTTTTTTAGGGTGACCCACCCTTAACATCTAGGGGTATAAAAATTAGTTATAAACCTATTCTCATACCTACTGAATATATATATTAAATTTCATCAAAATCGGTCAAGCCGTTTCGGAGGAGTATGACCACTAACACTGTGACAGAAGAATTTTATATATTAGATATATTGGGTCCGCCATCTTGGATCTAGAAACTTTGATAATTCGATAATGATCAAAATTAGTGGCACCAAACAAATCGTACTAATTTTCATCAAAATCCGTTGAAGTCGAGAAATTTGCATCACCATATTGGATCCGCCATCTTGGATTTGGAAATTTTGATAATATTTAAAATTAGTGGTATCAGAATAATCATTGTATAAATTTTCATTAGAATCTGTTGAAATCGAGACGTTATGGTCTCCCTATTGGACCCGCCATCTTGGATTTACAAATTTTACTAATATTCGAAATTAGTGGGCTCAAAATAATCATTATACCAATTTTCATTAAAATCTTTCCAAATTGAGACATTTTGGTCGCTGTGTTGGATCCGCCATCTTGAATTTGGAAATTTTGATAACATTCAAATTAGTGACCTCAGAATAATTATAGTATGTACTAATTTCCGTTAAAATCGAAAAATTGTTGGTCACAATCTTGGATTTGGAAATCTCGATAATATTCTAAATTAGTTGCCTCAGAATAACCATTGTACTAATTTTCACTAAAATCCGTTGTAATTGAGACATTTTAATAGCCATGTTGGATCCGCCATCTTGGATTTGGAAATTTTGGTAATGTTCTAAATTAGTTTAATAAGAATAATCATTGTTATAATTTTCATTAAAATCCGTTGTAATCAAGACCATGTTGGATCCGTCATCTTGGATTTGGAAAATTTCATAATATTCAAAATCAGTGACTCAAAAACAATCATTGTACTAATTTTCATTCAAATCCGTTGAAATCGCGAACGCGCAAACGGTCAAAATCGCGAAGTATAAAATAAAAAATGCTATTAAAAAGTAGGGGTTGGTGGTAGAAGGGTAAAAATTTAGGACTAAATGTGTTTTTTAATGCCACACCATAAAAAAATTACAAAAAAAAAATTTGTCCAAAAAATAAAAAAACTTTTTTTAGGGTGACCCACCCTTAACATCTAGGGGTATAAAAATTAGTTATAAACCTATTCTCATACCTACTGAATATATATATTAAATTTCATCAAAATCGGTCAAGCCGTTTCGGAGGAGTATGGCCACTAACACTGTGACAGAAGAATTTTATATATTAGATATATATAGTCTACTTATACTCGTAGGCGCTATTCATGGAGCCTGTGACATATTTTGTACGTATATGATAAGAAACTCTAAAACGCTTCACTTTGGTCAATTATTAGATCAAGCATAAACATCTGAAAAAAAAAATTTTTTTTGTTTGTAACAGAGTAAAACCTGAAACTTTTTTTTTGAGAATATTTATAAAACAAAATTTTGATTTGATCTATGGCAGTGAATGCTAAATTTTTTTAAAACTCAATTAATAAAAAAAAAGTTCGAGTTCTATAATTGTATGATTTCTATATAGTACTATAGTCTTCCATTGTCAATTTTGGGAAATTTTTAATATTTTGAAGCTGAAAAGTGCGTTGTGCTAAAATTTTTTCTTTTTTCGAAAATATCGAACCCGCAAACCAAAAATAGTAATTTAAGGATGTTGATTTTTTACGTCCGCTGAGTTCGTTTTTTTTTTATTTTTATTTTTTTTTAACCCTTAATGATCATAATTGAGTTCACTCAAATGGGTGATGCTGGTAGGAATGTCCAAACTCAAAATACTTAAAAAGTTAAAAATAAAAGTAATTAATATTGAAGTTTACGCAATTATTTACGTTGTGTATAAATGTGTAAGAGAGGTTCTAAACGATCCCTTAAATAGCAAAAAAGAAACTACTTATTTTGAAGTTCAGGTAGAGCGTTTTGTAGCTCAATTTCCTTTTTCTTTTTGGTATGACTAATTTTTACTGAGCTAGCAGCTGTTACTTTTAACTTTGCACCATTACACTGCAGAGATATTTTCAAAACTCGCTAAAAATTAAGGGATTCTCAACTTCTCTAAAAAATGTGTAAAAAAGATCAAACAATAGAAATGAATAGGCCCTCGAATTTACAATGGAATCCATTTATTTTTCGCAAAACTGCGGACTTTCAAAAATGATTTTAGTCATTAAAAACTAAAATCTTATAATATTTTGATTGATCGTTTAATTATTTTGAGATGCTTATGTATGTATAAATGAGAACTTTTTAATTCACCCATAATGTGTTAACAAAATCTAAATCAATTTAATTTTCTTTTTTCATTTAGTATTGTATTTTCCCCAAAAATATCAAATAAATATCTTCGTGTATGTAATCCACCATAATAGTCTGCCCTTCCGCAAATTGGCGGTCGAAGGAACAACCATGTAACACCCTGAAGGGTGCGAATCGTCTGTTTGCATCCCAGGAACAATAGACGTCAACGAAGCTAAACAGGCATGAACTCCAGGTCCAGTAAACTTTGTTTATGTTTAGCGAAAGGATTTGCCGGCAGGATAATCCAATTCTTTGGAACGAACCGCACAATTCGGGCATATGTTTAGAAACATTGTAATGTGTTTCCGGTATTATCCCCAATTTGCCTTTAAGCTTCAGTAAACAAAATGGCTTTTCTTTGTGTGTCGCAAAGCAATCGGGAAAGGATATTTTGCAATGACGACCGTTTTAGGGTATGGAGAGATGCAAGTAATATTTCACGGATGTTGTATATGTATGACTGAACGCTCCTCATTTATTTTTATAAAATCACGTGACTCAATTTCTACTGCCATTTTTCTAACAAAATCTTAGTTGCTTTTTATCAAATCCAAAGATATGTAGGGAGAAAGAGCATGAGCGTCTATATAAAAGAACTTGGTCCCTGCTTCCAGTTGAAAGCAAGATGGGATCAACTTTTGGGAAAGTGGACATCTGCTCCCATGGTTGGTACACGAGCACTTTGTAATCTGAACAGTTGGATAAGGAAACATAATGAAGGATGTAAGTATTTCAACACATAAAAGCAGATTTTCTTCTCCGATCTATTCGCACACATACAAAGTGAATGTCATGTTCGTCATCATCGTTATTTGTGATTTCTGCGAGAGAAAAGAAGATGGCGTGGGATAGCAATGCAAACGGACGGAATTTACCCTCCACAAAATGTTAAATCATTCTACATTGTGCTCCTATCTTGTCTTTGAAAAGTGGGGCTTTTTCCAGGCGATGTGTAAATTCAGTAGATGGATTGACATTGAACTTTACAAAAAATTATTTTATTATTAAATACGATATTTGAATATCATTCTATGACCATTTAATTAGTATAAGTAAATAGCGCAGTATTTAACACTTCATTACCGAATTTCCGAATTAGGATGATAGACTTATTGGATGGAAGTAACAATTTAAGCTTATTTGAAAGATACTGGATAGGGTGTAACAAATAAACTAATAAAATATGAAAGTGAATTATTGTAAACATGTACAAATAAATACAAATATATGCTTCATATGAAAGTAAAAAAACTATTATTAACAAACTAAATTAAAAATTATTAAAAAAGCTTTTATTATTATTTCAATCATCACTTTTAAGATAAATCTTGCAATTTTTCATGAAAATTATGGGTTTTTAAGTGATTGTATTTGAACATTAAAAAGGGGTCCTAAGAAATGGATATTCGAATCAACCCCATATATGTTCCGCGATTTTTTATAGTTAGTGTGTTTTGTCTGATTACACTTAACAAGAAAAAACATGAAGTCATGAGCGGAGTTAGGGGGGGGGGGGGGGGGGGGGGGGCATGGGAGGATTGCAAAGTGAAAATTGAAAAATTAGTTCACTGTTCATTTTTGAAATTACACAGGCCAACGATGAAAAAACTTTTTTAAATAACTTTAGCTATTTTCTGTGTAATTTGGTGTGTTGATTCCAAAAAAAAAAAAAAAATAATAAAAAAGTCGTATCACTCACCAATTTCTCACATTTCAATATTAAATAAAATTAAATTTTATTAATCCAACTGTATAACAAATATTTTTAACAGTTTAATTAATTTTTAAGTTGACAACATATTCTACTGTTATAAGGTTGCCAATAATAGCAAATGTTATCAGGTCGGTAATTCTGATAAATTACACCGAGAACAATAAAATCCATCACATCGGAGAAGAAGCTATACAAGAAACTTTACAGAGAAAAGGGAGAGAAAATCCCAAAAAAAAGCATCTAATTGCGGATGATAAAAAAATGATATCGAATACGGTTTCAGTACCCAAAAATACATAAGATTTAGGTAAATTAGTTTAAACAGTTTGTACAAACATTTTTTTGATTGGCTTGTGTTATTTATTAAAAATCCATAATTCCACAAGCACCTACCATCATGTTAATTACATTAATTATTGATGTTTTAAATATAAAATTTTAGTTTTATACACACGTACACTAGAAGAATACCGACCCCTCTTTAAATTATTTTCTAATAATTGGTTCAACTTTTTGAAATTCTTTGATTCAACCATTCTTTGGGCATTGATTCAAGCGCAATTCGGGCATTTGAAACAACCGCAATATTAGGTTGATTAAACGTCTAAATTCAGTTGAATCTACACGCTCCTGTAAAAATATCCTTGATACTTCAATAATTAAGAATTTTCTTTACATTTTTACTTGGAACTGTACGATTCAGCAGACCACTGCAGCAGAGTAACATTTGTAAAAAAATGTATAACACGTTAGTATGAATGCTATTTGAAATGGTCACGCACACACTATATCCCCATACCTTATTTATGCATCTATTTTCTAAGAAATATTGTATTTTAAATAAATACTTTATTTTCAGCTGTATTTAAAGAATTCACTGTATTACACAAACTTTTATCGTTTAAAAAGTGTTCGAAACTTACCTCGCGTATCACATACACAGCCACATTGCCACGCTTACTTACTACTTACAACGTTATATATGAGTATAAATCATTAGAAACTTAAAGATATAAATCGTTAACAACTTAAAGATTTATAATAATCTATCTTCGATCTACAAATGAGGATAGATGTAATAAAAAAATAGATATTTATTGAATATTAATTTAAATTCAAATATACAATTTTTTACAAATTTTTAATTTTTCTTCGCGTTTGAAACAGCCTTTCCTCTGTGGGGAAATTTTAGAAATTTCTTAAAGAAAGAAAGAATTTAAAAAAATAAAATACAAATGTGAACTAATCTACGATATGCTTAAAAAAAAGAATTTTCATTTGAATGAAATCGTAAAAAAATCGCACGAAATTTCCTTTTTATTATTTATTGATTTTGAGACATTTTTTGCCATATACTTGATAAAAGTCTGCCCCCTAATAGATAACCTCTAACTCCGCCCATGCACAAAGTAGCATTTCAATTCTTCAAAACTACTAAAATTGCTCAAAGATTAAGATTACATCCGAATTCGCCGGTGGTGTTAAAAAGGTTTATTTAACGAAAGTGGGAAAGCCTTAGTTTTGATACACAACACTAAAGGTTTTGACAAAATTTAAATGTTTTGGAAAGCATTATGATGGCTTATAGCGTTTGCAATATTGAATTTTCTCGTGACATCGTATATACAGTGACATTTTTGGGATTAAAACATTTCTCATCATACCTCGTGAATCTCAATCCATCAAGCGGCTTCGGTTTTCGCAGACAATTAAAAAATATAGTTACTTATACCTATACTGTTGAAAACACAATCCTCCTTTTAAAGTACCTACATATAACTAAAAAGTAGGAACTGTGAAGGTATGTCCTTTTTGGGCTTTCATACATGGGCTGTTCGAGGCCGAAGTTTGCATTAACCCGTTAATGCGCAAAAGGAGAATTTTGTGCACGCAAGTTCAATGATAAGATTCGAATAGAAACTTGGGACGATTTTCTTTCAAAATCGTGTATAGGGGGTTTTTGAGCGTGCTCTTTTAGAATATGGTATTTGTTTTGCATAAAAGCTTCAAAAACCCTATTATTCTTTGGGGTTTTTAAAAAAAGTGCTAGTATGTTTGGTTTTTTTCTTTTCATAGAAAATTGGGGCGATTTTTTTCCAAAATCGTATATAAGGGGTTTTTGGGGATGCTCTTTAAGAATCTGGCATTTGTTTTGCATAAAGCTTAAAAAACCGTTTAATTTTTTTTTTGGTTTTTAAAAAAAGTGCTGATTTTTTTGTTTTTTTTTCTTTTCAAAGTCGATTATCTTGACGTTGCTGCTATTGAATGATAAAAATAAAAAATAGCGGTCCGAATGTCTAAACTTTCTCAAATCATGGTTTTGAAAGTTTTTTTTTGCTTCGATTTTTGCAAAATGACCATTTTGTACAGCAATGTCATAAAAAACTTGGCGATTTTTTTACACGAAAAGGATCAATTTTACGAATAAAGTTTATAGGATTAAAAGTGCTTATAATTAGCCAGATAATACGGGTGCATTTTTTTAAAAATATTTTTGGATTTTTAAAAAATTGGCCAAATCCAAAAACCAAAAATAGTCGAAAAAATCCTGAAAAATTCATCCCTGTTTGCGATCGTATTCAGTATACTAGACACAGTGATGCTCCAATGTAATGAATGTGAAATGTGTCTTCGATAGTGGTTTCACCAGGACAAAGAGCTTAAGACCATCTCGAAATTGTTAAAAGACTTGCTAGAGGTAAATGGCGTCAGGGCAACCCAATCTCTCGACTAAAGGGGACATTTTATTGTTATATGATAAAAAATACACGATATTTTAAGCATTAGAAAAGATACGAAACATTATTTCTAATTTAATTGATCTAAGATCACTCACACACAGTCTTGTATTTCCGTACTAAAATATTTTGGATAACTTATTTACTCGCATTTAGTAGACCATATAAGTAAAGCGAGTAGATAATTTTCAGTTAATTACATTGCTTAAGTAGTTAGCTATAAAAAATTAAAAGTAGAGGAAAATTATGAAATTTGTTGGACTGAGCTAGTTATTTAAGATGAAGATTGATCAGTGTGAAATTAATTTTTTCGAAACTGTTTATCTATTGTACCTGAACAAATCTAGAGTTGACGACGAGACTCTGGCTCCTCCAGATCCGAAGTTCTGCATGCAAACTACAGCATATTTAAATCAAATTATTTATGAAAGAAAAATTCTGGAATTTAATTTACCCTGGTGCATCCTTATAAAAATGTAACTTTACTGTCTAAGTGAATGCACATGCCATTCACGAGAAGGGAATTAAGGGGGCAGTACACTTCTATTTTTTGAAAAAATCGATTTGTCAAAAACATCAAATTTGTATACAAGAGGATGAGTATTTTGAAAAGGAGGAAGGCGTAATGTATGGACCAGGCATTGCCGAATAAGCGTAAGATACTTTTTTTTTCAGAATTATCTGCGAATTGAATAAAAAAAACTTTAAACGCGTTTTTCTCGAAACTACGTTTTTTGACCTGGTTGGCAGTTTTTTGAAAAAACGACTGGTCCGATTGGGCTCAAATTTCGCGGACTTATTAGTGTGTGAACCATTATTATTAATATAGGTTAATATTGAACCCTTTTTTTTATAAATATTTTACTAAAACAAATTAAAAATTAACGTTAAAAAATTAATTTCTTACCAACCAGTTTGAAAAGGGTTTTTTTTTAGGCAGCCATATTACTGCCGTACAAACGCCAGAAATTTCGAAAAAAATATTTTTGTTTTTTTGATGCATATATTTTAATGTGTAAAATTTTCAAATGATTCAATAAATTTTTCTATAAAAAAAAAAAAAAACACTTAAAAAATGCAAAAAAGAAGTGTACTGCCCCCTTAACCAAGTTTATAAGAATCAAAATTTGAATTATGTCTCAAAAACTCTAAAATAAAATACTTTAAAACTTGGCCTATAAATTCAATACCAAACCAATAAATATTTTACTACAAATTCATAAAGTTCTGATCATTTTCACTAAACTCCGTGTAAAAGATAGGATCTTTACTTTCAAACTAGGTCCTTAAAAATATTAAAAATAGAGAAAAATATTTTCCAGTTTTGCAAACATGGTCTTGGGCTTGGTCTCGGTCTTGCCAGTCGAGTCTTGTTTTTGATCTTGTTACCGCAGGTGTAGTGTTGGCCATGGACATCTTGGTCTAAGTCTTGGACTTTCTGCAAGACCGACACCAAGATTGTAAAACCAAGACCGATTCTGCTCAGCATTAGTGTCTTCATTGTCTGGTTATTATCAAGAGCCGTAACGTAACAGTTATGGAATTTTTTCAATCTCTTTCATTATATCAGTGGAAACAATAAGTGGAACAAATAAGTTTAAGTTCTTAAGAGCATTTTTATTTATTTATTATTTTATTAGAATTTCTTTAATAAAAAGTCCATAAATATTCCTTTTGGTTAAAATGTTGCAGTAAGATTCCCATGATTTTTGAATATTCTTAAAAATAATACAGAGGTAGTATTTTTAATTTATTAAAAATAAAGCCTCCGCAGGAAAATTTCAGATATCAAAGTTAATCGTTTTTTGGGGCAGAACACATATTTTTAATTTAACCTTTTAAGGACGGGACTGGTCGATATATGGACCAGCCAGAGGACACATAATATTTGATGTTTTTCAGGGAAAATGGTATGCGCTAAATATGCGAAAAATAGTGTAAAAATTCCTGGAAGCATCCTTGACCTTAAAAATTGCTATTTCAAAGTCAAATTTTTTCTGCTATTTAGCCCTGAAAGTTGGCATAGCTACCTTTTTTTATGTACTGATTACGACAAATATAATACCATGAATGGCGAAACTCATCTGCAAGCTGAATTCAAGGTGAAAAATTGAAATGTTCACGATTTTTCCCGTATTCAACGCATCAAATTACCTAGAAAAATATTTTCAAACCGTCGCGCCAAATTTTTTACATGGGACTTTCCGTTGCGGACGGGCCTGGTCGATATATCGACCAGCAAGAAGAAGTTCATTGAATTTATTTATAATATTCATATCTAATAAAAGGTCAATTTTAACGTAATTTTCCCCGTCCTTAAAAGGTTAATAAAAATAAATTCTCCACCGGAACAATTAAAATATAAAGGTAAACTTATTTTGTTTATTCATTAAAATTTGTACATACGACTTCAATTGATAATTTTTTCCCCTGTTAAGTTTTTGATTTTTACTTACTGAAATTCTTAACGGGTTACGTGGGTTTTGAATTCCAAAAAAATCACAATTTTCGGATTTTTTTTTACGAAATTTATAAAAGTGATTTATTTCAACTACATACTCATACTAGGATATAAAAGTATATTACTTGACCAAGTTGTGAAAATTTTTCATGAAAAAAAAAATGAAAATTTAACCATTGACAGCTGGTTTACGAAAATCGATGATTTTTTACCATAAGCAGAATATCTCGAGATAGGCTTATCTGAAATCAAAAAATCAAATTTTTTCTATTAGTAGATGCATATGGCTTGTACTTGGACGAAGGATTTGAAAAAAAAATGATATTTGAATTTTCAACAACGTTTTTTAACAAAAAATTGATTTTTTTTTAAAATGTCTGTGAACTAATGTTAAAAATGTCTGTGAACTAATGTTATATTTTCGTGATTTTCTACTAGTAAAACGACTTGTAATGAACGGAATTTAAAATCCTTCGTTCAAATACAACTCAATACTATGTAGAAGAAGTGTGGTAAATTTGAGTAAAATTGAAATATTAGTTTTTGAGAAATCATGCCTACCGGATTCAAAAATGTAGTTTTGAGAAAAACGCGTTTAAAGTCAAATTACTTTTAAAACTAAGAAAATTAATTTTTTTTAACATTTTTCTAAATAGATGTACTTTTATATTCCAGTAGTTGAAATAAATCACTTTTATAAATTTCGTAAAAAAAAATCCGATAAATTGTGATTTTTGTTGGAATTCAAAACGTACGTAACCCCTTAAGAATTTCACTACAAGCCACTGGTAGTTACATTCTATTTACATGTTTTATATTTCAGAAGAGGTGCAACAACAACTTTGCCCATAAATGTTTGCTCATATTAATTAATTCTGAAGGTTTTCGAGATTTCCCTTCTTCTTGAACGAGACTGAACAATATTATTCAATAGAACGTTCTCTAAAATTTTAGTTGAATGCTTAACCAATTTGCCTTTCTTATTTGTTGTTAAAGGCTTAAATTCTTTTAATTTTTCATAATTTTTTGATTTAGTTATTTATTCTTCGATTATCAACACTTAATATAAGTACTTACCAGTATACATACAGCTTTACAACTTAATGACATTATGTATATTAAATAATTTATAATCTAGCTCCTAAAAAAAGATAGAAATGAAACAAAACAGTTTTTTTTTTAATATTTCAATTTTATTTTCACAATGTTGACTTTTAGTTGATTTTTCCGTACAATTAGTGAATATAAAGAAAAATTTTGCTGGGGACCGATAATAAACATTAAATAAAACAAAATAAAGCCGAAAACATAAAAAACTTTTAAAAGTTAGCATAATATATATATATAATAAAACAAAAATAACAGAAAATAAAGCGGGACTTATCGCCCATACAGTTCTTATTACAAAACATACTCAGTTAGCATACTTATAAATTACACTATTTTACAATATGTACAACAAAATCGCATTACGTTACCACTGGAATATGTTGATTCAATTTGATTCGATCTCTGCTCAAGGCTTAATATAAATTTGTATTTGGAATGATGAATCTCAAAGTGTAAATTTTTACAGTATTTTTAGAATTGCACAAAAAATTGAGAAAATAGAGGAATAGTGGGGGATTTTTGGTTTTAATACAGGTTTACTTCATTGCTAGCACCGCGCAGTTACCACTACAGTAAGATGCCCTTCGAAAACATACATTCGCTAGAGAAGAATTACAATTATGACTAAAAATTTACAAGAACCCAAAATGGAGTTGTTCCTAGAATGGAGTTCGCGCCTAAACTTCGCAAAAAACACCTAAGACGAAATGAATGCCAAACTCTCGAGAACTTCCATTTGTTTTTAAAGACTAACTAATTTTCTTCAAGTGATATTTGATAAAAATTGCACATTTATACAAAAAGTTGCTATCCGCCTGCTTAGCTTACGAAAGATTTTAGGTATATAAGATTGGTATTATGTTATCGCGCTGCGAAAGGGACACCGCCGAATCTCAGTTTATTAAGGGTCGCAAATCCGTGTGCTGCGTTTCTTTGTGCCGGCGCAGATCAACCTTCCTCTGGAATGATTTGTGACAGAGCTCGCATGCAAAAGGTTTGTATCCGGTGTGTTTCCTCGAGTGAGTGATTAAGTTGGAGCTCTGGCTAAAAGCCTTACCACACACCTGACACTTGTGGGGCTTCTCACCTGAAATCAAGAAGAAAAACAAATATTAAATTAAATGGCTAACAAATACAAAATATAAACAATTTGAATATTTCAAAATTATATTTTTTATATGATACCCGAATATCTTAAGACCAATACATCTTTAAATGAATTGTTGTGACAATGGAACACTATGATTTTAAGGAACTCGGGTACAAATTATATTTGCAGAGATTAATTTCTGGCGAAATGAACAAGGTCACGCACTCACAGCTGTATCAATCCCGTGTTATTTGTGGCAGCTGTCAAGTAGTAACATTGCGATTAGCAAATATGGGGCGCTACCTTTTCGAAATTTGTTAAAACCAGTTCAGTTCAAGATCAAAAAAGGAAAATTTATAGTCGTAGTTGTCGTCGAAAATATTGAATCTGTTAGTGATAGTGATGTTGAAAATCCATTCGTCAATCAGATTTGACTCCATTAGACTTTTTCCAATGGGGTTTTTTGAAGATTAAAATTTATTCTAAGGATCGTCAAACAATTCAGCAACTTAAAGACAACATAAGCGAGTATATCACTGAAAATGTGCCTCAATTATGGCAAAATGTCATTGAAAACTTGGTCAAAAAAAATGCTGTTTTGCAGAGCTAGCAGTGCATATCACTTATCAGATATTGGTTTTTATTACTGACAGCTACATATCATTATCAAGCAACGAATCATTTATATGTTTAGTTAAAAAATTACAATAACACTTCAAATTTGAACACCCTTTATAACTGTCACAAGAATCTATCAGTCGATCGATTCAACTACACTAGTCTAAATATTCTAATCATTCAGATCGATTTGTCAATTCGATTCGAAGGCATATATGTCAATTTGAATGACTTCCAAACGGATCTGGTGCCCTATTCAAGTACACACTTCCCAGTGGTTGTGTATAGTGCATCTTTATCGACTAAGAACACTTTCAATGAGACGCACCTGATCGTTTCAATCATGAACAGCAGCTTTGAATAGCGGGCAGTAGGATGGTCAGATACGATCCTCGACACAGAAAATACTTGGCCTGATATATGGTCGACCGCGCCGACATGATCCCGAAGGACATCAACTACCATCGCCACTATAAAATCAAATCGAAACATTCAATGTGCGAATGGTATCCGACTGGGGTATAAATTACCAACTCCTAGCATTGGTGCCAAAAACGGACTTGGTATAAACATCGTCCTGATCTCTACGATCATTCGATGATGTGTTTAACCAAAGATGATACAATCAACTTGGGGTTCAATTTTAAATTTCAAAACTTCAATAGAGAATTTGAAATCAGCAACATTCGTATTTATTGCCTTAAAAACTGGTTTACATTTAAAGTTTGGCTGTGCCGCAATCTTGATTTTGTTAAATCTCGTGAGCTAGTTGAGATAGCTATTACAGGGTGTCCCAAGGAATGTGCGAAAACTAATTAGTCACAATTTTTTAACAAATGGAGAGATCGGTAAAAGGTAAATATTTTTTAATAAAGGAAAGTCGTCATTTTCATTTCATGTCCATTTTATTATAAAAAAATTAAACCTATTTAATACAAACCATTAATTTAAAAATATAGTAAAAAACGTGAATTATTGATAATATATATTTTTGAAATGTGAACCATCTACATAAAAGGTATCTACCTGCATTTCTTCGAATCTTCTGTCGCCGGAGAGAAGTACAAAGGGATGTTAGGGACCAAATCCTTTCTCATGCGAAAAAGAGGAGCCGCGTTAAATCTTTTTTTTTTTTTTTATTCAAGACGGAGCAGCACCTTATCGCACACAAGAAGTATCATCAATAAATTTTATGGCGATCGAGTTATTGGCCTAGGCCCTAGGGTACCCACGCTTTGCTAGGGGAAAAGGAATAGAATAGCCACCTTACTCGTCAGATCTCACTTAATGTGATTTCTTTTTATGGGGCTACATTAAAGATCTCTGCTATGAAAATAACCAAAAAGCAGTTGAGGATTTTATTAAAGACTTTGGGAAGATCGTCAATGACATTTCAAATGAAACGTTAGAACATGTTTTTAATAGTTTTAGAAAGCATATGGATATTTGTGGCAAATTAGATGGTTAAAATATCGCAAATATATATCATTAGTAACTAACGTTCTTCACTACTTTTTTAAATTAATTGTTTTGTATTAAATAGATTTAATTTTTTTATAATAAAATGGACATGAAATAAAAATGACGACTTTCCTTTATTAAAAGGTATTTACATTTTACCGATCTCTCCCTTTCTTAAAAAATTGTGACTTTCTATTAAATATTTTGACACTAAAAAACGCATAATAATCTTCACATCTTTATAATGGATCACGTTTCATGGAACTGAATTTCACTCTGATTTTATTCAATATCAAATAAACGCCCGATAATCCAAAATTCAAAATGCTTCCCACACCCGGCATCATGTCAACCTACTAATCCCCTTCAATTTGTCTTCCTAAAGTTTATTAAATTTTATGAAATATTCTAAAGCTGTGGTGTGACCTCCGGATTCCGCGACAACTATTCATACAACCAGCCCCTTCAATACTGCCAGCAGAAATTATCCCTTTTAATGCGTCGTTAAATGGTATACTTTTGTTTGGAGGGTAGCTGTTCTAGGTTCGACAACCACATTTCCATCTTGGCATGCCAGAGAAAATAGCCCTCCTTAATCCTCATGAATTTATTGAACAATATTAAAAACGGATCTCTGCCGAAGGACGATTTATTATTTATTGCAAGCTCATTAAGTGGAATCAGATGACGTCCTTAATCGGATTTTTATTGTCGATGAGCCCTTCGATTTTGTTCTCTGGAAGCATACGGATAGCTCTCTCTATGGAGGGTTTAATTTCAGAAATCAAGAACTAGTTAATGAATTTGTGATTTATGTCCATTTTATATTAAACGGCTGGTCCATTTTGCAAGCAACTGCTAAACAGTTAGTTAAGTATTTATATTTATTTTAATGACAAATTTATTTTGTCTCTCGGATCATCGCTACTGCATATACATGTCTGCAACTATAGTGTGCAGTATTTGGTATATGGGGCGCTATATGCCAAATTGTTTTGGCAAAATACTTTTTTAGTGGTGCTTGAAAATAGCTTATCCGATTTATTTTATATGTATTTTTTGTCCTAATGTTTACCAAAGACATAATGTCTTGGTTTTTATCATATATTAATTTTTAATAATCTTCATCGTTTTTGGTTCTTTAAAAGTTTACCATCAGTTAACTTTCATGAACATTTTCAAGGGTTCCGTAGTCAGTTAGGAACCCTCACAGTTTCGCCTTGTTCCCCCGTCTGTGGACGGAGTCACAACCCTATTCACCTTCCAAAAAATGTTGAAAACATGTTTACGTGATAAAATATCTTTATATGTACATATATATACCCATATTCTTGAAGTTGTGTTGCTTGTCGAAATTAGCAATATATTGCTATTCTCGTGGTCGATAAAGTGATTCTTGAAATTAAATGACTATTTCCATACCTCATGTTTATGAATTTTGAAATAACGACTCTTAAAAATCGAAAGAAGGATAATCAAAATTAAGAATTTAAATAATTTTTCAGATATTTGCTTTTTTCTTTTGTATATATTACACTTTTTATAGAAATATGGTTAAAACTACGAATGGAAAGCAGTTTGAAAAGCTGGTTTAATTGTACCTTTTCATCCTCACTAGAAGGGAACTTTATAAATTCTGGACAAATATGATTTTCCATAGAGTCAACACATTCTTGTAATGCTCTGAAAAATGTTGGTTAGGACGTACTAGCGTTGAAGTCGTTATGTAGATAGATCTTATGTAGCAGTGGGCAAATTCAAAGAGTTGAAGCGATCTCTTAATCGTTTCCTTGCTTCACGAAGATTGATAACCTCTTCTTTTTCGTTGGTATCGAAAACCAACTCGAAAGAGCTCATTTCAATTAGTTGTTGTTTCTAAACACTACAAATACTACAGAGACGACTGTCGACTTGTTTCACAAGACTACGAGAATGTCAACTCGTGAGTGAGATTGTTCGAGAAGTGTCACGACTTCAAGAATAGAGGCGATAAAGTTGAAAGGGAATGTAATTGAGTCGAATGTTACTAAATGCAAACTTAATTGATATTTTCAAATTCTTGTTCTAACAATTGAATTATAATAAACATTCTAAGCTTTGAACACAAATAATCTAGTAAGAAAAAATAAATGCTTTCATATTCAGTAGAGCAGTATCACTTATTTAAGGTACAGTAATTATACAATGTGATTTTTTTTTTAAAGTTGAATTTATGTGGAATGACTCAGAGAAAGAATTTGTTGGAAATTTTTCTTAAGATGTCGGTAACGAATGCTCGGCTTGTTTGAACCTTCCTTAAAGAGCCAGTTTCAACAAACTAAGTCATCTTTAAGAATCGTTGGGCATATCACAGATATACATGCGGTTCCAGGTATCAGATCTCACTAGATAATTACCTCATTGGTTTCCCAAAATGGTGCCATGTTGGAGATGAAATCACATATTCTCGTGAAAAAGGATATCACGTACAGATTTTTCCGTTCTAATTTATCTAAATTATCCTGGGATTTCGGATTCAACAAAATGAGGTCTCCTTGCTGTATACACATATAGAACACAGAAGAAGTTGAGGCACCCATCCCAATTTGCTGTCCCTTTTTTCCTTCCCTTGTTTCGTCCTCATCCAGCAGATTTCATTTGCAGGATTTATACCTAGCTAGAGCTAGCTACAGCGATTTTGCACTTCTATATTCGCACGTCTGGAGCTAAAGATAAAAGATAACAAGAAATCCCACCCATACATTCTTCTTAACAGATTCCGTTTTATGGATGTGTTTCTATATCGAAGAGAAGAGCGTCGTCAGAGAGGGGGGCTAACTATATTACAACTACTACAGCGGAAATAATGTATCAGCACCCAAACACATTTAAAACGAAACGGATATTCCGAAAAGTTGTAGGAAAAGATTTCCACAGATTTTTTTATTTATTTATAGCGCCGTGCTTCGTATATTTGGAATCGTGTGCAGAAAGTTGGGCAAATACGTTTCACGCTGAAAAAAAAAGAGAAGATATAAAGGAGCAAGTTATTTTATGGCGCAGATAGAACTTGAAATTGAAGGAAAACAAATGTTTGGACGTGTTTCTGCCCAGGACTACCAGGACGGGCGAGAAAATCAATAGGCGGCGGATAAGATAGGGCCGGATAGTTTACCCTTGACTGACTTGAAGACAACTTCACCTGCCATCTTACAATTTATTATTGGTCGAGATTGATTTAACTGCACTTTCCCAACCAGACAGACCAAAATCTTAGAACGATTTCAAAGCTAGTGGGATCATAATAAATATCGCCAGTGACGTAACTACCTTTTCCAAGGCCGTTGAATGGTGAAGGACGGGTCAATGCAATTTTCAGAAATGAGATAATGTTATTATAAGAATGAATGTGTTACTATATAATTTTCTAATTCTTCAATTTCATAATTAATTTGTTTAAAATGCATTACCCTTTAAAAAAGAACTACTAGGTACTGAAGAAAATTAATACCATCGAAAAACTACAGTCCAAAATACAGTTTATTTATTCCTGTATAATTGGCCAATTTTAAGTTCCTATTCTTTTCACGTAATTCAACACTATCATCATATATTTTATTAAAACGTAAAAATTCAGAATGAGAGAAAAAATAGAATATACAGGGTGTCCCAAAAATACCAGGTCAGAGTGACATGGAAGATAGGTTAGCCTTAAATGTGTCGAATAAAATAAACATGGCCTTAGTAAAAGTTTCTTAGTTTTCGAGATATTGTCACTTTTTTAATTTCGTTTAAAATCTCTACTTTTAGTTAGAATTTCAATCACCATTGCTAAAAATAACTTCAAGTTGTTTACTTTTTTATTTGTCAGGTATCTTGAATAGTTATTTCAGGCGTTAAAAGTAAAATTTTGCCGAGATTTAGTCTACCTTCCAAGAAAAATAACTCATTTGTGTTACCTCTGTCAAAATTTAACTTTGACAATCAGTCGTGGAAAAAAAATGTACCAAAAGAAACTGGCAAATTATCTTAAAAACTACTCAATTTAATGCAGATTCAGAAATGGCATGATACTTGGGGAATTATTTTAAAAAACTTAGAAATTGCTATTTTTATCATTAAGGGTTATGCTAAAGCCGGACTCTATTCTGAAAAATAAAACACTATTATTGCGCAATCAATAGTAAAAAAAGGCCACATTGCATTTTTATTAGCTGCCGGCCTTTGTCTTTTGTGGCAGTGGACCATACATTGCACGTTCTGCTCTCCTTCAATAGCCAAAGTTCTTCCCGAATGCATTTCCAACTGAAAACTGCTTTGATCATCAGCGAGCTCTAAAACTCTTGTTTTTTTTTTAAATAAAAATTGACGTATTTTTTAAAAGTTTGTCGCCATGTTGGCCCCGCCATTTTGAATTTTTTAAATCTAATATCAGATTTGTAATCAGCGACTCCAAAAACGGAAAAAACTGATGCCTGAAAGAATATAGATCATGTCTTAGTGCTAGGTGTTGTTTACCCCCTTGAGGAGCTTTTTTTACGAAAACCCAAAAACAGGTCAACTTTATTTTTCAACATCGTATATTTGTCAATGATTTTTAACTAAAACTGTTATTTTTGTGACGCATAAATATAATTTATTCTGCAATAGAAAATAAGGGTTGCCACCCCCAGGAACCGGATTACTTACAAAAGGTTAGTATATTTATGAGACATCATTTCCATTTTGTTAAATTCGAAAAAATTTATTAGAACTTGAATTATTTAGGAAAAACTGTTTTTGGGGGTATACTTTAGGGGTGGTTTTCAGCCCCAAAATGTACGCATCCGCAGATCAAAAAAAAAATACCTGTCTCTTATTTTTCGATGCTCTATAACATATTTCAATTTCATCAAAAACGGTGAGACACACCTGAGACAGTTTCTTTGTTAGTAGCAAACAATCGAGAACAATTTTAAAATGTACTATTGTGTAACATAAATGTAACATAATTATACATGTGTTTATAAATCATATGTAACCCAAAATTTATTCTATTTCGTTTTTGACAAATGCAAATAGTTAGTCTCATTACTTGTGAAGAAAACATTTATTATTAAATGGCCATAAAAAATGTTGTCATGTAGTATCTTAAGTCTGATTATTAAAGAAAGTTATTTTAAATATAACAAATAAGTTAATCGCTTTAGTTAGTCGAGTTTATTTACAGTTTAACCAAAATTCATACCAAGGTGGATGATTTCAAAATTAACCGAAGCAAAAGTGCTTGACTGTCATGTCTGAGAAGATTGTATTGAATACAATTCCAGTGATTGTAAACTTTACGAATTACAAAAACAGCAAAAAGATAAAGAAAAATAAATAAATAAAAAAATATCGATTATTAATACATATAATTAGAATACAATACAATTTACATTAAAATCTGTTAAAATGTTCAAAGACAAACTATTTTAATTTTTCTAAAACGAAATAGAATAAATTTTATGCATTTTATTATTTCTATTTGGTACCAAAATAATTATATATTATAATATTATCCTTTGAATCTTCATTCCAGTGGTACTCGATAAAGTACCAAAAACTTAATTCTCAGCGGATGAAGATGAAAGTCTTGGAAAAACCAGCTGATTTCCAATATCAAACTGTTACTGACAAACGATATAATATAATATATTTCTTCCTTCCTTCATTACTAAAAGTTTAATTTGTTACGATCTTTCCCTGAAAACTGCAGAATTACTGAGAAAATCCATCACTGTTTCAACTTTGAGCCGTCAAAACGAAATGTCACCGAGTCGAATGAAGTTTGCAGTATGCCCGCGTATCATCCATGGAATCAATGAAAATCCGAATGAACGATCATTCGTCAGATTTTTACTCGGCCATGCCCGTGTATCAAGACTTCAGTCAGCTTAATCTAAAAATCTAGATTTTGGTTTAGGAATTGACGGATGGACTCTCAATATTCACAACAAATTTCGTTTAGAAAGAAGAAAATGTTAAACTGCAGATGTGTTGATCTTCCAAATCTTAACGTATTTAGTGTTGTGTGTTTTTTTTTAATTTCATTATTTAAAGATGCTTTTATGTTTGTATAATAATATTAATAAAACGCAAACAATTCTTGAAATCTATTGTCAAGAAGTTCGATTATTGCCTGGGTAATCTGAATGCTAGCTACGCACACACTGAATATCCGTCAGCTTAAGAAGACACGTTAGAGCCGTATAAAAACCGTTAATAACCGCAAAAGATGTCCCTGATAACCTACTTCGAGAAGAATGCCATCAATCCGAAGGAAACGATATGATTTGCACGTAAAACGTTTACACCCCATTAATGGAGCCGAGCTTCACCGGGTACCGCCAAAGGGCGGCGCGGGGGTGTGAATAAAACTTTTACGGCCGCAATTATGCCTCCTGATTTGGGGGATTAATAAATGATTACACAAATTTAATATCGCACTGCCGCCGCCGCCGCCGTTGCCGCCGGCGGCAACTCTTCTTGCCCTTCCGTCGTCTCAATTTTTACGAGCCGCGAAGGACGAAATAATTTCAATCAAGTCTGGCTGGAATTCGACTCCCTTGGAAAGGAGCGCATTCCTCCTGGTCCCAGCCCCGCCGCTGGTGGACAAAAAGGGAAAAAGAAAGAAATACATAAAAGTATTTTCTGTACGTGAGGACATTTCTCCTGCTCGATGTGATGACACGAAGGGATGACGAAAAAATCTCGAAGAATCCTCGAAATCAGGGCATCCCCAACGGTCTGATGTTTCACATCTTTCCTTGTGCCCTGTGCACAGTTTCCACTTGCCAATGGACAGGGGGCGCTTTAGTGGAAAAACTAAAGCTGTGGGTCGAGGCTGGCATACATATCTCTACGCGGCGGCTGACGGAGGAACATTTTCGCAGTTGTCATGACGACGCTGCAAGTGTGGGCGGCACAAAAATCACGACCGACCAATGAAAAATTTAGTGGAGGGGTTTGATTTTCCATTTTCCCGCACAGACACACATTCAAGCTAGGGCAGCGCCACCACAATCCTCAGTCCGCTCCATACACTACTAAATCCCGGCGAGTCCTTGTCGTCAGCATTCGATTTATCGCGCGTGTAGTTTGCTCTCCCACGCGGCGACGGCGGTGGTTCCGTTAAACCCCAATAGCTCCTTTCGCTTAGCGCCGATGATCCCGATACCCCCCGTCGTCGTCGGTGGCGCGCGGCGTCTCTGTCTGTGTACACAGAGTCGCTCTCCAGGTTTTTGTGTCCTGCCAGGGAACATTTTTTCGCCATTGATTTTCCAAGAGCAGATGAAATTGTGGTTGTATCTGACTGCTCTGTGTCACATAAAGCCGATTTTTTCGTTCTTTGGGTTCGATCCGACTGGTCAAACTGGACGCCAAGGATTAATGAGATTTCGTCTTTCTGCCGAATTTACAATTCAAATTAAGCAGACCGAAGTTAATTTGCAACCCAATTGCCCATCAGTGATCACGGCACTACCGCACGGTTTTATTTTCTGCTCTAGCTTAAGTTCAATTCGATTACACTTTTATCAACTGCCTAAAGATTTACAAACTGGTGTTTTTAATACTCAGGCCCGATATTCCAGTTAGCGAAATCAAAATTTCAGTTACCGAAAAATAATATTCCTCACTAATCACATTTTGTCTTCAAAATTGGCCCTTAACCCTATTCACCGCATTATTTCCCGAATTAAAAAAATACTTACATATTTACTTAGGACATTGGCTATACTAAAAAACAGAGCAAAAGCTACCTTAAATTTTACAAAAACTGAGCTTCATTTCAATTTGAATGACATACAACGGAACCCCTCTTAAAAGGAAAAAAACGGAATCCTTAGGCTGGCCATACACGTTCAGTTATATTGCACAATAAAATTGTGTAAAATATTGCGCAAAAAACTGCGCTAGATGTGTGTGTGGACACAGTTGTGTAGTGCAGTTAAATACACAATTTGCTCAGTTATTTGCTCATTTTTCGTCAAAGTTTGAAGGTTCAACACGTGAAGAATACATTTTCAAGGAAATTAATAGCAACATAATGTGTCAAAGAAAAGGATTAATTAATTAATACTATAAGCTACTGCAATTTTAAAAGCGAAAATAAATAGAAGGTAACTTCATGTTTCTATCAAATCAAGAAGTTTCGTTTTCTTCTCACTTGAATCCATGGTTGCTGTCACACAGTATTGCACAGTTATATTGAAAGCAATTCATGCGACCTGCGCATTTAACTGCGTAATCATGACGACTTTACGCAGGTCAAAAACTGTGCCAATAATTGAGTAAATTGTGCATGTGATCTGAGCTTTCTTCAGTTTTTCCATCAGTTCTGACGTCACGCAGTTTTATTGTGCAAGAAAAGAAGGATTTGAAAAAACCAAAAAAATTTTTTTTTTGGTGAATTTATAAAGACATGGTTCAAAACACCATTCCTTCCTTATCTTCTAGGTTTCTAAAACTGGAATATTAAAATTATCAAGGTTAGTAAGTTCTGAGTCATAGTTTTAGAGTTGTTGAAAAAATAGGGTTTTATAGAAACCTTGACCGGCTTTTTTTAGGTTAGCCATTGATTTTTCTGTTTTCAGTTCTGGAAAAACTACTTATAACTAATATTTTGATAAATCCTTAGCCAAAGATACTTAAATGATCTCTACATTGTCGAAAAATACAAATTGCTTCTAAATTGCGGAAAATAATAATCTTTACAAATGAATCGAAAGTTATCATAATACTACTTTTGGGGTTGGATTAAAAGCTGAATCCCGAAAGTAAGGTTATTAAATTGCTTCTAGTTTAGACTCTATGATATGTTCGATGAATTTTTTCTTTTAACTTCATGTTGTATTTGGATTATTAGATGGCTTTAATCAACCAAGCCTATAAAATTTAGAAACAACTAACATATATTGTATAAAATATTTAAGTCTACAGTTTAGGATTTAAGATTTCATTTGAGTTGCGTTCCGAGCTCCTACGACATGAAGACAATGAGTTTGCCTTAATTTCTCACTATTGGATTAATATCAGTCAGGTCTATTTTTGTTAAAGCTTTTCCTACAGTCTGTTAATGAAATACACTCGCTTAATTAATAAGGTTTTTTTACAATATTAAGTTTACTGTATAGTAAAGAACATTTTATGTACAAAACAATAGAATATAGAATTTTTTTTTTTTTTTTTTTTTTTTGGTGCATGTTCACTAGGGTGCTTTTTTTCGTGACTATTTTTTTTTTGTCAGTTCCACCTCGAAATTTTGTGACAAATACCTAAACAAAAATTCCCTGAAAACTGGGGCCCTTAATAGTAATATTAAGTAGGGGAGAGCGGGGTTGGAAGTTCCGATTTTCAAATAACATGAAATTTTATTATAAAAATGAAAGCTTTCATTTTCAAGATGTGCAAATATTGAATGGATGTTTATCAGGTTTTGTAATATTATAGTCATTTCTACTAATATATCAATAGTTTTTTTTACAGAAGCAAATTTTTGTCAACTTTCGGAGCGGAACATTCAGCCCCGCTTTGGGGCGAGTTGTTCCACCTTTGGGGCAAATTGTTCCGCTTAGATTATGACAATAAACTGTCAGAATAACATAGGTTTTCTGAAATAAAACAACCATTTCTATATATTTATGTATGTAATGTTTATTCAATGCACAAATAAACTTAAAAAATGACAGAATATTACTGGTACAGAACATTATTGGTCCAGATAAACTTTTTTAACTTTTTTAACTTTAAAAAATAACAAAACATAAATGGTGAGCTCCAGATAAACGTTTCTTTACTTAGTTAAATTATAACTGAGATCTATAAACTTATAAATCTTATCAGATTCATAACTAAACATTCATATGCGAGTTTTCGCACCTCTCCGGGCAGAAGACCGAAGTATATTGCGGAACACTTTAAAATGTAGTTCGCTAATTTTTTTTTCCTGTTCCAAGGTAAACTAACCTGGATTTATAACCTGTGGTAGGAACTTTGCCATCTTTCAATTTTGTAACAAATCTATGTAACGTCACGTGGCAAATTTTAAGCTCTCTTGCCACAGTTTTAACAGGTCTTCCCTCCTTGATAACAGCATCTGCAGCTCGACGCAACAATGTGTCGGAGGCTTTACCTCTCTCTGTCTTACGTTTGTAATTTCTCATCATTAAAATAAAAAAATATGGTCTTATGAATTTTAGGTACACGATTGAAGGTAAATTGGGGTAAGTTGTTCCGGGAACAACCAGCCCCGTCAGGAAGGAACTTGTAGCCCCAAATTACGTTTATATACGAAGACTGACATACTGGCAAACTAATATAATCAATTATAAAAATACTTATCCAATAATATACCTTACCAATGTCACTACAATTTAGGAGAGTTACGTATGAATCGGTCTATAATACACAGAGATAGACCATATAGTTTAAACACGAAAAAATTTACTTACGTGATGTTTTGACAGCTACATGCACACAGCCACTCAACCGTTGTTGACGGAATAACTAAAATGACTGCCGACGTGGCGGGTCACCTGACGCTTTAACGACGCACATCACATGTATTGTTATCTCTTTACCTTACAAAGTTATTGCTGTCGGAACAACTTACCCCGGGAACTTCCAGCCCCGCTCTCCCCTACTAGACCAAGGCGTATAAAGATTTCCCATATAAAATACACGTAAACTTTGATTATTTTTCTTCAAAACTCTACAGCTCAGAGGCATTTTATGGTATAATCTTGGTCAATGGTAGGGTTTCTTCAAAATTGAATGCTCTACAAGAGTGTCCATTGCGGTGTAAACCTAACTCCCACCAGCGAGGTAGTACGGGTCACTAACCCCAATTTTTCCGTGAAATTCTCGCTTTTTACCCCTATCTCGTAAATAACAAGAGGTACCGAAAAAGTGAATATGACAAACTTGTAGGAAATTCCTACAAAAAAGTTCTGAACACCAAATCGCTAACATCGATATTTCTTGAGATATTGGGCTTTGAAGTTGAGGTAGTGTGGAATTTTCATGGATTATTGAGCTAAATTGTAGAAACAATACCTCAATTTCAAAGCCCAATATCTCAAAAAATATCGATGTTAGCGATTTGGTGTTTAGAACTTTTTTGTAGGAAATTGAATTTCCCACAAGTTTGTCATATTCAGTTTTTCTGTACCTCTTGTTGTTTACGAGATAGGGGTAAAAAGCGAGAATTTCACTGAAAAATTGGGTTTAGTTACCCATACTACCTCGCTGGTGGGAGTTAGGTTTACACCGCAATGGACACTCTTGTAGAGCATTCAATTTTGAAGAAACCCTACCATTGACCAAGATTATACCATAAAATGCCTCTGAGCTGTAGAGTTTTGAAGAAAAATAATCAAAGTTTACGTGTATTTTATATGGGAAATCTTTATACGTCTTGGTCTAGTACTTAATATTACTATTAAGGGCTCCAATTTTCAGGCAATTTTTGTTTAGGTATTTGTCACAAAATTTCGAGGTGGGATTGACAAACAAAAAAATAGTCGCAAAAAAAAAAGCACACTAATGTACAATGTACATATGTATCAACCTCCGATATTGATATTTTATTTAAAAACACGATATATCGAATATCGATTTATTTTTCGATATCAACATCCCTATAATATACAAGCAAGTCAATCTTTGCTCTTTGAACAAGGATTTTTGGAAAGTATTAGTAACAAAAGTTAGTTTAATTCTGTGGTTCTTTTGCGAAGCTGATTTGAAGAAATAGTTATAGGTGTCATAGGCTAGATTTTTAATATCCAATACAGCAGTCATAATTTAAGGGGACCTTTACTTTCAAAATCGAAAAAGAATCAATTTTTTTTTTTTTTTTCATAAAAATGCTTCTTAACATCACAGAAATACTGTCCTAAAACCGTCTTAAGAAATTCGTACAGGAAAAAAAGTTATACCTATATTTGTAACGCTAACTCTACTCGTTTTATATGTAAAAATTATATAACAAAAACTTTGAACGCGTTTTTCTCGAAATCACATTTTTGAAAATGGCCGCATCTGTATCTCAAAAACTATTCAACCGATTTTAACAAACCAAACGCCATTCGATTCGTTATCAAATATACTAGTAAATAAACATTTAAAAATATTATTTTACTCCCCCACTTTTTTATGCGGAGGTTAGTTTACCCCTAACTTATAGTCGTTTTTTAACTTTTTTAGAAAAATGTGTATAAAATGATATATTTATTAAAAATAAAAGGTTTTTTAGGTTTAGGTACTAGTTTTGTGTCTTATGAAAACAATCCACTAAAGATTTTGACTCTATCTGTTACAGAAAGTCCTAGAGAAATGCGGCCGTTTTAAAAGTGCATTTTGGAAGACGCCCCCTGCAGGCATTAAAATAAACTAAAGTTGCATTTAACAATTTTTTTTATATTTTTCATAATCTTTCCAATAATGTACAAAAGGTTTCAGAATAATAAATATAATAATCTTTTAAAAAAAAAAAACTTTTAAAAAGTGTGTTTTTTTTCGATTTTGAAAGTAAAGGTCCCCTTAAGGGGTTATTCTACTGTTAAACGGGTAAAAAGCAGTATCTTTTTAAAAGTGTTGTAAAAAAAAAACTATTAGAGATATCAATTTGAAATCTTGCATGCATCTTTATTAATGAAAAAAATATATAATGGCATAGTTGATTAAAAAAAAAAAACAAAATGGCGGCTTCAGTTTATGATTGATGTAGCGCGCGCTGACGGCCAGAGTCGTTTGCGCGGTACATTGCCCAGGTCGTCCAGGTGATCTGCAATCAATTTAACGATGAAATTTTATTAGTTTAGCTAAAAACACACAGACTGAACCTAAATTGAGCCATAAATATTAAATTTTCGCGATTTGACAAGCGTTGGAAAATAGCATGCTCGATTTTGGACGTTTTTTCGATGAAAAAAGTGCTCCCAAATAACCAAATTTCAATTGTTATGGTTCAATTTAGGTTCAGTCTGTGTAAAATTGATATATAACTATGCAAAAAAAATTTTAGCTAAATCGCTTCATTAGTTTTTTCTCTACGATGTACCGCGCACCAAAACAACACGTTTTGAGTAAATCGCGTTTAAAGTTTTTTTAACCGATTTTTTTTTTTAATCAACTATGCCATTATATATTTTTTTCATTAATAAAGATGCATGCAAAATTTCAAATTGATATCTCTAATAGTTTTTTTTTTACAACACTTTTAAAAAGATACTGCTTCTTACCCGTTTAACAGTAGAATAACCCCTTAAGAAAAAACGAACTAAGAAATCAAGACAAACTGATTGTGTAGGATTAATATCTGTCAGGTTTTCGCGTCGACTTCAAATATCTGCTAAAATCGCATAATTCAATATTGCAAAGTTGTAACAGAGGATTTCTAGTTCTACATTTCTTTATTTTTTAATGTATTTGTTCTTTAACATAATTGAAAATACTTCAAAAACTACATCAACATCAATGTGTAAAGAGACCGCAAATAAGTGTTCAAAATAGGCACTTTAAAGCTATTCTTTTGAAGAGCCTATCTTAAAGTTGTTATATTACACATAGTAGTGAATGTAACAAATGAATTGATTGGAATTCAAAATACGTATATTGGAGCATGTGTTTCAGCGCAACAACTGCAAAGTGAGGACTTTGACAAATCTGCAACTTTGCCACCATTGATATCGGTTTACAGCTCTCAAATTGCAAAACCTGTTAAGGGGACATTCTCTTTCGAAATTGAAGAAAAAAGCACTTTTTAAAAATTTTATTATGAAAAAACTATTATATTTACTGACAAAATTTCTTTTGGACATTGTTCAACTGTGTCTTAAGAATATAAAAAAAAATTTTTTTTTCATTTTTAGTTTCCCTTTGCTCCTGTAGAGGGCGTCGTCCAAAAGTGACGTTTAATACGGTAGGACAATTTGTGGACCTCCTGTAACAGATTTTTGAAAAATTCAAAATGGATTCTATTCTTGAGACTCTAAACTAAGGGATATGCCTCTAAAACTCATACTTTTTCATATTTTGAAGTTTTCATATGTATATTTCAGAAAAATGCGAAAAAAAAGCAATTTTGTTTTGGGGTAAGTTACCCCCGTAAAAAAAGGGGTTTTTTGTTGTTAAATTTTAGAGGCATATCCTCTAGTATTTTCAATAAGTAATCGAATGCTCTTTGGTTTTTTAAAATCGGTCAAGTAGATTCGGAGAAAACCGTCCTACCAGTTTGAAAAAGGTAGTTTCGAGAAAAACGCGTTTAAAGGTTTTTTACCATAATTTTATTGAATAGAAACCGGTGTTTACTCATGGGTGAGCGCTCTTACAAATATAGCTGTAACTTTTTTTCTATTACGAATTTCTTGATGAAATTTTAGGAGGGAACTTTTGAAAGTATATAGAATCCAAATATGTAAAAATCTCAAAATCGATTTTTTGAAAATTTCGAAAGAGAATGTCCCCTTAAATAGGTTCCAGCCAATTTTGGGTTTTTCTGGTGACAACTGTAATTGTATTACTTGCGTCTTATTCCGGTTGCACCCTCCGTTGTACGTCTACCTTCATCGCACATTCCCTTCTATGCTACTGTATATTCAATGAGTCAAAGTAAAAATTCATACAGCCACAGGGGGTGGCCTCGAGAGGGGTTCTCCAGTTACTAATTTTATCCTATTTAGCGAGTTTGTTATGCGGTTTGGTGTTACACCGAATTTTCGCCAGAGTGCTCGTTAGCTGGCCTCTGTACTTATTCGTACTGGAGAGGAGAATCGAAAATTAGCTACGAAATGTACATAACACGACATGTGGCTGTGAGGCCGGATTAAATTTAAAGAAATGGGTCTTAAACTGTGTACGGGTGGGACCCAGCAGCCTGGGCGAGAACGAGTAGATGCAGATTTGTTTTAATGTTTTGTGGACACTAAAGCGTTTCTCTGCCTGATCCGCATTTTAATTAATTCCAGAAAGAATTCCTAAATGGGCGATGCACTCTGTGCCAGAGCTTTAATTAAAAATTCCTGGGGCAGATGTACTATATAAGTTGATGCAAAAAAAAAATTTATATTCAGGGATGTTCAGGCATAAGCGCGTAAAGAACTTGACTGCAGTTTTTGTCAATTCGTGGTAGCTATGCTGTGCTAGAAAAGCAGAGTGTACTATCTGACAAGGATACTTTAAGCATAACAAACGCAAACACTCCCACTGGAGCAATATGGGTCCCATATGTTGGCTGTACACTCTCATTTACTCCTCGATGTCGAAAAAATCTCCGTAAAGGGCTTCAGAGTTGATAGAAATCCAGAAACCACTACTGTGTTCACTACCTCATGCCCTGCAACAGTGGTGGTAGAGAGCAGGACATCCGTACATAGGCAAGTGTGGAAAAACTGAAAAATAAACCAGACCAAGTCGGAAAATCCCAAACCAAATCACCACTCGACGCCATGAAAAATCATGATGCTTGGCTGGCTGTATGGGGTGTGGAGATTGGATGTGATGAAAACGTGCCCTGTCCGCGAGGACGAGGGGTTCGCATGCTCCCCTCGTTCCCCATCAAGGGACATATGTGAAAGTTCATGATTGTGTGTTGCCCTCATATGTACAGGATTCCGCTTTCGCCCTTGGCATTTTATATATATGGGATGTCGTAAAGTATATTAAACTTAAGTTTCTCAGGAAATATTCTTTTTCCGCATTCTTTAAGGATTTCTAGGACATAACTGCGTTCTCATGTCACCCTGTAATATTTAAAGAATAATAAACGACCGTTATGTCAGCTCTTAGCCCTTCTGAATCACGTGATTATGGCCATATAGTGGCAGCTGTTTGGCTAAAATGCACATTTTTTGACAAATTAAAGAATTTTTTCGAATGTCAGGGACAAGATACAAATTTTATTATCCAAATATGAAATAAACGACTGAGGCTTTTGCGACTTAAATTATATACAATTGCATATGTTTGCCTGTTAAATGATTTAATATCCCTAGTATAAAATCTACAGAGTTTCGCCCTACCACAAAAAATGTTCACATTTAACTAATTTTTGTGGAAAACTATAACTGTTTTATATAATTTCATATCTGCATCTTATATATCTAATTTCTTGTTGTATATAACTTTCAGAAGTAAAGAATGATTGTCCATTTCAATTTTTTCAATCGTTGGTACTCTTGCCAAGTGCTTTCGTTTGGTACACCCGTACATATGTGAGATCAGTCGCACTTCTCACCAGAACGTTGTAATTTCTCGAAGGCCTCGCAAACCGGCAACCGCTCACCGATACCTCCCTTGGTTAGAGCATCGAAACGCCAATTCGAAATTCGCAGGTTCGAGTCCTGCCCGTGTCTGGCCGATCTTTCCGAGCAATTCCCACTTATATCTATATAGTATGTATAAACAATTTAAGTGAATTTTTTGAACTACATGAATATAAGAAATTAGTCTTGGTCTTAACACAAGCTTTTTAAGTACACTTTTTAGTAATTAATCGAAGGTTTTTTCTCACCGATAAATATTTTCCATTTTATAAACAATTTAAGGATAACATTTTTGTTAAAAATCGATTTTTTTTTAAGAAGCTGCCATTTTGTCAAAATTTCTTATTTTGCTTATTCCTTCGATTAGTTACAAGATAAAACAATATATTAACGAAATATTTTTCGTTTTTCCATTTTAGGTGATCCAATCCAGATTTATCGTGCTCACCGCAAGACGCCTTTTTTTAGAGTTGCTCCCGGAGATCAGCTGTAGCAGCTTTTAAAATAACTATTTTTACAAATAAAAAACATTAAATTATACCCAAGAGTTACCATAATATGTGTAAAAATTTTTACATCACTAACTTAAAAGGTAATTTCAAGAAAAATTCTTGAAAAATCTACTTTTTTGGGCCACTTATATTGTATTTTGATAAGACTTGCGAAATCTCTTCAGGAAATATTTAGAAAGGGGCAGGATGATTTTTCCAGCCCACATTTAAATAACAACCACGTTGCTAGGTAGTATAAATATCAAGTACATTGCTTTATTTTTCCTGTCAACTATTGACCTTGTACTATGGCTTGTATGGCTGAACGCTGCGCGGTCTCCGTCCGCTATATCGAAAAGGGTTGAGTGCATGAAAAATTTATTGGGACAAAAATTGTTGCAAATTTTACGCTCTACAATTTTTATAATAGGTGTTAACATCAGTGCAGCTGTAGAAACAGAGATAATCGCGAAAAACCGATTTATGTGACTTTTGACCTTCAATAACTTACGACGCAGACACGAGATTTTATGAGACTTTTGACACAACATTTAGAATGCCAAAATGAAGGTGTGCACAGGTTTCCAGCTTATTATCTCTCATTCCCAGGTGAAACCCCTAATATGACTGGACTATTTACAAGATTCTATTTTAGCGTAAATCACTTCGAAATTTTATTTGTAAACTTCCGGGGTAACTAGTTTTGAGGGTACAAGTGTGAAATTAAATACTAAAGCAGTACGATAATTATGTGTCTACTGGACTAGGTTTACGGAAGTTGTGATATCACACATTCTTAAGATTTTTCGGTAAATCAAATAATCGGTTAGTTGTGAATATAAAACTGATAATTAGGCAATATCATGTACCAACTTTTTGCACCTACTAGAAATATCCAACTATGAAAAAAATTGTAATTAAAATAGCTTGCGTTTTTCTAACTCTGTCATAATTCACATTAGCCACTATACGAAAATCCCCTTGAGCAACGTTTATTTCTGTATTTTTCTTTGCGTGCAGATCCTCTTGAAAATGATAACTCAATTAACCAGGCACACATCCTTCATTTCCCAACAAGTATCATTCACGCAGTCTTTGATCGTCACGTGCCCTTTATCAAAAGGCGTACTGCTGTAGCGGGTAAGTCAAAAAAGTATTAAATAAACCTTTAGGTTCATTTTCAAAAAAGGCCTGATGTTAAGAGGAATGCACTTGTTCCAACGGAAAACAGCCAACCCTCCTGCAGTTGACACGTGTCGTTGAAATTTATTGACGCGTCCCTTAGCCAGGCAAATAAGGATGCAGCTCAATTGAATTGAATCGAAATGAACATCTGATTCGAATTTCATGGGAAAATAAGGGAACTGATGTATTTTTCTCAGTTTTCATATTTGTAGGGGTGGAAGGCATGGTAATCATTAGACCATAGAATTAACTTAGTTATCTAGAGCTATTTAAGTAATACACTTTAATTAAAATTAATTAATGAATATTTAGGAGATAATCGAAATACCTATGTCTGTATATTCATATACCAGACATAATAATAATTTTAGTGAATACTAGCAGTAGAAAAATCAAGTTGAAACTGAGTTAGCTTCGAAAGACTTCAATTAAAATGTTTAGAAAACTTATTTTACACAAATGCCATAGCGTGCAGGTCTTTGATTAAAAAAGTCATCTACCTCCTCTTCTTCAACGGTGCCACAAGTGCTCTTCATGATACCAATACTGACTGATAGGATTAGCTCTTGATTTACAATAATGGGGCGAAGAAAAATTATGATTTTGCATTGTTAAACTTTTACAAGTCAAAACAAAGTCTATACCAATAGACTTTAGATGTTCTTAGGTTTGAAATAAGACATAATATATGCGTAATTGGTGAAAACTTAAAGGAAAAGACGATGTCACGCCAAATGAGCCGAGGAGAATTTATCCGATGTTCTGTTGAATATTGGATACTTAATTTTTCCATCAAATTATCAGCGATTTTCAAATAATTCATGCGTTTTATTAGAAAATCAAAATTCCACTCCTATTTTGGACCCTCAATTGAAGAGCACAATAAACGTCTGAATTGACATTTGTTGTTATATAATATTTTGAAAAGTGGTTTTATATTTAACGTTCCCGTTTACTATGGTTTTGATTTTGTGCTTAAGTGAATTCTAAAAAATTGGTGACTTGGATGAATAAAATGGCTGGATAAAAAATTTGATTTAACTACGTAAAGGACAATTATTAATTTAATTTAATTTTGTCCGACAATTTGCTACCACCTCTACGTGCTTGAATGAATGCTTTCAGGAAATTCCACCCGAACCCCCAAGCAATATTTATCCTAGTGCTTGAGGTTGAAAGCACTTGGGAGAAATCTTCCTGAAAGCTATAAAGATTCCATTTCACCAGTAGCGTGAGAGGATTAGGATTTGAAAATGAATAATTCTTGCGGTAAAGCTCGGTTCCATGTTAAGAATTCAAGTGGCACGCATTTGCACCCTTTACCCGTAAAACCCCAAAATCCCTACAGACATATCCGTTCCATTTCTCGTTTTCATGGTCTAAAAACAAATGAGCCCTGACACGACCCGAAAGCAAACACCTCTTACGCAATCTGCAAAGGATATAGGCGGCTGCTCTTCGGTTTCGTCTCGGTGTAAAAATCAATAAAACAATCTCAGAAGAATCCTTCGAAATCCAGCCCATTTTTTCTAATTTCACCTTTGTTTCACTCGTCAGTGCTCCAAATTCGATGATCCAAATGCTGCCGCCACTCCGTCCCGGCAGGGGCCCTGAAATCAGGCCAGGACCATGTAAGATGGCTGAAAGGTGCGCCGACGAATCAACATAAAAAGGCGAAATATCATAAAAAATTTAACATCGAAATCTCGTTTTGCATATATCCTCCATGATTTCTCCTCTTCAACTTTAAGGGCTTTCTACTCCACACCGAAACCTCAGGCCCTGCCCCCATCTGGCTTGGTGTGTCATTGTGGAAATCATATCTCAGACGAATCTCGACTAGGAAAACCCACGAATAAAGCAAAATCCTTTTGGCGTGGTTGTATACGCTGATAAAATATTCAATACCTGGATTTATGCTCTGCAGGATATAAAATTTCACAACATCAGGGGCCCTGCTTTTTTTCAAGATTCATAAATTCCTTTAGCTCGACTAGGGCAGATTTGGCACGAGGACGCTGTTTACAATGTTGCCAGATTGGGCTTTAAGTTTTCTCCGGAGTTTTGGTACTTTCCGTTGAGGAGTTTGAAGCAACTACATAGTTCAGATTTTCTAAAACCAGATCGATTTTGATAGCGACAAGTGCTGCAAAACCGCACTCTACGTCCTCACAGTTTTGCGTCTCGGGCTAATTCGAGCAACTCTCTGAGACACCGGCGCGGCGGAGGAGCCAGCACAAAACCCGACCTTGTTATTCCAAAGAATGATAAACACTTGACGGGATGGCGTGTTTTTATGAACAAATTACTTGTGGCGGCGCACTGCGCTCCAGCGACTTAATGGTTCGCTTGCGGCTTTCCTTTAGGCGGAACCTCCCTTCAAATTTTGTGTGTAACGAACATTTTGTCAAGTGCTTTTGTTGCTACTTTCGGCAAGTGATTTAATTCAATTATATAATGCTCTGACGCCGCTGTAGTAAATTATGACGGTTGGCTGGTGGTTGTGCTTGGAATCCTCTCAGCAGCTTTATTAAAACAAGGGCGGAACAGAGCGCTGGTAATGGCGGTTCTAAGGATATTTGGATAGTGTTATTTTAAGTATTCTTTTAAAGTGCAGACGCCGATAAGAATTTTACAAAATCTTTTAAGCAATTCATGAAAAACTTGAAAAAATTTTGACGTTTGATATAAATTATATTGAACGAAAAAACTTACTTTTATTTATAATTAAAAATTACTTAATAGAGAGAGACATATTCAATTTCTTAATTGAGTAAACAAATGACACGTTAAGGAAAATTCTTCTCTGTCCCTCTTCTCTTCTAAAGGACGTTTTTTAAGCTCCATAGAACTTTAAATTGAGAAAAATAAACAAAGAATTAACTTTTGATGAAAACGTGCATTCTTTCAGTCCAATTTTAAATTTTTTCGAGCAATGTCGGCCGTATGTGACAAATAACACGAACAATGTTGGTTTCAAAATTGTCAATTTTTGCTGGCTTATCAGCATAAACTAGTGACAACATAACCCCATAGGAAATAGTCGAGAAGTGTCAGAGACCACACATACCTTGGAGGCCAAATTACAGGCTATTTCTCGAAATACCTTATCGTGATTTCAATAAATCGATGGTTTGTGTGACTGTGTGGCACGTAGCGTCATCCTGTTGAAATTGTGAATATAATGGGGTTTGTAGGTTATCTGATTAGACTTACTCCAGAAGCGACAATTTTGAGCGAAAAATAAGCGACGATTGCACTGCAAATTCTAGTCTTTTAATTTAAAACGATTAAACGTTTTAGTGTTTAAATAATTTTTGAACGTTTTAAATATTAAAACGTTTGAAGTTTTTTTAATTAAAAACGACTTAGGCGTTTTGAATATCTTTTATATAATACTGTTGTAATTTAGTCCGTCGAGCGGCTAGGTAGTTGTAAAAATTTACTTAATTTTTCAATTTTTAGTTAACACAACGTGGGTGAAATTCAATAAACGGCATTCATCCTAATCCACCCTTAGAAGTGGGATATTTTCTTCAAATTTAAATGGAACCACCCTCGAGATATAAGATATTCAATAAAAAAAAGAATCATTAAAATCAGTTCAAAATTGGCAAAGACATTAAAATCGGTTCACAATCGGCGAAGATATTGCGTAAAATATATAAAAAAAAATCAAATTGAGAACCTCCTCCTTTTTGTGAAGTCGGTTAAAAACGTTTGAAATTGTAAGCAGGACGATAGAGATTGGCAAAAGGCGGTATTGAGAAAACAATGCTTCACTCGACTACATAAGTCGTAGAACTTTCTCAACGACCAAGCCCTCATGCCCTCTAAAGTTTTACTGAAATCTGGCTTAAGCCTGGTCTAAATGTGGTTCAAGTATGGTGTAAGCCTGGCTTACAAATGGTTCTTTGGCTTAAAGCTAGGCTCTTCACCAATTTACTCCAGCCAGGCTTTTTTTCCAGGGGATTGCGGGTATAGATGTTTACACATCAAAAAGTGAGCGGAATGCTAGCGAGCAGATGTTGTTGCTTCTTATTTCCGCTGCGTAATCAATCAGCCATCTCATTTCGGTGCGGAATTTTGGCATATTTAACTTTAAAATAGTAACTTTCATGTTGTGATAACAAATGTGATGTAATATGTGATTTATGTAGCAGCCATTGTGGAAAAATGAAATACAATACTTTATTTTAAATAATATTAACCACTTGCACTCGATTTGATTTGATTTAAGCAACAGCTAAATGGCGCCCCAGAGGCGCCAGTCGAGTGCAAATGGTTAAGATCATAGCTTGGAATTGTTAAATTCATATCGTATTAGCGCACCCGAGGCACAAAATTCTCTTGCTGTTAGTGGAACGTTTAGTAAAGTATTTGGAGGTAATTTAAATGTTTACAGTAGTTCAAAAATGAACAATCAAAAATTAATTTAGTGGTTAATTCATTAAGAAGACTCACTTAAATCTAATCACAACTGCTCGTGTATTTAACCAGAAAATTCAAATCTAAAACTATAATTTTTAGAATTAGTTTAAATTAGTAAACTCATAAAATTGCTAAAGGAAAATGTAATAATTTTTCAAAAATTTAGACGTTTTCGCACGCGTCCTAAATTCACCAAGTATTTTGGAATTTGAATAGTAGATTGGATAGAAACCACCTCGATCACTTGAAATTGACAATATTCGTAGTTCATTTTCTCTACACTGAGAAAAGAGATTATTTATAACTAATAAGATTTATTTATAGTAAACAAATTATATAGTTGGTAATGGCGAAATAAATATTTAGTTATTATTAATAAGCCGCATATTTGATGAATTAGTTTACATCAAACCTTCATTTATTAATAACAAACAAATCATTTCATTGTATTAAATCAAAATCGTATTAATTCAATGTTGTACAGAATTATACAAAGTTGAGTAGTAATTTGAATGAAAACTACATAATGTGGAACAATAAAATAAATAAATAAATAGAGATGTAAGATTGCAGTAGCTGTCCCCGTAGACACACTTAGGCCATTATTACAGTCCCATTGTGATGCCACCCAGGGCTTCTCGTGGGATTCGAACCCACAACCTCTAGCGCCATGCTGGCTCGCAGTAAGCACGTCGCGTTACCAACCGAGCTATTGAGGCTATTGAGTAAATGACATTTACAACCTATCTCAATATAAATAAAAATTATTTTACAACTAATTCTCAATTTACATTTGAAAATTCCATAATTTTTATTAAAAAAAATTATTAATTCATTTTGAGATAAGTTAATTTGATATTCAATCTTAAAATTCATATTGTAGATGTAGATTGTTGTGGCTGTCCGAAGACACACTTAGGCCATTACAGGCCTAAAAAAGTGATACCACTTTTTTGTGACCAGGGCTTCTCGTGGGATTCGAACCCACAACCTCTAGCGCCCTGCTGGCTCGCAGTAAACAAGTCGCGTTACCAACCGGGCTATTGAGGCCCCCTATTACGACGAAATATGATTTGTTCATAATAAAAACGTTAACAATTTATTGACAACTATGGCATGTTAACTATTAATAAATTCACATTTAAAAGAATATGTTCATTGTATAATTATAACTCTTCAATGAGTTTCATAGCAAATAATTGTATTTTCCTGAAATATAGGCATTATTATATTTCATAAATCATTTACTTCAATAAAAACCCTCAAATAAATGGCTTTTTTATTTCAAGCATTCATTACATGGGATTCAAATATACAGTGTAATAACATTTATTAAATTTATTAATAAATACTAAATTTTCAGGGAAATAGTGCAAATAAATATATTTATTTGGCACAGCCAAACTCTTTTCTCAGTGTAAGTGCGAAATGGAGCAAAAAGTACCAAAAGTAAGTAGCGTGTTAGTTATCTACTAAAATGGACAAGCTTGTTGTGTCATGGATAACGTAATTTATCTCAAAATTCCGAATTTCAATATTGATTGATTGTGTTTATATTTTCGAAATCCTAATAGTGAACCTTATAATTCAATATTCCAATTCGATTATCCAACGGTCACTTTTGATTCGCATTATAGATTTCAACAATGTATTGACTAGCAGCGATTATTTTACTACGAGTATAATAAGATATTACTTAATGAATCTTCAAATGTATGCCCAAAATCTCTCAATGGCAAAATCAGTTCTTAAAAAGGAGCAATTCTGGTTTCGAGCAATTTCAATCAACGTTAAATACCCAGCCAGGCCTGCATAATTATTTGCGTTCCGGCTCATAAACTTATCCAAGCTAACACAATCACAGTACCGCAGCCATGCAAAAGCCGACGCGTATACGGAGTTTAATTTAATGTGATAAAAGTAAATTACCCAAAAGGCTGACAAATGGATATCATTTGGCTCAATCTGCGATCTCATGTACGTGCACCCATATTACAGGAATATTGAGGAATCAAATGCACAACTTCTAGTGGAATTACACCAACACATGACTGGTGTGCCTGAATTAGTATCAACTGATTTTCAAGCATTTCCCTGGAGCAAGCGCTCCGAGGCCGACTCTATCATGCAAGAGTAGAAAATACATTGCTACTAGGAGCAAGAGCTGGAGTATCTACCGCGGTAATCACTCTATACAAGACCCATTAGCACCCGAGGCTCACGTCATCCCCAAGGATAGCTCCGCCGACATTCAAATTTAATACTGTTAAGTGTTATAGTTGCGCCCGTACATACTTCAACCAGACGCCGCCCGCCGTCGTCGTCGTGGTCCTGGCATCCAGCATCCTTGGAACAATCGCATAATTAAAGTCGCGTTCAGTGCACCCTTCGCACACCCGGCCTTTCGCGGTTGCGACTGTTTCCAGTGGCAGAGCTGAGGATGACGAAGGCGGTATGCAGACCATAAAAGATCCTATACAAAAAATCTCTGTGATAGGATAATTAAACTTGAAGGAAAAATGGTGGATAATGATTTTTCTTTGGCATTGCTTCCAGGTCTTAATTTAATTAGGTTATTGTGCCCCAAAAAGACAGACACCAGGATGAATCTAGCAGGAAGCAGAACAGGGATTTTCTAGGGAAGACATGCTGGGGGACCGACAGGAAAAATCCGAGTCTGTAAATGAAAACCAGAGACGCGTCATGAATTAAAATTAGCACCAGAGATTATTCTACCAAAACTTAAGAAAGAGAGAAAGAGACAAAAGATAGCTCTAGCTATTAAATCCCGAGGATTCAGTGACAGTACGCGGCGTTTTGCGAAACACCTATTGAATAAAATGAGATTGCCCCAATTAGCGTGTCCTGCCCCGAAATCACTTTAAATCACTTGAGTGTTGTTCGCTATTTAGCAGTGTGCTAATGTATTTCAATGAACCATTATGCGTCCTCCTACTGGATACCTGTTTCGGGTATTGCCCTGCTGGGAATATGCGAAAAAGTAATTTATCTAAACTTCAACTCGAAATTTGATGAAATTTAATACTCCTGGAACCGGGCGCTATTGGCACGGTGCAAAGTGGATAAATGATCCCTGCACAGTGGTGCTATGGGTCCCAGAGGATACGACTAATTTTTCCCTCCCTTAACCCTAAGGAATATGAAAGGCATAATAATGCTCTCTGTTTGAGGGGGAAGACGGACTGAGCAATCACACATCTTTATTACAGATAAATGCACGTTCAAGGGGAAGCCCCATTGGATCTGGTTTCGCATTCAGTGATATGATTTCTACCTTTAATCGTTGTCTAGTAACTTGCTCGGTAATAATGTCCCCGGATAAGGGCACAGAATCTATTTGATCGAAAGCAATCAATATCGTTAATATTTTCAATATTTTACTTAAGTCGAAAAACAGAAAAAAAGTCTTTGTTACATTGATTTGAAATTTTTAAAAAATTAACTTTTCGCATATTTTCTCAGTGATTCATTCATAAAAGAAATTTTGAGAAAAGCAATGATGAAACAAAAATTCGAACACCCAAAATAATTTCGTGGTTTATTTAACTATTTTTGCTTGTGATTTTCAACTAACGAGATTGCTGGCAAGCATAACCAGAGAAATCTATTTAAAAATTACAGCACTATCGCATTATTTAAACCACATATCCAGTTGAAACGATGTGACGGTACAACCAACCCGTCAAATTGACAGCTATTACACTCATTTAATAATTTACCTTAACTTATACAAAACCCGATTTTTTGCTGACATTGTGATATTATATTGATTCTCTGATTATGTGGGCTTAACCCATTAATGCGCAAAACGAGAATTTTGGGCATGCATGTTCAATTGTACGATTCGAATAGAAAATTGGGGCAATTTTCTTCCAAAATCGTATATAGGGTATTTTGGAAATCTTCTTTTGAAATCTGGCATTTCTTTTGCATAAAAGCTTCAAAAACCCTATTATTTTTTGGGTTTCTTAAAAAAAGTGCTAATTTTTGTTGGTCTTTTTTATTTTCAAAGTCGATTAGCTTGTCGTTGCTGATATGAATGATCATATAACCACCAGAAATCGCGGTACGAATGTTTAAACTTAAAAACTTAAACTTAAACTAAAAAAAAAAAAAAAAAAATTAAAAACTTAAACTAAAAAAACAAAAACCTTCGCGATTTGTTTACATAAATTTTACAACAAAAAAAAATATGTATACAACAGACAATGCTTGAAATTACCCAAATAATACGTGTGAATTTTTCAGTATTTTTTGGACTATTTTTGGTTTTTTGGATTTGGCTAATTTGTGAAAAATCCAAAAATATTTCGAAGAATTCTAAAAAAATTCAAACGTGTTCTTTAGCTAATTATAAGCACTTTTTGTCCTATAAAATTTATTCGTAAACTTGATCGCTTTTGAATAAAAATACCACCAAGTTTTTATGATGCTTTTATGATAAAAAAAACTTACTGATACTTTTACTCAAAAAGGATCAATTTTACGAATAAATTTTAAAGGACTAAAAGTGCCTATAATATGCCAAAGAACACGTGTGAATTTTTGTTTTCTTTAGGATCTAGTTGCTTGAAACAGAAAATGCGTACCAAATGAATCAACAAGCCCTCATTATTGAATCCACTAGAAATATCATTTTCATTATAAAAATAATGAAATTATTTCATATCGTATAGAAATGGCACCATCCGATAGTGGGCACCTAAGACATTTTCAAAAATGTTCCCTTTAAATCATTTTTAAAATCTGTACAAAAATAATGAACAAACATTTTCACTACCGTCATTGATGGAAGAAGTTTAACATTTGCGAGCAGTTGTGAATATAATATATTTACAAGTATTTGTGTTGTCGTAGTCTTCTACAATTTTTCTTATCTAATGGCTTTTTGTATAATTTTTCAAAGCTTTATATTATTAAATTTAAAAGTTATGTAGAGTTTTATGAAAAAGTATATAATTATTTGATATGCCGACAAAATAATATCTCCTATAAAATTAAATGAGTCGACAACTTCAGACAGGGTGTAAAAACAAATATCATGGTTTTAAATAAATACGTTTTTAAAAATATATTTTTATTACAAATGTAATAAAGGTCTACATTTGGTCGATGAAGACTTTTTTTAATTTTAAGAATCTACTGAAATAGTTTTAGAAGGGCTAAATACGAAAAGCAAATAGGTTTAAAATGTAAAAAAGGCATATTTTGTAAATTTTTAAGAAAAATAACGAACTATTAAAGAATATTAAAACCTTTCGGGTCTTGAGCTATAACATAAAAATAAGAAAAGCTTTAAAAAAAGTATTCTGTTAAATAAACTTAATTTACCATATTTTATACAACAGATAGTGAATGAAAATCAATATTGGAACATGCTGATGAATGTTGCTGACCATGATATACGAAAATTTCAATTGATTGGAAAGCTTCTCTAGACCTTATTTGACTTTCCAAATAAAATAGTGATGTGTTCTTCGGCATCCAAAAGTTATGGCTATAACACAGAACTATAACAATGCACAAAAGAATAAAAATATAAACAACACTTCTATTATTTCTTTTGCCTCGAAATGTATATAAACAGATTTATTTTACAAATTACCGGTAATTTGGAAAATGAATATGGTTATATACATTTCGAGACAAAATAAATAATAGTAACTATTGGAAATATAACTATGCGAAACAAATTTTGTAAGTCTTCGAAGAAAAAACTGGTGGATGGTGGATTACACACCCTACATTAAAAAGAGAAAATCCTCTATGCTGAAAACTTTAAGTTATTTTTCTTGACACTATTTTTTTTAAAACGGATTGAATGTTTGATAAAAAAAACTTTGTATTGAGTGATTGGACATTTTTCACATATTATTTAGGTTCTTAAGCAGATGCCGCATATTTTAAGGAAAGTGTTTTCCAATTTGATATTTCGTTTGGTTTATAAATAAATAAACACGATCTTTATGAAATTCGTTAATTTTTAATTCCCCATTATTTTTAAATTGTTTAGAATTTCAAAACTGGAAAAAAAAGTGTTTATAATTTCTATCTGTTTTTAATGGTTGTGTGTTAATTTGCGCTTTAATTATTTTTTTTTTTATAAAAAAATGATCTCATGTTATCTACTTAATTTCTTTATTTTGAAAATACTTGGCAGGCACACAATAAATTTAATGCTCAAAGATAATGTTTTAGAAATCAGGAATTACCGAGTTTTTAAAATTAAATTTAAGTTGAGTTTATAATTTATATACTTACGATTGAACGATAACACCCCATCAAAACAAAAAAAAAGTTATTTTAGTTTGGGTTAAAGTACATTCTCATTTTTTTGATTCTCCATCTTCAAAAACTACGAAACTGTTTCTAAGGTTTGTTTGCCTGGCCACGACCATGTTATTTTTTTAAAAATTTCGTTTTTCTTCAGATTTGAAAGTTTATTAACATAAAGTATATACATATATTCGGGCCTTCTTAACCTAATTTAATTAAGTTGAAAGTTTGCAAAATATATGATGTAATACTATTGCATGATTCTTAAACAATACTTATACAGTGCAATGATACTGAGTTAAACGGATATTAATATTATAGAAAAAATTCACGTAAGGTACAACAACATTTAAATATATAAATTTTAAACATTTTGACAGCGATGTTTTTCTCATACATTTAGTGCACGGCGCTTTTATAATATCATTCTCTTCTTTGAATATTTGAATAAAAAATGACTACAAACAATATTCTTATAAGTTGTTTTGTCAAATTTTTTGTTATTTATAAACAGCGGGTTTTCCGCAACAGATTATGGAATTAAAAGAATAAACAAAAATTTTGGAATAAAAAGTGTCTAGATATACAATCATTTGTTAAATGATTTGTATTATTTATTATCAAATGGTTCAATGATAAGCTGAAGTGTTATCTTTTTTTTTTCGTTTTGAATTTAGACTTTCTTGAATATTTTTTTTCCGATTTTGTGAAATTTCTGAAAAATTCTTTTATTAAAAATGTTTCCATTCTTTTTCTTTAAATAATTCCGCAATAATTCTGAAAATAGGAAAATTAAAAACAATTTCTACTTTTTTCGATCTATTCATTAAGTAGGGTCAAGTGGGGTAAATTCGAATAGTATATCTAGAATAATATATTGTACCTTAAATCACTTCTTACTCTATAACAATTTAGGATTTATATTTATTGTGTGTATAAACTATATACATATTAGGCTATTGTTTCCAGCAATTAGTTAATTTAAAATCACTTCGTCAACAGATGGATAATCCAAGTTAAAGTATTATAGCTCATCTACTACATTTACTCGGTATACAGAGATAAATGTAAAAATTATTTTCAATTTCTTAGCAATGTAGATAGCTTCAAATCTGAGGCAATAAAATGTGCGAATGGGATTAAGATTTGTTTGTTATTTCAAAGAGATCAGGAGAAAAGTAGTAGTCAGTTCAAAAAGTACCTAAAATATACGAGATGGCAGACCAGTTTTTTTTTTTTTTTTTAGAAATAAAGCTATCAACACAAGGTGACCCTATACCATTTCCAAACTTTGCAAAATGAAGAAAAGTTTAATTGTGCAGCATTCCATATTGTTTGTTTAGTTCTTTTCTATTTACATTTTAGACTTTTCTCCGAAAAGTTGTACTGCTCTTTTGAGAAAAATAGAATCTTTCGTGCATGACCTGCATGACTGTTAAAAACAGTCAACAAATATAAAAGTGTTTAATTCTAACGCGTATAGTGTTTGGATTAAAGCTTACAAATGTTTAATTAAAATGTGTTTTGCTTTTAGGTTAAAGCTTAACAGTGTTTTATTTAAACGTGTTTAATTTTTGGATTAAATTTAAACATTTTTTGATTCAAACTCGATCCGTTTTTGGGTTAAAGCTATACTGTGTTTAAATTGAATGCATTAAATTTTCGAGTTTAAACTTAAAAGCGTTTGATTCAAAATTTAAAAGTGTTTACTTGTTAGACTAAAACTAAAAAATTTTTGATTAAAAACCATTTGTTGTTGGAATAAAGCTTAAAATTATTTAATTCAACTGCGTTTAGTTGTTGGGTTAAAGCTTAAAATTGTTTTAGTTTACTTATTTAGGGCTTTTGCGAATTGGACAATGGCTAATTCTTTCCTGATCTGCAAATCGACTTTGCAATGTCCATACTAAAAAACTTTTTACCATTTCTCTGTAAACTCTAATGACTAAAATTCAGTCGGAACGGAAAAACACTAAATTCAGCAAAGTGCATTATCGAATTGAGTAAGTTTTTCAAATTGGAAGTGTACTGCGTTACTCAGATTTTCCAATAATTTAGTTAAAACCTATCAGAGTCTAAATTTTAAACACAATTCATACAGGCATTTAATTCTACATCGTATATCTCTGATTAGCTGCTAAAAAAAAGATTTTTCAGTAGTTTTACATATTTGAAATAAAATATCTCAGAATTTGTAATGCTTTTGGAATTTCGTTATAGTCCACCCTTTTTAACGAAACTCTTCTGTAAAATGTAGTATTATTACTTTAGAAGTTGTCAAGTAATGGACTAGGATGCGAATTGTTAATTCTAAGTGGACTAGGATACGAATTGTTAATTATTTTTTAATTTTATACGCGATGCGAACACGGATTAAGTGGGTCATTAGACTGATGTAGGCTTCACACACACTAAGCGTATTTAGCTTGTTCTTATTAAGGCTACATGTTCAAAGACTCAAATATTTTTGCCATGTAAAACTAAAATGGATATAAGTGTTTAATCAAATGTTATGCATTGTTATTTGAAACAATTTAATATTTCATTCAACTGTGCAACCATTACTTGAATATACTTTCCGTACTTAAAACAAAAATGAAGATATTTAAATCAAACGCGAATATTGTTGGCAGAAATATGACTATAACTACACGAATTCCATATTTAAGTCAAATGCGCATACTTTTAAATCCATCAACATATGTCAAACACAACTTTCAAACAGGCGTGCGTTTAGAATAAAATATTTGATCCTATTAGAAAATATTTAAACAAAACGAAATTGTGTTTAAATGAAATGAAAATCGTTTGATTTAAAGAAATTGCTGTTCGCGTTTGAATTAAATCTTCACCGTGTTTGTTTCAAACATAGGGATTTCTCTCAGTGTACCCAAAGTGCATGTAAAGATACTAAGCATCGAAACTATTATCAAAAGCATGTTCTAAACTTAGTGACCACTATAACTATGCCTATGAAGAGTTCGAATTTAGCGAAACTGCTTAAATCAAAACATATTCTTACATTTACAATTTAAATTTTTAAAAACCGATTGCCTTTAAGCCTCAGAACAAAATGTTTACAATATACAACTTAAAATACGGTCAGAGGAAGCGATGTAACTTTAACTTTGCAAATAAAATACCCAAGACGACCCCACCTGCTAACTGATAACGAATTCCATTCGGTGTGCTAGAAATTCCCTTCCTAATAGTGGAAAGTTACATAACGTTTAAAATGTAAGGAACCATCCATCCTTCCGACTGGCACATTCCATCTAAAAAACTGTGCCACCGATCCCCGACTATAGCAGAACCTTACGAAGCAGAAGCGTAGGGATAATTTTAACCAATTAATTGCAATAAATCAAGTGAATCTGTTTTAATTGTCGACAGATATTCTCCTTGCTGGCGTCTACACTTCGGTGCGGGGACGAGAAGAGGTTGGCGGCTGTTAGGGCCGAAGCCTTGAATGGGCGCCTCCAAATTGTAGAGAAAAGGGTTCCAGCAGGAATGACAGGAACACTGCTTTCAGACGACAAATTACCGAGGCCGATAATCCTCACTCCTTCCCGCATTAGGTGGAATTTTCGCCGACTGATGGGGCCTGATAGCCGGAGCATTCAAAGAGTGGAAAGCGATTAAAACTGGTTTAATGAGGCCCCTTAAATCAAGTCACAACCCTCGCCGGGGATATATCAGACTCAAGGGCTAAGGTCTCCTCCTGTATATATACCGGAGGAGGCACATACACAAAACCAAGCACTGAACCCTTTTACAGGGCAGCTCCCTGAAATGGCCAAATCATTACACTCCGCCCGAGGAGCGGAGCAAGAAATCATACGCCCTCCGCGATTAATAATGCACCGTTGCTTTGTGGGCTGCTTCTTTACAACGAAAAACGAGTCTCCGAGACCCCGAGTGAAAGCTTATAAGACTGCATCCGGCCGATGTGCATATCTTCAGGAATTTTACTGTACACATATTCTCGGATGGCCTGAATTTATATCTCAGTCTGGCGATTATAAACTGCTTTTCTTAACCTATTCGAACGGGGCACAGCGGGAGTCGCTCCACGATTATGGGGCTGGGCTGAGGGTGTATAGTACAGATGAGTAACACAAGCTTTTATCAGCATCCAGGCTGGGCGTCGTCGCCAGAACTCCGTGCCTCCGTAACGCGGTGGGGGCGTCTATAAACCATTTATCCTTCCACGGCGCTAATACCACTTGCAGCAGCAGTACACAATCTTATGGCGAGGATGAATTATTTACTAATTAAGGTTGAAAGTTCCTCGCTGAGACAGGCAAAATGTAATTTGCCATCTTGTTGTCGGCTTTGCTACTTTCTGGCTCCACTGGGGCGCTTAGTAGATTGAAATCGGGACGGAGGGGGGAGGGGATAGTCTCACTTACCTGTATGGATGTAGGTATGCTTCTTCATATCACTTTTCTGGTGGAATCGCTTGCCGCAATAGCTGCAGGGATATGGCCGAGTATCACTATGAATAAGGAGATGCGTCGAGAGGGTGCTGGACCGCTTAAAGCTTTTTCCACATTGTTTACATTCGAAAACCTTTTCTACATTATGCACAGCCCTAAAAGTATAAAGATAGAGTTAAAAGAAGAACAACACTCTAAAATGGTTCAAATCCCACCTGTGTTGACTTAAACTAACTTCATGCCCGAACGTCTTATTGCACAGTTCGCACGCAAACGGTTTCTTCCCATGATGGGTCCTTCTGGCATGAACCTCCAAACCGTGGGCCGTCGAAAACATTTTCTCACATTTCATACAAGAATACAGATCGCTGAACTGTGGCAATCCAGGCCACTTCGGCATGTGATGAAAATGCACGTGGGATGGATGCGGAAAGCCCAAGTGACCATTAGGACCTGCGCCTGGACCCTGGGCCTGTGTCATTAGGTTTCGAAACCGCAGAAACTCATCTTGTGTAGTTGGATGATACCTATTTTTAACAAATAAATTTCAATTTTATTTGAGATATTAACATCGGAAAAAAGGACTTTCCATTCTCATAAAAAAATTTCTAATTATTAGTCATTATCTGTATGAATACCACTGGTGGTCAAGTTTATAGCAATGCTCTCTTTTTTTTCAAAAATAAAATTTAGGGGCACACATTTTATCACTTTGGAAGTGTCTCTCGCGCAAACTATTCAGTTTAGAAAAAAATGATATTAGAAACCTCAATATAATTTTTGAAGACCTATCCATAGATACCCCACACGTATGGGTTTGATGAAAAAAAAAATTTTTGAGTTTCACTTCTAAGTATGGGGACTCGCACTTGGCCGCTTTTTTTTCTATTTTTGTGTGAAAATCTTAATGCGGTTCACAGAATACATCTACTTACCAAGTTTCAACAGTATAGTTCTTATAGTTTCGGAAAAAAGTTGCTGTGACATACGGACGGACAGACAGACAGACATGACGAATCTATAAGGGTAAAAAACTACCAATAATCCTAATTATGTATAATAAGAATGGGAGTTATTTTAAATTACCGACGTATTACGGTAACATTCTTCCTAAGGTAAATGTGACATTTGCTAACATATTACTAACTATTCTTTTTATATACAGGGTGTCCCATAGGAATGTGTGAAAACTTATGAGCCACTATTTTTTAAGGGGTTATTCTACTGTTAAACGGGTAAAGAGCAGTATCTTTTTAAAAGTGTTGTAAAAAAAACTATTAGAGATATCAATTTGAAATTTTGCATGCATCTTTATTAATGAAAAAAATATATAATGGCATAGTTGATATATCAAAAAAATCGGTTAAAAAAACTTTAAACGCGATTTACTCAAAACGTGTTTTTTTGGTGCGCGGTACATCGTAGAGAAAAAACTAATGAAGCGATTTAGCTAAAAAATTTTGTGCATAGTTATATATCAATTTTACACAGACTGAACCTAAATTGAGCCATAAAAATTGAAATTTGGTTATTTGGGAGCACTTTTTTCATCGAAAAAACGTCCAAAATCGAGCATGCTATTTTCCAACACTTGTCAAATCGCGAAAATTTAATATTTATGGCTCAATTTGGGTTCAGTCTGTGTGTTTTTAGCTAAACTAATAAAATTTCATCGTTAAATTGATTGCAGATCACCTGGACGAACTGGGCAATGTACCGCGCAAACGACTCTGGCCGTCAGCGCGCGCTACATCAATCATAAACCGAAGCCGCCATTTTTTTTTTTTTAATCAACAATGCCATTATATATTTTTTTCATTAATAAAGATGCATGCAAAATTTCAAATTAATATCTCTAATAGTTTTTTTTTTTACAACACTTTTAAAAAGATACTGCTTTTTACCCGTTTAACAGTAGAATAACCCCTTAACAAATGGAGAGATCGGTAAAATGTAAATACTTTTTAATAAAGGAAAGTCGTAATTTTTATTTCATGTCCATTTTATTATAAAAAAATTAAATCTATTTAACACAAAACAATTAATTTAAAAAAGTAGTGAAGAACGTTAGTTACTAATGATATATATTTTCGATATTTTAACCATCTAATTTGCCACAAATATCCATATGCTTTCTAAAACTATTAAAAACATGTTCTAACGTTACATTTGAAATGCCATTTACGATCTTCCTAATGTCTTTAATAAAATCCTCAACTGTTTTTTGGTTATTTTCATAGCAGAGATCTTTAATGTAGTTCCATAAAAAGAAATCACATTAAGTGAGATCTGACGAGTAAGGTGGCTATTCTATTCCTTTTCCCCTAGCAAAGCGTGGGTACCCTAGGCCAATAACTCGATCGCCATAAAATTTATTGATGATACTTCTTGTGTGCGATGAGGTGCTGCTCCGTCTTGAATAAAAAAAAAAGATTTAACGCGGCTCCTCTTTTTCGTATGAGAAAGGATTTGGTCTCTAACATCCCTTTGTACTTCTCTCCGGCGACAGAAGATTCAAAGAAATGCAGGTACCTTTTATGTAGATGGTTCACATTTCACAAATATATAATATATTATAAATAATTCACGTTTTTTATTATATTTTTAATTTAATGGTTTGTATTAAATAGATTTAATTTTTTTATAATAAAATGGACATGAAATAAAAATGACGACTGTCCTTTATTAAAAAGTATTTACATTATACCGATCTCTCCATTTGTTAAAAAATAGTGGCTCATAAGTTTTCACACAATCCTATGGGATACCCTGTACATAAGAAACATTTTTTATAAGTGAACACATTTAAAAAAATGGTGTGAAGATATTTGGATTATAAAGAGAGAAAATATACATATACTAAGATAGCAGTTAATCCAATTTTAATGTGTTTCCCACTTTGCATTGCAGAGTTAGACGTTAATAATAATAACTATCCAGTTACCAGAACTACCTGCATTTTCACATATTCCAACAATTCTGCATCTTTTTTTTAGGAAATTTTCGAATTCCAAAATAATTCTTCTCCAACCAAGGTAAAATATGTTTGTATATATATGTGATTATTCACGCTTTTGGCACACTGTTATGTACACGTGGCAATTAAATAGAACTAAATGTCTTAGAACACTTTAATCTTCTGTTTGAATATTCTCGATCTTATATCATATCGATCGTATACGGATTGGCCTGGGAAAAGTTATTGAATTCCTATTTTCTCTTCACGTTTCGATTTTTATTTTAAATTTATACATAAGTTGGGACCTATATAATTTCTTTGGTAACAGAATGCGTTTGGCGAACTTGAGGAAACATGAAGCAATTCTCAAATTGAAGGTTTACGTTCTTTGTTATAATTTCAAGTTGTGAAATTTTTTAATTCTATTAAAAATTCAAGTCGCATTTTTCGCGAGTAGTGAATTTAATGCGCAAAAAATCAATTGTTGCATGACTTGTGTGACGCGTAGTGCCATCCTACTGAAATCAAAGAGATCGCCCAAATCCAATTTCTCAATTTCTGGGCAAAAATAAAAATCCATTATCATGCCTCTGTAACCGCTCGACCGTTGATCATAACGTAGTTGTTTTGCCATCTTCATCTTCGAAGAAAATGCGCCACCCCAAAAACTACATGGACTAGTTTATATAGCCACCAAGATATGCGACTGATCCGAAAAGATCATTTTTCTAGCGAAATCTATGTAAATTTATAAAGCCTAAACGGAGAAGCGATACTAAAGCGGTTGGTCATTTGGCTCAATTCCTGAGTCAGTTGGATATTATAAAAGAATACTACTCAGACTAGTGCTGCTTATTTTCACTTGCTGAGATCTGTGGCGAGTTGAGGTTCTCGCAGACGTTAGTCGCACAGTTTCACAAACTTGGCCCGGTCGGTGCATTATTTCGACCGAAATTTCTTTACAAAATGCGTACTGTTTCGGCACTCACTTTGAAAATAAGTTTTCAATATTTCAATATTACATTGTTCAAGTGTAAAGCTATTTATGTCATACCCCGGAGATATGATACTGTATTTCTGTCAATTTTTTGAGCACAAAAGAGTTGTATGTATGAAAATAATATGTATTTCAAAAAGAAACCAACAGATGACTCACCCTTTATTTTCAGTTCTTTGGCCACCAGATGATATTTTAAATCGAATAATTTATTTCGATTAAATATAGGATAATGTGTTACCTAAAGTGTTTACTTGATCATGAGAAATATATTTTGAACTTACCCATTAGTTGTTCCAGGTTGCTGACCTTGATGTATAGCGAAAGCTGCTAACCAAGGCAGAGGTGGAAAGATAGGCCGATGAAGCATAGTTGGTTCATAGTTAGGTTGATAACTACTTCGAAATGCCTCAAAAGAGCTGACAGGTACGGGTGATTTAGAAGTTCTCGGTTGGTCTTGTCGTAGTAGGGCAGACACTGAAAAGGTTTCCGACTTTTTTGGGCTGATCGATAGTTCCGTTGTAGGGGATTCCGAAACCCTTGATGATGGTGCTGGCAAGGATGGGGGTGGTGGTGAATCTACTTCTAACTCTAAGGAACTAGACCTCGATCTGAACACCTCGTGCGGTGATCTCGACTGACTTCGAGATCGCGATCTTGATTCTCTACCGAAATGGGGCACATCACGTTGGTGAAATTCTGTACTATCACAAATTGGGGAGCCTTTATGAGTGTAAGTATTGTTGTTATCCTCGTCCTCCGACGACTCTGTCGTTCGCACGAGCCGATTTATACCAAAGGCAAGTTCGTCTGCAAAAATAATAATAAAAAAAAATTAAATTCGCAATTAAACTGTATAATGAGAAAACGATGAGGGAGGAAAATCACAACCCCCGTCATTCATTTTAGCACACACCCCGAAAATTATGTTGTGCAAGTGCGCATGACGTTTATCATTCGGCCGTGTCCCTTTTTCTACGGTGATTTCGTTTCAATTTTGTCCTCTGCGGCTGTGACGAATCAAGACTTTGCGGAACGACTTCAGCCAACATGCTGAGCATCCTCCGGCGGACATGCTCCATTTGCCCGAGTGTACCCGAACAGATGTTTTATTTACACAGCGGATAACTATTTGAATGAAGGGTTGGCGCAGATTAGGGTGAATTAATGGTTGTGCAAGGTGTATATGCGTGATATTTTTTTTTACAATTTTTTCCTCGTTTTGAGAGGGTTTTGCGGCATAACGTACAATTTCGCTTTACTCTTGGGTTTGATTCTTCTACTTTTGGATAAATACAAGATGTATAATGTTTATTTTCAAGTTGCGGATATTGTTAAATTCACTGTAATATGTGTATATTTAACATTATATTTTGTAATGAAAAAACTACAAGTATTTAAAAAAAAAAAAAAAAAAAAAAAAAAAAACGAAAGCACTACTTGGTAATTGTGCATTGAATGTTCAAAATACATAAAAATAAATTTGAACTTGTTTTGTTTTGTTGTTAATTTATTTAGAATGTAGTATTATATAATATTAATTCCTGCTACCTCTGGTAGACGTAAGTTAAATTCTAAATCTCTACGGCAAAATCAAATTAGAACTGTCACTATGTTAATTTTGAAAAAAGTTTCATCCAGAAAATATGAAAGTGTATTTACACCCTTAAGTTATAGACATAAAAATCAGTACCTGCAAGTAGAGGCTGTATCTGAGAGATCCATGCAACCATATCATAGATTTTTATTTTTTTTTTTTGAAGTCTTTTTCATCTTTGCCTAAGACCGTCAACTTCTAAACTTTTTTATAGAGGTGAATTATATTCTAGATTTTCTAGAAATAATCCATATGACTGTATCTACTACATAGAAGGATTAAGTTACTTGATCTCTGTTTATATTCAAAAACATCTTATATATACTTCATAGTGATAAAATAGATTGTAATTGTACGGTATATAGTATATAACTAATAAGTGTTGCCTTATGCGGTTATACCTACCATTAATCTTACCAATTACAATTATAGCTGCCCAAAAACAAAAACCAAAAACCAAAATTAATTTACAATCTTTCACGGTGGTCAGCGTTCAACGAAAGTTCAAATCCTAAAAAGATTTTTAAAAAGATTCTATTGATCTTTGCCGTCCCTTTTAACTTGATGGCCCGGAGAAATTGCCTTCTTGCAAATGCACGAAATTGATTTTCATCAGAAAGATTTCTGGTCATATCTCCCTATTAAGATCAATTGAAGAAATTCGCTTATCAGCAAAGATCGCAACTGTTGAAGATGATCTTTCTCAATGCGTGGTTCGCAAATGATCAGGGCTTTTTACATTTTGCCGGACCATTTCTTTGAGAAGCTATAGGAAATTAATTTACTAAAGGGGCAAATGTTGAACAGATCCGACCACACATGCTGTCCTCGCGGCAAACTACCGATTGGCGGCACATCTTTTCAGTTATGGACGTGATCTTATGCCAATGGGGTTATTGGTGAACGGTAGTGGTTTGTCAGATCAATTGATTTCACTTGAGAATTTGATAAGGAACTTCCTATTTGAGGGCAATCTAGAAGAATGAGAGGAAATAAGCCCGCACAACAACTGGTCGGTTATTCTCTGAAGTGAAATGAATGGAAGGTGTAATCAGGTATAACTTATCAAGAGTATCAGCTGGTTTTCCACTGTTAAAATAGGATTAATACCTTATCCAAACATGGCATGATAAGAATAGCATAAGAGCAAACGAATCAAAAATATCGTAACTTAAAGAAGACCATCTTACATTTGATAGAGGTGCAATTTTTTGTATTGGGCGTGAATGTTTCTTTTTTTTCATTTTCTTGCATTATCTACTGCACATTAGTTTACATAATGCGCTCAACTCTTCGAAATTTGTACAACCAAAATATTTATAATGAATCAAGAGATACTGGTGAGTGTATCTGTTTAAGGAGGGATTAACAAGATTTCCGGGCAGCCTTTGCGGCACAAATTCCCTGCATGATCGATTGGGCGGCCGTGATTTAAGTTTTCATTTTGAGTTGATAGCAAAACGGCGGATTTTTCATGTAATCGGAGACACAACGGCTCCGTCCAGAGTTCAACGAACCAGAAAAGATTTGTCAGACATATCGGCACCGATTACAAAGTGACATTAAAATTGACTCAGATTTTATTGTTGATTGCCCAAAAGGCGGGAATTTTGTTTAAAACGCAACTGTCTCATTGATAGTTTCTATGTTAGTACTTTCATGCTATTTGCAACTAACAGAAGTTTATTTAAATTTTATGACACATTTTGTGTTTAATTTTGCGGCCAGATTACTGATATTTGCCCTAAATAAACACAGGTTCCACGTTAATCTTTTGCTGCGAGCAACCGAACAGCAAATCGTGTGCAGTTGTTGATTACTTTAATTCTCGTATAGTAATTTTCCTTAATCAAATCCTCTCAATTGTGAATTCCGTGCATCGAGACAGACTAATTCATATTTGAATAATAGACATGAGCTCTGCATAATTGTTCCGGAACGACAACGTCGACGGTCAGTCTGTCGAAGTTGTGGATTGGATCACGCAAAGAAACAGTGGTGGGAAGGGATTCTGAGGTAGGTACTGACCATAATCTTAGTAAATAGCAGGAAAGATTTGTTTAACGAGTCCAAGTCATTTAAATCGAATCAATTCCAGTCGCTCGTGATGACTTATTCGTATTTCGTGCCAGTGGAACACTCTAGCAAAGCAGAACAACCAATGGTTTTTGATTGCGCGTTTACTGCTGACTGCGTTGGCTATTAGTAAAGAATAGAAAATCGCTTGTTGTGTGGGTTAAAATGAAAAGTTCACCTTTTGGAGATGAGTTTCTGAATTGACTCGTTCTGCAATCAAAATCGACTGTTAGGAAATGGACTTAATTAATAATGAGGAAATGTCTTTTTTTAGCATTAGGTTGGTAGAATTGAGTCAACCGAGTACCCGTCAATTTTATAAAAAATAATTGTTTAATATTGGCTAATAATATACTTATTTATTTTTACTTTGTATAAAAATGAATTTCAAGTGAAAACTGCAAAAATTTAGATGTAAAGGAAGAACAGCTTTTATGTTAACTACGAGTGAATGTAATTCGACAAAGAATGAGATGTCGGGCGAGTTGTCAGAAATTAAATAATATCATATACTACTGTGATCAAAAAGTAAAGCCACTTTGTTTATAACTTTGGAAATATTTATTTATTCTTCCAAATCTATATCAGCCCCTTCAAAGTAGTCCTCACCCTATGCCAGCGATTTTTCCAATCTTCGAAATACTTCTGAAACTCGATGATTGGAATGGCCTTCGGTTTCTTCTTCGATTTTTCTTTTATCTCATCAGTCGATTCAAAACGGTATCTCCGAAGCGGTCTTTTGAACTTAGAAAATAGACAGAAGTTACATGGAGCTAAATCAGATGAATACGGTGGTTGTGGAACAACATGCATCGAATTTTTGATGAAAAAGTCTTGAAAAACCAATGCAGTGCAGTGCAAGCAATTTAATGTTTTTGGAACCAATCGAGATGTAACTCTTCTCACGCACAAATGTTCTTTCAAAATGGTTTGAACCTATCCAAATGAAATGTTTACAGTATCAGCAAGGTCTCTAATTGTCAACCGACGATTTTTAAGCACCAAATCTTTGATTTCATTGACATGTTGTTCATTGATTGATGTTGATAGTCGTTCGGGACATCTTCAACGTTTTCTCTACCTTCTTTGAACTTTTTATACCACTTGTAAACATTTCTTTCAGACAAAACCTGATCGCCGACATTCTAAACGTTTCTGCAGCAGAAATTTCATTCCGCAAACAAAATTTAATTTAATTTAATGCAACTTTTTTGCTCAATAAAATCATACATTGTAAAACTCGAAAAATTCACTTTGAGTTGCTCAGAAAACACAACGAAACTAACCAAACAAATGACGTACTGGCGTGATATTAAACAGATATGAGTGACAGTGATGCCAACTTAAACGCAAGAAGATTTGCTTGAATCGATGTACCCGCTCAATTTAAATTGAAAATTGGCTTTACTTTTCGATCACAGAAGTATACGTAAATAAATACTTATAATTTTAATCTAAAATTTGCAGAAATCCGAGGTTTACATTATACATAAGCAACTCCTGTGAAGAAAAGTTATAGATTATTATGTGAATAAGCTCAATTATGGTTTTCTATGTAGTAAAACAAACATATATATGTATAATTTCAATTACAATTTAAAGAGGTTTGATCAGCTTGTGGGTATTTAAATTTTGGTCTTAAAACCAAACAAATCACGCATATTTTTTGAGATTCTTCTCTTCGCGTGTTTGACAACTTGTGAAATTATTTTTAGTCAATGAGTAATTAAAATTATAAATATTAGTTTTATAAACATATATATTGGCGTATAGAATCTCTAAATAACTTCAGCAAGATGATACATTGAAATTATAATAGATTTCATACTTTTCTGAGAATACAGATTTAAGTCAGTTTGAACTTTGCTATCCAAGTTCACCAACTTTTGAGTAAAACCCAAATTATAAATGACACGCACGCACAGGTGAATATCACCTTCTGCTCACAAAAGGTCCTTGAGGAACTGCGTGCTGTTCGTATTAAAAATTTATAGAACAGTGTCGGAGGGTCCGTAAATAATCAAAACAAACCTCCCTAAAGGATTATCATGATTATTGCTCATATTTACTTGGAGTTTATTTTTACCTTCCACAGTTGCCACTTCTGACTTTTCCGTGTTATGCCCTTTTACAACAACTCTCCGTGAACATGGGGATGGCAATTTTTCTATTTGCACGATTCCCCCTGCTTCATTGAGTCAGGAGTAGACCCCGATGGAAAGTGTATTATCCTGCAAAGAGGACAAAATCAACACAAGGCCCCTCGACCAAAGTCCGGGAACTCGTAAATAAAAATCAGTCACAGTCAGTCAGGGGTAGTCAGGGGGAACATCAAGGGAATCAGGAGGTGAAAGCCCAAAACAAGGAACACCCCGATCGTAACCTAAAGGAGCAGTTAACGTTTATTGTTATTGGACCAGGATAATATGGGCTTCGGATTGAGAGGAATCTGCTGGACCTCAGCATCATTTGTTAGTCTGGGAGATGTGCCGACTGGAGGGTGATTTGGTGATTTCAACCTCCCCCGAGTAATCGATGATGTTCTGATGAATGCGATGATTACGGGATTGAATTTAAACGGTGCGATCAGGGTGAAATGCACCTGCTTTAATTACTGGAAACCCTTTAATTGCTAGGGCGGACTCGAGGAGAGATTGAGGTAAATCGAGTGGAAGATTAGGGGCTAAACAATCTATAAACAGACAACTATGCAGTGGCAGCACTTGTGGTTCCCTGACAATTAAAAGGAAGTGATGCATCACATCACTGAAACAATAAAAGGGTTTTCTTCAAAAATAAAAGTTTTGTATATAGAGCGTCCTGTAATTAATTGACAAAATGTAACGAGAAATAACTCAATTAATTTTTTTTAAAAGAATCAAGGAATAAAAATTAGTTACTAAACTTAAAACAGTTATAGGCAGCCCAACAAACAATATTTTTCTTATAAAGCCCTCCAAGAGTTATATAAGAATTAAAATGGGCTTTAGCTAAGATAATACCTTCAAAAAACAACTCCTTTAGAATTCTTAAAAACCATTACCAGTTAAGACGTTAGAAGATTTCCTGAAGAATACTTCAAATCACTTCTAAGAATTGTCAAAAGCAAAACTAAGAGTATTACCTACACAATGAACTTTAAATAAGATTGGCATTCATTTTTAGAGTTTGTATATAATATACGTATAAGTGTTGTGAGAATTTTAAGATTTAAAAAAAGTTGAAGTAAAAATGCGTGTCTGTTTCTCTTTATATGATTAATGCAATTATAATTTTAATTACAATTTATCAATGGGTATATTACTGTAAAAGAAATTACACTGATAAAATTTTGTGTGATACCTCTTAAAAATGCGTGTCGCTCTCAAAATTTTTCAAATTAATCGACATGAAATTATAGAAAAAGATTTTTATTTTTAATTCATTCAATTAAAAAATTCGAAAATATTTTCAAAATTATCTCCTTGCGATATAATACATGAATTTCAAAAAAATTTATTTATTTTTCAACATAAATCAATTATTATTACCTACTATGTTTTTTCGATGAAAAGCAAAATATGGCCGATAGTTGTTGTCTTCCATTAAGGGGTTACATGGGTCTTAAAGGTATAAAAAAACGACTTCTTTAAACAATTTTATTTCAAAAATGAAAAATCTTTTTTATTTAAAATTTAAACATATGAAAGTAAAGTACTTAAAGTACTTGTAAAAATTTCAGCCAAAAATATTGAAAATTTTCCATTTTCCAGCCGTTTTTCGCCGTCAACCTTTTTTTTTTTGCGGTGGACATGATATTTCGGTGTGAATTCATCTGAAATCAAAAATTCAAAAATGTTCTTGTAGTTTATGCCCTTGGCTCGTGATTGAACGAAGGAATTGAAAAAAAAATGAAATTTGACATTTTAACATGAGTTTGAATCAATTTTCGTCTCAAATTTTTATGCGTTTTTCCGATTCTCATCATTTTTAAAAGGTCTTTTTCGTATAAAACAAGAACGACTAGACCGAACGAAAATTCCTTCGTTCGAAACAATACTATAAAGAATAACTGTGCAAAGTTTCAACCAAATCGGTCAATTTATTTTCGGGAAATCGTGTCCACCGCAAAAAAAAAGGTTGACGGCGAAAAACGGCTGGAAAATGGAAAATTTTCAATATTTTTGGCTGAAAATTTTTTTACAAGTACTTTAAGTACTTTACTTTCATATGTTTAAATTTTAAATAAAAAAGATTTTTCGTTTTTGAAATAAATTTTTTTAAAGTCGTTTTTTTTATACCTTTAAGACCCATGTAACCCCTTAAGTCTTTATAAAAATACTTCAAAGTCAAGAAAATCCTTATTTTTATAACTTAACTTCATATAAAGGTTTTTAAAATAGATTTTTAGTAGCTTTCGTACTTATAACGATCCTATCAGATTGTAGTCCTAAAGTTCAGTTATTTGTTCTTAAACAGTTTTAAGTTAAACTCTCTAAAGAATGTGTTCTCACTTTTCTTATGAAACACTTGCACAAAATTATTGTGAGAGTAATCAAAACCAAACAAAGTGTTGTGTGAAGTCAATGTTACTTCTAAGCGTTTCAACCAAGGGTGAATTCTCCGGGAATGCCTTTAACAGTAATATAAGAATCAATTGTTAGTGAGGAAAAATACGAATATGCTATTAGAAATGATTTTTAGGAAAATCTTTTATAAACCTCTTAAACGAAAGATTTCTTTATGAAAAAGCTAATAAGAGCTTTAAACGTCTATTTGTTTGTTGCGAGACCATGTTTGATATAACGTAAAGTCTTTTTTACATACTTGTTTCAAGTTTTTTATTTTCCGATAAGCAATAATTTTACTCGCCTCTTGGTATTGGATTGCAATATTTAATATTGTACTTTAGTTGTAGTTAGAAACTCCTTGAAAATGACCTCATAAGCCGAAATACACATATCGGAAAATAAAAAACTTGAAACAAGTCTATAAAAAAGACTTTTTTCTTTATAATGAACATGTTTTATCAAAATCCCACGGTTAAGTGAATATAACCATGTTTGACGGTAACAACTTTAGAAAACAATCATAAGTTGATTCATGATACAGTTTCCGACATAAAATTAATAATGGAAATATGTTATTGCAACCTAATACACCAAAAATATTATTATTGGGACAAATGTTCAATTTTTTCAGTTACCCCTCTGACGAAAGTCGTTATTTTTTTATAAAGATAGAAAGGATGTGAAATGATGATATTATTTCGAAATAGAAGAACTTCCCGTTAATATATAAGTAAATATGTATCTATTTTTAAAATGAAAAGATTTAAAGGATCAAAATTCTGGATAATGCATAATTGTTTACATATTTTAATGTAAATATATATTATTGTAGGTAAAATATACCCAAAATGTCTATTAGTTTTACTTGATTCATGCTTGGTGATTATTATTAAATACAAAAGGAAGAAATATATGGTAATAAATCAATAAAAAACAAAAAATTTTTGAAAATAATCGTTCAAACGCTGACATACTTTTACCTTGTAGGTATGTCAAAGGTTTGGAATAATTTCCGTTGTGTCAAATATGGAACGCTGAAATTTCATAGTTGTTATAATCAAGATTTGAGATTAAATCATGCAACATTTCACAATCGACGTACAGGAATTGTGAACGTCAATGGTCAGAATTTTGTACGAAAATGTCGCATATTCTTCGGTCATAATCACGCACCATCTCGGCCCGCTCACTGTAGTGAATTAAATCAATAAGTTTGAGGCTTTTGAATTTAAAACCATTCGAATTTCTTCTATGATTGAAAGGAAAAGTCTATGGAAATTATCCACCATTCCGGAGCTAAAGACAGCAATTGATGCGTTATTGACAAAATTCAGCGTCAATAATGCCAAAATGTAATCGAAAATTTCGTCAAAAGACTGAACGTTTGTCAACAGAGTCTAGGCGAAATTTTATTGAATATTGTGTTCCGCACGTAGTTTTCATATCCATATTCTATGCTCAGATAAAAATAGTTTCACAGTTCAAATGAAATATGCGTTTTATTAACACAATAAAATGAAAGCCGGTTTTGAGACACCATTTTTTGCTTACCGGACACCATGTTTAAAAAGAGCATGTGTCGAGACTACACTGTATTATTGGATAATCTTTCTTTCGAAAACCTGGCTTAGGATTAACAATTTTATAGTTAAGGATTACCGATTACGAGAAAAATCCATAACTATCATACTCTGATAAAAAGTTGTTTTGGTTCTTATGGCAGTTTTTTTTTATCAGTATGACGAAATTTCATCATTCTTAACAGAAAATGCGAAGTACGTAACTTTCCAGCTCTTTTGATGTTTTACGTTTATTTAAATAAATACTATTTCGAAAAGTGGACCAGCTAATATAAGAAAGAACCACGTAAATCGTAATATAGTTATCGTTTTTTTTTTTTCGTTGAGTTACCTAATTTACAGTGACCTGTGTTTGACCTTCGCTGATAGCTCTGATCGAAATCTGCCTCCTCCACAAACCCACACACATATTCATTGTGCACATTTAAAAGACTATTATTTTGTAAAAGTTACAATGATAAAGAAAATATGCACCTCAAATACTCAAATTCCAGGCTGACATATAACTCTAATTCCATGTTATAATTGTTACCAAAATCAAATATGTATACCCACGAAATAACATACTATATATTTAACAGGCATGCGAAATTGTAGTTTGTGAAATTTACTATTAATGTTCCTTGCAAAGGAAGCTATAGTTCACCGCCCACTTGAGCAAGTCAGCCTGTTACCTGTTTGTCCACGATGATAAGCGCTTTATTGATAAGCCATGATTTATAGGGTAATTATGGAACATTGATTTCGCGCACGAAAAACGTCCAATGATATCGATGAATATCGCCTTACCTTGCACAAATAATGCACTTCATGATAATCCCTGCCGCCTTAAAAATCCCGCGCTGTTAACTTTTATTGCATTTTCCGAAGAAAAGCCGCCAAGAGACACAAGTGGCCAAAGCTCAAACCGATACGAACACTATAACCACTTTATGGCAATATCGAGTTTTGTGACGACGCAAAATGTGTCTGTTAAGGGATCCCAATCTTAGCAAGCTTCAATTAGAGCTATCTCTGAGGGCTTAGACCGTGGGTGCAATTGAACAGTTTTATTGCCCCTTTCGGATTAGGACCAACGCCTGTGATTGAATGCTCTGGTTCGCAATAAGTACGGCCTGTTGCCTTGTACTCATAGCACTATTAATACGGAATGGTGAATTCGTGCCGTATCGATAAGTTATCTGCGGTATATTACACATGCGCACACACCTTGATATCCCGCTGAGAAAATTTATGACCTCTGTCAGTTAATTCATTATCAGTGGACTGACTATATCTACGACTTGCATGAGAGTATCGGAAAGCATTCCTAGGAGATTTGGTTGATATCTTTGGGATTTGAGTAGGTAAATATCATTAGCCAAAAGGTGGCAGTTGACTTTTCGAGGCAATGTACGTTTTCGCAGGGTAAATCCTTCACGGAAATCTATATTTTCTATATCTATAGCTTCGTTTCTAATTCTTCAATCATTTTTATTATTTATTTGCTTTTTTAATCAGGTAGACCAAAGGCCTATCATAATTCTTTATTTGGAAAGTTCACCATAAATTTTCAGAGGCATATTTGATTCCTAAATAGTTAAATCTGGCTTTTGCAAAATGACAAGGTGTGCTGCTGTTTACAATGTATGGGTCTTTAAATAAAGAGACCCCAAAAAACTCAGAGAAACCACAACCATGTCACTGTATGGGTTTGGGTGAAACAAAAAGCGTACAAAAACCACCCTAAAATTAGCGATAATTGCACAGAATTTGACACTTATACGGTTAACTTAACTGTTAATGTAAACAAAACTGAAGTTAGTGCGGGGCCAAGTTGGTGGTTAATGCTTCTGGGGGTAAAAAGTAATTTGTAGTGTGCACGGTCAAAACCTTCTAAATTTCATTACAAGCTTTGAACTGGTCAGTGGCCTTTCAGTTCGAGAAATTTACATTAGCGATTATGACGGGTGTATGAAACTTCCATAGAAATTCGCAATTATGAGGTTATCTCACAGCTAGGAGTTTTCGATAATACGACCTCAAAATATTTTGCTTCAAAACCTATCGAAAGTGAAGTAATTTTTGGTACTTTGGAGCCAAGTCTTCTTCCCACTGTCAAACAGCCCCTCTTTGACGGGGGGCTTGTGTTTTTCATTGAGTGAGGATTCAAACTCAAAACTTTTATATATTTTGTTTAAAGAGATGGTAAAAGGTCTAGACAGTTCAAAAGAAACCTACTCAAGGTAAACGTGAGCGAAAATCTTTTTTCAATAGGAACTTTAATTTGGAAGCTGCCATAAAGTTTTTGGAAAGTTTACGTCACCCACCATAATATCCAATGTAGGTATTTGATTTTATAAATCACTATGTGTATGCGCCGGACCCCTTCATGGTAGAAAATTTTGGGAAATTTTAAAAGCAAGAAAGGTCCACTTTTTCTAAAAAGTATGGCACAGATTAATTTTAATTTAATACCTATTTTTCATATTAATTTAACGAATAACGTTGGTTTCCAAAAAACTGCGACGTTAAAAGAAAAATCCTCACAACTTTCACAATCGGTTTTCTTTAAAGCTTTTTTTATATTTTTAAGTGCAAGATTCTCAACCCCTCCGTGCAAACTTTTTCCCAAAAGATCTATTTGATTTTAATTTTTTCGTCCGCCACCTTGGATCTGCTACTTTCATCTTTTCAAATCTGACCTTAGATTCGCAATCAGCGACCCCGAAAACCCCCTAGAGCTATTTAATGTTCAGATTTATAAAATTTTAATGTCTTTGTCCGCCATCTTGAACCCGCTATTTTGAATTTCTTAAATTTTACCTCAGACCCGCAATCAGCGACCTCAAAAACCTCCCTGTATAAGTTGTTCTGTAGTACCTATACCTACTTACGCTAAAGGATATAACATTAATATTTTTTTGAAAAGCAGCAAAAGAGTATTTCATACTAAAAAAAGGCGAGAACTGTTTTTTTTTAGTACATTTAAGATTTCAGTTATGATTTTATCAAATAAGCATACTTTAAAAAAACTAAACACCTTTATTTGAATTTTAATAGAGATTTGAATAATAACAATTTAAATTAAACTAATTGTGAAAAGCAGCTAACAAAATAATTTATTTTCGGAATGCTGACAATCACCACTTTATGCAATATGTTCATAAATACTACATATATGTAGTACACATAGCACGTAGCACATTTACACTGTGTATTTTGTGCATTTCATCACTAGTTTGAAATCCATCCCTTTAATGGTACTAATCACTAATGTAAAATTTTTGTTTCCATCGCTTTACGTTTTTGAGAAAAAGGAAGTACTATAAAATGAAAATAACCATTTTTGGATTTTGTTAAATCAAAACTTAGCTTGAATTCTAAACTATAACTTCAAAATATGAGTTACTTGAAATTTTTATTAAGATTTGTTTAGAGAACGAACTTTATGTAGGACTGGAACTCTAATGAAAAATCTGTCCCCGAATAAACCCTGATGTTACTGATATTTTATAATAGTAGTATAGAATTAAAACTTTTATTAAAGCTGCGTTTCAAACTCTTATGACATTCGGGTATTTTTAAAGAAATAAACAAAAGCGAAACTAATTTTGTTTTAGTTAATTTGCACTGCTATCCTTGGAGATATAAAAACACTACTGACATCGCTATCTTAAATCTTTAGCATTCGACTGAAGCCTTTAAGTTTTCAAGCAGCAATTGTTCGTCGACATTCAAACCAATATTGCGCCCGACGGCGGAAATCTCGTTTAACTCACCTTTGATTATCCTGGGATGTCTATTCTCAGGTGACGAAGTTACAGTTATCACTGAATTGAGTGATCCCTCATTAGTTCCTACAGGAGTTCCATTGCCCGTGCTCCCCGCACTGGAGGCGGTGGTTGTCGTTGTGGCCGTGTTAGGAGCGCTTGTCCCCAGCGACGCCGCCTGATTGTGGGCCCCGGCCAAGATGGCTGTAGGCGCCATCGGCAGCAGGCGTCGGTAATGGTTGATAAATTCGAACGGTGAAAGATTGCTATTGTTGCGTGCACCTGAAACGAGAGTAATTCGAAAGTTAGACAAGGCTCTGTCTACACGGGCGCTCAAGTGAGCGGAACAGGGCTGACGGCTCGGCTCGCAGCTTGAGGCAGATGTGCGTGCTCGTTTAAGAGGATTTGGATGGACGAAATTAAAAGAGGCCGCCTGGATTCTCGGCTCTTTGATTCAGGTCGCTTGTTAATTGACTTCAAGTGGTTTTTCGGATGTGGCCAGTTCCTCGATGAGAAATTTGCAAAGTCTAGTATTTGAGCAACACATTTACATACTATTTGCATTTGCAATTTTATACGTAGCCTGCAAAATAGGCTTAAAATTTTAGCGATCTGAGTTATTTATGGGGCGGGGTCATAACATGTCTGCATAAAACATAATAATATTCAAAATCGAAAATGTGAGACATTTCTCTATAGAGATCTTAATTATAAAAGGGTGCCGAAGTTTTATCCCTTTAGGTACCGATTTTTTTGGAAAAATGTGTGCATATGGAACAGATTTAATTTATTGGTGGATGCATGGCAGGTCGATTTTAGATAAGAATTATAGGAAAGAAATAGGACGAGAGAAGCAAGAAAAATTGGAATTGTTTCTTCTGTTGCAACTGATACCTGACTACTTTCATATGAACAAGTTAAATTTTTTCTATTCGAATGACGAGTTAGACTCTCGTGCGCTTGGGCAAAAAATATGCATGTCGAGTGTCAGTCGTCAAATATACCCAAGGGATTAAAGAACAAAATATATTTCCTGCTATAACTTAAAAACTTTGAAATTAAATAATAATGTAATGAGTAATAATTTAGCTAATCTAATCTAAAAACTGTATTATTTTTTAAATGAATGAAAATTTTGTAACAATTTTATCCCTTATTCAAATCAAAAATTATGAGTAATTCCCTGTAAACAGTATTAATTTTTGTTGAAAAAATCGTATTAAACAGAAATGAAGGAATAAACTTTTCTTTAAAATAATTTTTCATCAAAACATTTTACAGTTTCTGCGTCGTTTTGTGTTGACAAATCAAGTAAATTTTTTTTTGGAGATATTAGCACTTAAAGGTAAAAAAATTACATTTTCATGAAAACAGATAAAAAGGCAAATACAAAATTATATAGTTGCTCATTATTCAAATAAGAATTTACTTAGAGCTAGTGAAAGTACGTAGATACGGAACTACCTGCGCTCTATAGATTGACCGGTTTTTTTCTGTTTGCCGATTCATTTGAATCACTCAATATTTCAAACCCGAAGATTTTAAAAAAATTTAAAATGGCGGCTTTAAATTAAAAAAAACCAGATGTAAAAAATAACGATGAAAAAGCGACTATGTTAAAAACCAAAATAAAGCTGATAATTTCTATTGATCCCCTGATCATCCCCTGATTTGCAAGGTAGTTAGGTTCCCTAGAAAACGAAATCGGAATTTCGTATATACGTAAAACCGTGTTAATCGAAAACAGTGAAATGTGCATAATTCAGTCATCTATTTCAACCTAAAATATAAGTAAATATATTTTAAAAAACAACATAAAAATAATAAAATAGCATTCTATTTATAAAATGACAAATATATAAGGTATAAATATATAATTCACTTTTCATATAGAAAGAAGTAATCATCCCATAAGAGAAAATCTCGAATCGATGAGATTGATAATGAAATCCGTAATTAACAATTGGTTTGGTTTTTGTTTAAATCTTTATAGACCTCCTCATATTGAGTTAAGCATTTATTAACATATTGATGTAATCGAAGACTTCGTACAACATTCGGATTATTTTAGTAAAAACTTTTACCTAATTTCAATCCTAAATAAACTCTGACTTGGATGATTTTTTAGTGTGAACGAAATTCAAAAATGTCAATAGAAATATATTTTTTTATATTCCTTATTTTAAAAACCATTTAAAAGCGAAATCGTGTTGATTTTTATGTAATTATCTTCGGTAATTTATTGGTAAATACCTGATTTTATTCTTTACATTTATCGCACTCAGAGAAAAAACAACGTAGACTTGAAAAAGTTTTAACTCAAAGAGTTTTCAATGAAAGTGACTTAACAACGACTTAATTAAAGTTGAAGACGCTTCGTTTTTAAAATAAAAACAGTGTGCAAAACGTTTCATTTCTTTTTGAAATTATTTTGGCTTTTAAAGCAGCTCTATTTTGAACTTAAAGATGTTAAGCTTCTAATCAAAAATGTTTTTTATATGATCTTAATAGGCTTCGAAGATGTTTCATATTTGATAACAATACTTTCTCGCTTTGTGAACGTTTCAATTAAAGTGTCTAATTAAATTGAGTGAAAAATTGTATACCTTAATAAATTAAGTGAGTGATTTGATATATTATCTATATCATAAATTTCCTAAGAATCCCTTTATTTAAGGGACTACTACCGGTTAGATTGCAAAAAAACAGCATAATTTTCAATAATTTTTTTCTCAGCTCCTTTATTATATATCAATTTCAAATTTTGCATGGTGATAATAATTATTTCAAATATTACAAAAAAATTTTTTTTTTATTTTTATCATTTTTTTTCCTTGTTTATAGAGGGCGCCGAAGTTGGTAGCTCAAAAAATGACTCGTCCCATGGCGGACAACTCATCTCAGAAACGAAGAGTCTGAAACAAATAAACCAAACGGCATTTTATTAAGGAATGTCCCTCGCGTAGGAAAAAACCAGAATATGTCAAAAAATGATTAAAAAAACAAAATGGCAGACGTTTGAAATTTTTTTTCAAAAAATCGCTTATTTTTTCACTTGTTTTCACTTGCTAAATTTTTTTGGATTGAATTTTGACTAATATTGTGGTTTTTTCCTGTGTAGAATACTCAAATAAAGAAGCACTCCAAATTTGAGCCCAATCGGTTGGGCCAATTCGGAGTTAGTGTGTCCGCCATTTGATAAAAGGTCATTTTGAGAAAATCACGTTTAAAGTTTTTTTTTTACTTATAAATATATAGTAGGCGGGCACGCTTAAACTGCTGTAACTTTTATATTTTTGGGAATATCCAAATAAAATTTTGAGACGTTATTTCTGAAGGTATATTGAGGTGAAAAATGTAAAAAAAAAAAATTTGAATTTTTCAAAATTATAACCGGTAGTAGTCCCTTAAATATTTCTCTACACCATTTTTCTCTGGTGCTATCTCTGAAATATAAAATATTAAGTTTAAACGGACACAGTTAGTTAGACATAGTAGTAATATAAAGTTTTTGTTAAAATGGCTTTAATGTGGAACCTTTTTATTTTCACTCAACGATATGTAATGCAGAAAATGTTAAGACATACTCAAACTTATTGATAGTGTATATTATTACATAGATAATACAAGAACTTATTTCTGGCGTAAAACTTACCATTATTCATTTGATACAGGTGTAATTTACGATGTTTCAAGATTGATATTTCTCTAATAATAATAATAATATTACATTTTTGTCAAATTTCATAAGAATGAACATGAACATCAAACTTCCCAATTTCAGTCGGAAAACATAGTACTAACATATTTTCATATATATAAACAAATAACAACATGTAATTCAAATACTGAAGCCTCTATTGATGTTTGATAAAAAACTTTTCTTGTAATACGTGCTCCTATATGTTAAATAGCAACTGATTCTAATAATTTTTGTTAATGCGGCTTTTTGATCCAAACATGTCCGTTCTTGCTAAATGGTTCTTGGCAACTTACTAATGAAAAAAATATGGTTTTCTTTTAAACATAGTATCCAAGTTCGCATTAAGATTACGTATTTATATTTAAGTACAGGAAAACGAATTTCTAATTCGAACTCTTTTATTAAATGAAACTCACACCTCAGAAAATTGAAAAAAATGAACCACATTTCTCTAAGCTCGCTACAATTATGAAACTAGTTTGACTAAGTTGAGAGCCTGCGAGACGATGAAGAGAGAAATCGTCAAAATTGTTTCAACTTCAATTTGAAGACGATAACAATGTCAAAAGAGAAATGCTATCTAAAAAAAAATTCGTACTCGAATTAGAGTTGTTTTAAGAGGTTAATTGGGTTTGAAAATTTAAAAAAATTGATTTTTTTTTTGTCTTATTAAATAGTACAATATGTTTAAAATATTCTCCTAAAATTTCAAATCGATCCGAGTAAAATTCTAAGAGATAGACCCTTTGGAAGTTCCGCCCATCAGGCCACGTCAGTGCAGCGCTTTAAACTTTAAACGCGTTTATCTCAAAACTCAACTTTTTAAGTCGGTGGACATGATTTCTCGAAATTTTGCACACATCTTTGAAATAACATTATCTAGTTATTGAACGAAGGATTTTTATTTTTTTTTTATTACAACTAATTTTTTCGAGCCAATACATGGCGGAAATTTGACCAAAAAATGTGTTTTTTTGTTCAAAGTCTATTGTATTAATATTTAGTATTGAATTAATTGTACAAAGCAATTTTTCTCTGAGTGCAGTACCTTTCTTCCTTTCCTCTTCAAACATTTTATAGGAGTTAAATTTGAATTGAATTTTCTTTATTTTGTGCCACAAATTATCTAGATTTTACATATACGTATTATTATTTAATGTACAGAGTCTGGACTTATGACTACAGTTGTGCCCCCGCGTCGAATATGGCCGTTATATTTTTTATCGTCAGGATTAACACAAGTAACAATTTGGCCAAGTTTCATCCCGTAATAATTAACCCCCAAAGAGTGAGAATAAATTTTAAAAATTGACCGTTGACAGATTTAGATGGGATTTTGACATCTTACAGTATCTTATATGTTAACCAAAACTCGGTTGAATACATCTCTAAAACTAGGTAAAATTAACTGCGGTTTTGTTAAAATATTAATATAATTTTGTTTGAAAATTACCTTAAACTTGGTCAAGTTAACAACGGGCTTGGTTAATATGTTAACCAAAGCTTCGTTGAACTAACCAACAATTCTGTTGAAAAAATGACTAAAAGCTTTGTTGAAACTTTGCAAATTCAACCAAACCAAATGTTTTGGTTATTAAAAATGTTGAACAAAACTTGGTTAATTCTGCTAGTGCAATTTGTTGAGCAAAAATCAACAGAATTCATTTGTTTGTAACAACCAAAAGCACGGTAGGCTGAAAACCTGCCAAGTTTTTTGTTGGCGTAAACTTGGTTTTTGGTACTATTCACCAGTGTTTTTTTCTCAATGTATATAATTTTTTTAATCCTAATCTGTCCTAACCTATCATAAAATAGGAGATAAAAGTTCATAAATAAACTCTAATTTAATAACGTAGACTTAAAATAGAAAATAATTGAATAAATCCTATGTCTGCATATTTCATCGTATAATGAATATCCATAAATAAATGGTCAAACAATGTAAAAGTGTTTTTACTTTCAAAGAGTTTCAAATGGTTTAGTTTTATACTCCTTCCTAAACTTAGAAATTTAGATAAACCTTTTTTTGTACCGACTATTCAATTTCACAATTCTAAGTTGGAAAATATGAAAAAAAATAGCATTGCATGAATGTCCGTCTGGGAGTTGGCACTCGTAAATAAATTAAGGCAGGCAGAATCAATATTTCCCACACATTTTTAAAAAAGGCGAAAACTCATTTCAAAACAGCCATCACCATGTTTGTTCCAAAGGGAATTGCACCTATCAGATGGGGTCCCTTTCACGCTCCGAATTTAATTCGTCATATTGCACGTACACTTTTTTCGCCGACATACGGACCGTATGAAGGATATGTATACAAAAAACAAAAAAAAAAAAACCAAAAAATGGGAAAAATTACAAAACAAATTTTTACGTAAATGTCGCTACAGGGCGATGCCTGACAAGCTCAGGAAAGCCGACCTGCTAAAGGGCTTTAAGCTGGCTGATATTTGGGAATAAACAGGAACAAATTACGCTTAACGTCAACTGCTCTCGAATGCGTGGAAAAGGGAAGAGCACGTTCACGTCCGAACACACACCCCATTGGCTTTGTTTTCTCTCCTATTCCTTCTGGTAAAAAATGATAAACAAGCCCTCATGAACACACACTTGTAGGAGCGGGACGCCATAAACAGGCGCAATTATACTTTTTTCTGCCCGTACCATCTCGTCATTTTTAATTAACCAGGGAGGTCTGGATATTTATATCCTTGTTTGTAAGATTAATTTTCCAGGATATTTTCGCCCGGCCGGCTTTAGCTGAGCTACGAGCTCGCCAGGCTCTGGCCGTGTAGGCGGATGTGTGCGTGAAGGCAAGGGTATAAACGAGATTGCAAAAAGTCGAGTAGTTTTTCTTTTTCGTGTGTAGGTACGTGTGGAGAGGAGCGGCGGCAAGAATACGGTGGACGGAAAAAATGAAGTTAACGTCGTCTGCCAGAAAGGTCTAAATCTGAGGTCCTCCTCCTGTAATTGGCAAAGTTCCAGTTCAATAAAAGAGATTTCCTTAGCTTTATGTTCAAATGGAAGATGCGGAAATCCCTGGGGGGGGGAAGGTGTATTGCATAATTAGGTAATTTGCGTTCTGCTTTGCGGTAATGATTATTTTTAACTGGCAACTAGCGATTTCGTTCCCGCTTAATTAACCGCTTTTCCAATAAATTACAAAAAAGACACAATTTGCAAAACATTCATGTTCTTTTCCTATACTACATTTTTTATGTAGTCCACAAAGTGGACTATACTATTTTTTGTTTTCAAAATATATCAATTAAAATAATATTTCACAATAAGGGAAAACGTAATAAGAAAAAAATTCTTACCACTTTAAATTTAGCATTGTAGTTGGTATAACAAACACATCTATCGCACTTCTCATCAGAACTTGCAATTACTCGAAGGAATCGACAACCGGCCACCGCAGCTCAGTTGTTTAGAACATCGAAGTGAAAATCCGAAGGTCGCAGGTTCGAGACCTGCCTGTGTCCGCCCGGATCTTTCCGAGTAATTCCTACATATATGTATATGCGGCTTAGATAATGAAAATTTATTTGAGGACAATTTCAGAAACCTGATTTTGAGATATTGAGTGTTAAGATTTAAAACTTATCTAAAGTACCTAGTTATTAGGGTTAATATTAATTTATCTAAATTCTGGCTATCAACATATTTCGTTGTTATTGTATCTTCTATTAATGCTTTTAGAGTATACATATATCTACGATTGATTTTGTATTTGTATGGTTGTGTAATAATTTTATACCAGGGTATTGTCGTTATCATTTTCAAAATTTTGTTTTGTTGTATTTGTGGCTTCTTTTCGTGTGATTTAGAGTAGTTTCCCCAAACAGGGGACGCATAAGTAATGGGCTGGAAAAGCATAGTGTATATTAAAAGTTTATTGCTATTATCCAACGGAAAGTGACGTTTTATAAGAGGATATAGGGCTTTTTCCAGTGGTTTTGTTAACATGTAGAACTTAGGTCAGTGTTTTGCCTCAATATGCTCAATAAATTTTTTGACGTTTGACCTGCAAAAATAATAACGACCAACGCTTAAACTAATTGCGGCCCAAGTCGTAACTTTTTAAAGCGCTGTCTTAATTTGTATTTGTTTTTGTTTTTCTTTCTTTTCATATTCTATCTTTTCTGTTTATAAAGAACATCAAGTACTAGAATTAGATTAATTTATATTGAATTTTTGTAGTCTATTAAATTAAAATAAATAGCTGTAAGTTAACATTTTATTTATTTAGAATTAGTTTAGATCCTACACTTTAATATGCTAAGTATGTTTTGCACGATTAAGGTTTTTTGGCCTTTGAAATTATTATTATTATCATTATTAAGTCGTAAGGTTATAATTAGACTTTATCTGTGCTATAACTACCAAATATAAGTTAAAAATTCTAAAATTTGGAGAAATTGTAAATTATAATATAAATTAAATAAACCAGCTTTTTCAAAAACAATTAAAATCAAAGAGATATAGAAATTAAACCTTTGATTTCCAGTAGCTTGGAAATGCATAAACAAGCCACTTATGTGTTTCCTAATTACCGACTGTTTTTAGATGTTTGAAATAAAATTAAAAGATATATTATATATAATATAAAGGTTTTCAAATGGTTTAAAGACAAGAATAAATATCTCCTTCAGACATGACACTTGTGCATTACTTGCATTTTTGATACTTTGTTTAGTTGAATTTTAATTACTAACGTGCATCTAGAAAACCGACATATAGCAAAAGGTCATAGAGTAAGCAATGGCGTGCTTAACTATAAAATTATTATTTAAAAACTTATTAAGTTGTACTAGGATATGTTAACTTCAAAATTATTGAGAAACTTAGAAACTTGTATAGTTTTGAGCTTTTTCAACAAAATTAACAAACCTCATAGGCTGAGTCTAGGTCATAGAAAAAGTGAAATCTTTTAAACGATATTTTTCAAGTGTCCCTCACTGCTCCGGGAAATTCTCTTTCTTTTGACACCGCATTTGTTAAAATTGGGTGGTTATGAGAGCCGCAAAAGAGATATATACTCTAGAAAAAATATATATGCATATGATTAATAAAAAAACTAAAAATAAGTGAACCCCAGTCACGCCGTGTCAAAAGGACAAGTGGGAGATTTTTAATTCGATTAGAAAAGCACAAAATTTAAAAATAAATATATTCAACACAATTTAACTGAAAAATAAAGCTTTCGTAAGAAAGTTGCATGTAAAAATACATTTGACAATAGAGAGCTTTTTAAAATGATGCGCTTTTCAGCATTGAAACTATTGAAAAAAATATTAAGATACATTAATCAAATTAAAAATAAACAAAACGTGAACTAATCTAGGAAGTTATGAATGGATTTTAGGAGTTTTCATCACAACTTGTGTTTCCTATTCAAATTAAAGTTCAATATAAAATTCAAAGTTATTTCCAAATGTTGCGGTTAAAATATTGATACGAGTAATGGCCATGTATTTACGGGTTGATTTAAAATTATAGATAAATAATTTGAAAATGAATATAATTAAATAACAGACACATATAAAATTGTTTGTAATAATGTATCTCGGTTCTTCTGTGGAGAATCTTTTCACTTGTATATAGAAATTTGTTACATGATTGACATTCCGAATGCTTCGTTAATTTATGCCTGTCTAATTTGTCTGAATATGTTCAATATCATCATATAAATTCGCAAATATAAATAAAAATGTAATACTTTCGCTTTAAAATAAATTGCCGAGAAATCTTATTATTTAGTGTCTAATTTAATGCTCAAAAAATAAAGCATCCAATGTTCCGTAAAAGACAGCATCAATACATCAATCAAAATTATTTGATCGTTCTCCTGTAGGAGAAATATATCATAAACAAAGATTACAATCGAATCTCCCAAAAACAAACTTGTCAACCGCCTCCTGGTAATGGTGCTGGGCAAAAGCAAGTAATCGGTATCCATAATTGATGATGCAATTTGCCTGGGAGTCATGGAGCAAGCTTGTCCCTCAAGAGGATTTCCTGATCCAGATTTGTCCTTTAATTGATTTTCAAACAACACCCAAATCAGATTACGGGGAAGTTAAGACAAATCTGGGTATAATACCCACCTACGGAAGGTTCAGTTTTCCTGACGGGTTTGGCCGAACGCTCTGAGGAGTTCCATCATGTGTGCGGGTATGTCTCGTCGAAGGTAAATGCAATCATTGTGCCCGCCGCCGCCCGTCGGTGTTTGCTACGCGTTCGATTAATCATGAACGATTTTCATAACCGTCAGTCATAATTATCCTTTCGTGAAAATCAGAATCATATTTTCCGGCTCCGTGTTGAGGCAGAGCCCGAGTTCGAGTTCAACTTTGGAGAACCTCAGGGGCGCGAGGACGGCTGGTATCATCGGTTAAACGAGGAAAATCCGTTTAACCCAACAATTGGGATTCTGGGACGAGGAAATTAATCTGTTAAGTGAGGATTGCGCGCTTTGCTAATTAAAATTCATGGCACAAATTTTCGCGACAAATGAGGTGCCGTGCACACCTACTTCTCGGTGTTATCCTGGATAACGTCTGGATATTACTCGAGCAGAAGGGAATTAATTAATTGGGAATCAGGATCACGACTTGATTAAGGATTTCCACTGAATTGCTTGGGCAGGTCTCGAAAGTGATTCTCTATTCACAGAGGGACGTGCCTGAATTGCAAAAATTTTAAGCACATCAATCATAGACCGGAAGCACTCAATGCTTTCGCTAGATACGTTCCATTCATAGATATTTTGCAATCCAATCTGGAGCACCATCGTTAGCATATTTCACTACTTGATGTTCACACATTTGGCCTCATCTACGTCCAAATTCGACCTCTAAATCAAACTTTTTTGCGTCGAAATGTCGATATCGCTGTAACTAGAGATTCGGTCCCATCATCATCTGGCGGCGTATATCTAGGCCCATAACATCATCCGGTCCTTAGTCACTTGCGTACTAAATGAGACCGTGTACTAGACTATGTCCAGATCCAACCGGAGGAGTGCTGGCAAAAACGCTCAACGAGGCCAAGTCTTCTCCATTCGCTCCCACTTGCAGATGTTCTCCACACTTAAGAATCAGAAGTGCCGAGAGATGCGTAACTTTGATCGTTTTTTGATCCATTCACCCTATCTTGATGACATCGATATAAATATAAAGCTGCGCGCGCATCTCATCCCTCCGCAGCTCTAGTCTCAATGGGAACAGTTGTAGTGGAGCACATTTTTTTTCCTTCCGGACTTTTCTACTCAAGCGTTTGATTATATCACAGCCGTGCAAAAAGTCAGCAATATGTTCGAAAAAAAGCCCATTCAAGATTCTTTTATATCGCAAGTGTTACAAGGGAAGCGATATGGGCAAGGGGAGAGGCGTGTTATAGCAACCGACTGTGGTTACGAGGATAATTAATGTGTCACATTTGGCTGATTTTTAAAATGCCGAAGATTTGACATTTTTTGCCATTTAATCAGACTTTTTGTTGGAGCCCTCAGTGCTGCTGGCACATCTCAAGGGACCACATGCGATTTCTTTTCAGCTTTAATGAAACACTTCAGAAAAATCTCAGACTGGCGCTTTTTGTAGCCACTGAATGGGTGTAAAGAGATTGTAGCGTGATTCAAAAGATGTTCTTCGGATGAATAAACACATGATCAAAAATGATTGGTTCTATTCGAAATTATTATTACTAAATACAATATCAGTACATATATAAATATATATTCAGCATTCAGAGCTATCAAATTCTACAGCATCTTAATTCGCTTCGTGAACGTTGAATACAGTAGATCATTGTTGAACTAAGACTGGAATGCATCAGAAAAAAAATATTTGTGTGATGTATTAGAAAGTACTATTACTATTATAAACCCGCTATCACGTCCATATCTGGCTTTAAAAAAACAAACCGAAGGAATTTGAACATGAACAGTCAATGAGTTTTATCGCAATCGAAAATTAATTTCAAAATTAATTTATTTTACAATACTCTGGATCAAACCACATTTAAGTAATATTTAAATAATATATTAAAAGGATTGACAATATTTAACGAGGTTTTTGGATTTTTCAATAGTACCTTCTATATTGGTTAGTAGCCTTTAAGAAGAATTAATAAATCATTGTAAAGATTTACGCCTTAAACTTGAAGAAAAATCTCGAAGTGATACACACTACTCAAAAAAATTAATGGAGCCAGTTTTTGAAGAGCTGTATCTTAGTGACCAATGGTCGTATCGAAATGAAACAAAAAGCATTTTGAAGCTTAAATAGTATACTTTGAAGGCCATGTACCAAAAAAGAATCATCGCCTACTGCTCAGAGTAAAAAAGTAGAAGAAAGAAATAAAATTATACCTTAATTCTTTTGTGAAGTTCAGTAACTTCTATGGGCTCGGACAAATATTTACGAGTAAATCCAAGTAAAGCCTTTTAAAGCAGGTACTTTCGCCTTTAACCCTTTCAGACACAATGTCCAATATATTGGACAAAAGCTGTCACTGATTTTAAAGCTATTTAACGTAGACACCAATTTTAAATCTGCAATGGTTGGCAATTTTGCTAATAAAGTAGCTTTTAAACTTTACAAAAATAAGTTTTGTACCGAACTCTGACCACTTCACATGGTTCAGTGCCTTTTTTTGTGAAATTATAAATGTAACGTTTATTTGTGTTTAAAGCGCGAGAGTAACTGCTTTGCTGCATATCATGAACAATAAACTGCTTTTTAATGTAAATATTTTAATACAATCAATAAAGCATTGCAAACACGCTAAAAAAAAAAATTGTCTTTGTTTTACAAAAAATATATATAGGTGTTCAACTAAAATCATAGTACACAGGGTAATGATGTCCCATATATTGGACATCACCTGGTGGCCAGGTGAGGCATCCTACCTTAATTTTTTTTGCATATTCGTGTTTAGTAGTGTCATATTTGTGTATAAGCAAAAATTCAGATTTTTATCTCAAACGCCTGATTTTTGTGTCTGAAAGGGTTAAAACGGTTGCTAGGAAATTTGCATGTGATTTTGTTCAATTGAGCTATGAGCTGTCAAAGCAAAAAAGTCATTTGCAACTTTGAGCTTCCATAACGCACAGACGTCATTGGAAAGCTGGAGATATTCCCTTCAACGTTAAAAACCCTATTTTTGATATTTTTTAGTTCACCAGCCGCCATTTTGAGAAAAATGACAGAGTCATGAAGGTTTCCAGGTTTGTTTTATGTAAAGATACCACTAAAAGCAATGCCAGAGAGCAAGTTGCTGCAATATTTTTTTTCTCTATTTATTCAACTGCCAAAAGTTCAAAAGAATTAAAGGATCACTGCACAGTGATTTATTCGTTAGCGCACAGATTAATAAGACTTTTTTCCCTTTTAAACCGCTGTATGTTCGCGAAATGTGCACGAAATTGGGTTTGTAAGAGTACATTTTGAAGCTTGTACTCTCTACTTTGAAATCTTTTTTCCATTCCCAATCGTTCCATAAAGAAATTCCAAAAGAAAAAAAACGCATTATCCTTTAATTGTCAGTTGAATACAGCGACTGAACGCTGTAGGCTTTCGATACATGGCCTTCAAAGTAGAAAATTCAAGTTTCAAAATGCTTCTTATTTCATTTCAATACGACAATTTTTCACTTAGATACAGCCCTTTAAAAATTTACAGAAAAATTCCAGAAACTTGTTGCTCCCTTAATTTTTTGGAGTAGTGTAGATAGTGTTGACTTATATAATAACTCTATAATATAACTAAATATCTAAAATTTAATTTTCTTAGAAGATATATTTTTTTTTAAATAATTTAATGTCGACATTCCCAAATATGGCATTAACATTAATAGAGCCTTGATTCAACAAAGATTATAGAACACAAAATATAATTACAATAGTTTTATGAAAAAGTGAGACATTTTTTTTTCAGAGTAAGTACTGTAAATTAAAATAAATACATGTTTGACTGAAAACCGCAGTTTAATTCCATATTTAACCAATTTGAGTCTGTTCTCTCCACTACTCAGCTTGTCCCATACCTTTGTTCAGTCATAGACTATGAGATAGTTTGAGTAATTAGAACTTTTTTCAAATACATGCAAAACGAACAAACGAACAGTGTGCTACAATGCTAAAATTTTAATTAGAATAAAATCTTTACTTTATTAGACATCTTAGTCTTCATTCATTCATTCAGCTTCAGAAACGTTATTTTCAAGTTTGTGTAGAAATAAATTTCTTTGGGCACCTTTACGAGTGCACGAATTTTACATTCAAACCAGCACGAAGTTAGTTCGCCAAGCAAAAAGATCATTTCACGTGTTCCAAAAAAGAGGTCAACATAAATCAATCGCGTTTCCTGAGAGCAACACATTCGTACCTTATTTGAAAATAATTGTAGGTATTATTATACTTAGTATACTATAAAAACAAACTTATAGTTGTTTGGGAAAATTTAAGCACACAAAAACTTCAAAACTACTGCAACTGATACAGAACCATCAGCTGCTCTTTGTCAAAGTTTATGCTCAGCCCACTGAAGCGCTTGAAGATAAATTTTCAGTGAACTCTCATAAACTAAACTACACATATGGTGTAACGTGTATCTATGCTAATCCACAGTAGCTAACAATGCAAATGAAAAGAGTTTCAGGGTATTTTGTACGTAATGCATTTTCAGCAACATTCGGGAACATGACACACTCGATCTGTGAGTGGAATAGAAAGGTAAAAGCGTCGGTCGAATTTTGTTAGCGGCCCAACTAGGATGCGTTAATTAAATTTTGCTAAAACATACCACAGAGCTAAGCTAAGCTGCCTGACGATGGGGCATAAACAAGCTTTTAATCAGCCCCAGATCTCTGAGCGGTGAGTCACCTGATCTGGGGTATCACTACTTGCACTATGTACATGGAAAGGTTTAATTTTCGATGATGAAGTAGGTAATTCCCCAAAAATAATTCAGCATATTCATGTGAAAAACGAGTCATGTTGAAAGGCAGTGGAGTTGATCATTTGGGATTTGATTTAGTCTAATTAATTAGAGCATTTTGTGTTCTAATAATTAATTAATTTACGAAAAAAAAAACATATGCCCTCGATACGCCACTGGAGTGTATATTTTAGGATCATTCTATATGAAATTATCAAGTACCACTTTTGATTTCTATCGAAATCGGTAAACATTTTCGTTAAATTGTCAAAGAAATAAAATCTCCATTATTATTTTTGAGCCCATCAATTCCGATACACAATAAAAAAAAACACTAAATAAGTATGATACTCAGACTCCATTATCATTGCCATATCTGTTACAAATATCTGGGCGTAAAATAAAATGGTTACTTAACACTAGAACTACAAATAATGATTTTAAAAAAAATTACATTAAAATTAAACTATTTTAAAAATAAATGAGACTTTTAAGCCACGGTTGTCCTATTCTAGTGTTAAAAACCCATTATAACGATATTTTTGTTTTCATCCCTGTAGTACCTAAGTACAACCAATTTAAACTTTTTTAAAACAACTACAAAAATTATCGAAAATCGAGGAACAAGAAACCAGTCCGATTTTTCGCATTTATTTTATCTAATTTGGTAATTGTGGTATATAAATAAATGTTAAATATTTCTTTTGTTTCATTTCTCCCCACTAGTGAGTAAAAATGTTATAGGTACTGCTTTCTTTAATATTATATTAGTGAATACTTTTCAAACATCTTAACACATATTTTTTGCCACAAAATATACTTTTCGAATTTACACTTGAGTAGTTATTAGAATTTTTTCATATAGGTATAAATCAAGTGTTAGAAAAAAACTGTTTCTTGACTACCAAAATTAATTGAAGCTTATAAATAAAGTTTTCTAAAAAAAAACTTCAATCTTAATTAGTCTTGGAAATAAAAAGAATACAATTAAATTTTTTGTAAAAACTATAAATGGTTTACAGTATTATAATGTTAATACTGAAAAGTTAAAGAAATTAAAAAAATTGTCGTTGGCATATAATACAACAGATTATTATTATTATTATATTATTTTTTAAATATCCGTTCAATAGTCTATAAAAAAAAAGTGAAAAAAACATTTTTGAATTTTATTATAACTTTTGGGGATACTGTAATTTTCATAGCCCTTCAATTGGTAACGATTTTTGAAGAGTTCTGCTGTGAGAAAACGTTTAAAAAATATGTTTTCTTCCATCGTATTTGAGATATTGAGAAACATATTTAAGGCTTAACAATTTTGATTCAGAGACGAGAAAGTGCTTTTTTTCGTGAAACTACTCAAAAGCACACATAGAAAAATGCTCACGATAGCCTTCTAAAAATGACTAAGTCAGTAAAGTAAAACAAACCGACTTATTTTATGTCGTATATCGATTTGAAATTATAAATCTTCATAACAAGCACTATGTATACTAGGGTGCTTTTATTTTCACGAATATTTTTTTTTTTCAACCCACCTCGAAATTTTGTGGCAACTACCTAAACAAAAATTCCCTGAAAATTGGAGCCCTTAATATTAATATTAAGTACTGGATCAAGGCGTATAAAGATTCCCATATAAAATACACGTAAACCTTGATTATTTTTTTTCAAAACTACAGCTCAGAGGCATTTTCTGGTATAGTCTTGATCAATGGTAGGGTTTCTTCAGAATTGAATGCTCTACAAAAGTGTCCATTGCGATGTAACCCTAACTCCCACCAGCGAGGTAGTACGGGTCACTAACCCCAATTTTTCCATGAAATTCTCGGTTTTTGCCCCTATCTCGTAAACAAAAAGAGGCATAGAAAAATTGAATATGACAAACTTGTAGGAAATTCAATTTCCTACAAAAAAGTTACACCAAATCGCTAACATCGATACTTATTGAGATATTGGGATTTTGAAGTTGAGGTAGTGTTTCTACAATTTAGCTCAATAATACATCTCGAAAAATAACGGAGATATCAGCTGTCGTGCATTGTAAGTCGCCATCCGGCTGGGAGATGTGTGTACATCCTGGAGGTCACAAATTTTAACCGAAATCAATTTTTCAGAAAAATTTCCATTTTTTATAAGTGTCTTTTCTATTTGAACCTCACTCCTCACAAGTAAATCGAAAATTAATATTTTTTTAAGGAATGTGAAAATTTAGTATGATTTTTTAGCATTTTTTCGTACTTTTTTGCAATAAAAAAATTGACAAAATAAAGATATTGTTTAGGATTTCGGATCAAAGTGAGTGTATTTTTATAAAGAAACTATGTGCTGAGTTTGATAACGATTGATCAAAAAACTGTAGGAGCTAGAGTGTACACAAATTCGAAAAAAGTAGTTTCGAGAAAAACGTGTTTAAAAATAAGAGTGGCAGTAAATGTTCGACTGAGGGACACTCACTGAAACGCTTATAACTTTAAAACGGCGTGGAATTTTGTTTTGAAATTTTCAGAGTATATTTTTGAATAGTTGTACAATCGATTTATGAATTTTTTGAAGCCTCTACACTTATTTCCCCCCTTAATCCATTTGCATCATTAGCGCATATATGCGCTAAAATTTCCTGGGCACTATCACCGGAGCGCATATATGCGCTCAATTTTGTTGTTGTTTGTTGTATTTAAAATATCTACAGAATACTGAAATATGAAGTTCTTTTTACTTGTTGTACTTTTTCTACTTAAATATGATTATTAGACACTTGATGATAAGGGCCTTTTTCTCATTGGGTTAAATCGAACTATGGTAAATTTTATTTAATTAATTTTGAAAAAAAATTATTTTATGTTAATTACTATATAACCTTTTAAGTTAAGTGTTTTAAAATATCGTTATACAACTATAATAAAATCATTCATAAATCAAAATAATTTTGTGCAAAACTATAACGTTATTGAAGATGATTAACTTTGTATAGTAAACAAAATAATTCCATTGTTATATTTTGGATTTTATAATAAGTAAAATATTGCAACTTATAATTATTTTTCGTAACTTTTACACTATAAATATAAAAATTAAATTGAGTTATCCAACGTGTAAATTGTTTTAAACCATAGTATCACGTATAAAAACGATTTCAACTGCATTGAGCCCTGATTCCGTGATAAAGCAAAAACTTAAATCGATATAAAAAAAATGAAATCTGAAATGTAGAGTTCTTACATTTCCATAGCAGATTCGATGTTAACAACTCTAAAAGCACCCATTCTAATATAGAAACTCCAAAAAATTACAAATATTCGGGCGGCGTATTCGGTTCACCATTTTGTAATCTAAATAAGTCTCGCTTATTTCCAGTAATTAATGAATTCACCAAATAAATTGAAATGAAAATTTAGAATGAAGATTTCGCTAATTTCAAGCAGATTTTATTTTACTTTATTACTGAAATATATATTTCAAGTTTAGTCAAACCAAATTCAGGAGGTAAATTCCTAAATAAATGGCATTTCTTAAAGTTTTAACATAAAAATATATACTCTAAAAAATAAATTGTAAACTTTTTAAATAGAAATAGCAATTGAAATGATCGAATCAAACAATTTAAATTAACGTAGAATTGAAATGGTAATCGAATTCTTTAAATTAGGGAAACCTTACTGTATGGCATATCTTCTGGCAGAAAATCTGAAATATTGCGGCATGATTGAGACATAAAAAATGTATAAGCAAATATTCTCCTCACAATAAAGTGTGTACAAAATAACACAAGTAACAAGAAAATAAAATTCATAAACCCAACTCCAACTCCCAAAAACAAAAAAAGGGTTTATGTTTGATGACTTTTGTAATTTTTTAATTAATCTGTTAATTTTTAAAGGAAAAAATGTGACAAATAGGCTGAAAAATAATTTTCTTCACAGCCAAGTTAAATTTTAATGTTTAAAGAATATATCCAAATTTAAAATAACACTGAATTCCTCCTCGATACTTAGAGAAGAAAGATAAACATCTTTGAGAAAGAATTTTTGCGTTATAACAAAAAAAATACCTTAGGAAGTAATCAATTTTGTCTTGATTGTATGTAAACTATTTTTTTTAAATAACTCATTTTACTAAGAAAAGTGTGTATGGTTTAGATTTAACGAAAATATTCACTGATTTAAAAACATATATTTTTTTTGTCGGGTAGGAAATATTTATTTAATCTAAAGTATTATTTTTTGAAAATTTAAGAAAGTTTATTTTTGAAATAAAAAACAATTAATCTTAATAGTCTACTTACTATGTTTAAATTATATGAACATTTTCATTAATTTAAGCATCATAGTCATGAAGAACCCTTTTTTTTAAAATTTGATGAAACAATTTCAAAGCATAAGAAGAATTACTTTCATCTCAAAAACGTTCTATGAAAGTCAGAAATAATCACTTTTATCTGATTAGGCTCAAGTTTTTGTTTAAAGACACCGCCAAAACTGCTGCAATATTCACGAAATATAATCAAGAATTTATAGAAATTTCGACTACTCAATCTAAACGTAAACCGGAGTTGATAAAATTTCGTAAATATTATAGCAAATATTTATCGTCAACTTTAAAAACATTTTAGCGTAACCAGAAGACCTATTACAAAATGCGAAGGTATTATACCAAGACACACTTTTAAATGGCTTTTTACATGAAGGATTTGTCTTCACTACAAAATTTGTGCATGGACTTTATGTAAGAATGTTTTAAAAAGAAGCAATCATTTTCAAAAGAAGTATTATCTTTCTTTATATTTTTGTATTAGAACTACTTAAATGCTTAAACATAAGAACATTTTTACCTTATAAGATTTTTGAAATTCATTCAAGAAAAGTTTTTTGTAATGAAAACGATAACTTAAAATGTAAAACGACAAATATATTTAAGGCTGTGTGCAAGAATTACTTATAAAGAAATTTTCATCTACTCTAGTAACATTTTACTAAATATTAAAAAAAAAAAAAAAAAAATACAGTTTTTTGATTAAACTCATATTTTTCCTTAATCATTTGCCCGATAAAAATCAACTCTACACAAGTTATTAAGGATGAAAGCCCTGTGATTTTAGCGACCACCCCAATTAGGAAAACTTCATATTTACCGTCGGCCTTCAATTTCGGAGTCACCACCTTGAACGCGCTGGAGATCTGGTGGCAGTTCAGGTGACGTTGACCGTTGCTCGAAGGCGAAAGGATGTGCGAGGGCACGGACGCCACTACAGAGCTCATCTGCATCTCGTGCTGTTGCGGATTGCTGATCGAGGGTTGGGCATGCAAATGCGGATGGTGATGATTGCCGTGCCCGTCGTGAGGTTCACTTTTCACACCGATGCTGTAGTCCAGCGGCAAATGTTTCTGTTCGACAATTTCCATTCTGTGGCACACTTGTCACTAGAATCACTTCAGTTAGTCACAGGTAGGTTGAACTTCTCGGTCGACCTTCCTCTTTTGGTCTCACTACATCTCAAATTCAGCACAAATCCCGTTCGTGGCAACAACAATAAATCTTTAAAAATCTCGCGCGATTACACCCCGATTTCTGCCCGACGACGACGACACCGCCGTTGAACACTTGAACGCCTGCTTGACTAACTGCTGCAGCACTGAATATGACTGAGCTGGCCTATGGCTTTCACCGATTTCGGGAAAATCATTGACGGAGCCGCCGACTGCCGTTCCGGTCGTCGTCTTCTAACTGTATTGTCGCTCTGTGTATCAGGACGATGGTTTGCTCGGTAGAGGAAGTTCTGCCCCTGCCACCCCTAGCCGAACAGGATTTTCACCACATCACTCATCCACGGCATTCACAGCCACTATAGCCAGTTAGTTCCACTGTCTCTCTCTGTGTGTTTGTGCCTATGTTTTCGAGGATAACGGGATAAATAGGGAAAAATGTCACTGCTTTATAACGGAGCCCGCACCCGGCCCAGATCACCGTAGCTCAGTCAACCGCGTCGCCGTCGTCACTGTGTGACTGAACAAACTCTGGAAATGATTGCGAGCGGCCTTCACAGATTTTCCTCGGTCGTTTGAATCAAATCAGATGCACGCACCAACACATGTCCGAATCCGACGAAAATCCAGGGGAAGTGCTCTGATATCGTTCGCTCTGATTACGAGCCGACCAGACGCACTGGCCACGCCTCCGCCGCAGACGTGTGCGAGACTCCGTGCGCCAGGGTGGGGAAGAGCTGTGGGCCTGTTCTGTCGCGGCTGCTTCCAGGCCCCTTCCAGGCAATGATTCAAGAATGGCGGCGACCATCATGGAAGGCGGGGACTATCAAGTGCTCCCACGTGCTGCAGTGTCACTTCCGAGATTTTTTGGGAAACCAAGACCACGTGGCGCTACTCTCGGCGAGTGGGCTTAAAAGCTTAAGCTTCCACACGCCCTCGGGCCCCCTTCTTCCACGAATTGGTTGGAAGCGAGCGGGACTCCACTCCGAAAGCTTCCTATCGACAACCCGCTCCGCTACGCGAACCACCCCGGGAACAGTTTGACAAAATGTAAGAAAACTAATTGCCGTTGTAGGAAAGCGTTCACAGCGAGGATTTGGCGAACTAGAATTCGTTTTTTTATCACCGCGATAAAAATCGGAATGCTTTCATTATTTTGTATAAAATAATCTGGAAAAAATAGATTTTTGAACTTCACACATATTTTTTTAAACATTTTTCACCACGTATAAAGGTACACAGATAGAAAGGCCGTAGCAGGATAATAGTGGCTGGGCTGGCCCCGCATGTTAATGTGGTGAGTTGCGACGGTGATGGGATTAATTTATACCAAATATCAATTTCCAAAAATGTTTTTTTCACTAGTTATAACGAATTTTTGGAAAATTGAAAAAATGAATTTTCTCGAAAATGGGTGAACCAATCTTGATGGCTAAAATATAATATACAGGGTGATCCAAAAGTATGGAAACGGCCAAATAACTTTCGAGGAATGCATTTTGGAGCAAAAAGTTGTAGACAAAAGTTTTAGGAATTTTCCCCAGCTATTCAATGGTGACCTTAGATTTGACCTTGACCATGGCCTTGAAGGTCATTTCAAGGTCAAGTTGACTTTTTTAAATTGGAGCCCTTATTTTTGACCACGGAAATGGAAAGAGCGGAAAATTTTACGTCCAACTATGACCTTTACCATGACCTCGAAGGTCATATCAAGGTCAAAATGGCTCTTTAAAGAGGAACCTGCATTGTTACTGCGGATTTGCAAACAGTGGAAGTTTTGCGTCCAAATGTTACCTTGACCACAACCTTGACCTTGAACATGACCTTGAAGGTTATATCAGGGTCAAGGTGGTTTTTTGAAGGGGAAACCATGTTTTTGACCACGGAAATGGAAATAGCGGAAAAGTTAACGACCACGGAAATGAAAAGAGCGGAAAAGTTAACGACCGACCATGGTGAAGTCGATTAAGGCAAGGTCAAGTGTGTCATGGTCAAGGTCACATCCGGGCGCAAAACTTCTGCTCTTTCCAAATCCGCAGTAACAATGCAGGTTCCCCTTTAAAGAACCATCTTGACCTTGATATGACCTTCAAGGTCATGGTCAAGGTCATAGTCGGACTTTAACTTTTCCGCTCTTTCCATTTCCGTGGTCAAAAACATGATTTCCCCTTCAAAAAACCACCTTGACCTTGATATAACCTTCAAGGTCATTGCCAAGGTCATATTCAAGGTCAAGGTTGTGCTCAAGGTTACCTATATGTGGACGCAAAACTTCCACTCTGCAAATCCGCAGTAACAATGCAGGTTCCTCTTTAAAGAGCCATTTTGACCTTGATATGACCTTGGAGGTCATGGTAAGGGTCATAGTTGGACGTAAAATTTTCCGCTTTTTCCTCTTCCGTGGTCAAAAATAAGGGTTCCAATTTAAAAAAGTCAACTTGACCTTGAAATGACCTTCAAGGCCATGGTCGAAGTCAAATCTAAGGTCATCATTGAATAACTGGGGAAAATTCCTAAAACTTTTGTCTACAACTTTTTTCTCCAAAATGCATCCCTCGAAAGTTATTTGGCCGTTTCCATACTTTTGGATCACGCTGTATACAGGTTACCAAAGCAGTCTTGGAAAAAAAGTCGAAAATTAATGTCGTTAATTAGAACGGGGTCAAAAAAAAAAATATTTAAATTTTCAAAAAATAATATTTTTATGAAATCTTTTTTGTACCACCGCCAATTTTTTCTTATGGTGTACCTACGTAGACCCAAAGCTACAACATATATATTTCTGGAAATTATCGACTTTATAGTTATGAAACAAGAAAACTTTTTTTTTCTACCAAATTCAAGTTTTTAGTTGTGATTTTTGATAAAATATGCACATTATAAAGAAATCAAACACCTTTATTTGAATTGGAATAAATATTTTACAATTTTAATTAAACTAATTGTGAAGAGCTCCATGGTTCAAAAAGAAGGAAACAATTTTTTTGACACAATTGAAGTTTTTATACATGATTTATGCGATACCTTCATTTAATTGTGAATAAACACAAGTAGACTTAAATAGATTAAACTAATTATTACTACTAATTACAATTACATTGATTAAACTAATCGTGGAAAATAATTTTAAAAATAATTTCTAACTAATTTCGTGCTCACCCAAAATATGAAAATCATCTTTGAGAATGTACGTTAAGTCATCGTCGCTGTTTCACCTATGACAGGGTCTATATTGCCCCCTTGGTGACTGAAGTCCTGTAATTAGATCAAGCGCAGCTAGTTTCAGAATATTCATCATCGATCATGAAATCTTTTGAAATATATGGACTACCCTCAAGATCTTAGTCGAGTCAGAGAAATGTTCCATTACACAAACTTTTCACTAGTTGCACAACTACTATGCAAATCAGAATGACGCTGATATTATAAAATATCTTATTAAAGATCCGCATGGTATGAGTGAATTAATGCAAAAAGGCGACATATTTGTCCTCGATCGTGGTTTCCGAGGCGCAAAAAACGTATTGGAATCAAAAGCCTCTACGGTATTTACGCCAGTTTTAAAGGGTAAGCGAAACAGTTGCCAAGTAAAGAATCAAATCAATCTCTTTTTGTAACAAAAGTTCGCTTGGCAGTGAAAACTGAACATGATATAATCAAACAAAAATATCGACTATTAGGCAATAAATTGCTTCCAAAAGTTGGATTACACTTGAAAATCGCAACGTTTTTGCACAGCCACTTCGTTATTATCTATTATTTGATAAGATACCTGTCATTTTAAGCGAGCTATTTAAGGAAGGAAATATAAATCCTATCATAGGTGAAAACAACGACGACGAGTAATTATGTCAACTTAAATTCTAACAGATAATTCTCATATTTTGGATAAGCACAAAATTAGTTAGAAATTATTTTTTAAATTATTTTCCACAATTAGTTTAATCAATGTAATTGTAATTAGTAGTAATAATTAGTTTAATCAATGTAAGTGTACTTGTGTTTATTTACAATTAAATGAAGGTATCGCATAAATCATATATAAAAACTAAAATTGTGTCAAAAAACAAAACTTGTTTCCTTCTTTTTGAACCATGAAGCTCTTCACAATTAGTTTAATTAAAATTGTAAAATATTTATTCCAATTCAAATAAAGGTGTTTGATTTCTTTAAAATGTGCATATTTTATCAAAAATCACAACTAAAAACTTGAATTTGGTGGAACAAAAAAGTTTTCTTGTTTCTTAACTATGAAGCACCCTGTCGATAGTTTCCAAAAATATATATGTTGTAGCTTTGGGTCTAATTTTTTGGTAATTACGAATTAAGAGTTTCGTAAGTTATTAATTTAAAAATTCCTTTGACCTATGAATTATGTCGATATATTGTGCACAATATTCATAAAAGACATTAAAAAATTAGTGTACAATTTTATAAAACCATTTTTATATATTATGAATATATGTAATTTGTATCCCATTTACATATATAATATTTATGACTTTTTTAAGGCCCCGCTTAAGGTTAATTCTCTTCATTTCAGGCATATTTTGTTGAGCATATGGTAAACTGAATTTATTTAAAAATTGTACGCATAATAAAGCATCATTTCGAGTTAATTTTTTTAGCCTAAAATATTAAGGAGCAACACTAGTGTGACCGTGAAAGGTTATTTTTGGAAATTTTTTTTTAAAGACAACTACTGATTAGAATGTTTTAATATTTTTAGGATATATTTGTGGATATATAGTAAATACATGATAAAATTGTTGGACCAACAAATTGTAAATTCAGTAAGTTATTCGCAATTTCCCAAGGCTAAAAACTGCTGCAGTTATAGCGACCTTCACAGTGCGTGAAATCAAAAAAACCAAAAAGTTTATTAAACTAGAAGGTATTTCCCGTGGTAAGAACCTAGATCGATAAAAACAAAAATTTAAATTTAAAAAAATGATGGAGTTTAAAAAAAAATTTCAAATTTCGCGCGAAAATTTGATGATTTTTGGCCTGCCAAATTTACATTTTTTATTCGATCTAGAAAACTGGAGGTTTATGCTACGGAGAAACATGTACAAAAGAAGTTGCAATAAGAATCAAATCGATTGAATGATTTGTCTTCGAGTTACAACTGCAGCAAATTTGAAAAAAGTAGTTTCGAGAAAAACGCGTTTAAAGTTTAACACGTTCAACCCGGCGTGTACCACCGGTGGCTCACACGCGAGTGGTTCATTTGGTGGCATTTTTCACCGGTGGCTCACATCAGCTTTTCGTAGCAAATAATAAATAAAACTATTATGTCTTAACAAACGTATAGAAAAAGGAAACTGCACTTTTGAAGTTCTGCTAAACAACATTTTGTGCAAGGCGCCGCCAGATAAAGCCAAATTACGATTTTTACTGCCGCCCGTTGAAGTGAAATACAAAAAAACTGCGCCGGCGCACTATGATATATTTTGACGACTTTTTTCCATTTTTCAATTATCTCCCGATAGAATAATGCTACTGAGAAGAATTTTTTTTAAACTTAAAGTGCACTGGCCACTACCCATAATCCTTGAGGCTATAACTCGACCTGAGCATCCAAGAGCTGGATCCACAATCCTTTTCCCGGTCAGACTGCGAAAAAAGCGATTTCGTGGTAGTCCTCTAGAAAATGATCTTCAAATGACCTCCGCGTGATCTTCGAATGATCTTTATCGATATTCTCTAGTTCTAAAACTCCTCCCGAGGAATTTCAGCCAGGAATAAAACAAAAGGGAAGATTGATATAGTTTCTTCATCCAAAAATATCAACTTTTTCTAAAATTCGTTAACTTTGAAGCCAATTTTCAAGGTCAAATGATGGTCATCAGAAATTTTTAGTATTTTTTCCATATCCGCCAAAGTTTGCACTTTAATTTTAAAAAAAATTCACCTCAATAGCATTATTCTGTCGGGAGATAATTGAAAAATGGAAAAAATTCATCCAAATATATCATAGTGCGGCGTCAACGTGTTAATTCATACATTTCTCAATACGAAACGATGAGCTGCTGCTCTTCTGATGGCTGTAACTCAAAAACTATTTGAGATATGCACTTGAAATTTTAGTATGTTATTTATAAATTTTTCAAAATGTCACACTAGTGGTGCCCCTTAAAGTCTAAACACTGAATTTATAAGGCACAGGAATAGCGCGAAGCCGGATCGGAGCGGCGGAGACTTACAACTCAATATCTCCATTAGTTTTACTTCAATCGACTTCAAATTTTAACACAATAATCTTGAGATGTTGTACGATCATATGAGAATTTAAAAAAAACGCAAACAAATACCCTACCCCCCTTAAGTAAAAGGAACTTCATATAGGGACAACTGATATTACCACGACTTTTAGTATAGTTTTATGAGATATGTATTTGCACAAATATGGTATGGCCTTTAAGTGAATTATAATTTAAAATCTTCAACAATATGTATGTAAGAAAACAGTGGGTTAACAGTGATCGTATTTAATATCGTAAGCAAGTGACTACAACGAAAATAAACTGCAATGTCATTAAAATGACCATTCAATATCTCACTATTTATTTATGTGTTATCGCGGATTAATTTTAGTCTCATTTTTGCTTACCTACTAATAACAATCTGCGACAAAGTGTAAACTTGACATGAAAACAAAATGCAATTCCCAAACAAAACAAAAAATACAATTTGCTAAATACTCAACAAATTATTAAGCTGCAGTCTCCTTAAAATATATAATAAAGATAGTGCAGTTGGTCATTGTCACTTGATAAAACTCAAATTCTAATGCAACTAATCCGAGGGTAATAAATCCATATGGCTCTAAATCTGGTTCAATAAAATCGTAATCAGGTATTTTCCCTCAATTGCCTATCGGTTAAGTGATTCGACAAGACTGAAGTTTTCTAGACTAATAATCGTAATGCGATTTTTTTGAACATTATAAAAATATTTCACAAAAAAAAACAGAAGTCATCTATGAATTTATTAATCTAAAAAAAAGTGTAAGTATGAATAAAATAATAACGCCATCCTTGAACCATAAATTCTTAGTTAATGCTCAAATTTTAGACCGGACTTGTTGTCCCGCATTGTTGATTGAAATTGATTTGGTAAATAAATCGAAATAATTTATAATTTCCTCCCTGTTATCGAATCGTGTTGTTGTAGATATCGCACGGTGATTAGATAGCTTTAGGAAAAAACTCGACCGTTGCTCGTAAATCTAAAAATCTATCTTAAGCTGAAGTGTGCTGAGGGCCATAAAAGTTTTACAGCTTTACATAACCACTTTGATTAAAAATTGATTTCATTTCGCAACTAATACAAAATCTGATTGAGATGAGTCATAATCTGGCGTACCTATATATGTAAATAATTTTCATTAATTAATTCTAGTACCCTACGTATTCGATACACTTTTATTGGTTTTGGACACCAAAGATACAAGTTTAGGAATTGAAATTGTCAAAATCAGTTTCTATAGTTTCTTGTTCTTTGTGGAACACAATCCTGAATTTTCAAAAAATGTATTAATGAAAAATTTAAAAATTTGCATAGTGAAAAAGATTTTACTTCGTTGTAGACACTTGTGTGCTTGAATGTGTACTGTGTATTGGTCGTAAATGAATATGATGTCTTTTTATGTTCCCGAAAATATTTTAAAATATGTGTTACAAACACACAAAAAATCTTTCACGTGTCAATTTTGAATTCGCAGTTTTCGGAACTATGACATCGTTATAGTACTCTCTTTCTCTCCTTGGAATGATGTAATTTCGAGATTTCTGCATCTGTAGATAAATTCTTGGATATGTGTAGATACTTTAAGAATGTACGAAAAAATGTTTTACCCAATTAAAATGTGTTTTTCGAAACAGTGTATAGATAAACATAGTTCTTATTAGTAGTATTTTAATACAATTTTTCTGCAGAATACTACTTAATCGCCTAAATATGGGGTAGGTATTTACACAGAGATAAATATATTGTCTAAATCAACTAAAAAGATCAGATTTAAAGTTTTTTTTAATATCCGGTCAGTCCGTTCAAGAACACAAATTGACAAAAGCTCACTTAGAAATTAAAATAGAAAGAACTAAAACTTGTATGAAATCATCTAATATAAATTATTATATAAACCAATTGCTTCAATTACTTCATCAAAAGAAGCAGTTTACAAGCCCAAAAACTTATGTTGATTAAAAAGAATATCAAAAGAAAACCTGGTTAGTTCTACCAAAGTTTGGTTCTACTATTTCAACAGAGTTAATTTGTGAAAAAATCTAAAGTGTTTTTTAATTTCAAAATTGGTTAAAGTGTCAAAAATATTTTGAGTTCACATACAGTTAACTTTATATAAAACACTGAAATATTTGCTTAATATGGCTAATGTTTATGAAAAATTTAACTAAAATCTAAAAATAACTTTTACGATATCTGCGTATTTGAAGTAATTTTCATTTTTATTTTTATTTTTATTTTTTATAGAAAATCTATATTAAAAATAGTTTGATTGCAAGAATAATGTTTTTTATATAAATCCCTGTCCTCAAAATAGCAAACAAATTAAATTAATCAAAGTAACGATAAGTAAGATAAATTGACAAGAATTTCTACGATAATTTTGTTATTATTGCTGAAGACTGTTCCAAACAAATGAATTTGGTCTTTCTTCAAATTCCTTAAATGACTAAATTATGAAATTAAATTAATAATTCTACTTTACATTATACACAAGGCTTAAAAATATGAATGAACTCTAACTGCAACGAAAATTGTTAACCGACTTGTTCACTTTAATTTTTAATAGCTTTCGAAATCTAATCTCTGTGTATACAAAATAATTCCTCTTGTAAATTGATTTTTAAAATTTCTTTCAGGAATTAAATAATATAAGAAACAGAAAAAAAACTGTACAAAATTCATCACAATTAAACTTTAAGAGAAAGTATTATGCAGTGAAGAATAAAGGATGAGGTATGTAATAAGCTAAGTTCCCAGCTTAAAAATGTTCGATTTCTCGAAAACCGCTCATTTAAAACACTCATACAAGCGCTCATCCTACATTCTTATTTTTAAATAAAACTTTGAGCTAGTTTAGTGAGCGATGACGTTTTTATTTTATTACAAAGTATAGAAGCTCCGATTATTCCAGCAAAAAGTCACAAAATCAAAATCACATATTAAATTAAAAAAGAAACCAAATATTATTTATTTAGTTTCTGTGAACTTTTATTTTCGTCACTGTATACGAGTACTACATTTAAAAGATATCTTATGCATATGTAATTATTTTTTATACTAATCCATAAAAGTTATGTATATACTAGCATACACTATACATAGGACTAAATATGTATTAATCCGAAGTGTAACTCTTGTCACCCCCAAAAGAGGAAAGAAGGTCATATATTTTATAAAAAAATTCTATTTAAAAAACATATTCTCTAGTGAGTACGTTTGTCTCCTTAGCCCTATTCTGCGGAAAGTCATAATAGGCGGGGAGCCGGTGACAGTAAAACTGCACTTATACGGATTCTAAAATTTAGCATATGAATGAAAAGTATTTAATCATAGCTACAACATAGGCCCGATGTGCCAGGGTTTAACCTGACCGAAATATTTTTTTTAAATTTTTATTTTTTTAATAATTATAAATAATTTGCACTTATATGGAAATTAATGTTTCTAATACCATTTTATTGCAAATTTTATCTAAGTTCAAAAAAATTTGGTGTGCCAGGGTTTATCCTGGCCTAAAAGTCTGTCACACCACTTTATACAGCGTGATCCAAAAGTATGGAAACGGCTAAATAACTTTCGAGGAATGCATTTTGGAGAAAAAAGTTGTAGACAAAAGTTTTAGGAATTTTCCCCAGCTATTCAATGGTGACCTTAGATTTGACCTTGACCATGGCCTTGAAGGTCATTTCAAGGTCAAGTTGCCTTTTTTAAATTGGAACCCTTATTTTTGACCACGGAAATGGAAAGAGCGGAAAATTTTACGTCCAACTATGACCTTTACCATGACCTCGAAGGTCATATCAAGGTCAAAATGGCTCTTTAAAGAGGAACCTGCATTGTTACTGCGGATTTGCAAAGAGTAGAAGTTTTGCGTCCAAATGTGATCTTGACCACAACCTTGACCTTTAACATGACCTTGAAGGTTATATCAAGGTCAAGGTGGTTTTTTGAAGGGGAAACCATGTTAGTTAGTTAGTTTAGTTAGACGTAAAATTTTCCGCTCTTTCCATTTCCGTGGTCAAAAATAAGGGTTCCAATTTAAAAAAGTCAACTTAACCTTGAAATGACCTTCAAGGCCATGGTCAAGGTCAAATCTAAGGTCACCATTGAATAGCTGGGGAAAATTCCTAAAACTTTTGTCTACAACTTTTTTCTCCAAAATGCATTCCTCGAAAGTTATTTAGCCGTTTCCATACTTTTGGATCACGCTGTATAAAGTGGTGTGACAGACTTTTAGGCCAGGATAAACCCTGGCACACCAAATTTTTTTGAACTTAGATAAAATTTGCAATAAAATGGTATTAGAAACATTAATTTCCATATAAGTGCAAATTATTTATAATTATTAAAAAAATAAAAATTAAAAAAAAATATTTCGGTCAGGTTAAACCCTGGCACACCGGGCCTATGTTGTAGCTATGATTAAATACTTTTCATTCATATGCTAAATTTTAGAATCCGTATAAGTGCAGTTTTACTGTCACCGGCTCCCGGACTATAAGGGAATCACATGTGAAAACTTAGCGAAGAGTCACAAAACGTGATTCGTTGTAATATTATCATATTCGAAATATTCTCACTTTGAGAAACACTATATTATCACTTTTATTCTAGGCAAAAATAAAATTTAAGGAGGCTTTACACTATCTGATAAATCATATGCTAAGACAAATGATTTTTTATTTGGGTTTTCAAGAAGTGCGATCACATCACGGCATTGTTTGATTACTTTTGACATAATTTTTTAAGGATTACATCATACAAGTTGGTATTTTAGAAAAGTCACATGCTCTTTCATGTGTAAACATTTATCACGAACGAAAAAGTAAAAATTGTAGGTTTAATTTAATAATTTTACACAATAAAGGTGTATTTGTAGACAGACATTTGTGTAATATTTTTAAGTGTAATTTTACTACCATTATGGAAAGAATTCAATTTCCTTTCAAAAGGTAAAGTAAAATGACACCAACACTTTTTGCAGTGAATAATATGTATTGGAGTAAAGATGTCTCCATCTTCACAATGGATCGTTTAGGTGAAGTTTTAGTAACATAATTAAGGCACGCAATATAATTCCAACAATATGTTTTATTTCAAATGCTCAACCTTTATTACCCGACTATGATAAAGCAAAAGCGAAGGTTATGATTTTAGCAGTCTCTGTTAGAATTTATGTTCATCTATTACCTCGTAAGTCCTAAACTGCTCATCACATCTTGACAAATGAGGTGTTTTTGGCTTGAATTTAGTATTCCACGTCTCGTAGGCTATATGACGTCATGTTAAATCCAACATAGCGGATTTAACCCATAAAATATGCAAAGTAAAAAATAAGTAAAACTTGTACAATTGTATCTAGTTTGGTATCAAATGAAAGTTTTTAATGTGAAAATTCCATTAATAAATAAAGTTCAGTAGTAAGACCCAGAATAAGAGTCGACTTGCAAGACCAAGACCAAGATAATGTTTGCGATGCTTGATCAAGAACAAGACCAAACTGCAAGATTTTCGCTGACTGAAATCAATCTTTTCTACTTTTATTATCTTTAATGAAGGTCGCTAGTTTTAAAGAAATTATCATATTTTGAATACAGCGTTTAATGAAAGTGATTGGAACTTTATTAAATTAAAAAAAGAAAAATTTATTGCTTCGGTATTTATTGTACTTAAACTTCAAATTTGAAAGTCTTTAGTTATACAGTTTTTGAGACATTGTAATTTAAATTTTGATTCCTTTTCAGTCATTTACTCGCTTTACTTATAAGATCTACTAAATACGGACAATTAAATTATCAAAAATATTTGAATGTGGAAATAAAAGACCCAAAGAGTCCTGCAAACGAGACAAAGACTTGACAGACGACGAAGAGTAACTCTATTAATGTAAGATCATGCCCAAGACTGGGTGTGCAAGATCAAGACAACAACTAACAACATATTTATTTTATCAAAACTTTTTTAAAAGGCATTTATTAGAGTCTCCGCAGCTTTTTTCTGTAAATTTTTAAGTCCATTACAATACTCTATTTGACGTCACTTTAACATCATTCTACACTACTGAGTTTTTATTTCAAATTCGAACTTTAATGTTCGCCCCATACAATTCACGATGCCTTTCTTCAATGGTATATACAAAAAAGAATTAACTTAGCTCAGTCGATTTGAAGACGGCCAGTATATTTGACGTCAGAAACAGATGCTGGTAAGGTTTTATATTTTAAGTTAATTAATTTATTTTTTATTACTATTATTAGAAGAGAAGGTGGTAATATGGCCTGGCTGTAGGTAAAGTAGCCCTATTTATAATTGCGGAGGTTTTACCTGCGAGTTAGATATCGTATTAAATCAAACAATTACCAAAAAGGATTTAAAAGTAGCCAAACTGCTACTGTCGCCAAGGATTGAGATTTATTTCATGTTTATGAATGTGCTACAATAAGAAACTTTTTTCCTGCCGAGAGGTTATATTGTAAAATATTGTAAAAGCGTGAGACAATTAAACCGTGGTAATTATTGGAAAGTGCATCAAATCCTCTTTCAATATTTTCAAGGTAAATACATATATCCTATTTTAACTAATAATTTATTCCTTTGTTATTTACACTAAGCTCATAGGTCTGATGTGGCTCCCTGTTGTTGTATGTATTATGGCCCCGGGGACCATATTGAATGTATGCACGAAAACAGTTATTAACTAGTGTATTTATTCATACTTCTAGATGCCTCGAATGAATATTTCTCCCAACATACAAAAAAAGACATGGGATACAGATCTAATGAAAAGGGCAATCGAAGCAGTACGAAGTAAAACTATGGGATATGAAAAGGCTGTCAAAGATGCAGAGGAATCACTGGATTTATTAATGCAGAAATCAGAAAATGTATACTGCAACCTCATTTAGAAGAGAAGTAGGTTGACTATCTTTTGTTAATGGGAAGTAAATACTATGGTCTGACAAGTATGGACGTTAGAAGAATAGCTTATCAGTTAGCCACGAAAAATAGCATCCCAAACATATTCAGAAATTGTATTGCTGGTCGATCATGGTTAGATCATTTTCTAAACAGGCACAACAATCGATTGGCTCTCAGAAAACCAATGGGAATCTCGTATGCTCGATTTCAAGGTTTTAATCGTGCAGCAGTCAATAACTTTTTTGACATAAATGTGTCCATGATATTTTGCCATAAAGTTATTGTTAAAATTATGGTCTAATAATTTTTTATGACATAAAAACAAAGTGGGACCAACTTCTCCTCTATTTATATTGTTTGACCGACAGTGGAGACTTTTTTAATAACAAATATTGGGACTACATTTACTATTCCAGAAAACAAAACAGATGATGAATCACAATGAAAGTCATAATAAATTTTATGTAACTTCTGATTGGTCATAATTACAGAATAGTGCAGGTAAATATACTTCCAAAATATAGTTTAAAAAATCTTGAATACATACTAACATTTTCCCGAGTTAGCTGTAGTTATGTTATAGTGTTATGTTGTTACTTAATTGGAATTAGTTTCCCAATAACTAAATAAGAACAAATGATTCGATCCTACTCAATCAACAATACTTGCACTAGCCCCTCATCAGAAAAAGGAGCGCAACAGTTAATTAATAGGCCAATAAAATTCTTCTGAACTTTTTGCTTTTAGCTGTTCTGCGATATTGCTGCATTGAACCCATGCCTCAAGCCAAACCAAAATAAAAAGAAAGTAACAGACAGTTACAGTTTGATTGCCCCATCAGATGTAAACTAAAGAAGAAACAAACAAGTTGGTCTCGCTGATAGCAGACGGAACAGAGCTTTAGCAGCGAAGAACGTCCGGAGTTCACCTGTGCAGCCATCAAGAAGTAGAAAAGCTTACGCCAGAAGTTGAGGAGCGAAAGGGAGGTTCAACCAGACTCGAGCTCTGTTCACATTGAAGGCCGCGTTATCAGTCGGCGAGCACGCAGATAAGAGGGAGCGACATCGCAGCTGCTTCCCAGTGTCGTCGCCGCTGCTTGCGCTCATTGATTTCCTTTTCCGTGCACACTTGCGTGCTTGTTTGCGCTGAGATTGGTTGGTCCAAGACACGGGGGAGGAGTCTCTTTCTCCTACTTATCTTGTTGCACTTGGCCTAACGAGTAAATAGTTACTCCGAGGCAGTACATAAGAAATGACTCCTTCAGAGCGCCTCGGCCTGGTTGGGCTGACAGAATGCGCCGAGGAGGCGAATCGAAGTAACGTGGGTTCTCGCTTTTGCTCGACGCTATGGCTTCTTTACTACCTGACGGGTAAGCGGTACCTGGATTTACTGATTTAAGAAATTCTGATTGACTTGAAACAGGGATAACTTTGAGCATATGCAAACTGTTTGTAATTTGAGCATATGCTTAACCGTTTTTAATATAAGCGCAAGACCTTAAATTTGACAGATTTGTCATAAGAGATTGATCCCAACAAAGTAATTCTTGCGATCAGTAGATATGAGTCGTTGTTTTTGAAGTGCATTTTTCACGAACTGAAGTATTTACAGGTTTAAATTTGAATCAAAAATAATGGCAAAAGTTAATCAGCTCGGGGAATGTTTGTAAGACTATTAAGTTGTTCAAGAACCCCGCACAAAACATATGGGATTGAACACCGGTCAATTTGTATGAAACTTCGTATTTTGATAGCCCTTGTTATGTTGATCAAAAGTCTTAATGGGCACGAAGCCTGAAAACCCTCCAACTCCCCCAAATCCGCCCCTAAAGGTTGGGGGACTGTATTTGACAGATTATTGGTGAATTGTCTTACCGAAATATTTTACTACTGTAGTCAAACCTACAGCCCCCACACAGTAACTGGGCTTAGTCCTGCCATTCCCAAAACAGTTGACCCCCCCCCCCCCCACCCCTTCCCCGTTCATACCCCTCATAGATCGACATGCGACTTTTCCCCGTTTACCGGTAGTGAGAACGTTTGATCGTGAATTCCATATCAAACTCACCTAAACGATCACTACTCAATACCGTTCGACCCCCGACAAATGAACTTCTACCCCAACACCAAAGCCTGCTTACGGGTTCTCAAACTGGGTGACCTTGCTTTGCATTCCACAGACACCTAAGCGTTCACTATCCAATATCCTTCGAAACCCCCACATACATTCCCACCCCCGCCTCGACCAGTTAAACCTGCCATATGAGTTTTCACTCCAATGGGGGGGTTGGGGGGTGAACTACTCTGTATTAAAATCTGCCGAAGGATATTGAATAGTGAACGCTTAGGTGGCTGTGGAATGCCAATCACGATCACTCAGTTTGAGAACTCGTAAGCTGGAATAATTAATTTGGCAGGCTTTGGTACGGAGTGGGGTTGTTTCACCCCAAGGATTAGTGTTGGGGTGGAAGGTTCATTTTTCGGGGGTTGACTTTTGATCAGCATAACAAGGGCTATCAAAATACGAAGTTTCATACAAAGTGACCGGTGTTCAATTTCCATATGTTTTGTGCGGGGTCCTTTGCTCCGTTGCATTGACGTCTGTGATTCGCTTCTCAAACGTCAAGAAAATTATCCATTTTTGAAGCAAATCGTTACTGGGAACGATAAATGGATTGTCTACAACAATGTTAAACGCAAGAGAACATGGAGTAAAAGAGATGAATCGGCTCATAGCACTTCTGAAACCGATATTCATCAAAAGAAGGTGATGTTGTCTGTTTGGTGGGATTTCAAGGGAATCGTTTTTTTTTTAGCTTTTACCGGACAATATAACGATCGATTCTGAAGTGCACTGTCATCAACTGGACCAATTGAATCATTCACTCAAACAGAAAATTGATCAATAGAAAAGGTATAGTGTTCTACCAAGTTAATGAGAAACCTCATACAAGTTTGGTAGCTCGCCAAAAGCTTTTACAGCTTGGATGGGATGGATATTCCTCGGATCTGGCACCTTCGGATTATTATTTGTTCCGGTCTGTACAAAATTGTTTTGACTGTAAAACCTTTACTTTAAATGAGGACGACAAAAATGACTTGGATCAGTTTTTTGCCAGCAAGGATCAGAAGTTTTATGAGCGTAGAATCATGCCACTGCTAGAAAGATGGCTAAAGGAGTTTGATCAAAATTGAATTGTATTGAATAAAATTGTCTTTCATTTTCACCAACAAAAAAAAAACGAAATTACTTTCTGAACAACCCAATAGTATGGTCTTGGATTGTAATATTTTGAATGTGGTTCAAGCAACAAGATGCTACGTCTTCCAAACCTCTAGATGCTATAGTTTCCTCCCTTGCATGCATATAAACTTTATCATCGTGTTTATAGCGTTATGTTTTGAAGACGTAAGCTATTATCCGCTGTAAAGACTTTAAGGTTAGTGGTCACTGAAGTCGTAATAATTAATAATAATTAATAATTTTGAATGAATGAACATTAAAAAAAAAAAATTCCTGCGATAACATTTAACGATTTAATTGATTAATTTATGAGTATATTGTAGTATAGCATTGGCTGTGTGATTATAAATATAAAAAGAAAATATCTATAACTGACTAAAACTACCATTAACTAATTTTTTCCAAAAATTGACTTATCTATCACTTTCAAAAACAACGGCTCGTACGTATCTCTAGGAAACTTATAAAGAAATGTAATAGTTGGTCCACACAAAACAGACTATTGTGATCTTATTTGCACCATCAAGCTACTCGTATCTCTAGAAATAAACAATTTTCTGGTTTTTCATTTCAAGTAAAAACTGCGCAGCGCCTAAAAGCATGTAAAAATTTGAATTTTACTGTAAATTTAATCTATATTCTCCGTCAAAATCGACTCTACTTACCAACCACTGTTGTCAATATGAAAGTTTGTTGGTTGTAAAAAACTCTGGAAGTTTGACTACATTAGATATTAATTTGATAGCTTAAGTATGATATTTACAGTTTTATATTTTTATTTTCACTTGCTAAAGTTGTTGTAATCACAAATCCAATTTGTAATCTTTACAAGGGATGTTATAATTTTTACAAAACAGCCGTGTAGAACCTACATCCTATTGACAACTTTTGCTACAAAATTTACAGCATCATATTTAATTTCTACTGAAAGAACTGTTGAAACCACAGACCTAATTTGTTGTACTGACAAGAAAAATTATAACTTTTATAAGGTAACCCTATAGAATCTACAATCAGTTTATATTTATTTAACTTGTAAGGAAGTAATTACTATATAATAATTTTTTAAATTATAAATTCACTAGTATTATCCAAAAAGTAGCAAGTTCTAACGGTTCAACATACACGCAATAGCGATTAACTCGACATTAAGGGGGGGGTATGGTTTGAAAATGACTTTTTAAGCAAATTTTTGTGAATTTTTTTTGGAAGTATGGCTACATTATTTTATTTTTAAATTAAATAGGCTTTTTAAGTATAATTCAAAGAATAATTATATGAATTTTCAAGTAAAAATATTAAGAATTGTGACAACGGTAGCCATTTTTCGCAGACACGTCCAAAAAAAAATGAATTTGCGGTGGACATCAGAACTCGTCACTGGATAATTTGAAAAAAAAAATTCAAAAAGATTATCTTAGTTTATGAGTTTCTCGATGGAGTGACGTCGAGCTTTTCAATTTTTATCGATTTTTGAGTTTTTGGCATCACTTAGAAGTCAAAAAAACGAAATTTTTTGTAAAAAAAGTGCGAAAATCAACATATTTATTATTGTTAATAAAAAACTATGCATAAAAAAAAAATTATCTCGACGTCACTCCATCGAGAAACTCATAAACTAAGATAATCTTTTTGAATTTTATTTTTCAGATTATCCAGTGGCGAGTTCTGATGTCCACCGCAAATTCACTTTTTTTTGTTGAATGTGTCTGCGAAAAATGGCTACCGTTGCCACAATTCTTAATATTTTTACTTGAAAATTCATATAATCATTCTTTGAATTATACTTAAAAGGCCTATTTAATTTAAAAATAAAATAATGTAGCCATACTTCCAAAAAAAAAATTTCACAAAAATTTGCTTAAAAAGTCATTTTCAAACCATACCCCCCCCCCTTAACGAACGTACTAATACCAGATTAATTTAAAATCCAGTAGCTTAGTTCAAACTGTGCTATATCTATTTTAAAAAATTCTATAGTATTGAATTAAACATGTAGAAAGGAAATTATTTCTACAATAAGCTGCTGATTGCATTTTGGACTGGATTTTCAATAAAAACATTAAATATTTTTTATTAAATTTATTTGATTTTTATTCAACGAAAACAAATTAAGATCTTAAATTTGTACAATTACAAAGTTTTATTTCGAAACATATGTTTTCCACTAGGATAATATTCAAAATTATTGGCCTCAAAATTATCATGATTTTACTTTTCATTAAAATCCATTAAAATCGGGAAATTTTGGTCTCCATATTGGAGTTGTCATCTAGGATTTACAAATTTACGAGTGCAGTCTGTTCTCGTGACGGTCGGTTTTTCTATGCTGACTCCCCATCGCAAAGCCTGCAATAAGAAGCTTTCGCTTCAAAAATTATATATTGAACACTTCACTATCAATAAGAACTTCGTCAGTATCAAATGTCATCGCATTAAACTCTTCCATTCTATAAACAACCTCTTACGAGTACCCGCGAACTACCGTTCCCTTTCTTTTGACAACTTATAATGAAACCAATTTCGTAATATGTACATTTTACAACGAAATGACTATACTTCAAATGTTGTAAATTTTACAGTTAAGCCCATTAATCTGAATAAAGTAATTTTAATTACAACTACTCTCTGTAGCTTTGAAAACTCATTGTAAAATTGGAGCTTAATTCTTGTTATTGATTCTGTTGCTTTCTGTAATATTAACAATTAATTTTTACAATGTGGCAATAAAAATGACAACAATTCTACGTTTATTATAAAAATTATTACAATTTACGTAGAAATGATGAATTAACATAGAATTTTACAAATAACGGTAAATAATGTTAAATTTATAGCTTTCCAGTATACTTCACTGCTTTTCTGTTCGAATTCACTCAAATGCTAGTTGTTCGATTCTGTAATACATTAGGAGCAAGAAGCAGGAACGAACGCATGATCCATGTACAATTTACGGAAAAACTTAATATGTATTTCGCTTACTACTATGCATTTAGCGTACGCGTCTCTCGATATAAGCCTTTTAATTTTACGTTTATTTTTTGTTAAAAGTGGAGTGCGTCCTTTATCCTTGTTGTAATCTCATCGGTATGAAAAGATTTTTGAGTTCATTGAATTCAAATCTGGTGTTGCATTTTAAAAATTCAATAGCAGGCGGTTACAAAGAAAAAAGAGTATATAGAAAGGATTATTGAATGCTCCGTAATCTAAATTTATTAAATATATCACAAATATAAAGAATTATATAAAACCTTTTCAAAAAATAAGGCGAAAAGTCCTCAAATCATCAGAAGCCCTAAAAAGTATGAAATAATTTTAAGATTTTGCTACAGATTTGAAGTCGGCACGATAACTCGAGTGATACAAATCGCAAAGTAGGAAATCATAGACATATAGTAACATTTGAAGACATAAACTACTAATCTAGATAAAAATATACTGCGTTTCTGAAAACATAAATTACTAATTTGGATTTCCCAGTGAAGATTTTAGAAATCCAGTGAATTTGGAAGTAAATCTAGTTAAAACAAGGCAGTATAATTCTTGTTTTTATATTCAGATACCTAGTGAATTTAGTCATAAATCTATACTAGTTAGGAGAAATATATTGGGTTTCTAGTAAATATAATTCTAGTATCTATATTTAAACTAGATTTATAGCTGGACATCCTAGGAAGTCAACTCTAGTTGGAATTTTGTTAGATTTTTGTGTAGGTACGTAGCACAAAGTGGCACCAAAGTGTTAATACCCATAATATCTTGATTTAAATCAACAGCTACGTTTTTTTCATAAAATTATTTGGGTAAAATTAAAAAAATAAATTTTGTATTGAATTAAATTTTACTACCAGCTACATATAGCAAGGATTTTGAAATTTGCGAAAATCGTATCAAAATTATTCTTTTATTTTTTTACTTTGCCTTGCTTTTTTTTTCAAGATAGTTTCAATCATTGTGCTAAATTATCCACTGATAGGATTTTCTAAGCGATATAAATGAAATGTAATTGCTACGATTTTTACTCATCCGAACTTCAATATATTGAACTGAAAAATGATTTGATTAATCTTAATCGGTAAGTACATACCCACATATGATTTTCTTGATATGTATAATATACAGTGCCGATGTAAGTACCTCGCAGCGTTTATTGCTGTATGAATTCCCACTGGCTTTTCCTCAAGCCGATAATTTTATCTAGTGTAGAGCGCCTCCGCAATTCCTGGTGAGTCACTAGTTACATCTTCAGCCCCAAAGGCAACCACAGAGCACAATTTATGCAGATGACGTCATCTGCAAGCAAAACAAACTATTTGCAACAGATTAGTCTGTCCGAGCTGGTTAGTCCGTGTTCTAATGCGTCCGAGAACAAGCCATGCTCCGCCAGAGTCACCGCTTGCCACATGCTCAAGAACCGACCGACCGAGGCTCCAGCGCTTTTGGGGCTTGGGGCAATGCAAAACTTTTCAATCAAAAGACATGATCCGGCAGCTAGACGACACTTCGCCGACCAGACGAACACGGGGTGTTACATGGCTGGGACCACTCTTTGGTTGGGATTGTGTCACACTTAATTGAAGCTCAGAGCCATTGTTTACGTTTAATTTGCTCGGAAGATGATTCACCAGCCGGTCCCAATCGAATCCTAAGATCTGACTGACCACTGTCTATCTGCCCAGAAATATTCACTTTGTGACGACTTGACGCCACACAAAGCAATATAGTGTATGCATGCACGACGACGTCTGCCTGGTGGTCAAGCCGGATTAATTGACGGAAACACTTTGACCACAACATTGCGAAGTGGTCAAGTTGAGATTTTGTAATTGTTCCGATGACATAGCCAACGTTGCTGGGAGGATTCGTTGGTTTGAGGACATTATTTGGCCCTTATGCTTCTGATTTATTGATGTCGCTAATTATTATACATATTAGTAGCCTATGGTCTATATCAGTTCATATTTTAGAGAAACAATTTGATAAAAGCGGTTATGTTTCAACCGCTATTTATAATTGAGATTTTTCAAACATCTTGCAAGCGGTGTATCTTATGACAAAGATTGTCGCGCTCATTATGAAACTTTTCGATATTTTTAGGTCCAGAATTATGACCAGTTCTGAAAACCCGCAAACAAATACGATTAATATCTCGTTGAAATGATACTCTGGTTATTATTTTTTATCTTATTTATTGTTTCTTGGTCCATCAACATAGACTAGGTTTGTCGGGTCCTATTACAGAATATATAGAATTGTAATTTTCCCTTATTTACATGCTTATTTAAGTATCATCAGGTTCCTTTACTTATATGTAGTTAGTATTATAATTTAATTAATGATTAGCGTATAAGTATATTTAAATTCTAGAAAAATTTAATGTCTTCTAATTTGTCTGATCTTAGAATATCTAGTGTTATTTTATACTTTTCTCTAATATTAATATTATTCGTGCATTCATTTAAAAAGTTTGGTTGCATATACATTTGGGGGTTCCTTTTGTTTGAGGATATTACTGTGGGTCATTGATTAGTGGCTAGTTCTTCTTTATATAGCAAGAACTATACATAGATTCTATCGGCGTAAGTAATTCGATGGAGTTGTATTATGTTTTATTCTTTTTAATTTGTTTGTTTCTGGTTCATTTAGCCATTTTCTGCCCCGTGTCTTTCTGATCTGATTACTTATTAGTCTGTCTAAATCTCGGTGGTAGAAAGAGAAATTTGGTTCTACCGGCTCTAATATGCTTCCTTTTCCTAATTTATCTACAATATTATGTTTACCAATGTTCATGTGCCTCGGCATCCACATTAAACATAAGATTTTTCAGGTCACTATTGCAGCTTTTCCCTTATTTCCATTGCTGCTGGATGTGATGTTGATATATCTTTGATAGCTTGTATTGCGCTCAAGGAATCTATGTAAATGATAAATTTTGAATTGTCGTCGTCCCAAGCGTACTGAACTGTCTTCTTTATATCATATAATTCAGCTGTGAATATAATTGAGTAGGTGAAATTTGCTTTCGGTTGTGTTATGCATGAATGCACATTCGCTCTTATAATTTTGCGTCGAGCCGTCAGTTTATTGTATATTATCCAAAGGGAGTGTGTGTTGAAATTGTGATTGGTGAATATATTGATTGCACTTTTCTAGTGCCTTTAGTGCTCCAAGTCAGACAGTGGTTGGTTGGTATTTTGGCATGGGCTCTCCAATTCAATGTTTCTTCTCCTCGGTTGCTTTGATTTTTTTTTTAAATTACTTTCTTGAAACTTTATGTTGCGTTTTTTTAATGATCTGGATCTGGATCAGGAATTTGCATTGAATTGAAATTTTTAAACCATGTCCTATAGGAAATATTTTTCAATGTGCAATAAATGCATCAAATTGCCATGATTTTTACCTACCCAAACTTCAAATCTTTAACTGAAAAAATCATTGGATTCATTTTTTGACGCAAAACGGGCATAAATCAATGCAATTTGATGTCCTTTAGCAAAATTAGAAAGTATTGCTATGAGTAACTATTGAAAAATTTCAATTCAGTGCAAAATTGCAATCCAGATCCAGATCATTAAAAAAACGCACCTTTAGATTTAAGATATTTCCTGGCCAACTTATCGTTGGCAGTTATTGGTGGAGATTATTTGAGAGTTTAGTTGTTGTGGTTGAAGGGTTGTTGTTGAATTGATGCCGTATTATATTAGTGGTTATGCCTTGCTGTCTGTCATAGGCACTTGAAGATTGTTGCTGGTGTTGTTGAGGTTGATAATTTTTGTTGCTGTTCCACCTGAGGCTGAAAATGGATCTTAAACGATACGACAGCCCGCCTGTTGGGAAAGAGAAAAGAGGATGATCGAGTCTTTATAAGATTTTGTTGTGGATGTTTCTATTTTTTTTTTTATTCAAAGTGCCAATATTCTGCCAAAAATCAAGGTAAAAAATAATCACTCAAGTACGAGTTCGACTCGCGCACAGAGGGTTCCGTAAATGCTGTTCTAGAATTTCTAGAAATCTATAAACCTAGGACCTTCGTTATAATTTTCTTGTAAACTTCAAGTAAGGCGTTATATATTTTATAGTTAGGGCCCCCTAGGTAGGGTAAAATGGGGTACCCTATGGGGCAAGATGGGGTATGGGGGACATATTCTATTTTTGGTTGCAAAAGTCGCAAACAAATACTGCTTCGTCGACCTCGTCATCTATCCCAGCACAGCTACAGAGTGCCCAATTCCCACAGAGAGAACATGCGGCCCATACTTCATTTGAGTCCAAGTATTTTCCATCACAGTAAAAGCAAGGGATATTATTTTCATCGTTGTTACATTCTGATGAATAACTAGTATTATTGTTGGTTTTCTTCTTATTCATTTTCTTAGCCAATTCGGTTTTCTTATTATTTTTTTGTTCTTTTACCTCTCTTTTTCTCTTTTTGTTATCGTCTGCTAGTTTCTTTTTTTTCATAGTATCTTCTAATTCATTTTTATACGGGGAAGAAGTTATTATAGTCGTTTTTCCTCGTTTCCTTGTCACGCGTGAAATTTTGCGAGTTCCAGGATAAGGCGTCACTTGCTGAGAACTAACAATAGAAAATACTGATGGTGGATTAGTTAGCCTTTCATCTATTTCAACATTACTCATCGAAGTGGAGCAATTGGGCTCAGCCTCTGCTTCAATCTCAGATGGTGTCATGATAAAAGGCATGCGGCATATCAGCGGTTCATCAATAGTTACTTTGACAAATCCCACATTTTTTGAAGCCCTTCCATTATATAGTTGCAAAGTTCTTTCTCTTCGCTTTTTTGGGCCTAAAGAAACTTTAACAGAAGTTGGAGGAGCAGCAGGATCTTCTAGGGCTACACGAGCTTCTTTTACTTTTCTTTCGAGGGTCGTTTGTGGCACAGAATATGTTTTCGACGCTAATTTATACCCCAGCTTCCCTTTAATTTCAACATCTACTGCATTTTTCATACTTTGTTCACTCAAATCCCCACTTTCCGTCTTTCGTTTATAATGTTTCACCATCCTAAAACAAGATAAAATTAAAATTAAGTTTAAAGAAACATAAAGTCTCATAAAGAAATCATAATTTTCTTCGAAGGTAAGATGGGGTACCCCACACCAAAATAAAAATATCGGGCCTACGGATTCTTAACATGGTTTCGCTCATTATAGATCTCACAGAATTTAAATAAGCCATTAAGAAACCTCATTTTTGACACAGAAACAATACCGCGGTACAGTTGCTTGCTTGAAGTTGTCAGCAAGTTGTTTCTTCCTCCTGTTAAATCGTGAAAACGCAGATACGCGGTATCTACAAATTGCTCTTTTGCGGTATTGCACACGCAACGACGATATGTCAATTGATTTGATTTATGTGTATAGATTCTTGTCATTCAAAGCTCTCTAATTTTCTTTAAACACTGATAATATTATTACCATTTTTTCAAATCGTATTATTTTTATTTGTTAAATTAGTAACAATGTAATAGGTTTTTAAACTTTGACAATTTGGAACTCGGGATGGAAACAGGATACTCAAGTGGTGGAAGACTCATTAGAATGGAGAAACAGTTCTCCATCAATTGTCACCTTAATGAGGTTCGTAGGATGTGTTGGAAAACATTGTTACGAATCACCCTGTATATTAATAAAAATTTATTTTAATCTTGCAAAAGCCGCTGAATACACATTACACCGAGTCGAACCGAGACTTAAATTATATTTTTATTGAACATGCGAATGAGACAGTGGTAGCATAAATCAGAATAAAGCACCTTTTAGCCACGAATTATTTGTATGATATTTGAAAATAAAAAACAAACATATTTCTATTCTTCAACAACGTGATCAATAAATTGAAAACACGAACTAAAAAATCATGCGAGAGCTATTTTTATCTCGCAGCTGCAAGGCTTGACCACCTTCGACTTTTCGCACGCCACTTAAAGTTGTTGGCGCAAAATTCGTCGCTTGAAATGGTTCTTCTTATTTTTGCCGTGGGAATCAACGCCTTTGCAGATCCAGCAAATTGAAAACACATTGGAACTCTGGCTTCAAGCTAAGCTGCTGTGTAGCAAGTGAGATGAGAATCTCGTTGATCACATCCCAGCTAATTGTCGGCAATGAAAGCTGCTAATTGGTTGACTAAAATTTATTGACCGTTTTTAGGGTGTTGACATGAGCTCGTCGCAAAAACTAATTCCGCGGCAATAGAAGAGCTGAAGACTCATCAATCATGAGTCCTTAAAATTTTCAGTTGCATAATGCATCGATGGATCAATCGTAATTATTAACAGAGTTGGACGTGTCCAATATTTTTACGGCCACCCGCACATCATTGTGCCGAAGGGATGTACAACGTTGTGCACCGTTGATAGCCCCTAAGTCGATTTGTTCGATTAGTCAAATCCTCTGATTAATATTAACACGCAACTAGCGCTTTTCTCGCATGCGGTAAGAGAAACCAAGGGTGCAATGGTATATTACTAGTCATATTGGGAAACAAAAGATAGCTGCTGACCAAAAAATCGTAAAATTTGAAACTCACCACGATCCAGCACGATCGCAGCGTCCCTAATAAACGGAAATTAGAATCGCCCCAAAAAGAAGGCCGCTTCACATCATGTTGCGGAATGCGGGCTGCGTATGTGCAACAAATCGACGTTGGTTTCCCACACGTCCCGCAGATATGCCGTCTGATACCGACTTAAGAAAAAAAAAAGTGCGTTTCGATCAAACAACAGCGAATTATTGTGCAACTAACCCCTTTAGAGATACGCTTCGTTGCTTCGGCGATTGAGCTTTATGGTGACATCTGCTCGGTAGGTCCTTTCTCCTGTGGCTTCTTAATTTTTTAATTGGGTCATAAATCGTTCAATTAAAAAATGTTTACCAACAGAAAAAGACATCAAAGTACTTGATTTTAGGGCTCATGGCTGTCTATGATCACTTCTTGACTGCAACAAACCAAATTTTGAGCTGAAGGGTTCTGTATGTTGGGTATTTTTCTTAAAAGCAAAATGAACATAAACGTTACTTCTAGGTAAATGCCATACATTACCAATGCATTTTTTATTGTACGCGAAGGCCCGCCTGAACTTGATCAAACCAATTTTTATGTATCCTAAATATCACAAATATTTAGCTATGCAGTAGGTACAGCGCTGCAATTATGCATTGTAAAAAACAGATTAAGATTTACAATATTTTGTTTGCCTTATACCTGCACTTCCCCGATATTTAATTTTAAAGTTTCGAGAAATAACATTTTACAATTACGTATTTCTGCATATGCCTTAAAACTATCATTGAAAATTCTATAAATACATTTAACTAAGGTTGTTTTGATCTCAAGTGGGCGTTCTTACAAAGTTACATCACAATCCGTGCGGAGACCTCAAACACAAATTAAACCACATCATTGAAGAAACATTTTGAATAAACAAAAATACTAGAAGATACCTACTATTTACATTTTTGGCTTGCTTCAAAGGCTCAAATCCTAACATCGACCACTTTTTAAAATTCTCATTAGATTATTAAAGGGTTTGTACGAAGTCTCTTTCGAATATCACTTCAATTTTTAAAATTAATTTATGGCATTATGTTTTTTTAGTATGATCCTCTTCTCCACCATTGTGGATATAAAGAGAACGACATATTTTTATAAATCACAGCGCAGTCAATTTTATACAATTCAATTATGATGGTGTAGCTATCATTTTTCAAATCTAGATTAAGTTTCTTCTAAAAAAAAGTTAATTTTGAAGGTTTGAAGATCAATAAAAGAAAACTTTACGTAGTGAGACATTCATATTTATGTTTTAATTAACAACTATTTATTACTCTTCTAATATTTGGTGAAATTAGGAATTTTTAATTATACATTTTAGAAAAAAAAAATAAATAAAAATAAAAATAAAGGTGTTTTGCCCCGTCTTGCCCCATGGTGCTGGTAAGATGGGGTACCCCCCTGAGGTAAGATGGGGTAATGAGAATTATCATACAGAATGATGATTATTTCGACTGGTACAACTCGCAGAAGTGAAAAGCTTCGTCATCATCATCGTCGATTCCTGCACAGCTATTATGTGCCCATTTTCCACAATTTGAGCATTATATCCACCCTTCGATGGAAGCACTTCTATACAGTACATACATGGCGTGTAGTCATTACCCCATCTTGCCTACTGTGCCATTTTCTAATAATAATTAAAAAAAAAAAGAAACAGCCGGCAATCTCAAGGGAACACAATGTTTACCTTATTGTAGGTTAGTTTAAGTGTCAATAGCAATAACTCCTCACCAGTTAGTATTATTTAACAAACCGCAGTCACCAGTCAAACTGGAAGAAAATGTGATAAGCACTTTGCAGTAAAACAGTTTTTTTAGATTATTTCGCCACGCGTACACTTCCGAACAAATAATGGCCGGACAACTGACAGGTGTCATGGCGGCGCATCGAACGATGCATGAACGAGCGTGATTGGTCAGTTTAAACTGTGAATTTCGCTGGGTACCCCGTCTTACCCGCTACCCCGTCTTATCCCCATCTCCCCTACCATGATAATACATACTATTTATATGTATTTCTTTTATATTTTTCTTATGTTGTAATTCCATATAAGGTCTAAAATACATGTTTCCTAATTAAACTTGTTCAGTGTAGCCGATTTTTTTTTTTTTAAATATTAAAAATATTTTTTAAGGCCTTAAGAACGAAAAAAAAACCTTCAAAATAAAAAAACAGCTTTCTAAAAAGATTTTTGTTTTTTTTCCTATGAACCATTACCGAAATATCGAGTGTAAGGTAGAGTCACCAAATATCGTCCCCTTTTTGTAAAACAAATCTAAAAAAATAGAAAAAAATACTACAGTAATAAATGAAACGTCCAACATTAGGTTCAATATTCCTTTATTCTTAAAAATAATTAAAAACGCGTTAACATTATTAGAAAAAGTTATAAAATAGCTTTAACACTAGAAGCGCTGAACATACCGACACCCCTAGAAGCGCGGATGGGTCAAAGGACCCCGCACAAATTGTATGGAAATCGGGTCCCGGTCAAATTCGCTGAAATTTTGCAGAAAGGTAGTTCTCAACCTGCTGATCAAAAGTCTCAATGGGCCCAAAGTCATCCTATGATTAGTTGCGGAGATATAGAGGGGTGAAGGTGAGACATTTGCTGTAGACCCAAGTACGCTTCACGAAGTCTCTAGTCGCTTAACTCGGAAACCAAGGTCCCTAACAAAAATCTTTGAACACAAAAGTTGTTTGTAGTTATCAAGGTATGTCATTACAACCATAAACGTTTTTGGTTGACCTTAACCTTGACCATGGACCTTAACCCATTAATGCGCAAAACGAGAATTTTGTGCACCCAAGTTCAATTGTACGTTTCGAATAGAAAATTGGGGCGATTTGCTTCCAAAATCGTATGTAGGGAGTTTTCGGGGATGTTCTTTCAGAATCTGGTATTTGTTTTGCATAAAATCTTCAAAAACCCTATTATTTTTTTGGTTTTTTCAAAAAAGTACTGATTTTTTTTGGTCTTTTTTCTTTTCAAAGTTGATTATCTTGTTGTTGCTACTATTGAATGATCATATAACTACCAGAAATCGCGGTCCGAATATCTAGATATTCTCAAAACATGGTTTTGAAAGTTCTTTTTTGCTTAAGTTTTTGCAAAATGGCCATTATGTATAGCAATGTAATAAAAAATTTCGCGATTTTTTTACACGAAAAGGATCAACTGTACAAGAAAATTGTATAGAACAGAAAATACTTTAAATTAGCCAAAGAATACGTGTGAATTTTTTCAGAATTTCTCGGAACATTTTTGGATTTTTCAAAAATTGGCCAAATCAAAAAAACATTCGGCATTACCTACATTATTCACTATAACAAAGTTTTACTAGACAGATATAGAAAACTTATCTTGACATAAAATTACATATAGATAGTAATCAAAATACTTTGACTTGTGTAATTTAATTAATGAAATTGAATGTGATTCCATTTTCATATGTAATTCTACAAACAGAAGGCATATCACACAGATTTAAGTAGTTAGCTTACTATGTATTATGTAAATTGGACTTATCTATTATTAATACACTTCTATATAAGCAATTTTCTTTGATTTAAGTAACAATTCTTTTCTATGAATCACACCACATAAGAATTACTTCTTTGCGGCTGTAAAGCTTTATCATTGCTGTATTGTCACACCTGCTATTGCAATATTGGTTCATAGATAGAGATAAAGTTAAGGGTCAGCTTCGTTGAGGTTAACTTCTTGCTGCCGTGATTTTGTTATTATGTTTTCCTTGTAAGTAATCAAATTTTTTGATGAATTCGCCAATAAATAAATAAATATTCCAAAAAATAGGCAAAAGATTCGTCTCAATTTTTACATAGAAAAACCGGGCTCGATCTGATGAATTTGAAACTCGGTTTTTCTACTACATACAGGGTGACAAATGGAAAGTTATCTAAAGTATACCTTGTGTCTTTTCCGCTCTAATATGTCAGAGAAGGTTGGGATCTCGTAGTTATATACTAGAGTGTTGTATCTGTTGAGTCAGAAAGAGAAATACGTGTACTTTAAAATGAGTAACCTTACAAACGAAGAAAAATCGGGTGCTTTTATTCTAGAGGTGAAAACTATACTGAAGCAGTTTGGAATTAAAAATGTATCCAGCCAAAACACTCTCAGAAGGTAAGAATTAAAAAAAAAATTATATGTTTTCATCGTATGATCGCACTTATTAATAATTTTTTCAAGCATTTATCTAAATAGTTATTCCCTGGCCGAATTTTGTTGAGTTTTTTAAATCTCGATAAGTATCTTTCAAAAATGTCTGATTCAACTGGAACTAATTTCAAATAAATTTATTTTTTTGCCCCTGCACTAATTTTATAATTATGAATAATTAGTTTACGCAACTTTCCATTTCTCACCCTGTATATACAAATCGAAACTGACCATCAGCTCAGTGTTTTCTAATGTGAACCATTGTTACCAAATTGGTTGATTTTTCCATATGGCGTAGTAAATATCTAAAAATGATTTTATTAATTTTAAAAATGTTTGTTATGGGGATACATATAACTACCACAGAAGGAATAAACTCAGGTGACCCTCAGTGAAACACCGCGAAGGTATATTCTTGAGGAACAAGCACCGGAAATGTAAAATTACATAATTTCGAAGAATTTTTCCTTTCCTGGTTATAATTCATTATTAATTTTACCTAATATTTAAGACCATAATTATATTCCACTTAGTAAATTTACAGATTTTCAGGATTTTTCAATATAGTTTAATAATTTTACATTTAAGTAAGAAAATGGTAAGGTGGGAAAATACATATCAGTGTTTTTAACTTTTTAGAAATATTTTTACATTGTGGGAAGTGTTTGTGCTTTGGTTTTCAAGAAAATATCATACTATACATATAATATAGACCGAAGTTGTATTTACTTTTTGTAGGAAAAAGAAAATCTTACTTCAAAATGTTGACTTTCACGTTTGGACAGTTATTAATGCAAAAGAAATGTTTTAATTTTAATCCAAATTTTAAGTAATCTTCAATGCATTTTTAAAGTGCTCGTAATATATTTAAAATAACTAAATGTATGTATTTGAAAAAATTCCGAAGACTTCACATGGTCCTTAATTTTATTTTATTAAAACAAAATTAATTATTATCAATCAGCACCTTTAATATTACTGTTCATCATATTCGTTATATTTTGGTACATTCTTCGCCATTAAGCCATCTTCTGATTCTCGCAAAAAATATAATTTTTACTTTTGTGAAGCAACAAGAAAAATTCTAATAGTGAGATCACGGCAAAACTGGGCCAATCAACCTATTGACTTACTTCCATAAAAATCTCAATGCCGGCCACATATCACCGCACTACTCACGATCTATTTTAAGAGCGCACAACTATCGATCGCAGTCAATTGTGATTTATCGGGCCGAAAACTGCGCTCGCCTCTTCCCTGATTTCATGAAACTTTATTAATTGAACGATCGCAATTTAAATGAATCTCTCCGCCGAACAGGGCAGATGAATCATAATCCAATGAAGATCGGTGTAAGAAGTTGGTGTAACACTGCAGGCGGAGTTCGCGACGACGAAGACGATGGTGTCTAAATGATCTAAGCTGTGTACTCAATTATGACGGCGCCTTGACTTACTTGTGTTCATCTTCGGACTTACCAATTTTTTGATTCAACCATACAACTGGAAGGTCAGATGCGGAACTGCTGTCGATGTGGAAATATGAATAAATCATGAAGACATCAATTGGCGAAGCGCCTCTCATAATAAATGATTGATGAGATCGTTTTGGGTTTACTCATAGTTGACATTGTATTATGAGTTCTTACCGAATTATGTTTTTCATATTATTAAGGATACTTTAATACACGATATTTTTTTTTTTTTTAAAACAGCTTTAAATCATGATGTTGACTACCCCGGACGAATAAAAATTTATTAAGAAATGATAAGAAAAAGTTTTAAAGATATGAAGTATGTAGAATTTAAATTTCCGGTTGTTATAGGCTTTCCTTAAAATTAAAATTAAAAAAAAATATTTAGTTGAAATATTGAAAATCCGTGAACAGTCAAAATAAAGTCAAATAAAGTAGAACGATTGAATTCTATTGAGTGCTTTTAATGTGGGAAACGGTTAACGTTAAATTTTATGAAAGCAAGTTTATAACATTAATTTGACACCGCTCTTTACAAAAAATCTAAATTGATTAGTAACACTCCAATACCCCAATATCTTTAAAATTCAGCTTTATTCTAACTAACCAAAACACAAGACTTGGTAAAATTTCACAATATGTTTTTTTTCAGGTCAAAGAAGGTTGCAGGGTATTTGCTAATTATATTATAATAATAACAATAAATGTATAAAAATACAGCATTTAATATCCCCTTAGAGGGCCTCAATAACTCGGTTGGTAGCATGACGCGTCGGCTGCGAGCCAGCAGGGTGATATAGATTGTGGGTTCAATTCCTGCCAAAAACCCTTATCACAAAAAGTGGTATCACATTAGGCCTATAATGGTTTAAGTGTGTCTTCGGACAGCCACATCAATCTATAATAATAACCCTTTATATAACTTTATGTGCTATAAAATTTGGCACAGAGCATCCAATCCCAGTTGCTTTATTTTTGGTGAAAATTAATATTTAAGTAGTAAAATAAATTAATCATTTCAAACAAGTGCGCCAAATGAACGTTTTTTGAGCATATGTTATTGCTGTTTAATCTATGTATTTTGAGAGTAAAAGAAAGAATTAAAGTAGATAAAGTATTTATTATTCATGGGTGTCATCACAAAAAAATTTCTGTACAGTGCTTATTTCAAATAGCAAACTTTATGATGCATTATAGCGCAAAGCATGATCACAATATTGCTTTCAGTGCTATAATTTCTACTATACTTTATAATATATCGTACAATATTATGTAAGCCATAATTTTCGGTACTTGCTCCTGCAAATTATGGCATTCACGATTTGGCCTAAATCAATAGGAAAAGAACTATAAAAATGTGGCTCATGCTGGCCATAATTTTTTTTCCGTATGACCCTAATAATCTTTGTTATTGCATTATAAATGCAGAATCTCATTTTTAACAATTGTTTACCGTCAATATATTGAGTTGGATTTTTATTTATTTAAAATTTTAGAAGAATGAAATCCAATTAAAAAAAAAAATTCTGTCTAACAAATTTGCAATGTAAAACGTGGTTCGACTGTGTCGAGGGATTGACGTAAATACGTTCCCTATCCACGTCGTTTATAGCGGCGATGTTAAATACAGGTTAGACTTTGTAGATTATTAAATGTATTGCTACACAGAAACATTGTTTACATATTTGTAAAATTAAGATAAAGCGTTGCCGTAAACTTAATATAAAGATATACACCTAGTATTGTACAATATATTCAAAATTGAGCATATAAATTTGGTGAATCTATTTGCTGCTTCGTTTTATTGACGGTTCAAATGTGGAGTACACAGAAGTGGTCGGTGATATGAGAAGTTTCTTATGAAGACATGACTTCGACATTAATTTTCGCATACCCTGTGTTTCCTGACCCTCTCAGGTACTAATTGTGTATACAATTGAATAGCTGCTGAGATGCTATTTTTGACGATGCTATACAACTATGTACTTCTACTAGTACCTACAATTATTCCTGATCGAAAAAATTCGTGTTCCGTTTTGCTTCGCATGTGCAATGATCATTTTATCAGAAACAGAACTATATTCCAATTAACATTATATCAAAATCATTGCAGTGTGACTTACATATAGTTTCCGCAGTACTGGCGTGAACCTATACACATATTCACGTCAAAAAATACCTATTTACTTTTCATTAGTAGAACCGAAACCAAAAATGTCAATTACTTTTACATCTTTCGTGTCATTTGAATTAAAAATTATATTTACATTCCAATATGATGGACGACAGGCTTAATTCATTAGTATTGCTAAATATTAAATTACAGTTATTGAGATAAACAAAAAAAAATAGTTAGTTAAATTAATTTAAAAAAACGTTTTATATTTCATGATCCCGGATAAAGTTCATAGGTTTATTTACGTTTAATGTTAATAATCTTAAAATTATTATAACATAATAGATTATATAGGTTCTTTCCAAGAGTAAGGAACCTCAGAGATAGGATAGAGGGTTATAAATATTTTGCTGGTCAAAATTCATAACGTACAATATTACAATTTATAAGTAAGACAACTCTTTAATCAAACGTGCAACAATCGTCAGGGAAGAATTTGCTAAATTCTTAAAAAATAATTATTGGTTTCTTAATGTTGTTATCTTCGATTTATTTTTGCTCGACATCTGACAAAAAAACCAAACTTACACAAATGTACTGTATGTGCGAGTATCCCTGAAAATGTTAAGTAAATATCAATTTAAAAAAAACCTGGCGCCCGTAGAGGATTCCGTATAACATATTTTTAGAATTTTAAAAGTGTATAAGACCTCTCCCTAAAAAATATCGTGGTTCATTTCATTATCTTTGTTTACGATTTTCATCTAACAAGATCGCTTGCAAGCATGATCGAAGAAATCTATTTAAAAATTTTAAAACTTTCTTGTTATTTTAACCACATATCTAGTTGAAACGATGTGACGGAATCAATTGATGGGTTTCACACTCATTAAATAATTTACCCTAACTTATATAATACCTGATTTTTTCTAACAGTGTGACATAATATTGATTCTCATATCTGTACCCTTAATTCTTTATAAGTCACAGGAAAACATAGAGAAAATAATTAAGCTATATTATAAAAAATTAATCTAGAGTTCAACATTTTTGGTTGTTCTAATGTTAAACTAACTTTCGAACAGGCAGGCAGACAGCAATTTCATTTCAAATGAATTGACCAGGCCTTATTGTTAAATCAGCTTGAATAGTTTTTTTACTATAGGACTTTCCTTACAGTTTTCCTTTTTAACTTCAAGTAAGGCGTTATGTTTCTTGATTTTTTTTTTTAATGTTAGGACCAATAGTTTCGGAAATGAGGGATGAATGTCTTATTTTCGCATATTTTCCAGAATATCTTTTCAAATATTGTATTTATAATTATGGGAAAAATATTAGTGTATTCTACATAATAAGCCCTTTTAAATGATACCCCACATTATTTGTATATACAGGGTGCGGCATCAAAATCCGGACAAAGAATTAGAAATTCCCGCCATTCTAAACCAATGGCGCAAGTCTCCGTGGGCTTCTAAATAGTATAACACATGTACTAAAACAGTCGCAATGATAAAATAAAGTGCGGAGTTCGACCGAAGTGCCGCGATTATCGAAAGTCTTCGCGCTGGGTACTCGGCAATCGAAATAATAAAATTCTTCGGTTACCTGATTTACGGTTACGACTTTATTGGGTAATATAATAATGCGGAGAAGTCTGGAAAGGGTTTTGCAACACCGGCGAGAAAGATTCATTCGAAGGAGCGCATTGTCAGGACCCCCAACATGATTAATCGCAGTCAGAAGCTGATGTCCGATGATCCCGGGAAGTCCATTCGAAAATTGGCTTCGATTGTTGGTGTCAGCGAAAAATCCATGAGGCGAATCGTTGAAGAGGATCTTCGCTACGTTTAATATTCCCTCTAAGTGAGATAGATGCTCTCTGAAGCCGCCAGGGCAAAGCGCGTTGAACGCTGTCATCTGCTTTTGAGCTCAATACAGAACAGTGCAGCCGGACGAATCAGATGAAAAAATGTTCACTATTGTTGCAAAAATCAACCATAGAAATGGCCGATGGCATGCCCATGACCCAGAAGATGTGCTTGTCGTAGTCAGAACAAAATTCCAAGCAAACGTTCATGTGCTCAGCGTGTTTTGAAAGATGTAGTAAAGTCCTGGATACAAACTGTATCATGTGGAAAGCCGTACGTACGGCAAAACAAACATTTGTAAACTTTTCGGTTTTTGTAATTAACATAGCGACTAAAAATACTGTTTAATTTGTCCAAATTTTGGCGCCACATCCTGTACAATAAAAAATGAGGACCTAATTTGCTCCGTCTTTAATTCTTATATGAACACTTTAAAGTGCTTATTAGTGCAAAATATGTGGGTAATATAATGTATTACTATGCCAAATTTCAAGTTTATATGTCGCTGTTTCTGAGACAGACGGACAGACGCGCGAGTGTTCTTATAATGATTCCGGACTTTCCTTTGGATATATGGTTCCTAAAACTACTCGTTGGTGTTTATTTCAATACCTTTACTGATAATTCTTAAATACGAAAATTTATCTGTAAAGTTCCTTTTTTTTTTTAAATAGCTTTTTAGTTTTAAGTCAATATTTAAATCTCAGTTCGAATATTTAATAATACAAAAAAGGGGGGAATAGTTTCAAATCCGCGACTTCACAATTAAATTTATTTTGTCGGAAGCTAAAACTTCAGGAGACTTTTTTTTTATTATCATTCAACATGTTAGATCTCGATAAGGGCTGCCTTGCATGTGTGTGTGAGGGTTTCTTACAGACGGTGCTCCAGCACACAACTACGACACTTGGTGTTCGGCGAAGTCTGCTATTTTCGAGTGACATTTACACATTTATGCATTTTTTTAAACAATCGTAAACTGGAGTGATTTCAACATGTTGAGTATTTGGACAAAACGCTAATTTTTGTGGACAATTGATGACTTTTTAAAAATCACAAAAGATTACATAACTTCCAAATCCCTGAATTTTGGATTAACTGATATGCTGCTGAAAGGGTTGCTAGTGATGTCCCCTAGCCATTAGACTTCACTTGGATCACAGGAAATCCTGTATATATGGTATATATAGGCGCCATCAGCTAAAAAAAAAATCTATTCCGTGCAAGAAGATTGCTGAAATATTTATCAAAGCTGATGTGGCTATCGACATGAAAATGTCACTGTCGTTGGTAGGATATTGCTCCGGTTTCCAGACTTTTTTTTTGGCCACAAGAGCCCCGCTGCCTGACATTAGAATCTGCACGAAGTTGTGTATAAAAGTATGGCATCCCAAATGGACCATTCGAATTGACATTTCGTTAGTTGTGTGCGCCCGATATTTGTTTTAATGTCTGTCCCAGCGGCTTCCCAGGATAGCGGCGCACAGGATAGCCAGCAAGTTGTTTTCCAAGCTTGCCATCGGAAATATCTACTCCATTTGCCGTTTTCAAAAATAAATTGCTCCCCCGGGAATACCACAGGCATCCATTGAGGGCGAACGTATCGACGCCGGGAAGAAGGGCTGGAGTGGTTCGACCACCACCGCCGTAACCGTCGTCGACCTGAAACGCCACAAGATGCATGGGGCGCCCGAATTGGAATTGATACTGTTTATCCGCCACCCTTCCGCCGCCGTGGATATCATCGGGAAACTTTTCCGATACAATTTCATTTTTATGCGGTGCTCACTGCCTCCGTTTACGAGGCTTCTGCACGTTCATCCTTTCACCATCTCTTATAACATGATCCGGCGTACTCGGGAAGCCAAAACAGGTCCTCGTGCTATCCTGACTGGGCGAATTAAATTGGTAAATGAATATTATGTCGAATTCATCTGACGTGTCACGCGATTTCTCAATTGCTGATGTAGTCGAGGACCGAGGACTTGAGACTCTCAGGATTATCACTCCTTATGCGGGTCCTGAATGCCCGTCGAGCGTTGAGTCCTTCTTAATCTATAAATAAAGAGTTCTGCGGTACTTCGAGTGAGAGGATGAATTACCAATCGACAATATAACGTTTATGGAGGTTGAATGGTTTGTTGATGACTTTCTTGAGTATCTCAAGTATTTTAACAGGCAGTTGTTTTTCTGGGTGTTCCATTAAAACGACGATTTTATGGCAAAAAGTTTGTATAAGCCTAAATTATAGATCATCCAACTTTTATTACTCAGAGACCATAACGGTCGTTCCAAAAAATTAACAAAAGACTTTTACTTCGAACTCTATGTGTTTGGTATTAACTAATCTAATTTTAAGAAATTGGCACTAATTCATCCTAAAAAATGTTAAGCAAGCATGTGTTTTCTCGGTAATTAATTTCGATTGGAGACTAATTCTTTGATTTTGAGAATTTTCACCGAGTAGATTATGTGTGTGCAGTATACATTTAACCATCAAGTGGCCCTAGTTTCGCAGATGTAAGGTTAAATATATATTGGGTGTGTGAATATGATTCCGCCCTTTCCCAATAGGTGTCGTTTTTAGTATTTCTTACGTGTGCTAATAAATGGCAACACGTCTGTTCGATAGTACTTTATGTTAGCTGTCAAAAGCACTACTTGACATTTGGCTGAAACAACAAGTGCTTTTACCTCCTTGAAAATGTCGGTTTTCGTTCAAAGTAAACATCATTTGCGGGAAGTGCTATTACACTATTTTATTGCAAAGATAAGTGCAACGGAAACTCATCGTTTGCTTGTGGAAATTTACGGTGAGCATGCTCCATCTAATACAACTTGTAAGGAATGGTTTCGACGATTTCCAAATAATGATTTTGACACTGAGGACAAAGAACATGGAAAACCACCAAACAAATTTGAAGATGCTGAATTTGCAACTGTAGCAAAGCAATTAAAAGCAATGGGAATGGTTCAAAATGTGGGTAACTGGGTTCCATATGAATTGAAAGAAAGAGACATTGAACATCGAAAAACAATTTGTGAAATGCTGCTTCAAAGGCAGCAAAGAAAAGGATTTTTGCATCGAATAATCACAGGAAATGAAAAATGGATATATTATGAGAATCCTAAACGTAAAAAAGCTTGGGTGAAGCCAGGTGAACCCGGCCCATCACAGCCAAAGAGAAATATTCACTGTGACAAGGTTATGCTCTGCATTTGGTGGGATCAGAGAGGTGTTGTTTATTAGAGTTGCTCGAACCCTCTCAAATTATTAATGGAGAAGTTTACCGACGACAACTAATCCGTTTGAAAAGAGCCATAGAAGAAAAACGACCAGAATGGGTGAATAGTCACAGTAAATTAATTCGTCAACAGGATAGTATCAAATCGCATACCGCACAAGTCGTGAAAAGATATTTAGATGAACAGAACTGGGAAGTGCTACTCCACCCGCCATGTTCGCCAGACATAGCTCCTTCGGATTATCACTTATTGCGAACAATGCAGTCAGATCTTACGGGAGAACGGTTCACTTCATACGAAAGTGTCAAAATTTGAATTGATAATTGGATCAGCTGAAAAGACCAGGATTTCTTCATGCAAGGAATACGTAAATTACCTGAAAGATCGGCGAAGGTTGTAGCTGCCGATGGAGCATACTTTGAATAAACTTTTCTTGATTTGAAAAAAGTGAAATATGTATATAGATAAATAATAAGATTTTTTTTTTCTTATAATAGTGTTTCACAGTATAAATTTTAATTCAAGGGAAATTTCCTTAAGTTCTGAATAGAAAAGAAAAACAAAGCTTTATAAGCTTAGTCAATCTATATTTTTTTAAGAGGAACTGAAAATTCTTTTTCTGGAAGTCTAATAAGAATACAGAAAAGACTTTTTTACATTTGCAAAAACAGTCGGAAATAAAGCAGAACCGAGCGAAGATAAACGATATCCTTAAACGTAAACTACATTGAAGTGGTCAACAAATCCCTGCGATAATCTTCCCCTTGACAAAAGTAATTATTATAATGTTGTAAGGGTTCCACAGAGATGCGATTGTGTCAACAAGGGGAAGCGAATATAGTGAAAAATGACTTCAGTTTGAAATTTGACTGTATTTGCGGGCTGTTATTTCTCACGGACCACATTGCGATGACTGGCAAAAAAATTGGCTATGACAATTACGTCTTAATTTAGCTGATTTGTTCCGGATTTCGTATCTTTCTGAACCCCTTTTAAATTTTTCTTTCTTAATGGTACGATCGATCAACCTGCATTGCTGGACAATCAGTAAATATTAAGGATTTACAGAATGAAGGCCTTATTTCGCGGGTCAAACATAAATTTAAAGAATTGCTTAATTTTATAGACTTTTCTTTAGTTTGAGGATTGGTTTGATTTGATTTTTATATACCATATTATAGAGAGAGACGTGGTTCAAGAGTAAAGAAAAGTGGATGGTTTAGCTATTTGTATTTGTATCCATATTCGTATTGTAGGTTGCATGTGCAAACTAATAGACACTGTTTTTGGTCCTCACGAGACCAAATTTATTTACCATAAACAAAGAATTATTAATCCATTAACGACCAAGATCGTTGATTTCATAACATGTTTTTGAATCTAAATTTTATGTATGTAAGGTAAGGTATGTTTTCGAGTGTGCTGAAACATAATCCCGGCTCAAAATTGATAAATTTTGACGACAAAATTAAATATGGCGGTTTGTGTACAAAGAAATTGCAAAAAACCGAAAAAATACCTTACCTTTTATTCACTTATTACTTTATTACATACATAAAATTTAGGTTAAAAAACATGTTATAAAATCAACGATCATCGTCGTTAACGGATTAAGGGGTTAGGGGTAAGAAATGTTACTTTTTGGGATATGTAATGCAGCGTGTGTGTTTTTTACTATGACTTTCAAAGGGGAATTCGTTAACATTTAACTAAATTTTTTGAAAGTTTCATCCAAAAATAACCGGAGTAATTATATCTTTAGTAATGTTTATTTATTTATTTATTTCAGTCTATCAATAACATACTAATTTTACAGACTAGAATAAACACAACAGTTCTAATTCTTTACATTTTCTAAATATGCTAGTTTACTTTTGTATTCTAATCTAGACATCGTGAAATCCAGGTGAATATTGAAAAAATTGAACTTATTTATACATCTAGTCATTACTTCATCAAAACCATAATTTGTACGATGTGACGGAGCAATTAACAAGTGTCTTGAACGAAGAGGTCTTTCCAAAGCATAAAAATTTATTTAATTCAATAACTCAGGACACTGTATATCATTACACAATAAATCTTTAATAAATGTTGAAAGCCGCATTGGAAATGGTGAGTACTTTTTCCCAAAAACTACTAGAGCGTCCTACATGGAATTACATATGTAAATATCTTCTAGATATGGAAAACTAATCTGATCTATCGAAATTTCACACTAAACTTCGACGGAACGTCTTAGAGTGATAAATTTTGTATGAAGATTTAGCTTAGCGTGCCACTTAGTACTAGACTTATGTATTTAGAAATCCATTTGATTTGAGATTTAGATCCAAATATAGAACAAAATTCAGAACAACATGAGTGTAGCAAATAACACAATATTAAATTGAAGCGTCTTAAAGATCAATTATTTCGTAAGTAAACTTTTAAAGTCTACAAATCCAATCTGACTTCAATTGCACAGAAAGCGTTATGCAAGAAGACTGGACTGAGAGAGATTCCATTCTGAGCACTATGCTGCCAGTCTGACTTTTACATGCAAAGATTAAGAATCCATGGTGTTATATTAGCTTTATGAAATATCAGGCAGGGCAGGGTAGGACAGGATAATTGTTACAAGTCTCCACATTGTTATTAAAAGAGAAAAATATTTAACAAAATAAAATGAGAATACAAGAATAATAATAATAATGATTAATACACACCGGTAATTGTGGGTTCTTATCAACATTTCGCACTACAGACCTCTAGTTATATGAATAAAGACAAATTTTAGCATTTTAATGTCTCAAAAACATAAATTAAATAAACAGAAAATAAAAACTTTTGAACAACCCCGTGCCAAATGTTCCAAAAATCTTAACTACATAAATGGATAAGACAAGTAATTATGCCACACCTCTTTGTATTAGGATTTGGCGCCAATGCCGAAAATTACTAATTTAACTACGTTTCACATTAATCTTTGAAGTTAACAATTTTCATTATTAATTTGACTAAAAACAATTTTGAAACAACAGGAACACGTATTCAAAATAAAATGATTTATTTTCGTTATTGCCTATATTTGTTGTATCGTTAAAATTTGATTTTTGTTGAATATCTTTCATAATTGTTTCCATCTAGTTGCTTCAAATAAAATATTATTAAAACGATCCGCAAAAAATTTTAAAGACATGATGATCAAAAAGGCGCATATTTTATCCTACAATGCGCTATTTTTCCCAGTGTCCCTTGAACATGGTTCATCGAAATTACTGAGTTTTGAAATAAAACAGCAATGATTGCCGTAGCATTTGTAAGGGCTTATGGTTCTACATGCTTTTTTCCTAGAGCCGCTAATAGTCGTAGTCAGTTTCTTCATACTTTCTTTAAATTCAATTAATTTTAGAATCGAACAATGAACGAATGTTAAATTCAACAAATCTTTCCAGACAAATTAAGAACATTTTGAAGATAAAGTTTTGGTAATCTCTGGTGATCTCTGGAATATTCGAAGCGTTTATTCGCCCTGTTTTCCATGAAACTAATTTTCCAAATTAACAGGTTATTATGAGTCCGCCAAATCCCTATCGAGTGATTTAGACTAAACTGACCAGGGCCAGTGGTGGAATAAAAGGAAAACCTCGACTGGGATGTATCACGCTATAGAAGAGAATTAATTAGCAATTATCGCGTTTACGAGGTTCTCTGAAATCCCCTCGCCAGTGGCCACGCAGCACTTTGAATGGACGAAACAAAACAACCCTGGGATATCCATTAGTTTGATTTCAGATGGGAATAGCCGAACGAGTTGAAAAACGCAAAAGACAAAAAGGACACCTCCGCAGGCTCATATGTGGCAGGGATTACATACCTGACCACGACCATCTGATGGTATCTGTGGCACCGCATTTGCGTTGCGGCAGACGACCAAAACCGAATGATAGATTTCCCGAGCAACATGTCCAAAGACCCCACCTGTCTCTTTGGCGGACCAGAACCGCTTTGCATGTGATAGATCTGTGTCGAGTGATAAACATGCAAATCACTGGAGACAAGGCACTCGACGGGCACATGGAAAAAGTTGAATGATGAGGGTGGATTTTTGGGTGCGCAAATTGCATTAACATTTTCTGTGGGAGTGCTGTAATTGGTCTTTGCTGGGCCAAGCCACAGGCAAATTTTCTTTTCATTGAATTTAATTCGCCTTTGTGCGCTGTTGTTTTCAACAATAACAAGAAAGAAAATTGCTACTCCTTATATTACTCGATTTGAAGTCGGTTATTCAATCTAACTAAATAAATAATTACTGTGTACATATACCACAGTGCTTGAAGAGATAATCATTAAATATACATGAATATCATCATTAAACACATACATATATGACATTCAGACCCGATATGGAAAAAACTGACAAGAATTCATTATTTCTTACGACTATTTTGTGATATCCTTTGATGTTAAAGAACTAGTACTAAATAGAAAATGCAAGAAATGACACGAATTGATTCATTTCACATGTCTAAAGAAAATGTCGGATAATTCAAATGTAAATGAACATTTCACCATTTTATCACCATTACGAACAACTAAAATTACATTAAACTTAAGAAGTTTTCCAAGAAAAGAAGTGTTATACGAAATCGTATTTTATTAAGAGTATCCGCGGGTATTACGGAGTAAACGCGTGTAAATCGAGTATTTTCACACAGAGCAGATAGCGCATACATATAAAAAATTTGTTACTTGAGTAAAAATACTCATTTTACTTTGTTTATACGGATTACTGGAAGTTAATGAACTAATGAAGACCTTTATTATATAAAATAATAAATAATGTAAGCAAAGCAGCAAAGTGCTTCATCACTGTCTGTTAACTATTGACAATATCGGAATTATACCGTCGATTCTTTGACCAGGGAGAGCTCAAGTATCCCAATGATAATCCCAGAGCCTTACGCATGTCTAGCATCCTTCTTTAAAATTCGCGTGTTCGACGAGTGGGTTCTAAACTAAAATAAAATAAAAGATGCCATGCAAGGGGTAACTGTGGGCAGTCAAAAATTCTCATAAAATAAATCGACACAGCTTAACTAAATGGTTGGTGTGTTGCAACAGAAGATGGTCAACTTAGCAACCAATGTCATCGTGAGGCAGCTTCACCTGTTGCGAATTGCCGACTCGCCATTATGTAATTGTGAGCTGAACGAGGAAACCATGGCCCACTTTCTGGGTTCTTGCCTCCTACCTCAGCGTGATAGCCGATATACTCGGAGCATATACAATACAGGCTAATTCGTAACTAAATGTTCCAACAAATATCGATCGATATTATATCTTGATGAACATTTGTGAGAATAACTCCCCTCTTAGATCAGCCCTTCACTCGAAAGGAGTTTAAAACAGAAGGTAGGGTAGACTGGGTACGGTTGTGACAATTTTCAATTGATCGCCCATAATTTTGTTAGTATGCCATTTAGCTGGAAGAAAGATGTTTTTTATGGTAAAGTATACATTTATCTACGTATAAATACTAAAATTTCGCCCCTAAGTACAATGGTTAATTCACAGGAGCAAATCAGAAAGGGAAAAATGTCACAACCGACCACACCCCAGGAGCGGTTGTGACAGTGCTTGGGGTCCGTAGTGACAGGTTCAACAATATACAAAAACGGTCTAAAATCACTTTTATTGCAAATAATATCTTACATAAGGCAACATAAATCTTCTTCTGGAAAAATTTAACATTAACGAAACACAAAAAAATAAAATGAACACTTTTAGGGCTTCAAATAACTATGGCACTGTAGATTCTACGGTTACGAGTAATATAACATTCTTTATATTAAAATCTAATCGGTATAACTAATTAGTGACATCTATATTTATTAGAACAGTCTTCATATATTACGGTAACTGGTTAACACAGTTCAATTCCCATGACGAGATTAATAGAAAAAATAATATTATTTTTCAGTTATGTATTCCTTAGACATCCCCAAAAAGAATAGTAAAATTATTCTAAAAAAATCTTTTAGGGTTTTCATAAAAAACGTGTCACATACGGATGACACTTGAAAATTGAACACATATTTTGGAATTTGCTTTTCACACAAAATGCACTGATTATATTAGTATATTTATTAAAAAATTACATGCAGTAAGAAAAAATAGAATACTCAGGCTTTTGACATTTTTTATTGCAATTTTTGCAGAGCAAGTCACTGTCACGTCAAAAAATTAGAAGTATAATAATAATACCGTTAGAAATAATTTAATTTATTTGACAGCTGACATGACACCAGTGTGGAAAAAAAAAACCCAAATATTAATATACTATTCACTAATATCCTAATAGTAAAAAGTTTCTTGAGTTATGTTATCATTTAATAGGGAAAACAAAATTATAAATTGCTGTCACCTACAGGTGACACTGGGAACTGACGGGTTAAAATAAAAAGTAGATATTGACTCGAAACGTCTTCTTCAACAAAAACTAAAAATTTGTGGAAGTATCAATATGCAAAATCAAAAAATAGAAGGAATATAAAGTTCGTTCTTAGTTATAAAAACTGACAAAATAAGATACCGAGATCTAGTCAGACTCATCACAGTTATGAGATCACATCTTTCGGTCTTTCTCAAACGTGTCCTGGGCATCTAAAAGCAAAAATAAAAATGTTACTTTTGTCACAACCGTACCCAGAAAATATGTCATAACCGTCCCCAATGCACTCCTTCGCAAAAAAACAATTACCATGACAATACCAAACAACATATTTACAAAAGTAATTTCAGATATATAACTAATAATGTTTCACTTTTAACGAAGAAAAACACTTATTACTCCATCCGTACACATATAACAACAATTATTAAAAAATATCGAATAAAAATACTTACTTTTGACCGTTAAAAAGTAATACAACTGTCACAACCGTACCCTGGCACAACCGTACCCAGTCTACCCTATGTACTATACAACGGACCACATTGTCCAAGTGCATTATTACCTGGCTCCTGAAATTTACATCTACATTTATAAGGTTAGATTAGATTAGATTGATTTTTTAAGTGCTGATGCGTCTGCTTTCAACAACGTTGAACTTTTGATGATATTAGTCAAACTTGGACTAGACTCCAAAACCTTTTAAGAATATTCGCAAAGCTGACATGGAAATATTGACACCTGAGGGTAGTCGAAAAAGCTTGTTTATAAGTTCGACATACATATGTATAAGGTTTGTCATTGTAACCCTTAAAAAACTAAACATGTATCTAATAGACCATCGACCCCTGCCAGTTTTCGGAATTCGAGATGTTCCAATAGCGCTGATCAGTAAAATTAGTCATCCGAAGGTGATAAGTGCAGATGTGCATTTAATAAAAGCGCATCAAACAAAGGCACAATTATTAGTTTCTGTCCATCTAGGAAACAAAGAATGACTACTCTGTAAATTCTATTGTTTTAATTTAAAATGACTAAAGTTTCTTATGGCTTATTGTGACCGGAGATGAAAAATGGATCTATTTTGAGAATCCACAACGAAAACAATTATGGGTTGATCCTGGCCAACCGACAACATCGACTGCAAAGCGGAACATCCACGCTAATAAGACAATGCTCTATATTTGGTGGGATATGGAAGGAGTTGTCTATTACGAGTTGTTAAAACCGAATGAAACAATCACCGTTGAGCGTTATGAGCAACAGTTGGAGAACTTGTACACAAATTTGATGAAAAACAGACCATCAATTGCATCGAATCGACGAAAAATGATTCTTCTTCATGATAACGCTCGGCCTCATGTTGCTTTGAAGGTCAAACAAAAACTGATGGAGTTTGAATGGGAAACTCTCCCCCACCCAGCGTATTCTCCAGACCTGGATCAAGCATTTAAAAAATTATGGAGATGTCAAAAAATGGATTGCTGATTGGATAGCTTCAAAGGATAGAGCTTTCTTTCGCCGCGGAATTCAATTGTTGCCACAAAAGTGGGAGAAGGTTGTAGCTGCCGAAGGCGCATATTTTGATTAAAATCATTGTAATTTTTATCATAGAAATAAACGTTCAAAAAACATAAAAAAACAGCGACTTTTAATGCAACCACCTAATATTTTAAAATGTTTTAATGTTTAAATATGTGCCCAATTTTAAAACGTTTTTGAGCATTTTTAAAATTAATTAAAATTAAAGTGTTTTAATTGAAGACCTCTTAGGCACTTTGAATATATTGTATATAATACTATTGTAATTTTGCCCGCCTAGCGGCTAGGCGGCAAAACTACGAAGTATTTTGCTACAATTCGGCGAATTTGCGTTAGGACGGACAGACAAACGGACAGTGGGTGATTTGTCTTGAGAAATATCTCGTCCACCGAAGTAGACGAACTCAAAAAGATCGACAAGTGATCCGAGAAGCCAAGTTGATCTCAGCAATATGGGGCTTGGTTTCTCTGCCATAGACACTCGCAAAGGAGGGAAGCACATCCCTATATCTACCCGATTAAAATTTGAAGTGTGAATTATAAACGAAGAGCAATTTTTTATAATAAAACATTTTAATAAAATAAGTAGAAAAACGCTTATGCCGTTTTTATTTAAGACGTTTCATCAAATAAAACACTTGAGAGCTCGAATGACAGACAACTCAGACAACTGATTTTAAAAATTTCCCAAGTTGAATATCGCGCTGTTATAAAGTTTTTGACTGGTCTAAGATGACCCACGTGTAGTCCTGTGAGGATGACTACTCCAGAAGACGTTAAATTAGTGGAAGACATTTTTCTTCTTGCATTTCCAAAGCAAGTGTTCTAAGGATCTTACATGATGCAAGGTGGGTACCTCGAATTCTTAGCGCAGTGCAAAAGCAGCATCGATTAGAATGTTATGACAGGGATGAAACTACGGTCCTCTATTATGATCTAACATCCAAGAGAGAGTCAATGGAGTGGCATCGGAAAGGAGAACTTGTTCCAAAAAAAGCAAAGGTCACTAAGCACAAAACAAGTGATGGCTACAATTTTTTGAGACTGCTAGGGAATTCTTTTGACTGACTTCAAGGAATCGAATACTGTCATAATATTTTTATAATATAATGGTTTAGAAGCTTTAATCAGAAATTCTGAAAAGTGTGTGGAAATAAAAATATTTTTTTCCTATTTATGACCTTTCCATCTATGTTAGGCTAAGAACAGTACGTACAAAGGTCAGTTCTACTAGCAATTAGACTAGATTGTGAAAACTACTTTCATTGACTTATTTACATTCGATCAACTGAAAAGTCAGTTTATTTGTTATATCGTATAAAGAAGTATTTTCTTCGTATAAGGTAGAGTCGCCAAATATCGTCCCCTACCCTAATTTCGTCCCCTTCAATATCTACTCTTTTAAAAACCGCCATCTATTATCAGTGACCCGAACCGACAGCTAGTTGCATCAATCGGCTATTGTGTAGAAGTGAGTGCGTCATGACGTTCGTATCGACAGAAATTCCAAAATCAAAAAAAATGTTCAAGGTGAGTTTTTCATTGAAATATTCTCGAGTTCCATAAAATATTGAGATACCTGACTTATTGATAAAATTTTTTTGTCAAACTAACTATTAATATCTCAGATGTTAATCGATTAAGTAAAATTTTCAGGTTTATGACACGTTTTTTGCTTAAATGGATGCGACAAAATAAATAGAAATTTCCTAATATCGTCCCCTTACGTGAACCTTATATCGTAACATGTAACTTTAGAATGTTTTATTTTTTTATTTTTTAGATGCCGAAAAAATGATTAAAATAATTAAGAAAGGGCTGTTTAGATATTAATATGATAGTTAGGTTCAATTTTATATAATAGAAAAGGAGTAAGTACAACTCCAGTTCACGTGATCTAAATATCGTCCCCGGGACGATATTAGGAGCCCAAAAATATATTTTCATAATTTGAGTATTTTTGTTAAAGCTATTTTATAATTTTTTCTGACTATGTTAACGGGTTTTTGATTATTTTTATGAATAAAGGAGTATTGAACCTAGTGTTTGACGTTTCATTTATTACTGTAGTATTTTTTTTTATTTTTTTAGATTTGTTTTACAAAAAGGGGACGATATTTGGCGACCCTACCTTATATCAATTCATTCCAATAATATCACATAACATTTTTTTTTCTATAGATTAAGAATTCATAAACGAAAATAGCCCGGCACTAAGAAAAATAGTTTTAAGAGGTTAGGGGCAATAAATATAATACAATAAATATTTTGTTTTAACAAGTTTTGTAAAATAAAGTTAAAACATAACATAATAACTTTGTATTATTTGTCTTGTAAAGTAAATTAAATTAATGTAAAAACAATTATTTAAAATAATTATTTCTGATATTCCATTGACTACCCCTAACCCCGTAAAAAGAGTAAAAGACGATATTTTGTAATCATTTGTGAAAAATCTTTTAAAAATTTTCATAGGAGCATGTGTAACGTGGCTTAATAAAACTTTTAAAGATTATAACAAAATACAAGAGAATGTAACACTTTCCGAAATTCATGAAATTCACTTTTTTGCATAAGTAAAGCGATTATTTGCATAAAGGGATTATTTCATACAATAGATAGTGAATAAAAATCATAACTGCACGTTCTTGAAAAACCTATTCCCCAGAATGCTTTGTAAGTAATATATCAAAGTGCAATTTCATATATCTAGATAAGGATCAGACTTCCTTATAAGTCATGGCAATATGTCCATCATGTCGATATTCATTAAATATTTTGGATTTGGCATTATGCGTTCTAAAATAATGATACCATATTTGATACTGACGGAAACTAAAATCCGCATACTTCAATAAGGCAGGATATTAATGAAAATATATTGCAATTTAGTAAAAAAAATATAATATAAATAATTTTGGCGATTCAATGATGAAAATTATGTCTTTCAATTTGGTGACAACGTGTTAGAAAAGTGAATAGAAGATTTCGTACTGACTTTAGCACACTTTTTGAAGTCGAGTTTTGAAAGTGTGACTGCTACATATTTTAAGCATGATTTTAATTATTAATTTGAAGACAACTGCAGAACTAAAATGTACATAGAACAACTTACCCGGAAAACATTTTCGACGATAAATATCGGAAAAAAAAAACATGCCCCGTTCTTAAATAGTGACAAATGTCAGTTCATAAATTACTTAATTAGATTGTCTCCATCAATTGCGTTTGTTATCGTCGAGCATGCACAACCTGACAAATACGCCTGTTGTAGAGGTTCCCCCGGTATTTTTCAGTGATACTTTTTCGGTATTAATTTCCTAGAGCTTGGCCTTGCCCAGCGATGGTAAACAGCAAAGCAGACGTTAAACGCGGGCTCACCAATTAACTCATTTCGTGGATTCATGGACTCTTGAGCAATCACATTGAAGGGATAAATGTGGCAGCGTTCACTTAATTCAGTTATTAAATAGTCTTCAGAAGCCGCAATCGCCCTTTGCAGAAGGTTGGGTAAGTAGGAGCTGCCCAGAATAGTTATTATTTGGCATTTAAGGGAACAGGGATAGTCATTACGCCCTTTTCGCTGCTGATTATGCCTCGTATTTAATGAAAGGCTGATTCCCTATAAAAAATTTCGTTGACTAAAATATCTTTTTATAAAGCATTTCCTTACAAATTGGTATACAAGGAGAAAATAAAGACAGAAAAATCAAACAGGCTTTTAATGCTTTAGGTGCATAAAGCAAAAATAGTCCAGTCATATTAGTCCAGTCAAATAAGCAAAAAAAATGGGTCAAACTCGGAATGAGAGATAATAAGCTGGAAACTTGTGTACACCTTGATTTTGGCATTCTAAATGTTGTGTCAAAAGTCTCATAAAATCTTCTGTCTGCGTCGTAAGTTATTGAAGGTTAAAGGTCACATAAATCGGTTTTTCGCGATTATCTCTGTTTCTACAGCTCCAATGATGTTAACACTTATTATAAAAATTGTAGAGCGTAAAACGTCCAACAATTTTTGTTCCAAACATGTTTTCATGCGCTCAACACTTTTTGAGATAGAGGGCGGAGAGCGCGCAGCGCTCAGCCATACATACTATAATTCAAGCTCAATAGTGAATCTCGGTGAGCTCGATATTTAGCGTTGTCTTTTTCTCAAAACCGCGTTTTTAGAATTGCTGTACACGATTAAAAACAACTATTGGGCCAATCGGTCTGAAATTTTGATATGTTATTTGATACATGATTTTCCAGGCATTGAACCACGGACAAAAATATTTTCCGAAAACTTTCCGATTTTCATCAGATTTTCCGGGCCAAAAATGTGCGTTTTTTGGAAAAAACTCCGCAATTTTGATTGTTTTTAATGAAATTTTTTTCCATTTGATTCAATCCCTAGAGATTTCCATACCTATTAAATTTTTGTTTTTTTTAGACGTTCCAGTGACTCAAAATCACGTATACCGTGACTTTTTGAGGTTTTTGTTTTTTTAATTCTACGAGCTAAAAAACAGCTTAGAAAAATCTATTGTATTCTTTGAAGACTTTCATTAATATATCCTTTTTTTTCCTTCAATTTTCCAATTTCCCAGAAAAAAAAAAAACAGATTTCAACTTTTGGGTGTGTCAAGTCTCCTTAAAACCTGATTATTTAGATTTAAGCTGGTTTCGATTAAATTAGACCCGACTTGGCGGGGGCACTGCCGTGCCCCCAGAAAAATTGATAATGTTCGAAAAATATTAATCATTAATATTTTCTTAAGGAATTTATTGTGTTTAAATTATGTATAATAGTTTATAGAACGCCTCACCGTCATCTCTATTCCAAAATATTTACAAATAGCAAATTATCGGTTTTGAAACTGGTTAACTCAATTTTTTGAACAAATTAAAAATACATATTTCTGCTTGACTGAAGCAGGACTTCACCAATTATACTTATAATGTTAGGTAACAAGATCATTGATAGGGAATTCAATATTGATGTTATATTTAAAAATTTCAGCACTCATTAAAATCAAATTCAAAAATGTCTTTTAACAAGGGCCATTGTTCTGAAGTCTAAGGCTGATTGCGGACTACGCTTTTAAAGCGTCTTAGTAGACTATTGCTTATTATACCCAAGAAAAAAAAATTTGCAATGAGGCATTTTCTTTGCATATTCGAAGATTCACATAAAAAGTGGCCAAAGTATATGTGCGCACAGCATTTGTTTAAATTACATTTTCCTCCTGGGAAAACAGGAAAACAATTTGCAACCAACGAGATAGCTTTTTTGATACACCTTCGCCGCGGTGATCCCGGTCGTCGAGCGGGAGCGCGCGGGTTGCGATTCCCACTCAATGCACATCGATGCTCATTTTCGGGGCTTTATGTGCAAAACCCCATACAGATAAAAGCCGAACAAGGGATTCGTACGATTTAAATTTGGAGGGGTGCCCAGGGCTGCCGCCGACACAGAGCCGGAGCTCCTCTACTCTACTTGCCGGGTCGGAAAATTAAAAATAACAACAAATTTCGTCGATTGTCGTTAAACGAAAAATTTGCATAAAATTGTTGTAGTTCGTAGATAAACTTGAGGGATGCGCGCGTGGAAAATACACCGGCGGCTGACAGTGTTGTGTAATTAAAGGATTGCGGTGGAACTCTGAAACACCTTAAAATTAGCCCAAACTCAGCTAAGAGCTCTGGGCAGAATTTCGGCAGATGAATGATCACAGCAGTGAGGAATTCAATCGGCCGAAATTACAGGGTGCACGTGTAATCCTTTTTCGGTGAAGGGTTGAGAAAGGGTCGTCCTGGCTTGTTGGTTAAGCAAAATGTTGTAATTTTCGGATTTCCTATCGCATAAAAGATTTAATCTTTTGATTGAGGTTCACTGTTTCGAACTGCAAAAAAAAATGTAGCTTCTACTGCTTTGGGGAGATTTATAGCTCTGTCAGCATCCTTGTAATCAAAGCGCGTACGTGAGTATTTTCCAAATTAAATTCAGCATACATTGGATAATCATTTAAGCAACCGAAAATTTTAAAATTACCCAAAATACTTAATTATTTTTCCATTCTAAACAAATGAACAAATTCAGGGTCTTGTTCTTAGACAACAGAGAATGTTAAAAAAATGTTTTTAGAACTATAATTTTAAAGAACTCTTGTATGGTTGAAGTTAATGATTACAGCAAATATCTTTCATATGGATTTTTTTGGAGCCACTTTAATATACAGTAGTCAAGAACAAAATAATCATAGTCACACAAAATTCATGGTGGAAGGTATAAGATATATTGACTGCAATGATTGTTATATGGCAGAAAACATAGCGTTTATCACTCACACTCTATTTCATAAGGAAGGTTGTATTTCATGAATTCCATATTATTCTTGATAGTGGTTTTGTTGTAGCATACACAGTTTGTTCCTTATACAACTAATGTATGATAACGATGACTATAATTATGATTAAGTGGAATGTACCCTCAATACGTATGTAATATATATTATAACAATATGTATTTTTATAAAAAGGTATTTATACTTAAACATTATTCACTAGTTATCAAAATTTACGTTAGTCATCTGAATATCATTAGTGGGTATAGTTCCATTTTCTGTTTTTCTACTTTAAAGAGTGCAGCAATATGTGCAACGATTTTTTTCCCTTCATTTGGCAATTATATGTCTTTGCGGTAATTCCAAGTTGTTTCAGTCCACGATCCCCCGTAATTTCCAAGAAACTGTAAGCAGAACTAGAAAATCATGTGCTGAAGTAAGAAATTTCCATAGTTCGATTTAGCGATAGTATTAGTTGTGTTAAGTTTTAAAAAATTGTTTGCAGTTATAATCTCAGATTTCTTTGGTATACGCCGAGTTTATTAATTATAAACCATTTTATTGAGCTTTTTTTAACTTTTAGACCAATGCCAAGGGGAAAATTACTTACTGAGGCTGAAAGGGCCAAAATAGCGGCTTATAAAAACTTAGAATTATCGAATCGTGAAATCTCGAAAAAGATAGGAAATTAATAATTTTGTAAATCTAGGAGAAAATTACGGCAAAAGTCATCCCAAAGGAGAAGAAACTTACACGTCGGCAATATTCTGCCATACAACGCCTCGCCTCTTCAGAAAATAAACACGCCTGTCAAATTAGGTCGGAGTTAGAGCTACCCGTCACGGACCGAAGACTAAGACAAATTCTGGCTTCCAACAAACAACTTCTGGCTTCAAGTGGACTAAAATGGCGCTTAAACCACCATTGAAAAAAGAACACAAGGTCGTTACAGCATATGGGGTGGGTTTCAGAATGGAAGAACGTGATTTTCTCGGATGAAAAAAGTTCAATTTAGATGGTCTGAACGGGTTTAAGTACTATTGGCACGATTTGACAAAAAGCCGCAGTGTTGCCATGAGTCGTAATTTTGGCGGAGGATCCGTTAGCTTTTAGCTTCTATGGAAAAACACCAAATTGCTGGATCTCCACAAAAATGAAATCGACAGACTACAAAGATCTTGTGGAAGCAGTTTTGATCGATTATTCCGAAATCATGCCGACGGATGATTGGATTTTCCAGCAGGACAATGCTGCTATACATGTTTCAGGTGAGATGAAGCGATGGTTTAGTGAGAAAAATAAAACGTTAATGAAATGGCCATATCGCTCACCTGATTTAAACCCCATAGAGAATCTATGGGGGATACTAAGTTGAAGTATTTATGCAAATTCGCGTGAATATAAAAACATAACAGAGTTAAAACAAGCCATACGGACTGCGTGAATCGAAATACCTATTTTAACCCTTCAAAAGTTGGTAAATAGCATGAATCAAAGGATTTTTGAAGTAATAAGGAATAACGGCGGCAATACGAACTTTTAACTGAAAGGCCATAGGGGGATAAGAAGTGGTAAAGTGCCCCCGCGCCGATTATGGCCGTTATATTTTTTTATTATCAGGGCTAACACAAGTAACAATTTGGCCAAGTTTCATCCCCTAATAATTAACCCCCAAGGGGTGAGGATTAATTTTAAAAATTTCGAAAAAAATTAATATCTTTTGAACGCGTTGAACAATTTGGATGGGATTTTGAAATGTTATAAATGTCACTGAGGCGCATCAGACAAAAAATCAGTGGAACTGAAAACGGGATATAACCTAAAAAAAAATTTTTTTTCTTTTTTCAAAAAATTTTTTCAGCCATTTTGAATTTTGGTACAATTACCAAAATTTTGTTATAGCTTCCTAACATAGCTTTTTATCACATATATTTTTTTCAGATTTTTTTTCCACCGGCGTGGTACCTAAAAAAAATAAAATGTCGATTTTTATTTGTTTTTTGTAGGTTATGACTGTAAGGCAAAATCGCCAAAAATTGTTTGTGACTTTCTGGCGAATTTTTTTACGATATATATTTTTTCCTGGGTCTTTACTCAGACTAAGAATTGGGCACACACTGGGTTATTCAAAAATACCTCCTACGGCGCCAAGACCAACCCCCTTGCCCACACTGTACGCAACCACTCACAGTTCATCATTATTCATTATCACTTTCATCAGCAATGAGCGCAGTAATAACGATAATAATAATAATAAAAATAATTATAGTGATAGTGATAATAAAGTAAATAATAATCAATTCGATTCGAATGAATTCGCAACACCAGTAGTAGTAGAAGCCATAGTAGAAGCGACGTAAACTATACTCCATGCCAGCTATGCCCTAACTGCCTAATTTACGGAGGGAGTCTAAGATTGAGGAGTCCTAGGAAGTGAGGATCAAACATGATTGTGAGGTTTGGAGAAGAAATGTAACTAGGGGATTTGGGACAGGAGGTTAGAATGTGGGTAACTATGGGGGGTTTCGTACAGTGTGGGCAAAGCGGTTGGTCTTGGCGCTAGGGTCTGGTCTTGGTAGGAGGTATTCGTCGGTAGATGTAGAGATGTAGATTGCAGTGGCTGTCCGACGACACACTTAGGCCATTATTACAGGCCCATTGTGATGCCACCTTTTTGTGACCAGGGCTTCTCGTGGGAATCGAACCCACAACCTCTCTAGCGCCCTGCTGGCTCGCAGTCGCGTTACCAACCGAGTTACTGAGGGTGCGTGGGTAACCCAATGTGTGCCCAATTCTCAGTCTGAGTAAAGACCCAGGAAAAAATATATATCGTAAAAAAAATTCGCCAGAAAGTCAGAAACAATTTTTGGCGATTTTGCCTTACAGTCATAACCTACAAAAAACAAATAAAAATCGACATTTTATTTTTTTTAGGTACCACGCCGGTGGAAAAAAAATCTGAAAAAAATATATGTGATAAAAAGCTATGTTAGGAAGCTATAACAAAATTTTGGTAATTGTACCAAAATTCAAAATGGCTGAAAAAATTTTTTGAAAAAAGAAAAAAAATTTTTTTTTAGGTTATATCCCGTTTTCAGTTCCACTGATTTTTTGTCTGATGCGCCTCAGTGACATTTCTAACATTTCAAAATCCCATCCAAATTGGTCAACGCGTTCAAAAGATATTATTTTTTTTCGAAATTTTTAAAATTAATCCTCACCCCTTGGGGGTTAATTATTAGGGGATGAAACTTGGCCAAATTGTTACTTGTGTTAGCCCTGATAATAAAAAAATATAACGGCCATAATCGGCGCGGGGGCACTTTACCACTTCTTATCCCCCTATGGCCTTTAATTGTAAAGGGTAGTACGCTGTTCGCGCTAAGCTAAAATTTCACCAGTCTCCAAAAAAACGCGTGAAAGCCGAAGATAAACACCCGGGAAATTTTTTTGTAGAATTGATGGTAGAGATTTCGCATTTGACACAACATAGACACATTAGTAAATTTCATAATTAAATATTCTTCAAAAAAAACCTCGTCTCCAGTGTTTTCCATCTCTTTTCAAATATTTATTTATTATTCTATTAATTATTATTCTATTATTTATTATTCTATTTTGTTTTACCGCTTACTTACCTCTTCGTTCTTCAAATACAATTTCAATAAAAATTCAAATGCCGCAAATCCTTCAAATGTCAAAATTCCGCCGCGAATAAATGCGATGTACATTCACAGGATAACTAAAATCTTGGGGAGAGTTTTGCAGCGCTCCTAGTGGCTTATCAGTGAAACAAGCCATTTAGCGAAGGAACAGCGTACCACGGAATTTTAGCTTTTCATTTCGCCAGGCGGAATTTTGTATGGAAAATTTCGTTTAGCGCGAACAGCATACTACCCTTAAGCATTTATAAGAAATAAAGTTTTTTTTATGTAGAACTTCATAAATTTCCTTGTTTTTTAGTAACGAAATCTAGTTTTTAAATATATCGAAATAAATAGTGAACGTTTATTACTTTTCTCTTTGTGTTTCTATTCCGAATATTTAGCAAGTTATTTTAAAATTAAAAACCTTATGTTTCCCAGTATTATTTTTCTGGTATGAAAGGAAATACAAGTGGAACTATGGAAATTTCCTCCACTGTAGTAATATATGACATTAATTTCAACATGCCGAACCCCCCCCCCGCGCTGTTTTCTATCGACACTTTGGGGATCATTTTGATATCAAATAAAATAATTCACGCCAAATTTCAGTTCTTAATGTTGAACAGTTTTCGAGTTATTTAAAAAAAGCCATCTTTTTTAGTTTTTTTTTTTTTTTTTCTATAGTAAAAATAAAAATTAATAGTTGGTGATT